>OX336391.1:42386436-43782269 GCA_946902985.2 Meconema thalassinum | reverse complement strand
CTAGATTGTCATTTCTCACATACAATATACAATTTAAATCATTTGAGTGCACTTTATACTCAACTTCTCTCCACTTTTAATTTCTTTCTTGACTTATGTCCTGTGTCCCCTTTCGGAGCAAAGGGCTGCAACAAAGATCGTCCATTGGTCTCTTCTCCTGGCAACCTGTTGTAGATCTGCCCAGTATTTGCCTTCTTCCCTCATCTCTTCCTCCACGCTTCTTTTCAAGGTCACCTTATGTCTTCCCCTTTTCCTTGTTCCTTGTGGGTTCCATCTAAGCGCTTCTTTCTCTTTGGCATCCTCTTTTCTCAGACAGCGACCTATCCATCCCCATTTTCTCATTTTACCCTGATGTTATATGTGGATGTCTCCTGTCCTCTACAAGAGTTCCTCGTTTGTAATGGTCTCTGGCCAATGTATCCACAGTCTTCTTCTGAGGCAACGGTTGATGAAAACCTGCAAACTCTTGTTGATCTGTGTGGTTACTTTCCAGGTCTCGCATCCATACAGGAGGACTGCTTTTACATTTGTGCGGAACATTCATAGTTTGGTCTTAAATTAGTTGAAAAATCATGTGCTTTCCATATTCCCTTGGCTGTAGTTGGACAAATGTGGAGTTTGCCCACTTATAATTCCTTTGAAGTATTTTATTGGTAATTCAAACTTTACAGCTGCAGTTTGAAAACGTTGTCTACTTGAGGAAGCCATGTTGAATCGTAACAGTGTTGCCAACCTTTGAGCATGATTTGCCATAAATTTGAATTACTCGAAAGCTCTTTTGTTGATCAAACAGGGTTTATACACAACGAAATGTAATGTAATAACAAATTCGTACTGAATTACTCTGCCTATCGTTCCAAGTGCCACTAAAATCTATATTCACGCACGCAATTCATCACGTAAAAATGATAAGTTGTTAAAGCTCCAAATTAACCTAAAAATGAATGAAAATATTCATAGATTTTACAAACGAAAATTTGAAGACTAATCTAATGGATACAGCAGCATGTTCTGGAAAATTGTGTACGCCAAAATAAGCGGCAAACGTGGGAATTATTTCCAGGCCCGTTAGCGTCTTCATAGACCAGATCATTAAAGAGACTGCTTAGGTCTTGAGGTGACTAGAGGTAGGCCTATAGCCAATGTACGTTGCCATTGCTTTCCTCTCTCAGCATGTACAACAGCTCTGACTAATAGAGTCAACATTCACAGGCAGTGATTGTGTCCGAACTCTATTTTTGTTCTTAATTCATTCTAGGGGCTTGTGACCCGTGTAGTAGGGTGTGTATTGAACTTGTTTTATAACCAGTATTTATAATAAAATGTATGTAACCATAAGTCAATATATGTTGTACATTAAAACCGTACTGCATTCAGTCACATTGTTACCTTCCACAGCGTAATTATGTAAATATGCAAGAACATACACTTAATATAAATTTTGCCATAACAGAGGATTCTAAAAATATTCTTGTTCCAAAAGCACACAAATTA
This sequence comes from Meconema thalassinum, assembly GCA_946902985.2. Lineage (NCBI taxonomy): Eukaryota > Metazoa > Arthropoda > Insecta > Orthoptera > Tettigoniidae > Meconema > Meconema thalassinum. The sequence continues at coordinate 43,780,775 of OX336391.1, read as the reverse complement.
AAGTTTAAGAAAATAGATCTGTTTCAAAGTGTGTTAAGAAAAACATGAAATAGTCTTGATAAAAACAGCGTGGAATAGGAGAGATGTGGGTGTGAAACTATATCAGTGGAAATAGCAAGGTTAGAACTGATAGTTTGGTATGTATTTGCGAAGTAGCGGAGTCATAATGGAATGAAAACTCTGGAAAAAGTGTTGCGAGTTAATGTTATGAATGGGCAAGAAATGTATTGGTACGATATTAAAGTATACTATATATTGACTTATGGTTATATAATAGTACATTATGCAACGAGCCTATAATGGCATTAATTAAGTGTCATAATTACCATTATAGGCGAGTTGCATACGACTATTTATGTTCGACGATAATTATTATCACTATTTTATGTTCGAACATAAATATTCATAAATATCTGTCGAGATTTCTCCAGTTTAATGTACTGAACAGAGCGCATGAGACGCAGAGAATGCCTTGCATTTGACCATGGCCTCCTCGATTACCCTACTATGACACCAGGCCACGCAGTGAAATTTAAATTAGAAGGCCGTGGAACTCAGCGCAGGTGCGATGCTATCCTTATCTAATAGGTCAAACAACTGTTTATTGTGCTCTAATTGGTGGGAGAAACTGTTTCATAATGAAAAAGTAGTACCGTGAAGAACTATACAGCCTATTTTCATATATCCTACTCCTGTTTATTGCCACTATCAGCATACAAAATTTCAGTTTGAAGGTTGTGATAGATTCGTATATATTTAGAACCGTCTAAATATTTCAGATGGTTCGCAGGTTGGATTTTTAGCCTATTTTCAATTTTGAAAAAAAATAGGCTTATGAGATCACCTTTTGTCCGTGTGTCTGTGTGTGTGTGTGTGTGTGTGAGAGAGAGAGGTGTCTGTGTGTGTGTGTGTGTGTGTGAGTGTCCGTGTGTGTGTGTGAGTGTCCGTGTGTCTGTGTGTGTGTGTGTGAGAGAGAGGTGTCTGTGTGCCCCACCCCTAATAACTTATATATGGCTGGAGCGATTTCAATGAAACTCGGTAAGTTCATAGCACTACTCCGGGCGACCCCGACCGTGCCCTTCAAATTTTGTTACGTCTCACCAATACAACATGGCGGCTGTGCGAAATATTTCACCAGCATTCAATATCTCCGATACTATTCCCGATATCACCCTGGAATTTTTTACGCTGATAAAGGGAACTACTAGAAGTTCACCTATGTGACTATTGAAAAACTGGTAACTACAAAACCAACATGGCGGCCACGCGAATTTGCGACATTTAATTAGACATGAGCATAAGAATTGGTCAGCATGAAAAGTTCTACAAAAAAAGTCCGCGAGAGCATATCTCTATCTTCAATACATCGCCCACTATAAGTGTTTTTAGACTTGATGGAAGGGGCACGTCATCCAGCCATCTCCCTCCGCGCGCTTGACCTTGCTTTGCCCTGGGTTTGCACTTGCCGTTCGCGAGTAATTTAAAACAAGGTAAAGTATTATAAAGCAAGATAAGAATTATGCAGATAAAATCTAACACGTCAAGAGTCTTTGCCTTCGAGAGAAGCCTTTCTAGCATTTTTCAGCATTTGTAGCATTTAAAATGATACAAAGTCTAGTCTTTCAGACAGACTGTCCCTTTTTTATTTATTTTTTATTTTTATGGTTACACTAGCCGTGGTGGCCGAGAACGCTAACGCGCTACTCGTGTCTCGCTGGCATCGGGAGAGCGTGGGTTCGAATCCCATCTGGGCCGTCCTGAAAGCGGTTTTCGTTGTTTCCTATTTTCACCACCAGGTAAATGCGAGGACCGTTCCTTTCAACAGGTCCACGGCCGATTTCCTTCCAAAATCCCTTCCCTGACGCACCCTGAAAAGAATATTACATGGCCATTGGCTGCATTAATAAAATTAATTTTTGATGGGTACAGATTTCTCTGTGATTGCTTCCAAAAATGTCGTCCTGTTAAAAGCACGATGCATAAGGTAGTTCTATAATATCCCAATTTCACTTCTCTTGGTAATAAAAGTAGACACGCAAACCAGTGTTGTTTATTCTGTACAATTCATGATTGCACTAAAATTATAATAGCCGAAGTTATGTCTCTGATTGTTACAATTCTAAACTCTGGTACACGCTGTTGCAAATCTAATTTATCTTTCATTTCTTTCAGGTAAGTACCAGTCCGAGTCTCCTTGTGTTGAGCAGTCACGATATCTGTAAGTACTGGCACTGTCAATCTGTACTTCTATGTTGTTGGAGCGGATGTAATGACGCAGCGGTCAAGCTGCTTGCCCTCCAACAGGACAGATCGGGTTCGATTCCCAGTCAATGCCTGAGGGAGTTCAAGGTAAAATATTGCGTCCGGTGATTTGGATTCCACATAAAGGCCAGGAGGTCCAGTGATTCCTGAGCGCGATATTAACGTCAGTAGTGCCCATGGGCACAATAGTTATGTGAAGGGGCAATTGAAATAAAATCATTGTGGTAGTTGCTACGTTATCTCGAAATATGAATTTTTAGCCTATTTTCATTTATGAAAAGAATAGGCTTATGAGATCACCTTTTGTCCGTGTGTCTGTGTGTGCGTGTGTGTGTTATGGTGTGTGTGTGATGGTGTGTGTCCCCCTAATAACTTCTAAACGGCTGGAGGAATTTCAATGAAACTCGGTGAGTTTATAGCAGTATTCCGGAAGACCCTGACCGTGCCCTTCAAATTTTGTTAAGTCTCACCAATCCAACATGGCGGCTGTGCGAAATATTTCACCAGCATTCAATATCTCCGAAATTATTACCGATATCACCCTGGAATATTTTACGATGATATAGGGAACTACTAGAAGTTCACCTTTGTGACTTTTGAAAACCTGGTAACTACAAAACCAACATGGCAGCCAAGCGAATTTGCGACATTTAATTAGATGTTTCTCGCGATTTAACCAACCAAACGCGATTAAACTTGGAACAGTATATGTTTATATGCATTGTAATGCACCGACATCTAACATCGTTCAATTGTTTACATAACCTTAAGGTGGCGGTTGTGCGAAATATTTCACCGGCATTCTATATCTCTGAAACTATTAGCGGTATCACCCTGAAATTATGTCCGAAGATAAAGGGCAATAATGGAAGTTCATTTATAAGACTTTCAAAAACCGGTGAACTACAAAATTAATATGGCGGCCAAGCGAACTTGAAAATTTTAAATAGACCTTTCTCGCGATTTAATGATCCAAACGCAATGAAACTTGGTACAGGAAATGTTTATACACATTGTAATGCACTGGTATCTAATTTAGTTCAGTTGTTTACATAACCTCAAGATGGCGGATGTGAGAATTTTAAAATTAAGTTTTTATTTCTTGTGTCTTAATCATGCGATTGAAGTGAAAGTTTGAATAATGAACCTAAGCAATATTTTTCCTTTAATGGTACATGACACTATGGCCTATATAACAATCCAATATGGTGACCATCCAAAATATTTAGATGGATCTCAATATCTACGAATCTATTTTAGCAATCAAACTGGATTCTTTTATGTTCATAGGAGCTATGTACATAAGTTCACCTATAGGACTTTCAATAACCTGGTGATCACAAATCCAACATGGCGGCGACGCGAAAAATAAGTATTCACATGGTCGTTTCTCGCAATTTAACCATCCGAGTGCAGTAACACTTAGTACAGTAAATCCTTACAAATGTTAATCCACTGGTATCTTATTTTTTCAATTGTTTCCATAACCACAAGATGGCAGCTGTGCGAAATTTTAAAATCTCCTTGTTACTTCTTGTGTCCTAATCATGCGATTGATGTTTGAATGCTACACGTACACAATAATCTTCATGTAACATTACATAACTCTAGGACCTTCATAAATAAAATCCAACATGGTGGCCATCCGAAATATTTTGTCGGTACTCAATATCTACGAATCTATTACAGCAATCAAACTGAAATTTTGTATGTTGATAGAGGCAATTAATATGAGTAGGATATATGAAAATAGGCTGTATAGTTCTTCACGGTACTACCTTTTTTTACAAAATATTTTAAAGATAGCCATTTTTCAGTGTTGCCTTCATCATCATAATCGATTTTGGCCAACAAAGGACCACGTAAATTACTCATAATTTCAGTTTTCTTTGGCGCCAGTATGCTCTTGATCAAAGCTTCTTTCTTTTCAGCTGTCCAATGTTGCTTCTTCTTGGTCGCTGTTTCTGGCTCTAGAAACCCCTCAAATGTGTGTATCTTATTTCTGAAAGTGGATCTGTTGCGGATGTCTTGTTTAGTGATGTTCATTTCTTGTAGATCCTTGTTGGTGTTAGCAAACCATTTTTCATAAAAGTTACATTTTATATTGGGCTTGTTGAAGTGGTTAAAATTGTCTTAGTGAGTCTGTGTCAAGCATTCTTAAAACATGTCCAAGGAATTTACAACTTCGTTTTTGTATGGTATCTGAGATTCTGGTGCATGTTTTATATACTTCGGTGTTACCTTATTAACAATGAATATTTTAATTTTCAGTCGGTCAACACAAAAATCATTCCAATTACTGGAATATGTGAAAAATAATCTGAAATACATTAAATGTGATAAAGATAGAGGGTGTCTTTTATGTACCTTTGGAGAATGATAGGTCGTGTAGGAGACGGGTATAGAAGTAATCTGAGATAGGGAACTTGGGGTCGGAGCGGCCTCCTTAACCCCTAAAATAAGGGTTGATTCAGGCCCTCAGGAGTGAGAATTTTAAGCTTGATACCTTCGGTAAATTAAAACCGATCGTTGTGCACTTCGTAGCATTAAATTGTTTAAGTCCGTTATTACGTTTAAATCACGTTGATAAAGAGAAAGTAAGGTTTAGCTAGGCTATGCATGCTTAGCTTAATTTTTGCCCTAGGGTTGTTCTCTAAAACTGTACGACTGCACTCTCTTCTCTGACGTAGCACCAGACTGTATCATGTGACTACAATACGACAAACAACATTTAAAAAAATTGCCCAAGACCGGAATCGAACCCGGGACTACCGGCATTTCTACCCGCAACGCTATCTATTATGCCAGCGCCACATGGTGAAATGAATCTTGCCAAGAGTTAAAGGATTGAGAAAGGTAAGAGAGGCTTGGATCGGTTGCCCAACTGACAGGGTGGAGGGCCTGAATCAACCCTTATTTTAGGGGTTAAGGAGGCCGCTCCAACTTCAAGTTCCCTATCTCAGATTACTTCTATACCCGCCCCCTACACGACCTATCATTCTCCAAAGGTACATAAAAGACACCCTGTATATAGTGTTACGGACTATTGAAGAAGAAGAAGAAGAAGAAGGAGGAGGAGGAGAAGAAGAAGAAGATGAATGAGAGGGAGGAGAAGAAGAAGGAGAAGAAAAAGAAGGAGGTGGAGAAGAAGAAGAAGAACGAGAACAATGAGAAGAGGAAGGAGGAGAAGAGGAAGAAAAAGAAGAAGGAGGAGAAGGAGAAGAAGAAGGAGGAGCAAAGGAAGGAGAAGAAGGAGGAGAAGAAAGAGGAGTAGAGGAAGGAGGAGAAGAAAAGGAAGGAGAGGAAGGAGAAGAAGAAGAAGAAGGAGGAGAAAATGAAGGAGGAGAAGAAGAAGGAGAAGGAGGAGAAGAAGAAGGAGGAGAAAAGGAAGGAGAAGAAGAAGGAGGAGAAGAAGGATAAGAAGGAGAAGAAGAGGAAGGAAGAGAAGGAGGAGAAGAGGAAGAAGGAGGAGGAGAAAAGGAAGGAGAAGAAGGATAAGAAGAAGGAGGAGAAGAAGGAGAAGAAGGAGAAGAAGAAGGATAAGAAGAAGGAGGAGAAGAAGGAGAAGAAGGAGGAGAAGGAGGAGAAGAAGAAGAAGGAGAAGGAGAAAAGGAAGGAGAAGAAGAAGAAGGAGAAGAAAACTAAGAAGCAGGGGAAGAAGAAGAATACGAAGAAGAAGAAGAAGGAGGAGGAGACAAAGAAGAAGGAGGAGGAGAAGAAGACGAAGAAAACTAAGGGATGACAGGTTTTCTTGTGTTTGTTATTGGAAGGCAGAGACTGTCTGTGGGTGTCACTGTAGGTTTGGTAGTTTTTTGTAGAGCTATTTGTCTAGCATATTCGTATCTGATGATGCTCGTTTGACGAGCGAAACATATCATCCCTTATTTTTCTTCTTCTTCTTCTGCTTCAATAGTCCGTAGCAATATACATGTAATTTATTTCAGGTCATTTTTCACATATTCCAGTGTTGTCCGACTGAAAGCTACAATATTACAATAACTTTTGTTCACCCCTTACATTGTTGGCATAATGTCCTTTATTTACCACTCAAAAGATTTCAAAAAGTTTGGTAAACAAGGAGCCCCAAAAATGCTGTTAATTATTCGTTATTGTGCCAACATATTTTTGAAGGGTATACAGTATAAGAGAATATGGTCAGATTTAGTCTTCCAGAACAAGTAGGCTACTGTGTTGATAGACAAGCAGTGCAGTGACTAGATCTAGAGGCAGACAAATTTCACACAGTTTAGTTCATGTCCGCCCACAGAGAAAAACACGGAGACCAAAGTGCTTTCGCTTGCACTGGCTGTCATGACGTCAGAGGCCGTGTTTAGAGACTAATTCGCCCCTCATTGTGCATGATTAATACTCGGAGCTGGTCTCCGGGGCTGAGCAGCTTAGCTATTTATCAGCGGGTCTTTAAACCCGTGTAGCACAATTCAAGGCTTACGTGTCGCTTAAACAGCAATCAATATAACGACACTTTGCTTTCACTAAATAACTCGAACTATTTTTATAAGTCATCAGGTTAAAAGTACAATAAATTTCAACTCTTTTCTTCTCATTTAAAACACTGTTGTGCAGTAGCTTAGATGGCCCCGTGTACTATCGTATAAGCTTTTCAGTCGGTCAACACGAGTTTGTCCAAATTGGATCGGACGGGAATTACATTTAATTTCCTAGTGCGTGAAATAAATTACATGAATTGAGGGATCTAGATGCAAAACTCACATTCTCCACTCTTGTTCGAAATTGAGTTAGCAAGGCATTCTTATTCTTCGTTCCAAACTACACACGACTATCTTAATGCTGAAAAGCCAAACTCATAATATCCAGTGGTTTTCAAATGCCAAAAAATAAATTTAGATGCAAAACTAACATTCTCCTTACTATTTAGTTGCGAAGAGCACATTCTCCCTGTTGGCCAATCACAAGACAGCTTCTGGTCATGTGACTTTCTACAGCTGCAAAAAATATTACTATTGTCTGTTCAACTCGTAACCTCTACATAATAAAAAATATATAAGTATATTCCAACAATGCAATTGGTTTCATTTGTCTAAATTTTTCACAAGCTTGGCCAACTTGTCTATTGTTTTGTCTGAGGTAATTCATTTTGTTTAGTATCAAAAGTAACATTCTCCAACTTGTTCAGATACAAAACTCACAGTCTCCAAAATTAAAACCTATTTTTCAGAAAAATTAATATAAATAATGAAACATAGTTTATGCAAGAAGGTGTAATTAAGTATAGCCTGCAACAAAAGCAAAGTCTCTCAGACATTCCATTAGTTACATACATTTAAGAAGTGTTTTTTTTTAGTTCCAGTAAAATTAGAAATAGTGGAGAACGTGGGTTTTGCATCTAGACCCCTCAATTATTCATACACTTAATAAAACACTTCTCACAAAACGGGGGTCTAAATTGGAATACCAGTTTCGTTCGTCACGTGGACATGATCAGATTGTGCTCACTTTACTGAAGTGCACATCGGTACAGGAACAGCTGCAAATCAGCAAAGTCCTTAAAACCACTGTGTTAACTCAGTTACATTGAAGTGTTGAACATAACTAACCATCTACAAAATCTCACCAAGTAAATACGAGATCTGAAAAGAAACGGTTAATAACAAATCACTCTAGTACAAAATCACTTCAATAGCTCGCTACGGTTGAAGGGAAGCAAAAAGGTTTCACACTGATAAACATAAAAGTACTAAAAAGAATATCGATATAATATAAAACAAAGCCCCCGATTCTTGGATGTAACGGGTAATCTCGAGAACCACTGGATGGATTTGGAAGAGGTTTTCATCATTCTGTAAAGGATTTCTAGAAAAAGGATTCAGTAGAAAAACATTCATTTATGACCAAAGGAAGCCGAGCAGTAACGATTTCAGTGAATCGAGCGTCTTTTAAGGTTACGCTAGGAAAACTGTTAAAATATCTATATACAGTACGGTACTATGAGTGTAAGAATTGTCCAGCATGAAAAGTTTTACAAAAAAGGCCGAGACGGCATATATCTATCTTTAACACAACGCCCACTATAAGTGTATTTACATTTTCATTTCTTCCAACATTCTCCATTCAATGGAAATTTAAATTACTAGCTTCGAAGAGAGTTAACGAGCTAGCGAGCAAGCCTATCACCCAATCTTCGGCCAGCATCAAACTGTCGACTCGTATCGAGTTAAGCCTTCAGAGAAGAGAAGCCTTTATGTGTTTGGAGTTTTGCTGTTCTGTTTCTGAATTGCGTCTGGGACCCGCCGTCCGTGCGCCTTGTAAGCTTACACTGGGTAAACCCTTAAAAATACCGGGCGAAGCCGGGGCGGGTTGCTAATAAAATACGTGGCTCAGGGGTAACGTTCTCGCTTGCTGAACCCAAGGTTGCAGGTTCGAAACCTGGCGCAGTCAGCTGGCATTTGAGGGTGCGCAAATGCGAGGGAGCCGTGTCAGTAGATTTACTGGCACGTTAAAGATCCCCTTCGGGGCAAAATTCCGGCACCTCGGCGTCTCTAAAAGCCAGTGTAGTTAAAAGGGACGTAAAACCAATAACATTAATTATTATGCTAATAAAATATAATTGGTTAAAAGATCCAACTGGTTATGAAATAATTGAAAACATCTGTAACTTACTAATTGTCAATACTGTTGTACATAAGTGTTATATACCGGTACATATCCACTGAGGCGAAAGTAGGAAGTACTTGAAATTATCGTCTGCAGTTCTTAATTGAATTAAAAACAGATAGCACACACTAATAGTCATCACTGGGGGGCGGATTTCTAAGACAAGTCATATTTTCCCCCTTAACATTATATCTTATAGTCTTGTATTTTCAACACGGTTCCAAGCATGATAATCAAAATTAAACAGCTTTTATTGGGCATTTAAATGCATATTTAGACTTTCTTAAGTTTTATGACACATTTTGAACAACATATCATTATAAACGCCATATTTTGGTAATTTTCATTTAAATTTCGTTTTATAAAAATCAGAATAAGCTCTAGGAATTATTGTTCCGGATAGACTGGAATATACTACTGAAGAACCATTCTAAAGTAGTGTATGGAATGTTTCTAACAGGTAGGAGCTATTGTTTGCTAGCTGGGTCAATTCCTGGAAACCGGGCTATTTTTTTTTTTTTTACAGGGAAGCAGAGGAAATTCCGCAGTTATGTGTCATCATTCTTAACTCTCTCCTTCGCCCTTCCCTCTTCCACCGTCAACATACTGAATGACCTTGGTCACTCATTAGGGAGCTTCAGTCATTCAGTTCTTTTCAATATGCCTAAAACGAGTCTCAATTTGTGGGAAGTTACGTTACGAAGTTTTGTTCGCGAGTTCGGTGAAGATATATTCAGTACGGACGGAGTGGTATTATTCTGTAAATTGTGTGAGGTTAAGGTCATATTTTGAATTTTATAGGACATTTTTTTATGTTTTTGGTTTTAAATACATACATATTTCATACATTTTAGGTAATAGAAATCCGCCCCCTAGTCATCACAATTAACGCCGGTTATCAGACAGATTCTACCCACACCCAAAGTACACGGGGCTACATGACCACGTTGTCGCAGCCCCCAAACTGAGGAACCAACTAACATATGATTAGTTGAGAAAGTGAAGATAATGATGGCAATGGTATAAACTTTGTCTCTTGATTACAACTTACTATGAAGAGGAAAAGGTCGTCATAAATGCGGCATGCATGTCTCCTTTTCACAACCTTCTGCCACATGCCGGGATGATATTTGACGTAAAACCTTGGCCACCCCTCACCCAAATTTAGGTCACCAGACTTCCACACAAACTCAAGCAAATGGTTCTGACGATCAAGTTGTCCCAAGCCATTAAATGAAACAGCAACAACCAATATGATGTAATTATAAAAGCCGATGCCAATAGACCTCTGAGATTGGGTTTAGGATCAATATTGATTGAGATTTATTCACTACTGTCGACCAAAATATTATGTGCACTCGAGTTTGAAGGTTGTTTGTGAAGTAACCAATAGACCTACATAAAATCCAATAACATCATCATTTTCATCGTTCTATTTTACGTTAGTTCATGTAGGTTTGGCATTTTTAATTTATATTTTAATATTTTTTATCGCAGTTGGAACACAAAAAGTGCCCGTTTTTAAGCGCGTTTCAACCATGCGTCACATTTAAGAATTATTATCTCACAAACCCGTCATCAGATCGAATCCAAATTTTAACACAATATACATTGGAACGTTGTATAACTGGAGCCCATCACTTCCGAGAGAGGCGCTCCATGACGTGTAATGGAGCCAATCTCGGCAACGTTGTACAGCTTTCTCCGGAGCTGCTAACTGATGAACCATGTCTTAATTCCCCGTACAAATACAAACCGATATAAAAATAAGTGAATTAATTTACGTATTTCGCAATCATACAGCTTGCCGTTTTGATGTATAAGGATTACAACGCAACCAAGAACTACATTTTCCAACCACCTCGAGCCGAGAAAAAGTTACCTTACAAAAATGATAACAACATTCGTTCTTGGACACACAAAATTTTGAAATTAATAAACCAGTTATACAACATTCCAATGTATATTGTATGAAAATTTGGGTTCGATCTGATGACGGGTTTGTGAGATAATAATTCTTAAATGTGACGCATGGTTGAAACGCGCTTAAAAACGGGCACTTTTTGTGTTCCAACTGCGATAAAAAATATTAAAATATAAAATAAAATTCCAAACCTACATGAACTCACGTAAAATAGAACGACGAAAATGATGAGGTTATTGGATTTTATGTAGGTCTATTGGTTACTTCACAAACAGCCTTCAAACTCGAGTACACATAATATTTTGGTCGACAGTAGATATAGTGACTGCAAGGAATCTTCAGGCGACAGAATATTGTATCGTTTTATCATTTTAATGTGATTGAGTAATTTTTAATTTATTTATTGAGAATATAGAAACTTGAAAACTGTGCGACTAAAATATACTCAAGCAATTAGATCCTGTTAATTAGGAAAATATTAATTTAACATAAGGATCTTCTCATTATCTTCTGGTTTGATCAAAAACTGTTGCTAGTGTTTCCTTTGAGGGGCTTAAACATCGTGGATATTTAGCCTCGTATACTTGGCTGTGTGTTATATAGAATGTATCTGATAACCTGTGTTTTTGTGATGTCTGTAGTGATGTGTGAATTAGTAAACGAAGTGAAGATTTGGAAGGAAGCGGCCGTGGCCTTCATTTAGGAACCATCCCATCATTTGCCAGTGGGGAAACCACCTAAAACATCTTCTAGGATGGCTTGAGGTGGGAATCGAACCCACTTCTTCTCAGTTTTGCCTCACGAGACTGAGTGTACCCTATTTCAGCCATCAGACCAGAATAAAATGTCTTGGCAGAACCGGAAATCGAACGTGTACTTCAAGGATGACAGCCGAGAATGCTAGTCTCTGCGCCACGGAGCGTATTAGAAAACAATAAATCCTGCCGTGGTTCTTGTTGTTTCTTTGATGACAAATCCACATCATTGAGACATTCCAAATACATGGCCCGTAACCTATATTAACCACCTTTCATAAGTAGCCTACAGTTTATCCTTTCAAAGATTCTGATGGTTGAATCATTCAGCCAAATTTCGGAGAATTTCAAATATTGTGTACGAATCTACTTGACGCAATGTGCTGGATAAAATTGTATTAATTTTAAAACTAAAGCCATTAACAATTAAACTTTAAAAATTAAATATAAATATAGACATAAAACCTTAAAGATAAAATTACAATAATAAAAGAAATATAAACATTAATATAATAAGCAAAACTCCTTCCAAAAACCAAAAATACATACAATAAGAAAACCCTCTCCTGGAGCACTAAAATCAGGCATTATAACACCGTAATTAAGCCAGATGCACTCTTTGCAGCAGAAACACTAGTCATGAGGAGACAAGGGCAAATGGAAAAATTGGAAATCAAAGAGAGAAAAATTTTGAGGAAGATCATAGGTCCTATATTCCAAAATAACAAACAAGTTTTCTATAGGAACGACACCCTATATGTGAAGTCGGAGAGACTTTCAGATACTATACGGAAAAGGAGGATTGATTTCTATGGACACATCTACCGGATGAATCCTGCCCGTTTAACCTAGAAAATCTTTGTCTTCTTTTCCAAAAAGAAGATTGGTTTACGGAAATAGAAAAGGACCTGCGAGAGCTTCAGATTACTGATATCATGTTGATGAATGGTGCAGCCAAAACCGTGACCAAAGACAACACCAAGAAGTTCCTCGCCAGAGCCGTCTCCAGAAAACCGATGCAGATATCACAAGAGGAAAGAAAGAGGAGATCAGAGAGAATGAAGAAGTATTGGGAGAAAAGGAGAGCACAAGCATCTAAGAAGTGATTGATCTGACGTACCCCAAAGTGGGTGATTCGAAAAGAAGAACAAGAAACAAAACTATTAAAATGTATGAAAATAATTGTAAGAAACAATTCAAAACTAATTAATTAATTAATTCAATAAAGAGATATCAAAATTAAATCTGTATTTATTTATTTAATGATTATTAGATACAACCATGAACAGGTCATTTTACATGAATATTTTAACAATTTCAAATAATACCATCAAAAACAACAAAAATAACAGGTAACAATTGGCAGTGATGGCAGCAAGGGACAAATCTCGGGAAAGACGCAGGGAATGATTGGGGTAGCGGGTGATTAGGAGGGTGAGGGGGTAGGAATTGAGGATGAAAGGGATCTTCTAATGTTATGTTTGAATGTTCTATAGGGAGAGATTATGTAAATATTTGGAAGCGAGTTGTTAAGTGTAGGTAGACGGTGGAAAATAGAGCACTTCTGTACTTCAAGACGTGGGCGAGGTATGTGGTGTAAATGGTTCTGACGTGTTGAACGGGAGGGAACGTTGAGTGGGAAGTAGCTTAGTAGCATGTTACATTGTGTAACCATTCATGATTTTATGAAGGAAACATAGGTCAGTAAATTGTAGATGGCTTCTCAGGTGGAGTACATTGAGCTGATTTAGAATGTCGGATTTGGCAAAGTGCCTTAGTGAAGGATTGCGAGCTTTGACTATTGATATGAAGAACTTAAAGACACAGTTCAATTTAGAAATATTGGTTATAGCCGAAGTAGACCAAATTGGAGAAGAGAAATCTAGGATAGGGAGAACATATGTGGTGAAGTATAATGTAAGTGCAGTGAGGTCTCTCATTTCAGTGAATCTGTATAGAATGCCGAGACTGCGCATTGCGCGAGATTTGATATGGTCAATGTGGGGAGAGAATGTCAGTTTATCGCTGTGAATAATACTTAAATCTCTTACCTGCGAATCCGTATCCAATTTACTTCTCATGGAGCCAAAATTGGCAACAACACTGCCCTGAACGATGTCGTAGCATGCCCTGTATCCTGGAAAAGCCACCAGGATTTGATCAACCTCGCTATGTGTGGACAGCACTCAATCGTATCCGCACTGGCCATGGAAGATGTGCAGACGCTCTCCTCAAGTGGGGAACAATCCCGTCATCAAAATGTGACTGTGGTGCAGAGAAACAGACAATTCATCACTTAGTGGCCGAGTGCCCAAACCATGCATATTGTGGGGACTTCAAGGACTTTTTAACTGTAACAACAGATACTGTATGCTACATAAAGAACATGAATATTTGTATATAGATTATGTAGGAAGTTATGTTTCAATAGCTGGAACTATTATAGAATATCATGTATGTGATAATTTAATGTTTTATGTGCCATACGCCAAATAAATAAATAAAATTTCCACATATCTTATAGTCCGCCTGATTTCGAGATTTCAGTAGTGAAAAAGACACATTGAAGCACTTTTTGGGATTTGGTATTTTTATGAACAGAAATTAAAAATAAATTAGTTATATAAGCGTTAAAAAAGAGAAACAAAAAGTGACATTAATAATAATTAAAATTATAAAATCACAATATAAAATTTAAAAAAATGGTTTTGCCCTGTAACGGGCCCTCGGGACTCAATCCCAAGACCACATTGTTTTTAGTCGTAGTGCAAAAGAACGATGGCAGGCCGTTAGATGTGATTCTATAAAATGATTTACCGAGCAGTGTGTGCGTAAAGCCTTGCTAAGGAGCGGGCGCGCCACGTTACCGCTTAGCGATGCGAAAGGCGTTTGACGCTGACAAACTCCCAGCAAATGCATCGAGCAGTCTCGATACATTGAGCACAGACTACAGCAGAGAGGGAAGATCCCCCGTGCTAGTTGATGACATGCTTCCGACGCGTCTCGTCGCCCAGGTAGTGATATACTGTATGGGTTTACTAAAAGCTTTTTAAGAAGCAACAATAGCTGTTCAGTCAAACGTTGACAAGTCGTATGTGTCATGCCTAGACATTGCACCTTTAATCCTAGAACACTAACATTATGTAATTGATGCTTAATACTAATAATACGTTAAATTAACGTACATTACGAACTTTGTGCTAAGACACCAGTTAGTTAAATGGTTGAAATCCTCCCTATATTATTCTGCTAAGGTCCCATTCCGGTTTTGTACCGAAAATAAGGTCCTGTTAACACCAACATACACATATAGGATACCTACAGGTTCCGCATAACCCCGTGTGTACCCGAAACGCACTCACTTCCTCCGTAAATGCCTCTCAATTAAATAAATACCTTAAAAATGTGCATTTACAATGGGAGCACCGTAACCTGGCGCGGCAGCGACAGCCATCTGGCGGGAGCGCGGCGTACTTCTAGGCGAGCCTGCCACTGGAGCGCAGGGCACCGCGGCGGCGGCAGCCATCTGGCGGGAGCGCGGCGTACTGCTAGCTGAGGAGTCTCTCTGCAGATGGCTCCGGTGTGGTCTCGCCAAGATTGTCGTGTTATCTAAGAAGCCAACTGAGCTAGGAAGCTGGCTAGTATACAATTCGTGACCCACATATAGGGTACCTAAAGGTTCCGCATAGCCCCATATGTGCCCGAAACGCGCTCACTTCCTCTTTACTACCCCAAAAACGTACATTCACGTTGCGAAAGCTCGCACGGGCCCACTAGTTAATATATATTTCGTATGTAACACAACGTATATAGACCCTACAGTGAATCCCCTGTGGTCTTGGAAGTTGAATACGCTAAGTTCCATCTTATATACAACAAATACAAAAGTCCTTTACTGTGACCCAAATAGCAGTACGTAATCTCTCCTGCCTCTTATACTGTCTCTGGTTTCTATGAGGTTGTTTTTATAATCCCTCTGAAGTGATGTGACATATCTACATCAAATTCCCCACCTCTTTGTCATTGCCATGCAGAAACCAATATGCTGTTAAACTCAAGGATACCGTAGTTTCCAGGCAACTCTTTGCCCCATGATTATGCCTCTAGAACTGATTGGCCTTAATAACAAAACCATTTACATCACCACCATAGACCAGTAGAAGCACTGTAGGAAGATGGTAGGGTGGAGTCAGTCATAGAGGAAATTCTACGCAGTTAAATTACTCGAACACGTAAATTTTACGTATGTTAGTATTGTAGGGTTAAATTCCTTAAAAAAGGAGTCTAAAGTAGGCTCTCGCAATCCTCAAAATAGACTTTTATAACTGAAAATAAAATAAAAATATTTTTAAGACACGCATTTTGTTGTCCGAGGAACACGTGTATCGAAAATCGAATGACAGCTTGTTCATTGCCCGAGGGCGGATTATGGGGCACGAGTGACCAGCACAAAGTCACCCTCAGTGGTATCACCTCGATTCTAATACACTGCTTGGAGTGTTCTTGGTTAGAGACAATAAGATACACCATAGGATCGGTAAAAATAACTTTCAATATACTCGTAACTTATCAACGGCTTTAACTTGTAAATATAGTGTAAAATTATCCGTATTTGGACATGGAGTTAAGCTGTATGAAGGCAGTGTAATAAAAGATCAAGAAAGTGCTTAAGCCATGATGAGAAGTTAAAAGTTCTAGTTGTGAATAGAAGTTTTTCAAACGTAAGTAAATCAGCGCCCGGTGTTAAAGTATTCCTCTTTACCAAAAGTACGATATAAGTGATCATGAAAGAACTGCAACAACGGCTTGTTGTAATTGTGAATATTTTACAATGTATTTTTTAGTGTGTAAGCACGATTGGTATCAGGCCACCAACTAACATCAGAGGAAAAATGGTGGTTATAAGTCACCATATTTCTAAGTTAGCAGTGGAGAAACAAATATATTGTTGTCGCTAAAAGGGTTTTTAAAAGTCATTAAATGGCTACTTAAACAATACTAAATTCATGGTATGTTATCGCCAAAACAAATAACTAGATTTAATATTTTGACGCTAGAAAAGACAACTGATTGGTGCATGTTGACAAAACTCAGAAACAAATAGAACCTGTCGGCTTCATCACATTTATGCCTCAAGTGTTCAATAAAAGGTGTTTTTCTTTGAGATACCAGTACAAAAAAATCGCATTTTTAAAAAAATATTTTCTGTGGTGGTTACGTGGTACCCAACCTCACGAGATGAGTTAATGAGAGATGAAATGAATAAAGATGAAGGAAAGTTCAATTTCAAGTAGTTCCAACTTTGACTACCAGACGCTACTGTCACTGTCACCCAGCGTCGAACGTTGGAACTTTATAGAGCGTTTCTAAACCAAATAGCCTACGACCTACCTGACTATCTATTACTTCCCCTCCAAAGGAAGGCATAGCGAAGGATTTTAACGCTCTTAAAATTCCGACGACTCGGCCGGGTTTGAACCCGCGATCTTGGGGACAGCAGTTCAGCATGCTACCGACTACGCCACAGAAGCCGTTATGCTACACATTATACAGGCCGATCTATCGGTCTCGTTTTGAAATTTGTATTATTTTTTCCTACCGAGCATTGCTATGACTGTTGTAACCAAGGCAACGTGCGAACCATTCTCCCTCTGGTGACAATTTGTTAGCCTATTTTCATTTATGAAAAAGTAGGCTTATGAGATCAACTTTTGTCCGTGTGTCTGTGTGTGCGTGCGCGTGTGTGTGTGATGGTGTGTGTGTCCCTAATAACTTCCAAACGGCTGGAGAGATTTAAATGAAACTCGGTAAGTTCATAGCACTACTCCGGACGACCCCGACCGTGCCCTTCAAATTTTGTTACGTCTGACCAATCCAACATGGTGGCAGTGCGAAATATTTCACCAGCATTCAATATCTCCGAATCTATTACCGATATCACCCTGGTATTTTGTACGGTGATAAAGGGAACTACTAGAAGTTCACCTATGTGACTTTTGAAAACCTGGTAACTACGAAACCAACATGGCGGCCAAGTGAATTTGCGACTTTTAAATAGACGTTTCTCGCGATTTAACTAACCAAACGCAATACAACTTGGTACAGTATATGTCTACACATTGAAATGCACCGACATCGAACTACGTACAATTGTTTACATAACCTCAAGATGGCGGCTGTGCGAAATATTTCACTGGCATTCTATATCTCTGAAACTATTAGCGGTATCACCCGGAAATTTTGTACGAATATAAAGGGCACTGCTGGAAGTTCATCTATAGGCCTAAGCCTTTCAAAAACCGGTTAACTACAAAACGAACATAGCGGCCAAGCGAAGTTGAAAATTTTAAATAGAACTTTCTCGCGATTTAATGATCCAAACGCAATGAAACTTGGTACAGCAAATGCTTATAGTCTACATATTGTAATGCACTGGTATCCAATTCAGTTCAATTGTTTACATAACCTCACGCTGGCAGCTGTGCGAATTTTAAAATTAAGTTTTTATTTCTTGTATCGTAATGATGCGAACGAAGTGAAAGTTTGAATAATGAAACTACGCAATAATTTTCCTTTAATGGTACATGACTCTATGGCCTATACATATAGCAATCCAATATGGCGACCATCCGAAATATTTAGACGGCTCTGAATATCTACGAATCTATTATAGCAATCAAACTGATTTTGTTTATGTTCATAGGGGCTATGAACATAAGTTCACCTATACGACTTTCAATAACTTGGTGATCACAAATCCAACATGGCGGTGACGCGAAGTATAAATATTCACATGGACGTTTCTCGCAATTTAAACATCCGAGTGCAGCGAAACTTGGTACAGTAAATCCTCATACAAATGTTAATCCACTGGCATCTAATTTGTTTCAATTGTTTCCATAACCACAAGATGGCAGCTGTGCGAAATTTTAAAATCGCGTTTTTATTCTTGTGTCCTAATCATGCGATTAAAGTTTGAATGCTACACGAACACAATAATCTTCATGTAACAGTACATAACTCTAGGACCTACAAATGTAAAAATCAAACATGACGACCATCCAAAATATATAGTCGGTTCTCAATATCTACGAATCTATTACAGCAATCAAACTGAAATTTTGTATGTTGATAGTGGCAATTAACATAAGTAGGTTATATGAAAATAGGCTATATAGTTCTTCACGGAACTACTTTTAGGTTGGTTGGTTCCTCAGTTTAGGGGCTGCGTCAACTTGGTCATGTAGCCCCGTGTATTTTGGGTGTGTGTAGAATCTGTCTGATAACCGGTGTTAATTGTGATGACTGTATTAGTGTGTGTTTCTGTTTCTTAATTCAAGTAAGAACTGCATACTTTGAATTTTTAAAGTAGTTCCTACTTTTGCCGCCAAACGCCACCGTCAACTACTAGTTCAGAACGTGGCTACTAGACGCCACCGCAGTCGGTTCCTGGCGACGAACGTAGGAACCTGAGAGTTGTTTACATTTTAACCTAATTTACCTTCACACAGTTATAATTAGTGGAAGGTTCTTTAACATGCCATAAATCTATGACATGGGACCGCCGGCTTTACTTCCCCTCCAAAAGAAGGCATACTGAGGCATTTTAAGGCTCTTAAAAAATCCGACGACTTCGGCCGGTATGTCAATATGTTTGGACTGCGAGAATAATTGAATTCATAATAAGTAATCTTTGAACATGCTGCAGTCAGTGCGTGTTTGTTTACGTTCTAGCGGTGATTAATATGGTGAGCTCTTGAAACGAAGAGGAAATAAACAAGATTTTAACGCTGATTCAAGTGAGTGAGAGTGAACTCTCTACTGATGGTGACTTTGATTCTTCTGACGTCCATCTTTTTTTGATATTTAAATTAGTTTAAATTAAATTAACGAAACAAAATATTCATGAATTAGTATCAAATAAGTTTTAAAAAATATTTCTTTTCGAAACAGCGTCAACAATTTATGTAAATAAAATATAGGTTGGAGATGATTTTTATCAAAAACTCACAATTGCTTTGCATCGAAAGGGTTAAACTGTGTCTCAGTTATACGTCAAATTTATCATCCTTCTTGGAAAGCGTACAAGCGAGGTTTAACTGTACTTCCTCACCAGAAGCGTATAACAGCAGAAACTGCTGCCCAAAGATTCACTGTGCAGACGCGTGATTTTAACGATTCTATTTATAAAAGAGAAGAAAAATGTCTTACTAATGCTTTAACATTTCGCGAACAGATTTCTCTTGTTTCCTCAACAACAAACAAGGTTTGTAGTCAATACATTTTATACATCCTTTGTAATATGATACACTGATTTATTTCCTTGGCATTCAAGAGCAGACTCTTCAGCTGATAAAATCAACTTCGCACGTCTCTCTCACTGTGTGCGGTATTCAGAATGAACCGCTACCGAGGAGAGGATATTTCAGGAGACCATGGACGCATGAATTATTCACAGTGCATACAGCCTTCACATATCCGTCTATTGTATTCCTTCTCCATTTTCCATCCTCCTCCTACATTTTTTTTATCTAAGCTTGATTTTCTCACTTCTTATCTCCGTCTCTCTTGCTCTTCGGGCTATGTGTATTTCCTCTCTTCTGGCGCGATACGGCAAATATTTGAAGAAGAGTAATCCTGCGTTTCGGTCTTGTTTGTGTACAATAGACTAGACTCACCCTAGGAGTTCTTGCCATGCTGACAAGAGATCCATGTTCAAAATCTGTCATCGCTTAGTGTTTTGTTATTATTTGTTGGGTTTTTGTTAATGTTAGAATAACCGTTCAAAGACGCAGGCTTGGAATCGTTTGGCTGTTTCAAACATGGAAACCCCCACAATCTCTTGAAATCAGTTGGCACTTGATGACATACAATAACAGTTCTAATAGTTTAAATAGCCCCAGAGACTCACAACTTCTGGAAAGTGGATAGAAACCTTGGGGTCTCAATACACTCCAGCATTGCCTCCCCCTTGCTTCTGCCGAGTTTTTATAATTCATAATACCCCCATCAACGTATCAGAATTTTAAAGTGCATTGGAAGTCTCAAGCAGGAACAAAGCACCAGGCACGTTGCATAGATGATGAAGATCTGATTAGGTTATTTCACTTGGTAATGTAGGATTTATGACACAGGTGAGGTGCCCTCTGTTTTCAAAAAGAATGTTATGATCCCTATACCGAAGAAAGTAGGAACTGACAGATGTGCAGATTACCGTAAATCAGCTTGATCACTCATGCTTCAAAGTTCTTGACTAGAATAATTCACAAGAGGATGGAAAGACAGATAGAAACCGAGTTGGGTGAAGACCAATTTGATTTCACGAGAAACGTAGGAACACGGGAAGCTCTAGTAAGGCTGAAGGAAGGTAGAATAAGGAATGATAAGAGAACGTTCATGGCATTTGTAGACTTAAAAAGGCTTTTGATAACGCTGATTGGAGTAAGTTGTTTGACATTTTGAAAACGATTGGAATAATGTGCAGAGATACAATTTATCTACAATTCATACAGAAACCAGATGGCAGTAATTCGAACCAAATGACAAGAGAGAGAAGCTGTTATTCAGAGAGGCTACAACGTATCACTCATACCTTTCAATATATACATTGAACAAGCCATGAAAGAAATTAGAGAAAAATTTAAATTAGGAGTAAAAAATTCAAGGAGAAATAATTTCAACTCTGAAATTTGCTGATGACATCGTCATCTTAGCCGACACATCAGAGGATTTGAATGAGTTTTAAATTAGTACATTATGCAACGAGCCTATAATGGAAATAATTAAGACACGAGTATGTTTATAAAATGAGCGTATGCGAGTCGAACATAAACAAACTGTCCAGCAATTGGTACTAAAAGCACACACACACCTTCGCGACAGCGACCACCCTCATAGGCTCTACAAACTCACACAACATTCAAATGCAATGCAATATAAGATGGTAGATAGAGTAACAAAAGCCCGCTGATGAATCATACTTGGTGATCATAAGCAAAGGTCCGTAACAGACACGGTAAAATCCCAGAAGAATTGCTGGATTTGATTTACTTGATCCCGAAAGCCAATATGTCATATTGTAAAATAATTTGGGATGTAATTGTCTTTGAGTTGCCTTAAGATTAGTTGAACAAACTAGTTGAGTTTCGTAATATGATCTTACCACACAAACAACTGAATCAATGCAATGACAATGTAACAACATTTACCTTCATGACATAGAATAGTTAAGTTACTGATTAGGTATTGTCATTCACTGATACCAACATTACCTTTAATGAAAATATTAACCAAACGGTGCATTTATGACCTA
Source organism: Meconema thalassinum (assembly GCA_946902985.2). Lineage (NCBI taxonomy): Eukaryota > Metazoa > Arthropoda > Insecta > Orthoptera > Tettigoniidae > Meconema > Meconema thalassinum. The sequence continues at coordinate 43,758,889 of OX336391.1, read as the reverse complement.
ACTATGGAACTTAATACAATTGAAGAAGATTTCATGGCTTGCAATCCAAATTAGAATCATGATTCTAGTGCTTCAAATGTTATATAAGGTGCGTTCAAAAAGTAACGAACCGGAGGCTGGAATGCGCAAACCGGTGACGACATCGGCTAATCGTGGCGTGTGTAACGAGGTGTGGTTCCGACCAGAGCGTCGAAGGTCACAGCCCGTCACTAGAGGGCAGGCATGCACGTCACGTGACGATACAAAGCAAGCAGCAGCATGCATCAATCGTCCAACCAAGACCAAGACAGTAGGCCATTCGACATGCTTCCTGGTGTGGTTGAAGACTGTGGGGCACCCATTGGGCACACACTTTCCGCAAGTGCAGTCTTCCGTCATGATGGTGTGCAGACATCCGACGCTCAATCTGACCACGGCGGCTATGGCGTTCACTGACACTCGGTGGTCCTGGGTAATGAGTGCATCACCCAGCTGGACGTTGCCATCGGTAATGAAAGGGGGGTGCCCCAGACCGGGCATCATCGGCTAACGACACCCGTCCTTCCCTGAAGCGCTTGTGCCACGCCTTGACACTTGCAAGGGACATGCAGTGTTCGCCATACACTTGTGACATTCGGCGTTGAATGTCCGTTCCCCCTACTCCTTCCGCTGTCAGAAACCGAACAACACCTCTTTCCTCTTCGTTTGACGCCTCCATGTCACTGTTTGCAATCCGACTGGCAGCGTTGGACGATTGATGCATGCTGCTGCACGCGTGCCCTCTAGCGACGGGCTGTGACCTTCCACGCTCTGGTCGGAACCACACCTCGTTCCACACGCCACGATTAGCCGATGTCGTCACTGGTTTGCGCATTACAGCCTCCAGCTCGTTACTTTTTGAACGCACCTTATATTTGTAAATCTCTCTTTGATAATTTTACGAAGTTTTAAAGCAATGCAAATTTTCTCAAGTTACATAAATACTGCAGCCATTACTCTAGGTCAGATTAATGCACATAAAGACATTGAGAAAATTTCAAGTGGGTCGGTGCAGTAATTTCGGAAATAATGTACCCAGTTTGCCTGAAGATGAAAATTGTAATAAATGGCTGTCAAAGAATTATCTGCAAAGGATTTGGGGAGCGTGGTGGTGCAGTGGCTTAGCTGCTCGTCTTTCACCAGGTCGGCCGGGGATCGAATCCCGGTGACAGCGGGGTGAAATATTCATCTAGCCTTAAATCCCCGGCCAAAACCAAAAAAATGAGCCTGGGTGGCTCCGGTGACTCCCATTTATTGAGATAAGCCAAAGAAAGAAAGAAAAATAGAAGTAGATGAATAAAGATTTGGTAGATGCTTGCCAAAGTTGACAAATTTCAAAAACTCTTATCTCGGAAACTAACTTCATATGATATTTCAGTATGCAGAGAACCCAATACATCAGAAAAGAGAAAAGAGAATTTTTCTACCGAAAACTAAGTTAGTGCCAGCTTAAATATTCCTGGTACCGGTATGTATCAACTGATGATTTCTTGATTGTAATAAGGTAAATGGAATAATGCAGTCACCTCATGCAGAAGGTAAAACCTCGAGTTATTGATGGCCTGTAGTGTCATGCGATGCTGATGGACGAATGAGCGATGGCACATTTAAACATGGGATGAGCACCACTTGGTACATGACAAGGAAGTGTATTAGACTTGTAAGCCACGCCATAATTCAACCAAAATTACTGTCATTAACTCCATTGTACGTACATGGTACATGGTAGTCTATGTTTTCGGTAAAGATCTTATATAATTTGCCAGGGAAGCTCAATACATGAGTGGCGCTGTGGACAGAGGTGGTCGAAGATTCAATGAAATTCTTGGTAAAACATAAATCTATTTCCCCAGATACTACCAAGTGATAAAATCAGCTTAAATGATGACACCATTACGGTGATATTGCAACTTTTCAATCGGCCAATCCACTACATAATCCCAATTACCAGGAAATGAGAAAAACAACCTGAATAAATAAACCATCTTTGTAGCGACCACGCTCGAGGAGATGTGAAATGAATTGGGATTAATTAAATTGAGAAAGGAACAAAAGTGTGGTGCTTTTCAGTCGGTCAACACGATTGTACACAAATGGAGCTGGGTTATGCCCTAATCCTGAAATAAATTACAGCAGATTAATAAATACACTAGGATGACCAGTTTCGATCGTCAAGCGATCATCATCAGATCCATTACACTTAGGCTATAACATCTAGGGAAGGTACCCCAGTATCGGACGGAACTCAATATCGGACAGTGTCAGTTTCTGATATTCAGCACAATGTTGCGGGAACTTTTGTGATGGTAGTACTGACCCTTCACGAGGTAAGTCGGTGGGTGACCATTGTGTGTCCGTGAACAAAGAAGTAGGCACGTGGTGAGAAGCTCTCTCTTTTGTGACTGTTTCTTGCCGCACGAAGATAATTTTGTGAACCTGTTCTGCACCTTAATACTGGCGATTGAAATATTTTAAGGGTTGTTCATTGTTAAACATATGTTAATTTAAAAATGTGGATGATCGCTTAGCTTTTGTTTAAATGTGTTACGTATGATGGCCCGTTCAAGTTTTACGTGTTGGGCACCCAATATCGGACAAGCTTCCGGCACACAGGATCGGACAAACGTACCCGAAAGTTTTTTGCCAATTCTTACAATACCTTCGTTTATTTCAGACAAATATGGGGGGAGAACGGGGAAGCTGGGTGATGGAAAACATGAAATTGGCAATTGATGAAGTAAGAGGGATTAAAATGAGCAGTAGGAAAACAAGTGAGCAGTTTTGTGTCCCTAAAAGAACATTAGGTGACAGATTGAAATTAATTTCTTCAGGGAAAGAACACAAATGAAACCTGCCATGAGTGCATTTAAAATTTGGTTTCTGATGAGCAAAGCCCTGATTTACACATGTTAAGAACATTTTAGTACTATATTTACGTCACAATTATGTAATAGTTTAATTTATATGCTAATTTTTGGAAATCCTTTCTCTTAATTTATTATTATATTATATACAAAGCACAATGTGAAGCTGAATTTACAAGTCTTTGACGTAATTGGCAAGAAATGCAAGGCAGGCACTGAATTTTAATTGCGAAATAACTGACTGCGTAATTTGTGGTGAGAATTTCAGTGAAGACTGGATCCAGGTTGGGCCCACGAAAACTGTGCCAGCCTTGAGAGAAACTTCCTTATTATCAACGTGGCATATGTGTTAAAAAGTAATGTGTATATACTGTACATACATTAGTATAATAATATAATAATCTCACAATATTGAGACTGTCCGATACTGTGTGCCTGGTTTTTACATTGTGAAAAATTTGAGATTTATAAATGTTTAAATTATTTGATATCAGTAGAGAAAAATGATTAACTACAATGAAACAGAATCAAATCAAGTTATCAAAAATAATTTTTAATTTTAATTTGACCCTTTCATTAAGTTATTATACATAAAGAACCTTAAGTGTCCGATACAGGGGTACTGTGCCCAACTCTAGGAATGGGTATTCCAAGTTTCAGACACCTAGATATCAAGGGAAAGGCTGTAGCCGCTTTTGAAAGTTCAGATATTTGAATATCGCGCTACATTGCTTCGAGAAGCATTTAGAAGAATTTTACCGATAGTTGGATGTCAAGTGACGTAGCGAGTAATAGCAGAGGTGGAGGCTATTTATTGATTAAATAGTTAACTATGGAGTAGAGACTTGAGACTGGGATCAGATTACTGGCACGGCCAAATGAAAGAGAACGCAATTAGTATCAAGTAAATCGGACCAGGGATTCAAGAGATATGAGGATTTCTAGATATCAGGTGATGACGCGTGACCCTGACCGTTTTGAATAAAAGCCAGCTGGAGCAGGCATGGTTAGCTCTTTCTAACACAAGCACTTGGCAAGCAAGTTGCGTCTACGCTGAGCCAAGGCACATGGTTGCCGAATCTACGCAGAAGTTCTTTTCAAATCGTGATAGTCACGAGAAGTGCTGCGCAAACGAGTTGGAACTTAGTAAGTTTCTGGTGAGGAGAATCACTGAGGTGATTGATTTCTACAGACATTGGTGGAAATATTTATATTTCCAAAAGGACATATGCTAGACTTTGTCTAGAAAATAGTATTTTGTCACAGTCCAGTAGTAACTTAATACCTGGATGTTTAAATCCATTTCAAGTCAGTTTTCATTTTTGTAACTAGTTAACCACTTCGATCTGTCAGTACACTGAAGACTAGTCTATAACGGTGGCGTTCATTAGTCTACGCAAGGGAAACTGCAAGTTGTCTAGCGCATGGCAGATGGTGATATACAAACCATGCCCAGGGAACGATCTTCAGAACAGCCGTTAATTGCTTAGACTGTCAATGTTTTTCTTGTACTGATGAGATTACAGTGAGTTATGTTACAACTGACATATTTAAGAAAAGATCACTTAGATCTGACCCTATTTAAACAAACTGTTATGGCTTTGATAGATGCCCATATTAAAATGGAACCACAGTTTATTCAAACATCGAAAGATACTACCACTATGTCTGACTAGACGAATTGTGGGTCTACAATGGCGGCCGATACAAGGATTATACGTGCTTGTCCGATAGGGCATGTCTATGGATAAATCTGGTACAGACCAGGTTTACTACACTTCAAGACCATCAAGAAATGTAAGCCACATTTGAATTATATTATGCCTAGCTAATTGGAACAAACTATTTTTTTTTCTGCAGATGACCAACACATTTTTTTCTTCATATTTAAATCTTGCAATGATTTACGCAAGACTTGTTAGAGTTATTCTGAGCATTTTCAGCATTCAGAACAGTTTAGGATCGATGACCGAGCATTTCGAGCATTTATTTGAATATTTCATATTTTTGGGAAATCACGGTAATCAGCCGATGTAACTGTAAAAGTTAATAATTTATTTTTGTTGAGGAATGGATATTTTTTCCATATTCGAAGGTTCGAACATGTGGATTCTCACATAATGAGATGATAATTAAACATATTTCAAATAATAATAATAATAATTATAATCCACTAATAATAATAATAATAATAATTTTCATAATTTTTCTAAATAATTCTTGGATATTATATTATATAATAATCATATGTATTGAGAAAGAGCCTATGAAGTAGTTTAAACATTTCTAGTCTGGAACAGGAGATTTTCCGAAGGAGAGTGGTTAGCGCAAGCCCGCATTCAACCAACATGTCAGTTCTGGTTGAACAGTTGATATTTGCATTGAGCAAAGTATATGTTTCAGATAACACGGAGAGGCATGAAACGGGAAGCAAATGATATTTGTATCAAATAGGATATTTTTGTATTTATATAAAATCATGACGTAAATACACTCGAAAGTGAAATAAAGCTTTTCATAAGTATGGTAAATTCACGGGTTGAACTGAATGGTAAAATAAAATAAACTTGTAAGTTTATTAATCTTCCAGTGTTGATAACAAGCAGAGGCTTGATTTATTGTATAAATTTTGGGAAGATAATTTATGTGTGTGGAGTAGTTGAAATGCCATTCCCAGGTGCACATGTTAAGTCGCAGGAATGAAGGTTTTTTCGAGCATCAATCAAATAGTAGGTTCGATGGCTCAGGTTTATAGTAGGAGTATTGGAGCCACACATTTCGTCGTATGAATAACCCGAAGGTTATTTCTTTGAAACCATCAGTTCTTATTTCAACCTTGTTTTACGAATTCCATTTAGACTTTGATTTTGCTAGAACCCGGATTTGTCATGATAGTAGTTTATTCTTCGTCAGAGGAAGACCTTTGCCGTTGTTGTTGTTGTTGTTGTAATATTGTGTTCTTACACAAATAATAGAATGGGCCACTGCCAATTAAAAATAATTCTTTAACCACGAATAATTTGAAGGATATTTTCAATCCTAGTGCCATGAACTAAATGAATTCATTATAAAACTGCAATTCTAATTTCCGCATTCTGTCGAAGAATTGCAAGTTGTGAAAGTTACTAGAAATGGCCATAAATATAAATATTTTTTCATAATGATTCCAAGTGGAAAATCTAATAGTTGAATGGTTCAACCATTTGTTGATCAAGCTGATGATTCAGAAATCATATATTTTGTTTGGAACTTGAAGTTCATAATCGAGTCACTTCTCGAATGTTTAATGTCAGAAGAACGATTAATTGTTGTTGTGCTTCGCACAGTTCTTCGATGCTATGCTCAATGGTCAAATACTTTTCAGATGTTATTAATATGTGTTAATAATTTGTGTTGCTTCAATGATGATAATATTTTCGACGATATATTTTCGAAAACTGGAAAACAAATGAAAGTTTAGAATTCTATAAACATTTATTCTACGAGTGTTAATATCATGTAAATAGTCAAATAGTGATCTACGTTATTTCCAGTATAGACAATTAATTTTGAACTGGAATTAAATATTAATAATTTTGGAACACAGTCCACAGGACTATTAATCGGACTTGTGTTTCCAAAAGGATTGTCAAATGTGTTTGGAAGATTTCTGTATATTGTGTGTAAATAAGAGTGTGGATCGCCACACGGGGAGTGATGCTGCTTTGAGCATTCTTGCAGTCAGATTTTAACTTTAAAATAAACTGAGATAATTTTACCAGATGTGTTTCACCCAATTAAATCTCCTTCTATCCTTATTGTTGCATTGAGCCAAAAATCAGTAAAGCATTTTTTTTTAATTTGATGTCGTTTTTGCGATTTGCTTTAACCCATCTGGCGCTCCGGGATATTTTGACTCTCGTGCTGACTGATTATTGGTAAAATGCATATGTGGTCGTGCGGACTCCGGTCTAAACGGGCACAGTACCTTCCCCTATGTTTGAGAATACAGGTGAAAAATGTATACGACATGTACAATTATTTAGTTGCAGTGTTGGTAATGCAACTGTCGGCGTATGCTAAATGTAGTATATCTAATGTTAGGTGTACTTCTAAAATGGTGATAAAAATCCGTAGTTTGTCTGTTTGGGGTGATTATATGGTTATACGAAATCAACTATGGTTATACTGTAATAATACAGGCTGATACTTATCCGGTTGTCTCCCTAACTGGAATTTCAAGCAGTTTCGTGTTCACTCTGGCACCAGTTATGGTCGACTAACCCGGGTGTTAACTGGGCGGAACTGGTTTTTCCCTTTCTACCCCCTTTTGTTCCTACGTTCTTTCTGAGGTCAGTGCCATGTTTATTTGTGTGACGTTGCCAAATCTAGATAAGAATGTATGTTATTGAATACAGGAAGATCTACAACTATTAAAGACCGTGGAACTATCTTCGCCACGCGTGGACTCACAATTGAGAAAGGAAGTTTTTTTTTTGTCGTGTGGCCTCCTGAGAGACCGAGTGCAGGTCTTTCTAGTCGACGCCCTTGGGCGACCTGCCCGTCGGGATGAAATAGTTGATGATGATGATAATTGTTTTTTAAGGGGCCTAACATCTAGGTTATCGGCCCCCAAAGAAATAGTTGAAGATGAATGAATTTGGGCAAGGATGTGGAAGGAAGTGGCCGTGGCCTTTCAGAAGGTACCATCCCAGCTTTTTCCTGGTGTTGAAAATGGGAAACCACGGAAAACCATTTCAAGGACAGCCGACGGTGGGGCTCGAACCCACGCGTCTATCGAGTCAGCAGAGAGTTTGGCCCCATGACCTAACGCCACGCTTTAGTCAGCGTAGCCACTGCTGTCGGTGAGAAAGGAAGTGAATATGGTCTATAAGAAGATGCGGAAAATGCCAGTAGTTGAAAACGGACAACCATTTCAATGACTGTCGATTGCGGGATTCAAACATATTCCTCTCCCGAGACTCCAGATATCCTGACGTCATATCCTCTCTGAGCAACCGGCTGGACTCTGGTATTTCTCAAAACCCTCTGCCATCTGCGAAGCGATATTTATGTGTTCATATTGATTGCTGTGCATCTCATCATTTGTCGGATTCTATTAGCATTACGGGTGAATTATAACTCAATATTGTTTCGGAAGGTGTTAAATGTATTAATGATATATTCCCATTCCAGTGCTGACTAATTTGAGTATAAAGACAGCTGATTGACCAAATGGAGTATGACATTTCAATACATATTACATTCATATGTATAAAACAACTTATCACAATACATTACCGCTTGTTATGTACAACTCTGGCACTGTGCCTTTACACAGTGAACCAGGGGAATGCTTATATGTTGTTGTTTCTGGTGTGTAACATTTTTCCACTCGGTAGCTGGACATTTTTTTGGGAGTGATTTTGGAAAAGGGACGGGAATGGATGGGACGGAAGTGCATGGGACGGAAGCAGATCGGTACAACGACGTACTGTAGGTCGTGTGGCTATGGGGAATGAATATCGCATACAGTTTAGTTCAAGGTTTGGAGACCCCATTTAAGATATTCCTACAATAAATCATCTTCAAGTTGTCATTCTTTGGTGTGAAAATATTCATTTTATCATATTTGCTGAAAACAATTACTATTTATTAAATCTTCATACTTTTGCTGTATTCTTATTTAATGTAAGCACTCGATGTACTGTCGGCCATGTGGCTATGTGGAGTCTAGATCGCATCAACAAACACTCCAAACAACGTAGGAATTCAGTATATATAACGCCGACTACTAACAATAATTGAAACTTCGTTGGTCTAAACATATCACTGGGAGAAACACATTTAATATACCTTCTGAACACCTAATGTTTAATCGCGCCTATACTTGGCAGTGCGCTGATCGGCAAAACGAGGCCATTTTCAATAACATCTCTGGCATGGGTTCACTAACTGGCCGGTATAGAGCGCAGCTCGCATCAAGTAGGCAGTGGATTGCTTCCGCCACGGCAAATAACAATTATGATTCATTACGGTCAGGATTTGGCAGTGGAGTTTTACAAGTAGTTATTTCAATGACCAACAGAGTTCACTGTCAACAGGGACACACATAGTAGGATAACATGTCACATGTTACATATCATATGCGATTGCTGTAAGGCTCGTATAATAAATTATTATTTTTGTTTCATTTAGTAACTGCAGAAACTGCTTGTAGATGATAATGACTTACATTCCATTTAGTTCTCCCCATTACAAAACATCTCAATGGAATTCCGTAATCAGCATTGAGAAATCTGAAAATTATGCAAATAGGACACCGTATGTTTTAAAGCCCCTTGCGGAAACATCTAGAAGCATATATCTACCAACTATCAATCCTGCCCCCCCCCCCCTCCCGATGGCAGGTCCCAGACGCAATTCAGAAAAGCCGAGGTGAACAGCGAAACTCCACACACATATACTCTTCTCTGAAGTCTTAACTTGGCACGACTCGACAGTTTGATGCTGGCTGAAGCTGGGGTGATAGGCTCGCCTGCTAGCTTGGAAACTCGCTCCCAAGCTAGTAATTTAAATTTCCACTGAATAGAGATAGTTGGAAGAAATGAAAGAATGAAACCATAAAAACTCATAACTTATAGTGGGGGATGTATTGTCACGGACATTTTTGTAGAACTTTTTGTGCTGAAGAATTCTTACACTCATAGTATATAGATATTTTTAACGGTTTACCCAGCGTAAGGTTAAAAGATTCACGGACGGTAGGTTGGTGTTTTTCTTTTCGACTCTATTTACTGAAATTGTTACTGCTCGGCTTCCTTTGGTCATATATTAAATGATTGTTAGCCTACTTTTCACATTTTGCAAAAATGAGGAAAAAGTACACTTATGAGATCGATTCGGGAAAATGTGTGTCTGTCTGTCTGTCTTTCTGTCTGTCTGTCCTTCTGTCTGTCTGGATGTGTGTGTGTGTGTCCCTATCAACTCCTAAACGGCTGCAGCAATCGAAACCAAATTTAGTATGAGTACGGATATATACCGGAATATCTCAAGCCCATATTTGAAAATGATGTCAGTGCTACCAACTGCTGAAAAAACGCACTAGAAATTTCATCTTGGAAGGTATGCATGGAAGCTATTCCAAAATTGGCACACATGTAGATAATACTATTTGAGTATAATTTCCAGGAAGCCATACATGACAGTGTTGCCAAAATAATTCTAAGCCTTCTGATAGGTCCAATTTTTAAATGAATATAACTTCTACACTATCATTTGGATTTCAGCCAAATTTTGTATATAATATGTGTACATAAACATATATGACTGAGCGTATTCTTAAGAGCCACCAGGGCTGCCAACTGTTAATAATTGCTCCCTATTTTATTATCCAAATACCAATATATCAGAAAGTATGCAAACCGACAGCTTTAAACTATGCACACATATAGTACGTGACATTTTAGATTAATTTGGAGTAACTTATATACGTCAGTTCTACCAACATGATTCTAAGCCTGCTGATAGGACCAATTTTTAAATACTTGTAACTTCTATACTGTCAGTTGGATTTCATCCAAATTTCGTATGTGCTATGAGTAACATAACAGATATGACTATAAGTATTCATAAGAGCAATTAGGGCTGCCAACTGTTAATAAATGCTGTCTATATTTTTTACCCTAATATCAATATATCAGAAAGTATGCAAGCCAACAGCTCTATACTTTGCACACGTATAGCACCTGACATTCTAGATTAATTTGGAGTAATTAATATAAGTCAGTGCTGCCAATATGATTCTATGCCTGCTGATAGATCCAATTTTAAAATACTTCTATACTAGCAAATGGATTTCATCCAAAATTGGCACAACAAGATATCATAATATTTCAGATTATTTCTGACCAGCACGCGCATGACGTTGTTGCCAACATGCTTTTACGCGTGCTGATAGATCCAGTGTCTAACTGCATGTAACGTCCATTGGACTTACCAAATTTTGTATTCTGTAGGCCTACCTTAAGAGATGGAACTAAGAATATTTTCAGTCACCAGGGCTGCCAACTGTAGTGTTCTTTTAGGCTACATTATGCCAGGTATATTTCGAACTAATTAGACATTTCGATATTACCAACTTAATTTCGTCATTATTCTAGATAGGTTCATATACTGTAAATTTATCATTGGCATGAATCTTAATTTTAAGAAAAGTAGGCTCTTTAGTTCGTCGTTGAACTTCTTGTTTTCCTACAGAAACATTCCTCAAGAAATCCTCTACTAAATGGTGAAACCCGCATCAAATGTAATCCAGTGGTTCTCGAGATTACTCTTTACATCCATGAATCGGGGATTTTGTTCATACTAAGTAGAGATTTCATAAAATGTTTTTGACAGATTTCTTTGAAACTTAAATATCGGCGTTATAAACCGAATGTCGGATTCCAGAAAGAAAAAAAAAACGTATGTAAGATTCTTAAGGCTCTCCTTGACTTTGTCGGTGAAATATTAAGGTAGAATTCTTCTCCTTGGATTTTAAAAGTAAAATTATTGTGGACACAATTTCTAGAAATGTTCCTTATAAATATAATCATCATTTCTTTCACCTGTTGTATTGTGCACAAGTCCGTCAATAACAAGAAAAAATCAGACCTGTATCAGTAATATGGGTTGAGAAAAGAACCGCTTGTTGTGTAGTGCCTATCATTCTTGGCTCTTACCCCGGAAGTCCGGGTTTGATTCCCAGCTCTGCCAAGTAAATTGCAATCTGGTCTTAAGGTTGAAACGGTTACACTCAGCCCCGTTAGGCAAAACTGATAAGAGGTGGGTTTGATTCCTAACTCGGTCATCCTGGAAGTGGTTTCCAGAGGTATCTCACTTTTACTCCGGGCAAACCCCGGGATGATTGCCTACTTATAGCCACGGCAAAGAGGCTATAAGTAGGTTGGCTCAGGTAAGGAAAGCATTTCTAAGGAAAAGGAATCTGTTGACATCGAATATAGATTTAGGTACTAGCCGTTGCATTTGAGGGTGCGCAAATGCGAGGGAGCCGTGTCAGTAGATTTACTGGCACGTTAAAGATCCCCTTCGGGGCAAAATTCCGGCACCCCGGCGTCTCTAAAAGCCAGTGTAGTTGAAAGGGACGTAAAACCAATAACATTATTATTATTATTAATATTTTTAATGCCGTTGACTGGATTGTGGCATTTTATGGAAGTGAAACCTGAATTATTGATGCAGCAGAAAAGAGGAGAATTGAAGCGTTAGAAATGTGGTGTTACAGGAGAATGATGAAGATCAGAAGGGTAGATTGGGTTACAAACGACCGACTTCCTTCCAAAATCCCTTCCCTGACCCGTCCTGAAAAGAAAAGTACATGGCCTTTAGCTGCATTAATAAAAATAAAACAAAAAACACAAACCACAAGTAATGTTTGAGGGCCAAAATATTTATTAGAATTCTTGAGAGACTGAGAATATGGTCATCCTGGGCTCGTTAAGGCCCACGGACAGTAGATCGGGAAACGCTGTTTTCAAGGGGAGGATTAATATTTTTTTTTAAAGAACGCATTGTGGCCAGATTGAAATAGTAATGGTCCATATTTTTTCCTTTTGACTTGTAATTTTGTTAATTCTGTGTGTATTCGAAGTCCATCTGTTACACTGGTGTCGTAAATTGAATCGTGTACGAGCTTCCACACCACAAGTGTATCTGCTTGCTTGAGGTGCTTCAACACAAAATATTGGCACTAGGCTGTTTCCACCCCCACCCCCACCCCCCTATGTCATCGAGAGCTATGCAGATAAAGTGTGTAGTGTCCCCTGGAGGATCGATATAAGGGTAGCCCAGTGCCAGGCACAAACACTCCGCGCCTCTCAACCATGCTTTCCTCAATTACTGCTACCCGATCTGTTGTTGTTGTTGTTTCACTTCGTGGTGTAGCGGCTAGCTTTCATGGCTGTCGTCCCGGAGATCCGAGTTCGATTCAATTATGGTCTGAGGGCTGGAAAAGGATACACTCAGTTTCGCATGGATAAACTGAGATAAGGTGGGTTCGGTATCCATCTCAGCCATCCTGGAAGTCGTTTACCCGAGGTCTCCCACGTCTACTCAAGGCAAATGCCGGGATGGTTCCTAATCCTCACCTGAATTTCAAGTACACACACTACTACAGGTGCCACTACAGTAACACAGGTCATCATACAAAGTCTACAAGCACACACCCAAGTAAAATTGTGATACAAGAGCACGATGTCCAAGCCCCTTAAGTGAAACGACAAACAACTACAATACATTGAATGCTCTTCAGTCGGTGAACATGATTGTACCCAATATTGTAAAGGGTGTTTCCCTAATCCTGAAATAAGTTTAATGAAATTAATAAATACATTTGGATAGCAAGTTTCGATCATCAAGCAATCATCCGCTAAACATAGGCTATTAAATCTACAAAGGTGTGAAAATTATTAGACTAAAATAATCAGTAACATTCTTTAATCTAAATAATTTCATTGACCAACTGATCACATGATCTATTGGCCCACTTAGTAGGCCTAATGATTTCTCCCCTATGGAATCAGAACCTTTCCCATAAGTAATTGTGTCTATATATTTTCAGAATTGGGGAATCCGAGGGATACCTGAGCTGGGTTCGTTTCGTCTTTTTCATTAATTTTGGGATCATCATCATTGGTTTGCGGTCCTAAGACCGGTCAGTTGCCATAAGAACATGTCCAGATCGTCCTGGCATTTGCCGCTTCCTTCATTGGATTATAATTCTCTGCTTGGGTGTCGTTTAGAATTTGTTTAAGGAAGGTATTTCTAGGTCTTCCTCGTGGATGCTTTCCCTCAAGGAACCTTCTGCTTCAGTTCTCATTAAATTGGAGTGGCGCATCGTGTGACCCCACCATGCGAGGCGACGTTTACAGATTGTGCGTAGGATTGATCACCGTTGGTTCACGGTGTCGAGAACCCTTGTGTTCGATATCCTGTCTCTCCACGTCACATTTATCATCTTACGATAGCACCACATCTCAAAGGCTTCAAGACGGTTCTTTTCATTTTTATTTAGTGTCCACGTTTCACAGGCGTACAACGCAACTGTCCATACAAAAGCATGTAGCATTCTCATTCGGAGGGAAAGCTTAAGCCGACTGACACACAGTAATCTCCTCTTCTGCACAAAAGCTAGTTTTTCTTGAGCAATGCGGCATACAACTTCAGTGGTGCACCTTCCGCTCTCTGTAATCCTTTGACCTAGGTAAGTGAAGGATCTGACGTCTTGTATGTCCGTGTTATTAATCTTTAATCGAAAAAGTTTTGGGAATTTTGAGACTGTCATGCATTTTGTCTTTGAGGTGTTTATTTTCATGCCGTATTTCTGCACCGTTGATGCAACTCTTGACAGCATTGCCTGCAAAGTTGATGGGCTGCCAGCTATAATTGCCTTATCATCTGCGAACTTAATTACTTTTATGGGTATTCCCTTGATCTTCACTCCTAAACATGTGTCTTCTAAAGCTTCTGCCATCATCAACTGACCAAAAGAATTAAACAAAATTTTGGGATACACCCTCTAAATCAGGTGGCTTCAAACCATGGTCCACGAATCTTAGATTAGTTCAAGACCAGGTCATCAGCAAAAATGATTTTGAATCTCTCTGTTCTATATGTACATGAGAACTAGAATAAAATATTTAAGTCAAAACACGTTTCATTCTCCAATAGCAAGGCTCCTCTTTTACTGGAAATTCTTGAAAAGCACTTTTTTACTGTCAGCTTCTTAAAAGGAAATATAATTAACACTGTTGGTTTACCATTTTAAATAGTTTCAGCGCCTTGCACAAGTTTTTCACTGGATTAAGAAGTGAAAAGTATAAATGAGATGTTGGAAAACTGATGTTGATTCTAATAATTTTCACACCTCTGTAGCCTATGTCCACAAGTAGCCTGTAGGTGATAGTATTTACAATATACCACGTGAACCAGCTGCCCCTTATAATATTGTTTTATGCAGCCCAACTAGCATTGTTTTCTGGATGGTCGATATTTCTCTGCTTGCATCCCGTATGGTCCTCCTAATGCACAGCAAACATGTCCTGCAAACGATGCTGAACAATATTATTTTTTCCTGGATATGACTACAGACTAGTACATAATAGTGTTCAGTATCGTTTGCCGGATATGTTGGCAGTGCATTAGGACCATACGGGATGCAAGCAGAGAAATATCGACCTTCCTTACAACAAGCGTTAGTTGGGTTGCATAAAACTATAAGGTGCGTTCAAAAAGTAACGAGCCGGAGGCATAATTACAGAAACCAGTACCTGTATGTTAGAAGTATTGGCCCTGGCTGTTGAGGCACTTGTCCCACTGTGACACGAGGCGGTGAATGGCTGTCTCATAAAATTCCCTGGGCTGCGATGTGAACCAGTTCCGCACGTACAGCTGGACGTTGGCGTCCGAGGTGAACCGTTGGCTCCGCAGAGCCCTTTTCAGGGGACCAAACATGGCGGAATCACAGGGAGAGAGGTCCTGACTGTATGGAGGGTGGCCGAGAACCTCCCATTTGAATTTCTGCAGGAATGCCACGACTGTGTTGGCCGTATGAGGTCGTGCATTGTTGTGGAGCGACCACGGCGGCTATGACGTTCATTGTCACTCGGCAGTCCTGGGTAATGAGTGCATCAACCAGCTGGACGTTGTCATCGGTAATGCAGGGTGGTGCCCCAGACCGGGCATCATCGGCTGACGACACCCGTCCTTCCCTGAAGCGCTTGGGCCACGCCTTGACCTTTGCAAGGGACATGCAATGTTCGCCGTACACTTGTGACATTCGGCGATGAATATCCGTTCACCCTACTCCTTCCGCTGTCAGAAACCGAACAACACCTCTTTGCTCTTCGTTTGACGCCTCCATGTCACTGTTTGCAATGAGGCTGTCAACGTTGGACGATTGATGCATTCTGCTGCTCGCTTTGTATCGTCACATGACGTGCACGCGTGCCCTCTAGCGACGGGCTGTGACCTTCCATGCTCTGGTCGGAATCACACCTCGTTACACACGCCACGATTAGCTGATGTAGTCACCAGTTTGCGCATTCCAGCCTCCGGCTCGTTACTTTTGAACGCACCTTATATATTGGAAGGAGTTGCTGAATCACCCGGTATATCCACTCAGCAATAATTACCGAAAAAGAAAATACAATCAAAATAACCCTAGTAACAACCATTACTGTTTAAAGCCTTGAACTTTTATTCTAGATCCTTATTAAGTGTACGCTTTTCTATTATGTCTCTGTTAGTTAAACACAGAGAGAGGACAACTGTGTTTCATTGTGTGATGTGATTCTGTAAATGAATGTATACTCTCCGGTGTTTACCTTCAGCAGAATTGCAATACGTAATATTAAAGGCAAAGGGTAACAGGATGTCAATATAGCGGTTGTGCAAAGCGTACGCTGTCCGTACAGCTTACAATAACCTCCGACAAAAACACACACGCACACACATCTCTCGTTTAGAGCTACTGCCCTCGCCATACAGAACATAATATCTCAGTACAGTGATGCACTGGCCACGGTGGTTGGTCTCTATAATAACTGTGTCGCCCATTCATGAAATATCTTTCCATGGTTTGCCTTTTCAGCTCCATTCAAATGCTGTGATGGTATTTTCCTCAAGCTTAGCACCCACTACAAATGAACTAACAAGTAACCTACTTAGAATGCGAACACATTTGCCATTGAAAAGAAATGTTTTTAAATATCCGTATTGATGTTAGAATTAACGTTTAAAATTATACGCCAAATCAATACATTAAAAAATATTTTTTATATTTGGACATGTTTCGACCTTCATTGAGGTCATCTTCAGCTTAAACAGAAAGTTCATTAAGAATTGAAAACTAAAATAGCATGTATGACTTAAAACTAAATTAGAAATGAAAAATTAATGATAATAATTGTAATAAATAAAATATAGTAATAAAATGGGTATCCTTACAAATGCAGTACTAATTAAATAAATATAAGATTGGTCTTTTTACAATAATTTTAGAAAAAGTAGTTAGAAAATAAGAACTATTAACGGTGAGTGTAAAAATGTTATGCTTTAAAATGTTTTATCAAAATATACAAACAAAATAATTTAGAAAAATCAAGTTCTAAAATCAATAAAATAATACAATTCGGCGCTTGATTAAATAAATTGAATCCTCTTCAATACGGAGTTTATTATCAATTTTGAATAGGTGCCAACCAGTATTACGATGACATGAATTAACCTAACAGATAAAAAAACAAGGAGTTCCGTGACGAACTAAAGAGCCTACTTTTCTTAAAATTTAAGATTCATGCCAATTATTAATCTATATGGATCTATCTAGAATAATGACGAAATTAAGTTGCTAAAATAGACATTTCTAATTAGTTCGAAATACTGTATACCTGGCATAATGTAGCTTAATAGAGCACTACAGTTGGCAGCCCTGGTGACTTAATATATTCTTAGTTCCATCTCTTAAGGTACAGAATACAAAATTTGGTTGAGTCCAATGAATAGCATGGACGTTACATGCAGTTAAACATTGGATCTAACAGCGCGCGTAAAATCATGTTGGCAACAATGTCATGCATGTAATGGTCAGAAATAATCTGAAATAAAATGATCTATTGTTGTGCCAATTTTGAATGAAATCCATTAGTTAGAATAGAAGTTACACGCATTTTAAAGTTGGACATATCAGCAGGCATAGAATCATGTTGGCAGCACTGACGTATATTAGTTACTCCAAATTCATCTAGAATGCCAGGTAGAGTACGTGTGCGAAGTTTAGGGCTATTGGCTTGCATACTTTCTGATATATTGATATTAGGGTAACAAAAATAGAGACAGCACATGTTAACAGTTGGGGGGGCGTGGTGGCTCAGCGGTCTAGCTGTATGCCTCTCACCAAGGCGGTCCGGGTTCGATTCCCGGTCAATGCATGTGAGATTTTCGAAGTGAAATGCCATGTCCTGTGGTTCGGATTCCACGTAAAAAGGAGGTCCCGTGGCTCATAATCACAAGATTCACGGTCACGTAAAACTACAATCTTCCTTCCTTCCTTGTTAACAGTTGACAGCCCTAGTTGCTCTTAAGAATACGCATAGTCATATCTGTTATGGTACACATAGCACATACGAAATTTGGTTGAAATCCAAATGATAGTATAGAAGTTGCATGCATTTTAAAATTGGACCTATCAGCAGGCCTAGAATCATATTGGCAGCACTGACGTATATTAGTTACTCAAAATGAATCTAGAATGCCAGGTACTATACGTGTGCAAAGTTTAGAGCTATGGGCTTACATGCTTACTGATATATTGGTATTTGGATAAAAGGAGTTGAGAGCATTTATTAACAGTTGGCAGCCCTGATGATTCTTAAGAATACGCTCAGTCATATCTGGTTATGGACACATACAACATACGAAATTTGGTTGAAATCGAATTGATAGTGTAGAAGTTATATGCATTTAAAAATGTGGACCTATCAGCAGGCTTATAATCATTTTGACAACACTGCCATGTATGGCCTCCTGGATATTAAACTGAAATATTATTATCTATACGTGTGCCAATTTTGAAATGGCTCCCATTCATACCTTCCAAGATATCCAACATGGAGCTCAAATTTCAATTGCGAATTTTTAGCAGTTGGTAGCACTGACATCATTTTCAAATATGGCCGTGAGATATTCAGGTATAGATCTTTACTCCTACCAAATTTTGTTCCGATTGCTCCAGCCGTTTAGGAGTTGATAGGGGGGGGGGACACACAGACAGACAGACAGACTGACAGACTGAAAGACAGACAGACAGACAGACACACATTTGCCCGATCTCATGTCTACTTTTTCCTCATTTTTGCAAAATGTGAAAAGTAGGCTAATAATACATGTCAGAAAAATGTTATATAAATAAACGAAACATAATTATCCAGCATATGGAACTCATAAAATCTACTTTATATGATTTAATATCACCTACCTTGAATTATTGGATGGAGAAATCCGGAAATTCATATAAGGATTTGAGTTGAAATGCCCAATGTGGATATGTGGCAATTCTAATATTTATCCTAAACGGTTAGAAGATAATGAGAAAACGGTATTCATGAAATGGATATGGGTAGGAAGTTAGAAGTGGGAAACCACGGAAAACCATTTCCAGGATGGCTGAGGTAGCAATCGAACTCGCCTCTTCTCAGTTTTACCTCACGAGGCTGAGTGTACCCCGTGCTAGCCCTCAGGCCAGAATTAAATGTATTGGCCATCACGGTTACAGCCAAGATTGCTAGTCACTAAGCAAGTGGTGATAAGCAAATGGTTACCTACTTGTTTACTTACTTGGCTTGTTCCGTTTTTCTCTGAAATCCACTGTAATTCCCCTTAAAAATTAGTGTAATAAATAAGGTTGCGCCTGCTGATGGAGAGACATTCCTTGGAGGACCAGCTGGCTGGCTGCACGTCACGTCGTACGGGAGATAAATGGCTGGACCTCCGCGCAGTTGGCAAGGTCAACTCACGTGGGATCCTCCTTGCCTTTGATGTCACCCGTTCTCCTCGCCTAAGAGATGGACTGGCAAAAATATATTATAGCTCTAGAAATACTGCTCTTGGTTTTTGTTAAAGTCAAGGGGATTCTGTCTTGGACATCAGAATTATACGCTATGATGTTGTTCTTAAATCTGGTGTCGCTGCATGAGAAATAGTGTCACGATGTCGCAAACTCGCTCTTAGTCACCGTTTATTACGCGCATGGAGAGACGTTAAATTAATGCGCACAGAAGAAAGAAATTCCCGCATTGTAAACAAGGAATCCAGCTAAGGGCTCACGATCAGAAATGACTTTATGTTCGACCCTACCTATTATGTGTTAGAAAACTGTATCATAATGATGGTCATTATAACACTATTTTTCATTCTGAAACAGTTTCTCCCACCAATCACAGCTCAATAAACAGTTGTTTGACCAATTAGATAAGGTTAGCATCGCACCTGCGTGGAGTTCCAAGGCCTTCTGAACTGCGTTGCCTAGTGTCATAGTGGGGTAATCGAGAAGGCCTTGGTCAAATACAAGGCATTCTCTGCGTCTCATGCGCTCTGTTCAGTACATAAAACTGGCGAAATCTCGACAGATATTTATGAATGTTCGAACATAAAATAGTTATAATAATTATCGTCGAACATAAACAGTCGTATGCAACTCGCCTATAATGGTGATTAAGACACTCGTATGGAAATTATAAAACTCGCATACGCTCGATTTATAAATATACTCGTGTCTCAATTATAGCCATTATAGGCTCGTTGAATAATGTACTATTATGTTCGACCCTGACTATTATGTGTCAGTAAACTGTATCATAATGATGGTCATTATAACACTATTTTTCATAAGAGTTTAGTGCTTTTCAGTCGGTCAACACGAATGTACCCAAAAGAGATGGGTTATGCCCTAATCCTGAAATAAATTACATGAGATTAATAAAACACTAGGATGACCAGTTTCGATCGTCAAGCGATCATCATCAGATCCATTACACTTAGGCTACAAAATCTATGTTTGAAATACAGGTGAAAATATTTACAATATGTACAATTATTTAGTTGCAGTATTGGTACTGCAACTGTCAGTGTATGCTAAATGCAGTATATATGTTAGGTGAAATGCTAAGTGGTGATAGCTATCCGGAGATTGTACTTTAGAGAGATTATATGGTTGTAAACTATGGTTAAACTATAAAATGTTTGGCTAACTACTTATCTGATTGTCTTCCGTATTACAGCTACTCGCAGTTTTCATGCTCACTGGAACTCGCTGTGCGGTCGACTGCGGTGGTTATCTTAACGACTGGTTTTTCCCCTGCCTCCTCCCCCCTGTCCCTACGTGCTGTGGGGAGTGATAGCGATGTGTTTATGTGAGGTGTTGCCAACCTAGATAAGATGTATGTTATTGAATGAGGTGGGTCCACAACTATTAAAGACCGTGGATTGGCCCTCGCCACGCGTGGAGCATAACCCATTCGAACTAAGCGTTGACGGTCTTATGAGGACGTCCCGGCATCTTTAATACTGCCGCGAATATGGGCCTTGGTTTATTGCAGAAGAAAAGTACATCGTACACCTGATCCAGATAACATTTACCTATTAAAAACCCCCCAATAAACCAAGGCCCATATTCGCGGCAGTATTAAAGATGCCGGGACGTCCTCATAAGACCGTCAACGCTTAGTTCGAATGGGTTATGCTCCACGCGTGGCGAGGGCCAATCCACGGTCTTTAATAGTTGTGGACCCACCTCATTCAATAACATACATCTTATCTAGGTTGGCAACACCTCACATAAACACATCGCTATCACTCCCCACAGCACGTAGGGACAGGGGGGAGGAGGCAGGGGAAAAACCAGTCGTTAAGATAACCACCGCAGTCGACCGCACAGCGAGTTCCAGTGAGCATGAAAACTGCGAGTAGCTGTAATACGGAAGACAATCAGATAAGTAGTTAGCCAAACATTTTATAGTTTAACCATAGTTTACAACCATATAATCTCTCTAAAGTACAATCTCCGGATAGCTATCACCACTTAGCATTTCACCTAACATATATACTGCATTTAGCATACACTGACAGTTGCAGTACCAATACTGCAACTAAATAATTGTACATATTGTAAATATTTTCACCTGTATTTCAAACATAGATTTTGTAGCCTAAGTGTAATGGATCTGATGATGATCGCTTGACGATCGAAACTGGTCATCCTAGTGTTTTATTAATCTCATGTAATTTATTTCAGGATTAGGGCATAACCCATCTCTTTTGGGTACATTCGTGTTGACCGACTGAAAAGCACTAAACTCTTGTTTACTAAGGCAACACTGAAAATATGGCTTCAAACACCACAACTATTTTTCATTATGAAACAGTTTCTCCCACCAATCACAGCTCAAGAAACAGTTGTTTGACCAATTAGATCAAGTTAGCATCGCACCTGCGTGGAGTTCCAAGGCCTTCTGAACTGCGTTGCCTAGTGTCATAGTGGGATAATCGAGAAGGCCATGGTCAAATACAAAGTATTCTCTGCGTCTCATGCGCTCTGTTCAGTACATAAAACTGGCGAAATCTCGACATATTTTTATGAATATTTATCTTCGAACATAAAATAGTTATAATAATTAAGGTCGAACATAAACAGTCGTATGCAACTCGCCTATAATGGTAATTAAGACACGAGTATTTCCATACGAGTATAGGCTCGTTGCATAATGTACTATAGCGATGTCCCAATCGAACGTTTTCGCTTAAACGTTTAAAACCTCTCCCCTTCCCCTCCTCCGCCTCGCCTTTTCTCCTTATTTGGACATCCTCATTCCTCGAGGTGTCTCAATTGTTTTTCCCCGCCCCCTTATCCTTCTCCTTACTACTCTGTCCACTGTTGTAATTAATATGGCGCGGTTTTCTACCAAGGTCCATACAGTAGTTTCTGGCTGCTCTCTGGTGACAAACAGGGGAATCTCTCTAGTTTTTGTAAGCTCATTGACACACATCCTTTGGCCACATAGTTTTAATTCTATTGGGAAAGGAGGCGAGGTACCTTTCGAAACAATTAGAAATTTAAATTTTATTTTGACATGGCAATATTACAAAAGCATGAATAATTTTAATAGGCTGTTTTCTTAAACACTTGGAGTTTGTTTTTAATATTGATCCTCTTAAACGATCCTCTTAACGACTGACGTATGCCTGATTCTGAGGGAAGTGTTACGAAGGTCTAGTGCGAGGAATGAATGCCCAGTACTAGTATTTTGGAATATTTAATACCGCTCAGACTGAAGAAAGGAAAGTTGTTTATTTTACCGACAATAATAATAATATCCTATGGCCTCGGGTGCCGGGTGCACGCTTTGTGATTTGACACCCTGAGGTCAGCTTGCATGTCAAATTTTGTTGTTCCTTGAAGCACTATGAAAGTCAAGGGGGTTAGATATCTAAGCTCCTTGACACTAGCGCTTTCTAGTAGAGAAATGAGTAACTTTGTGTTGGTGGAAAATCCCGAGATTAATTTTGCCATTATGAACACGGCCTACTGAATTCAAATGGGTTCTTTAACATGCCAACATCGTATAACATGCGTATCGTGATATTTGCTGCCTTTCAAAAATCACTTACCACGGCCAGGAGCGAACCTGCAAGCTTGGGGTGGGTAGACCGACACGATAACTACTCACCCACCGTGACAAGCTTCTTTACCGTCAATATCATTACGGCGAATTTATTAAATTAAGCAAACAAAAATGGAACACATTGAAGGACATAGAAAGGTATAAAATTTGATTTATCTTTAAAACCATAAAATGTTTTTCAGAAAATGTTTAATTACGAAACGATTTGTTCAAAAATTGTTTTATCCTTTCAATAAACATTACAGTATAAACAAGTGTCTCACAGTAAACTTAATTCATACATACGTTAATACTTCTTTTAAACACATTTTCCGTCATGGCTAATGTTTTTGCTTCCTATTAATAAACTAGCAACCCACTCCGGCTTCGCCCGGTATCTTTAACGGTTTACCCAGAGTAAGCTCAAAAGACGCACAGACGACAGGCCCCAGACGCAATTAAGAAAAGCCGAGGTGAACAGCGAAACTCCACAAACACATATACTCTTCTCTGAAGTCTTAACTCGGCACGACTCGACATTTTGGTGCTGGCCGAAGCTGGGTTGATGGGCTCGCTCGTTAGCTTGTAAATTCGGTCCAAAGTTAGTTATTTAAATTTCCACTGATTAGAGATTATTGGAAGATATGAAAACTTAAAAATACTTATAGTGTGCGGTCTATCAAAGATAGAGATATGCTGTCACGGACTGTTTTGTAGAACTTTTAATGCTGAACAATTCTCACACTCATAGATATTTTTAACCGTTTACCCAGCGTAAGCTTTAAAAGCTCACGGGCGATTGGTTTTTCTTCGACTCGATTTACTGCAATCGTTATTGCTCGGCTTACTTTCGTCATAAATGAATCTTTTCCGACAGAAACCTTCCTTGAGAAATCCTTTACAGAATGGTGAAATCCTCATCAAAATCCATCCAGCGGCTCTCGAGATTATCCGTTAAATCTAAGAATCGTGGACTTGGTTTTATAATATGTTGAGATATATTACTATACATCAATTGGCATGGATCTCAGTAGTTGCAATTCACTGTATTTAAAATGTATTTGGCGTTGAAATAACTATACAGTGGGTATCTCCATTCGCGAACCTGTATCCTTTTACGTTTCGTATACGAAATACCTGGGTTGTAGAATTCCTCTTCTTGTACACTAGCACCATCGTTATTTGATGCACAGAACCATTTCATTAATGCTGTGTGGAACATTACTGGCAATGCTCGCATATCCACAGTTGCAGCTAGTAAGCGATTCATTAGCATGACATAAAAAAGATGAATGGGAGCTTTTCTTTGCAGGAAATGAATTGAAAATGTAATTTCTAGTTTAATTCTGAGACTAATCTGTGTGATGGAAAGGTAGGTATTAGCAGGCAATTTATTTGTATTACACAAGTGGTGTATTTAGTTTCAACTAGATAAACTGTTGAAGTTATATCATTCAAGTTTTAATATCAAGCAGGTAAAAACAAAGTATTATAAACATAGGATCTTTTGAGATTTTGTCGTGTGAATATGCTTGAAGTGAATAAATCTCTCAGTTAACCCTATAGCTATGAAGGGGGATAAATAGAAATACCCCAGTGATCAAGTTCATTTCTATTCGCTTTTTCTAAGCTAATATTTATTTTCAAAATTCATGGTTTTGTTATTCTCAGGAAATAGACAGAACATGAGTGCTTTATACGTTTTACGAGTTAATTTCCATTTCTCACCATGCTTGATAGACCTTATAAATGCACTCCAGCTAGTATTTTTTTCTTTTTCCGTTGTTTGAGCCTTGCGCTCCCCGTATTGTTATGCATCTTCAACAATGATCTGGTGTCACTTTCCCATTATTGTGCGATAGAACATTATTCATAACTGTCAACGAGGAAATGTTGTTGCTTAGGGCCTGCGACATCGTGGTCATAATAGTCCACTGCATTTGTCTAATAGGGCCGTTTTCATCAACGTCAATTATCTCTTAATTCATCAATAAAGGTTATTTAACTTTGCACGAGCATTTCACCAAACAGAGACGTTCGTTAACTTACCACTAACAAGGAATTACGTTAAATGGCCACTCAACTCTCTAAAGCATCGTTAAAGTGGCGGTAAACAGTTGAACTGTGCCTTGCGCATCTCTCAATGGCGGTTTGTTTTCGACTTTCACACGAACTGCCGTCCATATGAATATAAAATATGTTTATGACAATGAAATTATAAACGATCACACACATTACTAAGTTTTAATACCAAGAAAGACAAATAAGGAAATTTTAAAAAAAGGTATATACGGAGGGGGATTCGAACTCCTTCCAGCGCTGCATAATAAATTATTTGACTGCACCTCAACCGCTTACGCTACAGAGACAACTGGTTAGGAGCGTCCTATTAAGCTATCTTTTCACACAACTGCCAGTTCTCCTAATTACTTTGTTCAAATCATTTTAAGCTTTTGCCACGAATACGGTCTTCTGTATATTCCTTCCTTTATAATTATGTTCCTGAAAGTTTCAAGGAAGCTTCGCAAACAACAATCAGTGCTGGACGCTTCTTGTTCTGTCCGCCATGCTCTCCAAGATGAAACCAAGTCGATGCATGCGCGAGAGCCGTAAATCTTATTCAAGTAATTGCGAACCCGAGTGGCCTCGTGAAATGCATCGAAGATAATCACGCATTAAATCTCGTATTTAAGTTAAATGGGAATTAACTAAATAATCGTTAGTCAAGAGTTGGTGAAAACGGCCCTTGGTTAATTATCACTATTAAATGGGGCAATTTAGGATTACGCGTTTTGACCCTCCAGTGGCCATCATCACTGTGTTAAGGTTAACATTTTCACTCATGTAAATACACTATCGTAGTTCAATAGTAAGTCGTTAGGTGATTATAATACGATTCGCATTTTGAATCTCGTTATACGTTCAGTTTGTTTTGTGTTCACGATTTTGTGAATTACGTGTGTAATATCTTACTAGTGGGCCCGTGCGAGCTTCCGCAACGTGAATGTAGGTTTATGGGGCAGTAGGGAAGAATGTGGGAGAACGAAGCTTTAAATATTGAAGAAATGTATGTATTGTTGTTAAATGGCATACGTACATGAGAAGAACACAAAGAACTATGTAGAACAGTGTTTTGTACTTGTCACAGCACCACTTTATAGACAACATTCGATGTTACAACGAATTCATCGGTTATTGTTTGCTCGGGAGTTTCTTCTACAGCAATTTTTACATTTGCAAAGGATTGGACCTTAGATAAAGTCTTGGCGAGACCACACTGGATCCATCTGCTGAGAGACTCCTCAGCTAGCAGTACGCCGCGCTCCCGCCAGATGGCTGCCACCACCGCGCTGCTCTGCGCTCTAGCGGCAGTCTCGCTGGTGCTCCCATTGTAAATGTACATTTGTTTAAGGTATTTATTTAATTTTGAGGGATTTAAAGAGGAAGTGAGTGCGTTTCGGGCACCCAAGGAGTTATGCGGAACCTGTAGGTACCCCATATGTGTAGGTTGGTGTAAAACAGGGCCTTATTTTCGGTACAAAACCGGAATGGGACCTTAGCAGAATAATATCGAGAGGATGTAATATTCCTTTCAGGTTAGGGTATATAAATACTTCTTTTCCCTATCAATACAATTGGGCACAATTTGTGTTGACCGACTGAAAAGCATTATTTTATAATGTGCAACAAGCGGTAGATGATCTTGAACTTTCCCCTTAAAATAATAATAACTAGAGGATCCGTGCGAGAAATCTGGCATGTGCGTAAACCACACTTTCCCCAATAGGTTTATAATGAAACACTTATTTTCCAACAGCAACAGTATCTGCAAATCACACACTTCATACATTTTTCTAAATGTCATTTTTTAAAAGAAATTATAGATATTTATGAAGTTTCAGTTTCTGAAATCCATGTAAAATGATAAAGAAAAGACCTCGGACATAAAACAGGCGTCACAGCGGCCAAAATGTGAAGTGGACAGCAATTATGGAGCGTATTTTCCTACAGTAACAGTATCTGCAAATCGCACACTTCGTACATTTTTTAAAAGTCATTTTGTAAAGAAATTCATCACTGCTAATGTCTAGTCTCTTTCATTTGAATGCTCATTTGTCACGATCGGTCGCTTATGAGCGCCGCAGGAGGGATCTATACTATTGAAATAACATATAAAATAATCATCATCAGTCATTGACGATGACCGTGTGGATGTGAGTAAAGCAGAAGTTATTCCTACAGTGACTATTCATACATTCCTCTCTTAACGTGTCTGTACATCAAACTCTAGTTGGAATCCATTCACTGTTCTCGAAAAACTCTTCAGTTTCTGCAGCACTCCAGTGGTCGACTACCACAAATGTAACCGGCTTTCGAGCGCTGGTCGAAGCCTCGTTTATTTCAGTAGCTCGTAAAAAATGGCGGTTCGCGCCCGTGTTAAGTGTTGGTATCTATCACGACAAGCCGTGCATCCCCAGTTGTGTGCACTCTGGATTGATGATTCCGCCGCACCATAGGCTCTCTCTCACTCACTCGCATGTTGTCGCCTATCGATTAGTTGCCAGTCGTCGACTAGCAATCAATTCCCTCGATGAACTACGACACAAAGAGAGAGGAAAAGAAAGGGGCGTGAGAAAATAAGCACATGACAGCGATGTCACAGAAAGAAAATTACCGTATTCTTGACTTGTAGTTGAGTGGGTTATGTTGGCAATCAAACATGAAGGTAGGAACAAAGAACAGTTGCTGACAAGGACTACATGATAATTAAGCTGTGATGAGTTGAGTTGACTGAATTGAATAAATGATTGCGCCTGTAGATTCTAGGACGATAAAGAAATACAAATGTTTAGGAAATCGAATTTGCCGCTATCTAAAGGGCAGACCTTCAATTTCTTGCGACTGTTTATTAGCTTTTCCACAAAGCATTCAAGGTAACTACATTTCCTTACGGCTGCGCAGTTAGCTAACCTTTAATGGAACCTCTTTAACACAGTGAGTTTAGTAAGTTTATTTTCATGAGTGGTTTACAATTCTTCGTTATAAGCCATAATTAACCCTGATGAATTCCAGAGTTATATTCAAATTTTAGTTGTGAAAGGGAGGCGTGATGGCGCTTGCCTCCCACCAGGTTCTATTCCCGGTTAATATATGTGGGATTTTTTGAGGGAAAAGGACATGTCCTATGTTCAATAGTAACTCGAAACACCTCTCTATTCCAGATCTCTTTTAGACTGACCTCTATTTCCTCCATGTTAGGTAGATTTCATCAGAAAGCTAACTATTGCAATGGGTACCATGTTTCGACTTCCGGAAAATTTCGACATATCTTCGCGTTTCACATCCCCCAGACCCCAAAACCACCGTCAGTTCAAAAGTTATTGTGGACACGATAACTACCGCAATTTTGCACCAATCACTTTGAATTTTTAACATAATATGAATCCCTATAAAATCTCGGTCGAGTTCGTTAATGGGCACAATCGGTCGAAGGGGGTGAAAATGGGGGGCTTTTTTTTTTTCGAGAAAGTGAAATATCGCTATAACTCTCTTAATATGTGAAATATCGAATTTTTTCTTGTTTCATCCACCCATTTGGCAGTCATTTTTGTTTTGATGTAGTTGAAGATTTTCTTTGTTAGTCGACTCTCGCTCATTCTTGTGAGGTGTCCATAAAACTTATTTCTTTTCTGTATGGTATCTGGGATTTTCTCTACCTGTCTGTATAAATCTTCGTTTTTCCTTTCGGTTCCTAAGATCTTCCTCAAGATTTTTCCTTCTTTCTTTCTTTCTTTCTTTCTTTCTTTCTTTCTTTCTTTCTTTCTTCCCTATCTCCTCCAGTTCCCCTTCTTGTTCGGTATCAAGAGTTCCTTTGGCTTGATAATTATAGTATAGTGTCTTATTTTTAGCCTATTTTCATTTATGAAAAAATAGGATTGTAAGATCACCTTTTGTCCGCGTGTGTGTGTGTGTGTGTGTGTGTGTGTGTGTCCTAATAACTTATAAACGGCTGGAGCGATTTCAATGAATCTCGATAAGGTCATAGTACTATTTTGGTTAGCTCCGACTGTGCCCTTAAATGTTATTAGGTCTCACCAATCCAACATGGCGGCTGCGCGAAATATTTCACCGGCATTCTATATCTCCGAAACTATTACTCATATCACCTTGAAATTGTGTACGGTGATAAAGGGTACTACTAGACGTTTACCTATGTGACTTTTAAAAACATGTTAACTACAAAACAAACATGGCGGCCAAGCGAAGTTGAATCATTTAAATAGACTCTCTCGTGATTTAACCATCCGAACGCAGTGAAACATGGTATAGCATATGCCTATACAAATTGCAATCCACTGACGTCTAATTTAGTTCAATTGTTTACATAACCTCAAGATGGCGGCTGTGCGAAACTTTAAAATTATGTTTTTATTTCTTGTGTTCTAATCATGCGATCGAAATCAACGTTTGGGTGATGAACGTACACAATAATCCTCATCTAATAGTACATAACTCTATGGCCTAGATATATTAAAATCCAACATGGCGTCCATCCTAAATATTTATACGGTTCTCAATATCTACGAATCTATTACAGCAATCAAACTGAAAATTTGTATTTTGATAGAGGCAATTAATATAAGTGGGATATATGAAAATAGGCTATTTAGTTCTTCACGGAACTACTTGTTGCCCTGTAAGATATTACTCTCTTATTATTATTATTATTATTATTATTATTATTATTATTATTATTATTATTATTATTATTTTTATTATTATTATTATTATTTTCTGGAATGGCAGGAAGAATGGGAACGTGAACATCGTGGCAGGTGGACCGCTAGGCTCATCAAGCAACTGAAGCCATGGTTATTATGAAGCATACCTCCATCGAATGGGAATTTCACCGAGTTCACGGTGTCGTTATTGTGATGATCAATGGGATGACGTTCAGCACACATTGTTTGCATGCTTAAGATGGAGAAATCTTCGAAGGCTTCTGGAGACAAAAGTTGGAGTCATTACACCAGACAATGTGGTGGATAAAATGCTCAGCAGCAGAGAAAGTTGGGCACAGATTGCTGTCTACATCTCTGAGCTGCTGAAAACAAAACAAAAGAAGAGGAACCGAGAAGATTGGTTGCTGAGGACAGTGAAGATGATGATGAGTAATTTCATTATCATCACGTTAAATGAAATTGACTGAGACCTCTGGTCGTAACAGTGGCTCCACCCTGAAGTAAGGCTGAACAGGGAGTTCAGTTCCGGGGTGGCCTTAAGACAAGTATAGGGTTTGTGGGTTTTAGTAGGTAAGAATCCTGCAGAGTTGTAAGTCCGGAAGCTTGCAATCTGTCTTTTGAAGATTTCCCCTCGGTTTCCCTCGAAAAACAAAAAAGAAATAAAATTATTATTATTATTATTATTATTATATATAGCGTCTGGCTGCGTGGCTCAGGGGTAACGGTCTCGCTTGCTGAGCCCAAGGTTGCAGGTTCAAAACCTGGCGCAGTCAGCTGGCATTTGAGGGTGCGCAAATGCGAGGGAGCCGTGTCAGTACATTTACTGGCACGTTAAAGATCCCCTTCGGGGCAAAATTCCGGCACCCCGGCGTCTCTAAAAGCCAGGGTAGTTAAAAGGGACGTAAAACCAATAACATTATTTATTAATATTATTATTATTATTGTTATTATTATATTTAAAACTTACCGTTCTTCACGTCCTCCTGTCCCCCTTGTCATTCCAAACAAGATCAATGTATCGTTTTGCGATGGCTATCATCAGTAATTACTGTGGAGTGTTAGCGGGGAGCGAAGTGGCCATGACACCTGTCCGAGGCTTATCGGGCCGCACAGCAAAGCTGCTGAACTGTCCCTGAATCCTCCAGTGACTGCCCTGCGCTCCCAAGTCTAGTCTGATCGCTCCATATTGCATCCCTGTTTATGGAGGGATGGGGACTCAATTACTGCATCTAGCCTCCCGAAATAATGATTCCGTCACAAACACGATAGTGCAAATATTACTGCTCTGCTATCATTTTTGCAGAGCGGGATAATGAACTGACATAATGTTATCGAGTATCGAACGAGGGACTTCTAATGAAACTGTTAGCAATGTAGCGATAAGTATAATACTCAGTGTCCTTTGCGTGATTAACTGGGTAAATAGCACTCACGACATATCATTTTTTTTTTATTTAGTCAATTTACCCTCTAGGTTTGTGGTTCCCACGGACTCAGCGAGGGAACTCACCACTACCGCCTCTATGGGCAGTGTCCTGGAGCTTGGAACATCTGGTCGGAATGGATACAACTGGGGAGGTGTGATCAGCACTTCGCCCAGGCAGCCTCACCTGCAAAGCGAACAGGGGCCTCATGAGGAATGGGAAGGGATGGAAGATTGGGATGGATAGGCTAGGAAGAGAGAAGGAGGCGGCCTTGGCCTTACAGTAGGTACCATCCCGGCATTTGCCCGAAGACGAAGTGGGAAACCACGGAAAACCACTTCGAGGACGGCTGAGGTGGGAATCGAACCCCCTCGACTCATTTGGACCACCTGAGGCTGAGTAGACCCCGTTTCAGTCCTCATACCACTTTTCAAATTTCTTGGCAGAGCCGGGAATCGAACCCAGGACCTCCGGGGCGGCAGCTAACCATGCTGACCGCTACGCTACGGAGGCGACCACGACATATCATTTTGCTCCATATTATGTTCTTTTCAAACCTCTCAGGATTATTTATTATATTTATTATTATTATTTTTATTATTATTATTATTATTATTATTATTATTATTATTATTATCACTTTCACCATCATCAAAATTTCATTTCCATTTGTCGAAATTCAAATCTGTCGTTCATTTCTGTTTCTGGAATATCAATTCCCATCAGGTCTTTCTCACATTCTTGGGTCTGGCTGCGTGGCTCAGCGGTAACGTTCTCGCTTGCTGAGCCCAAGGTTGCAGGATCGAATCCTGGCGCAATCAGCTGGCATTTGAGGGTGCACAAATGCGAGAGATCCGTGTGTCAGTAGATTTACTGGCACGTTAAAAGATGCCCTTCGGGACAAGATTCCAGCACCGCGGCGTCTCTAAAAGCCGCAGCAATCTTTTCTTTTTGATTATTGGTTTGATTATTTTGATTATTGGTTCTATCGTAGTGTATAGTACTTCATTGGCTCTCAATCGGACCTGCTAGAGGATTAGCACTTCTTTACAAAACCTTGGTCCAGTTGACCCGGCTGGTAGTAGCTTGTAAGAGTCCCTTGCTTGGGTTACAGGTGAAGATAGTCAACGGTTTTGAAAGTGGAAGAGAACTCCATGTCCCAACGGTGGGTAAAGCGGAGGAACTGTCATAAAGCTCTGGGGCTTACAACCTACAAGGCTGTATAATTGCTATATGATAAAAATAAAATTATTAATAACTATGCAGTCAATGGTTTTCATCACAAAATATCAATCAATCAACTTCTAAAGGCAATGCCTTGTCTCCGCAGCTATTGCTCTCTGTCTTCAGCACCTCGTCTCATCTCACAGTAGGAACCATAATGAAGAGTTAGTGTGATGTCTTGAAGGAAACATTTTCTCGGTCGACCTCGGCCTTTCTTCCCTGTGATCTTTCCTTCTAGGAGATTAGTTAGGAAAGCGTTATGTCGCAAGATGTGGCCTGTGAATTTAGCTTTTCTTTTATGGATAGTTTGTCTCAGTTCTCTTTTCCCTTGAATTCCTTGCAGGATGCTGATGTTAGTCCTCTCTTCAATCCATTTAACCCGTAATATTCTCCGCCAGACCCACATCTCAAACGCTTCAAGTCTCTTCCAATCCTGACCTCTGATCGTCAAAGATTCACATCCATACAGAAGCACACTCCACACAAAGGACACGTCGAAATGTTAACATTATCTGTCAGAAAACTGTATCATAATGAGGGTCATTATAACACTATTTTTCATTATGAAACAGTTTCTCCCACCAATCAGAGCTCAAGAAACAGTTGTGTGACCAATTAGGTAAGGATACCTTCGCGCATGCGCTCAAACTCCATTGCCGAGCACACAGAGCGCATGCGTCGGTCGGTCAGAGAGCTTGGAAAACAGAGATATCCTACCCAGCGCTGCACTCCGATCACAAAATTCTAGTGACTTATCAACAGATATTTATGAATATTTTTGTTAAAACATATAATAAAGTTATAATTATCGTCGAACATAAACAGTCGTATGCAACTCGCCTATAATGGTAATTAAGAATTATAAAACTCGCTTACGCTCGTTTTATAAACATACTCGTGTCTTAATTATTGCCATTATAGGCTCGTTGCATAATGTACTATTTTAATTGCAATATCGAAATTTGCATTAATCAAAAGATTTTTCTTATTATTGAAAGCCTGCTTTGCGAGCGCTATCCGCCTTCTGATCTCTTTACTACACCTGTTGTCATTGGTGATTAGACTTCCCAAATAAGAGAAACTGGTGACTTGTTCCACTGATGACAAAATGTGTCTGACAAAATCATTCCATACGCCTAACGAAAATTGTAAATGTGAACTTTGCAACAAGACCTGTCAAAGCTACCATCTACTAAGTTGTACAAAAAGATTGAAATCTCTCGTAGAGTATAGCTAAGAGAACTAGCTACCAGTACCTAATTATGCACTAATGTGCGCACTCCAGTGTATATTATTAAAGATATGATCAGACACGCCTAACAAGACACTTCAATTTCGCTAGCGAACAACGTACTACTTCCGCGTAATCTTTTGCATTGTGTGGCTCTCTATCTTCTTCTTCTTCTTAGTGTCATCCCGTAGGAACGGGGTCCGTTTTTTTGGACCAGTGCACGCCATTTCTTGCGATCTAATGCTTCCCGCGATTTCAAGTTTCTTGTTCGTAAATCTGCGTTAATAGTGTCCAGTCACAGCAATTTTGGTCTCCCACGCTGTCTCTGGCCGTCGACCGTTAGATGGTAGGCCGAGCCGATGAATGAACTTTGTGGTGCACTGACAACGTGTCCAAACCAACGGAGTCTCCATTCCTGTATTTTCTCGTTGATTGGAGCCACGCCAGCTATATGTCGAATTGGTGTGTTGGGGATACGGTCGAGCAGAGAAATGTCTAAAGATCTTCGCAGCATCCGCATTTCCATGACATGAAGTGAGTGCTCAGCACTTCTAGGTGCTGGCCAACACTCAGTACCATATAATGCAACTGGTCTCACCATTGTGCGGTATATTTTTGATTTTAGGCGGATAGGCATCTTCTTATCACAAAGAACACCAGTGACATCTCTGAATCGCATCCAAGTCGCATTGATTAGGGCTCGCACATCTTCATTCACAGAGCTGTCGCTATGCAATCGTGAACCTAGGTATCGGAATGTATTTACCTTGGTAGGAGGATCTCCATTAATACCTATAGTTTCAGGGGATGGATTCGTTTCGAGGTATTCAGGCTTGTGGATGTTCAAACGAAGATCAAATTCTTGCAGACGATCATGCCATGTTTGCACTTGAGTTTCAAGATCGTATGGTATAGAATAATCGAGGAATAGTATTATTTCAGTTGTTATTTTGACGTTTAAACGCACTATGAATTGAACTCCACATCGCAAGTCTAATTCTCGAAACTCGTTTGTCTCCCTATTACACCCAATATTTTTTATTCGCATCATGTGCATGAGCTCATGTCTCGAAGGGCAAGTCCCTCTGCAGCAAAGCAGTTTGACTTGGCCTTGTCAAGTGCACATCTACGTTTTTACGAGATGAAATGTTACATCACGTAGGCTTCCGGTGGAAAAGTCACCCTTCTGTAAGAATGGCCGTTTCTTGAGTTTCTATGATCCTAAAAGGCAAATTCCCCTTTTGTGGTGTTGTTTGGTCGACTCGAGAGGGAGTATCCCTTCCTTGTGCTGTGTCGTAAGCCTCCTGGAATCGCTCAGGTATGAACAGCTCTCCCCCGCCTTCAAAATCTCCCCAAGACAGGGTTGCACAAATCATATCCCGGTATCTAAATCGATAAACACATGTGTAGGTCTATATGAGAAGGGCCGTTTCTGGGCTGTATACACCTGTACCTAAGTAGTCTATAGTTTGTATATTAAGGCTTTCATGGCCCGGA
Organism: Meconema thalassinum; assembly: GCA_946902985.2. Taxonomy (NCBI): domain Eukaryota; kingdom Metazoa; phylum Arthropoda; class Insecta; order Orthoptera; family Tettigoniidae; genus Meconema; species Meconema thalassinum. The sequence continues at coordinate 43,723,693 of OX336391.1, read as the reverse complement.
TTACTATAAAAATAATTCACGGTTTTTGGGCTAATGCAGTGTGAAATCAAATTAAATACCAGACGTTTCGAAGGAACCTTGCCTCCTTTTTCAATGGAATCAAACAATGTGGCCAAAGAAAGTATATCAATGAGATTACAAAAAGATAGATAAATTCCTCTGTTCGTCACCAGAGAGCAGCTGCTAGAAATTACTGTATGGACCACGGTAGAATGGCGGACAGAGTAGTAAGTAAGGAGAAGGTAAAGGGGGCGTGGTGAAAATATAGAGACTCCTCGAAGAATGAGGATGTCCAAATAAGGAGAAAGGGGAGAGGGGGGGTTAGGTGGATATAAGGAAACAGATACAAAGGGGAAGTGTATCTGAACGATACCTAACATCATACAGGCAACGGCGAAATAACAGATGGAAACTCCTCCAGTGACGAACAAAGGAGATCAAATCCAGGCTCTGTAGCCATAGAGGAAAACGTACAATTTGAAATAGGTGAAGAACAGAGAAACTGAGAGGAACTATCTTCCTAGATCTTTAATAACTGGTAGCCAAGTGTCACCTAGTTGATATCCAGTGTCTCTGTTGAAATTATTGGGGTTTTTACGAATTTCAACTGCCTCCCTTATAATTCTAGACCAGTTGTGCTTAACAAGGGCAAGCGCATGAGCATCCTTGAAACATACATCGTGCCCTGAAGACAGGGCATGTTCAGCCAACCTGACTAATCGGTTATTCCATTGAAAAAGGAGGCAAGGTTCCTTCGAAACGTCTGGTAGGCCTAACTAATTTAATTGACACGGCATTAGCCCAAAAACCATGAATTACTTGTATAGTCTATAGTTGTTTTCCAAACTAAGGTTGTTTGTCATTTGGTAATATAGAACTTACGTACAACGTAGAATGGAATGCAGCCGAATTAAATCAGAAAGCCCTATTGCCGTCGAAATGCCATGTGAAAAGCTACATGAAGTAGCAGACTTCTGTTATTTAGGAAGCAAAGTAACCAGTGATGGACGAAGCAAATCTATACTAATATAATAAAGCTGAAGAGTTTGTGTGTGTGTTTGTGTGTTTAAACGCGCTAATCTCTGGAACTACCAGTCGGATTTCAAAGTTGTTTTTTTGTATATGAGAGCCAGATTCAAGAGGAATAGTTTAGGTTATGTAGCATTATGTTACACCTTTCAGGTAATCTTAAAGATTGATTTTTGTTCAGTAAGTCGGAAGAACAAGCGCTCCTGAACAGCTTCAATAATACCTAAGTCTATTGTTGCCAGGCAATGTGGGCTGCATCACGCCGCCCCTACCAGTGTTCTGGTGCAGAATTGCGAGCTGCTTATAAATTGCAGTCACGGGGAGTAATTAGTGCAAAACAAATTATTTGGACCCTTAAAACAGTTATATCATGACAATAGTATGCCTCTGTATAAGGGCGATGGTGTTGGTGCAGTATTCTGAGGTTATCAGCTGCAATAAGCGTTGGTGCTTTCCGATTCTTATCCTTGAGCGCTCCAGTTCTGTAGTAGTATTCATTATCATCCATAAAACAAATAAATCCACCGGGCGAAGCCGGGCACTCCTGCTAGTAAGATATAACACGTAGGTTGGCTGGCCTAGTTTCCACCCTCATAACACATGACGGTGCTCTTTGAGGATCACACTAGCCTACGAGTTGAGTACCCAACTCACAGACCTCACTTCTATGGTTCCTAACACACAGCCATCACAAAGAGAGTTTATCACACACACCCAAGTAGACCGGGCCACATGACCACAATATAACAACAACGAATACTAATTCTAGTCTGGTAGCACTGTGCAGTTTGTTGTTGAACATCATGAAGCACGATAATGTTATAAAATACCGAGAATAATGGAGGGAACAAAACCTGTGCGTGCGAGTGAGAAAGAAGATCACGGTTAACGAGACCAATTTCACATTTTGCTCCGTCATGTTAATTTCAGCTTCATTACGCTTGTTCTCACTGTTACCAACTGCTCTCGCCTTGTTCTCCGTGACTTCATTCACCTGGAATAACATTTCACCTCGATCACGCAGGATTTTAAAAAAATAATGCGTATCGACGCTGGGTTATATTGCGTCGATATTTGTACACCAAGAGAATATAGGTAGCCAACATAAAATTAACACTCCAGATTCCTATCCACCCAACCACGAAGTTCAATAATTTGATGATTCCCTCAGCCTGACGTCTCTTTAACACCTTTGATTTATATAAGCTTGCCAACATTGCAATCATTGCAACTCTCAAAAATCGTCTTTAATCGTGCTTCTCTGACATCGGAATACTGCACTATATTAAGAGGTTACTTGTATGCCCTTAGAGTCAATTACATCAGGTCAATAACTGAGAGCTTGGTATATGACTATGTTATTATTGGTTATGTATTTTTCTTGCTTTTCAGTCTGATACTGGGTCTATACGTACTCGTTTGTATATAATTTTTATATTATTACTAGTGTTGTTTTTATTGGTCTTATTATTCTAATTTATAATGTAAATGCTATATGCAACGTGTTTAAACAGTTGCTGTACCAAGTTTCATTGAGTTTGGATGGTTAAATTGCGAGAAAAGTCTATTTGAAAGTCGCAACATCGCTTGGCCGCCATGTTAGTTTAGTAGTTACCAGGTTTTTGAAAATTTCATAAGTGAACTTCTAGTAGTGTTCTTCATCACCGTACAAAATTTCAGGGTGATATCGGTAATAGTTTGGGAGATATTGAATGCTGGTTAAATATTTTGCACAGCCTCCATGTTGGATTGGTGAGACGTAGTAAACTTTGAAGGGCACGGTCGGGATCGGCCAAAATGGTGCTATGACTTGACCGAGTTTCACTGAAATCGCTCTAGCCGTTTAGAAGTTATTAGGGACACACACACATCACACAGACACACATCGCACACACACACATGGACAAAAGGTGATCTCATAAGCCTATTTCTTCTTCTTCTTCTTCTTTTTCTTCTTCTTCTCCTTCAATTCCCTTATGCCTTCAATCGTCGGGGTAGCCTCGTTAGAGCCATTTCTGCACATTGTCTTCATTTCGACAACAGTTTTGCCCCTTTTCTGTCCCAATCTCTCCCATGTCTACCTCGTCCAGCTCCTCTTTCAACTCGCATTTCATGTATTAGTTTTACTTTTCTTCCATTCTCGTAACATGTCCGCACCATCTCAACTGACGTTCCTCTAACACTTCACCCTTTGCTTTTTGTCCTAATTCCTCTCTTATTCTCTCATTTCGAACTCGATCTCTTCTTGTCTTTCCTACTGCTCTCCTCAGAAACTTCATTTCTGTGGCAGTAATCCTACTTAGATGTTTATCTTGTAATGCCAAACTCTCCATACCATACAACGTAATCGGTGCCATGATTGCATTATAGATCTACTTTTTGGTCTTAAGACTTATACCCTTCTTCTCTACTATTGTGGTATTCATCTAATAATAAGCTGATACTGCTTTCTTAGTTCCGGGTACAGTACCTCGGGTTCAATTTTTCCATCATTACTTAATATGGTTCCTAGATATTCAAAAGTTTCTACTTTCTTAAGAGTCTTTGCATTACAGAAGATATTGAGCTCTTCTTCCTGTTTATTCAGTTTGGAGACCCTCATTTACTTCACTTTTCTCTTCATTCACTATCATTCCCTTCCTTTTCAATTCTTCATACCATTCCACCACTGCTTGCTGAAGTCTTCCTGGTGTGTCAGCTACCAATACTCTATCATCTGCATAGAGCAGTACTTGCATATAAACTGGTCGTAATCTCCACATTCCAAGCTTTGTTCTGTATTTTTTTTTTTCATAAAATAAAAATAGGCTAATAATGGAAATATCATTTTAAAATATTCCTGTCCTATAGTGAGCCAAACAGATGTTAACGTGTGTGAGATTTTCAAAGTGAAATATCGCGTCCTTTAGTTCGGATTCCACGTAAAAACATGGAGGTCCTGTGGCTCATGATTGCGGCATTAATGGCCACGTAAAACTACAAACTTAATTTCTTCAGGTTAATGTGTAAAATATTATCTGCTAGCTATAAATTCCCTCGCAACGGCATTTCCATTTAATTTCTGCTCTGGGAATTTCAATACTCTGCTCAATATTTCATAATAGCATTTGATGAATAAGTTATAATAATGCGGGGATTTACGACATACTGTTTCACACATGACTTCATAAGGTCGATGCCTCGGATTATATACCAACAACACATTATAGAAAGGAGATGTAGAAAGGAGGTGATGCTAAACGTCAGGTGTACATGTGACCTAGTTTTAATACAAGGCCACTAAACATTAATGATGGTGATGATAATTGTTGTTTAAGGGGCCTAACATCTAGGCTATCGGCCCCTGATGGTTTGGGTGATCGTGAAGATGAAAATGAAATGTAAACTTAAAACTAAAACTAACTACTAACCTACATACTAGAAGAAGAAATAGAAAACTAAAGGAGAATAAGGCAAATAAAGGACAGGAGGAAAAGAAATGCCCTCAACCCTCGAAGAATGCGGATTGAGGGACTTGGAAGGAAGGAGAGCCATGAAAGGCAGATAGGAAAGGGAAAGAGGAGAGGGTCCGCCCCAAAGGTAAGGGACAAAAGGGGAAAACGGACCCAGCTCAGGAATCCCTCGGGGTCGCCAACTCCCGAACTCACCAGCCGTGAGCCCCTGAGGGTGAAGCATTACCTAGGGTGCACCAGAAGTGGTGGGGCTACATACACCCTCCCTCCTTAAGGGCCTTGAGCACAAGGCAGGAGGTAAAAGGAAAAGAAAAAGAAGGCTGACCCCTCACAGAAGGAGGGTATCAGGAAAGATGAGACAAGGGCCAATTAAGGCGGGAAAGGAAGAGACTCCCTAGGCCTCGGATACCCTAATACCGTCGGGGTCGGAAGAGAACAAGAGTTGACCAAGTGAGGTCGACAGGAAAGAAGACGGAGAGGAGCCCGGCACAAGTAAGTGGAAGCAATGCCGGACTCAGCTGGGGCCCCGTGGTCGCCAACCCACGCCCACTAGAAGTGAGCCCCTGAGGGAGCTAAACATTAAGCAGCCCGTTAAGGGCATCCCCTATGCTAAGTACATTTACATATCCCTCGTGATTTAAAGGTACTGTGGTACTGTCTTGGAGAGAGAAACATTAGAGCCAATTTCCACTTAACCCTTTATAGGGCAAAATACTGGGGGTATAAAATATATTTATTTTTTGCACATATGTAATTGGGGATGATAGATGAGTAGGAATATGCTACAATTTTATGGGTGTGGATTCTATTTTATGAAATAAGGGGTGGGGAATTATTATTCCACAGCCCACACCCGACGGTATATTTTCTTAAATGAGCAATGTGGTAATAATCTCCCACCTCCAAATTATGATGATATTGTGTTTGTCACTCAATAATAAGGTTTATTTAACAGGATATAATATATAAAAACACCCATCACGCTCTATAATTTAAAAAAAACGTAGCACCCACGCAACACAAGGTGAGTGACCTATATCACCTTTGCCAAAAGCTGCACTAAAAATATAAAAGTGTTTTTGGAATGTTAAAAGTTAGTATATTCGATTATAATTCAATAATTTCAAAATAGTATTTAATAAAAACACGGAAAATTAATTTTTAAAAACTTCTATTCTATGGCAAACACCCAGAGCAGGATAATTATTTCCCTTCTAGCGGAAATATATTTACTCAAGTGACCAAAACCATTATTAACATTCTATTTCAGTTATATACCACTGTTTACAAATCTCTTATCTTCAATAAAAACACCTTCTTCTGTAAAACAATGCATTTTTTTCACTCAACACAACGTAACTGGTGATCACGTGCACTGTGTGGGATATATGCTTCCCACCTTTGGTTTCTGATGACAGTGTACTTCAAATTAATGGGTTTTCAATATGTCTCTGCATCTAGCTTGTGGATGCATGTGGAACTGCTTGAAATGAAATTGGTGGGGAGATTCTCTCCCTAACACCGTTCTATAAAAACATGGTGGGAAGATAGTATCCCAAGGACCTATAAAGGGTAACGTCCCTAACCACGTGCTGGGTGAGCTACACTTAGGATGAAACTTATGTCTATCAGTTTGAAACCGCCTAGGACTCCGTTGACCAACACGACTATACCCTAATCCCAAACCCTAAAATGATAGTTCCACACACAGTACGCCACGGTTACCTGAAAAGAGACTTAACTCGCACAGCTATGTGGGTGGGTGGAGGGATAAATAATTCCCATCGATGTAAGCGAATCGGGAACACGTGTCTCAGACAAGGCGCGGAACATTCATGAAGTTACATATTCGAGTCACGGAGCAGGAATACGGATCGCTGAGTGTCTGCTTATCACATTCAGGTGTTCCGCTACCATAGGGTTTGTGGGTAAGACAAACACCAAGAACATTATCCGAGTATCCTATACAGCCGGCAGGAGAAGCTCAGGGCCAGCGTGTGAGGCTCTGGATCTAAATAATAATAATAATAATAATAGTCTTGTTATATAATACGCTAAGGTGTATGTTTCACAAAACTCAAGCTTCTAAACCAGAAGGAGTTAGAAGGTGTGGTTTGTACCAGAATCTTCCAAATCATCTCAATAGTAAAGGAAAAATCTTGCATTTCTTGATAAGTCAACGGAAATGTTTATAAAGTGCTATTAAACAAATGAACTAGACGATAGCCCCTGAAAGAATTGGGCTGCGTATAGCCCGCATAGCACTAGAACCAGGTGGGTAGTCTGTACACAAGGGGCGCACACAACCCATTATGCGAGAGTTCTCGCACGGGGTCCGCTAATATCAATTATAATAATAATCGCAAACGCTGACTGGCACGACCGCGAAAGTTAAATTCTTAGGAGAAACTTCTGAACCACCCGAAATTAACACAGGAGGTGAACATTACTACACAATTTAGTCCTGGAAAAATTGATTCCGGAGTGTAAAAATGAAACAAAAAGTACATAGAAATCTCAAGAACAAAATCCACCTTGATTGCATAGTCTTTGCAGATAACATTGCTATCTTTACAACAATAGGGAAGAAGCAATTCATTCCACAAAAAATAAAAACTTCATGAAATAGCTGCCAGAACAGTACCTTATATTTTGTATGAGAAGACTAAATATATGGATGGAACTAAATCAGAATTCAACAACCAAGCCTTAATCATCAAATTTGGAAATAGCTCGCAATAGATAGTGTCAAGTATTTAAGAGAAATTATTTAGCTAGCAGGATTAAATCATGAAGCGAACTAGGAAAGAATTGCCAAAAATACAAAACATATACAATTATATGGAAGAGATATAATAAAACTCCATATTAAAGAACGCAAACTTAAGACACCACAATACTGTCTTCAAACGAGAAGCACTTTACCCATCTGAAACGTTGGTATTTGGGGGCAGATCACAAGTCAAAAACATAGATAAACAAAAGGGAAAAATCAGAAGAAAAATTATAGTATCATAGATTTATGCCATAGATTTATGACATGTAAAAGAACCTTTCACTAACTACAATTGTGTGAAGCTACATTTGTAGGTTAGATTTGATTAGCGCTCTATTAAGTTCCAACGTTCGCCGCCAGGTGCCAGTTGCGGTGGCATCTAGTATCCAAATTCGCATCTAGGTGTTGTTGACGGTAGCATTTGGTAGCAAAGGTAGAAACTACTTGAAATTGATCGTCTGCATTCATTACCTGAATTACAGATAACACACACTAATGCAGCCATCACAATTAACACCGATTATCCGACAGATTCTACACACACCCGAAGTACACGGAGCTACATGACCACGTTGTCACAGCCTCTAAACTGAGGAACCAACCAACCAAGAGATATTGGCAAGAGAACAGGAAACATTGTGCTAGATAAGTTCTAACGAGCTCCTTAGTTGGACATAACGAATCAATAATATTAATAATAATAATAATAATAGTAATAATGAAATGAATGGATTCCAAGAATAGTTTTAAAAATTGCCAACTTCTATACATTCTCGTTTTTGTAGAGACACCTTTATACTTGAAAATTTGAAATTCGAAGATCGCAGTCGGATTGAAAATGTATAATAATAAAGTTATTTGTTTTACGTTCCTTTAAACTACTCTGGCTTTTTCAGAGACGCTGGGGTGCCGGAATTTTGCTCCGAAGGAGATCTTTAACGTGCCAGTAAATTTACTGACAGAGCTCCATCACATTTGCTCACCCAACTGACTTTGCCAGGATTCAATCCTGCAACTTCGGACACAGCTGGCGAGAACGTTACCGCTGAGCCACGGAGTCAATCAAAATGAAAATGAAATTACCTTTTGTTCTTATAATAAAAACAAAGAAATTTAACGATCCATTACGTCAATCATTGTAACTTAGTCACGTTACCCAACCCTAAGTAGTAGATATACTTCCCTAGCTGCACAGGCGAGTCCTCATGGACCAAATGATCCTCCAATCGATCGTGCGACCTGCTGAGTGATGAGCGTTCAGCGCAACGACCACACTATCCAGTTCGGAAATTGAATTTCTGGGTCGTAAAGTGACAGTGTTGTAAAACTCCTGTTGAGTGAATCGATGTATGTAATACCTTATGTTTTGCGTTTCGTATTTTATTTCAGTTTTTAATAAAATATTGGTGAGGTATTCACATTACTTGCAAACATGGATAGGTTTTACGTCTGGTTGGGGGAGTCTCTATGATTAGTGTGGATAAAACATACACATATCTGGTGGTTATTATAGCAACAAGTGTTCGTTATCTAGACCTATGCATTCTAGTTTAGTAGAGACATCTATTTGTTGCTATAAGAACATCTTATGCATTTTAGTTTAGAAGAGATATCTATTTGTTGCTATAAGAACATCTTACTTACTTACTTACTTACTTACTTACCTGCTTACTACCCCCAGGGGCTCACATCTAGTGGGACGTGGGTTGGCGACCACGGGGCCACAGCTGAGTCCGGCATTGCTTCCACTTACTTGTGCTGGGCTCCTCTCCGTCCTCTTTCCTGTCGACCTCATTGGTCAACTCTTGTTCTGGTTGGTTGGTTCTTAAGTTTAGGGGCTGCGACAACGCGGTCATGTAGCCCCGTGTACTTTGGGTGTGTGTAGAATCTGTCTGATAACCGGTGTTAATTGTGATGACTGTATTAGTGTGTGTATCTGTTTTTTTAATTTTAAGTACTGCAACTCTTGTTCTCTTCAGACTCCGACGGTATTAGGGTATCCGGGACCTAGGGAGTCTCTTACTTTCCCGCCTTAATTGGCCCTTGTCTCATCTTTTCTGATACCCTCCTTCTGCGAGGGGTCAGCCTTCTTTTTCTTATCCGGTTATCTCCTGCCTTCTGCTCAAGGCCCTCAAGGAGGCAGGGGGTCTGTAGCCCCACCACTTCTGGTGCACCCTGGATATTACTACACCCTCAGGGGCTCACGGCTGGTGAGTTCGGGAGTTGGTGACCCCGAGGGATTCCTGAGCTGGGTCCGGTTTTACCCCTTTTATCCATTACCTCTGGGGTGGACCCTCTCCTCTTTCACTTTCCTATCTGCCTTTCATGGCTCTCCTGCCTTCCAAGTCCCTCAATCCGCATTCTTCGAGGGTTGAGGGCATTTCTTTTCCTTCTGTCCTTTATTTGCCTTATTCTCCTTCTGTTTTCCATTTCTTCTTCTAGTATATAAGTTAGTAGTTAGTTTTAGTTATAGTTTACATTTTATTATCATCTTCACGATCACCCAAACCATTAGGGGCCCATAACCTATTGAATGTTCGTAGGCCTATCAGACGCGAGAGAGTAAGATTTGTCGTGTTGGACTAAAATTACTTTAAGTTACTAAACGTCGTCCAAAATTTCGAATTTTTCTTATAGCGTCTCCTAGTGTCATTTTAATTTTTTAAATCAGTGCTACCAACATAAAATGTTAGTGTTAACAAAAATATCCCTAAAAAGTTACTAAATTCAATTAATTTATCTTCCAAAGTGTTAATTTAAGTGCGAGATTGATCCTGATCTGTATGGTTACCAAGGCAACACGATTGTCAAAATGGGCCATTACTACGAATTACCGTACATTAAATGTTGTCTCATAATGATAATAATAATAGTAATCATAATATATTCATTTGGAGCAATTAATTGGTCCCCTACTCATAGGAGAGATTTGCAGGAAAATACGAACAATGTTGACGACTTTAAATATTAGCATCGATGTTGGCTAGATGTTCCTGAGCGTAACTTTGATTAAAAAGATATTTCCTCCGAAAGACTAATAATAATAATAATAATAATATACCAGCTTGCCACGGTGGGTGATTGGAAAGCGTGTCGGTCTACTAACCTCAAGATTGCAGGTTCGCTCCTGGCCGTGGTAAGTGATTTTTGAAAGGCGGCAAAAATACGACACGCATGTCATACGATCTTGGCATGTCAAATAACCCATTTGAATTCAGTAGGCCGTGTTCATAATGGCAAAATTAATCTCGGGAGTTTCCACCAACACAAAGTTCCTCATTTCTCTACTAGAAAGCGCACTAGTGTTCAAGGAACTTAGATATATAACCTCCTGGACTTTCATAGTGATTCAGGGAACAACGAAAATCGACAAGCAAGCTACCCTCTGGGTGTGAAATAACAAAGCTTGCACCCGGCACTCGAGACCATACGATATTATTATTATTACCAATGATTCTATTTTTGTCAGTGTGGCGGAGGAAGAAGTTTATATTCTTGTCCAGATTAAGTTTCTAAAATGACTATTATTCATAACCATGTAATTGAGTGTGTACACCAACACGATATGTTAACAAGATTCCAAAGACAGGGAAATTACTATACTTTAGGTTACGTCAGATTAGATCTTATGTGCTATTTGTCACCGGGTAACTATAGGCTAGCTTGAATGCATGAAACTTATTACATCTGGTCAAGTGCATGACCATTCTGAGCACACTTTTTATTGAGATTTTATGGCCATACGCCAATTTAAACATAGATAAGAAGTCAAGCTGAGTTCACGCTACACCAGAAAGCAAATAGGCCAATCGCTGTTTGTTTAACAAGCTTTAGTACTCTAATAATATACCATGTTTGTCAGGATTTTTTACGTTAAATATAAGAGCTGTCAGAATTTCTGGATAAATAACGGATATTTATGTATATTCTCGCCGTGTGTGTATTAATTAATTAACCGGCGTTTTGCCCTCCACTAGAGGGGATATTTTCAGGGTAAATTACACATGCTGATGGTGGCAAATATCTTGAATAATTTAGAAACTGATATGAGTTAAAACCACTGCACTACATAAAGTGCATGGATATTCTAAATTAGTTACCTGATAATCTAATAGTCTATATTTAAAAAAGCTAAGGTGATTTTTGTTACCGCGAGATTTAGAAACCGGCTTAACGAATTGACTTCGTAAAGCATTCTGACGACAGCTCTTGGCCTGTAGATTTGCAGATTTGCAGAGTGTCTTTAAAATAAACAAATATGTTACTATATATTTTTAATAATTAAACAAAAATGCCAAATTCTTGTGCCTAGCACACGCGCAGAATCAGCTTGGTTCACGACTGACATGGCGGATGTCCACCGCGTTTTAATGTAATAGTTATTTATAAGAATTATAAAGGAGGGGAAGATTCATTAATTGTTGAGTGTAGGTACTCCTCCCTTTTCATAACTTTCACAAGGCAGATTATTGAAGATATGTTATTTGTGATTCACAAACCTTTCTGGGAGTCATTAGAAGTTGATTTCAATTTGACTTGTCACTGCTACACCGGAAATATGTCTTTTATTACGACAATATATCATTTTGATACCTTATGTTATCTCTTGGGGAAGCCTCCGTGGCTTAGATGGCAACACACCGCTCTTCATCACTGGGTCCGTGGTTCAAATCCCGATCACTCCGTGTGAGATTTGTGCCAGTAGTATGTTGCAATGTCGAGAGTGCAATATTTTAACTCCCTTGAAGTTGCAATAGTCCCGAAAAGTCATCGTAGAAAGAATATAACTTATATAGGAAACTTCTTCAGTAAATATATTGTTCATTGTCCGCCATGGTTTGACGGGTTTCAACTAGTAAAGTTTAATTTTACATATTTAACTTACGTAATTTAATTCCAATTTCCTATACATAAATGGACATAACCTCAAGATTTATTTACCATGTTTACAAAGGTTCAACGTGGGTCCCTGCTGTCACTAGGCACATATCCCACCTGTATGACAGTTCATCCCAGATACGCGTGAGCATATCCGCATCCACCTGAGTTACCGCTACGTTGACGAAGCTCATGGAGAGTTGTTGGAAGTGGAGAGATGTACACTGTATCTTACTGTAACCCCAGAGAGAAAAATCCAGCGGCTTTAAATCAGGAGATCGTGATGGCCAAGCTATTTTCACACCACGTCCCATCCAAGCGGGAGTGGAGTGGGATAGGAACATAGTGAACTCGTGGTGGTAATGAGGAGGTGCTTCATCTTGTTGGAAAATAAAATAAAAATAGACTTCGCTCGATGTGTGGGGACCGCGAGTTTGTTTGCGCTGCTTCACTTTTCCCGTTTTCCCGCCAGACGAGCAAGGAGAGTGCACGGAGCGAACTCTACCGACTGGGCCTAAAACTTGATGATATGACATGAGGTTTGACAAACATCTGAATGAATTGCGAGCAATAGTTTCAAAATTATTCATTAACACTTTCAGGTAACTAATTTAGAATAACCCTGTAAAACTACGTGACTAACATGTTTGGTTCATCTAAAGATTAGGTTTAATTAATTACCTGATGGGATTTTATACATTAACTTAAAAAATTAGATAAATAAAACACGAGGGTAAACGGTCAGTTTTACTTGAAGTCACTACTGGAGTTAACCTCGCTATGTAACAACGGAGTGGGATCGTCAGTACATCACCTTAAAAAAATGTTGGCTCCTTGATTTCCTCAGAAAATAGAAATAATCTTAAGCAAGAATTTTTCAAAGCATATAGATTTGCGAATCCCGACAAAAAAAACAGACAATGTCTAAAATGAACTTGTTTATAAACATGTTGATTCTAAATATGTTAAGTTGGGTGCGTGGCTCAGCGGTAACGTTGTCGCTTGCTGTGTCCAAACTTGCAGGGTCGAAACCTGGCGCAATTAGCTGGCATTTGAGGGTGCACAAATGCGAGGAAGCCCTGTCAGTAGATTTACTGACACGTTAAAGATCCCCTTCGGGGCACAAATCCGGCACCCCGGTGTCTCTAAAAGCTGCATTAGTTAAAAGGGAAGTAAAACCGATAACATTATTATCATCTAAATATGTTTATTATAAATAAAGTTCAATTGAAATGTGTTAAAATATTAAATGGTTTTTAGGTTTCCCAAAGTGAGAGTGAGGGTTATTTATTTTGGACATTCACTTAAGGGGAAGGTATTAATAACTATTAAAATTTCGGAGGGGTTAAATTTTATGACATTTTTGTGAACGAATTGTATAGAATACAAATACATTTGAAATTCGTAAAAATACCAATAATTTTAACAGAGACACTGGATATCAGCTAAGTGACACTTGGCTACCAGTTATTAAGGATCTAGGAAGATAATTCCTCTCAGTCTCTCTGTTCTTCACCTATTTCAAACTGTACTTTTTTCCTCTATGGCTACAGAGCCTGGATTTGATCTCCTTTGTTCGTCACTGGAGGAGTTGCCATCTGCTTTTTCGTCGTTGCCTGTATGACGTTAGTTATCGTTCAGATACACTTCCCTTTTGTTTATGTTTCCTTATATCCATCAAACCCTCCCATCTCCTCCCCCCCTCCCTCCTCTTTCTTTTGGACATCCTCATTCTTCGAGTAGTCTCTATATTTTCACCCCGCCCCCTTTACCTTCTCTTTACTTACTACTCTGTCCGCCGTTCTACCAGGGTCCATACAGTAATTTCTGGCAGCTGCTCTCTGGTGACGAACCGAGGAATTTATGTATATTTTTTGTAATTTTTGTAATCTCATTGATATACTTTCTTTGGCCACATTGTTTGATCCCATTGAAAAAGGAGGCAAGGTTTCTCCGAAACGTATGGTTCTAATCTAAATACACGCGGCATTAGCCCAAAAGACATGAATTATTTATATAATCCGGGCCGTGAAAGCCTTATATACAGATTTGCCATTGATAGCACAATGTTTTAAGATATCCGTATTGATAGATGAATTCAAAGTTTTAATGTATTTGGAACCTCATTGATTTGTACACATTTGACAAGAGATAGGTTATAAACATGCACTATAACGTTATAAGAAGAATTTACATATATTTTGTTAAAGAAGATTCATACGTAACCGTATATTGTTTACTGCGTACGAAGAATTATTGATATCAACATTTTATTTTAAGAGTCCCACACTTGGTTAAATTCCAACTTGCCACTCATCTATATACTGTATATTGGCATTCCTTCACGAGCTTATGTGAATTATTCCTCCTATTGATGTTTTCCATCTATACAACACGGTTGACAATTCAAATGACGCACTAACTGGTTGGCACTTTAAAACAAAATTCACACTCCATATTTTCGGAAGAAGATTTAGTTTTACTCAAATACAGACAACTTAGTTAAAATATTTGTTGATATTCGGCACTTTTTTCCCCTAAATTATTTAATTTTCTATATGAATTTTTGAATGTTTAATATAAAGCCCAATATTTTATTTACACTTATTACAAAATTTCTTGTTTCTTTATCTGTATTTTGAAAAAAGAAAATCTGCAGCCAAATATTATATTTTATTTTATTCACAATTATTTAAGGATATCCATTTTTAGCCTATTTTCAATTTTGAAAAAATAGGCTTATGAGATCACCTTTTGTCCGTGTGTGTGTGTGTGTGTGTGTGTGTGATTCGTGTGTGTCCCCCCCCCCCTAATAAAATCTAAACGGCTCGAGCGATTTAGATGAAACTCGGTAAGTTCATAGCACTATTCCGGGCGACCTCGACCGTGCCCTTTAAATTTTGTTACGACTCACCAATCCAACATGGCGGCTGTGCGAAATATTTCACCTGCATTCAATATCTCCGAAACGATTACCGATATTACCTTGACATCATGTATGGAGATAAAGGGAACTACTATAAGTTCACTTATGTGATCTTTGAAAACCTGGTAACTACAAAACCAACATGGCGGCCAAGCGAAGTTGCGACGTTTAAATAGACGTTTCTCGCGATTTATCCAACCAAACGCAATGAAACTTGGTACAGTATATGTTTATATACATTGTAATGCACCGACACATAAATTCGTTCATTTGTTTACATAACCACAAGATGGCGGATGTGCGAAATATTTCACCGGCATTCTGTATCTCTGAAACTATTAGCGGTATCTCCCTGAAGTTTTGTACGGAGATAAAGGGCACTACTGGAAGTCCATTTATATGACTTTAAAAAACCGGTTATATACAAAACAAACATGGCGGCCAAGCGAATTAGAAAATTTGAAATAGACCTTTCTCGCGATTTAATGCTCTAAACGCACTGAAATCTGGTACAGGAAATATTTATACACATTGTAATGCACTGGTATCTAATTTAGTTCAATTGTTTACATAACCTCAAGATGGCGGCTGTGCGAATTTTAAAATTAAGTTTTTATTTCTTGTGATGTAGTCATGCGATCGAAGTGAAAGTTTGAATAATGAACCTACCCAATAATTTTCCTATAATGGTACTTGACTCTATGGCCTATACATTTAACAATCCAACATGGCGACCATCCGAAATATTTAGACGGCTCTCAATATCTACGAATCTATTGTAGCAATCAAACTGTATTTTTTATTGTTCATAGGGACTATGAACTCAAGTTCACTTATAGGACTTTAAATAACCTGGTGATCACAAATCCAACATGGCGGCGACGCGAATTATAAATAATCACATGGACGTTTATCGCAATTTAACCATCCGAGAGCAGTGAAACTTGGTACAGTAAATCCTTATACGAATGGTATTCCACTAGCATCTAATTTATTTCAATTGTTTCCATAACCTAAAGATGACAGCTGTGCGAAATTTTAAAATCTCCTTGTAACTTCTAGTGTCCTAATTATGCGATTGAAGTTTGAATGCTACACGTACACAATAATCTTCATGTAACAGTACATAACTCTAGGGCCTACATATATAAAATCCAACATGGCGACCATCCGAATTATTTAGTCGGTTCTCAATATCTACGAATCTATTACAGCAATCAAACTGAAATTGTGTATGTTGATAGTTGCAATAAGTGGGCTATATGAAAATAGGCTGTATAGTTCTTCACGGAACTACTTGTTATTATTTTATTTCATTATTATCAGATGATTTTTTTTCATATCAAAGAAACATTAGACTTAAAGTACATCTCTAGTATTTTATTTTATTCTTAATTGATTTTATTCTGAATTGAGCTGAAGAAGTACTCAATGTCAGGTCGAAATATGTACAATATACAATAGCTATATTTGTGCGAGTACTGATTGGCGTATATTTTAAAACTTTGAAGGTATTATATGGATGATCTTTTACATATTTGAAATCTATTTACCCTTTATGGGATAGTGGTCTCTATATTAACCACCTGTCATAGGACAGTTTATGCTTTCAAAGAGGATGATAGTTAAATCTTTCAGCCAAATTTCGGAGAATATTCATTCCGAAGTGCTAGTATTTCTAAAAATCAAATGTTATATACGTATCTACTTAACGTAATGTGTTGGATAAAATTTTAAAATATTTAAAACTAGAAACATTAAATAAAATATAAATATAGAAATAAAAATCATGGAAATAAAATTACAATAACAAAAGATATATAAAAATTAAAATAATAAACATAACTATAAACATTATGAAAATAATTGTAAAAAACAATTCGAAATGAGTTAATTAATTAATTAATTCAATAAAAATATTAACATTAAATCTATAAGAACATAAATTGAAAATTGAAAATAAATATATAAACATTAAAATTGGAGAATCAAAAAATAACATTAATTCTAATTATAATAATAACAAGAAGTTCCGTGAAGAACTATACAGCCTACTTTTCATGCCAATGATTATTCTACAGTATATGAACCTATCTAGAAAAATGACAAAATTAAGTTGGTAATATCGAAATATCTAATTAGTTCAAAATATACCTGGTATAATGTAGCCTAATAGAGCACTACAGTTGGCAGCCCTGGCGACTGAATATATTCTTAGTTCAATCTCTTAAGGTACAGAATACAAAATTTGGTTGAAGTCCAATGGACGTTACATGCAGTTAGTCACTGGATCTATCAGCACGCGTAAAAGCATGTTGCCAACAATACCATGCGTGTGCTGGTCAGAAATAATCTGAAATATTATGATATCTTGTTGTGCCAATTTTGGGTGAAATCCATTTGTTAGTATAGAAGTTACATGTATTTTAAAATTGGACATATCAGCAGGCATAGAATCATGTTGGCAGCACTGCCTTGTATTAATTACTCCAAATTAATCTACAATGTCAGGTGCTATACGTGTGCAAAGTATAGAGCTGTTGGCTTGCATACTTTCTGATATATTGATATTAGGGAAAAAATATAGACAGCATTTATTAACAGTTGGCAGCCCTGATTGCTCTTAACAATACTTACAGTCATTCTGTTATGGTACTCATAGCACATACGAAATTGGTTGTAATCCAACTGATAGTATAGAAGTTACATGTATTTAAAAATTGGTACTATCAGTAGGCTTATAACAATGTTGGTAGAACTGACGTATATAAGTTACTCAAAATTAATCTAAAATGTCAGAATATACGTGTGCATAGTTAAAAGCTGTTGGCTTGCATACTTTCTGATATATTGGTATTTGGATTTAAAAAAATAGAGAGAGCAATTATTAACAGTTGGCAGCCGTGGTGGCTCTTAAGAATACGCTCAATCATATCTATTTATGTACAGATATTACATACAAAATTTGGTTGAAATCCAATTGATAGTGTAGAAGTTATATGCATTTAAACATTGGACCTATCAGAAGGCTTAAAATTATTTTGGCAACACTATCATTGTTGGCCTCCTGGAAATTAAACTGAAATAGTATTATCTGCATGTGTACCAATTTTGGAATAGCTCCCATGCATACCTTGCGAGATATCCAACATGGAGCTCAAATTTCTAGTGCGTTTTTTCAGCAGTTGGTAGCACTGATATCATTTTCAAATATGGACGTGAGATATTCCGGTTCACATCTTTACTCATACTAAATTTGGTTTTGATTGCTGCAGCCGTTTAGGAGTTGATAGGGGGGACCCACACACAGTCAGACAGACAGACAGACAAACAGACAGACACACATTTTCCCGGATCGATCTCATAAGACTACTTTTTCCTCATTTTTGCAAAATGTGAAAAGTAGGCAAAAAATAAATTAAAGTGTAGAAACATATAAAAGTAAAAAATAGTTTTGTCCTATATAGGGCTAAATTATAACCCTAATAGGGTTCACCTGGTAATAGATATCCGATAAATAAATACAGAAATAAATAAATGAATAGATACAAATACTATGTAAATAAACACATACATAAATAAATGCATAAATAATTACATAAATGCATAAACAAATGAACAAATAAACACGAGTGTGGGAGCTTGTATCAATAGCAATGTGAAAGCACGCACGTGCGTGTGTGTGCTTTAATACTAAGCTCCCCATCCATGAAATGCAAATAGAATTTCAAGTCAGAGCGGTTAAGGCTACACCACAGTACATTTTTTTTTCTTCAAATGGTCGTTATGAAAAAGCGCTCATTATTATAATATTATTGTTACTGTTTGGACTAGCGGCAGGTGTTGTGTAGGCTGGCGATAATTGGCATGGGGAGTGGTGAGCCTGCTGTTGTGTTGTGTTGTGTGGAGGCTATAATGCTGTTTTGTTGCCGTTTATTTCAAAACTTATGATATCCCCTAATCAATATACTGTTTATGTTTACTGTTCTGTAGAAGCATTGTTTCATCTCCCCGTGTGAACCTAGGGTGTCTACTACTTTGGATAACATGGAAAAGAGGGATTACTCAGGGAATTTTTAAATGCTGGATAACTCAGGGAAATAACAGGGCATTTTAATGATACTCAGGGAATCGAATAATTGGAAATTGAGAATTTAAATTTTGATGGGGGAAAAGTGTATTCTGGTGATTATTATTATTCTCGTATCAGAAACATGGTACACAATATATTACAAAACATTTCATTGAATACAATGAGACCAGAACTTGGCGACTTGCATTCTCTGAGGCTAGGTTCTCTGTTGTGCAGGTGGTTGGACACATACGACATTGGATCATGTGGTTGACAGTCTCATCTTCTCCGCAATCACGCTTGATGTTTCCGTCTTTAGCGTATTTCCATCTGACCATATTAGCCCTTGATTTGCCGACTCCTGATCTCAACCTATTTAGGGATTTTCATCCATGCCTCGTTATGACCCGGTGATAAAGTTTCAGACGGTGTTGAACAGCCACCAGGGAGAAGACCTTTAGCTTTCCAAGATTGTAGTCTAGCATTTTTCTCGGTGGTTGTGAGTTCCTTTGATGTTTTTAGGAAACTCTTCCTAGATTTCAGTCTTGGTGTGTGTAATTCGTACCCATATAACGGATGAGTTCTTTCTTGCTCCATCTTCTTCCTTTCCTTGTTCGCTGTTATTTCTCTTCGAACAGAACGTGGTGCTATCCCGGCGAGGTGGTAAAGCATTCAATTGGAGAGGATTTGAGACACCCAGTTATATTCTGCACGTATCATTGAGAGCCACATCCACCTGTTTGGCATGAGCTGAGTTATACCAAACAGGACATGCGTACTCTGCGGTGGAATAACATAATGACTCTGGTGATGATCGTTGTAGACGTATGTTCGTACTGACGTTAAATCAGTAAGCTCTCATTTCTTGCAAAATAGCAAAATAGAGCACACAAATAATACATGTGTAGACTGTGTATTTGTATATAAATGTGTAACTATTTTTTTATTTTTTTTAGAGCATTGCTATTGACGAACTACTTTCAATACTCGCAAGTACAATAGATTTCCTGCATGAAAAATTTAGAAATTGGTAAAATACAGGAAAAAATATTTTTCGGTTTTTTTATTTTTTATTTTTATTTGTGTCTTTTTAACTTCGTCATGCTACACTTTATTGTTTCAAGCACTTTTTAAAATGATCCTTAAGTACAAAATCTGTTTTTATTCAGAGTGTATCTTAACTATACCGACACGAAAATCAGGGATGCTCTGCGTGTTATGTAAAAGACGATGCCGCAATCGGATTGGCGGAGAAAATGTTTCTCTTTGAGAAAATGAGATTACTTTGTTACTTCCGGGCGCGCGATTCAAATCTACGAACTCGCCGTATTTGCTGAGCCAGAGAGCTGTATTATTATTATTATTATTATTATTATTATTATTATTATTATTATTATTATTATTATTATCATCATAGTCATCTAGCTTTGCTTACAGTATTGTATTTAAATCTACTTCCCCCTGACAACTCTCTCATGTGTTTTACAAGCGATATAACTTTTGGCTTGTATATGTTGTTTGCAAATAGCTATCCTTTTAACAGTATTAATTTTTGCTTATCCCAAAAGTATAATTTCCTGGATATAATTCCAGTTTGTTCGCTGTTTGTAGTCGGTCCCAAAGGACACGACATACAGTTTAAAATTCGTTTTACTGACGCTTCCTCCCCCCGTGGCCCAATGCTGTACCATCTATTAAGATGTACAGGATCATATCAGGTATCGCGATGTTGTGTTCCCCTCGTATGCGTGCTGTATTCCCGCCGGGCAACGCGCCGTTATACCAACCATATTTTTATCAGCCACTGATTAGAGTAATTACAACTTTGCTTTTTTTTATCGCTTCGAGGATTTATTTTTTATTTTTTGAGCGAGGGAAAGAGGGTATTAATCCGATTTAGATTTTCTGCTTTTCCCGTATATGCCCTTGAATCCTCCAGATGTGTACGATCCCCAAGGCTGTTAGTTTTCATAGTTTGTATTTAAATAAACTGAAGAAATTCCATCCAAAATATCTTCTTACATTATTGAACAAGGAAATCAATGTACAGGGGCATTTTCTTTGTGAGCCCCGGCAAACTATGACGTGCGGCCAGGTGCGGAGCGAGTGGACCTCGCAATACCCCACTCCGCTGACTCATATAATTAATTCACACGTGTTTTTTCATTAATATGGACGTGTATCTGCAAAGCTTAGACGTTAGTGTTGCACGTTTAGTGAGTACTAGCATTACCCGTCGCGGCTTCGCCCGCGAATATTCTAGTTGTAAAGAGTACCCTTAGCAAAATCTCAATCATGAATGCTACGACTGATTTATCCTTGGAATGAATAATCAGACTTTATCAATTCAGCTATTGGTGCAGTGGTTAGGGGTTTGGCATTCCTTCATAGGTATATTAGAGCGAAGTTAGTTTTCTGGGAATATCACAGACACTGTTAATTTAAGGGCCTCTAAATGTGGTTTTTGGAGACCCTTTATAGTCGGGTAAAAAATACCTTTCGTATCACACTCACACGTGAAAATTGCGTGAAAAAATCTAGAGTGCCCCTTGACCCCCTTAAGCGCATTATACTGCATGTATTGATGAATTTTACAGCTTAATTTGGTTCAGTGAAAACCTTATAACTGTCTGGAAACTTTCACAGTAATGTAAAAATTGGAATTGCATTGCGTCTTACAGAAATAGATGGACTGTGAGATTCTGTTACCATGGTTACCGTGTTGCATTCTTTCATTATTTCATTGTAAATATACATGTTTTAAGGTTTTTATTTAATTGTGAGGCATTTAAAGAGTAAGTGAGTGCGTTTTGCTTACGCATTGGGTTATGCTGAACCCGTAGGTACCCCATATGTGTAGGTTGGTGTTAATGGGACCTTATTTTCGGTACAAAACTGGAATGGGACCTTAGCAGAATAATATAGGGAGGGATTGTGATTACTGTGATTGTTGGTCATGCCTAGACACCAATTCACATTGCGCGAACGTGTCTATATCCATAATTCGTATATGAAAAGCAGAACATCTTGTTCTGAAACGAGACGAAATTTCGAATCAAGTTTCCAGGAAACCTGTGCCTAATGCCAGTACAATTAGGAGGTTCGCTCAAGAAACAGGCTCTGTAAATAATAAAAAAAAAGTTAACAGACAACGTTGTGTTCTTACAGAACAAAAATTAGATGAGATTGTTGTCCATACTTTCATCAGATGATGTCAGGTGTGTTACAAGAGAGGGAGGACATTTTCAGCATCGGCTATGAGCACTGTAAGTATGCATTATTGAACATGTTTGGTAAAATTATGAAAGTGCGCGCCACCACCGGCTGAACCGCGCACGCGCGCCCGCGATCTGCGCCAGTCTCAGCCGACTTAGCTTCTCGTGTTTATCGGGGCGCACATAGATACTGACCCTGTAGCAGAAATGCTCGTTTTAAAATGGTTATGTTTCTAGGCCGGCGACCTCTCTGGAATTAAGGTCATCATTTTCCTGACACCATGGTAACCATGGCAACAGTTCTACTATGTTAGTAGCGTCATCTCTACGTTGCTACTGTATAAGTATTTCCTGAAAATTACATTGATATCGTTTAGACGGTGGGTCCAGACATCCAGATCAACACACAAACAGACCTTCAGATTCATATAAGTTATAGAGAAAATATTTTTTTTTTATTTTTTTACGAGGGACTGTGAAAATTCTTCAAAAGACACTTGTGAAGGGTCCACACTCCACAGTAGTGTGGGATTCTTACCCACTAAAAACCACATCCCTTTTCCGACGATGCGTTCATCACCCCGGAACCGCTCCCACATTACTTCAGCCTTTCAGACTTCTTCTTTCTTCATTTCTTCTTAAGGACGTTCGTACGCTTCCAGATCCCGCTTTTTCTGGCGAAGGACATCCTCCACATACACTGCTACCTGATCCAATGATTGTTGGTTCCGTAACATCACAGAAATAATATTATCTGGTGTCAGTTCTCCAAATTCAGTTTCCACACATTCTCTCTTTATCATCCAATGGCCGCACACGAAGAAGGTGTGAAGTACATCATCGATGTCGTCACAATATATGCATGTTGCACCACTCGCTCCGCCTACTCTACGCAGGAATTTCCGGAAATATCCGTGTACTGTTAGAAGTTGTGTGAGGTAATAAATGACTTCACCATGGACTCTTTCGACCCAGGTATCCAGGCGTGGTATCAGTCGCTTGGTCCATTTACCACGAGGGTCACTTTCCCATCTGAGTTACCATCACCTCATCCGTTGATTAAAGGCACGCTTCTTTGCACATTTCTTTCCCAGCTCTCCTTGGGTACGCCAGATTTCTTGTCGCTCCAATGCAAGTAGATCTATTGGGGCTATTGCTGCCACCGTGAGGATTGCAGGTTCAGAAACCGTGCGGTATGCACATGCAATACGTAAAGCTGCTCTCCGCTGAACAGCAGCTATCTCAAGGATTCGGCCCAAACTTCAGAGCCATACAGGAGCACTGACTGAACCGTCGTCATGAGGAGGCGTCTTTTACTTGATTTTGGGCCGTTAATAATAATAATAATAATAATAATAATAATAATAATAATGATAAACGCATGGTATTATATATTCGTTTTTTGAGTGGACGGCAACTAAGATTTGCATACGCATAAAATAACAATTTTGTCATGCAGTACCAAATCAAAATTTGCTATAAAATGATATTGCAGTAACAATAGTTAATTCACTGATTAATGGAATGTTACATAAATTATTATTAACCAGCTGTCAACTTAAATTTCAAATCTTCATAAGAAAAAGTCAGCATTACAAAATTTAAGCTATAGTTATTTTGTACTTTCCACTCATATCCACTTGATTACATCATTCTTAAAGTTCTCGGTTCCTACACTCTTACTCTCGAATGTAACTTTAAGAATTAAGTCGAAATGTCGAATGAAATATTTTTGTCGTCTTCTTTTTAGTTCATTAAAGAAACAAGTGAAGATGCTTGTGTTGGGAGTATTGAACTATTTTGTTAATTAAACTGAGCACAAGAGAGACTGTTAAATTGTGAATAACTTCATCTGTTTCTTTGTGAAACACTTGGGAGTTGAAGTCAAGTGTTTAATAGCGCAGTAATCTCGTCTAGGTAATTACAGTGGAGCAACATTAAACTCCCGTCTCTTAGAGACGGCAGCCTCCGTGGGTTAGGCGGCAGCACGTCAGCCTCTCACCGCTGGGTCCGTGGTTCAAATCACAGGCTCCCCATGTAAGATCTGTGCTGGACAAAACGGAGGCAGACAGGTTTTTCTCCGGGTACTCCGGTTTTCCCTGTCAAAAATTACATTCCAGCAACACTCTCCGCTATCATTTCATTTCATCTAATCATTGCCTCAGAGGAGTGCGACAGGCTTCGGCAGCCGGCACAGTTCATATCCTCGCCGCTAGATGGGGGCTTCATTCATTCCATCTCTGACCCGGTCGGTCGACTGGAAGCAGGCTGTGGATTTTCATTTTCTTAGAGATGACCTTGTTATTTCTAGTTTTATATAAAGATGTTGCACAAGAATATCCACTGAAGTGAATATAAGACCTATGTAGTCTACACCGCATCGTGTGTGTCAACATCTAGTTCTCTTGTTTGGTGCTCAATCACGCTTGACACATTTTACGTATTCAGATGAACGTTTATGTAGACATATCTTATATCCTGGATTGATCTATTAATGTTGAAGCTCAGAACCCACACACACACACAAAACGACTCAATGAGAAAATTCATCCCAAATACAGTATCTCCAATTTCTTCATATCAATAGTCAAAGCTCGCAATCCTTCACTAATGCACTTTGCTAAATCCGACATTCTAAATCAGCTCAATGTACTCGACCTGAGAAGCCGTCTATAATTTACTGACCTGTGTTTCCTACATATAATTATGAATGGTTACACAAAATGTAACATGCTCTTAAGCTACTTCCCACTCCATGTTCCCTCCCGTTCAACACGTCAGAACCATTTACACAACATACCTCGCCCACGTCTTGAAGTACAGAAGCGCTCTATTTTCCACCGTCTACCAACCCTTAGCAACTCCCTTCCAAATATTGACATATTCTCTCCCTATAGAACATTCAAAGATAACTTTAGAAGATCCCTTTCATCCTCAATTCCTACCCCCTCACCCTCCTAATCACCCACTACCCCAATCATTCCCTGCGTCTTTCCCGAGATTTGTCCCTTGCTGCCATCACTGCCAATTATTACCTGTTATTGTTGTTGTTGTTGTTGTTTTTGTTAATATTATTTGAAATTGTTAAAATATTAGTGTAAAATGACCTTTTCATTATTGTATCTAATAATCATTAAATAAATAAAAGAATAAAATTAAAAAAAGATCCGTTGAATGCACACTGTATATAATAAGCTATGATATAAACCATATTGGTTGAAAAGGTTAAGTTACTGTATCGACTTAGAAATTCGTAAAAGATAATAGTATCCAGCTGACAAGAAATTTTGGTAATTACATAATAATACCCAAGAAAAATACCTTGAAAAGTAATAAAAGGATGGTAAAATTTAGACTAAATAATAACATTGAAATTATATAGAGAATGGTAAACGAAAGAATAAGTATGAAAACTGTACAAAAATTTTAAAAATATCTAATTATGAGTAGCCCTTAAAGATTTGCCTTCAAAATTATAAAAATGAGTTATGAAGCTTTCTTTCAGTGTAGCCTATACAAACCGTTAATTGTAACTCTTCAGTCGGTCAACACGAATTTCAAGTTGCATGTATCAGTAAACGACGGTTGGTTGGTTCCTTAGTTTAGGGGCTGCAACAACGCGGTCATGTAGGCCCGTGTCATTTGGGTGTGTGTTGAATCTGTCTGTTAACCGGTGTTAATTGTGATGACTGTATTAGTGTGTGTTATCTGTTTTTAAATCAAGTAAGGACTGCAGACAATAATTTTAAGTAGTTCCTACTTTCGCTACCAAATGCTACCGTCCACGACAACTAGCTCTGTACTTGGCTACTACCAGATGCCTTCGTAACCAGCGTCTGAAACTTAAGAGCATTAATCAAACCTAACCTACACATTTTGCTTCACACAAGTATTACAAATAGAATTCAAGTTCTTTTACATGCCATAAATCTCATCTTAGACATGGGCCCGCCGATTTTACTTCCCCTCCAAATTTAGGCATACATAGGGATTTTTAACGCTCTTAAAAAATTCGACGACTTCTATCAGTATATGACCACTATTATACTGGGGAGAGGCAACAGCCGTTGAGGTAGCAAAACCTCCACTGAGATAAGTAACCATATACAAATAGAATATATCTAAAAGCCACGGTAGTTAAAAGCGTCGTAGAACAAATAACATTCTTATTATTATTACAAATAGAATTCAAGTGCATGCTCTAATTTTATTTTAATTATTTATTCTACTGTGTTGTTCTAATTTGTATACACGTGTATAATAGCATTACTCATACGTAATTCACTAAACCATTAAATCAAAACAAACTAACCTTATAACGAAATTCAAATTGCGAATCGTGTTATGAACACCTATCGTAGTCTACGCACTACAATTCGCAGTTAGATAATATAATTGTATATAAACTAGCAATCCGCTTCCGGCTTCGCCCGTTATCTTTAAAAGTTTACCCAGCATAGGGACGATAGATCCCGGACGAAATTCACAAAAGCCGAGGTGAACAGCTAAACTCCAAACACTTTTCTCTGAAGTCTTAATACGACAGGACTCGATAGTTGGATACTGACTGAAGCCGGGGTGTTAGGCTCGCTAGCTCGTAAACCCGCTCCGAAGCTAGTAATTTAAATTTGTACTAAATGGAGATTTTAGGAAGAAATGAACATTTAAAAACACTTATAGTGGGCGATGTATACTATTAAAGACAGAGATATGCTGTCCCGGATTTTTGTGTTGAACTTCTCATGCTGAACAATTCTTAAACTCAGAGTATGTAGATATGTTTAACGGTTTACCCCGCGTGACCTTAAAAGGCGCTCGGACGGCAGGTTTTTCGTCGACTCGATTCACTGAAATCGTTACTGTTCGGCTTCTTTTGGTAATAAATGAATATTTTTTACAGAAACCTTCCTCGAGATATCCTTTACAGAATGGTGAAAACTGCGTCAAAATCCACCCAGTGGTTCTCGAGATTACCCGTTAAATGAAAGAATCGGGGAATTTGTTTTTATTATGTTGAGATTTAAACCTGAACACAGTGATCAGGATCTGATGATGTACACTTGAAGGTCAAAACACGTAATCCTAAAACAAATTATACGAGCCTTACAGTAGTCGCATATGATATGTAACATGTGACACGTTATCGTGCTATGTGTGTACCGGGAGCGCAAATCCCTTGTTGACAGTGAACTCTGTTGGTCATTGAAATAACTTGTAAAACTCCAGTGGCAAATCCTGACCGTAATGAATCATAATTGTTATTTGCCGTGGCGGAACCAATCCACTGCCTACTTGATGCGAGCTGCGCTCTATACCGGCCAGTTAGTGAACCCATGCCAGAGATGTTATTGAAAATGGCCTCGTTTTGCCGATCAGCGCACTGCCAAGTATAGGCGCGATTAAACATTAGGTGTTCAGAAGGTATATTAAATGTGTTTCTCCCAGTGATATGTTTAGACCAACGAAGTTTCAATTATTGTTAGTAGTCGGCGTTAATATACTGAATTCCTACGTTGTTTGGAGTGTTGGTTGATGCGATATAGATTCCACATAGCCACATGGCCGACAGTACATCGAGTGCTTACATTAAATAAGAATACAGCAAAAGTATGAAGATTTAATAAATAGTAATTGTTTTCAGCAAATATGATAAAATGAATATTTTCACACCAAAGAATGACAACTTGAAGATGATTTATTGTAGGAATATCTTAAATGGGGTCTCCAAACCTTGAACTAAACTGTATGCGATATTCATTCCCCATAGCCACATGGTCTACTACAGTACGTCGTTGTACCGATCTCCGCCATCACGCGCGCTTATTGTTTCCGTCCCATGCACTTCCGTCCCATCCATTTCCATCCCTTTTCCAAAATCACTCCCACAAAAATATCCAGCTACCGAGTGGAAAGATGTTACACATCAAAAAGTGTGTGTCCCAGTATATTACGGTGACTCCCCTTAGAACGTCACGGAATATCGCTGTTCCCCCAGGGGCTCACTCCTTGTGGGTCGTGGGTTGGCGATCACGGCATTACTTCCACTTACTTCTGCCGGGCGCCTCTCTGTTATCTTTACTGTCGACCTCCCTTGGTCAACACTTGTTCTTTTCCAACCCCGACGGTATTAGGGTATCCGAGGTCTAGGGAGTCTCTTCCTTTCCCGCCTTAATTGGTCCTTGTCTGATTTTTCCTGATCCCTCATTCTTCGAGGGGTCAGACCTCTAGTTTTCATTTCAAGTTACCCCTGCCTTCTGTTCAAGGCCCTAATGGAGACAGGGTGTGTGTAGCCCCACCACTCATGGTGCACCCTGGATAGTGCTACACCCTCAAGGGCTCACGTCTGGTGAGTTCGGGTGTTGGTGACACTGAGGGATTCCTGTGATGGGTCCGGTTAGTCTCTTTCTTCCATTGTCGTTGGGGCGGTCCCTCTCCACTTTCACTTTCCTCTCTACCGTTCGTGGCTCTCCTTTCTTCCAAGTCCCTTAATTCTCATTCTTCGAGGGTTAAGGGCATGCCCTCTCCTTCTGTCTTTTGTTTCCCTTATTCTTCTTTCTGTTTTCCACTTCCTCTTCTATTGTATAAGTATGTAGTTATATTATTACATTCGTTCATTCCCCTAAGGAGCACGTACAACCATTAAAAAGCACTCGAATTCATCTTTTTGAACTTCTTATTCGCCCAAAATTTCTTCATTCTTTCACTCTGGGCCTGCCGTCTTTCTTGTGTCCATGAGTTTTGGAGTTTCATGCTTTTCTTGGATGGATTCTTGGGTGCAAATTTGTGAGTGTTGATCTTTTGTCTGTATGTAGGCCTAGTCCTTATTGTATTAATTGGATCAATGTCGACTTCAGTAAGGTCCATTTGTGTGTCTACTAGCCAGAGCATTTTGTTTTGTCGATTCCCATTGATGATGCATACCTGCCAACTCTCCCGATTTAGGCGGGAGACTCCCGATTTTCAAGAGATTTTCCCGCCTCACGATTACTCATTATTTTCTCCCGATTTTAGATAATTATTGACGAACTTCAAAACCTTTCCAGTATTTTTGATGTGGTTATAGTGGGCAAGTAATAAATGTTATTTGGGTACCTGAATTCGTAAAATTGTTTTGATTTAGAGTAAAAGATTGTTTATTGATTAAGCTGCAGCATATTCGTCACATTCTACTGTTTTTGCTCAATGTAAGATTCGTTATTACGGCGAAAAAATTAATTCTGTTTTCATGAAACAGTTTTCGGAACAATTTCCGTCCATGATTGGTTCCAACAATGGTCATTTTTTGCATGTTATGCTGTTCATCGATGTGTAATGTTATTATATCACATTGTCGATAAAGTAAAGTTTCAAAATACGTGGAAACAAAGAAGCGCCAAGAAAGTGGAAGCAACAAAATATTGATGTTGGTGTTAAAAGTGAAAATCATCCCCTTGAAGCATAATTTGCCAATTTTATTTGTGCTGATATGCACTGTTTGTGTTTCATGATTTTCATATAAAAATCTCCGGATTTTTTGTTTTGTAAGGTTGGCAGGTATGGATGATGAGAAATATGTTCTTAGTCAGACGTGAATCATCCAATCGTTTTAAAAGTACATAAAATTCCATACGCCGTTTGCGTGTTCTAGTTAGACTATAGTTTCATTTCATTTACATTTCCGCGATCATCCAAACCATTAGGGGCCGATAACCCCGATGTTAGGCCCCTTAAAATAACAATTATCATCATCATCATCATCATCATCGAATATCGCTGTGCATTATTCTATGAGCCCGTTGTTAAGGACTGTAGAACACATATCGTGGATCTAAATATTAAGGAGGGAACCTATTAACTTAGGTGTAAAAATTTGTAGCGAAGACAATGTAAAATTAATTATTTTGGGAAATAAAATTAATTGTGATTTCTCTATAAATTCCCTTCGATAGCTAGGATGCTTACCGGAATTGAGATGAAACGTCATGTGAACGGTGACTTGATTACGGTATCGACGTTATGTCAGTGTCGTGAGATCTGTCTGTTCTTGTGGTTGTTGAGAATTACTCCCCATTAACTTAATGAGCAATATTGAGCGACCTCCCACTGGATACTTGAACAAGGAAGATCATTTTCTGAGTGAACACAGACACGCGCAGACTGAACTCTGCCGACGCCCAAACTGGTATAACCCCGTAAGTTGAAGTCGTCAGATTGTCTGGACAACGGCTTCATCATTGGCGCAGATCAACTGCGTGACTCACCGACATTGACGTTGATCAGAGAATCCTAATCCAATAACTTGATCTGTACTCTATTTAGTCAGGTCACGCTAACGCGAACACTTAGTGCTTGCGCGGCCCGGTGCTTTTCGCCTCTCTCCCCTCTTTCCTCGCCGTGTAGTAGCGGTAGAGGATGCCCCATCAAATTTCCAAGTTGAGCTGATAAAACGACAGTGCGATTCAATTTTGACAGACCGCTATTACCATTACAGTGGTAATTTGGTTTCATTTTATAAAGGCGTTGAGGAACAAGAATTCTCGATGAGTCATGCCCTTGCCCTGACACTTTTTGCTATATTCGGAACAACTTTCGTTTGTGAACAAATGTTTTCAATTATGAACATGAACAAAACAAAAACAAGGTCCTTGGAAGCTATACTTTGGATTGCAACTACCAAAACGATT
Organism: Meconema thalassinum; assembly: GCA_946902985.2. NCBI lineage: Eukaryota > Metazoa > Arthropoda > Insecta > Orthoptera > Tettigoniidae > Meconema > Meconema thalassinum. Next base: position 43,692,682 of record OX336391.1, on the reverse strand, counting down.
GTTCCAAGTATCGGACAAATAGTGCCTTCAAAACTATGCCAAAGATAAACAAAGAATGTTGAAAGTCAGTGCAAAATCAGGATCGCAATAAAACTATTATTTCTGTCTGTACACAAAATTGGCATTATGATTATTATTATTTGTTTACATACCGGTATGCCACCTGACGCACGCTGATTTGCCCTGTCCCATTCGCCGAACAACAACAACACGACACTCGCCTCGCTAAGGGCCGCCACTACACGTTCCTCTCCTATCATTGCCACGACAGTGCTGTGTCTGCCTCCATCACCTTCCCCCACCCTACCGGCGCTATAGAAGAGCACCGGTGCCTTTGGCGGTGCCGGCTGGTGCTCGCGAAGTTGGCGTGGCCTGTTTTAGGTTGACTTCATGAGAAAGCTACCTATTGCAATGAGTGCCATGTTGCAACTTCCGGAAAATTCCTACATATCTTCACATCCCCCCGACCCCAAAACCACAGTCAGTTCAAAGGTTTATAATAATGTATGTACCGTAACGTATCTATACAGGGATATTCATCTAACAGGGCCACCTCGAATATCTACGCAACCGTTGAAGATATTGCCATTCTGTTTTCAAATTCTCAAATCAAGTCTGTACTGCGACTCGGGTTAACTAATTACAGTTACTTTCTTTCTACTACGCCTCTGTAACTAAACCCACGCACAGTGGGTCAAAATCGAAATCTAGGAGGAAAAAATTATTTATTTTCATAATTTAAAAATCAAAATTTATTACTTGTACAGCGTTCTCATATAATTGCCGCTCACTATTCTGGGATATAAACGCATCTTAGTGTAAATCTGTCACCACTGTTCGAGCAGTCCGAATTGGAGGGTGAATGTAAGTGACTGTGGTTTGATCGTCTTTGTGGTTAGTGTGATGCTTTAAGATGGAACATGCAGCTGAAGGTATGATCTTTGTAACGTGTTTCAGTTATTAATGGGCGTAATTGTTACGTAATTTTAGCTATATTTGCATACATAACATTTAACTAGTATTTTTAAAATTATATTTTCACTTGGATATTTAGCCTACTTTTCACATTTTGCAAAAATGAGGAAAAAGTAGACTTATGAGATCGGGCAAATGTGTGTCTGTCTGTCTGTCTGTCTGTCTGTCTGTCTGTCCTTCTGTCTGTCTGTCTGTCTGTCTGTCTGTCTGTGTGTGTGTCCCCCCCTATCAACTCCTAAACTGCTGCAGCAATCGAAACAAAATTTGGTAGGAGTAAAGATCTATACCTGAATATCTCACGGCCATATTTGAAAATGATGTCAGTGCTACCAACTGCTAAAAAATCACAATTGAAATTTGAGCTCAATGTTGGATATCATGGAAAGTATGAATGGGAGCTATTTCAAAATTGGCACACGTACAGATCATAATATTTCAGTTTAATTTCCAGGAGGCCAAACATGGCAGTGTTACCAAAATGATGATAAGCCTCCTGATAGGTCCTATTTTCAAATGCATATAACTTCTACACTATCAAGTGGAATTCAACCAAATTTCGTATGTTGTATGTGTACATAACCAGATATGACTGAGCGTATTCCTAAGACCTACCAGGGCTGCCAACTGTTAATAAATGCTCCTAATTTAATTTATCCAACTACCAATATATCAGAAAGTATGCAAGCCGACAGCTTTAAACTATGCACACGTATAGTACCTGACATTCTATATTAATTTGGAGTAACTTATATACGTCAGTGCTACCAACATGACTCTAAGCCTGCTGACAGGTCCAACTTTAAATACATGTAACTTCCATACTATCATTTGGATTTCAACCAAATTTCGTATGTGCTATGTGTACCATAACAGATATGACTATGCGTATTCTAAGGAGCAACCAGGGCTGCCAACTGTTAATAGGTGCTGTCCCTATTTTTGTTACCCTAATATCAATATATCAGAAAGTATGCAAGCCAATAGCTCTAAACTTTGCACACGTATAGTACCTGGCATTCTAGACGAATTTGGAGTAACTAATATACGTCAGTGCTGCCAACATGATTCTAAGCCTGCTGATAGGTCCAATTTTAAAATGCATGTAATTTCTATACTAACTAATGGATTTCATTCAAAATTGGCACAACAATAGATCATATTATTTCAGATTATTTCTGACCAATACATGCATGACATTGTTGCCAACATGATTTTACGCGCGCTGTTAGATCCAATGTTTAACTGCTTGTAACGTCCATGCTATCCAGTGGACTTCAACCAAATTTTGTATTTAGTACCGTAAGAGACGGAACTAAGAATATATTCAGTCATCAGGGCTGCCAACTGTAGTGGTCTATTAGGATACATTATGCCAGGTATACAGTATTTCGAACTAATTGGAAATTTCGATATTAGCAACTTAATTTCGTCATTATTCTAGATAGGTTCATATTCTGTAGAATAATCATTGGCATGAAAAGTAGGCTGTATAGTTCTTCACGGAACTTCTTGTTAGTATGTCGCGTCACTCTGCGTCACTTTCTACTTAATGTTAAAATGTAGATAACGTCTTGTAGTTTACGCCTGTTATAAGATATTTTGCATCTTTTTGCAACTTACTTAGTTATTTTACGTTTTAGAAGATGCCGCGCAACCAGTTCTCACACGATTGTAACTGTTTGAAGCACTGAGTTCGACGATTATGTCAAAAGTGGAACTTTGTGACTTTGTTAAAAGTAAATTAGGGGTAGAAAATTGTTCTGAAGAGATAACTGAATGATCTATCCAACTCCTAGTCATAGACAACTTCTTGCATGTGTAGACGTAGCATAAAAAGTTCTTAACTGATGTTTATTATGAAGTAAACAAATTATATACGTTACTTTCACTCTAAATTCATGATTAAAACGTAAAAATAAGTTTGTCCCCCTAGATTTCGATTTTGACCCACTGTGCCACGGTGGCTTCGGTTGCGTAGTTGGTAGCATTCTTCTATGCCCAAGATCGTGGGTTCAAACCCAGCCAAAATCGTCGGATTTTTAGAGCGTTAAAAATCTCTCAGTATGCATTCCTTCGGCGGGGAAGTAAAGCCGGCGGTCTCATGTCATAGATTTATGGCATGTTAAAGAACCTCCCACTAATTGCACTGTGTGAAGCTAAATTTTAGGTTAAATTTGACTACCGTTCTTAGGTTCCAACGCTCGTCGCCAGGAGCCGACTGCCGTGGCATCTAGTAACCTAGTTCTGACTAGTAGTCGTTGACGGTGGCGTTTTGCGGCAAAAGTAGAAACTACTTGAAAATGCAATGCCTGCAGTCCTTACTTGAATTTAAAACAGACAACACACACTAATACAGCCATCATAATTAACACCGGTTATCAGATAGATTCTACACACACCCAAAGTACACGGGGCTACATGACTGCGTTTTCGCAGCCTCTAAACTGAGGAACCAACCAACCAACCTGTCTAAACCCTAAACAGGATAAACACAAACTGCATTACAGTTTGATAGCAGATGTGCTGAGGACTTGAAGTCTTGGGCCAGTGTAGACGTTCCAGAAGCTATAAACGGGTGTTGGGAGCGTCTTGAACCGCCTCCCCCAGCAGCATGTCCAGAATCTGCTTGCGATAAACATCTCTGTTTTACGACCGTCCCTGGGTGCTCTTTAACGGTACGCGTCACGCGTTATCAACGTCAGCAGTTGAGGGTACATTCGATGTGCTATCGGAACTGGAGCCAAACGCCAATCCACAAGATTCTTGTGAAAACTCGCTATATTATCAATTATATGGGAGATATATATTTCCGTTACTAAGTACCGTCAAAAAGCCGCTAAATCACTATTCAAAAAGAACAAAAATCATAAGATGTCGCCAGATAGGATGTAAACTAGTGACTTATCGCTAAGATCGGCAATGCTGTGTCTGCAATGTGATTTTTCCTGTTGATTTTGTGTCCATATACTTAGTTTTATCATAGGAAATCACGAGTCCAGTTTTACAGGAGATTTCATGCAGTTTATCTAGTGCTATTATTGCTTCGTTTTTGTTGTTCTTTAATATAGCAAGGTCATCCGCAAAGGCCAAGCATTTCACAGGGACTATTTTTCCTATCTGTTTTCCAATTTGGATACCTTTGACATGCGTTTCCCATTCTCTGATTATTTTGTCAATAGCCTACAATATTGAACAAGATTGGTGATGAGCACGTGGGTGTTGGAAGAGCATTGTCACCCTCATTCTTAGATAGCCCACAAATGATGTGGACAATCTCTCTCCACAGATACAATATAATTATATTTACTTCAAAGGAGAGGCTAATGTACACTCGTTTATTAACAATCCTTTTCCCAGCAAGGAAGCTAATAAATAAAAAAGACAATCGAAATCAAAGATACATATGGACATCAACATCCTTCTCAATCTGTATCGGACGGTGCTGCTCTCTAGAGGGTTACGTGAGTACCTGTTATCCCGCCATCTCAATCTGTATCTGACGGTGCTGCTCTCTTGAGGGTTACGCGAGTACCTGTTATCCCGCCTTCTCAATCTGTATATGTCGGTGCTGCTCTCTTGAGGGTTACGTGAGTACCGGTTATCCCGCCTTCTCAATCTGTATCTGTCGGTGCTGCTCTCTTGAGGGTTAGGCGAGTACCTGTTATCCCGCCTTCTCAATCTGTATCTGTCGGTGCTGCTCTCCTGAGGGTTACGTGAGTACCTGTTATCCCGCCTTCTCAATCTGTATCTGACGGTGCTGCTCTCTTGCGGGTTACGTGAGTACCTGTTATCCCGCCTTCTCAATCTGTATCTGACGGTGCTGCTCTCTTGAGGGTTACGCGAGTACCTGTTATCCCGCCTTCTCAATCTGTATCTGACGGTGCTGCTCTCTTGAGGGTTACGCGAGTACCTGTTTTCCCGCCTTCTCAATCTGTATCTGACGATGCTGCTCTCTTGAGGGTTACGTGAGTACCTGTTATCCCGCCTTCTCAATCTGTATCTGTCGGTGCTGCTCACTTGAGGGTTACGTGAGTGCCTGTTATCCCGCCGTCTCAATCTGTATCTGTCGGTGCTGCTCTCTTGAGGGTTACGTGAGTACCTGTTATCCCGCCTTCTCAATCTGTATCTGTCGGTGCTGCTCTCTTGAGGGTTACGTGAGTGCCTGTTATCCCGCCTTCTCAATCTGTACCTGTCGGTGCTGCTGTCTTGAGGGTTACGTGAGTACCTGTTATCCCGCCTTCTCAATCTGTATCTGTCGGGGCTGCTCTCTTGAGGGTTACGTGAGTGCCTGTTATCCCGCCTTCTCAATCTGTATCTGTCGGTGCTGCTCACTTGAGGGTTACGTGAGTACCTGTTATCCCGCCTTCTCAATCTGTATCTGTCGGGGCTGCTCTCTTGAGGGTTACGTGAGTACCTGTTATCCCGCCTTCTCAATCTGTATCTGACGGTGCTGTTCTCTTGAGGGTTACGTGATTGCCTGTTATCCCGCCTTCTCAATCTGTATCTGACAGTGCTGCTCTCTTGAGGGTTACGTGAGTGCCTGTTATCCCGCCTTCTTAATCTGTATCTGACGGTGCTGCTCTCTTGAGGGTTACGTGAGTGCCTGTTGTCCCGCCGTCTCAATCTGTATCTGACGGTGCTGCTCTCTTGAGGGTTACGTGAGTACCTGTTATCCTGCCTTCTCAATCTGTATCTGACGGTGCTGCTCTTTTGAAGGTTACGTGAGTAACTGTTATCCTGCCTTCTCATTTCGCATTTTTTCGGCTGGATTCCATTATGTTCGTTTTGCATTTGTTGTTGTTCATCATGAATTCTTTCCTCAAGACAGAGTCCATACCATTTAAAAACTCATTCAAATCCTCTGGTGTGTCGACTAAGATAACAATGTCAACAGCACCCAATCGCAATGCGTGTATTTTAGCCCTTGGCATTTGTTTTGAACTCTCCATCTCATGCTTGAAACTTCTATTCCAAGTTTATTCCCTAATGCAGTATTCCAGTTATCGATACCAGTTTGCTCGCTTAGTTTACAATATTATATTACTCCCATCTATTTATCATATTGTATATGTAATATGAAAATAACATGACACATGTTATGGGATTGCAGCAGAACATTTTAATTGAGTGGTGGTGGAACGACAATTCCCCAGACAGCGCGGGTTTACGGCCATCCAATCATCGAAACAGCGCCCGTGGTTGCTGATGAAAACTGTACCTGGCATAATACATCCAACACCTGAATCATCTCTACATAATATAAAACTAAGTCCCCGATTCTTGGATGTAACGGGTAATCTCGAGAACCACTGGATGGATTTTGATGTGGTTTTCACCATTCTGTAAAGGATTTCTCGAGTGAGATGTCTGTAGAAAAACATTCATTTATGACCAAAGGAAGCCGAGCAGTAACTATTTCAGTGAATCTAGTCCGTGAGCTAGGTAAACCGTTAGAACTGGCTATACTGTAAGATTTGTTCACCATGAAAAGTTCTACAAAAACGTCCGTGACAGCATATCTCTGTCTTTAATACATCAACAACTGTAAGTGGTTTTATGTTTTCATTTCTTCCAACAATCTTCATTCAGTGGAAATTTAAATTACAGTGAAACCCCTGAAATCCGAACTAATTGGGGCTGTAGCCTGTTCGGATTTCAATTTGTTCGGATTAGCCGAAAATATCCATAACATAATAACCAGCCCTCGTTACGGTATAGGACTGTACGTTGAGGTAGCGACAGTGAGGAAGAAGAAACTTGGACAGACAATGCGACTTATACTGAAGCTGCATCTGCTCTTGACATCGCAGTGCGCTTCGTAGAACAAGACGCGGTAGTCACGCCAAACGATGTCATGTTCTTGCGACGCTGGCGCACGATTGCCACCGCGGAAATGATTTCGTCGCTTCGACAATTGAAGATAACTGATTTCAAGTGAAAGATTAATTGATATTTTGTGTTTTTCTATTGTTACTTCATTTGTTTTTGCAAAGTGATAAACCTAAGGAATTACAATAACCAACTTTTCCGTTTTTCGATCCTGGATGAGATAAGTATGTAGCTTAGGCACATTTACACTGTGTTAAGTATGCTAACTGTCCTTCTTTGTTAATTTTTCAACTATCCTAATTATTTAAAATAACGTTATATTGTAGAATATATAATTGTTTTATGACTAAAATAAGTTTCCCTTTTTTTTTTTTTTTTTCAAACTTGAAATTGTCGAAAATATCTCGTTCGGATTATCCGGGATTTCGGATTTCTGGGGTTCGGATTTGAGGGGTTTCACTGTACTAGCTTCGGAGCGAGTTTACAAGCTAGTGAACGTGCCTATCGTCCCAGCTTCGGCCAGCAACAAACTGTCGAGTTGTGTAGAGTTAAGACTTCAGAGACGAGTATATGTGTTTGGAGTTTCGCTGTTCACCTCGGCTTTTCTGAATAGCGTCTCGGACCAGCCGTCCGTGCGCCTTTTTAGCTTACCGCTAGAGATACCGGGTGAAGCCGAGGCGGGTTGCTAGTGCTATGTAAGTGACGAACCGCACCTGCCTGAAGAGCAGGAAATTCATGTTCGAATCCCGACCGTGGTCGCATTGTCAAGTCTTATTTAACAAATAAAAGTTCATGGTAGCAAGAATTATAATATTGTAGACTGTAATGTTAGTCCATTCTGTGCGGAATAGCAAAGTGAATTGAGGGTTTCGACTTCTGCTACATGCCTGAAGGGCGCACTTCATTGACACGCAACAACATCACAGCCCACACATGCAACGAGAGATCCTGTATGAAATAATATCCCTTTGTTGGCAATCTTGCATTATGCGATGGCCAAAATAATCGCACGAGTAAAAGGGGAAGCCCCAGTATTTCTCAACGTTTAGTGCCCTTTCCTCCTTTTATTGCTGGCGAAAGATCCTGTCTTCGTGTACCGGGTTGCATTCTTGGCTTGGTCAGGGGTAAACTTTTTCTCGTATGAGAGGTGATGTATTACAAGCAATTTTTCAGCGTTCTATCCAGTGTTGCCAAATCTTGAAATGGGAAAGAACTAAACCCTATGCTTTAAAACACAAGAAAAGCACCAGCTGCACTCTATAATTCAAAACACTAGAAAAACACCAAACATTATAAATATATAAACGGCTCTTTACTTACATTTATTTGATTAAAATTCGTCTTCTTCACTTGCGGAGCCTGCTACCGCTATTACACCTTTAGAGCAGGAAGGTGTAGTACTGCTGTAGCTCTGAATCAAAATCCACAGCCTGCTTCCAGTCGACCGACTGGGTCAAGGATGGAATGAATGAAGCCCCCATCTAGCGGCGAGGATATGAACTGTGCCGGCTGCCGAAGCCTGTCGCACTCCTCTGAGACAATGATTAAATGAATGACAGATGAGCATACTTCCAATTTTGACCCCTATTATATCCTTCGGATGTTCGTAGTCGTGATAGCATTTTCCCTCTGTTTTTAGTCCAAATCGCACACACAGAATGGAATGCAATTTTTGAACTTTCATTCGATTTCTTTGCTTTGTTTTCACCAATTAAATTTAGCTAAACACTCTCCCTACATCTGCATTAGAGTGAAAGTACATAAACTGGGAAATCCCCTGGGAGCTGGGAAGAAAATAGATAATAGGTGGATTCTTTGTGAAAGTGCACTTGCACTGAGCCCTGTATGTTGCGCTTACTCAGCACTTATGCACGAGAATGAGAATTCAGGGACTTCCCCTGCTGGAGTGTTGACCTTGACACGTGTAAGGCTGAACATTGCCTATCTTAATTGATTAACTTTATTAAAACTATTACATGGCTTCCAGAATTTACCTATTTGTCATAGGAGACAATTTCATGGAAAAATCCGTTAAGCACAACACCAGCATTTTGCTATGGCGCTATTAGATCATTTCTGGCACCATACGAACTTCAGAAACACTAGATCTGGTGCTAAAAACACCAAATTGGCAACACTGGTTCTATCATATCATGCTTTTCAGTCGATCAACACGATTGTTCCATATTATATTGGGCGAGGGGTGTAAATATGTAAACATCCTAACCTACAAGACATATTACATAATTAACAGTCTGCTTCGTAGCGTAGTGGCTAGCAATCTTGGTTCTCACTGCGGGGTCCGGGTTCGATTCCCGGTTCTGCCAAGAAATTTAATTCTGCTTTGAGGGCTAAAACGGGTACATTCAGCCTCGTGAGGTAAAACAATGAAGAGGCGTGTTCGATTCCTACCTCAGCCAACCTGATGTGGTTTCCGTGGTTTCCCACTTCTACTCCAGGCAAATGCTGGGTTGGCCGCGACCGCTTCCTACCCAAATTCTACCTCAGTTACAATTACACACACTAGTACAGACATCACAGTGACACGGGTTATCAGACAAATTCTATACACACCCAAGTACACGGAGCTACACGGCTACGATGGCATTAAGCCCATAAAAGAATGAAGACCTTAATTAACAAAGTTTTTGTACACAAAAGTTTGGTGCTTTTCAGTCCGTCAACCCGAATGTACCCAAAAAGAGCTGGGTTATGCCCTAATCTTGAAATAAATTACATTAGATTAATAAATACACTAGGATGGCCAGTTTCGATCGTCAAGCGATCATCATCAGATCCATTACACTTAGGCTATAACATCTATGTTTGAGAATACAGGTGAAAAATATTTACAATATGTACAATTATTAATTGCAGTGTTGGTAATGCAACTGTCGGTGTATGCTAAATGTTGTATATCTAATGTTAGGTGAAATGCCAAAATGGTGATAGAAATCCTGAGTTTGTCTGTTTGGGGTGATTATATGGTTGTAAAAAAATCAAGTATGGTTACACTAATAATACAGGCTGATACTTATCCGGTTGTCTTCCTGGCTGGAACTACGAGTAGTTTCTTGTTCACTCTAGCACCAGATGTTAAAGCCTAAGTGTAATGGATCTGATGATGATCGCTTGACGATCGAAACTGGTCATCCTAGTGTATTTATTAATCTCATGTAATTTATTTCAGGATTAGGGCACAACCCAGGTCTATTTGGGTACATTCGTGTTGACCGACTGAAAAGCACCAAACTTTTGTTTACTTAGGCAACACTGAAAAAATGGCTTCATACCCCACAAAAAAAAACTGTTTGTATAAATAATTTTGTATATTAATAATACTACAATTCCGCTCTTATGGAAGCATTCTTAAATTTGCACTTTTTTGAATTAAATAGCCTATATACCTCTGGTTTGTTTAGTTGATTTAGGGTTAAGAACCTCTGTCTTGCGATGTAATAGTAATAATGTTATTGGTCTCACGTCCCTTTTTAATTACTGCGGCTTTAAGAGACGCCGGGGTATCGGAAGGGGATCTCTCGCACAGCAGTTGAGAACGTTACCGCTGAGCCACGATGTAAGAAAAACTTTTTTATTTATGTCATCCCCAACTTAAAGTTACCTTGTTTATAAACTGCTTCTTAAGCTAGTTCTAAAATTTTCTTTAAGAATAAATATATTGTTTACTCTTTATCTTTTATATAAAACATTTCCCACAACAGATCTCGAACGTGAAGTCTTACTGTCAGTAATTTCTCAACAGCTTCTATGAAAATACTCAGAATAGCTGTTGATATTTATTTTGGTTTTACAGCTGAACGGAAAAACTTTGGGAATTATTCAATAATTTTCACTCTTTCCTGTCCTCAAATTTTCTATTTGTTTAAGAAAAGTTCGGTGAATTTCTAGTGGATCCTTAAAATTTGTATACTTACCTTAAATAACATCAAGAATTTTTATTTTTTACCAAAGAGAATCGCTTAAAATATTTTAAACAAAAATCTACCACAAAAGGAAACTAGAAACGCAAATAAGGTTCCAAAATGCTACAATTTCTTTGTTAACTCAAATATCCTAAAGAGACAATATAAAGTAGCCCAAAACAAAATAAATATTATGTTGATGAATTGGATGTTGAGAGAAGAATACTCAAGAAGGCCCAGTGCAGGAATTTGGGGAAATTCCGAAGGAGCGGCAATTCTGAATTTTACGAGTATATAGAAATCCTCTCGGGCTAGGAAGCGAAGGATAGCCTTTCATGGTCTTGTGTCATGGTTGTCTCCAAACAGACTGACTAACCGTCTGTTTACCTTCTGAAGAAACAAGAAAGCTCGTCCCACCTGGCTAACAGGAACCAAGAAAGATATTCAAGAAATGGGAGTACTAGATCTTCAAGACAGACAAGCTGTGAGACAAGCCCTCAAGGAAGCCAGTGGATTTTAGGAGAAACCTTACCTTACCCATTGGCACTACGGCCCATGTAGAGGTTTGGCTGCCTCAACGATCCTCAACGGTCCCGGGCACGACGGCGCCAGCCTCTCACACCCATCTTCCGGAGATCTTCCTCCACGTCGTCAAGCCATCTTTTCCTTGGACATCGAGGCAGGCGACGTCCCTCTGGTTTCTGGCAATATACCTTCTTTACAGTTCTTTCAGCTGGCATACGTTCGATGTGTCCCAGCCATCTGAGTCTTGATCTCCGTCTCAACACCAGGCTCTTCATACATCTCGTATACCTCGGTATTTGTCCTAATACGCCATCCATCTTCTTCCTGCACAGGACCATATACACGACGTAATATTTTCCTCTCCCAGGTGTCTAGAAGGATCTCATCACGTCTTGTCATTGCCCATGTCTCAGATGCGTACATTACAATGGGCCGTAACACCGTCCTATATATGCGTTTCTTGCTCCTTCTGCTGATCAGCTGAGATTTCAGAAGATGCTGCAAGCTTTCAGGAGAAACCTCGGAGAAAAGGTACCCCCTGGACAGTGGAATGAAAGAAGTTACATCAGGAAAAGATGCGTCAATATTGGGCAAAGATCAAGGCCCAACAGTTGAATAAGCGTGGTAAGGCCTATTTGAAAGAAGAAGAAGAAGAAGAAGAAGAAGAAGAAGAAGAAATATTAAGTTAGTCGTGTAACAAATGTGTTAGAACGTTTATGTTCCTATATATCTCAACACCCCACTTAACCACTTACGTAACTGTAGACCACCTAACTATCGTACTTATATGTTAAAATGTTTTAAAATATTATGGACAGGTATCATGGCAGCACTAAAATAGCCGACAACGTTTCTATATACTGATTATAAGTATGAGATACATTATTACTTTATCCCTCTATAGGCTAGTGGTCCGTATATTAACCACCTACTGCAAGAACAATTTCCACTGTCAAAGATGCAGATGGTTCAATCTTTCACCCATATATCAACGAATTGTCGTGGAAGTGTTAATATTTCTGTAAACCAGATATTATTTATTTATCTCTTTGACCTAAGGAGCTAGATAAATGATTTAATAATAATAAAAACAATTACAACTAAAAAGTAAAAAATAAAAAATGTAATAAATATCCTACATTTTAATTCCAATTTTTATGATCCTGGTTTATTTTTCACTTTTTAATTAATTGTTTGCTATTTTCAATTGCTTGATAATGTTTATTATGCTTCGAAAAATTAAAAATAAATAAGCTTATTAAATTTCTAATAATTTTACCATCTCAATTTTAAGATTATAAAAATAATTATGAACATTAAAATGTTGAAAAAAATGAATAATAATTACAATTAGTGTAAAATAATTAAAACGAAATTTAAATAAAATGTACGGTATTTAAGAATATTCTGCCCTATAAAGAGTTAAAACAGATCCCTTATCCACATTGGCAGTCACATCCACATTTGCCCTTCTCCCATATTGTCCCCGCACTCTTCTGGCTGCTCTTCGTAAGCTGTTTTAATGACTTCCGTGTCTTTCTTCTGACGCGTGTCAATCAATGTCGCCTCGAGCCGTTCAGTTCGCCACTGGTTTACTTCCAGAGTGTCTCTCTTCACATTTACTTTCTTCTCCTTTATACACACACTTTTGCCTTCTCTTTATCTCAAGAATAGAAGTGTATTTTCACATGTTCTTCTTTTACGCCTGAACTTAGTCCAAGATTGCATGTATTGTTTCTAATGAACAGACGGTAAGTAGAACATTACGGTCTCCATAAGGCCAGCCTGTGTGATCTTGATCTGGTTACCAACTGGCTATACGCCAGCTACGTGGTATCTAGTTCACGTATCTCTGAAGTTTACATACAAATCAGTTTTTGACGTCTACCGTAGCCTTCTGGTTAATTAAATACCAAATTGGTATATAATCCATAATCCACGTAATTCAATAATATTATTCAATTAATGAAAATTAATTAATCAAAATGTACATGTTTCGGCCATATTGTGATCTTCATCAGCGTTAAAATATGAAAAATTAAAATAATTGCCAGAAAAATAGTATTTAAAGAAAATTACAAGTTTGGCCTTAATTCTAATTAACACAAAAGTGTAACAATACAGGGTGGTCCATAAGGCAGTTGTCACTATCAATACTTAGCGGGATTGTCAATTCTGTAAATTGCCTAGATATGCTTAAAGATGTGTTGTTAGAGCTGGAAAATTGTCCATAAATATCGCAGCTGGTTAAGGAATAGTTCATATGGCATCAAGATGGAGCACCCCCACATTATGGAGTTATTGTGAGGGACTTTCTAAATGAAAACTTTGATGAATGGATTGGCAGACGGGGTACTATTGAATGACCTAATTATCACACCCATGTTTTTTCAGTCTGGGATATACAAAAAAAAAAGGTTTATTCCGTGAAGATTCGTTATTTTGAACATTTGAGGCACGAATCCATTAACAACTTGAAAATCATCAGTAGTAAAAGATTTGCGACAAAATTTTTAAATCAGTGTTGAAACTGTGTTTGCGTACAACAGCATGGAAACCACTTTGTGCATCTTTTGAAGGATCATTTAAATCTACGAGTATTTTTGCATTGATAGTAAAAATGTATTTTCATTTCTTTGGATGTTTTGCTCCAAACGCATATTTGACAACTGACGTATGGGCCTTTCTGTGTAAAAAGAATGGCATACTGCGTTATAAAAATTGTCATGGAAAAATTATTCGGACTGAAAATGATTATGTACTGAATAATACTATTATTAAGTTTTAGAATTACCAGCGATCATTCATAAGAATATAAACAAAGATTTAAAATTATAAAAATCAAAGAAAACAAAAGACTGCCAATTAAATATTGATAAAGAAAATAAACTGAGGTTTAAATGTTATAATATTAATGATAATAATAATCATAATAAACCTTACCACTTGGCGCTACAACCCATGAAGAGCCTGCCTCCTACACTTTCATAGCGCTCCAAGGAGGGATAAAATTCGACATGCAATCTGCCCTCTGGGTGTCAATTAACAAAGCTTGCACCTGGCACCCGAGGCCATACGATGTTATTATTATTATTATTATTATTATTATTGCTATCCCATAGAAGGAAAAGTAAGGAGGCTTGTAGTTTAACTTGACCATAAATCTCACGATTATGAGCCATGGGACCTCCTTTTTAATCGAAATCCGAACCACTGGACATGACATTTCACATCGAAACTCTCACATGATTTGGCCGGGAATCGAACCTTGGTGAGAGGTAAATAGCTTGACCACTACGCCACTGTGCCCCCTTTTATCTAATACATATTGTGTTCGTCTCAAGACATCAATCTGATTCATTCATTTCAACAACCCTTATAACTAGCCTATGTGAAGCGAAGGAAGAGTTCATATGAATATAGTAAGTTGCGTCTCCTTTTTATTTCATTGAGTTCCATCAGTGGTATTGATTTAATGCCAAACCACGATGAAATAGTCTCTTTCCTGAAGTCTGGTACCGCCTCACGGAAGGAATATAATTTATATCCAAGCATTCTTCGGGAATTCCCGCTCTGTAGGGAAGTAGAAGAATGGAATGGGTAGCAACAGGAAGTTATATTTTTGGTAGAATATGATCGTTGAAATTAGTGGTTTTATTTGCGGGAGGGGAATGTTTTTCTCCTCGCTATGTGTCTTAAGCCGGTGGGTCGCCGTGCTATAAATATTCGTATCCCTGCTTGCCTGCTCTGTCGACATCACTTACTGCTTGGGAAGGGGGGGATAACCCGCCCTCATCATGAAATACTGTGTCCGGTTGCAACTTGTGGGATGAGGGTTGCAAGCCACCCTCACCCTACTAAAATAACACCGAGAAAACAGACTTATAAACTCATATTTATGTTTCTAAATCTCGACATGACCGTGCAATTAAGCTAACTCCTCCCCTACGTGGGAGATTTATGGTTGGTTATTGTCTGTGTGGGTATATGAATACTCACCCTTACAGGTAAGTGTGGCATGATACAGTCAAGTAAGGATGACTCCGTTATCAGAGATTGGCGTGGCTTTCCCTTCAAGACTTCTCTCTTTGTTACAGAAAAATTAGTTGTGAAATATACAGAAAGGGGACGGTAAGTCTTAAATCTGACCTTTTATGGCGTTGAGGCGATTGAGATAAAAATGGCGTGCTTGCATTATCAGTAGACATCGGACTCATATGTTATAAACATTTAATTTTAGCTGTCTCAAACAGACAGTCTTAATTATTGAAATATGTTTTCTTTTAAGAAGTGGTAATAGGCTCCATAATCATAACCACGCCCCAGAGTTTTAGGCTCTAGGAAGTTAACATTAGGTTCTATTAGTATATTAGGATTTTATACGATCTTATATGGTCAATTTAGGAATAGCCTCTATCTTCACCATTATCTTCATTTATTGCATGTAAAAGGCCATTAAGACCCATAGAAGAGAAACAAGGGAATACAATTCTTGATTACAATATAAATAGCAATTATCCCTCCCTATATTATTCTGCTAAGGCCCCATTCCAGTTTTGTACCGAAAATAAGGTCCCATTAACACCAACCTACACATATGGGGTACCTACAGGTTCAGCATAACCCAATGCGTAAGCGAAACGCACCCACTTACTCTTTAAATGCCTCACAATTAAATAAATACCTTAAAACATGTATATTTACAATGAAATAATGAAAGAATGCAACACGGTAACCATGGTAACAGAATCTCACAGATCCATCTATTTCTGTAAAACGCAATGCAATTCCAATTATTACATTACTGTGAAAGTTTCCAGACGGTTATAAGGTTATCACGGAACCAATTCATCAATACATACAGTATAATGCGCTTAAGGGGGTCAAGGGGCACTCTAGAATTTTTTCACGCAATTTTCACGTGTGAGTGTGGTACGAAAGTCTTTTTCACCCGACTATAAAGGGTCTCCGAAAACCACATTTAAATGCCCTTAAATTAACAGTGTCTGTGATATTCCCAGAAAACTAACTTCGCTCTAATATACCTATGAAGGAATGACAAACCCCTAACTACTGCACCAGTAGCTGAATTGATAAAGTCTGATTATTCATACCAAGGATAAATCAGTCATAGCATTCATGATTGAGATTTTGCTAAGTGTACTCTTTACAACTAGAATATTCGCGGGCGAAGCCGCGATGGGTAATGCTAGTAACACAATATAACATTGTACTTCATAACAGGAAGAATGATTTCAGCTTCTCAAATAATGGTTGCATATATTAGACCAACGATTTCTATCCCTGTAATCTCCATACTTGTATCTGGATCCACCTGGTTCAGTGCCAACATAACTGGATCCTTCCATCTAGTTCTTTGTCGAGCTCTTGGATGTTTCCACGTTGGTTGAAAATTGAACACACGGTTTGGGAGAGTACCTTCTGCTCTATATATTTGTATAAATCACTGGGCTTGGCATGCTAATTGTTGGAACTCCCTATAATTAAAGATGAGGTGCAGTAGCAAGTCCGGAGATTGTAGGTTAGAATCCAGGCGCTGACCACACTCCCTACAGGGAAATGCCGGGATAGTACCTAAGTTACGATCACGGCCACTTTCTTCTCAATCCTAGCCCCAATTACAAATACACACACCCATACAGCCAAATCAACAACACAGGTTATTAGAAAAAATCCTCCCCCACACACACACCTAAGTACACGGGGCTACGTGACCACAATATCGCTAAGCCCTTAAAATGAATCAACAACAATTGATTTATGACTTTATGGATTAATATCAGAGGTCTGCGACTATCTGTGGGTGGCTTTTTGCCGTTTTGTAGTGCCTTGTAGTGCTAGTTTAGTCGTTTATACACTGTATAATTGCTTTGATTTACATTGATCCGATGATGTTAACTTGACAAACGAAACGTGTTATACTTGTAACCTTCTTGTCTTTTACCTAGTAGTGAAGCAAACTCGTGTATTTCCCACTTAATATAATTGGACTCGTAAATATGTGTTACTCGATTGAAAATTATCAATTAATTGTTAATTATACAACACTGTAAATGGCTTCAAAGGTTTCTATGTCTGTTTGTTAGTGTCTCTTGAGCTAACACCTCAATATCGCTTGAAGTGTGATGTCATAGCATCGGCGTACGCATGGAGGAATATTCACCACTGAGCAGATGTCTGGTTAGCTGTTAAAAATCTTTAACCATTTTGGCATTTTGGAATGTTGAAGCATTAGAAGTCATGTTTCAATGTTGCCAAATATAGAAATCTTTTCAGTCGGTCAACACAAATTGTGCCTAGTTACATTAGGCGGGAAAATAAGCATTTAAACACCCTAACCTAACCTGAAAGAAATATCACGTGATATATTTATCACAGAATGACACGTTTTTATGTACAAAAGAAGGGGGTAGGGGGGTTACTTAATTAGATTACTTGGAAGGAGGAACTAAATTGGAGCAGGTGAACCATTCTAAGTTCTTGAAATGTATATTATCTCAGGATGATAGTAGCAAACATGCCAACTCTCACGATTTAGGCGGGAGACTCCCGATTTCACACCACTTCTCCCACCCTCCCGCTTAACGTATTAAATTTCCCACGCGTAATTTCGGACTAAAAGCGTGAGATGACAAACTCCAGTCATCCATCGAACAGATCGATGTTACGTGTGTTTCGATACCGCAGTTTCGCTTCGTAACGATAATTTAAAGATAATAATTCTCCATAAGTACTAGTATCGCTTAGTTGTTTTGAATATCTCTGTTTGAAATAGTCGATGGTTAATTCAGCGTGTATTCCTAGAAGTTTTCATAATAGCCCGAGGGTGAGAGTTAGTAGTAGGGTGCGGAATATTGTATTCCTTCAACACGTGAAATTATGTGTGTGTAACTTAGATGTTGTTGGTATTAATATGCCGATAGGCTATTATGATTTTTTTGACCTGAGTGATGTTGCGGGTTCCTCCGTAATATGGCGATGAAATATTATTAGGCATCGATCGTCTTCAAAATCCCCCAAATTTTCAGTTTGAGAGGTTGGCAGGTATGTAGTAGACTATTTTAATTTAATTGGTATTCTGCCCGAAGGCAGGTCCGAGCTTCCGAAGAGGCTAACCCCAGCCAGAGTTTACGTGCGGTAGGGTGGCCAGGGCCTTTCCGCTCCTCCTTATGTTGGCCAACAGTGCGCAGTGCCTAGAACCGGCATACCATCCAAGTTCCGACTGCGCCCTATGTTGCTTAACTGCGGAGTTCTCGTGGGATCCTGTGTTTCAACACGGCTAGGCCGTTGGCCCAGTAAACTAGGGAAAGAGATAGAATCAGGCGGCTTCAGCGGCGTAGTTGGTAAAATGCCCAAGGTCGCGGGTTCAAACCCGGCCGAAGTTGTCGGATTTTTAAAGCGTTAAAATCCCTCAGTATGCCTTCCTGCAGAGGGAAAGTAAATTTGGCGGTCCCATGTCATAGTTTTATGGCATGTAAAAGAACCTTCCACTAATTACACGTGTGCGAAGCTAAATTATAGGTTAGATTTAACTAACGCTCCTAGGATCCAACGTTCGTCTTCAGGAGCCGACTGCGGTGGCCTCTAGTAACCTTCGGAGGGGAAGTAAAGCGGCGGTCCCATGTCATAGATTAATGGCATGTAAAAGAACCTTCCACTAATACTTGCGTGAAGCTGAAATATAGGTTAGATTTGATTAACGTTCTTAGATTCCAACGTTCGGCACCAGAAACCGACTGCGGTGACAACTAGTTGTCGTTGATGGTGGCGTTTGCTGGCAAAAGTAGGAACTACTTGAAAATTGAATGCCTGCAGTCCTTACTTGTTTTTTTTTTTTCGTATGGATTTTAGTGCCGGGAGTGTCCTAGGACATGTTCGGCTCGCCAGTTTTGTAGCTGCTTCGACACGGACACCCAATGGGTGAGCTACAAGTACCGTTGGGGAGGAAAGTTGGAATGGAAGGTCGAGGAGTTGGAAGTTAGTGGCTGTGGCCTATAGTTAGGGACCAACCCTGGCATTTGCCTGGAAGGAAGGTGGGAAATCACAGAAGACCGTCTTCAAGGTTGCCGGCGGGGGGATTCGAACCTCCTCGCCTCCCGGATGTAAGCGACTGTCAGCAGTGATGCCGTAACGACCACGGCTAACTCACTTGGTCTTACTTGAATTAAACACATATAACACACACTAATACAGCCATCACAATTAACACCGGTTATCAGACAGATTGTACACACACCCAAAGTACACGGGGCTATTGATCGCTTTGTCGCAGCCCCTAAACTGAGGAACCAACCAGTCTATTTGTAGATTGAGCTCAATGTGTCTGTCTAATTGTTGTAGGATTCCTTAATCTTACCCCCGAGCTATGCGTAAAAGCGTGGTTTGCTGGAGCATTGAGTTACACTCGCTGTAGGTAATGTCTTATCCCCTTTAATTGCAGTGCTATTCATTACGCCGAGAAGTGCGTGAGGGGAATGTTTGCTCGGGGCTGCAGTGGAGTGCGTGGAGAAATAACGAATTCTTATCAGTCTCCCTACATCGAGCAACTTAAGTATGGGAGAGATTATACCTCGGTAAACATGCATTCCAGCAATGTAGGTCCCCTCGCTCCTGGCCGGAATGAAGCAAGCAGATAGACATCAGTTCAGTTATCGAACACAGGGACCCACAGGTGATCATTCGCTGGCAAACACAGTTGAAACTGACATCAAAACAGGTTTATCTCCCCAAGAGACAACTTTATTTTCCCATTTTCCAAGGACTTTACATGTTGTTCACGGTCTCGGCCGTAGATTCCTGCTCGGGTGAGGATAACCACAAATTTACGCACCTGGTGGACAAAAACTTCGTGTATTTGGCAGTGTAGATGGTGAATGCGCTTCAGAATAACTTAAAAAAACAGCAAAATAAAGACTCCCTACATCAGCTTTTAAAAAAACTAAAGTGTGAAACTAAAATTATTTTAGTTATTGAGGTTTTAAGGGGCAGAGTAACGAGGACATCTGCCCTTAAAATTATGTTGTTAATTCATTTAGGGGCTTTGCCACATCGTGGTCACTTAGCCACGTGTACTTGGGTGCGTGTATGACCATGATGTTATTCTTCTTTTATTTCTTGTTAATAATAATAATAATAATAATAATCGATTGACGAATAGGATAATACATTATGTAACCTCACTTAAGAACTCAACATCTTGGCTAGAAGAACTTCGAAAGGACCTCAAAAACGCAAACGTAATTTCAACAGACATTTCAGAAAGTAAACACATGGGAAGTTACATCAGAACAGCCAAAACAAAACCAGTACATACCAAAATGGTCCGAAGAATCTAATCAGGTCTGTATTTTTAGCCTATTTTCAATTTTGAAAATAGGCTTATAAGATCACCTTTTGTCCGTATGTGTGTGCGTGTGTGTGTGTGTGTAGCCCCCCACTAATAACTTCTAAACGGCTGGAGAGATGTCAATGAAACTCGTTCATAGCACTATTTCGGGCGACCCCGACCGTGTCCTTGAAATTTTGTTACGTCTCACCAATCCAACATGGCGGCTGTGCGAAATATTTCATCAGCATTCAATATCACCGAAACTATTACCGATATCACCCTGGAATTTTTTACGGTGATAAAGAGAACTACTAGAAGTTCACGTATGTGACATTTGAAAAACTGGTAACTACAAAACCAATAGGGCGGCCATGCGAATTTGCGACATTTAAATAGACGTTTCTCGCGATTTAACCAACCAAACGCAATAAAACTTGGTACAGTATACTCATTGTAATGCACCGACATCTAACTTCGTTCAATTGTTTACATAACCACAAGATGGCGGATGTGCGAAATATTTCACCGGCATTCTATATCTCTGAAACTATTAGCAGTATCACCCTAAAATTTTGTACGGAGATAAAGAGCACTTCTGGAAGTTTATTTATAAGAATTTCAAAAACCGGTTAACTTCAAAACGAACATGGCGGCCAAGCGAATTTGAAAATTTTAAATAAACCTTTCTCGCGATTTAATGATCCAAACGCAATGAAATCTGGTACAGGAAATGTTTATACACATTGTAATGCACTGGTATCTAATTTAGTTCAATTGTTTACGTAACCTCAAGATGGCGGCTGTGTGAATTTTAAAATTAAGTTTTTATTTCTTGTGTCGTAGTCATGCGATCGAAGTGAAAGTTTGAATAATGAACCTACGTAATAATTTTCCTTTATTGGTACATGACTCTATGGCCTATACATTTAACAATCCAAAATGGCGACCATCCGAAATATTTAGATAGCTCTGAACATCTACGAATCTATTATAGCACTCAAACTGAAATTTTGTATGTTGACAGTGGCAATTAACATAAGTAGGATATATGAAAATAGGCTGTATAATTCTTCACGGAACTACTTGTTAAATATGTGACTTCCTTCTCAACAAAACCGTATAGCCGCGTAAAAGCTTGATGTACTACTTTCGCTACGTTGTTATGCCGCTCCAAGTATTCATATTCTTCTTCTACTTCTACTTCTTTTGCTTTAGCGTTTGCCCCGCCTCGTGGCAGGGTCCACTGTCTCCACTTTACTCGGGCATGGGCCATGTCGGGATATAGGTTGACGCTTTTCAGATCCCTGTGCAGTGTATCGGCCCAACGTTGTCTCGGTCACCCCTTTGGCGACCTCCAGTGTGTAGCCCTGTTTTGTAATGGTGTCCGCTTCTGACCGTAGCACATGCCCAAACCATCGCAGATGACCCTCACACATTTTGTTATTGATTGCCGCGATACCAAATCGTTCTCTTATTCTTTCATTGGAGATGTGATCCAACCTGTCCATCTAAGCATCTTGGTCACCATAACACTTAGCCGACGTTCTGCTTCGTTCGTGGTCGGCCAACATTCAGTACTAGAAAGCGCCACGGGACGAATGACAGTGCGGTAAATCTTTGATTTTAGGTGGTCTGGCGATCGCACATGACACCTGTCGTTCGTCACTTCATCCACGCAGAATTAATTCTTATGTTGACCTCCTCGGTGAGACGACCTTCAGCAATTATCGTAGAGCCAAGATACTTAAATATTGTCGTTCGAGGCAGATCATCGCCGTCGACTTGGATTGTTCTGATTTCTCCAGCATCCGTTGTCATATATTCTGTTTTAGCTTTGTTAAGCCGCAGGCCATATTGACTTAACCGATCACTCCATTCCTGGACTTGATGTTGGAGATCCAGCTTGTTGTTGTTGTTGTTGTTGTTGTTGTTGTTGTTCTTCTTCTTCTTCTTCTTCGTCTTCTTCTTATTATTATTCTTATTATTATTATTCAATTTCGCTAATCGGCCAACTAGGGACCACGATAAGCCTCATTTTACATTTTCGCTTGATTCACATTGTCTTCATGAGCTCACTGTGTTTAGCACGACGTTCTTCTGTCCATTTCGCACCAGTTGTCCGTTTTTCGTCCCGGAAAGTCCCAAACGTCTTGATGGCTGCTCTATAAAGATTTCGGTCTGGTGCATCTTCTGCTCGTATCCCCATTTCTTTCAGATCTTTATGGACGTTAACATACCAAGGCATTGTAGTTTTTGGTTTGGAGTCGAATATACTGAAGATACGTTTCGTCCATCGGGAGTCGATCATCCACCGTATATGACCGTAGAAGCAAACTCTGCGTTTTCGCATTGTGTCCGTGATCTTCTCTATCCTCGAGTATATTTATTGCCTGGATTTTCTGATGTAGATGCCATTTTTGTAGTCTGGGCCAAGTATGATGTGTAGGATCTTTCTTTCTTTTCTCTCTAACTTCGCGAGCAAACATTTCTCGGATAGGATAAGGCATTCAGATGCATATAGCGGTACTGGTTTGATGATATTGTTGTAGTGACGAATTTTTGTGTTCATAGAAAAGCACTTTTTGTTATATATGTTGCGGGTGGTTTGGAAAGCGACTTCCATATTCTTGATTCTTGCATCTATGGCTACCTTGTCAAGGCCATTTTGCTGGATCCATTCCCCAAGATATTTAAATGTATTAACACGGTTTATCGTTCCATATTTGGTGTTTAGTTGTGCTGTATCATCCTTGATGTTCGACATTATTATTATTATTATTGAGTTGGCGTGAGAATGTCAATTGACAACACAGTGAAATGTTAGTTATTAGCTGGCTCAGTTGGTCAATAACTAAGCTATGATGGTGCTAAACGAATCATTTCCCACGCCAAGTATTCACGAGTCGGAAGATATTGTGTTAGTGCTGTACTGTCCCATTTATTTCATTATTACGCTTGGCTCGTTCTGCTAATGCATTTGAGTTATAGAGTAAGCATGTTCCACTATTGTTACAATTAATTGTATCGCACACGTGTTAATGACTTGCTCCATCTCATTAAATAAATGTACGCTACATTAGTTTATATTTCTATTGCTCCCTTCTTTTTGTCTTCAAATAAAAATGGCAGTGTGAAACAAAAAAAGACTGTGTGAATATTAACGGGGAATAATATGAACCTGTGTGTGGGTTTTATTAGCCAAGTGCATTTGCTATTCTCATTTACATTTGCATGAATGGGTTTTTGTGTGAGGAGAAGCGTTTTCGTGGCTTCGTCCCCTCATTTCTCTCCCATTTTCCGACTCTTTCTGCACGATTTTATTTCTTCTATGTTCCTTTATCCTTCCCTCTTCGTCCTCTAGCATTGCTTACCCGATCACCTCTTGATGTAGTGGCTGGCATTCTTGGATTCTTAACATCCTCCGTACCGGGCTATTATTTTGTACCAAATGCTGAAAACCAGTCAATTTTAACGCTATTCATTTATTTTTATCACCGCAACCAAAAGACATAATTTGATGAAATTATTTTAGCCTACATTTCACATTTTGCAAACATGAGGAAAAGGTAGACTTATGAGATCGGGCAAATGTTTGTCTGTCTGTCTGTCTGTCTGTCCTTCTGTCTGCCTGTCTGTCTGTCTGGCTGGATGTGTGTGTGTTTTCCCCCCTATCAACTCCTAAACGGCTGCAGCAATCGAAACAAAATTTGGTAGGAGTAAAGATCTATACCTGAATATCTCACGGCCATATTTGAAACTGATGTCAGTGCTACCAACTGCTGAAAAATCGTGATTGAAATTTGAGCTCCATGTTGGATATCTTGGAAGGTATGAATGAGAGCTATTTCAAAATTGGCACACGAATAGATAATAATATTGCAGTGTAATTTCCTGGAGGCCATACATGGCAGTTTTGCCAAAATGATTATAAGCCTGCTGATAGGTCCAAATTCTAAATTCATATAACTTCTACACTATCAATTGGATTTCAGCCAAATTTCGTATGTGCTATGTGTTCATAAACAGATATGACAGCCTATTCTTAAGAGCCACCAGGGCTGCCAAGTGTTAATAAATGCTCTCAATTTGTTTAAATCAAAATACCCATATATCAGAAAGTATGCAAGCCGACAGCTTTAAACTATGCACACGTATAGTACCTGACATTCTATATTACTTTGGAGTAACTCATATACGTCAGTGCTACCAACATGATTCTAAGCCTGCTGAGAGGTCCAACTTTAAATACATGTAACTTCTATACTAACCAATGGATTTCATTCAAAATTGGCACAACAATAGATCATATTATTTCAGATTATTTCTGACCAATACATACATGGCATTGTTGCCAACATGATTATACGCGCGCTGTTAGATCCAATGTTTAACTGCATGTAACGTCCATGCTATCCATTGGACTTCAACCAAATTTTGTATTCGGTACCCTAAGAAATGGATCTAAGAATATATTCAGTCACCAGGGCTGCCAACTGTAATGCTTTATTAGACTACATTATGCCAGGTATACAGTATTTCGTACTAATTAGAAATTTCGATATTACCAACTTAATGTCGTCATTATTCTAGATAGATCCATATAGATTAATCATTGGCATGAATCTTAAATTTTAAGAAAAGTAGGCTCTTTAGTTCGTCACGGAACTTCCTGTAATTTTATAGATCTATCTTTCTACAACAATATACATACCATAACATTCTAGGCATACAAAAATTTCACAAAGAAAAAATGCAAATAAATATTCAATGTTCACAATACTGTTCAAACTAATTTATCTTCACTGTTCAAACTAATTTATCTTCGCTGTGAAATTGTTTGTAATGAATTTATCGCCTATTTCATATATCTTGAACAATTCAAATTGCTATTTTGTGTGAAAATTTTTGAATGACATGACGCGACCGCGGTAAAACAGACATAGGACGCCATCTGTGGATGAATGTTGTTACCAACGGTACAAGGACGAGATTCCGCTAACCAGACCAGTAGAAATGCCGGGGAGGGAATTTGCATTTGTTTGAATGAGCGACCCCGTAAAAACTACGGGCTTGGCGACCTCCGTAAGTAT
Organism: Meconema thalassinum; assembly: GCA_946902985.2. Classification (NCBI taxonomy): domain Eukaryota; kingdom Metazoa; phylum Arthropoda; class Insecta; order Orthoptera; family Tettigoniidae; genus Meconema; species Meconema thalassinum. The sequence goes on along the minus strand of OX336391.1, from coordinate 43,666,991 downwards.
TAAGGGCCCGTACGAACTACGGGCAGGGTGTGTGTAGCCCCACCAGTTCTGATACACCCTGGATATTGCTACACTCTCAAGGGCTCACGGCTGGTGAGTTTGGGAGTTGGTGACCCCGAGGGATTCCTGAGCTGGGTCCGTTATTTTTTTCCTTTTCCCGCTGACTTTGGAGCGGGACCTCTCCTCTTTCCCTTTCATATCTGCCTTCCATGGCTCTCCTTCCTTCCAAGTCCCTCAATCCTCATTCTTCGAGGGTTAAGAGCATTTCCTCCTCTCCTATCCTTTATTTCTTTTCCTTTTTTTGTTTGTTTATTCATTTCTTCTTTTAGCATGTAAGTTAGTTAATTCCGTAGTTAATACTAGCTGTGGGTTTCATGCCATTACCATTAGGGACCGATAACCTAGATGTTAGGCCCCTTAAAACATGAATCATCATCATCTTGGATTCTTGAATGTCGCCCGGAATGTCCGGGTTTGAAGATAATTGTTGGTTTAAGGGGCCTAACATCTAGGTTATCGGCTCCTAATGGTTTGGATGATCGTGAAATTGGAAGTGACATGAAATCTAGAACTAAAAGTAACTACCGGTTCTGATTTTTTTAAATAAGATAAAACGGAAAGAAAACCGACAGGGAAAATAAATGCCCGCAGCCCTCGAGGACTGATAAACTCAGAAATAATCATAGTTAAGAAAGGCGGATAGTAAAGGGAAAGAGGAAAGCGGCCGCCTCAAAGGCAATATAAAATTGGGAGAAACTGGACCCAGCTCAGGAATTGTTTGTGGTCGCCAACTCCCGTGCTCACCAGCCCTTGAGGGTGTCGCAGTTTCAGAGTCCACCTTGAACTACACAAACTCTGTCTTCTTTATGGCCTTAAGCGGAACAAACGAGATACCATGAATAAAAAAAACAATAGGCGTGACCCCTCAAAAGTATTTCTTTATTTATTTATTTATTTATTTATTTATTTATTTATTTATTTATTTTGCGTATGGCTTTTAGTGCCGGGAGTGTCCGAGGATATGCTCGGCTCCCAGAGTTCGTAGCTGCTTCTATGCGGACACCCATTGGGTGTGCTACAAGTACCGTCACATGTGCATGAGATGAAATGAATGAAGATGAATAAAACTGGCACGTTCTTTTTCAAGTAGTTCCAACTTTGACTACCAGACGTCACTGACACCCAGCAGCGAACGTTGGAAATTTACAGAGTGTTATAAGCCAAATGACGTACAAATTTAACTACACACTACCAATTGTAGTGGTAGGTTCTTTTTCATGCCATAAATCTATGACATAGGCCCACCAGCTTTACTTCCCCTCCGAAAAAGGCATATTGAAGGATTTTAACGCTCTTAAAAATCCAACGACTTCGGCCGGGTTTGAATCAGCGATCTTGGGCATAGCAGTTCAGCATGCTACTGACCACGCCACTGAAACTGCTCGACGCTTGAATGAGGATTACAGGAAAGATGAGACAAGGGCCAATTAAGGCGGGAAATAGAATGGCTCCCTAGACCTCGGATACCTTAATACCATAGGTGTTGGAAGAGAACAAGAGATGACAAAGGTAGGTCGACTGGAAAGATTACGGAGAAGAGTCCGGCACAAGTAAGTGGAAGAAATGGTGAATTCAGCTGGGGTCCCGTGGTTGCCAACCCACCTCTCACTAGGTGTGTGCTTCTGGGAGTAGAAATGAGATGCATAAAGAGGTAGAAAGAACTACATCTCTACTTAGTATCAAACAAAGTCCCCGATTCTTGTATGTTACGGGTAATCTCGATAACCACTGGATGGATTTTGATGCGGTTTTCACCGTTCTGTAAAGGATATCTCGAGGATGATTTCTGTAGAAAATGATTTATTTATGATCAAACGAAGCCGAGCAGTGACGATTTCAGTGGAAAAGTCGAAAAAAACTGGCGTCCGAGCGCTTTGCAAGCTTACGCTGGTCAAACCGGTAAAAATATCTAAATACTATGAGTGTAAGAATTGTTCAGCATGAAAAGTTCTACAAAAAAGTCCGTGAGAGCATATCTCTATCTTCAATACATCGCCCACTATAAGTGTTTTAACGTTTTAATTTCTTCCAACTATGTCCATTCAACTACTGAGGCGACAGTTTACGAGCTAGCTACGGGCGAGTCTATCATGCCTGTTACAGCTTAGCTAGCGGACGAGCTTATTGCCCCAGATACAGCCAGCAGCAAACTGTCGAGTCGTGTTGAGTTAAAAACTTTAGAGAAGAGTGGTTGTGTTTGGAGTTTCCCTGGAAAATTCCGCAAATTCACAGTTAAGTTAAGATTGAACGGAAGGGGGATTTGTGTATCAAGCACCTCGCCATTCTTAAATTACGTCTGACAGGAATTTGTTGCACATGCATCTCCATGATAATATAATTAATAGTCCAGTCAGTGATTTTAACCCATCATGCCGAGACGTAAAACGGATATTGGTCGTTGTACATTGACATTGAAAGAAAAAAAGCGCTTATCACGTAATGCATTCATAACTGTTCCCGGGCGAAGCCGGGTCGGGTTGCTAGTTAATAAATAAGTAGGTGGCCAAAAGCAATACACTTTACCTGGAAGCTCCAGGGAGAGACAGGAAGACAGGCTTGAAGCCTGTAATTACCGCGCGGACACTCGGGGTGACATGAGACCAGAGGATAGTCTAATCTATGGGGAAGACGCATTAAGGATATTAGGTCAATTGGACATGGCGTGTCAGGGACACATTACACTCCATGTGTCTGCGCACAGAGTGCCGCTATTTACGACCAACTGATTTCTGACTTGCTCGCTTCTTTTTCACGTTACGTCAAGGAGGTCGGTGGCGTGTTAGCAACAAGAGAGCTGCTAAAATCTAAGACAAAGGCTACAAAATGTACCTACTACTAATCATGGACGCCCACATATTGTTTTCCGGGGGGGGAGTACAAATACTATTTCTGATGTGTAATTGCTCCTGTGTGAAGCTAAATTGGATAGGTTAAGAATGTAAACAACGCTCTTAGGTTTCTACGATCGTTGCCAAGAGCCGACTGCGGTGGCGTCTAGTAGCTAAGTTCTGAACTTGGCCTAGTAGTCGTTGACGGTGGTGCTTGGCGGCAAAAGTAGGAACTATTTGAAAAATTCTAAGTTGCAGTACTTAAATTTAAAAAAACAGATAACATTCACTAATACAGTCATCACAATTAACACCGGTTATCAGACAGATTCTACACACACCCAAAGTACACGGGGCTACATGACCGCGTTGTCGCAGCCCCTAAACTTAAGAACCAACCAACCACTCGGTTGCTGGATATTTTTGTGGGAGTGATTTTGAAAAATGGGACGGAAGTGGATCGGACGGAAGTGTGTAAGACGCACTGCCAGCTGGATCGTATCCCTCCTGGACATTCATCAACACACAAAAATCTTTTTTTTTATTCACACACTAATAATACATAACAATTCCAAGACTCTCTTTTTTTCTTCACTGCCTACTTGATATTTCTACTCTCGCACTGCCTTCTTGATACTCTGCTGCTAATCATATCAATATGACTTATTTTAACAGAATCCATATGAAATTACGTGTTGGTCTGTGAATCAAGAGGTCCGGGAACTGGGCAAGCCTTTCATGATCTACTGCTGTGCACATTGCATTTACTCGCAAGTTGGCCTATTTATAAGGAATTTAAGGTTATGAGCGGTGTCGCGTCTATTAATCTAGTTGATCCATATCGTATTCTTTATTTAGGCTAGTGCTGGTGGAAGCTACAAATCATCTACTAAAATGTGTTCCGTATTATAAACTACGATATCTCTAAACCCTCCCTTTCACAATAGATTAATTTTGTGCCAATAATAGTATAAAATACCGGTGTATCAACAATATCACGTGAGGTTTCTTCTAGGCTATGTCAGATGTTAAACATCATATGTGACTACTGTAAGGCTCGTAAGGTTTTTTCATTTTATTACCTACCTGTCACTAGGTGATGATGAAACGTAACCCCCCCCCCCCCCCCCCAATTTTCGTTTCATTTCTTACTTTTTCGTCGTATTCAGTATTTGGCTGCTCTGAAACCGTTGGATACATTAACTTTATGGCATAAATGGGAGGAATAGGATTTCTTTAGTTCAGAGTTTTTGTCCATAGAAGTTCGCTTTTCTTTGTAAAACATCGTCATAATGTTCATTTCTTATAAACAGGTAAAAATGTACCGACAAAAATAAAAATCGAGCAGTTCATTAAAATGTTTGTGTTAATCCAGTTCGCCAATTTTCTAAATAACTGGAGATACAGTATTTTCAAATAATTCCAAATTACTAAATTAAATAAAACTGAGGAATTATCCCTACATTTAAATCAGTTAACTATCAGTAACTTTAATTTATGAAATAAAGTGGTTTGACAATGAAGAATCGAAATATCTCCGGGATTCGAGGGGGGAGGGGGGCGCACGGCCCCGTCTTTCCCCTACCCCCCTGGAGGGGCCATGCTAATAATATTCGAATGTCACAATAGAAAATCCCCCCTTGCAATCTGTTTGGACTGACCGAAAGCTACCAATCAATGTTTAACTAGACAACACTGGGCTTCAAAACATTCTATTAACAAAACTGCGGTTGGTTGGTTAGTTGGTTCCTTATTTAGGGGCTGTAACAACGCGGTCATGTAGCCCCGTGTACTTCGGGTGTGTGTAGAATCTGTTTTATTTTTTTTAATTTTCATTTTTTTAAATCGATTTTACCCTCCAGATTGATGGCTCCCACGGACTCAGCGAGGGAACTCACCACTACTGCCTCTACGGGCAGTGTCCTAGAGCTGGGAACAACTGGTCGGAGTGGATACAACTGGGGAGGTGTGATCAGCTGCTCGCCCAGGCGGTCTCACCTGCAAAGCGAACAGGGGCCTCATGAGGGAAGGGAGGGGAAGATCAGGATGGATAGGCAAGGAAGTGGGAAGGAGGCGCCCGTGGTCTTACAGCAGGTACCATCCCGGCATTTGCCCGAAGACGAAGTGTAAAACAACATGGAAGATGGCTGAGGTGGAAATCGAACCCCCTCTACTCATCTAGACCACCCGAGGCTGAGTAGACCCCGTTCCAGTCCTCATACCACTTTTCAAAGTTCGTGGCAGAGCCGGGAATCGAACCCAGGACCTCCGGGGTGGCAGCTAACCATGCTGACCGCTACGGAGTCGACCATAATCTATTTGATAACCGGTGTTAATTGCGAAGGCTGTATTAGTGTGTGTGGTCTTTTTTAAAAATTAAACTAAGGACTGCAGACAAAAAGTAGTTCCTACTTTTGCTACCAAATGCCACCGTCCAGGACACCTAGCTTGTGGGCTTGGCTACTAGAAGTGAGTTCCTAGAGCGAGTGTGGTACCAGTACTGGGTATCCGGAGGGTGCAGCTGGTATAATTTATTCAGGTACTAATCGCTAGTCTGATGGCACGCACTTTGTTTCGCCAACCCTCCCTGGCATCCCTTGAGGCGAGCTGTGGCTTCCACCAGTCTTCCCCTTGTGGCTGCACGGCTCCCAAAAAAGTCAGTCGCGGCGAGGGGGCACTTGAGAGGAAATGAACAGTTAAATATTGTTATTCCGTACACCCTGTGCCGCAAGTGCCTTCACCCACTAGTACAGGCATGACCATATTATTGTAATGATGTTTCACTTTAACCAGTGGCGCATAGCGCTTCCCATAATCCCCCACGAGAGAAATATAAGTGGCCTCTAGTGAAAGGAAACAGTGTCACTGATGCACAATTAGTGCTACCCTAGAGGTGCGTTTTGGTGAGTTTTAGCTACGAATTGTTGAAAGAACGAGTAGAAATCATTCATCACTGCGATTCCGGCTCAGGAATAACCACAACAGCGGCTTCGGTGGCGTATTCGGTAGCATGCTGAGCTTCTATGCCCAAGGTCGTGGGTTCAAACCCGGCCGAAGTCGTCGGAATTTTTAAGAGCGTTGAAAATCCCTCAGTATGCCTTCCTTCGGAGGGGAAGTATAGCCGACGGTCCCAAGTCATAAATGTATGGCATGTAAAAGAACCTTCCACTAACTACGTTTGTGTGAGGCCAAAATTTGTAGGTTAGAATTGATAAAGCTATATTAGTTCCAAAGTTCACCGCCAGGTGCTGACTGTGATAGTAGCCAAGTCCTCAAGCTAGGTGTTGTGGACGGTAGCATTTGGTAGCAAAAGTGGGAACTACTTGAAATTATCGTCTGCAGTCCTTACCTCAATTAAAACAGATAACACACACTAATACAGCCATCACAATTAACACCGGTTATCAGACAGAGTCTACACACACCCAAAGTACACGGGGCTACATGACCGCGTTGTCACAGCCCCTAAAATTAAGAACCAACCAACCAACCAATAACCACAACACTTATTGTACGAATTTACTCGTTAAAATGGATGTTTGTTTTTCATGCTCACATCTTAGACAAATCTTTTGCTTGTGTTTCTTTCTATGGCATTCTTTGTGATGTGTGGGGTCTGAACGTACATTTTAGACGCTGTAAAGTAGGGTTCCACAAACTTTTTTTTTTTTACTAAACAATTTCAATTACTGGAAATGCATACCTAGCACACCCACTACATGGTTACCTGTTCTAAGTAACATCCAACCTCCAGCTCTTTGAAGATCATAGGCTCTCCTGAAGATCTGGAAAACCATTCAGAAGAACCCCCAGCTATCCAAATATACTGATGTAGCAAAAGCAGGTAATCAACGGTTGAAGTCAAGAAAACCACCTTGGCGCTCTGCAGTACTTCTTGAAGACTCTTCATTTAACATCTCAGAAGCATGGAAAACTATTTGGGAAGAATCATCCGTATTCAAAGCACATCTCATTGATAACCCTTCCAACCAGATAGAAGGTTTCAAATTCCCCAGACGCCAATGGAGAATCATTAACCGGATCCGTACAGGACAAGGCAAATGTGGATTCCAGCTTCACAAATGGGGTTGGGTTACTTCTGCTAACTGCGATTGTGGAGCTACCCTGCAAACCATCGGACATATTGTTGGTGAATGTCCTCAAGGAGCGTTCCAAGGATCAGTAAGTGACATTCATCATGCATCTTCTGAGGCACTTGAGTGGATTGATAGCCTGAATTTAGAAGTTTAAAGCAAGAACTTGTGTTTATGACTTTTATATAACTGTATATATAACTTTATATGTAGTGTATGAAATTTTATTTTAACTCTGTATCACCATACGATAAATAATAATAATACATTACTGGAATATGTAAAAAATAACCTGAAATAAAATGCATGTGGTTGTTACGGACTATTGCAGCAGAAGAAGAAAACTAAGGGGCGACATGCCCTCCAAAAACAAAAAACAAAACTAAAACACGCGTCAGAAAACTTAGTAAGTGTGGTAATTATTACTGATAAGTATTATGGCATTAAGCACCCGAAAAAAATAATATATTGTGTTATAAATTAGTTTTGGGGCAGGAAGACCGTTTTTAATTGGTGGATTAAGGCTTTCACGACCCGGAATACTGTTAAAAGTATTCATGCTTTCGGGATATTGCCGTATGAAATTAAAATATACAATTTTAAATGTTTCGAAAGAAACCTCGCTTCCTTTTTCAATAGACTGAAAACAATGTGGGCAAAGAATGTGTGTCAATTAGCATACAAAAACTAGAGAAGGAACAGCAAATCTTACAATATTATTATACGCAGATGATATGGTCATTGGCTCGAGATCCATTCCTGAAGTTCAAAAAGCCTTAGACAATCTAGATAGGTGGGCAAAGGACAACAAGATGAAAATTAACACAGAGAAAACAGTGAAAATGACGTTTCGGAAAGGAGGCAGAGAGGCTTCAGGAGACAGGATATACCTAGGATCGACTCCCCTTGTCAGTCAATGCATTTAAATATCTAGAATTGACAATGCAAACAACAACAACAAGAGCCTACAGAGTTCACATAAAGTCTCGAGCAATAGCCGCTACCAAAGCCATATATGACATCAAAACAATCACGAAGCTCTCTTTGGGAACTGCTATGACATTATTCGACACGAAAATAACACCAATCGCCACATATGGACTTGAAATCATATGGGAGAAATTATCCCTGGCAGACTTGAGGACGCTTGAAACAGTCAAACCGCGCGTCCTGAAGGCTACCCTGGGAGTATCGAAATATACAAAATCTAGATTAGCATATGAACTCGCCAGGGGACCTTCTCCATTGAGGACCTTCGGATTTAGAGAGGGCTACCATCCACAGACGCCTGGAAAAAACTAATGCAGGAAAGAATACAGAAAAGGGACGAAATCTGGTTCGAGTTTTACACCACGGAGGCCATGATGACTAGGACATGGATGAACACAAATCAAGACTTGCGACACTTTGTTAATTCGATGGCGGTACATGGGTATCACCATAAACTGTGCAATACCGAATACTTCCATGACCCTGATGAATCCTGCGTATGTAAATTATGCGCGGTGCAATGTAGTAGATACCACGTAATTTCGTGTGCAAATCGGGGATCATCCAATGTGATGTTTTGTGAAAGACAGTTTGTTATCGTCAATATACACAACTTGTGCGCTTTATCTTTAATTTAAAAAAAAAACTATAGAAATTCCCCTGTTCCGAGGCCTGTATGCCGTTGGGCACCGTACAGATACACTGTTTCCTTATATCCGTCCCCCCTCTCCCTCCGTTCTTCTACTTCCTTACTACTCTGTCCTCCGTTCTAATTAATATGGCACCGGATGAGTTAGCCGCGGTCGTTGCGACGTTGCTGCAGGCAGCTGTTCACAACCGGGAGGCGAGGAGGTTCGAATCCCCCGCCGGCAACCTTGAAGATGGTCTTCTGTGGTTTCCCATCTTCCTTCCGTCCCTAACTATAGGCCACAGCCGCTACCTTCCAATTCCTCGTCCTTACATTAAAACTTTCCTCCCCAGACAACAGTCCACACACGACGGTACTTGTAGCTCACCCTATGGGTGTCCGCATAGGAGCAGCTACAAACTCTGGCGAGCCGAACATGTCCACGGACACACCCGGCACTAAAAGTCATGCGCTTTAAAAAAAATGGCGCATTTTTCTACCAAGGTCCATACAGTAGTTTCTAGCTGCTCTCTGGTGACGAACAGAGGAACAATAATCTTGTTGATTCTTGATGTTTATGCATCTTTCTCAGATTTGTTTGGTTTTATCCATTCACCTAAATACTTAATTTTGTTCTGCCTGCTTGATTATTCCTTGTTCCACATATAACTCTCTGGGCGCCTGCTTATTATTATTAATATTATTATTATTATTATTTATTTATTTACAGCGTATTTTCCCAATATTGGAAAGCGTTAAGCAATTTGACTCAATTCTTGACGTTCTTCTTATCTTGCCAATATTGTTTCATTCTGTTGGAGATTGCCAATTATCTTTCGTCAGACCATCGAGGTTGGTTGCTCTGGTTGGACTTCCCAGTTGATCACTTTGTTACGGAAGGAGTCTCTGTCTGATGTGTCGGTTATGTTACCAGTTCGCATGCTTTTTGTACTTCTTTCATCCATGGTGTTGTACTTTTGAGTGATGATATGTACTCTAGTATTCTTTTGGTTAGTCGTGTATTCGGCAGTCTACTTATGTGCCCGAAGAATTTCAATCGTCTTTTTCTGAAGTCGACTTCGATGTTTGAGTATTTTTCAGTTGTCTTGATTGACTGTAGTCGGTACCCGTCAGGAGTACTCCCAGTATTTTCCGAATGATTTTTCTTTCTTCTTTCTTGATGTCTTCAAGTTCATATTTCTTATTGAGTGTAAGTGTTTCGCTTGCGTAGAGACTTGCCGGTTTGATGACAGTGTTGTAATGTCGAAGTTTGGTTTGTCTTGACATGCATTTATTATTATTATTATTATTATTATTATTAATATTATTATTATTATTATTATTATTAATATTATTATTATTATTAATGATGACTGTTAGGAGTGGCCACGGGAGTGTTCAGTGCGGAGTGTAAAGTGAATTAGAAAGAAGCTAAGCCTAGGAGGTAAGCTGAAATGAAGTGCAAGTGTTACAGAAAGAGGCGTACTACGAAAGTACTAATCAATTACAAACATATACCAGGGTACATAGTTAAAAAGTCTCATGACAAATCCATTGGCGTGCTAACCCGATAAGTGAGGTTAAGTTAGCAGAGTCACGGATCGCCCACCGAAAGAGTAAACTCTGGGTAGTCCATACTGGCAACACAAGGCTCAAGTGTAGCAGGTGCGCACAAACATTTCACACCACACGGAGCGAGCAAAGGTACATGCTAGTAATGTGTAAAGACTTTCAGTCAGGAAAATGAACTAGACGCCTCATGCAGACGGAATAAGGCTAAAGTGTTACAGTTGCGCAAAAAACATTTATATTATTATTATTGTATTGTGAAGTGACTTACCAAAGCCAAGCGCTTGGAGAGAGTTTCTGTTATTGAGGACCAGTCAAAACAAGAGAGCATTGGGAATCTTCGACCGAGTATGGAGGATCTTTTGCAACGGTGTCGAAACATTCTCAATAAGATGAAGCTTGCAACTGACAGGCAGCGTAATATATCCAACGATGTGAAGAATGGCATAGTGGAACTAGAAGAGGCCATTGATTCTATAGCCTATTGTGATCGTACTTCACATGCGGCACAAGACGAAACTCACAAGGTTGTATTGAATGACCTACCGAAGGACATGACCCCCAATTCTAGCAGCAGGAACGAAGTTACTTCGGGAACTGTAGCTGCTCAGGAGGGGGATAAGAAGAATGAGACAGAGTCGTCAGAAATATGGACTCCTGTTACATCGAGGAGAGACAGAAGATTGGTAAAGGTTAGAGAAAATGCTGAGAATAGGCAGGAGGATTTTGCTGATAATGTTGACATATCTACCCACCAAGCAACCCCAAACAGACAGAAGAGACCTAGTAGGCCAAGGCGAGCAGCCTTACTGATCAGACCAGCTGAAGGTAAATCATATGCCGATATTCTGAAGGAGATTCGCCAAAAAGCAAACCCTAATGATACAGGAACTGAAGTCCGGTCCATTCGACAAACAAAAGCGGGAGACGTCCTTGTCGAGTTGGGAGCAAGTTCCAGGGATAAAGTAGCTTTTGGTAATTCTCTGCGAAATGTTCTGGGATCCAATGCTACAGTTCGTAGGCTTGAAGCGAAGGCAACTGTTGAAATCAGAGACCTTGATGCTCTAACTACTTCCGAAGAGGTCATGGAAGCTATCCAGAGAACTATCCCAGAACTCTCTCCAGATACCAAGGTGCTGCTGACGAGGACGAATACGAGGGAAGTGAAGATGGCTGTTGTCACATTAACAACTAGTGATGCAGATGTGCTCTTGAGGCAAGATCATATCACCATAGGATGGGTCAATTGCAGGATTAGACGGAGGATCATGGTATCTCGTTGTTATAGATGTCTGGACTATGGACATGTTGCTAGCAACTGCAAAGGCACAGATAGAAGTAAACTTTGCTACAATTGCGTCGGGACAGGTCACAAAGCTAGAGGATGTATGGCCCCAAAGAAATGTGTTCTTTGTGAAGAACGAGGTTTTATCAAAGATTTAGCACATGCTATGGGATCTGGCCAGTGTAAGGTCTTCAGAGAAGCTTTGGACAAAGAAAAGGCACTGAGGTTCAAATGATTCGTATACTTCAAGCCAATCTACATAGAAGTAAGACAGCCAATGATCTGCTATATCAGCTAGTCACAGAGAAGCAAAGCGATCTCTTGCTAATCAGCGAACAGTATAAAGATAAAGAGTCATCTCTTTGGTTCAGTGACACACTTGGCACTTCTGCAATCTGGGTGTTGGATTCTAGAAAAGTTATTATAAAGGATCATGGAAGTTCTGATGGTTATGTTTGGGTGAAGACCAGAAGGGTCACCTATTTTAGTGTTTACCTAACTCCTAATGAAGCAATTGAGCACTTCCGCCGCAAAGTAAATTCTTTGGAAGATGCAATTCTAAACGCCACAGATAGTGTCATAGTGGCTGGAGACTTTAACGCCAAAGCAGTGGAATGGGGTATGCCAAGTACAGATTCCCGGGGTAAGTACATTCTAGAGATGGCATCCAGGATAGGCCTTCTAATATTAAATATTGGTACAGTTCCAACTTTCCGACGTCCAGGATGTGAAGGAACAATTCCGGATGTCTCCCTGGCATCAGAAGTAATTGTGCCATTCATTAAGAGATGGAAAGTGTTGGAAGATTATTGTGCTAGCGATCATCAATTCATCGCCTTTGACTTTGAATCAAATGTTCAGGGACGGGAAGTACCTCCCCAGAAATGTCAACGGTGGAATGTAAATAGGATTAGCATGGACAAGTTCAAAGATATCATTGGGAAGGGTGCAGAACAGATTCGAAGTGCTGAAGCACGGAGAGAGTTTGAGGTTGAGGATCTGGTTTCTGCAACCATGAAAATTATTACGTCAGCTTGTGATGTTTCGATGCCCTCCTCAGTACCACGTCACCGAAAGAGCCCTGTATACTGGTGGACCAGAGAGATAGCAGAATTAAGGAAGAACTGCCTCAGGCTTCGCCGTCTTGCCCAGAGAGCAAGAAATCGGGAAGAAGCTAATGAAAAATCAGCGGAGCATAAAGCAGCAAAGAAGCTACTTCGGAAAGCCATAACTACGAGCAAGGTTCAGAGTTGGAGAAAGCTTCAGGAAGATATTGACACTGATCCATGGGGTTTGGGTTACAAAATTGTAACACAGAAACTTGGAAGTCACAGAACATCGTGCATCATGGAGGATGATATTATGAACACCATTGTTCAAACCCTTTTTCCAACTCATCCCACAAGACCTGAGAGGAATTTTGAATGTGATCTGGACTTCCCACTGTTTACTGAAGATGAACTTCGGGTTGCAACGCATTCTTTACGGAACAACAAGGCTCCGGGGCCGGATGGGATTCCTAATGAGGTTCTGAAAATAATAGTTGATCAAGATATGTTGTTGTTATTGTTGAGAATGTTCAATGTGTGCATGAAAGCAGGAATCTTTAGCTTTCGCTGGAAGATCTGTCGCTTAGTGCTCATTAGTAAGGGCATGGGTGACCCTGAGTTACCATCATCGTACCGCCCACTTTGTATGCTTGACACAACAGGCAAACTATTTGAGAAACTCATAAGACGGAGATTGCTTGAAGCAATAATCGCAGCCGGCGATTTATCACCAAGACAATTTGGATTCAGGGTAGGCCGGTCGACACTGGATGCAGTGCAAGAAGTCGCCGATAAAGTACGAAGAGCGGAGAGTTATAATCATTACTCTCGCCGGGTGATTCTTTTTGTTACACTGGATGTTAAAAACGCTTTCAACTCTGTCAAATGGACTGATATCATGGATGCTCTAGAATTTTCATTCCATGTTCCAAGGTATCTCCTTCGGATCTTAGACTCTTACTTGAAGGATCGTGCTCTGCTCTACGATACTACAGAAGGGATCCGTAGAGTACAAGTCACGGCTGGGGCTGCCCAGGGTTCGATTCTAGGACCTGATCTCTGGAATGTTACATACGACAGCTTGTTGAGGCTTGAAATGCCTGAAGAAACTATTCTAGTAGGATATGCAGATGATGTTGCTGCTCTTGTAGCAGGAAGAAGTGTCGAGCAGGCACAGTTGCGACTCAATATGGTAATGCGCAAAATCAATAGATGGATGGAGGAACATGGTCTGTCTCTAGCACTTAGTAAGACGGAAATTGTCATCCTAACAAAGAAGAGAATTCAGACAATACTTCCAATACAGGTAGGACAAATTCTAGTAGAGACGCAGCCAGCAGCAAAATACCTGGGCATCATGATCGACAGTAAAATGAATTTTGGAGAACAGATTAGACGGACTGCAGATAAGGCAGCCAGAGGAGTAACGTCCCTCAGTCGGCTCATGGCCAATGTTGGTGGGCCAAAATCTAGTAAGAGAAGACTATTGATGACAGCCATCCATTCAGTTCTGCTGTATGGAGCGGAAATATGGGCGGATGCCCTGGATAAGGAAATTTATAGGAAGCCACTGGCGCAAGTGCAGAGGCGGGGTGCTTTGCGCGTGGCATCTGCATATCGCACGGTCTCTGAGGAAGCAGTTCTCGTTATTGCCGGGATTATTCCGATTTTTTTTCTTGCGAAAGAACGCAAGAACATTTACTTGAGGAAATCTGATATGGGTTTACAAAATGCAAGACGATCGGCAAGAGTACAAACCTTTCAAAATTGGCAGATCAAATGGGAGCAAGGAGATCAAAGCCAATGGACTAAGAGAATGATCCCTCAGGTGCAGGTTTGGACAGAGAGGAAACATGGTGAGGTTGGTTACTATCTCACTCAGTTCTTGACTGGCCATGGGTACTTCTGTTCCTATCTTAAGAAGATGGGGAAGGTGGATTCATCAGATTGCATCTACTGTATCAATGAATTAGATAATGCTAATCACACCTTCTTCTCTTGTGGACGGTGGGTCCAAAATAGGCAGTCTCTTCAAGATCACATTGATGTAGAGATATCCCCGGACAATATTGTTGCAGTGATGCTACAAAATGAGGAAAACTGGAAACTGGTAGCAAGCTTTGTTGAAGATATCCTCCGAACAAAGAAGACGGATCTGGATCGCCACTGAAGATGATTCATTACGGAAGAGTGCCCTACAGGCAAATATAAAATGACTCTAGCCTGAAGTAATGTGCTAAACGGTTCCAGGCTAGTGTTCAGAAGTAACGGGGGAGTTTTAGTCGGTAGTCTGCTACTCAGGAGCAGGAGCCCGACACTCTGTGCGTAAATGCATTTCTTCCCCTAAAAAAAAAAAAAAAAAAAAAATTATATTTTTATTATTGTTTTATACAGTACATATATCACATTTCTGGTACATTACGACATAACTATACGGGCTTCAGTGAGCCAAAGTATAGTTACTGAAACAGCAACTTCCAAGCTGGAATTCCGCTATCCATGAACTTCGGAACAATTCTGGTTGTTGATATAACTACTGCCTTCTGCATTAGTTTTTACAGCCGAGTTTCCAAATCCAGGTCTTTAATGCCTTGGAGCAAGGTACTTGGGATCACGCCCGTACTCGAGACAATGATAGGTATGGTCTTTACTCGCTCTACATGCCATTGTCTTTTGATAGGGTCCACCAACTCGCTGTATTTGCTGATCTTTTCAATGTGTTTTGACTGGAGATTCTTGTTGTTAGAAAACGCAACATCAATCAAGGTAGTTTGCTTGACTTTCTTGTTGACAACCACCAGATCCAGCCTGTTATGTGATACCGGTTGATCAGTCAAAATAGTTCGGTCCCAATACAGCTTGTATTCATTGTTTTCAAGAACACACTCTGGCTGATATTGGCGGTACGGAACTTTATTTCCTTCTAGAAGCTGAAACTTATCAACCAACTGCTAATGCAAGATTTTAGCAACTGCATCATGCCTTTGTTTGCGCTCCGTCGCCAGGAAATATCTACATGCAGATGTAATATGCGGTATTATTATTATTATTATTATTATTATTATTATTATTATTATTATTATTATTATTATTATTATTATTATATCTCCATGTGGTTAATATCAGTCCATCCTGTAGAGTAAGAACTTGGTCCACGGGTCGGGTGGAATGTCACGTTGATCGTAGAAAGAACATCCCTGAACTAAATTAATAAACTACAAACTAAGGTAGACCTACACCATCTGGGTCACGTGACTCAGTTGGTTCAAAGTTTAATGCTGCTGTTAATCTTGAGAGTACCGAGCTCCTGGAATCGTAAGAGAATAAATGGAATTAGTGCCATTAATTACTGGCAAATGCAGGTAAAAGTTGATGAAGCACGATGTGCTACAAGGCAGACTTGATACCATTATCCTCATTAACTGAAAGTACGGTATCATGTTGACAGTAAGTTTGTTTCAGCTCCTTTGTTGCTGTGACGTCATAAGAAGAGCGCCCTTATAATTACACAATCCACAAGCACGTTCAAAGTTGGAAATCTTGTAACGCAACACCACCCATCATATGACTCTATCCAAACAGTTGGTTGGTTGGTTCCTTAGTTAAGGGGCTGCGACAGCGCGGTCATGTAGCCCCGTGTACTTTGGGTGTGTGTAGAATCTGTCTGAAACCGGTGTTAATTGTGATGACTATAGCCCGGATGTTGATGACATGCCATCTTTTTACTGAGCTGTTTAAACTGAGCTGTTTAAAAGGTCGAACATCAATTCCGCTCCATTTACCTTAATTCCACTCGGTCCTCCAAGGGACCCAAAAATAAGTTCCTCAACTCCGCTCAGGTTTTGACAAGGGGTCGGCAAAGGGGTAATCCCCAATGACGTAAACAAACGTCATAACCCTCCTGCTCGCATACCAAGGGCCGGGCCAAATTCCTTCAGCAGCGCAAGACATTGTTGTGCCATTGGTCAACCGCTATGATGTCAAGTCCGCTCATTCGTTAAATCAGGTATAAAGTGTTTGGCACATTATAACTTATGGGGCAGAAAATACAAGTGATTTAAAATTAATCATAATATTCTTTTAAATAAGTCTGCCAAGTTTTTTTTTTTTTTTTCTACAAATTTTACGCATTGTTTTTAACATGTGGCTGATTAAATGTTTGAATGATTTTTAACAAAATTAAATTTAAATAATATTAGGTGTGTAATTTGTACCTAAAATACTTTCGATATCAGCTGCGGATGCTAAAAATACTCTTTTCCAGCCCAGAACGGAAAAATCAGCTGCATTCAAGAATTCACTCATGCGCTGGAGAAGGTGTTTGACCCGGCCCTTGGTATGCGAGCAGGGGGGTTATGACATTTGTTTACGTCATTGAGGATAACCCCTTTGCCGACCCCTTGTCAAAGCCTGAGTGGAGTTGAGGAACACATTTTTGGGTCCCTTGGAGGACCGAGTGGAATTGAGGTAACCCTGGCTACCTGACTGGAATTCCCGAGCGCAATTGATGCCCGCCTGTCTAAAACAATGCTGAAGTACATGGAAACTCCGGACGGGCCATCCCGTCTTCATATATGTCATTTTTATTTTGCATCCTTTTGCATTTTATGCTATTTTTCCATTTTAAGAGTATTTTGTTAAGTTTGATAGATTTTTTTGTCATATTTTAGACAAATCGGCCTTTTAAGGTTTTTTGTGTTTTTTTTTTTTTTTTTTTTTTTTTCAATTTAGACAAGTCATAGCTTTATATGAGCGAGTTACGTTTCTCCGAGTTAACAAGAAGCTAGTAGCTGATACAAGATATTTTAAAATATTGAAATAAAGTATTTCAGTATCGCTATTAGTAGAAATATATATATATATATCTTGGATGCAGAAGAACGGTACCGTAGGTATACAGATGCTCTTGTTAGCCTATTTTCAATTTTGAAAAAATAGGCTTATGAGATCACCTTTTGTCCGTGTGTGTGTGTGTGTGTGTGTGTGATTCGTGTGTGTGTCCCTCCCTAATAAAATATAAACGGCAGGAGCGATTTCAATGAAACTCGGAAAGTTCATAGCACTATTCCCGGCGACCTCGACCGTGTCCTTCAAATTTTGTTACGACTCACCAATCCAACATGGCGGCTGTGCGAAATATTTCACCAGCATTCAATATCTCCGAAACTATTACCGATATAACCCTGAAATTTTCTAATGTGATAGAGGGATCTACTATAAGTTCACTTATGTGACTTTTGAAAACCTGGTTACTACAAAACCAACATGGAGGCCAAGCGAATTTGCGACTTTTAAATAGACGTTTCTCGCGATTTGACCAACCAAACGCAATGAAACTTGGTACAGTATATGTTTATATACAGTGTAATGCACCGACATCTAACTTCGTTCAATTGTTCACATAATCACAAGATGGCGGAGGTGCGAAATATTTCACCGGCATTCTATATCTCTGAAACTATTAGCGGTATCTCCCTAAAATAAAACCGAGTGTGTCAGTGCATTTAAAACAACTAGTATCTCGAGTCTATTATTATAAGATCAGTTTCTCCATTTTTCGAATTTTTAGGTCATTTATTACAGTCATTTTTGAAAATATTGTAAATGGATTTTTTAACCTTTTATACGGCATCGACATCCGAGCCCTAGTGTGTGTTGTCTGTTTTATTTCAAGTAAGGGCTGAAGACGATAATTTCAAGTAGTTCCTACTCTTGCTATCAAATGCTACCGTCCATGACACCTAGCTTGCGGACTTGGCTACTAGATGCCATCGCAGTCAGCAACTGGCGGCGAACATTGGAACTAATAGAGCGTTATCAATTCAAACCTACAAGTTTTGGCTTCACACGGGTGTAGTTAGTGGAGGGTTCTTTTTCATGCCATAAATCTATGACATGGGACCGCCGGCTTTACTTCCCCTCCGAAGGAAGGCATACTGAGGGATTTTAACGCTCTTAAAAAATCCAACGACTTCGGTCGGGTTTGAACCCGCGACCTAGGGCATAGAAGCTCAGCATGCTACGAACTACACCTCCAAAGCCGCCTTGTCTAAACAGTGCGGTGCGATTTAAAGTTTTCATTCCTGTAATCTAGTCAGTAGTGTTGGTTCATTGTCCACCTCCTGATGCTGGGTCTAGCGACCCCAGGCTCTGGCAAGAAAATTAAATCTGGTCTGAGGGCTCGAACGGTGTATACTCAACCTCGTGAGTCAAAACTAAGAAGTGGTGGGTTTGATTCGCACCTCACAATCAGTTATCCTGGAAGTGGATTTCAACTTTTCCCCCCATGGGCTCATATCTAGTGGGACGTGGGTTGGCGACCATGGGACCCCAGCTGAGTCCGACATTGCTTCCACTTACTTGTGCCGGGCTCCTCTCCATCTTCTTTCCTGTCGAGAGCGTGTTCTCTTCCGACCCCGACGGTATTAGGGTATCCGAGGCCTAGGGAGTTTCTTCCTTTCCCGGCTTAATTGGCCCTTGTCTCATCTTTCGTGACCCCCCATTCTGCGAGGGGTCAGCCTTCTTTTTCTGTTAATGTTTATCTCCTGCCTTCTTTTCAAAGCCCTCAAGGAGGCAGGGTGTATGTAGCCCCACCACTTCTGGTGCACCCTGGATATTGCTAACCCTCAAGGGCTCACGGCTGGTGAGTTCGGGAGTTGGCGAACCCGGGGAATTTTGAGATGGGTCCTTTTTTTCCCCTCTTCTTCCACTGACTTTGGAAAGGCCCTCTCCTCTTTCACTTTCCTATCTGCCTTTCATGGCTGTCCTTCCTTCCAAGTCCCTCAATCCTCATTCTTCGAGGGTTGAGGGCATTTCTTTTTTTCCTGTCCTTTATTTGCCTTATCCTTTATTTGTTTACCATTTCTTCTTCTAATATGTAAGTTTGTAGTTAGTATTAGTTACAGTAGCTTGCCACGGTGGGTGAGTGGATAGCGTGCCGGTCTACCAACCCCAAGATTGCAGGTTCGCTCCTGGCCGTGTTAAGTGATATTTTTTTGAAAGGCGGAAAAAATACGACACGCATGTCATACGATGTTGGCATGTTAAAGAACCCATTTGAATTCAGTAGGCCGTGTTCATAATGGCAAAAATAATCTGGGGAGTTTCCGTCAACACAAAGTTCCTCATTTCTGTACTAGAAGCGCTATAGTGTTCAAGAAGCTTAGATATATAACCTCCTTGACTTGCATAGTCAAGGAACAACGAAATTCAACATACAAGCTACCCTCTGCGTGTCAAATTACAAAGCTTGCACCCGGAACCCGGGGCCATACGATATTATTATTATAGTAGTTATAGTTCTCATTTTCATTCTCATCTATCACGATCACCCGAACCATTAAGGACCGATAACCTAGATGTTAGGCCCCTTAAAACCACAATTATCATCATCATTTCCACTTCTACTGCAGGAAAATGCTGGGATGGTTCCTAACTCATGATCACGGCCGCCTCCTTCACAATCCTCATCTGAATTACAAATACAGAATACACACTACTAGAGACACCATAACACACAGGTTATCAGACAACGTCTACTGTATAACAATAATATAGTATGGCCTTGGGTCACGGCATTGTTATTTGACGCCCAGAGGGCAGCTTGCATGTCGAATGTTGTCGTTCCTTAGAACGCTATTAAAGCCAAGGAGGTTAGGTAAGATTTCTAAGCTCCTTGCCATATAGCGCATTCTAGTAGAGAAAGGAGGAACTTTGTGTTGGCGGAAACTCCCCAGATTAATTTTGCCATTATGAACTCGGCCTACTGAATTCAAGTGGGTTCTTTGACATGCCAACATCTTATGACATGCATGTCGAGATTTTAGTCCCCTTTCAAAAATCACTTACCACGGTGAGGAGCGAACCTGGAAGCTTGGGGTTGGTAGTCCGACACGATAACCACTCGCCCAACGTGGCAAGCCTACTCACCCTAATACACGAGGCTAAATGCGCACGACGTCCAAGCCCCTCAAATGAAACAACAACAAATGTTGTTTCATCTGTGTGCAAACGTATCATTCATATCACGAAATAATAATAATAATAATAATGTTATTCTCTTCCGCTTTTGTTTCTGATCTTGGTTTTGGTTTTGTTTTATTTCTGGTTTTG
Source organism: Meconema thalassinum (assembly GCA_946902985.2). Lineage (NCBI taxonomy): Eukaryota > Metazoa > Arthropoda > Insecta > Orthoptera > Tettigoniidae > Meconema > Meconema thalassinum. The sequence continues at coordinate 43,646,376 of OX336391.1, read as the reverse complement.
TCTTGTCGATGACGTGGGAAACGATGGAAAACCATTTCAAGGATGGCCGACAGTGGAGTTCAAACCCCGGAGTCCGGAGATTGCCATCTCATATTTCATTGATCTTCAATAATTCCTTACCTCCCTTCGTTCGAAGCTCAGTGACTGCCTTCGAGGATAGTCACCTTCCAGGAGAGTTGTCTTCAAGGATTAGTCACCTTCCAGGAGAGTGGCCTTCAAGGATAGTCACCTTCCAGGAGAATGACCTTCAAGGATAATCATCTACCAGGATAGTGACGATCAAGGATAGTGACCTACCAGGAGAGTGGCCTTCAAGGATAGTCACCTTCCAGGAGAATGACCTCCAAGGATCGCCTTCTACCAGGAGAGTGACCTTCAAGGATAGTCACCTACCAGGAGAGTTGTCTTCAAGGATTAGTCACCTTCCAGGAGAGTGGCCTTCAAGGATAATCATCTACCAGGATAGTGACGATCAAGGATAGTAACCTACCAGGAGAGTGGCCTTCAAGGATAGTCACCTTCCAGGAGAATGACCTTCAAGGATCGCCATCTACCAGGAGAGTGACCTTCAAGGATTAGTCACCTACCAGGAGAGTGACCTTCAAGGATTGTCACCTGCCAGGGTAGTGACCTTCAAGAATTGTCACCTTCCAGGAGAGTGACCTTCAAAGACCTTTTGTAAACCCCAGGAAGGGATGGAGTTGCTCCCAGAAACCACCGTAGTATTATAAGAGATATATATTGACCCTTAAGATATTGCTGTTTGTAAAGTTCCTTTCGGCACAGTACTTAGATTGTGTAGGAAACTGACAATAGTCAACACATAATCCCTGCGTCATGTGTTGGCACTGATAGGTTCAGAGGTCTTCTCGTAGTTGATTCACTTCAGGGCTTTGCGACATCGCGGTCATGTACTTGTGTGTGTCTGTCTGTTCTCGTTCATTCGTAATTATTGTTAGGATTTGTGTAGAGGAGGTGGCCATGACTTTATTCAGGTATCATCAAGGAATCTGCAGTGGGAAACCTCTTCAGGGATGACTAAGGTAAGCATTGTTGTTGTCGTTGTTAATGCGTACCATGGGCCTGGGACATTTATGGTCATCAGCCCCTTGTAGTTGGGTACGTGTTGAATTTGTTTGATAACCTGTGTTTTTGTGATGACTGTAGTAGTTTGTGTAACTGTATTTATTACGGTAATAATGCGGTAGGTGCTTCGAGTCTTGAAATAAGGCACTATCTCGGCATTTGCTTGCAAAGAGTGTAGAAAAGCTCGGTGAAAAAAACGCATTCAGGATAGCCGCTGTCAACACCAGGAAACGAACCAGCCTTCTTTATTGCAGCCAAGAAAACTAGCCACGAGGTGGACTCGTCTGAGATTTATTTATTTATTTATTTATTTATATTCCAATGTGGTGTTTAGCCTTCACTTACACTGTACCAAAATGTTCACATAATTATTTTAAAAACTAAACTTAATTAATTATAACCAGCCATGGTGGCCAAGACCACTAACGCGCTAGCTCGTGCCTCGCTGGCATTAGGAGAGCGTGGGTTCGAACCCCAGCCAGACCGTTCTGAAAATGGTTTTCGAGGTTTCCCAATTTCACCACCAGACAAATGCCGGAACGGTTCCTTTCAACAGGTCCATGACCAACTTCCTTCCCAAATCCCTTCCCTTAACCCTCCTTAATTAGTCGTCCCCAGTTGTATCTGGTGACGAAGTGTGTTTGACTCCCAGACTCCGTACCTTGCGACGGTAGAGGAATGATCCCTCGCAGAGTCCATGGTTGGAGCAAGCTGTGAGGATAAGTGATTAAAGTATCATTATATTATTTCAGTAGTATAGATCCCTCCTGCTGCACTCACAAGCGACCGATCGTGAAAATGAGCATTCAAATGAAAGAGAATAGACATTATCAGTGACAAATTGCATTCTAATTTCTTAAATATCAATTTTTGTAAGAAGTGTTCGATTTGCAAAACCTATTGGGGAAAGTGTGGGAGAATTCTCGCACGGGTCCGCTAGTATAATTATAATTAACTAAAAACTATAAGTTTAGTGTACTGTTTGGTTGGTTGGTTCCTCAGTTTAGGGCAGGCTGTTCCAAATCCACGAGTTTGAGAATGCGTGTACGCGAGTACTCAGCAGTGATGCTCGGAGCACGGTTGGAGAGGGACTGGGGGTGATAGCCAATACGTCACTGGGCGAAGGTCATAGTACAAGTTCATGCACTTCCTGCCAGTCTCGATGTATCCACCGCGCAGTGACGGCAGCCCCCACAGCAGAGCTGTATTGCATGTTGCAGGTTTACTCACGCAAGGCGGAGAGTACTCCACTGATCACTGGCGAGCAGCTCGGCTGGAACAGCCTGGTTTAGGGGCTGCGACAACGCGGTAATGTAGCCCCTCGTACTTTGGGTGTGTGTAGAAAGAGTCTGATAACAAGTGTTAATTGTGATGGCTGTATTAGTGTGTGTTATCTTTAAGTAGTTCCTACTTTTGCTACCAAACGCCACCGTCAACGACAACTAGTTCTGAACTTGGTTACTACTGTAGTTGCCACCGCAGTCAGTTCCTGGCGACGAACGTTGGAACCTAAGAGCGTTAGACAAATCTAACCTATAATTTAGCTTCACACGATTGTAATTAGTGGAAGGTTCTTTTTCATGCCATAATTCTATGATATGGGACCGCCGGCTTTACTTCCCCTCCGAAGGAAGGCATAAAGGGATTTTTGGAACGCTCTAAAAAATACGACGACTTCGGCCGGGTTTGAACCCACGACCTTGGGCCTAGAAGCTCAGCATGCTACCAACTACTTACAGTATACAGTTTATCAGGTTGCTATCACTATCATTATCACCATTAACAGTAATACTTAGGTAGATGAGGTTTTTAAAATGTGGGGATTTTGTTTTAAGCATTTGCAAGGCAAAATGTCTCTCTAAGACGGCATTCACATAGTTTCCAACGCATACTCAGCTGGTGTCAAAGGAATCGACATGCTATTGATCCTCGGCCCCCTACAAGTATTTCTCGCCGAGCAGGGGAGTGGTTTTATGAGAATAGTGGACTTTGAATGGGAGTTTGCTCTTAAGTTTGTACTCTCCAAGGCAAATAGTTAACGGAGTGTTGCCAACACACCTTTCATGATACTTGACCATTATGCACGAAAAGAAGGAAAAACACTGGGATTAATGTGCATAGTTCATGACGTGGTACATTATTTATTTATTTATTTATTTATTTATTTATTTACTTATTTATTACTGTCGGCCTCGTTGCGTAGTGGCTAGAATTCTTGGCTGTCACCGCGGAGGCCCGGGTTAGATTCCCGGCTCCGCCAAGAAATTTAGTCTGGTGTGGGGGTTGGAACGGGGTACATTTAGCCTCGTGAGGCAAAACTGAGAAGAGGTGGGTTCGAATCCTATCTCAGCCATCCTGACAGTGGATTTCCCTGATTTCCCATTTCTACTCCAGGTAAATGCCGGAGTGGTACCTAACTTAAGTCCACGGCCACTTTCTACCCAAATCCTATCTCAATTAGAAAAAATACACACACTAATTCAGACATCACAGTGACACAGGTTATCAGTCAAATTCTATACACACCGAAATACACGGGGCTACGTGGCCACCATATCGCAAAACCCATAAAGAACTAACGATAAATTATTTGTTGTATCTTTGAACTACGAGGGACATTTGGTGTGTAGAGAAAGGAAGCCAACACCGAACCCTCATAACTAGTTGGGTGGGACTGAAAGGCAGGGGATCAGTTGGCTTTTATAGTCACAGTTAACCCCTCACATGCAGCCTGGACTAGATTACAATAGATTATAATCGTCTAAAAAGTTGAAGAACGGGCATTGTAAACTTTGTCTTTTGTTTATTGATCGCAGCACTTGAGGAAATGTTAACTTGAAATGTTTCCTAAATAAACGTTCTCGGTCTAATAATCCTTTTCTCTGTTTCTAGGTAAGTCCCACATGGCGATGACTGGTCCAGACTAAGATCATCAATCTTTGTGAGTATATTTACTGTGTTCATTCTTATCCTGAAGCACCACTTGATACATGGAAGTCATATTCGGATTACATTCAACCCAAATGATTACTTGGGACTGGAGTTTTAGGTTTTAAAATTGTCATTATAGGTTTTCGAAACATAAAATAGTTTTCTTTTTTTAGGTTTTTAATAGATATTTTATGTCTAAAGTGTGGCAAACGTTGACATTAACTGCAAAAAGTTAAAAATGAATGGCCTAAGTTTTAGTAGATAATCTGATTGGGACGAGAGTGTCAATATTTTACTTGATAATAATAATAATAATAATAATATATATATATATATATATATATATATATATATTTGTCGTGTAGCCTCCTGAGAGATCGAGTGCAGATCTTTCAAGTCGACACCCGTGGGCGACCTGCGCGTCGGGATGAGAGATCGAAAGGATCAAGATGAATGAAACTGGGCAAGGATGTGGAAGGAAGCGACCGTGGCCTGTTAGAAGGTACTATCCCAGCATTTGCCTGGTGTTGAAAATGGGAAACCATGGAAAACCATTTCAAGGACGGCGACGGTAGGGCTCGAACCCAGGCGTCTACCGAGTCAGCAAAGAGCTTGACCCCATGACCTAACGCTGCGCTTTAGTCAGCGTAGCCACTGCTGCTGTAATAATAATAATAATAATAATAATAATAATAATAATAATAATAATAATAATAATAATAATAATATCGTACATCAGAAAATCCAGGCAAGATATATACTCGAAGATAGAGAAGATCACAGACACAATGCGAAAACGCATAGTTTGCTTCTACGGTCATATACGGTGGATGATCGACTCCCGATGGACGAAACGTATCTTCAGTATATTCGACTCAAAACCAAAAACGACAATGCCATGGTATGTTAAAGTCCAGGAAGATCTTAAAGAAATGGGGATACGAGCACAAGATGCACAAGACCGAAATCTTTATAGAGCAGCCATCAAGTCGTTTGAGACTTTCCGGGACGAAAAACGGACAACTGGTGCGAAATGGACAGAAGAACGTCGTGCTAAACACAGTGAGCTCATGAAGACAATGTGGATCAAGCGAAAATGTAAAATGAGGCTTATCGTGGTCCCTAGTTGGCCGATTAGTAAAATTGAATGAATGAATAATATCGTATGGCCTCAGGTGCCAGGTGCAGGCTTTGTTAATTGACGCCCAAAGGACAGCTTGCATGTCAAGGTGGTTAGATATTTAAGTTCATTGACACATTAGCGCTTTCTAGTAGGCAAAGGAGGAACTTTTTGTATTGGCGGAAAATATTTTACATATCCTCTTAAGTCCGCCGATATCTGCAAAAAGTTTCCCCATGCGGATATAGTTTGATGATAATGATGAAAATTGCTTTAAGGGGCCGAACATCTAGGTTATCGGCCCAGGATACAGTTTACATGGCTGTGCGGATAGCGGATAAGCTGCGGATAATGTTTGGAGTTAATTTGTGGATAGCTTTTAGAATACAATCCGAACTTGTTGAATATCATTACCAGGACCCGGATGTTCATGACATATATTTTTCCATTATGTTTTTCTCATGACAAATAAAAGATGATGATTTAAGCCAATCTCATTCAAATTATGTAATTAAGCATAATTAACACTCCGAACTGAAGAGGGTTGCAATTCTGGTTGTATAACATTCATTTTAAACATAGCACTTGACATACATAGCCTAGGGGAACGATTTTCTCCTCAAATTTCTAAATGTGTTGCTTCAATACCTCATCAAATTAAAAATATTATTAAAATGTCAGTAGATTCGGACAACAAATGTGCGGATGTGGATAAAAGTCGTGCAGATGTGGGGCGGATGGGGATAACAGTCGTGCGGATGTGGGGTGGATGAGGATAACAGTCGTGCGGATGTGGGGCGGATACGGATAACAGTCGTGCGGATGTGGGGCGGATGGGGATAACAGTCGTGCGGATGTGGGGCGGATGGGGATAACAGTCGTGCGGATGTGGGGTGGATGAGGATAACAGTCGTGCGGATGTGGGGCGGATGGGGATAACAGTCGTGCGGATGTGGGGTGGATGGGGATAACAGTCGTGCGGATGTGGGACGGATACGGATAACAGTCGTGCGGATGTGGGGCGGATGGGGATAACAGTCGTGCGGATGTGGGACGGATACGGATAAGAGTCGTGCGGATGTGGGACGGATACGGATAACGTCTTGCTTATCCGTGCAAGGCTCTAAACATAACATTGATAAACATATTTCTTTTATGTAAATAATAATAATAATAATAATAATAATAATAATAATTCGATGTTCCTCAGTGTAAAGCAGGAAGTAGTTATTTATTAGTTATTGTTGTTTTAAGGGACGGAACAGCGAGGCTATCTCTCCTCTGAGGAGGAACTCATACGGTTTCTTCTCAAAGTATCTTACACCTTGGTAGCCTATTGAGGTATCGTCATCATGTGAACCTTATTGTGAACGCTACAGGAAATGGGATGTCATTATGCGAGGGACTTGTTGCTATTTGTAGTCAGGTCTAAGGCTGACCTTTCTTTGATGTAAGCTAACTACCCATGTCCTATTGTTGGTTTCCATTCAGACAGTTTCTAAAGCGCCTTAGTGCGGAATCCTCTAAAGGTAGCTTCCGCTAAGTGTAACAGTAATAGAGTGTCTAACGGAGTGAGCCATTTTTAAGTGTCGTTTGAGGAACTGTTAACATATGGGTTCCCACTGGTCATGCTGAGTTGGATATATTGTGTGCGCGCCAGGAGATGTCCTCGTGTACTGCATACCGCGCGTCTAAAAAACATCAAGTTGGCCTCTGCCAGTTTCACTGTTTCTGTTTTTCTTTTCTTTATTTGTACTCTGTAATCTGCCAATGGGAACAGTGGAAAGCGGCCTTGAGGGACAGACGATATACTGGATGAACAATACGAACAATGCGAGAGATAGCAGCAACTGACTGTCGATATATTTACTTCAGGAGTAGTCAGACCAAGCCTCCGTGGCCTAGGCGGCAGAGCACCGACCTTTTACCGTTGGGTCCGTGGTTCAAATCCCGGTCACTCCATGTGAGATTTGTGCTGGACAAAGCGGAGGCAGACAGGTATTTCTCCGGGTATTCTGGTTTTCCCTGTCACAAATTTCATTCCAGCAACACTCTCCACTATCATTTCATTTCATCTGTTATTCATTTAATCATCGCCCAGGGGAGTGCGACAGGCTTCTGCAGCCGGCACAGTTCATATCCTCGCCACTAGATTGGGGCTTCATTCATTCCATTCCCTGACCCTATTGGTCGACAGGAAGCAGGCTGTGCATTTTAATTTTGAATTGTCAGACCAAGCCTGCGTACAACCCAACTCAATTTGGCACATAACTCCTCGGTATGCCGATTTCGTGGAATTATTCTGCACTATCATCCCTAAGGTTGCGTCTTTAGTGACACCACCGGATGTGGACTGCCCGATGATGAGGTGAGTCTTCAGACCACCACCCTTGATCGTAGCCCAGCTTCCACCAAATGGTTTGTGACACTGTGGGTGCAACATCGGCCCTAATTTGTGCTGCGATCGCCATGTGATGTCTGCTCGTCAGATGCGGTGGTCCAGACGTGAATCTGTACGCCGCTACCACCCGGAATCATGGTGCAGCTTCCATGGATAGTCGACACAACATTCCTGAGAGCATTGCTGGTGGTATACAGCGCAGGAGACACCTCCAGCTTGAGCACCTTCCATGGATAGTCAACACAATATTCCTGAGAGCATTGCTGGTGGTATAAAGCGCAGGAGACACCTCGAGTTGAGCACCTTCCATGTATAGTCGACACAACATTCCTGAGAGCATTGCTAGTGGTATAAAGCGCAGGGGACACCTACCATGGATAGTCGACACAACACTCCTGAGAGCATTGCTGGTGATATAAAGCGCAGGAGACACCTCGAGCTTGAACACCTTCCATGGATAGTCGACACAACACTCCAGAGAGCATTGCTGGTGGTATAAAGCGCAGGAGACATCTCGAGCTTGAGCACCTTCCATGTATAGTCGACACAACATTCCTGAGAGCATTGCTGGTGGTATAAAGCGCAGGAGACACCTCCAGCTTGAGCACCTTCCATGGATAGTCGACACAACACTCCTGAGAGCATTGCTGGTGGTATAAAGCGCAGGAGACACCTCCAGCTTGAGCACCTGCCATGGATAGTCGACACAACACTCCTGAGAGCATTGCTGGTGGTATAAAGCGCAGGAGACACCTCGAGCTTGAGCACCTGCCATGGATAGTCGACACAACAATCCTGAGAGCATTGCTGGTGGTCTACAGCGCAGGAGACACCTCCAGCTTGAGCACCTTCCATGGATAGTCGACACAACACTCCTGAGAGCATTGCTGGTGGTATAAAGCGCAGGAGACACCTCGAGCTTCAGCACCTGCCATGGATAGTCGACACAACAATCCTGAGAGCATTGCTGGTGGTCTACAGCGCAGGAGACACCTCCAGCTTGAGCACCTTCCATGGATAGTCGACACAACACTCCTGAGAGCATTGCTGGTGGTATACAGCGCAGGAGACACCTCCAGCTTGAGCACCTTCCATGGATAGTCGACACAACACTCCTGAGAGCATTGCTGGTGATATAAAGCGCAGGAGACACCTCGAGCTTGAACACCTTCCATGGATAGTCGACACAACAATCCTGAGAGCATTGCTGGTGGTATAAAGCGCAGGAGACATCTCGAGCTTGAGCACCTTCCATGGATAGTCGACACAACAATCCTGAGAGCATTACTGGTGGTATAAAGCGCAGGAGACACCTCGAGGTTGAGCACCTTCCATGGATAGTCGACACAACAATCCTGAGAGCATTACTGGTGGTATAAAGCGCAGGAGACACCTCCAGCTTGAGCACCTTCCATGGATAGTCGACACAACACTCCTGAGAGCATTGCTGGTGGTATAAAGCGCAGGAGACATCTCGAGCTTCAGCACCTGCCATGGATAGTCGACACAACAATCCTGAGAGCATTGCTGGTGGTATAAAGCGCAGGAGACATCTCGAGCTTCAGCACCTGCCGTGGATAGTCGACACAACACTCCTGAGAGCATTGCTGGTGATATAAAGCGCAGGAGACATCTCGAGCTTCACCTTCCATGGATAGTCGACACAACATTCCTGAGAGCATTGCTGGTGGTATAAAGCGCAGGAGACACCTCCAGCTTGAGCACCTTCCATGGATAGTCGACACAACACTCCTGAGAGCATTGCTGGTGGTATAAAGCGCAGGAGACACCTCCAGCTTGAGCACCTGCCATGGATAGTCGACACAACACTCCTGAGAGCATTGCTGGTGGTATAAAGCGCAGGAGACACCTCGAGTTGAGCACCTTCCATGTATAGTCGACACAACAATCCTGAGAGCATTGCTGGTGGTATACAGCGCAGGAGACACCTCCAGCTTGAGCACCTTCCATGGATAGTCGACACAACATTCCTGAGAGCATTGCTGGTGGTATAAAGCGCAGGAGACATCTCGAGCTTCAGCACCTGCCATGGATAGTCGACACAACACTCCAGAGAGCATTGCTGGTGGTATACAGCGCAGGAGACACCTCCAGCTTGAGCACCTTCCATGGATAGTCGACACAACATTCCTGAGAGCATTGCTGGTGGTATAAAGCGCAGGAGACATCTCGAGCTTCAGCACCTTCCATGGATAGTCGACACAACACTCCAGAGAGCATTGCTGGTGGTATAAAGCGCAGGAGACACCTCCAGCTTGAGCACCTTCCATGGATAGTCGACACAACACTCCAGAGAGCATTGCTGGTGGTATAAAGCGCAGGAGACACCTCAAGCTTCAGCACCTGCCATGGATAGTCGACACAACACTCCAGAGAGCATTGCTGGTGGTATAAAGCGCAGGAGACATCTCGAGCTTCAGCACCTGCCATGGATAGTCGACATAACACTCCTGAGAGCATTGCTGGTGGTATAAAGCGCAGGAGACACCTCCAGCTTGAGCACCTGCCATGGATAGTCGACACAACACTCCAGAGAGCATTGCTGGTGGTATACAGCGCAGGAGACACCTCCAGCTTGAGCACCTTCCATGGATAGTCGACACAACAATCCTGAGAGCATTGCTGGTGGTATAAAGCGCAGGAGACATCTCGAGCTTCAGCACCTGCCATGGATAGTCGACACAACACTCCAGAGAGCATTGCTGGTGGTATAAAGCATAGGAGACATCTCGAGCTTGAGCACCTTCCATGGATAGTCGACACAACACTCCTGAGAGCATTGCTGGTGGTATAAAGCGCAGGAGACACCTCCAGCTTGAGCACCTGCCATGGATAGTCGACACAACACTCCAGAGAGCATTGCTGGTGGTATACAGCGCAGGAGACACCTCCAGCTTGAGCACCTTCCATGGATAGTCGACACAACACTCCAGAGAGCATTGCTGGTGGTATAAAGCGCAGGAGACACCTCCAGCTTGAGCACCTGCCATGGATAGTCGACACAACACTCCAGAGAGCATTGCTGGTGGTATAAAGCGCAGGAGACACCTCGAGCTTGAGCACCTTCCATGGATAGTCGACACAACACTCCTGAGAGCATTGCTGGTGGTATAAAGCGCAGGAGACACCTCCAGCTTGAGCACCTGCCATGGATAGTCGACACAACAATCCTGAGAGCATTGCTGGTGGTATAAAGCGCAGGAGACATCTCGAGCTTCAGCACCTGCCATGGATAGTCGACACAACACTCCAGAGAGCATTGCTGGTGGTATAAAGCGCAGGAGACATCTCGAGCTTCAGCACCTGCCATGGATAGTCGACACAACACTCCAGAGAGCATTGCTGGTGGTATAAAGTGCAGGAGACATCTCGAGCTTGAGCACCTGCCGTGGATAGTCGACACAACACTCCAGAGAGCATTGCTGGTGGTATAAAGCGCAGGAGACATCTCGAGCTTCACCTTCCATGGATAGTCGACACAACATTCCTGAGAGCATTGCTGGTGGTATAAAGCGCAGGAGACACCTCGAGCTTGAGCACCTGCCATGGATAGTCGACACAACACTCCAGAGAGCATTGCTGGTGGTATACAGCGCAGGAGACACCTCCAGCTTGAGCACCTTCCATGGATAGTCGACACAACATTCCTGAGAGCATTGCTGGTGGTATAAAGCGCAGGAGACACCTCGAGCTTGAGCACCTGCCATGGATAGTCGACACAACACTCCAGAGAGCATTGCTGGTGGTATACAGCGCAGGAGACACCTCCAGCTTGAGCACCTGCCATGGATAGTCTACACAACCAGCCTGAGAGCATTGCTGGTGGTATAAAGCGCAGGAGACACCTCCAGCTTGAGCACCTTCCATGGATAGTCTACACAACCAGCCTGAGAGCATTGCTGGTGGTATAAAGCGCAGGAGACACCTCCAGCTTGAGCACCTTCCATGGATAGTCTACACAACCAGCCTGAGAGCATTGCTGGTGGTATAAAGCGCAGGAGACACCTAGTCAGTGACGAACATTATTTTGAAGTAGCTTGACTCTCTCAATCACACTCCACTTTTATCGTCCACACTTGTATACGGGATGTTTGTGGCCAGTTTCTGTGTTATAACAACTCCAGATTAAGGTCGTTAAAGGAGATTATGCATCATTCCCTTTCAATAAAGTTTTATCTCCGCCTTTTTACGTTAGGAGCGCTGCAGAGGGATGTAAAGGCAGCATCGTAAAGTGTTAATGACATCGTCGGCTGGATGTCGATTATATTCCCGCTACGGACTAGCTTCTGACGTAGCCTATATTGTGGCACATCTCGGCTGTCCCCACGTTAACTTTCCTGACGCTAAATATAAAAAGCCCGAATATATATGCTTAAGGGTAATGCCGACAGTATTTAACGATCATTGCATATAAAATTCTGATGTTTCCTGCACGGTACATTTAAATACCGTATTGGCCCGAAAATAAGCCCCACTTTTTATTAAAATCTTTTGTGTAAAAATCTTGGTTCGGCTTAAATTCACTACCTACACTTTTATAATTATGTCGTGTACTGCTCTTTAGCAATTTATCAGCAACAAACCAGCAATGCTTGCCACGGTGGGTGAGTGGTTAACGTGTCGGTCTACTAACCCCCAAGCTTGCAGGTTCGCTCCTGGCCGTAGTAAGTGATTAATTTTTTTTGAAAGGCGGAAAGAATTACGACACCATGCCATACGATGTTGGCATGTCAAAGAACCCATTTGAATTCAGTAGGCCGAGTTCATAATGGCAACATTAATCTCGGGAGTTTCCGCCAACACAAAGTTCCTCATTTCTCTACTAGAAAGCGCTATAGTGTTCAAGGAGCTTAGTTATCTAACCTCATTGACTTTCATAGTGCTTCAAGGATCAACGAAATTCATCATGCAAGCTACCCTTTGGGTGTGAAATAACAAAGCTTACACCCAGCACCCGAGGCCATACGATATTATTATTATTATTATTATTATTATTATTATTATCATTAATATTATTATTAGTCTTTAAAAGAAAATAGCGTTCAACAATGCGAACTTTTGTTTTGGAGGTGGCATTGTTATTCGGTAACACGGTATTGTTTCGTAAGCTTGAATAATCAATCTGCAGTAGCTCAGTCTCAGTAGGATCTGTAAGAAAGTCTGTTTAACGCAAAAATGAACGATTATTTACCGGAAGAGCGAAAAGCTTCATCAAGCAAAGGAATTCGGTGTGCTTATGAAGCAGCCTTCAAACTTCAAACTTGTCTGTTGTGACAACAGAGAGCCCGGAAGAAAATATGGATGTGAGAGTAAATGTTTACATGTTGCTAAGTACAAGAAAATAAATGTGTTTTCCCTTAATCCAGATACGGCTTACTTTCGGGCATAAACTTTTTTCCTTTCTCCGAATATTAAGGGTGTAGCTTATATGTGGGGGTGGCTTATTTTCGGACCAATACGGTATATTGTGGCCATTTTCTTTCCACTTACATTTCTTTTCTTTTTGTGGAAATTCTTGTCTGTAATGCCGAAATTACTGGTGGAAAGGGTAGAGAAAGCGGTGAACCCAAAAAGAGAGAGTGAAGGTTCCCACAATAATTTAATTAGTTTGAATTTATGAGACTTATTCTAAATATTTTACTTGCAGCAATAAAAAAAACAGACTTTCGTAATTAAGGGATGGAATCCTCTGCACTTAAAAACGGCAAATATCCATGCACTCAATCCTGGTACAGTATACATGAACTACAAGTGACAAAATACAGAAGTATAACGAAATAGCTAAATAAAATAAAAATAAACAAATCTTGGAGCCTTTAGCATAACAGTAGGCAAACGCACATTCGTGGAGAAACCTAAAAAGAAACTGTTAGGAAGTGGTCCATAGAACGCAAGATGCAACACTGTGCATTCATGAAGAGATGAGTAGATGGTGATGAGTAGAGATAAGAAAGAAGGAAAAGGACAATGCGAGACCACATGTTTCAACCAGAACAGCCAACAAGCTCAGGTCATTTCACTGGGTGAGTCTGGACCACCCACCATCAGTCCGGACCTAGCTTGTAGAGATTTCCACGTTTTTGGTCCGCTGAAGAAGTTCCTGGCAGGATAGCAATTCACGTGCAACGATGACGCCAAGACAGCAGTCCGACGATAGTTCCACAGTCTGGTGGGTGAATTCTACCACAGGGGAATCTCATATGTAGTGCTGCGATGGGACAATGCCTGATCAAATGTGGAGGCAATGTGGAAAAATAGTGCATAGAACAATAAGTATATTTGTAATTACCTGTATGAATTTTAGCCCACTTTCTCATTTTGCAAAAATGAGGGAAAAGTAGTCTTATGAGATCGATCCGGGAAAAAGTGTGTCTCTATGTCTGTCTGTCTGTCTGTCTGTCGGTCGGTCTGATCAACTCCTAAACGGCTGCAGCTATCAAAACCAAATTTGGTATGAGTAAAGATCTATACCTGAATAGCTCAAGGCCATATTTGAAATAGATGTCAGTGCTACCACCTGCTGAAAAATCGCAATTGAAATTTGAGATCCGTGTTGGATATCATGGAAGGTATGCCTGGGAGCTATTCTACAATTGGCACACTTATATATTATAATATTTGAGTTTAATTTCCAGGAGGCCATACATGACAGTGTTGCCAAAATATTTCTAAGCCTGCTGATGGCTCCAATATTAAATACATGTAACTTCTATACTATCAATTGGATTTCAACCAAATTTCGTATGTGCTGCATCTACCATAACAGATATGACTATGCGTATTCTTAAGAGCAACCAGGGCTGCCAACTGTTAATAAATTCTGTCTCTATTGTTTTACCCTAATATCAATATATCATGAAGTATGGAAGCCAACATCTCTAAACATCGCACACGTATACTACCTGACATTCTAGACTTATTTGGAGTAACTAATTTACGTCAATTCTGCCATCATTATTCTAAGCCATCTGATAAGTCTAATTTTTAAATACATGCAACTACTATACTAACAAACGGATTTCATCCAAAATTGGCACAACAATAGATCATAATATCTCAGATTAATTCTGAGCAACACACGCTTGACATTGTTGCCAACATGCTTAACGCGCACTTATAGATCCAATGCCTAACGATATGTAACGTGCATTCTATCCATTGGACTTCAACCAAATTTTGTATGTGCATTCAGTAGCTTAAGAGATGGAACTAAGAATATATCCAGTCACCAAATGTAGTGCTCTGTTAGACTACACTATGTCAGGTATATTTCGAACTAATAAAATGTTTCGATATTAGCAACTTAATTTCGTGATTATTCTAGATAGGTCTATATAGATTAATCATTGGCATGACTCTTAAATTTTTAGAAAGGTAGGCTCTTTAGTTCGTAACGGAACTTCTTGTTTTCTTTGGATAAAATGAAATACAGGCAAATACTTTTCGATCCGCCCTCGTATTAGCAAGCTTCTTTTTTTCTGCATATTCTTCAACTTGGCGAGATATTAATCATTTATTTCCTGTATAGTTGAAAGTGCCCTGTA
The DNA here is from genome assembly GCA_946902985.2 of Meconema thalassinum. Lineage (NCBI taxonomy): Eukaryota > Metazoa > Arthropoda > Insecta > Orthoptera > Tettigoniidae > Meconema > Meconema thalassinum. The sequence goes on along the minus strand of OX336391.1, from coordinate 43,631,273 downwards.
ATTTATTTTATCATTTTAGATGATCTTGTCGACTTCGTCGTTATGCTGGGGTCTGGCGTTACGTTACGGTGACGGACGGACAGATGCACTGAGGTGTGTGACGTCATAGTACCGCTTGGTGCATGTGTACCCCGACAATCTCTACTTCGTTAGTATAAGACAAAAAACCCCGATTCTTGGATGTCACGGGTAATCTCGAGAACCACTAGATGGATTTTTATGTGGTTTTCACCATTCTGTAAAGGATATCTTGAGGAAAGATTCTGTAGAAAATAATTTATGTATGATCAAAGGAAGCCAAGCAGTAACGATTTCAGTGAAAAAAGTCGAAAACAAACTTGGCGTCCGTGCGCTTCTTAAGCTTACGCTGGGCAAACCGTTAAAAATATCAATATACTATGAGCGTAAGAATTGGTCAGCATGAAAAGTTCTACAAAAAAGTCCGCGAGAGCATATCTCGATCTTCAATACATCGCCCACTATAAGTGTTTTTAGACTGGATGGAAGGGGCAAGTCCCGGCGCGCTCTGGTGAGCTTGCGGCATCCCCCGCGCTGGACCTTGCTTTGTCCTTGGTTTGAACTTGCCCTTCGCGAGTAATTTGAATCACGATAAGCAAGATAAGTATTTTTCGGATAATTTTCTAACATGTCAAGAGTCTTTGGCTTCGAGCGAAGCGAGAAGCCTCCAGCCTTTCTAGCATTTTTCAGCTTTTGTAGCATTTAAAATGATACAAAGTCTAGTCTTTCAGACTGACTGTCACTTTTTTAAGCTAACATAAGTTATGTAATCGTTATTTTTCTTTATTATATTATACAAATGAGCATTTCTAAGGGTTGATACACCATGAAAAATATTTTATTTAGTCGGTTTACCTTCCAGGGTTGACTTTTCCCTCGGACTCAGCGAGGAATCCCACCATAACCGCCTTCAGGGCAGTGTCGTGGAGCTTGAAACTTCGGGTCGGGGGATACAACTAGGGAGGTGGAACAAGCACCTCGCCCCGGTGGCCTCACCTGCAAAGCGAACAGGGGTCTTATGGGGGATGGGAAGGAAGAGGGGAAGGAGGCGGCCGTGGCCATCCCGACATTTGCCCTGAGACAAAGTGGGAAATTATGGAAAACCACTTCGAGGATGGCTGAGGTGGGACTCGAAACCCCTCTACTCATGTGGACCACCCGAGGCTGAGTAGACCCCGTTCCAGTCCTCATACCACTTTTTCCAAATTTTGTGGCAGAGCCGGGAATCGAACGTTGGACCTCCGGGATGGCAGCTAAGCACGCTGACCACTACCCCACGTAGGCGACCATGAAAGATATAAATGTGTATATTTGTCAAATTGTATCGTTCTCTAAAAAAAATAGACTCTGTCCTTAAGTCCCAGGTGAATCAGTCTGGTGTGTCGTGTTAACTTGTAAGGAATGTCTCTCCTTTGAAGTTTTTCTTAGCTCTGTCAACAAGATTCTCAGGTGTTACGCTGCTAATGGGTGGCCACATATCCTGTGGACATCGTGGTGACAGTGAGACTGAATGAATCTCTTGGCCTCACAGTGAGAAGGTGGACAATAGCGTTATCTAAGATTAGTCTCTCTGAGGAAGTACTGTATTTAGTCGAACGGAATGATGATAGCAAAGGTAGGCAAACCTTAAGTCACATATATATTGTGTGTTGCTTACTCGCTCAGTTTCTATATTCAGACCGAAAATAATTTGTTGTTGGCTGGTTTCAGAAAATACCTGTGAAGCAGGTTGCTAGCAACCTTATGTGTTTACGGAGAACTCGTATAAGAAGGTGTGGGTTTGATCCCCAGCACATCCTCTGAGGATTTGAACGGGGTACACTCAGTTTCGTGAGTAAATACTGAGAAGGTCTGGGATTAATTCCCAGCTCATCATCTGAGGATTGGATCTGGTTACACTCAGCCTCGTAAGGAAAAACTGAGATGAGGCAGGTATAATTCCCAGCTCAGCCACCGTAGAGGTGGTATCCGTGGTTTCCCCACTTCCACTACAGGAAAATGACGGAATGGTTATTAACTTAAAGCCACAGTCACCTGCTTCCCCATCCCATCTCCAATTACGAATACACACACACTACTTCAGCGTTGATAATTATCAGAAGCATTTTACACACAGCCAAATATACGGGGCTAATGACAATGGCAATGCTCCTAATTGAAACAATATGAAATAGAAGAACGTCTCCTGAAATACCGGATATATCCGTTTCAGGTATTCTGCTTATCTTTACTTTTTATCGCATAATGGGTTTTTCAACAAAGAATGCTTTTAGTCCACGCCCTTGCCTGATAATGGACCCAAAGATAAAACATGCTTTGTACGTTCCCGATGCCTAAGAATGGCGGTGGAGGATTCCCATCCACGGAAGACCCAAAGGTGCACAATCTTACAATAATAGCAAGTGATTTCTATCTATACCACTCCTTAATGTGTAACCGCACAGAAACATTTCAAGTAATGTTATAATACTTTGAGATATCTTAACAAATCGCTACAATGATCTTCGACTCATTGCAATGTGGAATCCTCATCTAACATAGCCTACAGAACTACTAAGGTTGATACTATTAATCGATTTATTTCAGTTACCAAATAATCGGTTGATCGAAGTATCAAAATCGATTTAACGATTAGTCGATTGTGTGTTTATTAGATTAATCGCTTAATTGGTTGGTCGAATAATTGATTAATTGTTTCGTCGATTTATCGATGGGCTTCGTTCCTTTCACTACGCTCTCACAGAAACAAAACAGTCATTTAATTAATTAAAATATAACCAGTTAATACCCGTCAAAACATGACGGTCATTGGGAAAATATTTACTGAAGGAGGCGGCCGTGGCCATCCCGACATTTGCCCTGACACTGTTGCAAATTTGCGGGCGTCGAAAGATCGACTTCGCAACATAAAACTGGCCATGACTGAAAACTTGATGAGGCAAATATAGACCTACACGTTCCAGAGTTTCCCCTTGAGCTTTATTGATTGTGATAAAGTACGCAAAGCGAATTGGAAATTGGAAAATTAAAGTGTTTTATCGGAAGATGTTAAGTCAAGACGAAGGATTATAGCTCTCTGCGCATTAAGTGATTGGCCTTCACATACACTTACTCTAAAAGTTTGAGCCATAGAGCCTCAACAATATTACTCTCCTATAAAGAAAGGTCTCAGTAAGACCCGGCGGCTCCGCCATTTCTCTGGTGCAATAGAGCCATTGTGCGCAAGCGCGGGAGCGACAAATAATACATTTTTCTTTCATAATTTAAAACTATACCCTAAGATATATTTTTCTTTTAAAGAAACTCTGCAAATCTGCATGCCAAGAGCTCTCGTTAGAATACATTACGAAGTCAATCGGTTAAGACGTTATCTCAATCTCGTGGTAACAAAAATCAGCTTAATGTTTTAAATATATAGATATTGTATTATATATTTTATAAAATATGCATTGTTTGTGAAAACTACGCTAAAACAAAGTAAATGAAAATTTTTCCTGTTACAAATTGTAAACATTGAACAAGAATTCAAAATCATTTCGTTTTCCTTTTTCGAAACCATCTCCTATTTGATTGATGTTTGTCACTGACTCTCGTTGGTTGGTTCCTCAGTTTAGGGGCTACGACAACGTGGTCATGTTGCCCCGTGTACTTTGGGTGTGCGCAGAATCTGTCTGATAACCGGTGTTAATTGTGATTGCTGTATTAATGTGTGTTATCTGTTTTTAATTCAAGTAAGGACTGTAAACGATAATTTCAAGTAGTTCCTACTTGCGCTACCAATTTTTAGCGTCCATGACACCTAGCTCTGAACTTGGCTACTACTATATGCCATCGCAACCAGCGCCTGGTGACGAACAATGGAACTTGAGCATTAATCAAACCTAACCTACAAATTTTGCTTCGCATAAGTTTAGTTAGTGGAAGGTTCTTTTACATGCCATAAATCTATGACATGGGCCCGCCGGCTTTTCTTCCCCTTCAAAGGAAGGCATACTGAGGGATGTTTAACGCTCTTAAAATCCGACGGCTTCGGCCGGGTTTGAACCCGCGACCTTGGGCATAGAAGCTCAGCATGCTACCAACTACGCCACCGAAGCCGCCTCACTGACTCTTATTTAGTTATTGTTAGCATAAACAAGGAAGGACACTCTGTATATTTAGGCCAAACGTTACTTTTATAAATCTCTATACGGTACTTCATTCCGAAAATAAGCGTAACTCAACGCGATGATCTCTCATTTAAAATTATTTTCTTACCACGTGTCTAAAAAACAATTATTCGATTCTTCAGTTAGCCAATTAATCGAATGAACAGTCAGTCGATTATTCGATTTTGATTAAATTTAAATTATTCGTTTAATCCGAACATCGCTTATTGTTAGCACTGGTCGTCAACTTCAGTAGGTTATCCCCTCAACTGATGAGCTTGTGGTTATTGTATTTATGAGGGTCGGAACATCGCCGTCAGCTCCACCCTTTGTTATTGAGGCCCTCTGCCATGTCGCTCATCACCTTCCCAACAGGAGTGTTAGCCATCCAATACGTCATTATGCAGTGCCCTCTCTAAAGAAGATTTGGAAATAGGTTGTGTTCAGGTGCAGTTTGTGTTGACTTCAGTAGCTAATGTGGCTCCCGGTTGTAATTCCGACTGTGGTCTCAATTTCATGTCTCGTTTATCAACGAACAAGAAAGATATATTGGAAATTATTTGTTCCACAAATTTATTCTAGGTGGATAGGAATTAGTTGTTAGGCCATCGTTAACACTATTTTAAAATAATTACATGAGCATATAGATTTTAACGTAAACAATAGACTAACGAAATTCAACACAAACACATCAACGAGATTCAAAAAATATACAGGATGTCAACCATGGACAAAGTATACAAAAAATGTGAAAGCTACAAAGTTGAATTTTATGATAACTTACGTTGTTCGATTAGATACAGTATAACGTTACATGCCATGAGAATATACACAGTTACATATAATGTTAGGCAACGATATAGCTTTACATATAATCTCTTCGATGCCTTGATGCTGAATTTCGTTAGTCTATTGTTTATTTTATGACGTCTGCGTCTATTTCATTGTTTATAAATGAGTTCTTTGAGGTGACGATGGCCCAACAGTCAAAGCTGATCCAACCTGAATACATTTTTGGAACAGATAATTTCCAATATATTTGTCTTATTCATTATCACCCATACTTTTCAATCTGTACTTTGAGCAAGCAATGAAGGAAATTAGAGAAAAATGTAAATTAGGAGTAAAGATTCAAGGAGAAATAATTTCAACTCTGAAATTTGCTGATGACATCGTCATCTTAGCCGACACACCAGAGGTTTTGAATGAGTTTTTAAATGGCAAGGATTCTGTCTTGAGGAAAGAATTCATGATGAAAATTAATAAATATGAAACAAAGATAATATAATACAGCAGAAAGAAATGATAAACCCCTATGGACATCAAATTGGCAGGTGAAGAGCTAAAGGAAGTAGGAGACTTCTGTTACTTAGGAAGCAAAATAACCAGTGATGGACGAAGCAAAGAGAATATATAAAGAAGGTTGGAAAGCTTTTCAACAAAAAAGAAATCTATTGGCATCAAATATAGATTTTGGTATTAGAAAGTAATTTTTGAAAGCGTTTGTCTGGAGCGTGGTGCTCTATGGAAGTGAAACTTGGGCTGTTGGTGCAACAAAAAAAGAGGAGAATAGAAGCTTATGAAATGTCGTGTTACAGGAGAATGATGAAGATCAGATGGTAGATATGGTTACAAATGATGAGGTATTAAGACAAGTGGGAGAGGAGAGATGTTTCTGGCGTTTGCTAATGAAGAGAAGAGATAGGTTGGTAGGTCACGTACTAAGACACCCAGGAATAGCAAGCTCAGTTATAGAAGGGTCTAGGGTAAGAACTATAGGGGTAGACAAGGTTAGAATATTTAAAGCAGATTGCCACGGATGAAATGTGTGGTAGCTATATGGAGATAAAACGATTATCTCAGGACAGGTGGTAAAGGAGTGCTGCATCAACCAAGCAAAAAGACTCAACAACATTTATTAAAATGGTGCTTATCAACATGAAATGGAACATATTGAATTATTTTACTTATCAGTTATGACCGGTCCAAGCAGAGCTTCTCTATTATTGAAACTGTTTAGCGAGCCAGTAGTTAAGTCATTACTAACACTCGGCTGGTATAAATAGTTCTCCACCCTCACAATACACACACGATTTGGAGATCTGAGTGAGGCTGGATCAAGGAGTATTGATGCGCCGCCAACACATAGGCTATTCGCGATCACAAACATAGAGTTAGTAAATTGAGCTTTGTGCACGGCCTGGATGGAGTGTTGATTTAGTGTATTTAGGGGCTCGAATTACTGCGCTCAACATGATAGTGATGCGTAATATTCAGCGGAGGCTCGAGTGAAACAGACAGACAGAGGGGGATGATAACCAGTACCGTACTGGAGGTTCTATATAGCATAAATTTTAACTTCAAAAAATGTTTAGTAAAATTCCAAAGATTTATGGACATTTTCTTTTGGGAAATAATAAAAAAGGCCAAGGTAATTTCAGATACAGTGCATACAGCAGTAGGGGCTTTTCCTTAAATTCTCAGGGTAGGCTAAAGATGATATTACAGACACCACATGTTCGAAACTCAAACATCATAACTGATGAGTTAAGAGAACCCCGACTGCCATATACTTCCAATGTTAAATGTAAGGAACATTTTCTTTTAAACTTCAACACCATAAGAGCGAAATTTAGACAGTGGTTGATTTCCTATATTTAACACCGTCTTGAAGTATTAAAATCCATTTTCCAGTGTTACCTATTCACCCTCTGTCTGGAAAGTTCGGTGAATGGGTTGATATTACGAACGGATTGTTGGTTTACCTGAAACAGCCGTTACTATTGTTCGAAGTAATCCCCGTGGATGGTTATGCACTTCTTGGAACGGCTGTACAAGTCCTGGGATAGTCTTCCTGAGGGATAGCCTGCAGTTGGGTCGTCACATTACGTTGGATGTCCGAAATGTCCGAAAACCTCTGGCCCTTCAGGGCTTTTCGGCGACCCTGGACCCCGATACTCCATACTTAGCCGCTTGCCTTCCAGGTCGTACCTCAGGCACCAGGTCTCGTGTGAATCGCAAGACTAAATTTTGTCCCTCTGAACGGCATGTGAAACAGCGGGTGGCTAATTATAACTCTTACTTAGTCCCGGTCACTCCATGTGAGATCTGTGCTGTACAAAACGGAGGCAGACAGGTTTTTCTCCGGGTACTCCGGTTTTCCCTGTCAAAACTTCATTCCAGCAACACTCTCCTCTATCATTTCATTTCATCTGCCATTCATTTAATCATTGCCCCAGAGGAGTGCGACAGGCTTCGGCAGCCGGCACAGTTCATATCCTCGCCGCTAGATGGGGGGCTTCATTCTATTCCTGACCCGGTCGGAGACTGGAAGCAGGCTGTGGATTTTCATTTTCACTTAGTCGTCGGATTTACCCATTTCAGGCAAGCGCAGGTATAAAGGTGTTCTTTTTTTCTTCTTTTTTTAACATTTTGTATGATCTTGTCGACTTCGTCGTTACGCTGGGGTCTGGCGTTACGATACGGTGACGGGACGAAATGTACTCAGATGCACTGAGGTGTGTGACGTCATAGTACCGCTTGGTGCATGTGTTCCCGACAATCTCTACTTCGTTAGTATAATACAAAAATCCCCGATTCTTGGATGCCACGGGTAATCTCGAGAACCACTGGATGGATTTTGATGCGATTTTCACCATTCTGTAAAGGATATCTCGAGGAAAGATTTTGTAGAAAATAATTTATGTATGATCAAAGGAAGCCAAGCAGTAACAATTTCAGTGAAAAAGTCGAAAACAAACTTGGCGTCCGTGCGCTTCTTAAGCTTACGCTGGGCAAACCGTTAAAAATATCAACATACTATGAGCGTAAGAATTGGTCAGCATGAAAAATTCTACAAAAAGTCCGTGAGAGCATATCTCAATACATCGCCCACTATGAATGTTTTAGACTGGATGGAAGGGGCACGTCCCCGCACGCTCTGGTGAGCGTGACGGCATCCCCCGCGCTTGACCTTGCTTTGCCCTTGGTTTGCACTTGCCGTTCGCGAGTAATTTGAAACGAGGTAAAGTATTATAAAGCAAGATAAGTATTATGCAGATAATTTTCTAACATGTCAAGAGTCTTTGGCTTCGAGCGAAGCGAGAAGCCTCCAGCCTTTTTAGCATTTTTCAGCATTTGTAGCATTTAAAATGATACAAAGTCTAGACTTTCAGACTGACTGTCACTTTTTTACGGAAGTCAACACTAATTGAGCGTATTTCCATGACTGGCTTCTCTGATTTCTCTATTATTCTTATACACTCCAAGCGAAAGCAAATAGGAAAATAACAGGAAACGTGAAAGGCGCAGATCTTAGCAAAAATAAAAATGATTTAAAAAATCCAGTTCACCATTGTATTGTAAAAACTATCCGCAAATTTACTCTAAACATTATCCACAGCTTATTCGCTATTCGCACAGTCAAGCAAACTATATCCGCAAGGCAAAAAAAATTGCGGATATCCGCATCCACGTTGGGCTTTAGTTATCAGTCAGGTCAAGTCGATTCTCACAATCTGGAATCTCCTCCAATTCTGATGTTGTTTGAGTTTTCAGTCTTTTGAGTGGTTTGATGCAGCACTCCATGCCTCCCTGTCCTGAGCTAATCGTTTCATCTCTACATAGCTACCACAACCTACATCCGAAACAATCTGTTTAACATATTCTGACCTTGGTCTACCCCTACAGTTCTTGTCCTCGACCCTTCCTTCCTAAGCTTGCTACTGCTGGGTGTCTTAGTATGTGTCATACCAACCTATCTCTTCTCTTCATTAGCAGTCGCCAGAAACATCTCTCCTCTCCCACTCGTCTTAATACCGCTTCGTTTGTAACCCTATCTACGCATATGATCTTCATGATTCTCCTGTAACACCACATTTCAAACGCTTCAATTCTCCTCTTTTCTGCGGCACCAATAGTCCATCTTGAGCAAAATTAGAGTATTTTTCTGCTTGTACTAGAGACATAATTAGATACCACTTCTGTCGCCTAACCTCACTAATTCAGAATCATTTCCAAACCGTGTGAGAAATTATCACAGTTCCACATCTTCTGTACCTCACAGTAGGCTTCCGTTTTATAAACTTAGTTACTAGATCGAGCCATGTTTGGGAATAGCTGGAGACGAGAGGGGATGTAATCCTCAAGAATGAATTCGATTTGGCCAATCTTCTATCCCGTATTAATAGTGACGTAGTGCGCTGTCCATTCACACTTAATCCTGTCGATGAGTGGACAGACAGGAGTGGGAGTCGCATTGGTCATCTCCATAATTAGCAGGCAGTTCTCATTTACCTCGCCGCCACATCATCAATTAATGCTGGCCATTGTGCATGCCCCGGAGGGTGATGCTATCTCTCCCTAATCTCCGTGACCTGCCTGCCTACCGGGCTGTCACCTCACCTCACGAAGAATCTCCTAGCACCGGCATTAACTTGGACGTGAAGCTTGGGGTTTCAACTTAATGCTTTCTCTATCCAGTTGTTTGTTCAGTAGATGTGCAGTGGGGATGGGGAATAACGCCGTAACTAGGAACAGTTATTTTATGGTAACTAGAAGTAACGACGTAATAAATAACCGTTAATTTTTACGGTAACGAGAAGTATTGACGTAACTAATAGCCGTTACATTTTGCAGTAACTAGTTGTAACCACGTAACTAGTAACCGTTACTTTACGGTGACTAGAAGTAACGACGTAACTAGAAAACGTTACCTTTTACGGTAACTAGAAGTAACGAAGTAACTAGAAAACGTTAGGCCTACTTTTACGGTAACTAGAAGTAACGACGTAACTAATAACCGTTACTTTACGGTAACTAGAAGTAACGACGTAATAAATAACCGTTAATTTTTACGGTAACGAGAAGTATTGACGTAACTAATAACCGTTACATTTTGCAGTAATTAGTTGTAACCACGTAACTAGTAACCGTTACTTTACGGTAACTAGAAGTAACGACGTAACTAGAAAACGTTACATTTTACGGTAACTAGAAGTAACGACGTACCTAGAAAACGTTAGGCCTACTTTTACGGTAACTAGAAGTAACGACGTAACTAATAACCGTTACTTTACGGTAAGTAGAAGTAATGACGTAACTAATTATCGTTACTTTACGGTAACTGGAAGTAATGACGTAACTAGAAAACGTTACTTTTTACGGTAACTAGAAGTAACGACGTAACTAGAAAACGTTAGGCCTACTTTTACGGTAACTAGAAGTAACGACGTAACTAGAAATCGTTAGGCCTACTTTTACGGTAACTAGAAGTAACGACGTAACTAATAACCGTTACTTTACGGTAACTAAAAGTAACGACGTAACTAATAACCGTCACTTTACGGTAACTAGAAGTAACGACGTAACTAATAACCGTTACTTTACGGTAACTAGAAGCAACGACGTAACTAGAAAACGTTAATTTTACGGTTACTAGATGTAACGACGTAACTAATAACCGTTATATTTTGCAGTTATTAGAAGTAACCACGTAACTAATAACCGTTACATTTTGCAGTAATTAGAAGTAACCACGTAACTAGTAACCGTTAATTTTACTTTAGTGTTCGTTAACGACGTAACTAGTACCCATTACTTATCACAGTAACGTGTGGTAACAACGTAACTAATTCCCGTTACTTTTTAGAATAACGAGCGGTAACTAGTAACCTTTACTTTTCACGGTAACGAGCGGTAACGACAAAAACACATATTTACGTATTTTAGCACATATTTCCAGTCACTAGTGATAATATGGGCATTAATTCTGATTGGTAATGTCCCCCAGAATATGAAACAAGGTAAAAACTCAACTATTATCCATATTAACTAAGTTGTGAGTGTCAGAGGCAGGTTATTGTCTCAGCAGTTTTATTCTAAGATTTTGCCCTGATGTTCTTTTAACGTGCCGATTAATATCTATTGACCAATGTCAGAAGCCTTTAAACAGCCCTCCGTCAGATTCAGCCGGGTTCGAATTTACAATTTTGGGCTGCTGTCTTTAAGTCTGTAGCGCCGCCACTCTGTAAGTAGCTAAGCCACTCACTCATCTCCCGCCCGGCCATTTATCTTAATAACCAGGGTTTAAAGGCAGCTGTGAAGTTAGGAAATGCAGTGTCGTGTAACTAATACTGTTATGATAAAACCTTACAAATAAGAGTACGCTTCATTCTTCCATGCTCTCTTTGAAGAGGCTACCTGGATATAAAGGAATTCGTTCACCTTTGTTAACCGGTTTCTGCATTTCTTTAGACCCTACTTTACTTGATACTGTCCCCTCGTCTCCAGCCAGACCCTCTTGGCAGAATGTCTCAAGTTTCAACAGTGCGAGGATGGTTTGGTTCGGAGTGGGTCGTCAGCCTGCAATATGTTCAGAGTCCCAGTGACTAGTGAGGGCAGTGTATGGCATATTGGTGTTTCCAGTGGAGAAATGGATGTGTTTAGTATTAGTGGTAGTAAATGTGTGACAGGTGCACCTCGGAAGAAAACGACTCCAAAATACTGCAGACATAAAGGTAAATATTATGTGCTGAAGCAAATACTATTTGTTAATCTCCTTCATCGGTTAATTGACAACCTTGATGTCAGAACAATGGATTTTCCATACAAAATTCAAAATGCAATAGCTGAATCCTTGAAAATATTAAATTGTGTTTTGAAATTAACTGTATATCTTCAGTAAGTAGGCCTATGTTTGAAAACCATTGATTTGAAAAATCTTAATGGGATGGAAATCTTCTTCGCTGCAAATATTAGGAATTTTCAGATTTTTTAAAATACAATTTTGTATTCTGAACGATTCAGTTATTGTATTTTAATTGTATAAAAAATACATTTTTGAGTATTTTGGCCAACTCTGCTTGTTGTGTAGTGGATAGCATTGTTAGTTCGCACACGTGAAGTTCCGAGTTAGCTAAGAGTTTAAAAGTATTTCTAAGGTGTACTGTAGTACACTGCAACCCTGCTTCTTAATGACAAAGGGGAACCTATATTGGGCGATGTGACTAGAGGAATGGAAAGTAACTGACCACCCTACCCCACTTAAACTTCAGCTCAAGTATCTAGTTAGTGATAGCATGGCATAGTCAAGATTGTCCGCCTCGTTGCGTAGCGGCTAGCATTCTTGGCTGTCACTGCGGAGGCCCGGGTGTGATTCCCGGCTCTGCCAAGAAATTTAATTCTGGTCTCGTGAGGCAAAACTGAGAAGAGGTGTGTACGAATCCTGCCTCAGCCACCCTAGAAGTGGTTTTCCGTGGTTTCCCACTTCTACTCCAGGTAAATGTTGGGATAAATAGATAATAATATCGTATGGCCTCGGTTGCCGGGTGCAAGCTTTGTAATTTGACACCCAGAGGGTAGCTTGCATGTCGATTTCGTTGTTCCTTGAATCACTATGAAAGTCAAGGAGGTTAGATATCTAAGCTCCTTGAACACTATAGCGCTTTCTAGTAGAGAAATGAGGAACTTTGTGTTGGCGGAAACTTCCGAGATTAATTTTGCCGTTATGAACACGGCCTACTGAAATCAAATGGGTTCTTTGACATGCCAACATCGTATGACATGCGTGTCGTATTTTTGCCGCCTTTCAAAAATCACTTACCACGGCCAGGAACGAACCTGCAATCTTGGTGTTAGTGGACCGACACGCTATCCACTCACCCACCGTGGCAAGCTAATTGCTGGGATGATACCTAACTTAAGGCCACGACTGCTTCCTTCCCAAATTCTACCTCAACTACAAATACCCACACTAGTGCAGACATCACAGTAACATCGGTTATCAGAAAAAGTCTCCAGACACCTAAGCACACGGGCCTACATAAACACGATGACACAAAGCCACTAAATAATCAACAACAACAACTCATAGTCTGGAACTCCCTTGTTGATATGACACTAAGATTAAATTAAATCAAAAAACTAGAATTAATCAAATAGCGTTAATTTAATAATTTCACTTGTTGAGTTGTTTAGGATGTTGCTTCAATTCAAGGCAGTGGAAGATTATCTAAGTTAACTTGTCAGCTGAGGGCTCAACTGCCGTTGTTCCCAGGAATTATCTTGGTATTGTACGTAGGTTACGTGAACCCGAGGGTCATTTATGGTTTTGAAAGTGGTAAGTTATGTTTCCAATATGGTACGGTATCTTCATATTGACAATCGAAACCACTCCCTACCAACTAGAAAGTACAGCGCATCTACCGAGTGACTTACGCAGCTCTTACTGTAGCGTGTACTGTACAGTTGTAAATGATAATAATAATAATAGCGTGGGCCTTACCACGCAAGGCTATGAAGCCAATCTAAAGCCGGACTTGGGAGACAAGTAGTTTTGAACTCCTCCGTCCTTGATGTGGTTTTCCTTGGTTTTCCATTATCAACTCCAGTCAAATGCCGGGATGATATCTTCGAATTTACCTCAAGATCTTTTTCTCAAATAAGCCCAGTTGGCTTTCATCTGATTTAGACAATGTCCAGGTCTCTTCACTATACATTAATACTGGACCAACGCCAATCAGAAACTAAGACAGGTGGTTATAAAGTTACCAATGGATGGGTACCACCATAAAATATGTAAAATAATGTCCTACCACGCCCCAAATGAACTCTGCGTGTGCTCGTTATGTGACCAGTTCTGTAACATATATCACATCACACGATGTAAAAATAACCAAAAATCACTGTGCGACTAGTTAATACCCGTCAAAACATGACTGTCATTGGGAAAATATTTACTAATGGATTTTCTTATACAGTATGCATTTTTGAACGATTGCTTTTTGACACTGTTGCAACTTTAAGGGCGTAGAAAGATCAACTTCGCAACATATAACTGGCCATGACTGAAACCTCGATGAGACAAACAGAGACCTACACATTCCAGAGTTTCCACTTGAGCTTTATTGATTGTGATAAAGTTCGCCTAGCGAATTGGAAATTGGAAAATTGAAGTGTTTTATCGGAAGATGTTAAATCAACTCGAAGGATTATAGCTCTCTGTCCATTAAGTGATTTGCCTCCACATATACTAACTCTAAAAGTTTGAGCCTTAGAGCCACAACAATATTTCCCTCCTTTTTAATTATCATAAACAAAGATCTTAGTAAGACGCGGCGGGATCCGCCATTTCTCTGGTGGAATAGAGTCATTGTGCGCAGGCGCGGGAGCGACAAATATTACATTTTTCTCCAATAATTTAAAATTATACCCTAACATATATTTTCCTTTTAAAGACACTCTGCAAATCTACATCCCAAGAGCTCTCGTTAGAATGAATTACGAAGTTAATCGGTTAAGACGTTATCTCAATCTCGCGGTAACAAATATCCCTTGGTGTTTTAATTATATAGATACCGTAGATAGATAAGCTATTACCTGCTATTTACATCTCGCTGAGGCAGGCACAGTGGACACTAACCCAATCTCCCCTATCTTCATCTGAAATGTGTGCTTGCTCATTGCCGACATGACATTCCTCTGGGAGCATCCTGTGTCGGAACGCTCAACCCCTGGGTGCCAGACATGCATCATGACCAGGCTTGTCACTCAACCATGCCAGCAATCTGAATCACAGTACACTACAAGGACATGACTTTCATTCTGCGACCGAGCTGTAGTAGAGGAGTACAAGGGCGTAGATTTATTTTAAAATTTGAAGGGGTTGCCACTATAAGTTTATTTACACTCAGGTATCATCTCTACTTAGTATAAAACAAAGTCCCCGATTCTTGGATGTAACGGGTAATCTCGAGAATCACTGTATGTATTTTTATGCGGTTTTCACCATTCTGTAAAGGATATCTCGAGGAAGGGTTCTGTAGAAAATTATTTATTTATGACCAAAGGAAGCAGAGCAGTAACGATTTCAGTGAAAAAGTTGAAAAAAAATGGTGTCCGTGCACTTTTTGAGCTTATGCTGGGTAAATCGTTAAAAATATCTATATACTATGAGTGTAAGTTCAGCATAAAAAGTTCTACAAAAAATCTGCGCCGACATATTTCGATCTCCAATACATCGCCCACTGCAAGTGTTCTTACGTTTTCATTTCTTCCAACAATTTTCATTCAATTACTAGCTCCAAGACAGTTTACGAGCTAGCTAGCAGGCGAGCGAGCCTATCACCCAAGACACTCTCGACTCGTGTCGAGTTAAGACTTCAGAGAAGAGTGGATGTGTTTGGAGTTTCCCTGGAAGTGCAACTCGGCCTTTCTTTACTTCGTCTGTGAGCGTTTCGTTTCTCAGAATACACATTCAAGTTTAGATTATACAGAAAGGGGATTTGTGTTTCATGCACCTCGCTATTCTTAAATTACGTCACACAAGAATTCATTGCACATGCTATCTCCATGATAATATAATTAATAGTCCACTTAGTGATTTTAACCCATCATGCCGGGACGGATTTCATGAAATTGAGAAAAATATGCTTTTCACGTAACAATAAAACTGAGCAACAAATAATTTCTCGATTGTCACAAAAGAGAGAAAGAAAAAATTCACAAAGACAACGGGAGTCATCCCCAAAGTTCCTTTGACACAGGGAAGAAATGTTCATGGTTTGTGGTCCGATAAAGAGAATTCTGCTATGAATTATGATTGCTCCATCAATTATATAAGTGATGCTTCAGTTTCCGGGCGAAGTCGAGGCGGGTTGCTGGTATATAGAACGCTAAGGAGTATATTTCACAAAACTCAAGCTCTTAAGAGGAAGTAAAAAGTTGCGGTAGGGTATGTACCAATATCTACCAAATCTTCTCAATAGTACAGGAAAAATCTTGAAATATAGACTATTTATTTTGTTTATAAAGTGTGAATACACTACTGCCCAGCCATTCGGCCTACAGATCACGCAATGACGCGTGGTCAGCGCGTTGGGTACCCATCGCGGTTAATCTTGGTATCCGTGATCGGGGTGCTACCCAATTGTCCTCTCGAGGCTGAGTGTACCCGGTTCAATCCCTCACGCTAGTTCCTAAAATCCCTGACGGACGTGTGGATCAAACACGGGGCCTCCTAGTGGATTACCAGAGAGTGAGAAACTATAGAATTTCGTAGCCACTTCAAAGGTAACAAGTAGTTCCGTGAAGAACTATACAGCCTATTTTCATATATCCTACTTATGATAATTGTCTCTATCAATATATAAAATTTCAGTTTGATTGCTATAATAGATTCGTGGATATTGAGAACCATCTAAATAATTCGGTTGGTTGCCATGTTGGATTTTTATATATATAGGCTATAGAGTTATGTAATATTAGATGACGATTATTGCGTAGTTTCATCATTCAAACGCTGACTTCCATTTCATGATTAGGACACAAGAAATTATAACTTAATTTTAAAATTTCGCACAGCCGCCATCTTTAGATTATGTAAACAATTGAACTAAATTGTATATGAGTGCATTACAATGTGTATAACCGTTTGCTGTACCATACACTGCGCTTGAATGGTTAAATCGCGAGAAAAATCTGATACATATTTCAAATTCACTTGGCCGCCATGTTCGTTTTGTACTCAACAGGTTTATATAAGTAAACATTCAGAGTAGTGCCTTTTATCACCATAAAAAATTCCATGGTGATATCAGTAATATTTTCAGAGGTATAGCATGCCGGTGATATATTTAGCACAACCGCCATGTTGGATTGATCAGACCTAATGAAGTTTAAAGGGTACGGTCGGGGTTGGATAAAATAGTACTATGACTTATCCGAATTTCATTGAAATCTCTCCAGCTGTTTGGATTTTATTTGGACACACACACACACATATGCACACACACACACACACACACACGGACAATAGGTGATCTTATAAGCCTATTTTTTCCATAAATGAAAATATGCCGAAAATAGCAATATTATGTATTCTTCGCCAATTGTAGCTGTTGCTGCTGTAGAGACGCTACGTGATAAGCGAGACTTATTTAGCAATTTAAGAGAGAAGAATGTTATTCAGTGAGAGTACCTTGCTCTGGTCAGAGGCTTGCCAAGAATGTTGAGGCTGTCCTCTGCCAAGACTGCTTGTCATACGTCCCAGGTGGAATAGGCTCTGGGTGTTGATGGATGAACCCCCAACTCCCCGGCCTTGTAAAACATTCCAGTCCGCTCTCCAAGTGAATAAGTAGCCACTTAAGTGGTTCAGATTAAGTCCTCTGACTAACATGGCGGCTATTTCTGTCCACTAAGAGGGTTGAATGTGATGACAGGACTTCAAATCGCTACTGCTTTGTATGGGAAGTTAAAGAAGAAGCTATTTGTATTTGCACACAGCTCTCAGGTTGTCCTAATTTTTTCGGACCCTCATACTGTCATATACATGGTTATTCTAGATCAGTTCTCTCACCATTATTGTTCAACTTATATCTCTCTGACCTTCCCGACACTTCATCCAGAAAATTCTGCTATGCCGACGACTTGGCTCTAGCCGTACAACATCAGGTAATGGAGACGACTGAAGAGATTCTGACCAAAGACTTGTCTATACTGAAAAATTACTTCAAAATCTGGAGACTTCAACCCAGTGTGAGTAAAACAGAAGTGTCTTGCTTCCATTTAAATAATCGTTTGGCGAACGTGAAATTGAATGTAAGTTTCAGAGGCGGAATTCTTCGTCATAATTGGAACCCAAAATACCTTGGAGTCATCTTGGATCGTACACTATCATTCAAGCAACACCTACTGAACTTGGCAAAAAAGCTGAGGACTCGAAACAACATCCTCCATAAGCTGTGTGGAACTACCTGGGGATCTTCAGCAATCACCTTGCGATCTTCAGCCTTGGGTTTGGTGTACTCAAGTGCTGAGTATTGTGCACCTGTTTGGTTGAACAGTCATCATACAAGGCTTGGTGATACCCAGCTTAATACCACAATGCGCATCATATCTGGCGCAATCATATCTACTCCAGTTCATTGGCTTCCACTGCTAACCGGTATAATGCCATCTGATTTACGTCGATCTAATGCCCTTATGAGGGAATTTCACAAGATCTCCAGGAATCCTAGTCTACCCGTGCATAGTGACCTGCCACTTTTGAATCTTAAAAGACTAAAATCACGCCATCCAACTCTGCGTGATGCTGCTGACATGGATGCTAAAGTTTTTAATTCTCTTGAACAGTGGAAAGGTCGGTGGGAAGCAGCAACAGATGTGCGCCTGCATACTATCTTCTCAGGTCCCAGACTTCCAAGTGGATTCCATCTACCACGCAAGACCTGGACCGCCCTGAACAGAATCAGAACAGGCCATGGCCGGTGCAGAGACGCCCTCCAGAAGTGGAAAAAGGTACCTAATCCAGACTGCGACTGCGGAGCTCCACACCAGTCTATTCACCACAGTGTCAAAGAATGTAAGATTCGAGCCTATCACGGTGGTGAAGTGGACTTCCTGCTGGCAACTTCAGATGCTGTACGCTGGATTGAAAACTTAGACATTCAATTGTGAAGCACAAATGACTTTGTTTCTCGTCTGTAAATATGTACATATATATTACCGATATTGTCTTATAAGCCATACGCTAAATAAATAAATAAATCTAAATTAGTTACCTGAAAGCATCAATGAATAATTTCGAAACTACTGATTGAAATTGATTCAGATGTTTGTCAAACTTCATGTCATATCATCAAGTTCTACGCGAAGCCGACAGACTTCGCTCCATGCACTCTCCTCGCTCGTCTGGAGGTATTTGTTGTTGTTAATTCATTTGAGGGTCTTGGGACACCTTGATAAATTGTCCCATGTCGGTGGTTGTGATGCACTTGTCTGATAACCTGTGTTGCTGTGATGACTGGATTAGGGACAGGGATGGGGTAGGCGCCCTGGGATTTGCAGTAAGGTACTATCCCGACATTTTCCTGGAGGGAGTGTGGAAAAACCAAGATCCACACTCAGGATAGCCACTGTGAGCTCCGAGATTCGAACTTCCGATCTCCGGACTTGCTGTAGTTGGCCTGGAGGCTGTGGTGAAAGATTTAAAGGGAAGGCCTTACCGTGGGGTCTGGAGGTGAACAGCAGTACGGAGAGCACACGTAGTGTGTCTGTCGTTTGATGAAGCCTCCATGGCGACTGAATTACGTTTTCCTCCAGACGAGCGAGTAGAGTGCATGGACCGAAGTCTGTCGGCTAGGCCTAAAACTTGATGATATGACATAAGGTTTGACGAACATCTGTACCAATTTCAATCGGTAGTTTCGAAATTATTAATTGATGATTTCAGGTAACTAATTTGGAATAACCCTGTATAATGGCCACGATGGCAAAGAACACCAAAATCACGATCGTATCCGAGCCCCAAAAGCAACCTCTATATATAAAATATATCTCATTTTACGCGTATCAATGCGAGGAGCAACGTTCGTGGTTAGAAGTGGGAACCGAATCCAGCGTTTTAAGGCCCTAAAACGAACGGTTTTCGAGATATTGCCAGAAAACTATCCCCGGTCTGCGAAATTTCAGCGGTTGCCATAGTAACGTTGATCTGTTTCTCAGAGGGTTATTTAAGAAAAGCGTAGAATGTGCATAAAGGTACATAAATTATTCTTGACCTAGTCCTATTATTGAGATTGTCCTGTTTGGGCAGTTTTGTGCATGATATCGCTCACAATGTTTATTGCACAATTTGCACACGCAGGATTCTTCCGGTTGATGAAATCTTAGGTTCTGACATAGCTTGTGATGAAAGCCGTGCGTTGCAAATCTTGTCAGTATGTGTCTAAGTTCATAATTTGGCTGCTTCCATTCCGATGTTGTCATGGCGTCTGTTGAGTAAAATTCGGGTCATATGGCATTAGTTTTCTCTTTTAACAGGTGTAGTGTCTTTTCATAAGCCTTAGTACTTGGTAGCCAGAATTGTGCTGTTATGTCCTCAACGAAGAAGGTTTCTTTTGTTAGCCTCGATAGTGCTGACTTCCCCACTCCCAGAATCCGTTTTAGGTAACGGGCTTTGACCTTCTCAATTGTTGATAGATTTGTGATTGTTAGTTTGTCCCAGATGATGTTAATCCCCTAGGTTGCTATTGGTGCTATAGCAGTCTTGAGCAGTGTTAATGCAGTGGCTATTGAGATTCGCTGTGGTTGTTGGATATGATACATGACTTTTATTGCAGCAGTGACTCTCTCTGTAACATGGAAGTTGAAGGATGATAATGTTGTTTGTAAAGTAACTCCGAGGTATTTAAATTTTGAGACTACTTCTAAAGGTTTATTTTGTAGTGTTATTGTGTTTCTTGAAGCATGTTTCCCTCCTCTCCTAAAGGCCTTTTGTTTGGTTTTACTTTGGTTATTATAGCCGTGTCTCACGGGCATTGGGAGAGTGTGGGTTCAAATCCCACCTCGGCCATACTGAAAATGATTCTTGTGGATTTACGTTTTCACCACCAGGCAAATGCCGGGACGCGGACGTTTCCTTTCAACAAGTCCACGGCTGTCTTCTTTACAAAGTTCGTTCCCTGACCCTTCTTTAATTAGAACCAAGTTTGCGGTCGCCTAGGGAATTGGCCTGTCACCATCCCCAGTTGTATTTGCTGACAAAGTGTGTCCAGTTCCAAGACACTG
Organism: Meconema thalassinum; assembly: GCA_946902985.2. Taxonomy (NCBI): domain Eukaryota; kingdom Metazoa; phylum Arthropoda; class Insecta; order Orthoptera; family Tettigoniidae; genus Meconema; species Meconema thalassinum. The sequence goes on along the minus strand of OX336391.1, from coordinate 43,610,541 downwards.
TCCTTGCGCCGGTAGATGAATGGTCCCTCGCAGAGTCCGTGGGTGAAACCGTGCAGTCCATGAAGGGCCTAGGCCTACTAAGCAACCGCTGCCCAGCCATTTCACCTGCAGATTAAGGGGTGACGCCGGCTGTGCGTAAAGCCATTAACAAAAACTTGAAGTTCTTGATTTTGAGCAATTAATAACACCTGTTGTTTAATATCATGTATCCTAGATTCATTTAGGGAGCTTGCGCCGGTGCGTGAGTGGTCAACGTGTTGGTCTACTAACCCCAAGCTTGCAGGTTCGCTCCTGGCCGTGGTAAGTGATATTTTTGAAAGGCGGCAAAAATTACGACACCATGTCATACGATGTTGGCATGTCAAAGAACCCATTTGAATTCAGTAGGCCGTGTTCATAATGGCAAAATAAATCTCGGGAGTTTCGCCAACACAAAGTTCCTCATTTCTCTTCTAGAAAGCGGTATAGTGTTCAAGGAACTTAGATATCTAACCTCCTTGACTTTCATAGTGATTCAAGGCACAACGAAATTCGACATGCAAGCTACCCTCTGGGTGTCAAATTACAAAGCTTGCAGTCGGCACCCGAGGCCATACGATATTATTATTATTATTATTATTATTATTATTATTATTATTATTATTATTATTATTATTATTTAGGGGGCTGCGTGGCGCAGTCGGCAGAGGCGCTGTGCTTCTAATTGAAAGGCAGTGGGTTCGATCCCCACCCACGTAGTGGATTTTAGAAACCAAACTACCACTTTAGGAAACGCAATTAGCCCTGGGGTTCACTCAGCCTACACCAGAAATGAGTACCAGGGTAATTCCTGGGAGAAAAGACGGCCGGGCGTTCAGCTGACAACTCCATCCCATCTAGTGCCGATGTCTCAAAGGGTGGAAGCATCTACCTTCCACTACTCCCAGGGACCAGAATCTAGCAAAACAAAGCGGATTCTGTGTTATTGTGGTGGCTGCGTAGGCCAGAACTAGGCAGGAGACGTTCGCGGCCCCAAACTAGTCACTTGCCCGGGGAAGTAGTGGGGAACAGTGGAAAACCATAAGATGGCTGAGGTGTGAATCGAACCCATTTGCTCTCAGTTCTGCCTCACATAGCTGAGTGCACCACTCTCCGGCCCTCGGGACAGAATTCAGTTTGTTGTAAGAGCCTGGAATCAAACCCGGACCTCAGGCCTGACGGCCGCTCCTCGGGGTGGTCTAGCGAATAGATCTACAAAATACATTCGTACAGTGTACGGCTTGGCCATGTTTAAACACCTGATCCTGTGAGTTCTCCGTAGATAAGCAACATTGGACGTGGTCAGGGTAGGTGGATGACCGGTTCTGGGGGAACATATACTGTCAGTGGGGGTAAGGGAAGGAGGAGCGGAAAGAAATTGGCCACCCTGCCGCAAATAAACTGCGGCTCAGGACAGTCTCTTCGGAGGTGCAAATCAGCCTTCGGGATGGAAACTCCTTTTTTAGTCATTATAAACGTATGCTGATATCGTTTTCTTTCAAATGACTAATCCTCACTGGCTATATTATTTTTTCTGAGTATGATGCGAGATGGAGTCCCTTTCTTCTTCTTAGCAGCCTCTGCAGACAACTCAGAATCTCTAAGAAACCCCTAAGGATGTCGAATTGGCTGGTGAAAAGCTAAAGGAAGTAGGAGACTTCTGTTACTTAGGAAGCAAAATAACCAGTGATGGGCGAAGCAAAGAAGATATAAATAAAAGTAGGTTAGCAGAGGCAAGGAAAGCATTTCTACAGAAAAGGAATCTGTTAACATCGAATATAGATTTAGGTATTAGGAAGTCATTTTTGAAGGCCTTTGTATGGAGCGTGGCGCTCTATGGAAGTGAAACTTGGACTGTTGGAGAAGCAGAAAAGAAGAGCATTGAAGCGTTTGAAATGTGGTGTTACAAAGGAATGATGAAGACCAGATGGGTAGATAGGGTTACAAACGAAGAGGTTTTAAGACGAGTGGGAGAGGAGAGATGTATCTGGCGACTGCTAATGAAGAGAAGAGATAGGTTGGTAGGACACATACTAAGACACCCAGGAATAGCAAGCTTAGTTATGGAAGGAAGGGTCGAAGATAAGAACTGTAGGGGTAGACTAAGGTTAGAATTTGTTAAATAGTTTGCCTCGGATGTAGGGTGTGGTAGCTATGTAGGGATAACACGATTAGCTCAGGACAGGGAGGCGTGGAGCGCTGCATCAAACCAGTCGAAAGACTGAAGACTCAAACTACAGCAACAAGTATCTTACTAGCAATTCTTTTGTTTCCAGTGCTGGATAATTACGTTGATGCCAACGAAAGGGGGCGTTGACCAAGCGTTCAACCGGACATCTAATGTCACGCTAGTTCTTTGAAAATGGCCACAACTAAACGATTCACAAGACAACAGTTTAACTGCATGCCAGCTGGGCTTCCTTAGAGATGCTAACCGCTCAGCCTTTACCCATTCAACATTTGATTGCCGCTGAGCGTAGCTGCGCCAGCGTTTGTTGTTTATTGTAGCATGAGCCCTGCGGGGCGAAGCGGAGGACACAGCGATGACAGAGTGCATTCTGCACATAAGTCAAGCATTATTGCGTCAGATAAGCATCACAGGAGCTCATGTTACCACGGACAGTTAAACGATGACAGGGGCTACTTTAGCTGAGTCATATCCTACTGTACCTCTCAACGAAGCAGTCTGACGTGTGACACAAGTAAACAAGGAATAGTTCCCATCTCGACCGCCGGCAATCAATTCGTGAAAGGGTAATACAGAGACATTATCAATGTGCACGGCAAACTAAGCCGGCTGTGACTGGCGCAGATCGCGGGCGCACGTACCCGTTTCAGCTGGTGGTTGGCACGCACTTTCACACTTGTACCAAACATGTTCAATAATGTGTACTTACAGTGCTCATAGGCGATGCTGAAAATGTCCTCCCTCTCTTGTAACACACACCTGACAGCTTCTGATGAAAGAATGTCCGTCAACTTTTTTATTATTTAGGACGCTGTTTCCTTGAATTGTTTAGCGGGCCTCCTAATTATTGTTCTGGCATTAGACACAGGTCTTCCTGGAAACTTGATTCGAAATTTTCGTCTTGTTTCTGAAAAAGATGTTCTGCTTTTCAAGTACGAATTATGGATATACACTCGTTCGCAAAATGTGAATTGGTGTCAGGCATGGCCAACAATCACAGTAATCACAACACTCACTAAACGTGCAACACTAACGTCTAAGCCTTGTGGTTCTTAACCGGTGGTCCGCGGGAGAGAAGGGTCCACCAGAACGTATAAAAAAGTGGCCAATAAATGGGGATTTTGAAAACAATGTGCGTTGAACGAGATTCGTCCGGGTTTTGAATGACAAAACACGTGTGAACTAACGATATGAGTCAGTGGAGCACGCCATCCACCGGCTGAACTTAATACGCGCGCCCGCGATCTGTGCCAGTCACAGCCGGCTTAGCTTGCCGTGTTTATCGGGGCGCACATACAGTAGATAACGACCCTGGACCTTGCTACCTTTGTACGATGAGCGTCAGTTTACAACACAACTGACCTTCCCAATTAATATTATTTACACATATTTTGTTCTCGGCCGGAAGCCTCCGTGGCTTAGGCGGCAGCACGCCGGCCTCTCACCGTCGGGTCCGTGGTTCAGATCACGGTCACTCCATGTGAGATCCGTGCTGGACAAGACAGAGGCAGACAGGTTTTACTCCGGGTACTCCGGTTTTCCCTGTCAAAATTTCATTCCAGCAACACTCTCCACTATCATTTCATTCCATCTGTCATTCATTTAATCATTGCCCGAGAGGAGTGCGTCAGGCCTCGGCAGCCGGTACAGTTCTTATCCTCGCCGCTAGATGGGGGCTTCATTCATTCCATTCCTGACTCGGTCGGAGACTGGAAGCAGGCTGTGGATTTTCATTTTCATTTTGTTCTCGTCAATCCTCTTGAGATTTTCGTAGGTTTATCACAATTTCTCTGGCGCGGTAAGATAATCTGCCGCGAGTTTTACGTCCCTCACGCCCTTCACTGTAATGAGTGGAGAGTTATATTTAAATGTGCTGGATGAGGCCGGAGAATAGCAGAAGATGTGTAGCGTGCCATGTGTGTGGGGGGAGAGCAGGTGCCACATTAGGGCACACAATACAATCATTATTAGCGGTCTAACATACCTGGACAGCGGCCTAACCCGCGAGGAATGAGTCATCCCCTCTCCTCTCATCCCATGGGCAACACACGTGCCGGGCATTAGCAAAATGCTCAAATTGGTGAAGCTATGCCAGGCCCTGACATTAGTCATTTAAGTATGGCACGAGGTCCCATAGGGCCCTCCCCTGCACACTCCATCTGACTTCTCCCCCTTTGACTGGCTGATGACATCTCTGCTTTTGTTACCCTCAAAAGAATGCTAGAAAATTTGTTTCATTGTCACCAGGAGTGCTTAATATTCCTTCTCGTTCTATATCGAAAGTGCGTAATATATATTATGTTCGGCCCTGAGCATTATGTGTCAGTAAACTCGCCTATAATGGTAATAACACTCGTATGGAAGTTATAAAACTCGCATACGCTCGTTTTATAAATATACTCGTATCTTAATTATAGCCAATATAGGCTCGTTGCATAATGTACTATTATGTTCGACCCTGACTATTATGTGTCAGTAAACTGTATCATAATGATGGTCATTATAACACTATTTCTCATTATGAAACAGTTTCTCCCACCAATCACATCTCAAGAAACAGTTGTTTGACCAATTAGATAAGGTTAGCATCGCACCTGCGTGGAGTTCCAAGGCCTTCTAAACTGCGTTGCCTAGTGTCATAGTGGGGTAATCGAGAAGGCCATGGTCAAATGCAAGGCATTCTCTGCGTCTCATGCGCTCTGTTCAGTACATAAAACTGGCGAAATCTCGACAGATATTTATGAATATGTATCTTCGAACATAAAATAGTTATAATAATTATAGTCGAACATAAACATTCGTATGCAACTCGCCTATAATGGTAATTAAGACACTCGTATGGAAATTATAAAACTCGCATACACTCGTTTTATAAATATACTCGTGTCTTAATTATAGCCAATATAGGCTCGTTTGACATGATTGTACCCAAATTAAATGGGTTATTCCCTAATCCTGAAAATGTATTACATGTGATTAATAAATACACTTCGATGGCCAGTTTCGATCGTCAAGCCATCATCATAAGATCCGTTACACTTAGGCTATAAAATGTATGTCTGAAAATATGGGTGAAAGTATTTACAATATGTATACTTATTTAGTTGCAGTATTAGTTAATGACCCCTGGCACTATAGCCCGTGAAGGGCCTAGGCCTAACAAGCGACCGCTGCCCAGCCATTTGACTGCAGATATTGGGGTGACGCGTTGTCAGCACATCGGGACTTCTCGGCTGTTAATCCTGGTTTTCGTGACAGGGGCGCTTCCTCACTGTCAGACAGCTACTCAATTGTCCTCACGAGGCTGAGTGCACCCCGTTCCAACCCACACGTCAATTTCTAAAATCTCTGAAGGAGCCTGGAATCGAACCCAGGTTCTCCAGGTGAGAGGCAGGCACGCTACCCCAACGCCATGGGACCGACTTAATATTTAAGATAACCCATTTCATTTGGGTACTGTCATATCCGTGGCTTAGGCGGCAGCACGCCGGCCTCTCACCGCTGGGTCCGTGGCTCAAATCCCGGTCACTCCATATGAGATTTGTGCTGGACAAAACGGAGGCAGACAGGTTTTTCTCCGGGTACTCCGGCTTACCCTGTCACAAATTTAATTCCAGCAACACTCTCCACTGTCATTTCATTTCGTCTGTCATTCATTTAATCATTAGCCCGGGGGGATTGCGACAGGCTTCGGCAGCCGGCACAGTTCATATCCTCGCCGCTAGATGGGGGCTTCATTCATTCGATTCCCTGACTCGGTCGGTTGATTGGAAGCAGGCTGTGGATTTTCATTTTCATTTCATATTGACCGACTGAAAAACATCAAACATTCGCTTTCTAAGGCAACACTGAAAATGGCTTCAAACACCATTATTATTATTATTATTATTACTATCCGTTCACGGTGTTTTCTACACCCACCTTACGTTTCTGTAATTTTTGGTTAATCTGGTATGATCGAATTAGTATTATTCAAAATAAAATATTATTTCCTCAATTGGCTGCCGGTTCTGCTAAGAAATGTACTGCTGGTTTGAAGACAAGAACGGGATTAACTCAGCCTTGTAAGGCAAAACTGAGAGAAGAGGGGGGTTCGATTATTACCTCAGCCATCCCAGAACTGTTTTTCGTGTATTTCCCACTTCAACTCCAGGCGAATGTCGGAATGGCACATTAAGGCCACGGCTGCTTCCTACCCAAATTTTAGCCCCCAGTACAAATACACACTTTGGTACATCTATCAAAATAACACAGGTTATCAGACAGATTCCAGACACTCTTCAAGTACATGGGGCTACATTCAAAGCCCCAACATGAATCATCCAACATCCACAACAAAATAATAAGGGTAGTTTATCTCCAGGTCCCTAAGTATCGTTAGAGATGCGCTAGAGAAGAGTAGTTAATCTTAAGGTACCTAAATATCTTTAGAGATGCGCTAGAGAAGAGTAGTTCCCTCCAAGTAGGCTTACCTAAGTAACTTTAGGGACGCGCTACAGAAGAGTAGTTAAAATCCAGGTACCCAAGTATCTTTAGAGACGCGCTACAGAAGAGTAGTTAAAATCCAGGTACCCAAGTATCTTTAGAGACGCGCTACAGAAGAGTAGTTAATCATCAGGTGCCTAAGTATCGTTAAGGACGCGCTACAGAAGAGTAGTTAATCTCCAGATACCTAAGTATCTTTAGAGACGCGCTACAAAAGAATACTTAATCTCCAGGTACCTAAGTATCGTTCGAGATTCGCTACAGAAGAGTAGTTAATCTCCAGGTACCCAAGTATCTTTAGAGACGCGCTACAGAAGAGTAGTTAATCTTCAGGGGCCTAAGTATCGTTAAGGACGCGCTTCAGAAGAGTAGTTAATCTCCAGGTACCTAAGTATCTTTAGAGACGCGCTACAGAAGAATAGTTACTCTCCAGGTACCTAAGTATCTTTAGAGACGCGCTACAGAAGAGTAGTTAATCTCCAGGTACCTAAGTATCATTCGAGACGCGCTACAGAAGAGTAGTTAATCTCCAGGTACCTAAGTATCGTTAGAGATGCGCTAGAGAAGAGTAGTTCCCACCAGGTAGGCTTACCTAAGTAACTTCAGGGACGCGCTACAGAAGAGTAGTTAATATCCAGGTACCAAAGTATCTTTAGAGACGCGCTACAGAAGAGTAGTTAATCTCCAGGTACCTAAGTATCTTTAGAGACGCGCTACAGAAGAGTAGTTAATCTCCAGGTACCTAAGTATCGTTCGAGACGCGCTACAGAAGAGTAGTTAATCTCCAGGTACCTAAGTATCGTTAGAGATGCGCTAGTAAGAGTAGTTAATCTCCAGGTAGGCTTACCTAAGTAACTTTAGGGACGCACTACAGAAGAGTAGTTAATCTCCAGGTACCAAAGTATCTTTAGAGACGCGCTACAGAAGAGTAGTTAATCTCCAGGTACCTACGTATCGTTAGAGACGCGCTACAGAAGAGTAGTTAACCTCCAGATACCTAAGTATCTTTAGAGATACACTAGAGAAGAGTAGTTAACCTCCAGGTTCCTAAATATCGTTAGAGACGCGCTAGAGAAGAGTAGTTAATCTCCAGGTGAGCCTACCTAAGTATCCCTAGAGACGCGCTACAAAAGAGTAGTTAACCTCCAGATACCTAAGTATCTTTAGAGATACGCTAGAGAAGAGTAATTAACCTCCAGGTACCTAAATATCGTTAGAGACGCGCTAGAGAAGAGTAGTTAATCTCCAGGTGAGCCTACCTAAGTATCCTTAGAGACGCGCTACAGAAGAGTAGTTTATCTCCAGGTACCTAAGTATCGTTAGAGATGCGCTACAGTAGATTAGTTCAGGTACCTAAGTATCTTAGGAGACGCGCTATAGTAGAGTATTTATTTCCAGGTGCCTAAGTATCCTTAGACTGTGGTCAGCGAAAGCCATTCTTTAACAGCGTGAATACTGTCGAAAAATGAAATGATGTGGAGTACAGTAGGCTATTCCCTGTTTGGTTTGAGGAACCCATTATGCAGAAGAGGGATCACTAATTTCATTCTCTGCTGGAGATAAAAGTCCGAGGAACTCGTATGGAAAACTGGCGCTAAAATAAAATTGGCTGGCAGGATTGCTATTGGTAGTAGCGGAGGATGACGGTGCAGCGGGCGCGGGCCGTGAAGGGAACGGTGTCCGCACGGTAAACTTTAGCTACTAACGCATAGCCAATTACGGACAAAGCAAGTGTGCAATATAACCCCTCTTGCGTACATCACCCATGCAAATAACCTCCGCTGGAAACGTACTGCCATAGCTTCAAAGTCATGGGCTACATTATTTTTAGGAGAGCACGACGCTCATGTATTGGATTAGTGAAATAATTCTCTAACTTGTGGTGGAAGGGGAAGTGGTCTACTTGCTCCTAAACTTCGTTCATTCCGAAGCCACGGTATGGAAATGTAGTTATCCGTCCAGGGAGATGGCCTAGCTGCGCGTTTGCAGATCAGAGGTTTTAATTCCAGTGCTGTTTGGCCATTCTGAGTATTATTTTGATGATTTTCCTCTCCCCCTAACTCAGACCATCCAGGAGAGTTCCAGTTTTCACTTCCATAAGGCAGATCTAACAGAGCCTCAACGTTTTAGAACTGTTCGCCTCCAAGGAAACCATGCTTTTATTATTATTATTATTATTATTTCATCATTATGCCCATCTGTGGAGCGCGATGGAAATTATTTTGATAATGATATTTTATTCTTCCCCCAAAATCGCTTCATCTGCGCATTGAAAATCTTCCACGTCCTTCAGTCCATGATTTCTTGGTCCTGGTAACAATTTTCTCAGAGAAATGATGATTATTGATTAATGTTCTGAACTGGAGTCGATCTTGCATAACTTCCTCTGTGATGCCAACTTTTTGAAGGAGCAAATTCTCGGTGACTGCATTCCGCAGTAGATTTACACTTTTCCCTCGCTTCTTCAGGCCTGATTGCCCAAGAACAGCTTTACAGTAAGCTTACTATGCGACACTTCGTAAGTGTGACTGTCTTCTGCAACAGCTTAGAAGGGCCTGGGTTTAACTTCCAATCTGTTCCGCCTCTTAAAACAACCATAACAAAGTTCCACTTACAGCCTTTGTTAACAATATATGTTTATGTCTATTGGCAGATGGTATTCGAATATAAAAAGTTAAACAGTACTAATATGAATTGTATTTACAGGCATTTATTTATTTATTTATTTATTTATTTATTTATCGTATGGCTTTTAGTGCCGGGAGTGTCCGAGGACATGTTCAGCTCGCCAGAGGCTGTAGCTGCTTCAAGCGGACACCCATGGGGTGAGCTACAAGTTCAGTTCAATTCATGGTGTCCACAGGCAGAAAAAGTCAGGAATAGTCAGGAAAAGTCGGGAATTTTGTTTTTGGTCACGAAAAGTCAGGAAAAAGTGTGAAAAAATGGCGTGAGTCAGGAAAAAATGGCGAAAAGTATTAGAAAGTCAGGAATCTGATATTAACCATACAGTATTTTGTGTTTTATAACCATATTTTGATGTTACTAGTTCAACTAATCTCTAAAGATAAAAAGCAATACCTCACCGGACAAAATGGTAAGTTTCCATTTTTACAGTACATCATAGAAAAAAAAACTTTTTTTGTACGCTTTTTTAGCGTTGGCGTAGGGATGTGGCGACCCCATCACTAAAGTTTATATAGTTTAGCTTATTAATTACTTTGATTTATGTATTATTGTATTATAATTTATTTTATGTTCGACCCTCACTATTATGTGTCAGAAAACTGTATCATAATGATGGTCATTATAACACTCTTTTTCATTATGATACAGTTTCTCCAGCCAATCAGAGCTCGTTCATTGACCAATTAGGTAACGATACCTTCACGCGTGCGCTCAAAATCCAACATGTCGGACATAAACACAACATCGAACTATAATAAATTACCGACATGGAATACGCACCGTCCATATGTTCACGTAAATAAACTGGCGAATATGAGACAACAAATAGCACTGTACCTTAATATAATTTCTACACAGCGCATTCATTGTCTCCAAACAACTCCAGTGACAATATTACTGAGGGGCGGCAGATGTAAACATATGGCCTGCATATGGCATTGCAAGCACACAGAGCGCATGCGTCGGTCGTCCAGAGATCTTGAAAGACAGAGATATAACACCCAACGCTCGCTCTGCGATCACAAAATTCAAGTACCTGACTCTCAACAGATATTTATGAATATTTATGTTAAAACCTATAATAAAGTTATAATTATCGTCGAACATGAACAGTCGTATGCAACTCGCCTATAATGGTAATTAAGACACTCGTATGGAAATTATAAAACTCGCATACGCTCGTTTTATAAAAATACTCGTGTCTTAATTATTGCCATTATAGGCTCGTTGCATAATGTACTATTATGTTCGACCCTGACTGTTATATGTCTGAAAACTGTATCATAATGATGGTCATTATAACACTATTTTTCATTATGAAACAGTTTCTCCCACCAATCACAGCTCAAGAAACAGTTGTTTGACCAATTAGATAAGGATATCTTCGCGCATGCGCTCAAAATCCAACATGTCCGTATAAATTACCGAAAGTGCACCGTCCATATGTTCGCGTAAATAAACTGGTGAATATGAGACAAGAAATAGCACTGTGCCTTAATATCCCCAAATCCAATTTCTACACAGCGCGTTGTTTTCAAACGCATTCGGTGACATTTTTACTGAATACTGGCGCTCAATCTGCACATATGGCATTGAAGCACACAGAGCGCATGCGTCGGTCGACCAGAGAGCTTGGACATTAGAGATATCCTACACCCAGCGCAGCACCCGATGACACAATTCTAGTGACAATCTCAACAGATATTTATGAATATTTATGTTAAAACATATAATAAAGTTATAATTATCGTCCAACCTAAACAGTCGTATGCAACTCGCCTAATATGGTGGTAATTAAGACACTCGTATGGAAATTATAAAACTCGCATACTGTACGCTCGTTTTATAAAAATACTCGTGTCTTAATTATAGCCATTATAGGCTCGTTGCATAATGTACTATTATTTTGTATTTTAATTGATCAAAGAGGCGAGCTATGGGGATGGTGGAGGCTGCAAATAAGCTCAATAAACCATTTTTCCGATGTTACGATTATTTCGCGAGTCAGGAATTTGGTTGAAAAATGGTCAGGAAAAGTCAGGAAAATTGACATTGAAAATTCTGTGGACACCATGCAATTTCCAGTAGTTCAAACTTTCGCTACCAGATATCACTGCCAACTAGTGGTGATCGTTGGAACTTTCATAGAGCATTTCAACGAAATCTAACCTAGAAATTTAGCTTCACACACATTTGGTTTGTGGAAGGATCTTTTACATGCCATAAATATATGACACCGGCATCACTTCCCCTTCGAAGGAAGGCATACTGAAGGATTTTAATGCTCTTAAAAATTCTGACGACTTTGGCCAGGTTTGAACCCGCGATCTTAGGCACAGCAGTTCAGCATTTTCAGTATTTTCTAAAACCATCTCCCACGAGTAATTACCTCAAAAATGCTTTCTATGTCATTGTGTTATACTTTGCTACAGTCAAGAAAGAGACGAGAATGTCTTGAGCTGTTCCACAGTACCCGGTTCCTCTTGAACACGCTTGGCTACGTTGCTGTATTCATTGTGAATGGGAGTGCAGAGTTAAATTTTCTCGTCATATCTTTTCTGACACCAAGCAAGATGATCTGCTCAACCCCGCTAGCAAGTTAAATGTAAAATTAAATTTTCCGCGAGAAGGTAAATTCCCTTCTCCCTAAAGAGAAAGTGTTTCTTTAGCTTCCTTGTCGATCCATGTTCAACAGTTTGTGTATCTCCGTCCCTATGTTTTCTCACACACAGCTTTGCACTCTCAAATTAGCTCTTCCCTGATGTAAAGGGGGAAGTGAGGCGGAAGGAAATAAAATATGTTATAAAACACAACGGATGTTCGGGAAAATAAATCTCCCACACTTTTGAAATCCTTCTTCTGCATGCATTGTAGTAAAAATACCCTATGGTTTGCCATCAAAACCTTCTGATATCGATGTGCACCTCAAATGTATTCGCTAAACGTACTCTTGAGGACCAGAATACATTCACGTGATGTACCTATACAAACGTTCTTTACGGGAGCAATGAAACAGAACGAAACGCGCGAGCGTGTGTGCGCTATTTCCTTCCCCCACTTCAATACCTTTCTTCTCTTGCTTTGATTCTTTCTTTCATTCCTTCCCCCTTCTCTTTGTTCGGAGGAAACCAATAAAGTAGACTAAATGTGGAGGGATATGTGTGGATGGACCATAAAATAAGCAGACGGGAAGCTCAAGAAGAGTTGAGCATTAGCGGAAGCCATGTCGGAATTAGGGATCACTTGTCTTTTGCGACTGCCTTGTGGCTATCAACTCGTTTTTATACCCCTGCCTCTTCTTTTCTTTGCCTTCCCCTCCCTCAACAATCAGCGCCCACCAAAAGCTTGCGTACCATTTGTTTGAGAGGGAACCCCCTTCAAGTACGACAGATGGGAGAATCATCCAAGGTGATGCGAGAAAGACCACGATCTTAAGGAGTTCTATTCTCCCGCACACTTGAGCCAATGTAATTCTTCTCCACACATAGTTGCAAAGGTTTCCAATGTGTTCCACTGGAGTGACAATGAAAAGTACCACCGTGTTTTCTTGAAACTGGCCCCCTATCGGCAATAGTCAACCATTAAGGTGAAGTATCCTAACCACATGATGCTGTGGTAGGGATTGATCCCTATTTAATGATAGAGTTACTAGAAAATGGAGTTGTTTGAATACTTCATCGTCTGAAAGTATCACACTATGATGTCAACAGAGATAAATTTGTATAATAGCTTGAGTGATGTAACGGTTCAGATCAACCTGAGACTTATCTCTTATTTTGATGACGGACCAAGATGATAATACGTTTATCTAAACAAGCATTACCCGTCGCGGCTACGCCCGCGAATATTCTAGTTGTAAAGAGTACACTTAGCAAATCTCAATCATGAATGCTATGACTGATTTATCCTTGGTATGAATAATCAGACTTTATCAATTCAGCTACTGGTGCAGTGGTTAGGGGTTTGTCATTCCTTCATAGGTATATCAGAGTCAAGTTACTTTTCTGGGAATATCAGAGGCATTGTTAATTTAAGGGCCTTTAAATGTGGTTTTCGGAGACCCTTTATAGTCGGGTGAAAAAGACCTTTCGTACCACTCTCACACGTGAAAATTGCGTGAAAATATTCTAGAGTGCCCCTTGAACCCCTTAAGCGCATTATACTGTATGTATTGTTGAATTTTACAGCTTAATTTGGTTCAGTGATAACCTTATAACCATCTGGGAACTTTCACAGTAATGTAATAATTGGAATTGCATTGCGTCTTACAGAAATAGATGGACCTGTGAGATTCTGTTACCATGGTTACCGTGTTGCATTCTTTCATTATTTCATTGTAAATATACATGTTTTAAGGTATTTATTTAATTGTGAGGGAAGCCTCCGTGGCTTAGGCGGCAGCACGCCGGCCTCTCACCGCTGGGTCCGTGGTTCAAATCCCGGTCACTCCATGTGAGATCTGTGCTGGACAAAACGGAGGCAGACAGGTTTTTCTCCGGGTACTCCGGTTTTCCCTGTCAAAATTTCATTCCAGCAACACTCTCCACTATCATTTCATTTCATCTGTCATTCATTTAATCATTGCCCCAGAGGAGTGCGTCAGGCCTCGGCAGCCGGCACAGTTCATATCCTCGCCGCTAGATGGGGGCTTCATTCATTCCATTCCTGACCCGGTCGGAGACTGGAAGCAGGCTGTGGGTTTTCATTTAATTGTGAGGCATTTAAAGAGTAAGTGAGTGTGTTTCGCTGACGCATTGGGTTATGCTGAACCTGTAGGTACCCCATATGTGTAGGTTGGTGTTAATGGGACCTTATTTTCGGTACAAAACTGGAATGGGACCTTAGCAGAATAATATAGGGAGGGATAGTGTTCAAGTCACAACTATTCCTAACAAAATCTATTAAACACTCTCGTTTTATTCAAATTATTCATGTTTTTTTGGGCTCTTTCCGTGTGAAAATAAAATTAAATACCATAAATGCCATTGAAAAAGGAGGCAATGTTCCTTCGAAACGTCTGGTATCTAATTGTATTTTCACATGACATTAGCCCAAAATACATGAATAATTTGAATAGTAATCCGGGCCGTGAAAGCCTTAATCTACACATTCTCATTTGATGTATTATATATTTGTTGTTGTTGTTTCAGTCATCTGTCTTTTGACTAGTTTGATGCAGTCTCCATGCCTCCCTGACCTGAGCTAGTCGCTTCATCTCTACATAGCAAGCACACCTTGGTCTATCCCTACTGTTATTGTACTCAGCCCATAACTAAGCTTGCCATCCTGGGTGTCTTAGTAAACCTATCTCTTATTTAATGATTTTTGGCGGCTTCGGTGGCGTAGTTGGTAGCATGCTGAGCTTCTATGCCCAAGATCGCGGGTTCATACCCGGCCGAAGTCGTCGGAATTTTTAAGAGGTTGAAAATCCCTCAGTATGCCTTCCTTCGAAGGGGAATTAAAGCCGGCGGTCCCATGTCATAGAAAAATGGCATGAGAAAAAACCTTCGACAAACTATTAAATTCTGTGAAGCCAAAATTTGTAGGTTATAATTGATAACGCTCTATTAGTTCCAACGTTCGCCGCCAGGTGCTGACTGCGATGGCATCTAGTAGCCGATTCCGCAAACTAGGTGTCGTGGACGTTAGCATTTGGTAGCAAAAGTTGGAACTACTTGAAATTATTGTCTGCAGTCCTTACTTGAATTAAAACAGATAGCACACGCTAATACAGTCATCACAATTATCATCGGTTATCAGACAGATTCTACACACACCCAAAGTACACGGGCTACATGACCGCGTTGTCGCAGCCCCTAAACTGAGGAACCAACCATTTTTTTTAAATTTATTTCTTCTTCTTCTTCTCTTCTTCTTCTTTTCGAATCACCCACTTTGGGGTACGTGAGATCAACCACTTCTTAGATGCTTGTGCCCTCCTTTTCTCCCAATACTTCTTCATTCTCTCTGATCTCCTCTTTCTTTCCTCTTGTGATATCTGCATCTGTTTTCTGGAGACGGCTCTGGCTTGGAACTTCTTGGTGTTGTCTTTGGTCACGGTTTTGGCTGTACCATTCATCAACATGATTTCAGTAATCTGAAGCTCTCGCAGGTCCTTTTCCACTTCCGTAAACCAATTAGGTTTGATCTTCTTTTTGGAAAAGAAGTCAAAGATTTTCTTGGTTAATCGGGCAGGATTCATCCGGTAAATGTGTCCATAGAAATCAATCCTCCTTTTCCGTATGGTATCTGAAAGTCTCTCCGACTTTATTTATTTTATTTATTTATTTATTTATTTTATTTATTTATCTACCCATCTTTTTATGTATTTATTTATTATCGCGGTATTAAAAATACGATAAAAATATTCATGTACCTATCTCTATGCTTAACGCTGGCTGTATTGCGCAGTCCCACCGCGCCGCAAGTAATTGGCATTTGATGTGGTTTAAATGCGAGAGACCCATTTCAGTAGATTTATTAGCATGTTTATTAGCACGTTTAAGGAGATGCCGGCACCCGCGTGTCTTCAAAGAGTCAGTAATTAAAGAAAGGAAGCTTGTAGACCAACTCGTGGTTTAGTGGCTAGCATTCTTGACTGTGTTTGATAACCGGCTCCGTTAAGGAATTATATTCTGGTCTATGGGTTAGAAGGGGGTTCACTCATTCTAGCAGGGCAGAACTGACAGGATTCTACCTGGAAGTGGTTTTCTGTGGTTTCCCACTTCTAATCCAGGCTTCTAATCCAGGATGCCACGGTCATTCCTCTCCAAATCCTACCTCATACACTAGTATAATTATTATATTTGAATTGCAGCCAATGGCCGTAGCAGGGTATTTTAATTGAACACCCATAGGCTCCCAGCAAGTTCAATTTCAAGTAGAGCCAACTTTGGCTACCAGAGATGTCAATGTCACTGACATCTAGCGGTGAACTTTGGAACTTGATAGAGCGTTTCTAACCAAATAACCTTTCCACGGTGGGTGAGTGGTTATCGTATCAGACTTCCAATCCCAAGCTTTCAGGTTCGCTCATGGCCGTGGTAAGTAATTTTTGAAAGGCGACAAAAATCACGGCATGCATGCCATAAGTTGTTGGCATGTTAAAGAACCCATCTGAAGTCAGTAGGCCGTGTTCATAATGGCAAAATTAATCTCGGGATTTTGCGTCAATACAAAAAAGTTCCTCCATTCTCTACTAGAAAGGGCTATAATGTCAAGAACCTTAGATATCTAGCCTCCTTGACATTCATAGCGTTACAAGGAACAACAAATTTCGACATGCAAGCTGCCCTCTGGGCGTCAAATAGCAAAGCTTGCACCCGGCACTCGAGGCCATACGATATTATTAATTTTCCAACAAATTAAGCTACTCACTGTGTAACCTTATTTTGAAGGGTACGATTACGCCACTGACGTTATGTCAAAATTTTGACATTCGTTATTTATATCATGTGTTATTTCGGCAGTTAATTAGCCACAAGTTATTAAGTGTAGGTTTAGTCCATATAATGTATTATCATGATTAGGTTTTGTTACGGTATTAAGTTGACAGAAGTCAGAGGCTGTTTTTGTAATTAGCTAGCGCTTGAGCACTATGGGTCATTTCTTGAGCTTACGTCTTCTCCCAGAACACCACGATGTGAAGGAATAACTTACCTGCGTACCTACTCAACAACAATAGCCGCGTGCCGAGCCCACGGTAATGAGTAAGGGTGCGGCCAAGGACGAGGGTAGATGAGTGGAAAGAGGTGAGCTGAACAATACAGACGGTCGTGGTACGACTTGGGACGAGACTCCTTTATGTGAGAGGACAACTCAAGGAGACTTGGTGGAAGACAGTCGCAGGTAGAACAGTATTGCAGGAGTGGTATTCAAGACTTAGGCCAGTCCGATACATTATGGTGTTGGCAGTGTCATTCGCCAACATCATAAGAGTGGTTTAGGGACTTACAATCCACCACCATTATTCATTCTGAGTAGCCTACATACCTCAGAATTAATAGTAGCCAGTTATTTAAGATAAATTCCTCGTATGAAGATGAACTTCTACCACCTACAACAGCAGCTTTCTCTTGGGGAGAGACTCTTCAATAAAGCCGATTCATCGTTTGGTAAGCTCATTGACTTTATGCACAAGCTCTCTTTCTTCACTCTTGAATAAATCAACCTAAAGTATTAAATTCAGATCTAGATTAAATTAAATTCATAACGCCTCCGTTTTCTTGCAACTTTTGCCTGTCTTAAATTCTTTTGTTTACTTTCTACGTTAAGTCATTAATTAATGCATTTTCCTAACTTGTTTGTTTTTGATGCCATTAAATTTTTATTTAAAGTAAATGCAGTCTGTCTCCTTTCTAGATGATAGAAATAGATATAAGCCATCCTCTTTTCCCCGAAGCAAATGTTATTCAGGTTAATGACTAAGTCATACCACGACTTGAGTCGATGGAGTCTGGTGAATGTTCTACCTGAGCTAGGACGTAAAGTTATTTATGATTTATTGGGTTATCGCTCTCAGATCGAACCCTTGGCGCCCAACACTCTTACATATAACTTCAGATCCGGTGACCACTGATGGGTCATATCAAATGGTAAGTCAGGTAAAAAAAATGGATACAGAAATTAATAATCTGGCAGGTTTTGATCTTATATATTGTTCCAAATTTACATACACAACCAAAAGTCCCGTTACATTGTCGCCATAAACGTGGGACGAAAACCTGATAACATTTGTGGAGGGAAAAGTGACATATTTCTGTACCTGCATTTTGGGGGATTTTATATATCAACGTGAGTCAGAATGAGTGATTCAGAAGACGATATGTTACTACGTAGTCAAAAACAGCTAGGGAGTAAGATGACGAAGGAGAAAGAGGATGAAGCACGTAGTAAGTTAGTAGAGGAAGGTGAAAGCAGCACAGGGATGATGTCGGAGGTAAATCCCAGTAATGATGGTGAGAAAGAAAGTCCGGGAGATATGAAGAGCATGTTTGCGAGTCTTATACAGGTATTAAATACGAAATTTGATCAAAACAGTAATGAAATTAGTAGTAAACTAAACGATAAATTGGAGGAAAACAGTAAAGAAATTAGTAGTAAACTAAACGATAGTAATAAAGAACTTAATAGTAAATTGGATCAAAACAGTAAGGAGATGGATAAGAGATTTGAGCAAATTAAGGGTGAAATCAGGGGTGTGATGGAAGAGAAGACGAAAGAAATCCTAGATGACATGGAGAGTAGATTGAGGAGGGTGCAAGATGAACTTGAGAATAAAATAAGTAAGCGAGCAGAGGAATCTAAAGAGTTAATACAGTTAGAGACGAAGCAAATTAAGAAACAATTGGGAGGAGAAATTGAAAAAGTTCAGAGTAAAACTATGGAGGTTAAAGAACAGCTGGGGGGAGAAATTAAAAAGATTCAGGGAGTAACAACGGAAATTAAAGAACAGCTTGGCGGCAAAATCGACAAGGTTCAAGCAGAAATTAGTAAAGAAGTTGAAAATTTGAAGAAACAGAGTAAGGAAAGTATAAGTAAAATTCAAGAAACACAGAATAGGCTGAATGATACAGTTGAAGCAACAGATGGGAGCATATACGCAAAAGTTAGTAGTATAGAGAAACGAGCAGAGGAGAAAATTGCCGAGCTTGAAAATAAATTAAAGTCTAGAATAAGACAAGAAGCAGGTCAGAGTCGAACGACATATATGAATAGCACGCATAAAGAAATAGAGTTAGGGAAATTTAGCAATCGGCAAGGATGCCCCATGGAGTTTCTAAATACTATTGAAGTGAGGTTTAAAGAAAGATTGGAGGACGGAAACATCGAATGGTGTAATGTTGTTGAAATATTAGAACAGGCCTTCGTAGGGGAAACCAAAAACTGGTTTGCAGTTTATAGGGACGGTTTTGAAGATATCACAGACTTCAGACATAAATTTTGTGATAAGTTTTGGAGTGAGAGCATACAATCACGGTATCGTGAGGGAATCGTGTGTGGAAAATACAACGCAAGGGGTAATCTCAATATGACGGAGTATTTCCTGGGGCAAGTGTTGGTTTGTAAATACTTGGATGGACTGAGAGAGGAAAAAGATGTCGTAAGGCTCCTGTTAAGGCATTTCCCTTACCGAATCAAAGAGGCGGCATGCATACAAAATGTAAAAACTGTCACGCAAGTAGAGAGCCTACTAGGTACCTTTGATGCGCTAGGGAAAGGTTCAAGTGAAGAAACAGTCACTAGAAACCAGGGCAATTATAACAATCAGTCTCAGGATGCAAGAAATCAAGGAACGCAGGGAAACAGTGGCGAAGGAGGCAATTATCAAAATAGGGGTCAGAGTGGAAACAATTACCAAAACCGGGGTAATAATTTTGTGACGCCCTATCAAAACAGGAATAATTACTCGCAAGGCAGGAATTATGATTCGCGAGGAAATCAAGGTAGGGGTAATGATGGGCGCAACGGACACGGACAGGGTAACTACGGTAATAACCCTAATGTTAATCAGAACCGAGGATATGGGAGAGGTAATCCCGTAGGTAATAATGAAAATAGTAACCAACAGAATGTGAATAGTAATAGCCAGACCAGCGTTGCGACCACTTGTGAAGCTAGAGACAATAATAGTAATTTAAACGCGAGCCAGACTGCATCATAAGGTCAGGATCTCAGTCTGCAACGTGCCCTGTTTTAACCCTGATACAGGAACTCTATGACCTAAACGTAAGGAATGATTTGTTAAGTGAACTATGTGACGAAGCAATATTACCAGTGGCGGGTAATATAAGTCCGATCATTAAGTTACACGTGTCCGGGACGTGTACGAATGTGTTAATAGACAGTGGCTGTGTAAGAAGTTGCATAAGCAATGCTTATTATGATAAATTAAAGGGAACTGGGGTTAACTTCGAAGAATTGCCAAGTAATCACAGCCGTGGGTAGGAAGTCTAAAATTATATCAAAACAGGTGTTGATAGAGATAAATATAAACAGTCACGTAGAGAAGCAAGTGTGCCTTGTAATTCCAAATCTAGTGTACGACGTTATTTTGGGTTCTGATTGGCTGACTAGGGTGTCAGGAAACATATGTTATGAAGAGTGCTGTATTACATTTAAATTTGGTGGTGCGGAAGTGGTGATACCGTTCAATGAACAATATAGGAGTAGCGTAGTAGGAGTGATGTGTACGTTAAATGAGATGTCTCAAGCTATAGAGCAAGAGTCAGTAACTTTTGTAGGCAGTGTGGTTACGAACGACAGTCTCGATGACTCGTTACGTGAAGCTGCGTTTCTTGGAGATGTAGAGGAAGATAAGTGTATGCTTCTCTACGATGTTTTGTCAAATAATAGTAGGATATTTGAAGATCGAATTGGTAGAGCCAATTGTTATGTCCACTCTTTGAACGTTGTTGACAATTCGGTATTTACCGGTCACCGCTATCCTGTGCCTTTTGTCTATCAGAAAGCCGTAGAAAGTCAGATCAATCAGATGCTTCAGGACGGTATAATTGAGTATTCTAACAGTCCCTATGTAAATTCACTTATTACAGTACCTAAGGCAGATGGAAAAGTCAGGATATGTTTAGACGCGCGTTTAGTTAATGCACACATTTCATCAGACCAATTAAAATCTATGTCTATAGAGGAGCTAATGCAAACTTTTGAGGGAAAACAATTTTTTACGTGTGTTGATTTAAGTTCTAGTTTCTGGCAAGTTCCTCTTAAAGTTGAAGATAGAGCCTTTACCGCTTTTAGTCATCAGTACAATCTGTACCAATTTTGCAGGGTACCCTATGGATTAAAGAGCAGTTCAGCAGCGCTGATAAGAGCACTGAACATAGCTTTAGGTGATAACACGGGAGATTATGTAACTATATATATTGATGATCTTGTAATTAGTTCGCGTACTTTTGAAGAGCATTTGGTTCACTTGGACACGGTTTTTAAGAGACTAGATAAAGCAGGGTTCACCCTGAAATTGTCAAAATCTACGTTTTGTAAGTCACAAGTAACTTTCCTGGGTCATAGTGTGTCACGTTCAGGGGTAACTCCAGAAGAAAGTCGGATTAACAAAATCCTCGATGCAAGTGTGCCACAAAATGTTAAACAGCTGAAGACGTATTTAGGAATCTGTAATTTTTTTTAGAAGTTTTGTGTTAAAATATTCTAAGTTAGTAGAACCATTCAGGGACCTCTTAAAGCAAGGAAGCAGATGGAGATGGGATGTGACTCATGACGAGGCATTTCAAGCTCTGAAACGAGGTTTTGAACAAGCAGTTGTTTTAAAATATCCAATAAGAGTACCGAAGCAGTCGAATAAATTAGAGAAAGTGATGAGCAAGTTCTTTTTTTTATATGAAGGCCCTTACACGGTTACCAAACGTATAGGCAATACTGCCTATGTACTAGAAGACGATACGTCAACTCGATTATACGGCACGTACAACATAAATAGCCTTCGGAAGTATATATCTTAAGTGACCCAGAAACAGGCAATATTGCAAACATTATGCTGTTGAGCAGATAAATCAAAATGGTAAATACCTAGGTATTAATAAGGTATCAGATGTGGTCAGTATCATTGATCTGTGTGAGATGAACTGTTAAAGAGGAGAGGGAATCGAGATGAAGGGAGAACTGGTATGGAGTTTGGTACTTAAAGGGAGTTATATCTAAAGGGACAAACAGGACAGAAATATGATGGATTGTATGTATTTCTAGTGTTGGTTTTTTTTTCAGTGATATACACGTAATGACATATGAGAGAGAGAGTTTGGGTGATAGAGTCATATAGCACAACCAAATTACTAGTGATTGTGTGTGTGATTGACCTCACTCAAAGCACTCAAAATGGGAATTCCAAAATCAACGAACTTGCAATACAAGGTGGTTTGGGAAATCAAACTGCAGATCACAAAGTGAACTCGTGTGATTTGAAATAAGAAAATGTGACAAAGGGGAAATAAGAGAACACATATATGTCTTTTTTTTCTTACACATATAGGTAAAATAAACAATGAGCGGTAATGACCGCAAGACAATAAAAAGAAAACAATAAGCTATATGCGATTGAGACATAATAGCCTGAGCAAAAAACATTGGTGTTAAACCAAAAGAAGAAATGTTGATTGTATATATAAATGTCTATAAGGGTAATTTATTATGTGTATTATGTTATATTAGGGTTCTATGTTAATTTACACGTGTCTTGGGAAGATCACGCGGAATATAGTAAACGATAGTCTGCGTGATTTTCCGGGACGAATGTAACCTTATTTTGAAGGGTACGATTACGCCACTGACGTTATGTCAAAATTTTGACATTCGTTATTTATATCATGTGTTATTTCGGCAGTTAATTAGCCACAAGTTATTAAGTGTAGGTTTAGTCCATATAATGTATTATCATGATTAGGTTTTGTTACGGTATTAAGTTGACAGAAGTCAGAGGCTGTTTTTGTAATTAGCTAGCGCTTGAGCACTATGGGTCATTTCTTGAGCTTACGTCTTCTCCCAGAACACCACGATGTGAAGGAATAACTTACCTGCGTACCTACTCAACAACAATAGCCGCGTGCCGAGCCCACGGTAATGAGTAAGGGTGCGGCCAAGGACGAGGGTAGATGAGTGGAAAGAGGTGAGCTGAACAATACAGACGGTCGTGGTACGACTTGGGACGAGACTCCTTTATGTGAGAGGACAACTCAAGGAGACTTGGTGGAAGACAGTCGCAGGTAGAACAGTATTGCAGGAGTGGTATTCAAGACTTAGGCCAGTCCGATACATTATGGTGTTGGCAGTGTCATTCGCCAACATCATAAGAGTGGTTTAGGGACTTACAATCCACCACCATTATTCATTCTGAGTAGCCTACATACCTCAGAATTAATAGTAGCCAGTTATTTAAGATAAATTCCTCGTATGAAGATGAACTTCTACCACCTACAACAGCAGCTTTCTCTTGGGGAGAGACTCTTCAATAAAGCCGATTCATCGTTTGGTAAGCTCATTGACTTTATGCACAAGCTCTCTTTCTTCACTCTTGAATAAATCAACCTAAAGTATTAAATTCAGATCTAGATTAAATTAAATTCATAACGCCTCCGTTTTCTTGCAACTTTTGCCTGTCTTAAATTCTTTTGTTTACTTTCTACGTTAAGTCATTAATTAATGCATTTTCCTAACTTGTTTGTTTTTGATGCCATTAAATTTTTATTTAAAGTAAATGCAGTCTGTCTCCTTTCTAGATGATAGAAATAGATATAAGCCATCCTCTTTTCCCCGAAGCAAATGTTATTCAGGTTAATGACTAAGTCATACCACGACTTGAGTCGATGGAGTCTGGTGAATGTTCTACCTGAGCTAGGACGTAAAGTTATTTATGATTTATTGGGTTATCGCTCTCAGATCGAACCCTTGGCGCCCAACACTCTTACATATAACTTCAGATCCGGTGACCACTGATGGGTCATATCAAATGGTAAGTCAGGTAAAAAAAATGGATACAGAAATTAATAATCTGGCAGGTTTTGATCTTATATATTGTTCCAAATTTACATACACAACCAAAAGTCCCGTTACAACTGGTAGGTTCTTTTACGTGACATAAATCTATGACATGAATCCGCCAGCTTTACTTCCCCCAAAGGAAGGCATACTGAATGATTTTAACGCTCTTAAAAAATCCGACGACCTCGGCCAGGTTTGAACGCGCGATCTTGGGCATAGCAATGCAGCATGCTACCGACTACGCCACCGAAGCCTTTATTACATTAGTATAGCCATCGCAGTGACACAGTTTATCAGACAAATTGTACACGCACCTAAGTACACGGGGCTACATGACCACGATGTCGCAAAGTCTCTAAAGAATCAATAAAAACTCCTTTCTACTTTGAATCAGAATCACCGGTCGATCACATTTCAAACTTAAATTACTGCGCTTTGGAAAACATGTTAGACGTTAACAGTGTAATTCTAGAATTCAGGCGCGGATTCAAGGGGGGGGGGGGGGGTGTCACGGGGGTCATAACCCCCCCCCCCCCACCTCCCAAACGGAGACCAAATTTTTTTGCAAACTCAAAGAACGAAAACACAATAACCAGACAAATAAAACTTAACGAATTTTAACTGAAAAACAGTATTTTTTTCTTCATTTTATTCAATACTGAAAGTATCTTTATTGCAATTATTATGTTCTGTTACAACTGTACATATTTACAACTTCTTACCTCTTGTATAAAAACGATTATTTATACATAACAAAATCAACTCGTCTATTTTGTTTAGCAAACCTTGTGATTACCGAATCGATGTTTATAGAGATGTCACGATGAATGTGCAGCAATGCACGGATAGGAATTTGGGGCTTTTTCGAACCAAAAAATTTTGCCAACGTCCAAACTGCAAGCTTGGTTGGCAATTTAAGTTGTGAATTTCTCCCTTTGTCGGTACCAACTCGACTTGCCGAAACTGTAACGTACCTTGATACTTTTCTCGAAGCTCGATGTAAAAGTCGCAAAACACGCCGTTGCAATTTGTACGAATATTTTTGGTGCGCTAAACGCATCAAATTCCTATCCATGTAGCTTGCAAAAAAATTGGTCGTGTTTTGAACGTTTTGTTATTTTGTGATTGCGTTCTTAGTGATACCATTTTTCTTAACAATTCGATTCTCTGACCCCGCCAAAAACCAAACTCTAGATCCGCGCCTGTTCTAGATGCCGCATGAGTGTGAATTGTGCTACATCTGGCAACGTCGCCGCCCGCTCAATACACCCAGACAGGCTGTACTAACTACTGTAGCACTGAGACAGTGCAGAGGGCTCTGATTGTCTTGTCCCTTGATCCATGTCCTCACGATATCTCCGTGAGAATCAGAGGCCCTTGGTCACGCAAGCTCACGCGTCAAGTAAATAAGCCAGCGACTGTCACGAGGGAATCTGCTTGTCGTGGGGGAGGGGGGTGACTATTTGCCCAGCCTACTCGTACTTCAATCTCCTCCATGGCCATGCGTGGTATACACAGCATATGTGCCAACTCAAGTCTACAGAAGTTACTGTTATCAAAACCATTTATAGGTCGTTGGGATAATATCTTCCCTCCTTGTAGTTATAGAACCCCTTTCACTTCAAGCAGTCCAACATGCATCATCCACAAGCTACCTGCACAGAAATATTGTAAACCCATTAATTTGATGTATACTGTCATCAGAAACCAAAGGTGGGAAGTATATATCCCAGTGTTCTCCACAGTGCACGTGCTCGCCAGTTCGGTTGTGTTGAGTGAATGCAATGCATTGTTTTACAGAAGAATGCGTCTATCCTGAAGATAGGAGATTTGTAAAAGTTGGTAACTTACATAATTGCAATATAATGTTAATAATGATTTGGTCACTTGAGTAAATATATTTTAAATATTTTGAATGATCTTGTCGACTTCGTCGTTACGCTGGGGTCTGGCGTTACGTTACGGTGACGGGACGAAATGTACCCAGATGCACTGAGGTGTGTGACGTCATAGTACTGCTTGGTGCATGTGTTCCCCGACAATCTCTACTTCGTTAGTATAAGACGAAAATCCTCGATTCTTGGATGTCACGGGTAATCTCGAGAACCACTGGATGGATTTTGACGCGGTTTTCACCATTCTGTAAAGGATATCTCGAGGAAAGATTCTGTAGAAAATAATTTATGTATGATCAAAGGAAGTCAAGCAGTAACGATTTCAGTGAAAAAGTCGAAAACCAACTTGGCTTCCGTGCGCTTCTTAAACTTACGCTGGGCAAACCGTTAAAAATATCAATATACTATGAGCGTAAGAATTGGTCAGCATGAAAAGTTCTACAAAAAAGTCCGCGAGAGCATATCTCTATTTTCAATACATCGCCCACTATAAGTGTTCTTAGACTGGATGGATGGGGCACATCCCCGCGCGC
Source organism: Meconema thalassinum (assembly GCA_946902985.2). NCBI lineage: Eukaryota > Metazoa > Arthropoda > Insecta > Orthoptera > Tettigoniidae > Meconema > Meconema thalassinum. The sequence continues at coordinate 43,584,223 of OX336391.1, read as the reverse complement.
TCTGGTGAGCGTGACGGCATCCCGCGCGGTTGACCTTGCTTTGCCCTTGGTTTGCACTTGCCGTTCGCGAGTCATTTGAAATAAGGTCAAGTATTATAAAGCAAGATAAGTATTATGCAGATAATTTTCTAACATGTCAAGAGTCTTTGGCTTCGAGCAAAGCGAGAAGCCTCCAGCCTTTCTATCATTTTTCAGCATTTGTAGCATTTAAAATGATACAAAGTCTAGTCTTTCAGACTGACTGTCACTTTTTATCTTCATTCTTTTATTTCATACCATTTCATTCCATTAGAGGCCGATAACCTCGAAGTTATGCCCCTTAAAACAACAATTATCTTCCTCATCATCAAAACTAAGGCGGGATTCAAACCTGGACCTCAGGGGTGACTGCCAAGCTCGTTAGCTGTATAATGAGATTGTAACTTTAAGATGTGGCTGAAGTTTCTTGAATATTGCCATGCTGTCACTTCCACCCTCTGCCGTGAGAGGCAGTAGTTTCGCTGTGCCCTGGGCTCCGCGAGGGCTTATTGAGTTGGACCTCAGTGGTGACTGTCTCGCCAGTGTCGTTCACACCCGCTGCCAAGTCAGTATTCTGTCTCTTGCTTGATACTCGGAATGTCCATGACTATACCAAGATTCAAAAGAGATATCCAAACCAGTGATCGAGATTCCATAGATTGTAGGAAATTACTAATTACCTAAATCCTCCGTTATGAGCAAGCCTCCCTGGCTTAGGCGGCAGCACGCCGGCCTCTCACCGCTGGGTCCGTGGTTCAAATCCCGGTCACTCAATGTGAGATCTGTGCTGGACAAAATGGAGGTAGACAGGTTTTTCTCCGGGTACTCCGGTTTTCCCTGTCAATATTTCATTCCAGCAACACTCTCCACTATCATTTCATTTCATCTGTCATTCATTTAATCATTGCCCCAGAGGAGTGTGTCAGGCCTCGGCAGCCGGCACAGTACATATCCTCGCCGCTAGATCGGGGCTACATTCATTCCATTCCTGACCCGGTCGGAGATTGGAAGCAGGCTGTGGATTTTCTCCGTTATGCGCGTGGTATTTTATAGCCGTTTATCTCTACTTAGTCAAAGTCCCCGATTTTTGGATGTCACGGGTAATCTCGAGAACCACTGGATGAATTTTGGTGCGGTTTTCACCATTCTGTAAAGGATATCTCGAGGGAGGTTTCTGTAGAAAATAATGTGTTTATGATCAAAGAAAGTCAAGCAGTAACCAAGTCGAAAAGAAACTTGGCGTCGGTGCGCTTCTTAAGCTTACGCTGCGCAAACCGTTAAAAATATCAATATACTATGAGTGTAAAAATTGTTCGGCATGAAAAGTCCTACAAAGAAGTCCGCGAGAGCATATCTCCATCTTCAATACATCCCCCTCTAAAAGTGTTTCTAGATTGGACGGAAGGGGGATTTGTCTTTCATGCACCTCGCCATTCTAAAATTAGTCTGACAAGAATGCGTTGCACATGAATCTCCATGATAATATAATTAATAATCCAGTCAGTGATTTCAACCCATCATGCCGAGACGTAAAACGGATATAGGTCGTAGTGCATTGACATCGAAAAAAAGGAGCGCTTATCACGTAATGCATTCATAACTGATCCCGGACGAAATCGGGGAGGGTTGCTAGTTCACTCATAAATGATAAACGTACAGAAGAATTTTCTATTAAACAACCAAAGTATAATCATCATAATATTATTTCAGTAGTATAGATCCCTCCTGCGACGCTCACTAGTGACCGATCGTGACAAATGAACACTCAAATGAAAGAGAATAGACATTAGCTGTTACGAATTGCACTGCAATTTCATAAATATCTGTAATTTCTTAAAAAAAAAAAATACTTTTGAATTGCGTCTGGGATCTGCCGTCCGTGCGCCTTTTCAGCTTACGCTGGGTAAACCGTTAAAGATACCGGGCGAAGCTGGGGTGGGTTGCCAGTAATAATAGTAATAATAATAATTGTCAAGACTATTGGTGGTTTTGTTTAATACCATCTAGATTGCAATTTAACCATACGAAGTTGAAATACCACGACCTGCTTGGCAACTGAACCTAGGACCCATCGGTCCAAAGGCTAGTGAGCTATCCAGTTCTCCATAAAGCCGGACGCCCTTTAATATCAAAGCAATACCCGTTTTAACAGACACAGCCACGCAAAGTAGCCATTTCAGCTGCCAGGTTATGGGCTGTTTTTGTTTCAATAATGTTGTGCCATCTTCTCGTTTTGTTCAAAAAACTCAGTGCTCCAACATGTAGAGCATGTAATTACACGGAAATTTTTACGTTCAGAAACTTGCCCCACTTTCTAATTTAAACTGATTCATACATCCAAATTGAAGAAACAAATGTTGGTGGAACATTGAAATGTTTCCGCAAAGCCATTATCTTGATTGCGTACTGAATGCGTCCTGGCCAGTTTCATTTCTCTTATAATGAGAAGCGCCCGAGTGACGTCATCAGCGCTGCTGGGAGGTTGGAGGGGGGAGACGAGGTCTTCTCGTGTGTTTAGAGTTACGCTGGATGGTACACGACACATTCATCCCAAAGCTCTTGATGATAAAAGCAAAGACCAAACACCTGTCTGCTCAAACAGACAGCTGTCACTCCGCCAATACATCTTCCTGAGGCGAGTTGACAGTGAAAGATGTCACTTACATACTTGTCTTTTTGAGTCGTAAGGAACTGCATTTGGGTATTATTTTAGCATGGATATGATTTTGGGGAAGGGGGAGGCGGCGTCTCTCTGGAATTAACGTGGATAGTTAAGGTCACCACGTACTCTTACACGATGAAAAAGTCTATTTTTGTGGCATCACTTTACTAAGTATTTTCTGGGTTTATGCTAAAGGTACCGCTATCATTCTTGTCACATATAAGAAGCGGTATATTCTGAGCTGCTTTGAACATGTAGGGCTACTTTGCTTTTATAGGATGTGTGAAATGAATACAAATTTGGAGAGATACATTTTCAAAAAAATGTTTTATAAGTTGCTTCAGGTACACATTTCTCAGTTGTTTTTCGATCAAATATTCTCAAAATTTGTTCACATACTTGGAATGGATCATGGCAAATGAGTAACCACTTTGTTTCATTATTATTGGGACATAATGCGAGAAAAAAAATCCGAACTCTTTCTTTTTAAATGTATTCAAAAATATGTATCAATTTTTTCTCTTCCCAATCCATACCTGCTATGTTTTGGAAGTGAAAATAGGTTAACATTCAAGTACTCCATTAGGCAAGTTAAGGTAAAAAAAATTAGCCCTATATCTTAAATGGTTTCCTAGTTATTGGTACCTAAACATGAAAAATGAGTATTAACGGAAAACAGCTGCCAAAGTTAAAAGTGTATTATTCAGAGCATGGGACGCTAATTTTAAAAAACGAATTTTAGGTAGTTGTAGACATCAAACCCCCAACAAACTATATATGTTTGGATTCAGAAAAGAATGAAGAATTTTATGGCGCCAAAATCAAAAAATCGCATTTTTTCATCATGCAAGAGTACGTGGTGTCCTTAAGCATGAGTAATAAATAGGTTGAAAATTCCGCCTAATCGATACTTTTTATTAAATAAAGATTACTGTGTGGTCATTGGTGGGGCATGTTTCAAGGAATAATTTTTTTGGCCCCTTCATCAGCCGATGAATAAATAAATGTGAAGGACACAAGAAAATGCCTATAGCATAACACATTTTAAAGTCCCTTGTTAAACCTTATATGGTAATAATAATAATATCGCATGGCCTCGGTTGCCGGATGCAAGCTTTGTTATATGACACCCAGAGGGTAGCTTGCATGTCGAATTTCGTTGTTCCTTGAAACACTATGAAAGTTAAGGAGGTTAGATATCTAACCTCCTTGAAGACTATAGTACTTTCTAGTAGAGAAATGAGGAACTTTGTGTTGGCGTAAAATCCCGAGTTAATTTTGCCGTTATGAACATAGCCTACTGAGATCAAATGGGTTCTTTAACATGCCAACATCGTATGACATGGGTGTCGTAATTTTTGCCGCCTTTCAAAAATCACTTACCACGGCCAGGAGCGAACCTAGTAGACCGACACGTTAACCACCCACCCGTATTGGCAAACTACCTTATATGGTGCACCATTAAGAATGATGGGAAATTGAATGCCAAAAATAAGGCAATATGATGTGGGAAAACATGGCTCAAGTCTTGAAAACAAACAAACACTTCACTATGGTCAACAGCAGCCAATGAAACATAAAATGTATTGGCTCTGCACGGCAGCAAAGGCAGTGAACACAATGAAAATCTGTTGCTGGAATCCAGCAGTAAAGATGGAAACGCGTGTGTGTGTGTGTGTGTGTGTGTGTGTGTGTGTGTGTGTGTGTGTGTGTGTGTGTGTGTGTGAGGTGTGTGTGTGTGTGTGTGTCTAATAAAATCTAAACGACTGGAGCGATTTCAATGAAACTCGGTAAGATCGTAGCACTATTCCGGGCGACCCCGACCGAGCCCTTCAAATTTAGTTACGTCTCACCAATTGAACATGGCGGCTGTGCGAAATATTTCACCTGCATTCACTATCTCCAAAACTATTACCGATATCACCCTGGAATTTTGTATGGAGACAGAGGGAACTACTACAAGTTCACTTATGTGACCTTTGAAAACCTGGTAACTGCAAAACCAACATGGCGGCCAAGCGAATTTGCGACTTTTATATAGACGTTTCTCGTGATTTAACCAACCAAACGCAATGAAACTTGGTACAGTATATGTTTATACACATTGTAATGCACCGACATCTAACTTCGTTCAATTGTTTACATAACCTCAATATGGCGGCTGTGCGAAATATTTCACCGGCATTCTATATCTCTGAAACTATTACCGGTATAACCCTGAAATTTTGCACGGAGATACAGGGCACTACTAGAAGTTCATCTATGAGACTTTCAAAAACCGGTTGACCACAAAACGAACATGGCGGCCAAGCGAAGTTGAAAGTTTCTCGCGATTTAATGATCCAAACGCAATGAAACTTGGTACAGCAAATGCGTATACACATTGTAATGCACTGGTATCTATTTTAGTTCAATTGTTTACATAACCTCAATATGGCGCTGTGCGAATTTTTAAATTAAGTTTTTGTTTCTTGTGTCGTATTCATGCGATCGAAATGAAAGTTTGAATAATGAACGTACGCAATAATTTTCCATTAAAGGTAAATGACTCTAAGGCCTGTACATATAACAATCCAACATGGCGACCATCCGAAATATTTAGACGGTTCTCAATATCTACGAATCTATTACAGCAATCAAACTGAATTTTTTAATGTTCATAGGGGCTATGGACATAAGTTCACCTATAGGACTTTCAATAACCTGGTTATCACAAATCCAACATGGCGGCGGAGCGAAGTATAAATAATCACATGGTCGTTTCTTGCAATTTAACCATCCGAGTGCAGTGAAACTTGGCACGGTAGATCCTTATACAAATGTTAATCCACTGTCGTCTAATGTTTTTCAATTGTTTCCATAACCACAAGATGGCATTTGTGCGAAATTTTTAAATCTCTTTTTTACTTCTTGTGTACTAATCATGCGATTGAAGTTTGAATACTACACGTACACAATAATCTTCATGTCACACTACATAACTCTAAGCTCTACATATATAAATATCCAACATGGCGACCACCCGAAATATTCAGACGGTTCTCAATATCTTCGAATCTATTACAGCAATCAAACTGAAATTTAGTATGTTGATAGAGGCTATTAACATTAGTAGGATATATGAAAATAGGCTGTATAGTACTTCACGGAACTACTTGATTTTAATCGTAAGGCCTCGGGTGCCGGGTGCAAGCTTTGTTATTTGACACCCAGAGAGTAGCTTGCATGCCGAATTTCGTTGTTCCTTGACTGTGAAAGTCAAGGAGGTTAGATGTTAGATATCTAAGCTCCTTGAACACTATAGCGCTTTCTGGTAGAGAAATGAGGAACTTAGTGTTGGCGGAAACTCCCGAGATTAATTTTTCCATTAATAACTCGGGCTACTGAATTCAAATGGGTTCTTTGACTTGCCGACATCGTATGACATGCGTGTCGTATTTTTGCCGCCTTTCAAAAAAAATCACTTACCACGGCCAGGAGCGAACCTGCAATCTTGGGGTTGGTAGACCGACACGATATCCACTCACCCACCGTGGCAAGCTCTTCACCAGTGATGCAGACCAACAAAAGCAATGAAACAACACCTTGCAAATAGAATTCCCTGCTCACGAACTGTACAACCCCAATATACTGCATGCAATGGTATAAATGGGCCTCTAGTCTGTCTAAGAAAAAACAAGATGTTCAGTAAAGAACATATAGCCTACTTTCTCCTAAATGCATGGGTATTGTTATAACTCTTTTCAAGGAGTATAATTGAATGTCGGTTGTAGTAGCTTGTTGAAATACAACGTGCTATAGGGATATTAAACATGAATATGAGGTGCCCTTTGCTAGTGCTAACTCTGTGTTTGAATTGATCCGGGGAATGGATTTGCACACATACATGGCCGCTATTTGCAAACTATTGGGCTGATGATCTTGTAGTCATAAGATGCTTTCCACAAAAAGGCATGTTGTTGCAAAATCCGGTAGAGATCATATTATTAGGATGGTCGAAATTTGATTTAAGCTTTTAACATTTGGGTGGCCGTCATTCCGTTTCCGTCAAGATGGCGGCGATATAAAACATGACACTGAGGTGCCTTTTGCTAGTGCTACCTTTGTACCAAATTTCGTTCAATTCGGTTTCACCGTGTTTAAATTGATAGGGGGAATCGATTTGCACACATACTTGGCCACCATCTGCAAACTATTGGGCTGATGATCTAGCAGTTTGGTCAGAATATGCTTCCCACATAAAGATTTGTTGTTGCAAAATTTTGTAGAGACTAGATTATTAGGTTGGTCGTAATTACATTTTATCCTTTAACATTTGGGTGGCCGCGATTACGTTTCCGTCAAGATGGCGGTGATATAAAACATGACACTGAGGTGGCCTTTTCTAGTGCTACCCCTGTACCAAATTTCGTTCCATTCGGTTTCACCGTGTTCGAATTAATAGGGGGAATCGATTTTCACACAAAGATGGCCGCCATCCGCAAACTATTAGGCTAATGACCTATTAGATTTGTCAAAGGATGCTTCCTCCATAAAGGTATGTTGTTGCAAAATTTGGTAGAGATCGGATGATTAGGTTAGTTGTAATTTGATTTAAGCTTTGAACATTTGTGTGGCCGCCATTACGTTTCCGTCAAGATGGCGGTGATATAAAACATGACACTGAGGTGCCCTTTGCTAGTGCTACCTCTGTACCAAATTTCATTCCATTCGGTTTCACCGTGTTCGAATTAATAGGGGTAATCGATTTTGACACAAAGATGGCCGCCCTCCGCAAACTATTAGGCTAATGACCTATTAGATTTTTCAAAGGATGCTCCCTTCATAAAGGTATGTTATTGCAAAATTTGGTAGAGATCAGATGATTAGGTTAGTCGTAATTTGATTTAAGCTTTGATCATTTGTGTGGCCGCCATTACGTTTCCGTCAAGATGGCGGCGATATAAAACATGACACTGGGGTGCCCTTTGCTAGTACTACCTCTGTACCAAATTTCGTTCCATTCGGTTTCACCGTGTTCGAATTAATAGGGGCAATCTATTTTCACACAAAGATGGCCGCCATCCGCAAACTATTAGGCTGATGACCTATTAGTTTGGTCAAAAGATGCTGCCCCCATAAAGGTATGTTGTTGCAAAATTTGGTAGAGATCGGATGATTAGATTAGTCGTAATTTGATTTAAGCTTTGAACATTTGTGTGGCCGCCATTACGTTTCCGTCAAGATGGCGGTGATATAAAACATGACACTGAGGTGCCCTTTGCTAGTGCTACCTCTGTACCAAATTTCATTCCATTCGGTTTCACCGTGTTCGAATTAATAGGGGTAATCGATTTTGACACAAAGATGGCCGCCCTCCGCAAACTATTAGGCTAATGACCTATTAGATTTGTCAAAGGATGCTTCCTCCATAAAGGTATGTTGTTGCAAAATTTGGTAGAGATCGGATGATTAGGTTAGTTGTAATTTGATTTAAGCTTTGAACATTTGTGTGGCCGCCATTACGTTTCCGTCAAGATGGCGGCGATATAAAACATGACACTGAGGTGCCCTTTGCTAGTACTACCTCTGTACCAAATTTCGTTCCATTCGGTTTCACCGTGTTCGAATTAATAGGGGCAATCTATTTTCACACAAAGATGGCCGCCATCCACAAACTATTAGGCTGATGACCTATTAGTTTGGTCAAAAGATGCTGCCCCCATAAAGGTATGTTGTTGCAAAATTTGGTAGAGATCGGATGATTAGATTAGTCGTAATTTGATTTAAGCTTTGAACATTTGTGTGGCCGCCATTACGTTTCCGTCAAGATGGCGGCGATATAAAACATGACACTGAGGTGTCCTTTGCTAGTGCTACCTTTGTACCAAATTTCGTTCAATTTGCGCTCACCGTGTTCGAATTGATAGTGGGGGGGGGGCAGACATTCAGAGTACACACACTCTCACACACACACACACACACACACACACACACAGACTCACACCCACACATACACACACACAGACAGACACACTTTTTTTTCGCCCTGTAGTGATCTCATAAGTCTACTTTCATTTTTTGCAAAAATCGAAAGTAGGCTAAAAATGGGGAAAATTTAGTAAATTGTTACGAGAGAATTGAGTATGTTAATGTTACTGATAAACTTGCTTGCCACGGTGGCTGACTGGTTAACGTGTCGGTCTACTAACCCCAAGCTTGCAGGTTCACTGATGGCCGCTGTAAGTGATTTTTTAAAGGCGGCAAAAATTACGACTCGCATGTTATACGATGTTGACATGTTAAGAACCCATTTGAATTCAGTAGGCCGTGTTTATAATGGCAAAATTAATCTCGGTAGTTTCCGCCAACACAAAGTTCATTATATCTCAACTAGAAAGCGCTATATTGTTCAAGGAGCTTAGATATCTACTTTCCTTGACTTTCATAGTGCTTCAAGGGACAACGAAATTCGACATGCAAGCTACCCTTTGGGTGTCAAATAACAAAGCTTGCACCCGGCACCCGAGGCCATACGATATTATTTGTATTGTTATTTACTGATAAACTTTATAATCAGTAATAATATATTACATGGATTGAGTACGGAACCAGAATGAACCTTTTAAGTTATAAAATAGTTAAGCATCGGCAAATTGCTGACACCAGATTCCCATGGCAACAAGTGCAAGTGTCCTTAACACAGTCGATGGAGCTAGTTGCGGCGACAAATTTCCTACACCTAGTTGCACTCTGTTTAATCGGCAAGCATGATTAAACCACTCAACTCTGATATCCTAATATTCACAGGTGGAAAGTGCAAAGCTCTGTAGGTAGGAGAACTGTCAAAATTAATATCAGTGTCTTCTGAAGAAACGATAATGGAATAGAGGGTATGTTTTTACCTTCATGAAAATACAAGCACACTAAGGAAAGGTCTGTTCCAATGTCAAAAATATGAGATATGCCGAGAGGCTTATACATTCCCGCAGTACAATATTAATTCAAGTTATACAGCCCCGCAGTACCAAGGTGAAATAATACGATCTTCAAATTTGGTTGGTTTAAAGGGCCAGGTAATTAGAAACGTATAAGCAATACATATCTCCCCTGATTCCTTTCTGTTGTAGTCTGCTAGAGGAGAATGCTAAATTGTAAAATTCATGTAATGTACTCGTTGATCTTTAACAATTGTCAGCAACTTTAGCTTTCACCTACTACTCATAGCTCCAGTTGTTACAAGTACAGACACCACCACAACATCTGCAACTGAAACAACACATGTTGCTGGTTGATTGTTACGGCCGGAAAAGCTTCCTAAAGCCACAGTTGTCAGTTAATGACTGGTGAAATGAAATAATTGGGCAAGAATGTTATAACCGTAGCCTTTTAGAAGGTACCGCCCAGCAATTTCCTGGAGTTGAAATGCGAAGACGAATAAAAAACATTTGTAAGAGGACGGTAGATTTTGAGCCTACTTGTCTACAGAGTCCGCAGATAGCCTGGCCTCTTAACCCTTTATAGAGCAGAATATTATTAAAGATATTGAATTTTTATATAATTTTAATTATTTCAGCCTAATTTTAATTATTATTAATTTTAATGTTCGTTTTCTTTAACATATTAATGTTCATATTTATTTTTAGCCTACTTTTCACATTTTGCAGAAATGAGGAAAAAGTAGACTTATGAGATCGGGCAAATGTGTGTGTGTCTGTCTGTCTGTCCTCCTGTCTGTCTGTCTGTCTGGCTGGCTGGCTGGCTGTGTGTGTCGTCACCCCCCTATCAACTCCTAAACGGCTGCAGCAATCAAAACAAAATTTGGTAGGAGTAAAGATCTATACCTGAATATCTCACGGCCATATTTGAAAGTGATGTCAGTTCTACCAACTGCTGAAACATCGCTATTGAAATTTTAGCTCCATGTTGGATATCTGGGAAGGTATGAATGGGAGCTATTTCAAAATTGGCACACTTATAGATAATAATATTGCAGTTTAATTTCCAGGAAGCCATATATGGCAGTGTTGCCAAAATGATTATAAGCCTGCTGATAGGTCCAAATTTTAAATGCATATAACTTCTACACTATCAATTGGATTTCAACCAAATTTCGTAGGTGCTATGTGTACATAAACAGATATGACTGAGCGTATTCTTAAGAGCCACCAGGGCTGCCAACTGTTAATAAATGCTCTTTTTTATCCGAATACCAATATATCAGAAAGTATGCAAGCTGACAGCTTTAAACTATGCACAGGGCACACGTATAGTCCCTGACATTCTATATTAATTTGGAGTAACTTATATACGTCAGTGCTACCAACATGATTCTCAGCCTGCTGAGAGGTCCAACTTTAAATACATGTAACTTCTATACCATCATTTAGATTTCAACCAAATTTCGTGTGTGCTATGTGTACCATAACAGATATGACTATGCCGATTCTTAAGAGTAACCAGGGCAGCCAACTGTTAATAAATACTGACTCTATTTTTGTTACCTTAATGTCATTATATCAGAAGGTATGCAAGTCAATAGCTCTATCTTTGCACACGTATAGTACCTGGCATTCTAAATTAATTTGGAGTAACTAATACAGGCCTACGCCAGTGCTGCCAACATGATTCTTACCCAGCTGATAGGTCCAATTTTAAAATGCATGTAACTTCTATACTAACAAATGGATGTCATTCAAAATTGACACAACAATAGATCATATTATTTCAGATAATTTCTGACCAATACATGTATGTCATTGTTGCCAACATCATTTTACGCGCGCTGTTAGATCCAATGTTTAACTGCATGTAACGTCCATGCTATCCATTGGACTTCAACCAAATTTTGTATTCTATTCGTTAAGAGATAGAACTAAGAATATATTCAGTCACAAGGGCTGCCAACTGTAGTTCTCTATTAGGCTACATTATGCCAAGTATACAGTATTTCGAACTAATTAGAAATGTCGATATTGCCAACTTAATTTCGTCATTATTCTAGATAGATCCATATAGATTAATCATTGGCATGAATCTTACATTTTAAGAAAAGTAGGCTCCTTAGTTCGTCACGGAACTTCTTGTTATTTTTTATTTTTTCAAGTATATTTATTTCTAATTTTAGTTGTCATATTTTATTTTTTTACTTTTTAAATTTTATTTAATTTAAAGCCTCTTAGGACAAGGAGATAAAGATATAGATTTTCAGAAATATTAACACTTCCAAACGAAAATCGTTGATGTATGGGTGAAAGTTTCAACCATCACCATCTTTGACAATATCGTAAGTGGTTAATATACAGCCCAGTAACCTGCAAAGGGTTAATGCGTGTAGCTACCCCTTTTGGAGAAACGTACGAGTAATCGTTAAGGCCTGTGTTTCGACGTCACAGGGGTCTTGGTCTAGTGGGAGGTTCTTGAGATGTTGGTTCCTCCCCTCCTCTCCCCTTGATCCAGCAGCGTCCCCTCTAACAATCTCGTTAGAGGCACAATCCGGCCCGATCTTATCCCTCTCCTTTCAATCCAGCTTGCAGCTCGTAATGGCAACCTCGATTACAGAAATCACGTACTAATTTAAATTAAATTATATTTAACAAAGCTGGTGGGTAGGACGTATTTTAAACCAGTGTTACCAACGTCAGACACTGCTACGTGATTTCTAAATGCTGCAAACTCCTTCTGGATTTTGCTGTTATCATCATCAAAAGATAGTTGCAATTTAAGCTGAAATTCTTCACGTGAAAGCCGAAGCTAAGAGTCGATTTAAAATAGTTAACGCACAGTCTTTATCAAAGATATGATAAAGGAACAGATCTCGTGATCGTGTTATATATTGCCAATGGTCAGTATTTTGGCACTGATTGCAGTCTTATCTCACAGCATAATTATTAAGTATTATCTCTCACTTGATGTTACAATTGAAGTGAAGATTATTTGTTATGCATAACTCATTTCGTTTAGCAAACAGAAAATTTCAGAAACAAGGGTTCCTATTTTGTATAAAACAGTCATTAACTATTGATTTAAATCTTACCGGTCAGTCACCATGTATCTGTGCCCTATTATATAAGATGGGAAATGTGGGAAAACCACTTCCAAGAAGGCTGAGGTAGATATCGAACTCAACACATCTCAGTTATATCTCACAATATGAGTGTACCCCCGTACATTGCCCTTAGAACAAAACCGAACTTCTTCTGATAATAGCTTCAAAGCTTTCTGTAAAGTTTCGTATTAAACAAAAGAAAATCTGTTGAGGGCAGAACAATAATATATTGCTGTTTTTAGGGACCTAACATGTAGGTTATCGGCCCCTAATGGTTTGGGTGATAGTGAAAGATGAGATGAGAATGAAAACTGTAACTAATAATAACTACAGACTTACATACTAGAAGAAGAAATGGTAAACAAACCAAGGATAAGGCAAATAAAGGACAGGCAGAAAAGAAATGCCCTCAACCCTCGAAGAATGAGGATTGATGGACTTGAAAGGAAGGAGAGCCATGAAAGGCAGATACGAAAGGGAAAGAGGAGAGGGCCCGCCCCAAGGTCAGAGGAAAAGGCAGAAGGCAGGAGATAACATGAAACGAAAAAGAAGGCTGACCCCTCGAAGAATGAGGGTATCAGGAAAGATGAGAGAAGGGCCAATTAAGCCGGGAAAGTGGAAGACTCCCTAGGCCTCGGATACCTTAATACCGTCGGGGTCGGAAAAGAACAAGAGTTGAACAAGGGAGGTCGACAGGAAAGAAGACGGAGAGGAGCCCGGCACAAGTAAGTGGAAGCAATGCTGGATTCGGCTAGGGTCCCGTGGTCGCCAACCCACGTCCCACTAGATGTAAGCCCCTGGGGGGCTGCGTTGTTTCTATGGCTTTCCACTTACGTCCTACTGACCTTCCCCCCCCCCTCCCCCCCAGGGGCTCACATCTAGTGGGACGTGGGTTGGCAACCACGGGGCCCCAACTGAGTCCGGCATTGCTTCCACTTATTTGTGCCGCGCTCTTGCCCGTCTTCTTTCCTGTCGACCTCTCTTGTTCAACTCTTGTTCTCTTCCGACCCCGACGGTATTAGGGTATCCGAGGCCTAAGGAGTATCTTCTTTTCCCGCCTTAATTGGCCATTGTCTCATCTTTTCTGATACCCTCCTTCTGCGAGTGGTCAGCCTTCTTTTTCTTTTATCTCCTGCCTTCTGCTCAAGGCCCTCAAGGATGCAAGGTGTATGTAGCCCCACCACTTTTGGTGCACCCTGGATATTGCTACACCTTCAGGTGCTCACGGCTGGTCAGTTCGGGAGTTGGCAACCCCGAGGGATTCTTGAGCTGGGTCTGGTTCTCTCCCTTTTGTCCATTACCTGTGGGGCGGACCCTCTCCTCTTTCACTTTCCTATCTGCCTTTTATGGCTCTCCTTTCTTCCAAGTCCCTCAATCCGCCTTCTTCGAGGGTTGAGGGCATTTCTTTTCCTCCTGTCCTTTATTTGCCTTATTCTCCTTTTGTTTTCCATTTCTTCTTCTTCTGGTATATAAGTTAGTTAATTTTAGTTATAGTTTACATTTCATTATCATCTTCACGATCGCCCAAACCATTAGGGGCCGATAACCTAGATGTTAGGCCCCTTAAAACAACAATTATCATCATCAACCTACTGACCTCAAGTAGAAAAATAAGGGGGCACTAAACTGACACGTGATCGTTGTTGGTCACGTGCGAGCATGATTTTGTTCCAAAGGCTCGTCCCTCTGTGTGAGGATAAAATAATGGAATAATAATCACACAAGTGCATCAGCAGTAAACAGTAAACTATCGTGAATTCTGAGATTCAACTCCTCGTAATTGGATTCTAATTTTAGAGAGATGCACAGACGTGACGCACGGATTGTGGAACATGTAATTTACTGCAATACTTCATATTCAGTGTTAATAACAGTTGACCTCCAGAGAAGCTAACGAAATTAATGGAAGGAATTGTATTTCACTTACTCTGAAGTTTCATTCAGCTCCTGATCCTTCAACTATTCTAATACAAAACAACTGGCGGGCCCGTGCGAGAAATCTCGCATGTTCATAAACTACACTTTCCCCAATAGGCTTATAATGAGAGACTTAAGGAGAATGTTTGTTATGTTTTTATTTCAACCAAATGATTATAGAACACTATTTACATTTCAGTTAGAATTCCAAGTTGTACGTTCCCTAACTTAAGAAGGCAATCACTGAAAATTGGATCATCATAACACTCGCCGGTTATTCGATATTTATGAAATGTTACGATTTGAGTAGACTACCTGTACTCATTCCTTTGAATTACTGTTTCTGAAAGCCATGCAAAATGATAAAGGAAAGATCTCAAAATGTTAAAATGACATTAAACAGGCGTCACAGCGGCCAAAATGAGAAGTGGACAGCAATTATGGAGCGTATTTTGTTACAGCAACAGTATCTGCAAATCGCACACTTCGTACATTTTTTCAAAAGTAATTTTTTAAAGAAATTACAGATATTTATGTAATTACAGTGCAATTCGTGACAGCTAATGTCTATTCTCTTTCATTTGAATGCTCATTTGTCACGATTGGTCGCTTGTGAGCGTTGTAGGAGGGAGCTATATAACTGAAATAATATATATGATGATTATACTTGGGTTGTTTAATAGAGCTATACAATAAAGAAACAACTGCAACATTTGCTGTACTGGGTGCTAGCAGTAGGGGAGACTTTGCTAACTCTGCAGTAAGTTACTTGAAATATAATTTTTCTGCAGAGATACCCAGTTTTGTAAGTCTTGCTGCGTGGCTCAGCAGTAACGTTCTCGCCTGCTGTTCCCAGGGTTGCAGGATTGCATCCTGGTGCATTCTTCTGACATTTGAGGGTGCGCAAATGCGAAGGAACCGTGTCAGTAGATTTACTGGCACGTTAAAGATCCCCTTCGGGGCAAAATTCCGGCACCCCGGCGTATCTAAAAGCCAGAGTAGTTAAAAGGGACGTAAAACCAATAAGATTATAATACAAAATGTAACATGCTAGGCCTACTAGCCTAATTTCCGTTCAACACGTCAGCACTATTTACACAATGTACCTCACCCACGTCTTGAATTACAGAAGCGCTCTACCTACCTTTAGTAACTCCCCTCCAAACATCGAGGAACTTTTTTTAAAATCAAAACTGAATATCTCCACAATCATAAATTTTACAGGAGAGAGGAAAAACATATTTCTTCAGACAGGATTATCAAAATGGAGTAATATATAGTTTGAATGATAGCTAGAAAGAGCAACATACTATCGCCAAAAGTGCTCCAAAATATATATAAAGCATAAAATGTTATTGATAAAATATTGATAAAAATGAATGGATATATTTAGTTTTGAAAAGAATGGTTGTTGTATTTAGCTATGGAAATCTGGATATTTGACATAATCAGAAATATTTATCCTAATTCGTGATATTTATTTTGAACATAATATTAGTAGGTACAATTCGAAATTACGTGCCTTAATTTAAAAAAACATTTAGTTCATTATATTATAATAAGTGATGGATAGGCTATATTCAGTTTTGAACGAAAAGCATGTTTTCTCACAGCCTGGGAAATATTACCATTTGATAAAAAAAAAAAATATGTTACCATCGAATGCAGCTGAGGCAAATGTTACCGAATCAATCAAAAAATACATTTTAAAATTTTTGGAGATAATCAGTTTTGAAAACAAGCTCCTCATTCTCTCCCTATACAACAATCAAGCAAAACATTAGAAGATCCCTCTCATCCTCAATTCCTGCCCCCTCCCTCTCCTGACCACCCACTACCTCAATCATTCCAGCGGCTTACCAGAGATTTGTCCCTTGCTGCCATCACTGCCATTAGTTACTTGTTATTGTTTGTAATATTATTTAAAATTTGTTAAACTATTAGTGCAGAATTACCTATTCATAGTTGTATCGAATAAATAAATAAATAAATAAATAAATGAAGCTTGAAGTTTAACGTGGCCGTCAATCTCGCGACCATAAGCCACGGAACCTCGTTTCTACGTGGATTCCGAACCACAGGTCATGACATTTCACTTAGAAATTTCACATACTTTAACCGGGAATCGAACCAGGTCCGCCTCGGTGAGAGGCATACAGCTGCGCCATCCCGATAATGTTTTAAAGTATTTGTGCAAAAGTGTAATTCATAAACATCGCACATTTATTAAGCCTAAGTGAACAGAATCTGAAGATGAACGCTTGACAATCGAAACATGTCATCCTTAAGTATCCCCGATTTTTGTACATAATAGTGTATTATTTTGTTGTTAATATCTTATGTATTATTTTCTTCACGTTAGGGCATGTAAATACTTGAATCGGTCGGAACTGAAAAGAATTAAGTCAAACAAGAAGTTCCGTGACGAACTAAAGAGCCTACTTTCCTTAAAATTTAAGATTCATGCCAATGTCTAATCTATATGAACCTATGTAGAATAATGACGAAATTAAGTTGGTAATATTGATATTTCTAATTAGTTCAAAATATACCTGGCATAATGTAGCCTAATAGAGCACTACAGTTGGCAGCCCTTGTGACTGAATATATTCTTAGTTCCATCTCTTAAGCTACAGAATACAAAATTTGGTTGAAGTCCAATGGATAGCATGGACGTTATATGCAGTTAGACATTGGATCTATCAGTGCGCGTAAAATCATGTTGTCAACAATGTCATGCATGTGTTGATCAGAAATAATCTGAAATATTATGATCTCTTGTCGTGCCAATTTTGGATGAAATCCATTTGCTAGTATAGAAGTTACTGGTATTTTAAAATTGGACCTATCAACAGGCTTAGAATCACGCTGGCAGCACTGGCATATATTAGTTACTCCAAATTAATCTAGAATGTCAGATACTATACGTGGGCAAAGTTTAGAGCTGTTGGCTTGCATACTTTCTGATATATTGATATTAGGGTAAAAATATAAACAGCATTTATTAACAGTTGACAGCCCTGATTGCTTTTAAGAATACGCATAGTCATATCTGTTATGGTACACATAGCACATACGAAGTTTGGTTGAAATCCAAATGATAGTATAGAAGTTACATGTATTTAAAAATTGGTCCTATCAGCAGGCTTAGAATCATATTGGTAGCACTGACATACATTAGTTGCTCCAAATTATTCTAGAATGTCACGCACTATATGTGTGCAAAGTTTAAAGCTGTTGGCTCGCATACTTTTTGATATATTGGTATTTGGATGAAAAATAGAGAGAGCATTTATTGACAGTTGGCAGCACTGGTGGCTCTTAAGAATACGCTCAGTCATATCTGTTTATGTACACATAGTACATACGAAATTTGGATGAAATCCAATTTATAGCGAAGGAGTTATATGCATTAAAAATTGGACCTATCAGTAGGCTTAGAATCAGTTTGGCAACACTGTCATAAATGGCCTCCTGAAAATT
The DNA here is from genome assembly GCA_946902985.2 of Meconema thalassinum. Classification (NCBI taxonomy): domain Eukaryota; kingdom Metazoa; phylum Arthropoda; class Insecta; order Orthoptera; family Tettigoniidae; genus Meconema; species Meconema thalassinum. The sequence goes on along the minus strand of OX336391.1, from coordinate 43,566,116 downwards.
AAACTGAAGTATTATTATCTATATATGTGCCAATTTTGGAATAGTTTCCATGTATACCATGTATACATTCCAAGATATCCAACATGGAGCTCAAATTTCAATTGCAATTTTTCAGCAGTTGGTAGCACTGACATCATTTTCAAGTATGACATTGAGATGTTCCGGTATAGGTCTTTACTCATACCAAATTTGGTTTCGATTGCTGCAGCCGTTTAGGAGTTGATAGGGGGACACACACACACACACAGACAGACAGACAGACAGACATTTTCCGGGATCGATCTCATAAGTCTACTTTTTCCTCATTTTTGCAAAATGTGAAAAGTAGGCTAATGGTTTCGATTGCTGCAGCCGTTTAGGAGTTGATAGGGGGGTGGGGACACACAGACAGACAGACAGACAGACAGAAGGACAGACAGACATTTTCCCGGATCAATCTCATAAATCTACTTTTTTCTCATTTTTGTAAAATGTGAAAAGTAGGCTAAAAAATGGTCATTTTTTTAAGAATTAGTATTCTGGAATATTGACCCAAGGGCCTTGGAACGGCATAAGAAAGAATTAAGTCAGCCTTCTGTTTAAGCCACTGCGATCAGAGGAGAAAAGCATAAAGTCAATGACTTGCTGTCTTTCAACTCCGTATTTCGTACTTAATGTTGGCCACACTGCAAAATTCCCGCGCGTTACAGTGCTATTGTACAGGGGTTACGTGGTTTCTATGTTACAAATACATTTTAAAATATGCCGCAACAAACTGACCACGGAGCTGAAAGGCATTAAGTCACGTTTCGAAATTTTATTTGAAAAATATGTTTATTAAATTAAAATTGATATTCCGCTAGCACAAATATAATCCGAATAGTTGCTTCACAACATAGATGACTAATATAGTGTGTTTGTTAAGGTCTGTTCTGTCAAAGACGTTTTATCTGTCTCATGAAAGTAGTGAAAACTGACTTAATGCTTTTGAATTCCGACCGATTCACTCGTTTTCCCACCTAATTTAATTTGTGTTGACCGGATGGAAAGCTTTCTTTAATAGAAGAAATCACGTCAATAATAGTCAGAGTGGATGAAAATTTGCTACGGACCATGATTGTTTTCTGCAGGGCTATCAGCTGTGATTGGAGTGCTCAGCGAGGTTCTCATTTATCTAAGAAGTGTCCCTTCGTGCTGTTGGTGTGCATTGCATTGCACGTGCTCCTTATTTAATAATGTATTTAATTCTATTCCGGCCAGTGGTGTCTGGTAATGGTGGGCTATCGCATCTCGGCGAGGTATTCTCGACACGTCTCCTGCTAAATGGTGCAGCACACATCAATTGGGATGGCCCGACGCGGCGAGGGGTGGGCATCTGGAAATTCTCTGCTAGTGACATCTCTCTGGTCAGCAAGCCTCCCTCATTCACTGCGTCCGACCCTGAATGTTTTGAACTATTGTTTGAAATCATTGAATGAATAGTTCTTAATAAGAATTGTACTCCCGCCTGAATCAATACTATAAAGAAAATGAATTATTTAAGTTGTTTTTAGTACATGTTTCGAGGATTAATTACATTTTATCCCCTTCATCAGCTAAAAACATATTGAAAGAACAAAATAAAACGTAGCACAGTAATAAGATACGTTATTAAACCTAATATGGTGCACCATATAATTTTTCTAAATGTAACATTGTCCTAACCTCATACACCATATGCTTTGATTTGAAAAGGCTTAAAAATGGATCTTTAAGCATACAGGCTCTTCATTAATTATAGACCTACACGGATTGGTGAAGTATTGGTATTCCATATCTACCATTTCAAGCTTCAATACGAAACTAGTATTTGTCATGACCACCTGCAAGCTGATCACCGTCACCATCTATTTCATTTCATTTTATTCTGATCTTATAACCTAAATTATATGGTGCACCATATTAGGTTAAATAACGTATCTTATTACTGTGCTACGTTTTATTTTGTTCTTTCAATATTTTTTTAGCTGATGAAGGGGATAAAATGTAATTAATCCTCGAAACATGTACTAAAAACAAGTTAAATAATTAATTTTCTTTATAGTATTGATTCAGGCGGGTGTACAATTCTTATTAAGAACTATTCTAGCATATCAATACGGAACAACCATGAGTCATTTAAATAATGTAAGCATTGAATGAATCAAACCATTCATATGTTTTTAATTGTTTTTGTGAGCTTTCTTTTTATTTAAATTTGTATTAGTGTTCTGTAAGGATATCCATTTTCTCTTTTATCTTTGTAAACTTAGTTTTATGATTATTTTAATTCAATCTAAGCTGACGAAGGTGTCAATGAACACCGAAACATGCACGTTTAAGCAGTAATTAAACCACATTCTTTAGTGTTCGACGAGGCGGTTTTGAATAAGATAGTAGTTAATTGGAGTTAGTCCGTAAAAGAAAACAAGCAAGGTATAAAAAAATAATCAACATTTTTCAAACAGTTTTCTAGTTATACAATATAATTTACTAGATTACTAATAATGACATGCCACCTTTACTTCATTGATCTGATAAATACTTAATGTATGCCTTACATACTATGGGAGAATTTTCAATACGACGGTTGCATTAAAGCGGAAAATACATAACCTAACACTGTTTGGCAAATTTAAAGAGGAACATCTGATACCTTAATTCCATTTCAAGAATCCCTTTTTTTTTCTTCTAAACGTTTTGGATAATTATTAGAATTGCCACATATCCACATTGGGCTTTTCAACTGAAATTCTTGTACGAATTTCCGAATTCTCCATCCCATACAACGAGGTTAATTCATGTCATCGTAATACTGGTTGGCACCTATTCAAAATTGTTAATAAACTCCGTATTGAAGAGGATTCAACTTATTTAACTCAAGCGCCGAACTGAATTATTTTATTGAAATGAAAATCCACAGCCTGCTTCCAGTCTCCGACCGGGTCAGGAATGGAATGAATGATGCCCCCATCTAGCGGCGAGGATATGAACTGTGCCGGCTGCCGAGGCCTGACGCACTCCTCTGGGGCAATGATTAAATGAATGACAGATGAAATGAAATGATAGTGGAGAGTGTTGCTGAAATTAAATTTTGACAGGAAAATCCGGAGTACCCGGAGAAAAACCTGTCTGCCTCCGTTTTGTCCAGCACAGATCTCACATGGAGTGACCGGGATTTGAACCACGAACCCAGCGGTGAGAGGCCGGCGTGCTGCCGCCTAAGCCACGGAGGCTTTAATTATTTTATTGATTTGCTAATTATTTTGTGTATATTTTGATACATTTTTTAAAGCCTAACATTTTTACACTCGCCGTTAATACTGTAGTCTTATTTTACAACTACTTTTTAAAAATTATTGTTAAAAGACCAATCTTATATTTATTTAATTAATACTATATTTGTTAGGATATCCATTTTTATTACGATATTTTATTTATTACAATTATTACCATTAATTTTTCATTTTAATTTAGATTTAAGTCACATATGCTATTTTAGTTTTCAATTCTTAATTTATTTTCTTTTTAGGCTGAGGATGACCCCAGTGTAGGTCGAAACATGTACCAATATATAAAATATATATTTGTTTATGTATTGATTTGGCGTATAATTTTAAAAGTTTGATTCTAACATCAATACGGATATTTAAAAACATTTGTTTTCAATGGCAAATGTGTTTGCATTCTACAATTTAATTTGTAAACGTTATTTGTAATGATTTCTGTGCATCTCCTTAATATTATAGAGCAATTACGGAAAGTTGAACCTCAGAATTCACGATACTTTACTGTTTACTGCTCATGAACGTGTGTAATTATTTTATCATCTAGGCTTACAGGTAGGAGCCGCAACGTGTATAGGTGATTGTTTCCCGACAGCCGAAACGTCAGGAAACAAATCACCGATACATGACGCGGCTCCATCATGTAAACCTAGATGATAAACTAGATACCGGCCGTGAAAGCCTACTATCTAAATGTGTGTAATTATTATTCCATTATTCTACATTCACACCGAGAAATGAGCCCTTTGAACGAAATCATCCACGCACATGGCCTTGTTCTTCTACTTGAGGTCGCAAAGATGTAAGTGGAAGGTCATAGAAACAACTACTACAGACGTGGCCCTGTAATCAGAATTAAAATAGCAATTCCCAGTTCATTAACAATTAAGTTAGGTACCATTCCCAGCTTTTGACTGGAGTTGAAGTGGGAAATTACTGGAAACGACTTTCAGGATGGCTGAGGTAGAGATAGAACCTACCTCTTCTCAGTTTCGCCTCACGAGGCTGAATGTACCCCGACCAGAATTAAAATTCCTATCAGAGTCGAGAATCGAACCCAGGCCTCAGCGGTAACAACAAAGAATGTTAGAATTAAGATAGAATATTCAGTAAATTAAAACCTAAAGTCAGTAAACAGTTGTACTTTAATAACAGTACCAGATTCAGCCACATTATGATCTTCTTCAGCGTTATATGATAAATTACGAAACGAAGCAAGACTTACATACAAAAAATTTCTTACCAAAAGTTGTTATCAAAATAATTACTTAAAATACTAACAGTCTAAAGGCTGAAAAACACTTATTTTTTTTAAAATCTGATCTATTACGATGTGTTATAAAATGAAAGATATAGATCTTGATCAAAAGCAGCTTGATGTTAAAACAGTGATGTGGTTATGTGCATGGAAATTTGTAGGTTATACGACTGACGTGAACATGCATGTGAGCGAATATAATGTGACTGTGAAATTATTAAAGAAGAAATCGTGTTATCCAATGTATATTTTTGTATGTACTGTACAGTAAGTCTTGCTTCTTTCCATATTTTATATTATAACGCTGTAGAAGGTCACAATGTGTACTGTGATTCGAGTACAACTATTTATTGACTTAAGGTTTCAACATACTGAATATTTAAACTTCGTCAATATGGACAACGGCTGCCATGGTCATATTCTTGGCTTTTAATAATTAAGATAGACTTAAGGCACCTCAAAGGCGGTTTTTAGAACCAAAATTGGCAATCTGTAGACAGTATCAATAGACCTAACTGCTCTCTTGATAACCACAACGAGATATAGTTCCATAATCGCAGTGTGCCACACAATACACAGTAGAATATTGTCGGTATCTTGCCTAGAAGATCGTGTCATAGAAGCTGCTTCACTCAGAGGATTAGTCTGAAAATCAACTTGTATTGGCATTACTCAAGTACTCTGTAAACTCATCAGCAGGCTTACCCTTTGTTTCATTACAGCGCAGCGTTTAGCTTGCGTCTGAGAAGATGTACTTCACACACACTGCAATATTAACTCCAATATGAGTTTCAGAAAGAGAGAAGGGTTTATTGGTAGACTTGCATTTAAAACAATGGTCATCGCCGTGTAATCCCCCAGCGCTGTCTCATCTGCATATGGCCACCCCTCGGCTGGTTTACAAGATAGGGGACGCTGTGTAACCAATTGTGTTTCTAAGCGCATGTGGACTACTGTATGACTACGTCTCCTGAAGACATGTATTGTCAGGGAGACCTATATTACATTATTAGGTTCTACTTATTATTTGCGTACACTCCAATCCTGTACTGTGGTCCGAATAAAAGTGGTCAAACTCTAGAGCAGGGCCATCCAGTCATTGCCCTCCGGGAGCACTGAGCAGTCAGACTAGCGCTCCTTCCCCTACCACCACTACACTGTGGCAGCGAGGAGACGGACGATGTTCGGACCACGCTGACTAGATACGTACGTACAGTCGTGCGGCCGACGGCTCTTGTGGGATTGTTGACATATTGTCAGGGCTGTTTTGCTGTAACATAATACCGGATATACAAATCGAATGGTACTCCGATGTATGGAATGTGCATTAAACGAACACTAGTGTTAAGTAACGAATATTGTGATTTATTCCAAATTGAAATGTGAACAAATTGGAGAGGAAAATTCAACAAAAAATTGTGTTCTTTTTAACACATTACATCTCTGTTGCACACTAAACATTTGGCACGCCCTTTATTAGCTGTACAGAAAAATGAAATTTCCCATTCTGCTTCACCACTCCTTTTTTTGTATGCTGCTCAGTCATGACCACTGCGAAACTGATTTACTTACACGCTGTCAACAAAGCGCATTGGACGAGATTAGCGACTGATGGGTCGGCTGCACACTTCAGCGCACTCACCCAACCATGCTCCTCCCACCACTTCTGAAACTACCTTCCAACAAAGCGCTCGGAGCACTGGCTTAGAGCGAGGCCGGAGCGCTGTCTGGATGCCCCTGCTCTAGAGTGTAGAAACTAAGTTTCCTTCGAGAGCCATCGCTACAAATCAGAGATAGGCAATGCCACATGTCGTTCGACCACAGTCTGACGTGGCTTGATATCTATAGTTATAATGGAACAGTTCTGCTGGCAACTATTTGGTGTAGTGGTAACTTCATGAGGTGTGAGTCCCTAACATGGGTACATGCCTGTAGAAGTAGATTTTTAACATCTTATTTCATTTCGAAAAGATTTGAAGTCCCAGAGTTCGGTACGAAACTCTGTATAATAAAGTAGAGAAAGTTAAAATCTGGTAATAACTATTGAGACAAATAATAATAATAAGTATTAACTGCAACATATCACCCATACTTTTCAATTTTTACATTGAACAAGCAATGAAGGAAATTAGAGAAAATGCATAGTTGGAGTCAAGATTCAAGGAGAAATAATTTCAACTCTGAGATCTTAGCCGACACACCAGAGGATTTGAATGAGTTTTTAAATGGTATGAATTCAGTCTTGACGAAAGAATTCATGATGAAAATTAATAAATGTAATACAAAAGTATTGGAATGGAGCTGAATGAGTTCAGAAACCTCTATAGACATCGAATTGGCAGGTGAATAGCTAAAGGAATTAGGAGACTTCTGTCACTTAGGAAGCAAAATAACCAGTGATGGACGAAGCAAAGAGGATATAAAAAGTAGGTTAGTACAGGTAAGGAAAACATTTCTACAAAAAAGGAATCTGTTGACATCGAATATAGATTTAGGTATTAGGAAGTCATTTTTGAAAGCTTTTGTGTGGAGCATGGGGCTCTATGGAAGTGAAACTTGAACTGTTGGAGCAGCAGAAAAGAGGAGAATTGAAGCGTTTGAAATGTGGTGTTACAGGAGAATGATGAAGATCAGATGGCTAGATAGGGTTACAAATGAAGAGGTATTAAGACGAGTGGGAGAGTAGCGATGTTTTTGGAGACTGCTAATGAAGAGAAGAGATAGGTTGGTAGGTCACAAACTAAGACACCCAGGAATAGCAAACTTAGTTATGGAAGGAAGGGTCGAAGATAAGAACTGTAGGGGTAGACCAAGGTTAGAATATGTTAAACAGATTGCATCGGATATAGGGTGTGGTAACTATGTAGAAATGAAACGATTAGCTCAGGACAGGGAGGGACGGAGAGCTGAATCAAACCAGTCAAAAGACTGAAGACTCGAACAAGAACAACTATTTAGAATAACTCCCCTGTTATAGACGTTATTTTGTTGTTATTGTTTTAGATTTTGAAAATTCAATTACTTCACTAACGGAAATATAAATCTGTTTTCATGAACACAACAATTCTAAAGCTGATGGATCCAGGCATGATATACCCGTTCGTTGCTCTTACGAAGTGGTGTACAAACGGCATATTTTATGAAGGGTTAGGCTGTACTTGTATGTAGCCATCAGAAAGGGAGGGTGAGTTATTGAGGAAGGAAGAATTTCTACACTTATGCCGCTCCTCTTGCCAATATTAAGAAATGAAACATGATGTCTGAATGTAAAACAACATCGTAGAACACATTTGGCTGCGTGCGATGAAACCATATGACGCACGATACGCGCCAGCCATACCAACTATCACTGCCATAAATCATAAGAATATCTCATATAACCACAGTTGCACCCTCATTGAGATAACGTACTGTCTTGTGGCAGTAACCCCCTGGAAAATGCATGCAATAACCCACACATGTCGGTTAACTGTGGCTTTAGAGAGATTACTTTCTAATATTATTGTGGGACAAATGTTAAGTGTGTCTCCAGCATTTGCTACATCTGGTGTATGACTTGTGTTGAGAATTATAACTTTACGATCTTGTTTACAACACTTGCATGAGAAATGGATGTCACAAGGTTGGCTGGGATAAACAGATAGATATATAATTCATTCATTCATACATACATTTATTTTACAGCTATTAGGTCGTATATTGTTCAGAAGGTACCAGCTGCTTACGTGGAAGGTCAAGAACGGAACGCGAACCCACGACCTCCGACTATATACACCATTACTCTGACCACTGAGCAAAGGGGTCAGACATTTTCTCTACCCTTAAATATTATACACATTTAAATTCATATAAATATAGTTCTTGCATATTGCGTGTATTGGTCGTGGAAATCCAACTCTAAGAGTTATTTATTTATTTGTGTATTTACTTAATTGGTTTTTAATTTTTTATTTGTTTATTTATTTGTTTATTTATTTGTTTATTTAATTGTTTATTTATTTGTTTGTTTATTTGTTTGTTTATTTGTTTATTTATTTGTTCATTTATTTGTTCATGTATTTGTTCATGTATTTGTTCATTTATTTGTTTATTTATTTGTTCATGTATTTGTTCATGTATTTGTTCATGTATTTGTTTATTTATTTGTTCATGTATTTGTTCATGTATTTTTTCATGTATTTGTTTATTTATTTGTTCATGTATTTGTTCATGTATTTGTTCATGTATTTGTTCATGTATTTGTTCATTTATTTGTTTATTTATTTGTTCATGTATTTGTTCATGTATTTGTTCATGTATTTGTTTATTTATTTATTTGTTTATTTATTTGTTTATTTATTTATTTGTTTATTAATTTATTTGTTTATTTATTTGTTTTTTATTTGTTTATTTATTTGTTTATTTATTTATTTATTTATTTGTTTATTTATTTGTTTGTTTATTTATTTATTTATGTATTTATTTATTTGTTTGTTTATTTATTTATTTATGTATTTGTTTATTTATTTGTTTATTTATTTGTTTATGTATTTTGTTTATTTATTTATTTATGTATTTGTTTATTTATTTGTTTATTTATTTGTTTATTTATTTGTTTATGTATTTTGTTTATTTATTTATTTATGTATTTGTTTATTTATTTGTTTATTTATTTGTTTGTTTATTTATTTGTTTATGTATTTTGTTTATTTATTTATTTATGTATTTGTTTATTTATTTGTTTATTTATTTGTTTATTTATTTGTTTGTTTATTTATTTATTTATGTATTTGTTTATTTATTTGTTTATTTATTTGTTTATTTATTTGTTTGTTTATTTATTTGTTAATTTATTTGTTTATTTATTTGTTTATGTATTTGTTTATTTATTTGTTTATTTATTTGTTTATTTAGTTGTTAATTTATTTATTTGTTTATGTATTTGTTTATTTATTTATATATTTATTTATTTATTTATTTATTTAGTTATTTATTTATTTATTTATGTGTGTTTAATTGTTTGTTTGAATCAACTTGGCCATAAGTATGGAGAACCTATTATTTCTAGTTCACGAGAGGATTCGCTTTACGTACTCTCCTCCAAATGATTCTTACTCCATGAGGCCGATAACGATAGGCCTCATAAAATAATGTCCATCCTTTATTTTTCTGTTTCAACTTAGTCAATGAGATGCAATGTGGTGGGTGTTTTTTATGGCTGGTGCCAGCGGAGTTAATGAGATAAATTAGTGAAACAGGGAAGAAGTGAAAATGACCTATTAGAAGTCCTGGCATTTGCCTGGAATTAAAAATGAAAACCTACGGTAAACCATTTCTAGGATGGGTGACTCGCCTACCGAGTCCACTGATAGCTTGGCCCGATGGCCTAGCGTTGCGCGCCTTAACATGCATAACTACCACAGTCGGTCCTCATAATAATAATAATTATTATTATTATTTTATTTTATTTATTTATTTATTTATTTATTTATTTATTTATTTATTTATTTATTTATTTATTTATTTATTTATTTTATTATTTATTTATTTAGCGTATGGCTTTTAATGCCGGGAGTGTCCGAGGACATGTTCGGCTCGCGAGAAGCTGAAGCTGCATCAAGCGGACACCCATGGGGTAAGCTGCAAGTTCCGTTCAGTTTGAAGTAGTTCCAACTTTCGCTGACATATGCCACTGACATCTAGTGGTGAACTTTGGAACTTTGACAGAGCGTTTTAACGAAATCTAACCAGAAATTTAGCTCTACACAAGTTTAGTTACCGGAAGGATCTTTTACATGCCAGAAAGGCATACTGAAGGCCGAGATCTTGGGCACAGCAGTTCAGAATGCTACCAACTACGCCACCGAAGTCGCTATAATAATAATAATAATGGAATGGTGCGCAGCTGTCGTAGTTATGTAGGTTAGTTTGGAGTGTATAAATTGACCCATAATTCAGGAAATTGTCGCCAGTTGCCGGTTTGGCAGCACGTGTCGCTCCACTCATCCCATTGACAAATGTGATATCTCTCACTCTCTCCGCTGGTAACCATGACAACGCGAGGACGGCTCCTATACAGACGTGGCCAAAAGGTAACGAAGCTGTGACCAACGGCAAATGATGGAGAGTAGGAGTGGGAATGGAATGGAGGGGGGCTGCAGAGAGGATTAACTGGAGGACTCCATCCCTTCTTCAATAACCCAGCCGTCCTGTATAATAATTATTAGTGTGGACTGTCTGTCCTTGTTGGATTCTAACCCCCAGGCCAAGCTACTCACCCCTTTTTGGAATTAGAGAAGCGCTGAAAAGAAGTTACTCCCCACCCACGCCCTCTCTCTCTTTCTTCCCTTCCAGTAGGCCCAGCCATATCTCCTGCCCCGAATCCGATTATCAGTAACAGTCATTTCGTGGCTAGAATTCCTGCCATCCGACCGCTAGTCTTCCCTGCTAATACTGGCTCTTATATAAAACTTTACGAGCCTTACAGTAGTCGCATATGATTTGTAACATCTGACATAGAAGAAACCTCACGAGGAATTGTTGATGCACCGGTATTTTATAATATTATTGGCACAAATATTAATCTATTGTAAAGGAGAGTGTTTTACAGATATTGTAGTTTATAATACGGAACTCATTTTATTAGATGATTTGTAGCTTCCACCAGCACTAGCCTAAGTAAAGAATACGATATGGATCAACTCGATTAATAGACGCGACACCGCTCATAACCTTAAATTCCTTATAAATAGGCCAACTTGCGAGTAAATGCAATGTGCACTGCAGTAGATCATGAAAGGCTTGCCCAGTTCCCGGACCTCTTGATTCACAAACCAACACGTAATTTCATATGGATTCCGTTAAAATGAGTCATATTGATATGATTAGCAGCAGAGTATCAAGAAGGCAGTGCGAGAGTAGAAATATCAAGTAGGCAGTGAAGAAAAAAAAAGAGAGTCTTGGAATTGTTATGTATTATTAGTGTGTTGATGAATGTCCAGGAGGGATACGATCCAGCTGGCAGTGCGTCTTACACACTTCCGTCCCATTTTTCAAAATCATTCCCACAAAAATATCCAGCAACCGAGTGGAAGATGTTACACATCAAAAACACGTATCACTGTTTGAGAGTTAAGGGACCCAGTCAGAGTACTGAATATTTTGTTCATCGTTACAGAACATCCCTCGATGACCATAAACGGAAGAGTTGAGCATCACATTTGCTTCAGAGAAGGTAGATTTACAGTAGCTGGCCAAGTACCGGTGCACGTTGTCACTGTAAATTTGGGTATAAAATGGCCGCCTATTGCAGAGGCATTGCATGGAGTCTATTGGATTGAGCCTACTACAGTAGATCCTTTATGGCAAACCATCAATAGGCGGCAGGGGGCTTTGGCTATAGAAGGACTTATTAAGATGGTGTTATGTTTTTGAGATGGAACAAGATGTTCAGTAAACAACATATAGCCTGCTTTCTCCTAAATGCATGGGTATTGTTATAACTCTTTTTCCTTTTCAAGGAGTATAATTGGATGTTGGTTGTAGTAGCTTGTTGAAATACAACGTATTATACGGATATTAAACATGAATATGAGGTAATATATATATAATAATAATATCATATCATATCGTATGGCCTCGGGTACCAGGTGCAAGCTTTGTTATTTGACACCCAGAGGGTAGCTTGCATGTCGAATTTCGTTGTTCCTTGACTATGAAAGTCTAGGAGGTTAGATATCTAAGCTCCTTGAACACTATAGCGCTTTCTAGTAGAGAAATGAGGAACTTTGTGTTGGCGGAAACTCCCGAGATTAATTTTGCCATTATGAACTCGGCCTACTGAATTCAAATGGGTTCTTTGACATGCCAACATCGTATGAGATGCCTATTGTATTTTTGCCGCCTTTCAAAAATCACTTACCACGGTCAGGAGCGAACGTGAAATCTTGGGGTTAGTAGACCGACACGATATCCACTCACCCACCGTGGGAAGCTATGAATATGAGTTGGTCTTAGCTAGTGCTACCTCTGTACAAAATTTCATTCAATTCGGTTTCACGGTGTATGAATTGATAGTGAATCGATTTGCACACATACATGGCCACTATCTGCCAACTATTGGGCTGATGACCTTGTAGTTCAGTCAAACGATGCCTACCACGTAAAGGTATGTTGTTGCAAAATTTAGTAGAGATCAGATGATTAGGTTGGTCGTAATTTCAGTTACGCTTTTAACTTTTGGGTGGCCGCCATCAAGATGGCGGCGATATAAAACATGACACTGAGGTGCCCTTTGCTAGTGCTACCTCTGTACCAAATTTCTTTCAATTCGGTTTCACCGTGTTTGAATTGATAGGGGTAGGGGGACAGACATTCGGAGTACACACACTCACAGACACACAAACACACACATACACTCAGACACACAATTTTTCGCCCTGTGTTGATCTCATAAGTCTACTTTCATTTTTTGCAAAAATCGAAAGTTGGCTAAACATGTGTAGGATCTTAAGTAAACTGTAGTGGACAGTTTAAATGAAAGGTTTGAAAATAAAGAACATGAATAGAAAGATGAATATGAAATGCAGGATTTTTCATTAATTGAAGAAATTAAAATATTGTTCGAGTATTTTCCTAACAAGAGATTGTCTTTTAATATTTTTCTTGTGTGCCTAACACCAAGCGACCCCTATATCGTCACCACACCTTTGAGAAACGTTACAACATTTTGTGGTAATGTTTTTCCTTGTGTTCTGCATTTCTCTACCGATAACCTAAATCTATCCCATTTCATATTATTTTCTTGGCCTATCCCACAGGCATTTGATACTGCGCTTACCTATTTGTTGCCTTATTTCTGTTTAATATTTGTGTTACATAATCCACCTTGTCACTACAAAAATATGTAGATTAATACAGTAATATTTATGTTCGACGATGTCGTCAGAAAACTGTTTCATAATGGGGGTCATTAAAGTACTACTTTTCATTATAACACTGTTTTTTTTTTCAACCAATCAGAGCTACAGTAAATATTTTCATTCATTGACAAATTAGGTAAGGATAGCTTCTGGCATGCACTCAAAATCCAACATAACAGACATGAATTACATGATTTGAAAGTTGACAATGTAGCCTATATTAGATCAACCATTGTAGTCACAATGCATAAACAAACTGGACAATATTGCAAAAGAAATAGCATTGTACCTTAATATCCGCAACTCCAATTTCTACACATTCGTAAGATTTCGCCGACATTTTTAGTGAATGCTGTTGTTGGCATAAACACACCAGAACGTCATGGAGGAAACGGTCGTATGACATTAGTTCCACGGAAATTATAATCCAGCTCTCTGTTCAGAAAATGGATTTCTTACGCAAAACGTTTCCACTAGATGTCACAACTGTTCTACTTGGGACTCAATTGAGTTGCCTTAGGTTGAAATTCTACACGCATCGAAATTGAAGAATAACTAGTTGATAAAACGATACATTTTAATTTTAAAGCTTTTGTTACAGCCTATTTTATGTTATTTGACCAAAATCACAAAATAATCATACATAGTACCTGTGCGCTATCTGTTGGTGCTATTTCAGAATAAACAATGTTTCAAAGTTTTGGGATTCGTTATTGGGTAGAGATCAAATGCTGAGCCCACACAATGCCCAAGAAGAAGAATTCAACCGACAGAATCTCGACAGATATTTATGAATATTTATGTTAGAACATTTAATAAAGTTATAATTATCGTCGAACATAAACAATCGTATGCAACTCGCCTATAATGGTAATTAAGACACTCGTATGGAAATTATAAAACTCGTGTCTTAATTATTGACATTATAGGCTCGTTGCTTAATAGCACCATATTGAAACGAACAGGTTTCCATTTCCAATAATATCTTCTTCGGCGTTCAAAATAGCGTTTATTATTAATAAAATAAAAATGAATATCCTTACAAATAATTTGAATTAAAATTAAAGTTCCAAATACATTTTTGATGTGTAACATCTTTCCACTCGGTTGCTGGATATTTTTGTGGGAGTGATTTTGAAAAATGGGACGGAAGTGGATCGGACGGAAGCGTGTAAGACGCACTGCCGGTTGGATCGCATCAGCAGCCAGAAGGGATGTGATCCAGCTGGCAGTGGTACCATGTGGAATGTTTATCACATACGGATTACTTTGTAACAGCAGAGTATCAAGAAGGCAGTGCGAGAGTAGAAATATCAAGTAGGCAGTGAAGAAAAAAAAGGCAGTCTCTGTTAACGTAACTTAGTTGCTGGCAGGAGAGTGATGTAACAGCACAGTATCAAGAAGGCAGTGCGAGTGTAGAAATATCAAGTAGGCAGTGCAGAACAAAAGGAGAGTCTTGGAATTGTTATGTACAGTATTATGAGAGTGTAAAAAATAAAAAGAATTTTTGTGTGTTGTTGAATGTCAAGGATAATAAAAACGGTAACAACTTCAAGGTAGGATAACATGTCAGATGTTACACATCATATGCGACTACTGTAAGGCTCGTATCTTTTTATTTTTTCAAACATTAGAATGTGCTATACTGTTACATAACCTTTCTCGACCATTAGCTTTATACTGTATAGCTTTGGGGCTATTAGGCAGAGCGGAAATTTTAAGTACCGATGTTACAAGACAACTGTTTGTTCCTTTATCAAGGTAATGAATGAAATAATGAGTAAACAATGGCATGTAGCCTCCAAAGATAAAAGGTTTTTTTTTCGTTTCTTTTTTCGTGTAGCCTCCTGAGAGGCCGAGTGCAGGTCATTCAAGTCGACGCCTGTGGGCGACCTGCGAGTCGGGATGAGAGATGGAATGGATGAAGATGAATGAAACTGTGCAGGGATGTGGAAGGAAGCGGCCGTGGCCTGTCAGAAGGTACCGTCCCAGCATTTTCCTGGTGTTGAAAATGGGAAACCACGGAAAACCATTTCAAGGACGGCCGACGGTGGGGCTCGAACCCACGCGTCTACCGAGTCAGCAGAGAGCTTGGCCCCATGACCTCATGCTGCGCTTTAGCCAGCATAGCCACTGCTGTCGGTAGATGAAAGGTATAAGACAGATAGGAAGCCAAGTCGAAAGAATTAGTTACTCCATGACATCCCGAGGCCAAGAGGATGTTGGTAATGAAACTATAGAGGGCAGGCATGATCTACTTAAGAGATGACCATCACCTCTTATTAAAGTTCTTTAGTTGTTTACAGATGTGAGTTGATGTCTATCACCTCTCGAATGATTCGAGTTGTAAAATGTTTCTCTGTACAGAAGTTTCATCAAAAAGAATTCGATGGTCAATCTGTATGGCGTGTTCAGCCACAGCAGACCTCTCTGGTTGGCGAGAACGTAAATGCCTCCGATGGTCCATGCCCCTTAATAACTTTAATAGAGGTGGTGGTTATCCCTCGAAAAAAATACTGCTCCTGACTGATCTTAACACCCAGGCTATGTTGCTCATTCCTTTTTGGAATTACAGAAGCACTGAATAAAATATACACCCCAAGTCTTCGAAAACCGTTTATCGTGTTGGATGTCATTAATAGATTAATGGCCTGAGTGTCAAGGATCCGATGATGATCGTTAGATGATCGAAACTATTCATAGTAGGCCTGTGCGAGAAATCTCGCATGTGTTAATTCGGCTTTACTGTTATGCGGGCTGTACGCGACACAGTTCTGACAGGGGCTATCGTCTTGTTTATTTGTTTAAACGCATTTTATAAATTAATAAATATAGTTCCGTTGACTCTTCAAGAAATCCAAGACTTTTTGAGACGATTTGAAAGATTTTGGTACAAACCGCACCTTTCAACACGTTAATCAAGTTTTTACAAAGTTTTGTAATCTGAAAATTGTGTATATAATTATACATAATAATGCCCGTTGCTCACGGTAAAATGTTTCTTAAAATTTATTTACTGATTTTATAAAAATTTGACTAAAGCAAGTTGTGTTCACGGTAAAATTATTTTATAAAATCCCGTGGATGTATCAGGATCGCCATCTACCGATAAACTTCTGAACCAAGAATCAGCTGTTCAACACACATTGGTTAGAGTGTATGGCTCCAAAAAAACAAAGCAAAAATTGCTGCTTCTGCAACAATTATATGTTGAACGGTGATAAAAAGGAAGAAAAGAAATGCTAGGAAGTGCTGGACTCGGGAATGGATAAAAAGAAGAGAAGAAGGTAGAGGAATGCTGTCCTTGGGCGAAATGAGTTGAGGTTAGAAGATCAGAATTCATATAGGAATTTTCTAAGAATGGAGGAGAGTTCTGCCTTCCTTCTTGCATTTCTATTGTGGTATATGGGCGTTTTAACCTCATAATTAATTTTATTAATGCAGCCAATGGCCATGTACTTTTCTTTTCAGGACGGGTCAGGGAAGGGATGTTGGAAGGAAATCGGCCGTGGACCTATTGGAAGGAACCGTCCCGGCATTTGCCTGGTAGTGAAAATGGGAAACCACGAAAACCATTTTCAGGACGAGGTAGCGCTTTAGCGCTCTCGGCCACCGCTGCCAGTGTTTTAACCTCATACAAACACGGATATTTCTGGTACTCTTACAGTAAAACACTAACGGCTTCCTTAGTCCAGTCGGAGCCTGCCATTTTCGAAGTGTTTGATTACAAGCAAGCTTCACAATCTTCTCACCACGTGGCGCAAGCGTCAGCGTCGTGTCACCTTCTCTGACTGGTTCGTTTCGCAAAATTAACTTTACGGAATAGAACATGTCCTATTTTATGGAAAGTTTTATCAAAGGTTTTATAAAACTTGAATTTGACCGTGAGCAACGGGCATTAGTGTAATACATAAACATAAACATCGTACCTTAAGAGAGCAAGGTCTGATGATGATCGAAACATAACATCCAATTATCTATCCCCCTACTTTCTTGTACATAAAAGCGTGTTATTTTGTGATAAATATCACATGTAATATTCCTTTCAGATTAGGGTATATAAATACTTGTTTTCCCGCCTAAAGTAATTGGGCCCAATTTGTGTTGACCGACTGAAAAACTTTATATAATAGAACTAGACAACAATGAAAAATGGCTTCTATCACTTCAATGCAAACCCTTAGTTACGCATGGAGGGGCGTGGTGGCTCAGCGGTCTAGCTGTGTGCCTCTCACCAAGGCAGTCCGGGTTCGATTCCCGGTCAATGCATGTGAGATTTTCGAAGTGAAATGCCATGTCCTGTGGTTCGGATTCCACGTAAAAAGGAGGTCCCGTGGCTCATAATCACAAGATTCACAGTCACGTAAAACTACAATCTTCCTTCCTTTCCTTCCTTTTCCTTAGTTACGTGTTATTTGTTCACCTGTGTATACTAGGTCAGTAGCGTCAATTATGCGTTGGTGTATTTAAATGGCCTTTTCTAGTTTTATGGATTAAATTTCTGTATTTTGTTTATTTTGTACTTAAATACATTTTCTAAAATTATTCATAATTATGTTTACTGTATAAAATTAATATCATGCGTCTCAAAAAGTGGCACGTCAAAATTCTCTTGTGGTAGGGGACAGTCTGATAAAACAGGATAGTCAGATGAAACGAGGTACCATAGTTTTCTCGTCTGGTATCTGGTGACATCTTCCGGTGAACATCTTCTCCTTAAGTATTCAATCCATGGATTGGTCTGCGGCAGTTCTCCAGTCGGCTCTATTTATAGCTTTCCTCTTCATCTGTTCATAGTTTCTGCATCCTACATCAGACATGATTTGCTGTACATATTGTAGGCGTGGTCTTCCTCGACATCTTTTGCCTTCAACCATTCCCTCCAATAACGTTTTCAGCAGGCTATCGTGTCTCAAAATATGTCCTATCAGTCTAGTCCTCCTCCTCTTTATGCTTTTCCATAAGGTATAATTTTCCTCCACCTTTTTAAATACTTCAGCATTCGTTATTTTTTCTGTCCAGCTAATTTTTAGCATTCTTCTATAACACCATTGTTCAAAAGAATTGATCCTCCTTTTTTCTTCTTTTCCAATTGTCCACGTTTCGCAACCATAAGGGCAATACTCCAAACATACGCTTTTAATAATCGTTTTCTGGTTTTAAGATTAATAGAATTTGTTGTGAATAAACGTTTCTTTTTGTGAACATAGTAACCTCTTTCTCACTTGATGACCTTCATTCTTAGAGCAGTTGCAATCTGTAGGGTGCAAGCGTGCCTTCTCACAGGGGCAAAACCTATTTTTACAGTGTTGTAAATTTTGTGCTTATATATCCAAGACCCTATTCTGCAGACTGTAAGGTGAGGATGATATAAATTAAACATTGTTTGAACTACATAGTTGTAGGTGTTTCAAAATTAATGATCTGTTTAAGAGCTGCAGAATTCCACTTGCTCCTAACATGGTGTTGTTGGATAAAACGGGGTACCACTAAGTTGGATAGAACAGGGTAGTACCCCGTTTTATCAGACCCACAATTGGTGAAAAGAGATATCCTGTCTTCGGGATCTCTATCTGAGCCATCAAACGGAAAATCATACGCTCGGACCACATCACGGTCTTACGAGTCAAATAGACCTGTTGCATCCACATCAGGGTCTTCTCAGTCAGTTAGGCCTAAGCATTGGACTTCAGCTTTCTAAGTCTCTCCGAAAGACATAAAGGCAGTGCCGAGAGCTGAAAGATAAGAAGGAATAGACTAAGAGGAAAGACAGCTATTCCGACAAGAATTAATATGATATGATGATGATAATTGTTGTTTTAAGGGGCCTAACATCTAGGTTATCGGCCCCTGAGTCAAGAATTAACTTCATCTATGTTACCCAAAAGGTAACTTCAAATGGAGTCACAATCTCCCAGATTTAGAAATCGAAGAAAGTTAGAAAAGTGCAGGAGTTTTATCCAACTCGTCTGATAAAACGGGGTAATGGACAAACATTTATATAAATAAACAATTTACTGTTAGGCTTTTTTTTAAATTATTTTCTTCATTGCCATTTGTAAGTAGATATATTATACAATTAGTCATTAAAAATGTAACACATTAGTACAACAAGTTCACGAGATATGCCACTTTGTTTATCAAGTACCCTGTTTTGACCGACGCTTCCCTACTCAAGTATTGCTCGAATGTATTGGTCGACCGTAAGTGACAGTAGGAAAGGAGCTCTCCAAGCTAATATTCAAGTGTGGCTTCTCACGCAACTGTTATGTTTATTTAATCATTATATCCTCAATTATGAAATAGCTTCCTTATTTTTATTTCCTGCCTCTTGTTATTAGTCATTAAAATTAACTTTCTTACAAATGCACCTTACACCCGAGCTTGGGAGAATATTTTCTTCCCTGTGGCAAAAGTAGCTATTCAACCCTCACTTCAATTTCCTAAAACCAACAGTTTCCAGTGAGTGCGTTTAGATTATTTCATCCACCGTTTGATTGGAGTCGGAGGAGGGGACGTGAGTTTCAGCTTTGATACTCCTGCCCGGGAAATACTCTGGGGAGACAGTCATAACAAAACTGCTTGCAAACATTCAGTTGGCATTTTCCATGATAGGAATCGCATTCACTGAAATTTAACATGTGTTTCATTTTGCGTGTGTGTTTATTTTTGTTTGTTTTATGTTCGTTAGGTTTGTGCTTTGTTTAGTTTCATTTTGTTTTGGTTTGGTTTGTGTTTTATTTTATTTTGGTTTGTGTTTTGTTTCATTTTTGGTTTGTGTTTTGTTTTTATTTTGGTTCGTGTTTTGTTTTATTTTGGCTTGTGTTTTGTTTTATTTTAGTTTGGTTTGTGTTTTATTTTGGTTTGGTTTGTGTTTCGTTTCATTTTGCTTTGGTTTGGTTTGTGTTTTATTTTATTTTAAATTATTATTTGTGTTTAATTTTGATTTATTTTGGTTTGGTTTGTGTTTTGTTTAGTTTCATTTTGTTTTGGTTTGGTTTGTGTCTTGTTTAAGTTATGTACTTGTCCACTTTACAATACAAAATATCTTTTTATTTATACATTTTGATACATGTTTCGGCCCTGTGAGCCTTCTTCAGTCAAAATCAATAAAATTCTCCTAGATCATTCTAAAGGTTGGTCTCTCATAAAAAAAATTGTAAATTCATTTTACATCGTCAGGATGCTTAAAATACATGAATATAAAATGCTTAAAGAAATTAAAAGATTTAAAAATGCACGAAATTTTGAAACGTGGGCTCCATTCTTGTTAATCTTCTTGTTAAAAACTTGAAAAAATGACTAAAGTCATAGATATTCATTGTGTTTTGTTTAGTTTCATTTTGTTTTGGTTTGGTTTGTGTTTTGTTTTTATTTTGGTTCGTGTTTTGTTTTATTTTGGCTTGTGTTTTGTTTTATTTTAGTTTGGTTTGTGTTTTATTTTGGTTTGGTTTGTGTTTTGTTTCATTTTGCTTTGGTTTGGTTTGTGTTTTATTTTATTTTAAATTATTATTTGTGTTTAATTTTGTTTTATTTTGGTTTGGTTTGTGTTTTGTTTAGTTTCATTTTGTTTTGGTTTGTTTTGTGTTTGTTTTTATTTTGGTTCGTGTTTTGTTTTATTTTGGCTTGTGTTTTGTTTTATTTTAGTTTGGTTTCTGTTTTATTTTGGTTTGGTTTGTGTTTTGTTTCATTTTGCTTTGGTTAGTGTTTTATTTTATTTTAAATTATTATTTGTGTTTAATTTTGTTTTATTTTGGTTTGGTTTGTGTTTTGTTTAGTTTCATTTTATTTCGGTTTGGTTTGTGTTTTATTTTGGTTTGTGTTTTGTTTCATTTTGGTTTGTGTTTTGTTTTATTTTAGTTTGGTTTGTGTTTTATTTTGGTTTGGTTTGTGTTTTGTTTTATTTTGGTTTGGTTTGTGTTTTGTTTCATTTTGCTTTGGTTTGGTTTGTGTATTATTTTATTTTAAATTATTATTTGTGTATTATTTTCTTTTGTTTTATTTTGGTTTGGTTTGTGTCTTGTTTTGTTTTGGTTGGTGTTTTATTTTATTTTGTTTTGAGTTTTGTTTTGGTTTGGTTGGTGTTTTATTTTATTTTAAATTATTATTTGTGTATTATTTTGTTTTATTTTGGTTTGGTTTGTGTTTTGTTTTGGTTTGGTTGGTGTTTTGTTTTATTTTGGTTTGTGTTTTGTTTTTTTTTGTTTTGGTTGGTGTTTTGTTTTATTTTAAATTATTATTTGTGTATTATTTTGTTTTATTTTGGTTTTGTTTGTGTTTTGTTTTATTTTGTTTTGAGTTTTGTTTTGGTTTGGTTGGTGTTTTATTTTATTTTAAATTATTATTTGTGTATTATTTTGTTTTATTTTGGTTTGGTTTGTGTTTTGTTTTGGTTTGGTTTGTGTTTTGTTTCATTTTGGTTTGTGTTTTGTTTTATATTGGTTCGTGTTTTGTTTTATTTTGTCTTGTGTTTTGTTTTATTTTAGTTTGGTTTGTGTTTTGTTTTATTTTGGTTTGGTTTGTGTTTTGTTTCATTTTGCTTTGGTTTGGTTTGTGTATTATTTTATTTTAAATTATTATCTTGTATTACTTTGTTTTATTTGGGTTTTGTTTTATTTTGGTTTGGTTTGTGTCTTGTTTTGTCTTGGTTTGGTTGGTGTTTTGTTTTATTTTAAATTATTATTTGTGTATTATTTTGTTTTATTTTGGTTTGGTTTGTGTTTTGTTTTATTTTGTTTTGAGTTTTGATTTGGTTTGGTTGGTGTTTTATTTTATTTTTAATTATTATTTGTGTATTATTTTGTTTTATTTTGGTTTGGTTTGTGTTTTGTTTTGTTTTGTTTTGGTTGGTGTTTTGTTTTATTTTGGTTTGTGTCTTGTTTTGTTTTGGTTTGGTTGGTGTTTTGCTTTATTTAGGTTTGTGTCTTGTTTTGTTTTGTTTTGGTTTGTGTCTTGTTTTGTTTTATTTTGGTTTGGTTGGTGTTTTGTTTTATTTTGGTTTGTGTTTTGTTTTGGTTTGGTTGGTGTTTTATTTTATTTTAAATTATTATTTGTATATTATTTTGTTTTATTTTGGTTTGGTTTGTGTTTTGTTTTGTTTTGGTTTGGTTGGTGTTTTATTTTATTTTGTTTCATTTTGGCTTCTGTTATGTTTTATTTTTGTTTGGTTTGTTTTATTTTGGTTTGTGTTTAGTTTTGTTTTATTTTAGTTTGTGGTTTATATTTTTAATTTGTGTTGTTTTATTTTGGGTTGTGTTTTATTTTAATGTATTTTATTTTGTATTTTGTATTGTTTAGTTTCGTTTTGTTTTGTTTTGTTTTGAAAGATTGACATACATAACTTTGTAATTTTATTTCAAGTGGCGAAATGGTTGACGTTCTGCTATTGTTTTTCCATTTCGGAACGAATAATTCAGCTGTTTTGTCGTAAGTTGGGGGCGTCTATTTGCATGCCAGCTAACGAGCAGCCTGGCCAAGGCCCACTTACTATGCAAGGAGACCTGCGACCCACAGTTTACCGACCACGATTTATAAAGCAGAAATGGTGGCGCTCACCCCTCCCCCTCCCCCTCCCCCTCCCAACCCCCTCGCTTGGCAATTGCCTTGTTGGCAGTTTAATAAGTCAGCCGGGCCATGGTATGTGCAGATGTGACTTGCGTACAGAGGGTCACGTGTGTGTGTGACGTCATAGCTGCTCCCTACCACGTGTTAGGCTGTTTTAACCATTCATGTCACACCATACTAAATACTGCTGCGACGGAACTCATGATTAAGGTTTAATTCAATACTGTGAATTGATCAAATCACCCCGTAGACCTTCCTATCTTATGAACGGGTGGCAGGGGCCGTGGTAGAGGCAACGTTACCCTAAATAAGTTACTGAGAATATAACCTTAGCATTTTTCCTTGATATTCTTTATTTTTTATTTATTTTTATTTATTTATATAATGATTATTAGATACAATAATGAAAATGTCATTTTACACTAATATTTTAACAATTTCAAATAATATTAACAAAATCAACAACAACAATAACAGGTAACAAATGGCAGTGATGGCAGCAAGGGATAAATCTCGGGAAAGACGCAGGGAATGATTGGGGTAGTGGGTGATTAGGAGGGTGAGGGGGTAGGAATTGAGGATGAAAGGGATCTTCTAATGTTATGTTTGAATGTTCTATAGGGAGAGAATATGTCAATATTTGGAAGGGAGTTGCTAAGGGTAGGTAGACGGTGGAAAATAGAGCGCTTCTGTACTTCAAGAAGTGGGCAAGGTATGTGGTGTAAATGGTTCTGACGTGATGAGCGGGAGGGAACATGGAGTGGGAAGTAGCTTAAGAGCATTTTGCATTTTGTGTAACCATTCATAATTTGATGTAGGAAACACAGGTCAGTAAATTGTAGACGGCTTCTCAGCCGAAATAGACCAAATTGGAGAAGAGAAATCTAGTATAGGGAGAACATATGTGATGAAGTATAATTTAAGTGCAGTGAGGTCTTTAATTTATGTGAATCTGTATAGAATACCGAGATTTGATATGGTCAATGTGGGGAGTGAATGTCAGTTTTTCATCGTGAATAATACCGAAATCTCTTACCTGAGAAACCGTATCCAATTCATACTTCAAAAAGTGGTGTCTGATTCCAAGCGTCAGCAAAACAGAAACCAGCTCTTTCCACCTCAACAACAGGCAAACAAATTTAACCTTGGATGTATCGCTCAATGGTAGGGCTCTATCCCACAACCCCTACCCCAAGTACCTTGGAGTTACTCTCGTTCGGATATTATCCTTCAGAGTGCTGCTAAACTGAGGAAAAGGAACATAATAATAATAATATTGTTTTTACGTCCCTTTTAACTACCCTGGCTTTTAGAGACGCCGGGGAGCCGGAATTTTGCCCCGAAGGAAATCTTTAACGAGCCAGTAAATCTACTGACACGGCTCCCTCGCATTTGCGCACCCTCAAATGCCAGCTGACTGCGCCAGGATACGAACCTGCAACCTTGGACCCAGCAAGCGAGAACGTTACCGCTGAGTCACGCAGCCAGCCTAGGAAAAGGAACGACATCATCTTGAAAATTGCCACGGTGGGTGAGTGGTTATTTTTTCGGGCTACAAACCCCAAGCTTGCAGGTTCGCTCCTGTCCATGGTAAGTGATTTTTGAAAGGCGACAAAAATCACGACACGCATGTCATACGTTGTTGGCATGTTAAAGAACCCTTTTGAATTCAGTAGGCCGTTTTCATAATGGCAAATTTAATCTCGGAATTTTCCGCCAACACAAAAAGTTCCTCCATTCTCTACTAGAAAGCGCTATAGTGTCAAGGAACTTAGATATCTAACCTTCTTGACTTTCATAGCACTCCAAGGAACAACAAAATTAGACATACAAGCTGCCCTTTGGGCGTCAAATAACAAAGCTTGTACCCAGCATCCGAGGCCATACGTTATTAGAGTATTATTACATCATGAAACTGGCCTGCTCTACATGGAGAGCCTTTCATCCGTTCTTCGATCATATGCGATGGGACTGGTATACCCAAGAGCAGAGTAGGCCTACTGTTCTTCAGTATGGTTGAACAGCCCACATGTTACGAAGATCGACACTGTCCTGAATCAGACAATACGAATCATCAGTGGTACAGTGAAATCGACTCTTCTTTTCTGGTTGCCTGTGCAGAGCCGTTCGAACCACCAAGGCTAAGGAGATATAACCACCTGATCCGTGAGTTCACAAGAATATCCGTGAACGTAGCACTCCCAATTCATGAAGGCATAGTTCATAAATGTTGGTCGATTAAAGTCACGTTCTTCATCTGTATTAAGAGACCAAGAGTTGGTTAGGAGAGGGTTTAACATTTCATCAGAATGGCTACAAGAGTGGAACAACACAGCTCCCAAGGAATGGCAGTGACTACTTTATACCCGACACCCACCAGCAGATTATGATCTGCCACGTAAAATGTGAGTTGCCCTTCACAGGGCACGAACAAACCATGGACGGTTTGACTCGTTGCTGTATAAGTGGGGCATGAAAACGTCGCCTAACTGTGACTATGGTGCGCCGAGACATGCCATCCTCCACATTGTTAAAGATTGTTGTAGCAGGATATAATTGGAATCGCTGGAAGACTTTGCGCAAGCCTCTATAAAGGCTATAGAGTGGCTGGACAATTTGGGTTTAAAACTCCAAATGACAGAGATCATCCTGCCAGCATAGCTAATTACTTTCACAACCTTGGTTGAGGCACTAAATAGAATGAGCAGTCTATAAGAAATGAAACTGCACCAACGCAATAGCAGGATGATCTCAGTCAAAAACATTTCTTCAAAAATCAAATAGAATTTTATCCAATGATTCATTTTCAGAGAATGAATAAAAATTTTCATCGAAGAATAAATAAATCTTCTTTAAAGAATTAATAAAAAAAGTAAATAAAAGTCTTCTTCAAAGGGTGAATAAAAACTTTCTTCAAAGAATAAATAAATATTCTCTTAAAACAATGAATAAAACTTTTCCTTCAAAAATGAATAAAAAATCTTTGAAGATTTTTTTAAGAATAAATAAAAATGGTCTTCAAAGGAAAAAGAAAAATCTTCTTCAAAAAATGAAATAAAAATTTACTAAGAATACTGTAAGTAAAATCTTCTTCACAGAATTAATCAAATATTTTCTTCAGATGAAACTTTTGTTGCAAATAAGCTAGGGGTCTTAATCCATTGGAGGTCACTGTGTAAGCTAGAAGAAGAAATGGACAAACTAAAAAAGAATGAGGGAAGTAAAAGACACGGAAAAGAAGATTGACTTTAACAAATAAATAGAAGTACAGTAGTACATTATTGATTGAGAGTTTTAGGCATCTACTTACAATACTTTGGTCGGATAACATTCCCATTCCTAACAAATGCCAGAAATGTGTTAAGGCTCTTCTTCCTTCAATGGACTCTTTTAAAGGCTTTATACTCGTAATTTCTGTGTTTTAATGTAAATATTAGATTTCATTGAAGAAGGGCGCACATTTGCCTGAATCTAGTGCGATAATAAACTATTCTACAATATCGACTTATGATGGATTTCTATACCAATTGGTAACATTATTACTCTGC
The DNA here is from genome assembly GCA_946902985.2 of Meconema thalassinum. Lineage (NCBI taxonomy): Eukaryota > Metazoa > Arthropoda > Insecta > Orthoptera > Tettigoniidae > Meconema > Meconema thalassinum. Next base: position 43,539,562 of record OX336391.1, on the reverse strand, counting down.
AACGAGCCACCAGAGACCATGGGTCCCTCACACCAACACACTCAGAGGGTGTCCCCTAGCATCCTCAGTAGAGTTTGGGTTCACCCTGTACATTTCAACATTGGGTACTGAACCCGAGGAGGTTATGCTGACTGGAATCGAACGTGGTTCTCAGAGACTGTGATCTCAGAATAAAGGTTCCACCAGGGAACGAACCCGAAGTCTGTGGAGGGAGTTTCATTGTAAAAACCCCTAGAGAGAAGTGTATATTAAATCACTGGTATGATTTCAGTTGCAGTGACATTATTTATTAAAATAATGCAGGGAAATGGAGCAGAATACAGTACTATTAGACTACTTGGTGTAGGCTATACGGGGCTTGGAGCACTGCAAGTGCAGAGTTGACATTTTACAAATAGGCCCAGAATTGTGGGAGGTGTTCAGTGGAGCCAAGTCAATCATTCTGACCTCATTCTGTCGTCTGGAAGAGGGTGAGGGCCTGAATAATTACCCAGTTCTTCCCCGACGGAGACTGGATTTGAGAATGGTGGGGAGAGATCACAAGGAAAATCATTGATTACTCGTGATTGGAGTAACGAGATGACATGGGAGTTGCCCACAGGTGAATCTTTAGACAGGAGGCTAATTTTAGAGCCTTTAATCTGCGAAATTGACGCATATTTAAGGAAGTGCGGAAGGACCGTAGGACTATCATTGTTCGCGGCGGGATTTGAGGATGTTGCCTGGGAATCCCAGTGAGGTAGCGTCCCCACGCTATAGAGAAAGGAATTAATATTAATTAATTGGCCGAGCGATTCTTTAGCACGCAGATAGTTCTGGGATCAGTGAAAGAAAAGGAACCCAATGAACATGGTTTCGAGACCAGAATCATGCTGGGAGAGGAGCCGAGATCACGCGGGAAGATTTCGCTCTACTTTCTGTGTGAAACCAATATAAGGAGGCCGACCCTTAGGAGAGCATTCAGTCTTAAGCCAGTCTTAGACAGTTGGAGCCAGTCTCACACCAGTTTGTCACAGTTTGTCAAGAGAGGCGCAGACAGTCGTCATGGCGGAACATATGTTGGTCCGGTGCATGAAAGGACGCCCGCACAAAGAGTTCTACATTTGAGTGAAGCATTTAATAAGCTTTTATTAATAATAATCGCGCTGCAGGTATACTCAGCAGTACGAGCAATGGCGTGTTCACTTAGGAAGCACCGCGTAAGATGAGTGGCAGAACTATTGTAAATAATAATAATTTGTGTAAAGTTATGGACAGTGTTAAGCGCAATGTATCAAATATCGACTGATCATTCACGTCTAATTACGCTGGAATGCGCTGGGAGAAACTTTACGAAGCATTTGGTAATGTTTTAAGGATACCAAATAATAACGCTCAGGACGGAAGTTAGCATATCTATGCGACGCAGGAAGCTTACCGTAGGAGTATGTATAAAAACTGTTGGTGAATTCCGAGGGCAGGTAAACCAGACTTTCAATCAGGAGTTGGTAGGAGCACGGGAGATGCCGTCGACACCTGCAATTTTGATATCTTTGCTAGGGAATTTCAAGCAATGAAAAGTGTACAAAGTGACGTGTGTTACGTATAAAGCATATGTAAAATATCTTTTGAAGTAGTGGTTTAATAAGTGTTATAAAGTGTCACATGTTTGGAAGCAATAGCTTCCTTATAGAAATGCAAAGTGCCGTGTGGTTAACGGAAAATATGTGTCATAAAATGTGTGTATTCAAGATAAAAATGTCGCGTTAAACCTGCATATGGCGGGCGACTTGGAAGGATATGATTGGTTGAAGCCACCATGAGGAGCCTAGAGATATGTGAGTACCCCACAAATTATGGTTAATTAGAGAATATGGGCCACTGCATGTTATGTGATTTCAGTAAAGATGCCAGTAAGAATCAGATTAGGAGGTAGACCCTCCAGGTTTAATCATTATTGTGTTGATTTTCATACAGTTGAGATGTTAATGTGCATCAATAAGTGGATTAATCATTACCACTATTAATTAAGATGGCAATCAGTTATGTAAATGTTACGAGCACAGTTGTTCGAGTTTTGAGAGGATTGGTTGTGTCGGATTTTGGTAAATTATGTCAGAAATATAATAATAATACTAAGGAAGGATTTGGTAATTTATTTCAGTGAGAATAATAATAATAAGGAATGATTTGGTAATTTATGTCAGTGAGAATAATATAATAACAATTATGAATATCAAAGGTATTAATGAACGCATCAGGTAATTGTTGTAAACAGGAAATAGTTACGCTATTTGCAAGACTTATCGATCCAAGCAGTAAGATTATACAGTAAGATTACATTACGGGATTAAAGAAAGAGTTTGATATCAGAATATATTGTATTAATGGGAATATAATTATGCCAGGAATGGAAGAGCTTTTAGTGAATTGAATTTGCAGCTTATGTGAGAAGCTTATAGAGTAATTGATAGATTTCTCTTAATATTATAGGACGAAGTCGTAACATTAGGTGAAGGAGCCAGGTGGTCTATTCTACGTATGAAATCTCCTATGCCGGGGGCATAAGCGGAGATATACTTTGTGCCAGAGTGTTTAGTGTTGGACCCTAACTCTGATGATGGATGAAATGTTCCGGATTGAAATCCCATGTAGGTGCGAGGCAAACGATGGACACCTCGACACTATGATTTCCCGAGAACTTATTTTTGAGTGATTCGGCTTGTTGAAGCGAACCTCAAATGTCGGCAGCTTGGACTGGCCGCATAATTTATTTAAGACACCGGTTACCTACTAGACCAATGTTTTACGAACCTCGTACCTTCATGTTGAAATGGGCCTAGTTTGGTGCCAGTTATTAGTATCCTCGGGGTAGGAATACATATAAAGCTCATTCACTACCTGTGTGCATAATATTCAGTTAAAATCCATTGAGATATGTGTGTCATTGGGAGCACAGTACTGTCTTGTAAAATCTTATACTGCTTTGGAAATAAGCCTTCAGACGTAAAGCGAGGGTCGAGTTAATGTTGGAACCCCCTTTCACACTCCTATTGTATGCCGACCGCTCGGGTAGAGGGTCTGGACGGTCAAGGCGGACCGTAGAAGCAAGTTTGAAAGGAACAGATTTTAGACCCTGTTAATGACTTGAAGTGAAATATTGTTATGTTGAGTAATGAAGCCATGTGGTTTAAGAACACATTGATAATTATATATTATCCTGATGGTTCATGATTTTAGCTATCTAACGAATGGTTAGACGGTGCATTTATACTGTCACTGACAACTTTTTCAGAAGTTGGTTACCATATTCCACAGGCTACGCGCGCAAGGTAGTTTGATTGTACCATCCGACACAACAATAACATAACGTTTTTATATGAAATCACAAAACGGCATGCAGTGGAACTATATAAATAGTGGAGTAGGGGTAGCTTACATAATTATGGAGTTGCACGTAGTTTGCTGTGCAACACCAGAATAGGCTAATGCATGTGATGCATTTGGTGGGAAAAGAAAGATCAAAACACACACGGTACACATAATTGTCAAATTAAGAAGGTTTGATGAATCAGTAATTTTGTGATATTAAAGTAGTCACATTGTATGACAGTAGGATCAATGTACAGTTTATTTCTGAAGTTGTATGTGCATCAGCGCACTAGAGTATCTTTGTGAAGTAAACGTTTGTGGTACGATATGATTTTATTATGATTATATTATGTTCATATTGGTGGATTGTGGAAAGTAATTTTTGTTTGCTTTTGTTTTATGGTTATGGGGATTGTTTTATTTGTTAAAAAGCCATGATTTTATTTACTGAATTAAAGTTTTAGAATAGAGTTGTGCCTTATCATTGTAGAGTTGATACCTTTTAGCCTCAAATCCAAAGTATGCAACTGCTCAGTGGGAGGACGGTACACCCTCGAGTCCTGAAGCTAGCTGGAGGCAGAAGCATATTTTCCATCGAGATTACTCACATGGGTACAGTACGTCAAGAAAAAAATTTCACATCGTTCCAGAGTAGATGGTTAAACTCACTCACAAGGCTGCAGCGGAATGATGAAAGAGGGATAGACGAATACGGTATACCGAGAAACCCGTCAACGGCCCCTTTGTTCTCTCCAAATCCTGCTTATGTCCAAGGAAACACAATGCCGGAAAGTCGTCAGTCCAACTCCAGTGTAGAGTATGGAATTACCATGGTCTTGTATCAGGCTAGGTCGATTATTACTTCTGAACCAACAACTGTTCACAACTGAAATTTGCTGGAAATTCCTAGATAGTTGTTAAAAGTTACTAGATTCCTGTTATCAATAGAAGAAAAATCGTTTTTGTTGTTAAGGACGCTTTATAAAGTCGCTATACGTCTATAGAAATTCACAATAGTGTGCAGGCGGCTTCGGTGGCTTAGTCAGTAGCATGCTGAGCTTCGATGCCCAAGATCGCGGGTTCAAACCCGGCCGAAGCCGTCGGATATTTTAAGAGCGTTAAAAATCCCTCAGTATGCCTTCCTTCGGAGGGGAAGTAAAGCCGGCAGTCCCATGTCATAGATATATGACATGTTAAAGAACCATTCACTAATTGCACCTGTGTGAAGCTAATTTGGATAGGTTAAGAATGTTAACGCTCTTAGGTTTCTAGGTTCGTTGCCAAGAGCCGACTGCGGTGGCGTCTCGTAGCTTAAGTTGGCCTAGTAGTCGTTGACGAAGGCGCTTGGCGGAAAACGTAGGAACTATTTGAAAAATTCTAAGTTGCAGTACTTAAATAAAAAAAAACAGATAACACACACTAATACAGTCATCACAATTAACACCGGTTATCAGACAGATTCTACCCACACCCAAAGTACACGGGGCTACATGACCGCGTTGTCGCAGCCTCTAAACTGAGGAAAGGGGCGTGGTGGCTCAGCGGTCTAGCTGTATGCCTCTCACCAAGGCGGTCCGGGTTCGATTCCCGGTCAATGCATGTGAGATTTTCGAAGTGAAATGCCATGTCCTGTGGTTCGGATTCCACGTAAAAAGGAGGTCCCGTGGCTCATAATCACAAGATTCACGGTCACGTAAAACTACAATCTACCTATTTTTTTAAACTGAGGAACCAACCAACAATAGTGTGCGCCACCAAAATGGGCTGCATGTAAAATTTAAAAAAAAAAAAAAAAATGTTTGGTTGGTTGGTTTCTCAGGTTAGGGACTACGTAAACGCGGTCATGTAGCCCCGTGTACTTTGTGTGTGTGTAGAATCTGTCTGATAACCGGTGTTAATTGTGATGACTGCATTAGTGTGTGTTATCTGTTTTTTTTTAATTCAAGTAAGGGCTGCAGACGATCATTTCAAGTAGTTCCTACTTTTGCTACCAAATGCTACCCCACGACACCTAACCGCGGACTTGGCTACTTGATGCAATCGCAGCCAGCACCTGGCGATGAACGTTGGAACTAATATAGCATTATCAAATAATCTAACCTACAAATTTTAGCTTCACAGAAGTGCAGATAGTATAAGGTTCTTTTTTATGCCATAAATCTATGACATGGTACCGCCAGCTTTACTTCTCCGAAAGAAGACATGCTGTGAGATTTTAACGCACTTTAAGAAATCCGATGACTTCGGCCGGGTTTGAACCCGCGACCTTGGGCGTAGAAGCTCAGCATGCTACCAACTACGCCACCGAAGTCGCCATTTAAGCTAATTAAGTGAAGTGTAGTCACTAGGGCTCGGCTTTTTAGGTAAATAAATATTTTCTTATGTAAATACATATTTTAAGTTTTTTTCTATAAATACATAAATTCCTGCTTTTCACTTATTAGCGCATAAAAAGACATAATATTTACATTTGTTAAAAATCAGTGTGCTAGATCTTTCAGTTTATTGCATTTTTGTTCTGTGTTACTTCAACGGGGAAGAACCTGTGATCTATCTAATCTTCATGCAGAGCGTATGTCAGCTTGCAACTGTGTTATTCTTAACTTGTCGCCCCGTGCCACTCACTGTGGAAGCCGGGGATTTCCTTGACCATAGCCCCATATTGCACCACGTGCTAGACCTCCCCCTCCCCCAGCTACCTAGAACCAGTGTCACTCACATGCAGTTCATATCTGGCACTGTGAAGTGTAAGGCAGTTCTACGATGCCTAAAGTAAAAACAACAAGTTTTCCTCTGTTGGAGAATTTAAAGATAATGTTACTTCTGATGGGGGCGTTCTGTTCTGCTACCATGTGGGAAAGCAATCAAGGCTGAACAGCGATCTCAAGTTACACAACACCTCGAGGGCAAGAAACTTATTGCCGCAGTTTCACGCATTCAGAAGTGTTTCGCGATAATCGTCGGGCATTTTTGTTGGACAACCTGAAGATGTATCTCGTTATATATTAAAATGCTTCAGCAGTCAGTGAGACATAGCATAAATTGCATTTGTGAGTACTGTATATTGTTTATATTCACTTTAATAAACTAAATTATAAATAAATATATTAACTTTTTATCACATATTTCAGATATTTTTAATGCATAAAAAATTAATATTTTCCAGATTTTTGCACCTAAAAATCCGAACCCTAGTAGTCATATTGCAGGATATAAATTCAATGCTATGGGAGATGTACACAGTAGTATTGAAAAAAAATGAATGAATTCAACAAAAGTATACATTTTTAAAACGAGATATAAAACTGATCAGTGAAAAGTAGTTGCAGGTGTTTTAATCAACTATTAATGTAATTGGACACGTACTGTATATAACAGTTCTCCCCACGTCTACACTGCATCCGGAATGACCTGTAATGGCTATGTTACTTGTCGATGCAGCCTGGAAGCCTTCGCAAATCGATATTTATAGAGCTCTATTTCGCAGAATCACATTCAGAAGCCCCCATTGGCAGAATATTGAGTGAGAAGCACATGCATCTTCTAAAGCCTCAGAGATCTGCTAGCGTTCTGTGACCACGGCCTTCTAATAATTTACGTTTACAGCTTTCTACAATATATAGCTTCTATCGAGCTGGCTGAATTATTCGATATCTCTCTAACACGCGCCGTCCTTTCGGTCCTACAAACCCTTTTATTCGCCGGAATGCAACACTTCTTGATCGTTCGAATACTGCTTCAGCTGACGGAAACGAAAGGACTAAGTCACAGCGGTCAAAATGCTTGGTTCTCATCAAGGCTATCTGAAGTTGAAGCGTGTTCAGTGACAAATTTCCGACAGTTTTGTACCGAAAATAAGGTCCCATTAACACCAACCTACACATATGGGGTACCTACAGGTTCAGCATAACCCAATGCGTAAGCGAAACGCACTCACTTACTCTTTAAATGCCTCACAATTAAATAAATACCTTAAAACATGTATATTTACAATGAAATAATGAAAGAATGCAACACGGTAACCATGGTAACAGAATCTCACAGGTCCATCTATTTCTGTAAGACGCAATACAATTCCAATTATTACATTACTGTGAAAGTTTCCAGACGGTTATAAGGTTATCACTGAACCAAGTTAAGCTGTAAAATTCATCAATACATACAGTATAATGCACTTAAGGGGGTCAAGGGGCACTATAGAATTTTTTCATGCAATTTCACGTGTGAGTGTGGTACGAAAGTCTTTTTCACCCGACTATAAAGGGTCTCCGAAAACCACATTTAAAGGCCCTTAAATTAACAGTGTCTGTGATATTCCCAGAAAACTAACTTCGCTCTGATATACCTATGAAGGAATGACAAACCCCTAACCACTGCACCAGTAGCTGAATTGATAAAGTCTCAATATTCATACCAAGGATAAATCAGTCATAGCATTCATGATTGAGATTTTGCTAAGTGTACTCTTTACAACTAGACTATTAGCGGGCGAAGCCGCGACGGGTAATGCTAGTTGTTGTATTTTGGCCAATTTTAGTATTGGTTTTCTTTTACTTTAAATTGTTTATAATTTATTGTACTCAAAGGACCAAGATATTTGTGACGTATGTACTGCCCTGTCCCATCCCCCACCCCCTTCAGTGTTGGAAGTACTGTACCTTTAAAGGCCACTGTTTCTTGGCTTCTACCAGCACTATGTGGCAACATGCACTTTGTGGACACGTGTGTATTGACGGCACGACGTGTTTCAAAGGAAGAGCGACATTTTCCAGGATCGACCTGGGCCCCTAGCCCTCGAGGCAAGAAGGCTTTGAGTGCGACTTGTGAAATGTCCGATAGACGAGATGAAACAGCATGGTCCCCTCGGTATTCCTCGAAAATTGGTTAAAATATGAAAGGAGAAGGGACTGTTTCCTTCAAGAGAGAAATTTAATTTCGAGAAATATACAGTAGTTTTATAGTTCGTTTGCTCGGTTAAATTTTTATGTGAGCCTTGGAACTGAGCTGGTTGGTTGGTTCCTCAGTTAAGGGGCTGCGACAACGCGGTCATGTAGCCCCCTGTACTTTGGGTGTGTGTAGAATCAGTCTGATAACGGGTGTTAATGGTGATGGCTGTATTAGTGTGTGTTATCTGTTTTTAATTCAAGTAAGGACTGCAGACATTCAATTTTCAAGTAGTTCCTACTTTTGCTACCAAACGCAACCGTCAACGACAACTAGTTCTGAACTTGGTTACTAGATGCCGCCCCTGTCGACGAACGTTGGAACCTAAGAGCGTTAGTCAAATCCAACCTATAATTTAGCTGCACTAGGCCTCTCCGGAGGCAACGCGATCATCATCATCATCATAATGGTTAATGTCTAAGCACATTACCAACTTTAAAGCTGTGTGATCGTAAACAGCTCAAATGTAGCTTTGAAGTGTCAAGTGCGTGTGTAGCGACTCCTGAGAGATGTATGGTCCACGGACCTCAAGTTAAGTCCCGCTCAGTCGCAGGCAGCGAGGCCACAGAGGTTGAATAATAAATCGGACGTAGCCAGCCACACATAAAGTCCGAGTTGATGGGTAAGATGTGTGGCGTTTGAGCCGCACTAAATCACTTGCTCCGAGATTTGTGGCTACTGGCTAGAGTAAGCTAGAGAGGACTTCTAATCTCGGAGGGGTGGCATTTCCCTCCGCTAGAGTTATTACGTCAAGGGGTTAAGGTACCTCCCTTCACTGCAGTAAAAGCACTTTGCGGCAAACTAGGCTCGGCCGTATACAGTACACGGTTATTCTGGCTTGACCCACCCGTTCCTCTCGCTGTCTTGTCCCCAAGACCCATTTCCAGCTGGACTGCTTCTAGTCAATTACATCTTATTGTTGTGGCGTGCTTTTCCAGACAGTGAACTATTATTCATATCATTACTATTCAAGAGTTTAGTGCTTTTCAGTCGGTCAACACGAATGTACCCATAAGAGCTGGGTTATGCCCTAATCCTGAAATAAATTACACGAGATTAAAAAATACACTAGGATGACCAGTTTCGATCGTCAAGCGATCATATTCAGATCCATTACACTTAGGCTATAAAATCTATGTTTGAAAATACAGGTGAAAATATTTACAATATGTACAATTATTTAGTTGCAGTATTGGTACTGCAACTGTCGGTGTATGCTAAATGCAGTATATATGATGATAGGTGAAATGCTAAATGGTGATAGCTATCCGGAGTTTGTACTTTGGAGTGATTATATGGTTGTAAAACTGCAACCAAATAATTGTACATATTGTAAATATTTTCACCTGTAATTTCAAACATAGATTTTATAGCCTACGTGTAATGGATCTGATGATGATCGCTTGACGATCGAAACTGGTCATCCTAGTGTATTTATTAATCTCATGTAATTTAATTCAGGATTAGGGCATAACCCAGCTCTTTTGGGTACATTCGTGTTGACCAACTGAAAAGTACTTAACTCTTGTTTACTAAGGCAACACTGAAAAAATGGCTTCAAACCCCACAATCATTACTATTACTGTGATTAGCATGTACAACTATCCGACACTATCCCAAGATTGGTTGGTTCCTTAGTTTAGGGGCTGCGACGACGCGGTCATGTAGCCCCGTGTACTTTGGGTGTGGGTAGAATCTGTCTGATAACCGGTGTTAAATGTGATGGCTGTATTAGTGTGTGTATCTGTTTTTTAATTCAAGTAAGAACTGCAACTTTGAATTTTTCAAATAGTTCCTACTTTTGCCGCCAAACGCCACCGTCAAAGACTACTACTCCTAGTTCAGAAGTAGACTACTAGACCCCACCGCAGTCGGCCCTTGGCAACGAACGAAGAAACCTAAGAGCGTTGTTTACATTCCTAACCTATACAATTTTGCTTCACACAGGTGTAATTAGTGGAAGGTTCTTTAACATGCCATAAATCTATGACATGGGACCGACGGCTTTACTTCCCCTCCGAAGGAAGGCATACTGAGGGATTTTTAAAGCTCTTAAAAAATCCGACGGCTTCGGCCGAGTTTGAACCCGCTATCTTGGGCATAGAAGCTCAGCATGCTACCGACTACGCATCCCAAGATTGATAAATGCGCCGCACCAAAACAACAAGGTCTCGCCTAACATATCTGCTAACAAGAGAAAATTTCCTACAAGAGGAATTGAAATAATACATTATGCAACGAGCCTATAATGGCAATAATTAAGACTCCTATGGAAATTATAAAACTCCCTTCGCTCGTTTTATAAACAAACTCGTGTCTTAATTACCATTATAGGTGAGTTGCATACGACTGCTTATGTTCCACGATAATTATAGCTTTATTATATGTTCTAACATAAATATTCATAAATATCTGTCGAGATTCTGTCGGTTGAATTCTTCTTATTGGGAATTGTGTGGGCTCAGCATTTGATCTTCTCCCAATAACGAATCCCAAAACTTTGAAACATTGTTGATCCTGAAGTAGCACCAACAGATAGCGCACAGGTACAATGTTGGATCACTTTGTTATTTTGGTCAAATAACACAAAATAGGCTGTTACAAGCGTTTTAAGATTAAAATGTATCGTATTATCAACAAGTTATTCTTCAAATTCGATGCGTATAGAATGTCAACGGAAGGAAAATCAATTGAGTCCCAAATAGAACAGTTATGACATCTGGCGGGAAAGTTTCGCATAAGAAATCCATTTACTGAACAAAGTGCTGGATTATAATTTCCGTGGAACTAATGTCATACGCCTGCTTCCTCAATAACGTTCTGGTGTGTTTATATGTCGACAGCATTCACTAAAATTGTCGGCGAAATCTTACGAATGTATAGAAATTGGAGCTGCGGATATTAAGGTGAAGTGCTATTTCTTTCGCAAAATTGCCCAGTTTGTTTATGCATTGTGACTACAATGGTTGATCCAATATAGGCTACATTGTCAACTTTCAAATCATGTAATTCATGTCCGACATGTTGGATTTTGAGTGCTTGTGAGAAGCTATCCTTACGTAATTCGTCAATGAATGAAAATATTGAGCTCTGATTGATTGGAGAAACTGTGTTATAATGAAAAGTAGTAATTTAATGACTCCCATAATGATACAGTTTTCTGACATATAATATTAACACGTCGACATTGTCGAACATAAACAACATTTTTGCTCCCACATTCCACGGCAGCAGAAGAGGAACTACAAATCTAAACTGAACGCCGCCGGGATATATGCTCTGAATTCTATAGCACGGCAGCCATGATTGATAGAAACTGGACCATTGCAAACTTTGAGATGAGACATGTTTTATCGAGATTATCCGTACGTGGATTTCATCACCATCCTTGCCAGGACAAGACATTCCACATTCCATGGGAAACATGCATATGTCAGCTATGTGGGAGAACGTGTGATCGTTATCACATCGAACACTGTACAAAGCGTACAAAAGCTATAAGTGCATATGGAAAACAAAATGTTAATAGGAATTAGATCTAGAATTTTAAACCTTGTACATTTGTACGCATTTCCAATATTTAATATCCGACAGCTGGTTACCATGGGAACCAGTGATCGTCATCTAGGCCCAATGGCGGCAGGGGTGGCAAGGGTTTAACCCCCCCCCCCCCCGAGACATTTGAACCAATTTGTAAGAGGCAAGCAGCTTGACCACTGCTTCATCACCCCCAACCGAAGACTTTCTTTTATACTATGTAAGAATTAATACAGCTTTACTTTCTCTTACCATTACCATTACCATTCCTATTATCTACAGAAACGTAGAAACAAGGGAAACTGTACTAAGTCTTAGGCTCATTTTGGAAGCTAGAATAAGGAAGGATAAGAGAACGTTCATGGCATTTGTAGACTTAGAAAAGGCTTTTGATAACGTTGATTGGAGTAAGTTGTTTGACATTTTGAAAACGAATGGAATAAAGTACGGGGATACTAGGGTGATGTACAATCTATACAGAAACCAGACAGCACTTATTCGAGCCAAAGGACATGAGAGAGAAGCTGGTATTCAGAAAGGTGTAAGGCAAGGCTGCAACTTATCACCCATACTTTTCAATCTATACATTGAACAAGCAATGAAGGAAATCAGAGAAAAAAGTGACAGTCAGTCTGAAAGACTAGACTTTGTATCATTTTAAATGCTACAAATACTGAAAAATGCTAGAAAGGCTGGAGGCTTCTCGCTTCGCTCGAAGCCAAAGACTCTTGACATGTTAGAAAATTATCCGCATAATACTTATCTTGCTTTATAATATTTTACCTTGTTTCAAATTACTCGTGAACGGCAAGTGCAAACCAAGGGCAAGGCAAGATCAAGCGCGCGGAGGGAGATGGCTGGATGACGTGCCCCATCCATCTAGTCTAAAAACACTTATAGTGGGCGATGTATTGAAGATAGAGATATGCTCTCGCGGATTTTTTTGTAGAACATTTCATGCTGACCAATTCTTACGCTCATAGTATATTGATATTTTTAACGGCTTGTCCAGCGTAAGTTTAAGAAGCGCACCGACGCCAAGTTTGTTTTCGACTTTTTCACTTAAATCGTTACTGCTTGGCTTCCTTTGATCATACATAAATTATTTTCTACAGAATCTTTCTTCGAGATATCCTTTACAGAATGGTGAAAACCGCATCAAAATCCATCCAGTGGTTCTCGAGATTACCCGTGACATCCAAGAATCAGGGATAGAGATTGTCGGGGTACACATGAACCAAGCGGTACTATGACGTCACACACCTCAGTGCATCTGGGTGCATTTCGTCCCGTCACCGTAACGTAACGCCAGACCCCCAGCGTAACGACGAAGTCGACAAGATCATTTAAAATGATAAAATTCAAAGTAGTAGTAGTAAAGATTCAAGAATGACATCGTCATCTTAGCTGACACACCAGAGGATTTGAATTAGTTTTTAAATGGTATGGATTCTGTCTTGAGTAAAGAATTCATGATGAAAATTAATAAATGCAGCCTAAATAAATCAGAACCCCTTATCGACGTCAAATTGAGAACTGAAAAGCTAAATGAAGTAGAAGACTTCTGTTACTTTGGAAGCAAAATAACCAGTGATGGACGAAGGAAAGAGGATATAAATAGTAGGTTAGCACAGCCAAGGAAAGCATTTCTAATGAAAACGAATCTGTTGATATCAAAATATTGATTTAGGTATTAATACGTGGTTTCTGAAAGCCTTCGTCTGGAGCGTGGCGCTCTATGGAAGTGAAACTTGGACTGTTGGCGCAGCAGACAAGAGGAAAATAGAAGCGTTTGAAATGTGGTGTTACAGGAGAATGATGAAGATAAGATGGGTAGATAGGGTTACAAACGAAGAGGTATTAAGACGATTGGGAGAGGAGAGATGTTTCTGGCGACTGCTAATAAAGAGAAGAGATAGGTTGGTAGGACACATACTAAGACAACCAGGAATAGCAAACTTAGTTATGGAAGGAAGGGTCGAGGACAAGAACTGCAGGGGTAGACCAAAGTTAGGATATGTTTAACAGATTGCCCCGGATGTAGGGTGTGGCATCTATGTTGAGATGAAACGAGCTCAGGAGAGGGAAGCTTGGATGGCTGCATCAAACCACTCGCAAGTCTGAAGACTCAAACAAATGCGTTACATTTGAATATGGTGGATGTTTTTAAGGCGAGATACCCTTCCTGATGCCAATGTCATGGCAGATGGAATCAATGAACTTGAAAGAAGTTGGAAAGAAACGGCAATGTCCTACTAGAAGGTACCTTCCTGGTATTGCCTGTTTGAAAATGGGAAACAACGGAAAGCCAATGGGGAATCAAACCCACTCGTATTCCAAGTCTGGGGATAGCCTGGCCTCACGGGATTTGCACCTCAAGGTGCGTAGCTATCTCTAACTAACCCCGTGACACTACAGCCCATGAAGGGCCTAGGCCTACCAAGCGACCACTGCCCTGCTATTTGGCCTGCAGATATTGGTGTGTCACGTGGTCAGCGCATCGGATCCCCTCGGCGGTTAATCTTGGTTTTCGTGACCGGGGCGATGCCTCCCTGTCAGACAGCTACTCAATTGTCCTCACAAGGCTGTGTGCACCCCGTTCCAGCCCTCACGTCAGTTTCTAAAATCCCTGACGAAGCCGGGAATCGAACCCGGGGCCTCCAGGTGAGAGGCAGGCACGCTACCCCTACACCACGGGGGTGTAGCTATCTCGGTCCAATTAATAATATTTCAAATTTTATTTCGTCTGGTTTTCCCTTTGAATGTCCTCATGGGAAATGGGTGGCCATCACAACAAAGTCAAATGAATTCACAACATAGTGCGGACTAGAGGACTTGACGAGTGAGAGAACTGTACATGTGAGAGTATGTTGGCAGCTAGGGTGTAGTACATCACTGAAACAAAACACACGTGAAAAACCGACAGCGCAAGTAAACAAGGTCAGGATGTCAGCAGGGAATACAATGATAGATATTTTATTCATTCAGCACTGCCTCTCAACAGGACTCGCTTTGCTCGCTTAGAATCCGATGAGCATGTACTAGCTTGTGTTTGTTTACTTATTTATTTCTCTCTCTCTCTCTCTCTATTTCTTTCCTCTCAACACCGCATTCACCACATGTGAAAGTCTTATTCTCCAATTACACGGGAGAACTCAACATAGTCCGTAATTTAAATTAGTCCACTTCTCTCAATACAAGGTAGACTCTAATACATAAACATAGTTCAGTGCCATTGATGTTGTTTCTGTCCCATGATTCAGGGCCGTATTTCTAAATAGGCTAAGTAGGCTGCAGCTTAGAGCGGCAAATTTTCAGGGGCGGCAGTTTGGCAATTCATTCAAAAGTTAAAATGAATTATTTCAGACGTTAATGATATTTTCTGTACGAATTTAACAATACATGTTACGGTATTTAAACCAAATTTTAGTCCTTTTACAGTTTTTCTGTCTTAGAAGATTTAAGAACTCTCTGCGATCTAGTATTTCTCAAATACGGTTTTACTCACTTTCATTACTTTGTATTGAGGGAAATACAACAAAAACCCTTTCATATGAGGACATTATTAACCAGTTTGCCATTAAGAAATCTCGCAAGAAAGCTATGTAAATTTGAACGTCAAGATTACGTGGGGTGAGTTGTTTTAGCGAAGTTTGTATATTTTTCAACAAATAAACCAGTAGGTAATTAACTACATTTTGTGTAATTTCATTTCACCATGTAAGTTAGGACAACTTAATTCAAATTGAACACAGTTCATCAAATACGCAAAAGATAGTCATTAGCATTCAAATATAAAATTACTGTATGTGTGAAATAGTGATCACTGATCTCAAAGAACAAATTCATTAATTAAGTTCGAAACCCATTTCAATTTTTAACAAATCTTAAAAGAAGTAAGTAAAAAAAGACAAGTAGATAACTAATTTCAGTATAACATTTATTATGTAAGCCATTAAAATTGTAGTTTTATCTAAACTAAATGAACTTTATGTTTATAAAAGATGAAAACGCCAATGAAATCTACCTTTTGTTGTATAAAACAACTGTATTAAGCAATTAGGAACTATAGAAGGGGCGGCAAATGGACTTTAGCCTATAGGCGGCAAACTCTGACACAAACATCCAAGGTTTACTTACACAATGTATTTTATATGAGCATTATAATACTTGTACGGTATGAAATACTGCATTCAATGGTACTCGTTGTGCTTGTGGCTGCCTATTACTGCTACAGGAAGATTTCAAAATAAAATAGCCCAATACATAACTTCTTCAGAATACTATCTAGTATCTAGATGGTTATCATAATTATAACATTGTCAGACGACGCCACGTAGGCGATATACGTAGTCTACTTAATCGAACGTCGCTGCTGCGATCTAGCAGAGAAGCTTGAACTCCGTTTGGGTGACCTTGGGCCTACGAAATAAATTTCACCTTATTGTCACAAAATGTGACATGTCGATATGTACGGTATGATGTGTCATGGAAATATGGAAAATAAACTATAATTCTTAGTTAAGAAGGCAACTTTCATAAGTTTTGATAGCTTTTGATCTCAGTTCTTCAATATAATGGCTATGTAGCTGGTTTGCCTCGTACTTGTAACCGAGTTAAAAGATCGTTAAAAGCAGTTAAAACCTTCTCGTGTTAAGATTACCAAAATGGAGCAGACATGTAATGCCGCTACTGGAATTTCCATCCTCGCGAATATTCGCCAATAACTAGGGAATATGGACGACGCCTGGTCGGACTGTTGTGACATCAGAGAGCAACCTCAGAGGCTGTCTCGCCTGCTCATTGATCACGTCTCAGTCGTAATGAAAATGGCGGCATGGAATCTTTTTAATATCTCCACTACCGCCGTCTGTCTGGAATGCGGATTTCGTCCGTTAGGCAGCTGATTCATTTCCGCGTGACGTGTCATCTGCCTGCCTCTTCACATCTAAAGCAGCTCTGACAAGTGCACAAGTACAGTAAAACGAAGTACGGATCACCTAGGAGATTCACTTGCCGAGATTACACGACCCCGAAGCTTAAAACCACGCCTGTATATGCCAATCCAGAATCTTCAAAAACTTCCGGTTGGATGCCCATACTGATACAACACAGAATCCTGCGTAACTTTCGATCGGATGTTTTTACTGATGCAAATCAGAATCCTGAGAAACTTCCGGTTGGGTGCCCTTACTGATACAACCCACGATCCTGCAAAACTTACCGTATCTAAGGAGTCAGCGATGAGTAGATTCCCGACTTTAATCTGGTGATGAAACTGGTAAAACATTTCGAGGGCGGCCAATGATACGGTTCGAACCCACTCATATTCCGAGCCTGGAGATAGTTAGTTATTGTTGTTTTAAGGGGCGGAACTACAAGGTAATCAGCCCCTCTTAACACAGATTAAAGTATACAAATTTGGAATGGAATTTAAAATTTTTAGGTGGGTACCAAAATTTGAAAAGACCGAAAATTAGCCTGGCTCCATGACCTTAGCGCGCATAGCTTCCTGATCGGTAATTAACTCGTATAGCTCACTGGGGTGGCTCAAGTCTTCGAGATAGACATCGCTTGCGTGACTTCCATATCAACAGTGCCTCAAAACTGAATTACATTTCTCGGCAGAACAGATTAACTGAACTGGAGCTTCGGTGGCGTAGTTGGTAGCATGCTGAGCTTCTGTGCCCAAGATCGCGGGTTCAAACCCGGCCGAAGTCGTCGGATTTTTTAAGAACGTTAAAAATTCCTCAGTATGCCTTCCTTCGGAAGGGAAGTAAAGCCGGCGGTCCCAAGTCATAGATTTATGGCATGTTAAAGAACTTTTCACTAATTACACCTGTGTGAAGCTAAATTATATATAGGTTAAATATTTGACTAAAGTTCTTAGGTTCCTACGTTCGTTGTCAAGAGTCGACTGCGGTGGTATCTGGTAACTAAGTTCTGAACTAGTTGATCGTTGACGGTGGCGTTTGGCGACAAAAGTAGGAACTACTTAGAAAAATTGATTGTCTGCAGTCCTTACTTGAATTAAAATAGTTACACACACTAATACAGTCATCACAATTAACACCGGTTATCAGACAGATTCTAAAGGAAGGAAGATTGTAGTTTTACGTGACCGTGAATCTTGTGATTATAAGCCACGGGACCTCCTTTTTACGTGGAATCCGAAACACAGGACATGGCATTTCACTTCGAAAATCTCACATGCATTGACCGGGATACAGCTAGACCGCTGAGCCACCACGCCCCAGACAGATTCTACACACACCCAAAGTACACGGGGCTACATGATCGCGTTGTCGCAGCCCCTAAACTGAGGAACCAACCAACTAAACCAACCAACCGACATTTAGTACAATCATTAATTGAAAGTCAAGTATTAAAGTTTCAAACCCTTGAAAAGCCACAATAAAGGAAAAGAAGAAATTGGTGATGATGATGATGATGATGATGATGACTTTTGTGGTTTAAAGGGGTGAAACAGCGAGGTAATCTTCCTGTCTGCTACGCGCTAAATTACAAGCGTGCTTGAAAATTACATGTACCGGTATTTCGTGGAATTATAAGCCTGTTAGCAACACTGGTAAGTCCTCGACAAAGTCAGTCTAGAGGGGGAACTTCATCTGTTCTCCCCAATCGTGAAGTCCATTCGATGAGTCATCAATAAAAAATGGTCATTATCATTCCAGAACATTTTACTCCCATCTCGGTTGGAATTCCTTAGCTGTCTGAAGGGTTCTTGATGAAGAATGGCTGTAGTGGGTAGGACGGGAGGCGAGCGACCACGCACTGCCGGGACACCTAAAACAGACGCCGATAGAGTCAGCCAGTACCATTCTATATTCAATAATTTTCGACAATATATTAGCATACACCAGTAGCTACCGTTATGGAATGCTTTTCAGTGGCCTCTATCACTTCAGGTTTCACCACCAGTCTGACAAATCGTGAAGCCAAAAGATTCAAATCACTGGGGCTAAAAATCATGAGACAGGAATATGGATTATTGGCTTTCACGGCCAGTGAATTAAAACTCAGCAATTCTTCAAGGTTTGTGCCGTGTTTTGTGTGGGGTTTCACCTAGGAAACCAAGCTGGCTCATCAGCGGGCTCTTGGTGTACCTGCCCGGACCCCCACAGGAGTAGCGAAATGCGCGCTGATGAACCAGATTGGTGTCCAAAATATAATTAAATAAATAAATAAATAAATAAATAAATAGCCCAATTAAATTTATATATAAATTAATAAATAAATAAATGAACGAACAAACAAACGAACAAACAGAAGAATGAAAGATTAAGTAAATAAAGAAATATATACATGCCTTAAAAAACTAAATGAATGAATTGATAGATGTATAAATACATAAATGAAAGTAGGCTATAGCTTTGTTTTGTGTTTTATGCCTACTTGAAGACTTGCTACAGCATTTCTCTTCTTTGTTTCCAGGTGAGTGGACTTTGCAGTGTTGGTTCCCACGCACGATATTTGCTGTTGCTCTGCTAATGTAAGTTATGTTTACTTTCATAACAATATTTCAGTGGTTGTATTTGTTGGTTATCCATTAACTTCTCGCTCCTGGCAGCCATATTTGACCGTAGAGTGCTACTTTTAAGATAACCAGTAGAAACTCCAACAAAATGAAGTCACCTTTAGAAATGTTCGATCATAATAACGAACCGGTAAAGGAAAAGGTTAATGAGAAGAAAAGCGGATATTATGTTAGCGACATGGAATGTGAAACCTCTAAGGAGACCTGGGAAATTGAGAGAGATTAGAGAAGAAATGAACCGAGAATGCCAGAATCGCGTAGCGTCAAAAAGGTGTTTACACAAAGACCGGATGGAAGTAGAAGAGGAAGACCCAGGAGACGGTGCATAGATGACGTGGAAGACGACCTTAGGAGTCTGGGAATCAGGAACTGGAGAAGGAAGGCGGGAGATAGATATGTATTGAAGCAGGTGATAAAGGAGGCCAAGGTTCTTCGGAGACTGTAGCGCCGACCAGTAAGTAAGTATAATACTGTTTTACAAAATATAAGAGTCAAAGTCATAAGATTAATATCTACTTGCTTGGCTTTGGAAGCTGCAGGCGTATCTCTCCTCTTAAGGTGGGTGCACGTCGGCTATATCCCTCCCTATATTATTCTGCTTTGGTCCCATTCCAGTTTTGTTCCGAAAATAAGGTCCAATTAACACCAACCTACACGTATGGGGTACCTACAGGTTCAGCATAACCCAATGCGTAAGCGAAACGCACTCACTCTTTAAATGCCTCACAATTAAATAAATACCTTAAAACATGTATATTTACAATGAAATAATGAAACACGGTAACCATGGTAACAGAATCTCACAGGTCCATATATTTCTGTAAGACGCAATGCAATTCCAATTATTACATTACTGTGAAAGTTCCCAGACGGTTATAAGGTTATCACTGAAGCAAATTAAGCTGTAAAATTCATCAATACATACAGTATAATGCGCTTAAGGGGGTCAAGGGGCATTCTAGATTTTTTCACGCAATTTTCACGTGTGAGTGTGGTACGAAAGGTATTTTTCACCCGATTATAAAGGGTCTCCAAAAACCACATTTAAAGGCCCTTAAATTAACAGTGTCTGTGATATTCCCAGAAAACTAACTTCGCTCTGATATACCTATGAAAGAATGACAAACCCCTAACCACTGCACCAGTAGCTGAATTGAAAAACTCTGGTTATTCATACCAAGGATAAATCAGTCATAGCATTCATGATTGAGATTTTGCTAAGTGTACTCTTTACAACTAGACTATTAGCGGGCGAAGCCGCGACGGGTAATGCTAGTGTTTCATTAATACTTTTCTTTTTCAAAGAAATAACTCTGAGATTTGCTGATGACATCATCATCTTAGCCGGCTCACCAGAGTATTTGAATGAGTTCTTAAATGGTATGGACTCCGTCTTGAGGAAGGAATTCGTGATAAAAATGAATAAATATAAAACAAGAATAATTGAATGCTGGCAAAATAAATTATAAACCCGTATTGACATCAAATTGGCTGGTGAAAAGTTAAAGGAAATAAGAGACTTTTGCTACTTAGGAAGCAATATAACCAGTGATGGACGAAGCAAAGAGGATACAGAAAGAAGGTTGGAAAGTATTTCTACAGAAATGAAATATGTTGATAACAAAATTAATATAGACTAGTTGATACCCGTCAAAACATGACTGTCATTGGGAAAATATTTACTAATGGATTTTCTTATGAAATGAAAATCCACAGCCTGCTTCCAGTCTCCGACCGGGTCAGGAATGGAATGAATGAAGCCCCCATCTAGCGGCGAGGATATGAACTGTGCCGGCTGCCGAGGCCTGACGCACTCCTCTGGGGCAATGATTAAATGAACGACAGATGAAATGAAATGATAATGGAGAGTGTTGCTGGAATGAAATTTTGACAGGGAAAACCGGAGTACCCGGAGAAAAACCTGTCTGCCTCCGTTTTGTCCAGCACAGATCTCACTTGGAGTGACCGGGATTTGAACCACGGACCCAGCGGTGAGAGGCCGGCATGCTGCCGCCTAAGCCACGGAGGCTTGGATTTTCTTATACAGTATGCATTTTTGAACGATTGCTCTTTGACACTGTTGCAACTTTAAGGCCGTCGAAAGATCGACTTCGCAACATATAACTGGCCATGACTGAAACCTTGATGAGGCAAATATAGACCTACACATCCCAGAGTTTCCCCTTGAGCTTTATTGATTGTGATAAAGTACGCCAAGCGAATTAGAAATTGGAAAATTGAAATGTTTTATCGGAAGATGTTAAATCAACTCGAAGGATTATATCTCTCTGCCCATTAAGTGATTTGCCCCCACATATACTTAAGTTTGAGCCTTAGAGCCACAACAATATGTCCCCCCTTTTTAATTATCATAAACAAAGATCTCAGTAAGACCCGGCGGCTCCGCCATTTCTCTGGTGGAATAGAGCCATTGTGCGCAAGCGCGGGAGCGACAAATATTACATTTTTTTCTTAATAATAATAATTTAAAATTATACCCTAACATATATTTTCCTTTTAAAGACACTCTGCAAATCTGCAAGCCAAGAGCTCTCGTTTGAACGCATTACGAAGTTAATCCGTTAAGACGTTCTCTCAATCTCGCGGTAACAAAAATTACCTTAGTGTTTTAAATATATAGATTAGCATTACCCGTCGCGGCTTCGCCCGCGAGTACTCTAGTTGTAAAGAGTACACTTAGCAAAATCTCAATCATGAATGCTACGAGTATGACTGATTTATCCTTGGTATGAATAATCAGACTGTATCAATTCAGCTGCTGGTGCAGTGGTTAGGGGTTTGTCATTCCTTCATAGGTATATCAGAGCGAAGTTAGTTTTCTGGGAATATCACAGACACTGTTAATTTAAGGGCCTTTAATTGTGGTTTTCTGAGACCCTTTATAGTCGGGTGAAAAAGACCTTTCGTACCACACTCACACGTGAAAATTGCGTGAAAAAAATCTAGAGCGCCCCTTGACCCCCTTAAGCGCATTATACTGTATGTATAGATGAATTTTACAGCTTAATTTGGTTCCGTGATAACCTTATAACCGTCTGGAAACTTTCACAGTAATGTAATAATTGGAATTGCATTGCGTCTTACGGAAATAGATGGACCTGTGAGATTCTGTTACCATGTTGCATTCTTTCATTATTTCACTGTAAATATACATGTTTTAAGGTATTTATTTAATTGTGTGGCATTTAAAGAGTAAGTGAGTGCGTTTCGCTTACGCATTGGGTTATGCTGAACCTGTAGGTACCCCATATGGGTAGGTTGGTGTTAATGGGACCTTATTTTCGGTACAAAACTGGAATGGGACCTTAGCAGAATAATATAGGGAGGGATTTAGGTATTAGAAATTCATTTTTGAAAGCCTTTGTCTGGAGCGTGGCGCTCTATGGAAGTGAAACTTGGACTGTTGATGCAGAGGAAAGGACGATAATAGAAGCGTTTGAAAAGTTGTGTTATAGGAGAATGATGAAGATCAGATGAGAAGATAGGCAAGTGGTATTAAGACCAGTGAGCGAGGGGAGATATTTCTGGTGACTGTCAATGAAGAGAAGAGATAGGTTGGTAGGACACATACTACGACACCCAGGAATAGCAAACTTAGTTATGGAAGGAAGGGTCAAGCATAAGAACTGTAGGGGTAGACCAAGGTTAGATGTACGATGTAGCTATGTAGAGATGAAACGATTTGCTCAGGAGAGCTGCATAAACCAGTCGAAAGGCTGAAGACTCAAACAACAAACACACTTGAGATGTGAAGATATGAGTAAATACAATGACCTCGTCTCTCGATTTATCTGCTCACATTACTCGACTGGAGTAAGCTTGGTATTGATCGTATAGTGTATTCAGATTGTGAACCATACTGTCAAATGGTGTTTTGATGAAGGGCTTTTTGCCCAGTCCTTCGGAGTGACGGATGACATTGCAAATCCATTGAGGCTCAGTCCGTCTCTCTTGCCTGTATATATGTGACACTAATACACCCGGCAAGGCTGCGCGACGCGACGCGGACGGGGACAAGACACGGTGTATTCATACACTTTGATCCTCGGAAAATCTCAAAAATACTCGCGCTACAAATTAAGTTCGTCTTCCTCTGTACCTTCTCTTTCTCTTCCGTGCACAACACAATGTTTTTATTCAGTCCGGAAGTGCGGTGGGAGTGAAGAAGGTAACAGGAGCGGGGAGGAAGGAAGGACCTATATGAAGTCCGTGTCCTCATAAATAATTCATTGAATGATACACCGATATTAAACAACAGACCCTGGCGTTCATTCATCTTGATCAGTTTCCAATTTTAAACACACGTCAGCCCTGCTCCCATAACATCAGGGGGAGAAGGGGGAGGGGGTGGGGGTTGAATAGGGAAAGCTTTATATCGATTTATATCGAGTTTACAAGAGCCTGTCTCCCTTCAAATATTTGACGATCAGTTTATAGAATGGCTTGAGTTGCGTAAACATTATAACATGTTTGCATTTAGGAGCAGTGCGTATTATTATTTTCATTATTATTATTATCATCATTCTTTTACATTCGAATTGAGCCACTATGGACTACGGAGTAACAATCAAAATCAATATTTCGTTCTAGAGTGTCAGCCAGCTTTCATGTCCTGCCAGTATCTCTTGAGCGCATCGCTCAGTGCCTTCTTCCGATCTTCTGAAAGAGGTCCCCTCCGTCTTTTGGGTTCTGCCCCTACCTTAAATGCCTAAAATGTTTCTCAATACCCTGCGTTCTCTTTTGACTAACTGGTCGGCTAGTCCCCGTTTGTTCATAGTCAAAGTTTCTGAAGCATGCAATGCTTCAGGTTTGACAACCGTGCTGTAGTGTCTTAATTTGGCTCCAATGCTCAGCGACTTCTTTTTATAGAGATTTTTCGTCGGGTGATAGGCTCGGTCTAATTTCCAGATTCTAAGATTAATTGCTTCCTGTTCTAGGCCATTTTGTTGGATTACCTCACCCAGATATTTAAATTTCTTTACACGTTTAATCTTCCCTTGATTTGTTTTCATCCATTCTGGTCCATCACTGATGTTTGTCATGTACTTTGTCTTCTAATTATTATCATTATTATTATTCTTTATTTGTTTCACCCAACTTTGGGGTACATGAAATTTATCTCTTGTTATTGTTTTGACCTTTCCATTTGGCCAGGTATTGCCTCATCCTTTGAGATCTTGCTTCCCTTTGTTCGGCAGAGATGTGGATCGTAGGCTACGCTTTTGTTTGAGTTTCACTTGGAACGGTTGCTTCTTATCCTTGGTGACGGTTTTGGCTGTTTTGTCCATGAGCATGGTGCTTGTAATTTGGAGTTCCACGAGGTCTTTCTCGGTTTCCTTAAACCAAAGAGGTTTTGTTTTTTTATTACGAAATTGGTCGAAGATCTTTTTTGGTTAGTCTATTTGAATTCATTCGGAGGATGTGCCCATAAAAATCAATTCTCCGTTTTCTTATTGTGTCCTAGAGTTTTTCAGTCTTTTGTTAAGAGTTGCGTTCCTGACATGGTTTAATTTGTTGTTATGAAATTTGGGGCCTAAGATTTTGCGTATTATCTTTCTTTCCTTGACCTCCAGCCTTTCAAGCGGTCCCTGGGGGATGAGAGACAATGTTTCGGTCGCATATAAGACTTCTGGTTTAACTACCGTTTTATAATGTCTTGTCTTGGTATTCCAGGAGAGGGAGACTTCTTGTTATAAGTGTCCTTCGTAAATTGGAAGGCCAATTCAACTTGGATTCCATTGCCTTTTTCTCTAGCGCATTCCAGCCGATCCATTCCCCAAATTTTTAAATTCTTTGACGATGTCTATGTATTGATTACCTACTTGAAGCTTTTTTGGTGGGTTTTATATTTTCGTCATTATTTTGGTCTTTTTAACTGAGATGTTGACACCCATTTTTAACGCTTACCTCTGGAGTTCGAGGACCTGTTCCTTGGCTTCTTCCCTTGTCTCAGCTAATAAGGCCATGTCATCAGCAAAAGCTAAACAATTGACCTTAATGCCTTTGTTTTTAGTTCCTATTCTGATTCCACTGCGGGTCTTCACATTCCACTCTCTGACTACTTTTTCTAGGGCACAGTTAAATAGGAGTGGAGAAAGTCCATCTCATTGCCGTACACCTGTTTTAATCTCAACAGGGGTGGAGAGTTCCCCCATGATTTTAACTTTGGAGAATGCATTAGTTAGTGTTTCTCTGAATAGGTTTGTAGTTTTGTTATCGGGGTCTAGTTCTTTCAGGACCGAGAATAAGGATTCCCTATCTATAGAGTCGTATGCCTTTTGGAAGTCAATGAAAGTGATAACATACGATTTAGCCCGTGATTTTTGGTAGTTCTACCTCTTGCTTGGTTGGTGTGGCTCATATTTATAACTGAATTTGTATTTTTATAGATAGCCTATACTAGCATTACCCGTCGCGACTTCGCCCGCGAATATTGTAGTTGTAAAGAGTACATTTAGCAACGTCTCAATCATGAATACTATGACTTATTTATCATTTAATTTTGAATAATAATGATGATAATTTGACAAAGACCGTAAACAATCAGACAATAAAGATACTATAACTCAACAATGGCATATAGGCCTAAATATCAAAATCTCACGAACGTGATGTCGAATCGAATGTATAAAATTCGACTCAAAATCACAATAAGGTTTCCGACCACAAACGTAAATATAAAATAAATGAGGTATATTAAACACACTGTCTAAGCACAAAATCCATTTACCTAAATTCCTATGAAGAAGAAAGTACACATCATGAAATTACACAAATCGAAATCTTCTACGCCTATATTTTCCCCCTTTCACCTCATAATATACACCACATCGAAAACCCTTAGACACGTGTCTGCCTATTTGAAATGAATCTATACTAATATAATAAAACTGAAGAGTTTGTTTGTGTGTTTGTGTGTTTAAACGCGCTAATCTCTGGAACTACTAGTCGGATTCAAAAAATTATTTTTGTATATGAATGCCAGATTCAAGAGGAATAGTTTAGGCTATGTAGCATTAGGCTACACCTCTCAGGTAACCATAAAGATTGATTTTTGTTCAGAAGTCGGAAGAACAAGCTCTCCCGAAAAGCTTCAATAATACTTAAGTCTATTGTTGCCTGAAAATGCGGGCTGCATCACCGCGCCCCTACCAGTGTTCTGGTGCAGAATTGCGAGCAGCTTATAAATTGCAGTCACGGGGAGTAATTAGTGCAAAAAGATTTCTTAGGCCCCTTAAAACAGTTATCATCATGACAATAGTATGCCTCTGTTTAAGGGCGATGGTGTAGGTGCAGTGCACTGAGGTTATCAGCTGCAATAAGCGTTGGTGATTTCCGATCCTTATCCTTGAGCGCTCCAGTTCTGTAGTAGTATTCATTAGCATCCATTAAACAAATAAATCCACCGGGCGAAGCCGGGCACTACTGCTAGTAGTTTATATGCCGAGTATCACATCCCAAAATGTAACTAATCGTGAGATATTCTTATTCAATGAAATTCAGGTTTAACCCCCTTAACACCTCTTTAGAACCTGAATATCCAAAAAACCTTCCTTAGTGGACGTTTTTGACATACAACGAACATATCCCCAAAATTTCATGTTTCTGACTTCAATAGTTTTGGCTGGGCGTTAATGAGTGAGTGAGTGAGTCAATCAATCAGTCAGTCAGGACATTTTTTTCTACATGTATGTAAGAGGTTTATGTTCGACGCTGTCGAAATATAAACATTATGTGTCAGAAAACTGTAACATAAGGAGGCTCATTATAACACTATTTTTAGCCTATTTTCAATTTTGAAAAAATAGGCTTATGAGATCACCTTTTGTCCGTGTGTGTGTGCGTATGTGTGTGTGTGTGATTCGTGTGTGTGTCCCCCCCTAATAAAATCGAAACGGCTGGAGCGATTTCAATGAAACTCGGGAAGTTCATAGCACTATTCCCCGCGACCTCGACCGTGCCCTTCAAATTTTGTTACGTCTCTCCAATCCAACATGGCGGCTGTGCGAAATATTTCACTAGCATTCAATATCTCCGAAACTATTACCGATATTGCCCTGAAATTGTGTACGGTGATAAAGGGCACTACTAGAAGTTCACCTATGAGACTTTCAAAAACCTGGTGACTACAAAACCAACATGGCGGCCAAGCGAAGTTGAGATATTTAAATAGACTTTTCTCGCGATTTAACTATCTAAATGTAATGAAACTTGGTACAGCAAATGTTTATACACATTGTAATGCACTGGAGTCTAATTTAGTTCAATTGTTTACATAACCTCAAAATGGCAACTGTGCGAAATATTTCACTGACATTCTATATCTCCGAAACTATTACAGATATCACCCTGCAATTTTGTACGGTGATAAAGGGTACTGATACAGGTATACCTATGTATATTTCATAAACCTGTAAAGTACGAAACGAACATGGCGACCAAGCGAATTTAAAATATTTTAATAGACTTTTCTCGTGATTTAACTCTCTGAGCGCAGTGACATGTGGTACAGTAATTGATTTTGCAGATTGTAATGCACTGCCATCTAATTTAATTCAGTTGCTTACATAACCTCAAGATGGCGGCTGTGCGAAATTTTAAAATTAAGTTTTTATTTCTTGTGCCGTAATCATGCGATCGAAGTGAAAGTTTGAATAATGAACCTAGGCAATAATTGTCCTTGAATGGTACATAACTCTATGGCCTATACACATAACACTCCTAAATGGTGAGCTACCGAAATATTTAGACTGTTCTCAATAACTATGAATCTTTTACAGCAACCAAACTGAATTTGTTTATGTTCATAGAGACTATGAACATATGTTCACCTATAGGACTTTCAGGAACCTGGTGAGCACAAATCCAACATGGCGGCGACGCGAAGTATAAATATTTAAATGGACGTTTCTCGCGAATTAACTATCCGAGTGCCGTGAAACGTTGCACGTTAAATGCTTATACAAATGTTGATCCATTGGCATCTAATTTATTTCAATGGTTTGCATTATCACAAGATGGCTGCTGTGCGTAATTTTAAAATCTCGTTTTTACTTCTTGTTGTCTAATCATACGATTGAAGTTTGAATACGACACGCACACAATAATCTTAATGTAATAGTACAAAAATAAAAATCCAACCTGGCGACCATCTGAAATATTTAGACGGTTCTCAATATCTACGAATCTGTTACAGCAATTAAACTGAAATTTTGTATGTTGATTGTGGCAGTTAACATAAGTAGGATATATGAAAATAGGCTGTATAGTTCTTCACGGAACTACTTGTTCATTATGAAACAGTTTCTCCCACCAATCAGAGCTCAAGAAACAGTTGTGTGACCAATTAGGTAAGGATACCTTCGCGCATTCGCTCAAAATCCAACATGCCTATATAAATTACCGAAAGTGCTCCGTCCATATGTTTGCGTAAATAAACTGCCAAGCACACAGAGCGCATGCGTCGGTCGGTCAGAGAGCTTGGAGAACAGGGATATCCTACCCAGCGCTCTCGCTCCGATCACAACATTCTAGTGACTGAATCTCAACAGATATTTATGAATATTTATGTTAAAACATATAATAAAGTTATAATTATCGTCGAACATAAACAGTGGTATGCAACTCGCCTATTAAAAAAAAATTAATCGGTATTCTGCCCGAAGGCAGGTCCGAGCCTCCGAAGAGGCTACCCCCAGCCGGAGTTTACGTGCGGTAGGGTGGCCAGGGCCTTTCCGCTCCTCCTTATGTTGGCCAACAGCGCGCAGTGCCTAGAACCGGCACACCATCCAAGTTCCGACTACGCCCAATGTTGCTTAACTGCGGAGTTCTCATGGGATCCGGTGTTTCAACACGGCTAGGCCGTTGGCTAACTCGCCTATAATGGTAATTAAGACACTCGTATGAAAATTTAAAAAAACCTCTCTTACGCTCGTTTTATAAACATACTCGTGTCTTAATTAATGCCATTATAGGCTCGTTGCATAATGTTCTATTATAGACTTCAGTCACGTAAAGTTGTCCTATATTCATGACGTTTGCTTCCGCATACAATACTTTTCCTTTTCATACATGATACGCAACACCAAGTTTTGCATTTTGCATTGTACGAGTCATACACACGCACACTCAAGAAAAATTCACATGAGACTTTTATTTCCTACTTTTTTAAACCAGGTTGTGCATCCAATAGAGACCTGTCATCCCCCTTACGACATATTTTAAAATATTCCCCAAAAGCTCGTGTTGTCTCATAACTCAGCCCCTGTTTTCCCCTGCCCTTCCGTCTCTCCTTATTCGCTTTACTGCTTCACACTTCATTCCTCTCTGTACCGAGGTCGAAAGCGAGCTTTAATACGGTTAGCGAGACACGGAGTTGCAAAATAGAAACACGGGGGAAATTAAAAAAGGAGAATGAAAAAAGAGAAGGTTGTGCCACTTAACGCTCGATTAGCATTGACAGATGCATCAGTGGGTGGAGTATAAATAGCAGGGACAACATTTTAAAAATAGATTATACGCACGTATAGGATGAAGCAGGGATACAAAGTTTGATCGGTGTCAAAATTGAATCCTATGTGTCAGCTAATTATTGAGTTAGTAAATCTTACTCCCTGTTGTTATAACCTCGTCCGATATCTCATCTCGCTGTAATTTCCTGCTGTGATGTGATATGTTGTTAACAGGTAACGTACAACACGGGTGCAACATACGCTAGCCACGGCCGGTTCCTGCCAACTGCTTGGGTCAACTTAATCCACTCATTTCTTATTTCATTAACTCATGTGAAGAGGTTGGCCACAATAAAGGCTTCAGACCGAATAAAAAGCTTAATTTAACGTCAATTATTTTGACGTCATTTTTGAAAGCATTTGTCTGGAGCATGGCACTGCATGGAAGTGAAACTTGGGCTGTTGGAGTAGAAGAAGGTGAGAATAGAAGCGTTTGAAATGTGGTCTTGCAGGTGAATGATGAAGATGAGAAAAGTAGACAGAGTAAGAAATGAAGAGGCATTAAGAGAAATGGGAAAGGAGAGATGTTTCTGGTGACTGCGAATAGAACACATATTAAGACACCCAGGAATTGTAAATTAGTTATGGAAGCAAGGTTCGAGGACAAGAACTGTAGGGATAGACCAAGGCTAGGATATGTTAAACAGATTGCCTCCGATGTGGTAACTATGTAGAGCTGAAACGATTAGCTTAGGATAGGGAGAAATGGAGAGCTGCATCAAACCAGTCAAAAGACTGAAGACTTGAACAAAAACAACAACATGACTTAGCAGCAAATGACGTCACTATTCTGCCCGTTAAAACAAAAATAATCATCATCATCATCATTTAAGACTGACCACCTCGTGGTGTAGCAGCTGGCATTGTTGGCTGTCACCCCAGCATTCCGGGTTCGATTCCCGGTTATGACAACAAAAATAATTCTGGTCTGAGAGCTGGAACAGGGTACACTCAGCCTCGTGAGACAAAACTGAGATGAGGTGGTTTCGATCCCCCACTCAGCTATCCTTAGAAGTGTTTCCCATGGTTTCCCACTTCTACTCCAGGCAAATGCCTTAATAAATGTTAAGACATGGCCGCCTCCACCACACTCCTCGTCTCAATTACAAATATACACACTAGTATAGACACACGATATCACAGGTTATCAGACTTATTCTATACACACACCCAAATACATGGGGCTGAAATTACCACAATGTCACAAATACAGTTGTTGTTAATTCATTTGCGACATACTGGTCATCAGCCCCGTGTAGTTGGGAGTAGCCTACGTTAAACTCGTCTGAAAACCTGTATTTCTGTGATTTTAGTAGGGATGGGGTAGGTGTAAAAAAAGGAAGCTTGTAGTTTAACGTGACCGTTAATCTTGAGATCATGAGCCACGGGACCTCCTTTTTACGTGGAATCCGAACCACAGGACATGGCATTTCACTTCGAAAATCTCACATGCATTGACCGGGAATCGAACCCGGACCGCCTTGGTGAGAGGCATACAGCTAGACCGCTGAGCCACCACGCCCCCTGGGGTAGGTGTGTCGGGACGTGAAGTAAGATACCATCCCTGCATTTTCCTGGAGAAAGTGTGGAAAGCCCCGGGGAAATAGCAAATGTCAGCAGCGGGATTCAAACCTACGATCTCCGGACTTGCTGCAGCTGCACAATTTTAATGAGCATGGTTACGTCACAGGACGCACAAAGACTGAACTGTTGTTTCATTAAGGGGCCGTGCACTAGAATGTGTGTGTGTGTGTATATAAAATGTCGGATAACCTGTGTTATTGTGATGGCTGTACTTTGAGTATTTGCAACTGGGAGGCTATGATTGAATAGCAGGTGACCATCGACTTGCGTTATTATTATTATTACTATTAGATATAGGCTGATATTTGCAACTGGGGGGTAATTCCCCAGTGGCAAATTGTACAAATAAAGACAATTTCCAACCGTAATATTAAACACAATATATAAAATTCGCAATTTAGGAACCATAGTAATTACATCGTAGTATTTACACAAAATGTCAATCTTCTCTCAACCACATCAATATGTTTGGGGAAAGGCTCTAAGACTGAGGCAGGTAATGAATTCCACGGTTAATGAAAGAATATTTCCCATAATTTGTACGCTGTGGTCGGCCCTTGACTTTATGTGGATGCTCTGCCTTGCTCAGGTAGGTGGGATTTCCCAGACGTTTGTTTAGTTCTCCCCGCGCTGGCCGATTAGTGTAAGTGTTTAACATAGCGTATATTCTGGATTTCGTCCTTCTATCTTCCAGAGAGTCCCACCCTAGTGTTTCTATCATTAGAGTAACACTACTTCTAGGATTAAAATCGTTGAGCACAAACCTAGCAGCCTTCCTTTGTACCTTCTCCAGCTCATTGATAAGCCCTACCTGATATGGGTCCCGTTTGGGTACCATTTTCCCAGAGTAGAAGTGGGAAACCACAGAAAACCACTCTAGGATGGCTGAGGTGAAAATCGAACCTACGTTTTCTAATTGTTTGCCTGCCGTTTGCCTTTGTTTCTCCATTTGGCAGAGCTAGGAATTGAGCCCAGGATCAGTGGATTTGGAGTCTCCCTAAGACCAGAGAAGGTGGCCGTCCATTAGACTGTGAGTCACAGGGGCATAACTCATGAGAAGTCCCGGGGTCGCGAGCTGAAGCTGTAGTAATTAGAGGCCTGGTGCTACCACTGAAAGGGGTCAAGACTGTAATAAACACGAACTGATACAGTGATCAATAGTGCTCTACTTAACAAATTACTTCCCCTCTCACCCACGGCTAATTTCTTTCAGTAGCCATTGCTTTAATTTCCTGTGCTTGCAATAGCAATCTCTCAAGCCACCCTTCCTTGACACTCTCACGTTTTACTATTTTAATAAACGTCGCAAGCAGATAGCATCTCCACCAGCTGTTCCTGCTGACCGTGTCCCCCCCTAAGTAGCGTAGTGACTGCTCTGGATGACGATCAAAGGGCACTATATGTTGCAGGAGACTTCGGTGGCGTAGTTGGTAGCATACTGAGCTTCTATGCCCAAGGTTGTGGGTTCAAACCCGGCCGAATTCATCGTATTTTTAAGAGCGTTAGAAATCCCTCAGTATGCCTTCTTTCGAAGGGGAAGTAAAGCCGGCGGTCCCATGTCATAGATATATGGCATAAAAAAGAACTTCCACTAACTACACTTGTGTGAAGCCAGAATTTGTAGGTTAGAATTGATAACGCTCTATAAGTTCCAACGTTCGCCGCCGGGTGCTGTCTGCGATGCCATCTAGAAGCCAAGTCCGCAAGCTAGGTGCCGTGGACGGTAGCATTTGGTAGCAAAAGTGGGAAAGTAGTCGCCTCCGTAGCGTAGCGGTCAGCGTGGTTAGCTGCCGCACCGGAGGTCCTGGGTTCGATTCCTGGCTCTGCCACGAAATTTGAAAAGTAGTATGAGGACTGGAACGGGGTCTACTCAGCCTCGGGTGGTCCAAATGAGTAGAGGGGGTTTGATTCCCACCTCAGCCATCCTCGAAGTGGTTTTCCGTGGTTTCCCACTTCGTCTTCGGACAAATGATACCTACCGTAAGGCCACGGCCGCCTCCTTCTCTCTTTCTCGCCTATCCATCCTAGCCTTCCATCCCCTTCCCTCATGAGGCCCCTGTTCGCTTTGCAGGTGAGACCGCCTGGGCGAGGTGCTAATCCCATCTCACCAGTTGTATCCACTCTGATTAGATGTTCCTAGCTCTAGGACACTGCCTGAAACATGGCGGTAGGGGTGAGTTCCCTCGCTGAGTCCGTGGGAGCCACCACCCTGGAGGGTAAACTCGATTAAGAAAGAAGAAGTAGGAACTACTTGAAAATAAAGTCTGCAGTCCTTACTTGAATTTAAAAAAAACAGATAACACACACTAATACAGTCATCACAATTAATACCGGTTATCAGACAGATTCTACACACACCCAAAGTACACGGGGCTACATGACGCGTTGTCGCAGTCCCTAAACTAACGAACCAACCAACTATATGCTGCAGATGTTATTGAATAATCTAGGGGCTTTACTACGTCGTGGGTCATGTAGCTCAGTGTACTTGGGTGTTTGTGGAATCTCTCTGATAAACTGTGTCATTGTGATGGCTGTAATAATGAGGTAATACTAGCGGACCCGTGCGAGATCTCTCGCATAATGGGTTGTGTGTGCCCCATGTGTACAGACTCCCCTGCCAGCCCTAGTGCTATGCGGGTTGTACGTGACACAGTTCTGTCAGGGGCTGTCGTCTTGTTTATTTGTTTAAAAGCACTTTATAAACAAAGAAATATATTTCCGTGGACTTTTCAAGAAATGCAAGATTTTTCCTCTACTATTGAGACGATTTGGAAGAATTTGG
The DNA here is from genome assembly GCA_946902985.2 of Meconema thalassinum. Taxonomy (NCBI): domain Eukaryota; kingdom Metazoa; phylum Arthropoda; class Insecta; order Orthoptera; family Tettigoniidae; genus Meconema; species Meconema thalassinum. The sequence continues at coordinate 43,505,271 of OX336391.1, read as the reverse complement.
TACAAACCACACCTTCTAACTCCCTCTGGTTTAGGAGCTTGAGTTTTGTGGAACATACACCTTAGCCAATTGCATTGGGCGGGAAGTAACCTCATTGTGTAGAGGCTAGCATTCTTAGATGTCACCGCGGAGACCAGTGTGCGATTCCTGGCTCTGCAAAGAAATGTAATTCTGGTCTGAGGGCTAGAAAGGGGGCCACTCATCGTCGTGAGGTAAAGCTGAGATGAAGTGGGTTCCATTTCCATCTCAGCAATTCTGGAAATGGTTTTCCAAGACGAATGCCGGGATTATTGGTAACTTATGGCCACGGCTGCCTCCTTCCGAATCTTCACGTGCATCACACACACACACACACACTACTACAGAAATGTGTATTTATTTATTTATTTATATTATTATTATTATAATTATTATTGTTATTGTTATTATTATTATTATTATTATTATTATTATTATTATTATTATTATTATTATTATTATTATTATTATTATTTGCATACATTCCCCTTTAAGGAGAGCGCTGAAAAAACAAAAGTCTAGCTTTTGGTGATGGCTCTTTTTATCTTCCCAAAAACCTTTCATCCGTTCACTGTGTGCCTTCTTCTCTTCACATGTCCATTTATGCCTATTTCTTTTGGGTTGTGATCTAAATTCAAATGTCTGGTTTCCGATTTGTTCTCTACAAATGCTGCGGTCGTGAATGTCTTCTATGGTGATATGTAATTGTTGTAAATCTTCTATAGTTCCTTTGTACCAAGTACCCAATTTCGACGTAGAAATTATGTTGAATATTATATATTAGTCAGTCTGGTGTCGTTCATTCTGGCGATATGTGTAAAGAACTTCACTTTGAGTTTTCTGATGAGTGTCGTGATAGATTCAGTATTTCTGTATAATTCTTCTGTGGGTCCATTTTGCCAGAAATTATCTCTGAAAACGGCGCCGTAAATTTGTCTCAGAAGTTTCCTTTCTTGTTATTCAATGTCTTTATTTTTTTATTTATTTATATACTAGCTGTTACCCGCGGCTTCGCCCGCAATAACATTTGGAATCCCGTTATAACATTAGTTAAATAGATAGATAAGCATGGGTCCTAGTGGAAAATAATTCTATCACCTGAAACCAAAAATGCATGGGACGAAAAAAACATCAAAATATCATGTAAGTATTAAAAAAAACTATTTTTTGAAATTTCATTCGAATCAATTTTTATGTCATTCCTGGGACTTAGAAAATTCCGGCCAAAAAGTACAAAATCATTAATAACTCCGTAAGTATTCGTCGTATGATGAAATAGCAAGAGACAAAAAAGATGTAATGTGTTATTGTCTATAACATAGGCCATGTATAATTTTACACTCAGACATATTACGTTCCCCCCCCCATAATTTCACCCCTCCCCCATGGGCCCCTTAAATTGGATTTATGAAAAAACTGTCAAACACCTGTTTAGTTATTTTTTATTCTGATTTTTTTCGGCTGAGTTCCAAACTCCTGGCCTAAGTCGTTTAAGAGATACACGCTCCGTTAGGAATCCTTCAACCCTCACTTTTCACCCCTTTCACCTCATAATATACACCACATCGAAAAACCCTCAGACACGTGTCTTCTTATTTTTAGTGATGAGTTTATATGCCGAGTATCACATCCCCCAATGAAACCAATCGGGAGATATTGCTATTCAATGAAATGCAGGTCTACCCCCTTAACACCCCTTTAGAACCTGAATATCCAAAAATCCTTTCTTAGTATGCGTTTGCGGCCCTTGGGGAAGCTGCATACCAAATTTCATTCCAATCCGTTCGGTGGTTTCTGAGATTTCGTGATGAATGAATCAGACAGTGAGTGAGTGAGTGGTATTTGAGCTTAATATAGTAGACTAGCTGTTACCCGCGGCTTCACCCGCAATAACATTTGGAATCCCGTTATAACATTAGTTATATAGATAGATAAGCATGGGTTCTAGTGGAAAATAATTATATCACCTGAAACCAAAAATGCATGGGACGAAAAAAAAAACATCAAAATATCATGTTGGTTTCGGAACCTAAAAGACGTGAAAAATATATTAAAAGTATTTAAAAAAAACATTTTTTTGAAATTTCATTCGAATCAATTTTTATGTCATTCCTGGGACTTTTTTAAATTTCATTCGAATCAATTTTTATGTCATTCCTGGGACTTTGAAAATTCCGGCCAAAAAGTACAAAATCATTAATAACTCCGTTAGTATTCGTCGTATGATGAAATAGCAAGAGACAAAAAAGATGTAATGTGTTATTGTCTACAACATAGGCCATGTATAATTTTACACACAGACATATTACGTTTCCACCTCCCCCCCCCCCCCCATAATTTCACCCCTCCCCATGGGCCCCTTAAATTGGATTTATGAAAAAACGGTCAAACACCTGTTTAGTTATTTTTATGCTGATTTTTTTCGGCTGAGTTCCAAACTCCTCGCTTATGTCGTTTAAGAGATACACGCTCCGTTAAGAACCCTTCAACCCCCACTTTTCACCCCTTTCACCTCGTTATATACACCACATCGAAAAAACCTCAGACATATGTCTTCTTAATTTTTGTGATGAGTTTATATGCCGAGTATCACATTCCCCAATGATACCAATCGGGAGATATTGCTATTCAATGAAATGCAGGTCTACCCCCTTAACACCCCTTTAGAACCTGAATATCCAAAATTCCTTTCTTAGTGGGCGTTTGAGGCCCTTGAAGAAGCTGGATACCAAATTTCATTCCAATCCGTTTGGTGGTTTCAGAGATTTCATGATGAATGGATGAGTGAGTGGTATTTGAGCTCAATATAGTAGATAAGCATCGGTCCTAGTGGAAAATAATTATATCACCTGAAACCAAAAATGCATGGGACGAAAAAAAAAACATCAAAATATCATGTTGGTTTCGTACCCTAAAAGACGTGAAAATTATAATAAAAGTATTAAAAAAACTATTTTTTTAAATTACATTCGAATCAATATTTATGTAATTCCTGGGACTTGGAAAATTCCGGCCAAAAAGTACAAAATCATTAATAACTCCCTACGTATTCGTCGTATGATGCAATAGCAAGAGACAAAAAAGATGTAATGTGTTATTCTCTACAACATAGGCCATGTATAAGTTTAAACTCAGACATATTACGTTCCCCCCCCCCCCATAATTTCACCCCTCCCCATGGGCCCCTTAAATTGGATTTATGAAAAAACGGTCAAACACCCGTTTAGTTCTTTTATGCTGATTTTTTTCGGCTGAGTTCCAAACTCCTCGCCTATGTCGTTTAAGAGATACACGCTCCGTTAGGAATCCTTCAACCCCCACTTTTCACCCCTTTCACCTCATAATATACACCACATCGAAAAACCCTCAAACACGTGTCTTCTTATTTTTCATGATGAGTTTATATGCCCAATGAAACCAATCGGGAGATATAGCTATTCAATGAATTGCAGGTCTACCCCCTTAACACCCCTTTAGAACCTGAATATCCAAAAATCCTTTCTTAGTGGGCGTTTGCGGCCCTTGAGGAAGCTGCATACCAAATTTCATTCCAATCCGTTCGGTGGTTTCTGAGATTTCGTGATGAAAGAATCAGTCAGTCAGTCAGTGAGTGAGTGGTATTTGAGCTTTATAGCGTAGATAAGCATGGGTCCTAGTGGAAAATAATTCTATCACCTGAAACCAAAAATGCATGGGACGAAAAAAACATCAAAATATCATGTTGGTTTCGGACCCTAAAAGACGTGAAAAATATAATAAAAGTAGTAAAAAAAATCTTTTTTGAAATTTCATTCGAATCCAATTTTTATGACATTCCTGGGACTTGGAAAATTCCGGCCAAAAAGTACAAAATCATTAATAACTCCGTAATATTCGTCGTATGATGAAATAGCAAGAGACAAAAAAGATGTAATGTGTTAATGTCTACAACATAGGCCATGTATAATTTTACACTCAGACATATTACGTTCCCCTCCCCCCATAATTTCACCCCTCCCCATGGGCCCCTTAAATTGGATTTATGAAAAAAACGGTCAAACAACTATTTTCTTATTTTTTTATGCTGATTTTTTCCCGCTGAGTTCCAAACTCCTGGCCTATGTCGTTTAAGGGATACACGCTCCGTTAGGAATCCTTCAACCCCCACTTTTCACCCCTTTCACCTCATAACATACACCACATCGAAAAACCCTCAGACACGTGTCTTCTTATTTTTAATGATGAGTTTATATGCCGAGTATAACATCCCCCAATGAAACCAATCGGGAGATATTGCTATTCAATGAAATGAAGGTCTACCCCCTTAACACCCCTTTAGAACCTGAATATCCAAAAATCCTTTCTTAGTGGGCGTTTGCGGCCCTTGAGGAAGCTGCATACCAAATTTCATTCCAATCCGTTCGGTGGTTTCTGAGATTTCGTGATGAATGAATCAGTCAGTCAGTGGTATTTGAGCTTTATATAGTAGATAAGCAACGGTCCTAGTGGAAAATAATTCTATCACCTGAAACCAAAAATGCATGGGACGAAAAAACACATCAAAATATCATGTTGGTTTCGGACCCTAAAATACGTGAAAAATATAATAAAAGTATTAAAAAATATCTTTTTTGAAATTTCATTCGAATCAATTTTTATGTCGTTCCTGGGACTTGGAAAATTCCGGCCAAATAGTACAAAATCATTAGTAACTCCGTAAGTATTCGTCGTATGATGAAATAGCAAGAGACAAATAAGATGTAATGTGTTATTTTCTACAACATAGGCCATGTATAATTTTACACTCTGACATATTACGTCCCCCCCCCCCCCCCACCATAATTTCACCCCTCCCCATGGGCCCCTTAAATTGGATTTATGAAAAAACTGTCAAACACCTATTTACTTATTTTTTATGCTGATTTTTTCCCGCTGAGTTCCAAACTCCTGGCCTATGTCGTTTAAGGGATACACGCTCCGTTAGGAATCCTTCAACCCCCACTTTTCACCCCTTTCACCTCATAATATACACCACATCGAAAAACCCTCCGACACATGTCATCTTATTTTTAATGATGAGTTTATATGCCGAGTATCACATCCCCCAATGAAACCAATCGGGAGATATTGCTATTCATTGAAATGCAGGCCTACCCCCTTAACACCCCTTTAGAACCTGAATATCCAAAAAGTCTTTCTTCGTGGGCGTTTGCGGCCCTTGAGGAAGCTGCATACCAAACTTCATTCCAATCCGTTCGGTGGTTTCTGAGATTTCATGATGAATGGATGAGTGAGTGGTATTTGAGCTCAATATAGTAGATAAGCATCGGTCCTAGTGGAAAATAATTATATCACCTGAAACCAAAAATGCATGGGACGAAAAAAAAACCATCAAAATATCATGTTGGTTTCATACCCTAAAAGACGTGAAAATTATAATAAAAGTATTAAAAAACTATTTTTTTAAATTACATTCGAATCAATTTTTATGTAATTCCTGGGACTTAGAAAATTCCGGCCAAAAAGTACAAAATTATTAATAACTCCGTAAGTATTCGTCGTATGATGGAATAGCAAGAGACAAAAAAGATGTAATGTGTTATTGTCTACAACATAGGCCATGTATAATTTTACACTCAGACATATTACGTCCGTCTCCCCCATAATTTCACCCCTCCCCATGGGCCCCTTTAATTGGATTTATATACAGTATATGCAGGCAAAATACGGGAAGATCAACAGAGTAGAAAAATTTAAGTAGGCCTACTTGGGAGAGATCATCATGAAAAGTGGACTGGACAAAGAAGCACTCAAGGAACGAGACGCAAACTCGAAATAGCTTATCAAACATCGCGCTCAATATACAACAAAAATGCCTGTCCAAAAATACCAAACTACGTCATTATGAAACTGTTCTGAAACCAGTAGTTATGTATGCAGCCGAAACCCTATCCCTAAATGCTAATAAAGGACTCCTGGTAGAACTGGAGAAAAAAGAGCGCAAAATCGTCACAGGTATAATGGGATCAAGTTACAAGAATGGCATCCACTATAAAAAGTCCAACAAAGAAGTCTACAGTGAAATAGAGAAAATCGATCCAAAAAAGGCGGGCATGGTATAATGGGATCAAGTTACAAGAATGTCATCCACTATAAAAAGGCCAACAAAGAAGTCTACAGTGAAATAGAGAATATTTTAGAATCGATCCGTAAAAGGCGGGCATGGTATTACGATCATCTCAAACGAATGGACGGAAACAAGCTGACTAAACAGATTTTTCATTTCTTTGACTCCAAACCCAAAACCACAATGCCCTGGTTTATGAATACCAAAGACGACCTCAAAATTCTGCATCTAAAACCCGACGACGCCTTCAATAGAGATCTCTTCCGCAACAAGATACTGACTAATGGGCTAACCCGAGACGAGACATCGAACCCGAAAAGAAGACAAGGTACCACTTGGACAGCGGAGCGCAAATGGCCCAATCACAGAGAATGAGGGAATTCTGGGCTTAGAGGAAGGCGAAACAAATTGCCAAGTGGTCCTAGATGGCCTCAACGAATTATATGTATATATATATATATATATATAAATATATATATATATATATATATATACAGTATACAGCCAAGCACACGGTGCTAAATGACCAGGATGTCACGAAGTCCCTAAATGAATTGACAACAGCAACATAACAATTATTATGTTAGTTAGTTACTTACTTAGTTATCGTTGTTTTAAGGGGCGGAACAACGAAGTCATCTGTCCCTAAGCCAATTTTTCTATCCCCGTTCTACCTGAGGGATACATTAATTAATTATACACTTATCCACACAATTTTCTAACAAATGAGAGGTGGGTGGGGATTACAATTTAATTGGGTAACAAACTATCCCAGCATTTGCCTAGAGTAGAAGTGGGGAAACCACGGAGGTGAGAATTGAACCCTCCTCCTATCAGTTTTGCTTCACGAGGCAGAGTGTACCCCGTTCCAGCCATCACACCATAATGAGAATTTCTTGACGGAGCCAAGAATCGAACCCAGGACCTTTGGATTTGAAGTCTCAATTCCTACGCCAAGACCTCATAAGACGGCTGCCTTTATAATGAGATCATAGTATGAATTTAAAAAATATTCGCAAAGGCCTATGAAATGGCCTAGATCCTCCAACAGAGCTGGTATTGGATGTATACCAGGGATATTGCCGACCGTCAACGCCATCTGTATATCAACTTCTCTTGTTCCTCACACAAATTTCAGCGTCCCCACCTCTCTTTTGCTGTCACCTTCTCGCTGCTCTCCTTTTGGAGGGGTGACAGCGAGAAAGAAAATGTTTATATCGAAATCTGTTGAGGAAGGCATCTGTCGATAAGCTTGGGCTAGATTGCTATAGCGACTCATCTTATTTCAAGCACTAAAATTTAGTTATTCTTTGAAGAATATTTATCGGCCGAAACAAGGATGTTATGTATTCTTTGAAGAACAATTATCGACCAAATCAAAGGTGTCATTTATTCTTTGAAGGATAATTATCAGTCTTATCAAAGATTTCATTTATCCTTTGAAGAATAGTTATTCGTCGAAAAAGATGTTATTTATTCTTGAAGAATATTGTATCGTCAGAAACAAAGATGTTAATTATTCTTTGAAGAATATTTATCGGCTGAATCAAAGATGTTATTTGTTCTTTGAAGAATAATTATCAGCCGAATGAAAGATGTTATTTATTCTTTGAAGAATAATTATCGGCCGAAACAAAGGTGTTAATTATTCTTTGAAGAATAATTATCGGCCGAATCAAAGATGTTATCTATTCCTTGAAGAATAATTATCGGTCGATTCAAAGACGCTATCGGTGGAACAAAGATACCAATATAGATATCTATTTGTATACTCTTTGTTAATTCATTTGCGGGGTTTGGAACATCTTGACCGTCAGCGCCATGTAGTTGAGTGTGTGTGGAACTTGTCTGATAACCTGTGTTGCTGTGATGACTATAGTAGTGTGTGTAACTTTAAATCAGGTGAGGGTTGGGAAGGAGGCAGTCATGGCCTTACGTTAAGAACCTTCCCGGCATTTGCTTGGAGTAGAAGTGGGAAACCACGGAAAACCACTTCCAAGATGGCTGAGGTGGGAATCAAGTCCACCACTTCTAAGTTTTGCTTTACGAGGTGGTGTGTACCACATTCCCGCCCTCAGGCCAGAATTAAATTACTTGGCAGAGCCGGGAATCGAACCCGGATCTCCGGGGCGACATCTACGATTGCTAGCCGCTACGCCACGAGGTGGTCTAAGTCAATTATGGTTGGCATTGTCTTGTAACGAGATTCACTTAGCCTCGTCAAGCAAAGTTCTAATAATAATAATATCGTATGGACTCGGGTGCCGCGTGCAAGCTTAGTTAATTGACACCCAGAGGGTAGCTTGTATGTCGAATTTTGTCGTTCATTTGAACGCTATGAAAGTCAAGGAGGTTAGATATCTAAACTCCTTGACACTACAGCGCTTTCTAGTAGAGAATGGAGGAACTTTGTGTTGGCGGAAAATCCCGAGATTAATTTCGCCATTGAACACGGCCTACTGAATTCAAATGGGTTCTTTAACATGCCAACAACGTATGACATCCATGTCGTGTTTTTTGTCGCCTTTCAAAAATCACTTACCACGGCCAGGGGCGAACCTGCAAGCTTGGGGTTGCTAATCTTACACGTTAACCACGCACCCACCGTGGCAAGCTAGCAAAGTTCTAAAGAGGTGGGATCGATTCCTATATCAGCCATTGTATAAGCGGTTTTCAGTGGTTTTTCCACTTTTACTCCAAGCAAATGCCAGGATGGTACCTAAAAATGCCACGGTCACCTAACTTACTGGCAAATCCTTACCCCCGTTACAAACTATCACCACTACCACAATAACTGCTGGACTTTGAGAATATGGCAAAAAATAAAAAAGGTATAAAAATTGGATATTTAATAGCTCCTTAAACTAAGTGGACAAATGCTTGTATATGTAATAGAGTCCTATTCATAGACTGTGGCAATATGAAAAGAGAAATTAATTGAACATGATAGTAAAATTTGTAGTTTATGCTTTAAGTTACGTTTTAAAAATAGTAACGACATATCTGCTGTATTAAGGTAGGAAGAAAAAATATTATAATTACGGCTCGGATTTTTAGGTAAATAAATATATTTTTATGTAAATACATATTTTAAGCATTTTTTTCTATAAATACATACATTCCAGCTTTTCACTTATTAGCACATAAAAAGACATACTATTTACATTTTTTAAATCACTATGCTAGATCTTTCAGTTTGTTGCATTTTTGTTCTGTGTTACTTTGCATAATTTGCACTCGTGAGTACTCATATTAATAAACTAAATTATAATTAAATATTTTTACTTTTTTGTCACATATTTCAGGTTTTTTAATATATAAAAATAAATATTTTCCCGATTTTTAGCACTCAAAAATCCGAGCCTCAATTATAATATACTACAATTGCTTTATTGTATTAATAACTTATAAATTATTATTATTATTATTTATAATCATAATTAATTGTTACGAGGTGATTGAAAATGCTTGTGAATTATTATTATTAGCGGCACTGTATAAAAAATTGAGGGTCACAGATTGGACGGCATAGGTGTAAATTTTATTGTTTTTGTTAACATAAAATAAATAAAAAATCTAAAATAACCCCTGGCGCTACAGCCCATGAAGGGCCTAGGCCTACCAAGCGACCGCTGCCCGGTAATGATGGGGTGACGCGTGGTCAGCGTATCGGGTCCCCTCGGTCGTTAATCTTGGTTTTAGTGACCGGGGCACTGCCTTACTGAGACAGCTACTCAATTGTCCTCACGAGGCTGAGTGCACCCCGTTCCATCCCTCACGTCAGTTTCTAAAATCCCTCACGGGAATCAAACCCGAGGCCTCCGAGTGAGAGGCAGGTGTGCTACCCCTATACCACGGGATCGACTTTTGTTAACATACATATTGTAACTATAATTTGCACCTGCCGACAAGCGTAAGCTTGGCAGGACCAAAAATGGTAAAAATTGGCTTAAATAAAGAATCTGTAAACTGCTACTACTATTAGGTCGTGAACTGTACAAAGACTACAAGCCATACAGATGGTTGTACGAAAATCGCGCCCAAGGAAAATAGTACCTACTGAGGAATGTGTGTAAATCGCGGCCAGTATAGAAAATGTCCTCGTGACAATACTGTTCTACATACAAAACAAATCCAGACCCCCTTGCTTGTAGTGCAATCAGTAATTTTCGTCCAGACAGTCATCTAACCAAGTAGCGACCAATGCTTTCGTGCTGACCATTTGCAATGGTTTTGTCCGAGGTAGAGATCATGCTGGTGTAATTTATATTGGGCGCGTTTAGTACTGAGCGCAATTTACAGGACACCATACAGATGGACGTTAGAGATTTGTTATCAACGCGGTGATTATAAATCTAATTCTCGAAACCGAAAACCTCAGTGAACTATTATCACTAGGGCTCGGATTTTTAGGTGCTAAAAATCGGGAAAATATTTATTTTTTATGTATTAAAAATACATGAAATATGTGACAAAAAAGTAAAAATATGTAGTTATAATTTAGTTTATTAATGTGAATATAAACAATATGCAGCACTCACGAATGCAATTTATTCTATGTCTCATTGACTGCTGAAGCATTACAATACACAACGAGATACATCTTCAGGTTGTCCATCACAAATAACCGACGATTATCGCGAAACACTTCTTCTGAAGGCGCGAAACTGCGGCAATATGTTTCTTGATCTCGAGGTGCTGTGTAACTTGAGATCGCTGTTCAGCCTTGATTGCTTTACCTCATGGTTGGCAGAACAGAACGCCCCCATTAGAAGTAAAATTATCCTTAAATTCTGCAACATACTGCTGCAGACGATAACTTGTAGTTGCTTTTACTTTAGGCATCCCCGGCTTCCACAGTGAGTGAGACGGGGCCAGAAGATAAGAAAAACACAGCTGCAAGCTGACATACGCTCTGCATGCAGATTAGATAGCTCACAGGTTCTTCTCCGTTGAAGTAGCACAGAAAAAAAATGTAATAAACTGAAAGATCTAGCATACGGATTTTAAAAAATTGTACATATTATGTCTTTTTATGTGCTAATAAGTGAAAAGCAGGAATTTATGTATTTATAGACAAAATGTCTAAAATATGTATTTACATAAAATAATATTTATTTACCTAAAAATCCGAGCCCTAATTATCACAGTGTGATTGCACCAGCACATGCCATCGCCATGATAATTAAAGCGTCCGCTTGATTCGCTGGGCATAACAGTGGAAGCAAAAGCCAATTTATAAGACAATTTGTTTCTTAGAATGTATGGCTTAAATTCTATATAATAATATTTCCCAACCATACCGCTGAAAAGCCTAATAGATAACTTTTAACTAATTCATAGCATGCATTTGCTTACTTACTGCCAGTGGATGGATCCAGTGAGGCTAGCATTTCGTGCTCCTTATAAGCCGTGATGGAGTTCCTTAACAGCAAAGCAGATCTCCACAGTTCATAATGAGGCCCGATGCGTGCGGAGAGAATATTTATAATTCCTTATTGCATATATTTCTGTCAGGCTGAATTCATGGCAAGCTCTGCCAGCAACAAGCAGCATTGGAATATCTCAGTGGTCGTTGGGGATGAAGAAAAGGTTCCATTGTAAACAGATAACATCATATTGATGTGTGGTTGTAATTTTTTTAAAATGATATCCTCCCAATTGCGATCATTCCAGTCACTCTTATTAGTAGTTCGTCCACTTCATGGTGCAGCAGCTTGACTGTTGCTCCGGAGGTCTGGGTTCGCCAAGAAATTTAATTCTGTTCTGAGGGCTGAAACAGAGTACAATCAGCCTCGTGAGGCAAAACTGAGAAGAGGTAGGTTCGATTCCCACCACAGCCGTCCTGGAAGTGTTTTTCGTGGTTTCCCATCTCTACTACAGGCAAATGCACGGATGGTTCCTAACTTTAGGCCATGGCCACCTCCTTGCCAATCCGCAACTTAATTACAAATTCAGAGGTGTGCAAATTATTAGACTCGATGCCAGTGTTAAACATTTCATTTTTACTTTTTATCACTTCATCATCACCAGCTTCTAAAGGCTAAAAGTCTTGTTGCCACAGCCATTTCTTACGGTCTTCAGCAGTTCTGTTCATGTGGACATACGAGTCACATTCCATCTCCTTGACAATGTTCTTGAGATACGATTATCTTGGTCGTCCCCTTGTTTCGTTCCCCAAAATTTTTCCTTCAAAAGTTACTTGGAGGAGAGTGTCATGTCTCAGTAGTCTATGTGTCCTATAAATTTTGCTTTCCTTTCTTTGATGGTGTTCAACAGGCATCGATTCTCCTGAATTTGGTTCAGAACAAGCTCATTTGTCTTTCTATCCAGCTTGTTCGGGTCATTCGTCTCCAAAACCACATTTCAGCTGCCTCAAGTTTTGATTCTTCTCTTTTCCAAAGTGTCCATGTTTCACAACCATAGGTCAATAAACTCCAAACAAAGGTATTGAGTAATGACTTTCTTATCTTCAAGTTGAGGTGCTCATTGAGCAGCAAATTCTTCTTATTTTGAAAGACTTTCTTCGCCAAAACTATTATTTTCTTAATTTCTGAGATGCATCTGTTGTTATAATTAATCACACTTCCCAAATAGCAAAATTCCGTCACTTGTCCAATGGCACTATCATTTAATATTATATATTAGCTAAAATTGGTTGTTTCCTTTTATCAACTACCATTAATTTTGTCTTCCTCCTCTTAGCCCGAATTTTCCTAAGATTTCTGAAAAACTTTCAACATTCTATTCATTTCACATGCAGTTTCCTAAAAGTGCAATATCATCTGCAAAGCGAATGCTATGAACCTGTACACTCAATACAGTTAAAATGTTTGCAAAGCACTGAAATTATTTCAAATGTTTAATCAATAGTCTTAATTACAATTTCTTTCATGAATGTGACGGTAAAATAATACGTATTATTATTTCCACTAAACAAGAGCTTTGCTAATGCACAATGTCACATGATTTGTTTTTAATACGTTATTCTAGATTTTGTGTAAATTTAGAGTAGAGATATTGGCAGTCTTTTATTACTGATAGTCTGCTCTTGAACTAGTCAAAGATTCGTCAACCATCGATTGAAATTCCCTGATTTAGAGGGTACATTCCAAAGGCAATAAAAATAGAGAAAACTGACCCAGCTCAGGTATCCCTTAGAACCTCCAATTTCTAAAATTTCCAAATGCAAATCCTTATGGGTAAGGTTGTAAGTCCACAGGACAGAAGACATTACTAAATAGGGTAATAAAAATAAAATAAAATGACTTTGAATGAAACATATTGCCTGATTTGAATTCGTTACTTGAGTCTAATAGTTTGCTCACCTCTGTACACACATTAGTACAGCCAGCGCAGTAACACAGGTTATCAGACAAAATTACTCTCTCACACACACCCAAGTACACTGTGCTAAATGACCATGTTGTCCAAGACGGTTGGTTGATTGGTTCCTCAGTTTAGGGGCTGCGACAACGCAGTCATGTAGCCCCGTGTACTTTGGGTGTGTATAGAATCTGTCTGATGTATGTCTACCCCTTATTATTCCCGTTTTGCGATGGAAGTTGTTGTGGCGATGGTTTTTACGGCCGGATGCCCTTCCTGACGCCAACCTCATGAGAGGAGTTAATGAGAGATGAAATGAATGATGGTGAATGAAGCTGGGCAAGGATGTGGAAGGAAGCGACCGTGGCCTGTCAGAAGGTACCGTCCCAGCATTTGCCTGGTGTTGAAAATGGGAAACCACGGAAAACCATTTCAAGGACGGCCGACGGTGGGGCTCGAACCCACCCGTCTACCGAGTCAGCAGAGAGCTTTGCCCCATGACCTAATGCTGCGCTTTAGCCAGCGTAACCACTACTGTCGGTTGTATAGAATCTGTCTGATAACCGGTGTTAATTGTGATGACTGTATTAGTTTGAGTTATCTGTTCTAATCCAAGTAAGGACTGCAGACATTCAAATACTCCAAGTAGTTTTTACTTTTGTCGCCAAACGCCACCGTCAACGACCAACTAGTTCAGAACTTAATTACCAGATGCCACCGCAGTCGGCTCTCGACAACGAACGTAGGAACCTAAGAACGTTAGTCAAATGTTTAAACTATATATAATTTTACTTCACACAGGTGTAATTAGTGGAAGGTTCTTTAACATGTCATAAATCTATGACATGGGACCGCCGGCTTCACTTCCCCTCCGAAGGAAGGCATTTTAACACTCTCAAAAAATCCGTCGAATTCGGCCGGGTTTGAACCCGCGATCTTCGACATAGAAGCTCAGCATACTACCAACTACGCCACCGAAGCCGCCAGACCCTCAAATGAAACAACAATAACACTTATTAGTGGGGTCACTCTCAGTGTGTGTGTGTGTGTGTGAAGGCTTCCTACGTTCGTTGCCAAGAGCCTACTGCGGTGGCGTCTAGTGGCTAAGTTCTGAACTAGGCCTAGTAGTCGTTGACGGTGGCGTTTGGCGACAAAAGTAGGAACTATTTGATAAATTCCAAGTTGCAGTCCTTACTTGAATTAAAAAACAGATACACACACTAATACAGCCATCACAATTAACACCGGTTATCAGATAGATTTTACACACACCCAAAGTACACGGGGCTACATGACCGCGTTGTCGCAGCCCCTAAACTGAGGAACCAACCAACCATTAAAATGGTAATGTTAATCCAGATCGCCGATTTTCTAAATAACTGGAGATACAGTATTTTCAAAAAATCCCGAATTACTAAGTTTAAAAAAAACTTTGGAATTATCCCTACATCTAAATCAGTTAACTATCAGTAACTTCAATTTATGAAATAAACTGGGGTGCCAATGAACAATGGAAATACTCTCGGGGTTCCAGGGGCTCACCTCATTGGCGCCCATGCTGTACAGCGGACTTTTCTGCATCAAGGGGACATGGACGATAATAGAAAAAAAGATAAGAATCGTGTTCCCTTTTGTTAGTTCAGAGATGCACTCATTGAAGGCTGTAGTTATCTTTATTAAGGGATCTCACGACCAGATGTTCCTGCTTGAGAGCCGTCGTGACGTCATGTGATGTATGATCGAACCGTGCGTATCAATCATTGTCCCGCCCATTGACTTCATCATTCCCTCCCCCTTAGCTCTCGTACCAAGAAGTCCCAAGCTCATATTGATTCATTCGTACTCAGTCAGTGAGGCGAGGGAGCGGACATTCAGTCGCATTCCTTTTCCACTGTGTGCGGGGGAGGTTTTACATCGACTTATCGCTCAACTCGAGAGCAGCTACTCCAACTCTGACATTTGAAGCAAAGCATGCAAAATGCTGTCAAGTCACAAGAAGAGTTTCTTGAATTCAAGATTTCGTTCTCTCACAAGTAGTAACCCTATTGTTCTGTTCATCTTTGTGGGGCAAGGCGCCTGTCTTGGGACAGGGTGGGCAGTTGAGGTCTTCCTCAACAAGACAATAGTGACTAGTGTTTCAAGTTGGTTGGTTCCTTAGTTTAGGGGCTTTGACAACCTGGACATGTAGCCCCGTGTACTTTGGGTGTGTGCATAATCCGTTTGTTAACAGGTATCAATCGTGATGGCTGTATTAGTGTGTGTTATCCCTCCCTATATTATTCTGCTAAGGTTTCATTCCAGTTTTGTACCGAAAATAAGGTCCCATTAACACCAACCTACACATACGGGGTACCTGCAGGTTCAGCATAACCCAATGCGTAAGCGAAACGCACTCACTTACTCTTAAAATGCCTCACAATTAAATAAATACCTTAAAAGATGTATATTTACAATGAAATAATGAAAGAACGCAACACGGTAACCATGGTAACAGAATCTCACAGGTCCATCTATTTCTGTAAGACGCAATGCAATTCCAATTATTACATTACTGTGAAAGTTTCCAGACGGTTATAAGGTTATCACTGAACCAAATTAAGCTGTAAAATTCAGCAATACATACAGTATAATGCGCTTAAGGGGCTGAAGGGGCACTCTGGAATTTTTTCACGCAATTTTCACGTGTGAGTGTGGTACGAAAGATCTTTTTCGCCCGATTATAAAGGGTCTCCGAAAACCACATTTAAAGGCCCTTAAATTAACAGTGTCTGTGATATTCCCAGAAAACTAACTTCGCTCTGATATACCTATGAAGGAATGACAAACCCCTAACCACTGCACCAGTAGCTGAATTGATAAAATCAGATTATTCATACCAAGAATAAATCAGTCACAGCATTCATGATCGAGATTTTGCTAAGTGTACTCTTTAAAACTAGAATATACGCGGGCGAAGCCGCGACGGGTAATGCTAGTCTGTTTTAATTCAAGTAAGGACTGCAGACTTTAATTTCAAGTAGTTACAACTTTTGCTACCAAATGCTACCGTCCACAACTCCTAGCTTGCGGACTTGGCTACTAGATGGCATCGCAGTCAGCACCTGGCGGCGAACGTTGGAACTAATAGAGCGTTATCGATTCTAACCTACAAAATTTGGCTTCACACAAGAGTAGTTAGTGGAAGGTTCTTTTTCATGCCATAAATCTATGACATGGGACCACTGGCTTTACTTCCTCTCCGAAGGAAGTCATACTGAGGGATTTTAACGCTCTTAAAATACCCGACCACTTCGGCCGGGTTTGAACCCGCGATCTTGGGCATAGAAACTCAGCATGCTACCAGCTACGCCACCGAAGCCACCGACTAGTGTATAGTTCTCCAAGGTTGCAGGATCGATTCCTGGTGCAGCCAGTTGGAATTTGAAGGTGCGCAAACGCGAGGCAGCCGTGTCAGTACATTTACTGGCACGTTAAAAATTCCCGTCGGGGCAAAATTTCGGCACCCTGGCAGTAGTTGCAAGAAACGTAAAACCAAAAACATAATTATAGGATTTATGAATCGTTCCCTAGTGGGACGTGGGTTGGTGACCACGGGACCTTAACTGAGTCCGGCATTGCTTGGACTTATTTGTGTCGCGCTCTTCACCATCTTCTTTCCTGTCGACCTCCCTTGGTCAACTCTTGTTCTCTTCCAACCCCGATGGTATTAGGGTAACCGAGGGAGGCCTGGGGAGACTTTCAATTTTCTGCCTTAATTGGCCCTTGTCTCATTTTTCCTTATACCCTCATTCTTGTTTTTACTTTCATGGTATCTACTGCCTTCTGTTCTGGACCTTAAAGGAGGCAGGGTGTGTGTAGCCCCACCAATTCTGGTGCACCTTGGATATTGCTACACCCTCAGGGTCTCACGGCTGGTGAATCCCGTGGGATTCCTGAGCTGGTTCCCTCCCTCCCCCCCCCCCCTTTTTCCACTGACTTAGGGGCGGGCCCTTTGCTATCTGCCTTTCATGGCTCTGCTTCCAAGTCCCTCAATCCTCATTCTTCGAGGGTTGATGGCATTTCTTTTCTTCCTGTCCTTTATTTGCGTTATCCTTTATTTGTTTACCATTTCTTCTTCTAGTATGTAAGTCTGTAGTTATAGTTTACATTCTCATCTCATCTTTCAGTATATCCCAAACCATTAGGGGCCGATAACCTAGATGTTAGGTCCCTTAAAACCACAATTATCATTATCATTATAATTTATTCCTCTAGTATAGGCTAAGTTAGATGTGAGTAGTTAGTTGTAGCAGGTAGTTTTCTTTGTATTATTATTAGGGCACGGACTTTTAGGTAAAAAATATTTCTTTAATGTAAATACATATTTTAAGCATTTTTCCTATGAATACATAAATTCCTGCTCTTCACATATTAGCACATAAAGAGACATACTATTAACATTTTTTAAAAATCAGTATGCAAGATATTTTAGTTTATTGCATTTTTGTTCTGTGTTACTTCAACGGGGAAGAACCTGTGAGCTATCTGATCGTCATGCAGAGCGTATGTCAGCTTGCAACTGTGTTATTCTTAACTTGTCGCCCCGAGCCACTCACTGTGGAAGCCGGGGATTTCCTTGTCCATAGCCATATTGCACCACGTGCTAGAACTTCCCCCTCCCCCAGCTACCTGGAACCAGTGTCACTCACATGCAGTTCATTTCTGGCACTGTGAAGTGTAAGACAGTTCTACGATGCCTAAAGTAAAAACAACTACAAGTTATCGTGTATAGCAGAATTTAAGAATAATTTTACTTCTGATGAGGGCGTTCTGTTCTGCCAACCATGTGGGAAAGCAATCAAGGGCAAGACACATGTCATATTGCCGCAGTTTCGCGCCTTCAGAAGAAGTGTTTCGCGATAATTGGCAATCATGTGTCTCGTTGTGTATGCTTCAGCAGTCAGTGAGACATAGCATTCGTGAGTACTGCATATTGTTTATATTCGCATTAATAAACTAAATTATAATTAAATATTATTACTTTTTTGTCACATATTTCAGGTATTTTTTTAATAAATATTTTCACGATTTTTAGCACCTAAAAATCCGAGCCCTAATTATCATTATCATTTTTAGCCTATTTTCAATTTTGAAAAAATAGGCTTATGAGATCACCTTTTGTCCGTGTGTGTGATTCGTGTGTGTGTCCCCCCCCCTAATAAAATCTAAACTGCAAGAGCGATTTCAATGAAACTCGGAAAGTTCATAGCACTATTCCCGGCGACCTCGACCGTGCCCTTCAAATTTTGTTACGACTCACCAATCCAACATGGCGGTTGTGCGAAATATTTCACCAGCATTCAATATCTCCGAAACTATTACCGATATTACCCTGACATTTTCTATGGTGATAGAGGGAACTACTATAAGTTCACTTATGTGACTTTTGAAAACCTGGTAACAACAAAACCAACATGGCGGCCAAGCGAATTTGTGACTTTTAAATAGACGTTTCTCGCGATTTGACCAACCAAACGCAATGAAACTTGGTACAGTATATTTTTATATACATTGTAATGCACCGACATCTAACTTCGTTCAATTGTTTACATAATCACAAGATGGCGGATATGCGAAATATTTCACCGGCATTCTATATCTCTGAAACTATTAGCGGTAAACCCCTGAAATTTTGTACGGAGATAAAGGGCACTACTGGAAGTCCATCTATAAGACTTTCAAAAACCGGTTAACTACAAAACGAACATGGCGGCCAAGCGAATTTGAAAATTTTAAATAGAGCTTTTTCGCGATTTAATGTTCCAAGCGCACTGAAACCTGGCACAGGAAATATTTATACACATTGTAATCCACCGGTATCTAATTTATTTCAATTGTTTCCATAACCTCAAGATGGCAGCTGTGAAAAATTTTAAACTCTCCTTGTTTTTTCTTGTGTCCTAACTATGCGATTGAAGTTTGAATCCTACACGTTCACAATAATCTGCATGTAACAGTACATAACTCTAGGACCTACATATATAAAATCCAACATGGCGACCATCCGAAATATTTAGTCGGTTCTCAATATCTACGAATCTATTACAGCAATCAAACTGAAATTGTGTATGTTGATAGTGGCAATTAACATAAGTAGGATATATGAAAATAGGCTGTATAGTTCTTCACGGAACTACTTGTTTTCTCTGTCGCCATATCATCAAGGGCCGATAACCTAGATGTTAGGCCCCTTAAAACAACAATCATCATCATCATCATCATATAAATTGTTCCGTATTTTTGTTAAAGGTAGATTTCAATTTGTCTGAGAGATCCATCCTCTTGACGGTGTAAGGTACCAGGTGAAATCTGCTGTTCCCCTCGCACAGTAGTCTGCTCCTTGGAGGGGAGGAGGGTCATCAGTCATATTAGTGACGACGGGTCTACCCTCCCCTCTTTTCTGTGGCTGTGCACGATAAATGGGAAAGTGATACCCCCCATGACGTCACCAGCCATGTGCGTGGTAACTCCATTTAAAACACCTGCCCGAGTATATACATGTAGAGGCTGTCTGTGAATCCTGTAGATTATTTAGGGTTTTCATTCCACCCCTGTTAATGAAGTCTAATTGAGAAGCGATGGAGTGATCAGATACCCACATTACATATGCACCCTCAACCCCCTACCCCGGCTTAGCCCACCCTCTCAACTGTGGTGGGATCAAACAACGAAAAAACGATGGTTGCGTTTCATTTTGCACGCAGAATATTGCATTATTGTTTCTGTAATTAAACGCTTCGATAAACATTCCCTTCACATTTCAGAGAAACAAAAAGTTGCATTCAACTTGCCTATTAGCTTCAATTAACATTTAAAGCTACTTTGATACATTTACAAAGTCAAATAAATGTTTTATTTTACTCGCGATACTAATTGAAATATAATTTTTAAAGCAGAAAATCTACAGGGTGGCCGGGAAGTAACTCGGTATTGAAATTGACGTATAACTGTTATGTTTGCAGAGTTATTTATTTCAAATTAATACAGTATGCACTCTGTTATATGGGAATATGATTGAATTTCATACAATTCCATTACATTTTGATGTAGTCACCTGTGGTGTCGACCAATCTCCTCAAACAACCTGGGATGGAATCCACAGCTTTCTGGAAGAAGTTGTGGGGGACGTTGGTAAGAACATCCCGAATCCGTGCTTTCAATTCGTCCAATGTGCGAGGTCTCATCCGGTACACCTCCTCTTTTGCCCAGCCCCATAAAAAAAAGTCACAGGGTGTCAGATCTGGACTTCTTGCAGGCCATTCATGAGAAGCTCGTCTCCCCAGCCAACGTCCTGGAAACTTCTCCTCTACCAGTTCTGCGCGACATTTGCAAAGTGAGGCAGTGCGCATGAAGATAATGTCGGTGATATTTTCCCATCCAGATATCCTGGGCCAAACGTTATCCTGAAGCATTTGAAGGTAGCGTTCCCCGTTAATTGCTAACTGTATCACGCAGGAGATATGGGCCGATGACATTTGTAGCCGTTATTCCACACCACACTCACTTCTGGACGAGACTGCATCTTCTCCACCATAACTCCAGGATCCTGTGCCGCCCAGTAATGGCCATTGTGCCGATTGACAAAGAACGATCGATTCCACACCTCATAGCACGAAGCAATCTGTGCTCGTTCTCTTACTGTCAGGCGACCGGCCATCTTTGTTATTGTTGTGTGTACCGCCGCTCGCGGCCACCGTCGGTACTACGCGGCATGAAAAATCACTATCCTATTTAATGTTCTGTATGTTTCCGCTATTTCCAATATTATTCCATCAATAACAAACACTTAACAGCCATAGTTACTTCCCGCCCACCCTGTAGTGTTCCCCGTCTGTGTCACTCTTTCACGCAAAAACTACTCAACCGATTTAGTTAAAATATTGCATGGAAGTAGTTTGTATACCAGAGAAAAACAAAGGACTATTGCCGTATCAAAATGTTGTACCGTTCCAATATGGTGGCAAATGTTACGTTTAATTACAGGAGTAGGTACTGCCGCGACCCACCCGGTGAACAGGCACGCATGGCAGGTTGCATAAGCAGTGAGGGCCTTCCCTAAACTATAGAGCCCTGCGCGGATAAACAAATCGTTATCCGCCCCGCATCCGCACGACTGTTATCCACATCCATCCCACATCCGCACGACTGTTATCCACATCCATCCCACATTCACACGACTGTTATCCACATCCGCCCCACATCCACACGACTGTTATCCACATCCATCCCACATCCACACGACTGTTATCCACATCCGCCCCACATCCACACGACTGTTATCCACATCCACCCAGCGTCCACACGACTGTTATCCACATCCGCCCCACATCCACACGACTGTTATCCACATCCGCCCCACATCCACACGACTGTTATTCACATCCACACGACTGTTATTCACATCCGCCCCACATCCACACGACTGTTATCCACATCCGCACGACTGTTATTCACATCCGCCCCACATCCACACGACTGTTATCCACATCCACCCAGCGTCCACACGACTGTTATCCACATCTGCCCCACATCCACACGACTGTTATCCACATCCACACGACTGTTATTCACATCCGCCCCACATCCACACGACTGTTATCCACATCCACACGACTGTTATCCACATCCGCCCCACATCCACACGACTGTTATCCACATCCGCCTCACATCCACACTACTGTTATCCACATCCACCCCGCATCCACACGACTGTTATCCACATCCACCCCACATCCACACGACTGTTATCCACATCCACACGACTGTTTTTCACATTCGCCCCACATCCACACGACTGTTAATCACATCCACCCCGCATCCACACGACTGTTATCCACATCCGCCCCACATCCACACGACTGTTATCCACATCCACACGACTGTTTTTCACATTCGCCCCACATCCACACGACTGTTATCCACATCCACACGACTGTTATCCACATCCGCCCCACATCCACACGACTGTTATCCATATCCGCCCCACATCCACACGACTGTTATCCACATCCACACGACTGTTATCCACATCCGCCCCACATCCACACGACTGTTATCCACATCCACCCCGCATCCACACGACTGTTATCCACATCCGCCCCACATCCACACGACTGTTATCCACATCTGCCCCACATCCACACGACTGTTATCCACATCCACACGACTGTTATTCACATTCGCCCCACATCCACACGACTGTTATCCACATCCGCCCCACATCCACACGACTGTTATCCATATCCGCCCCACATCCACACGACTGTTATCCACATCCACCTCTCACCAAGGTGGACAGGGTTCGATTCCCGGTCAATGTACGTGAATGTTTTGTAGTGAAATGCCATGTCCTGTGGTTCGGATTCCACGTAAAAAGGAGGTCCATGGCTCATGATCGCATGATTAACGGTCACTTAAACTAAAAGCTTCCTTACACTTGCCAAAGTTGTGTAGCGGACTCATGGAAAGGAGAGTACAGAGAATCCAAGTGCAATCCGACAAGATATGTAAAGTTATTCACAAAACAAATACTCGTAGCTAGACACGGTGGGTGAGTGGCAGTTGGTCACTGGTCGTGGCCGAGTGCGGTACGTGTGTGCGCGCTGTGTGACCGCATTGGAAGAGTTTACGGTTCCTAATACCGGTGCTTCCTTAGTTTCACGTGTGTACTGACCTTCAGTGTGTCATTCGGACAATACTTTTATAAGTAGTGTTCCAGATAGGACAACAAAACCAGAAACCCAGAAAACCCCGCTGAAAATCATGTCCGGATACCA
This sequence comes from Meconema thalassinum, assembly GCA_946902985.2. NCBI lineage: Eukaryota > Metazoa > Arthropoda > Insecta > Orthoptera > Tettigoniidae > Meconema > Meconema thalassinum. The sequence goes on along the minus strand of OX336391.1, from coordinate 43,482,006 downwards.
GAGAAAAAACACCGTACGCTGCCAATGGGACAGGCAGAGTTCTCGCCCCTCACCAGGAGAAATTCACCGCTGGATTGGCGATACCCTCCGGTTGACTGTCGACCAAGTAGAAGCCATCCAGTTAAATGCGCACGAAAAAAACCATGTACATCAAGGTAATCAGCATATCTATTTATCAGAAATTGTTAAATACTTTTGCAGATCCTATTAAATTTCAGTATGATTCAGGCGAAATGACCAATGTTAAGCTCTCCACAGCGGATTCCAATTTTACCACAGTGCGTCTATTTAATGTCCCACTCGAAGTACCCCCTGAAATTTTCAAATCCGTCCTGTCGAAATATGGCACTGTGAGTGACGTCAGGAAAGAACAATGGTCTTCTGCTTATCAGTTCCCGGTGTATAATGGAATACGTGCCGTAACTATGGAAATCAAGCAAGATATCCCCTCCACTGAGGCTTTTGGTGGCCATTCTGGCCATATAACGTATAATGGACAGAAACAGACCTGTTTAATTTGCAATGCTACCACACATCTACGTATTAACTGCCCAAAGAAAATGATTCCCCTCGGTATAACTCCTACACAACAACGACGTGTACAATACTCGGAAGTTGTGACGCAGCAAACGTCATATGAAAACATGCTCATTGAGCAGTCAGCTGAGACAACACCAGGAGTGACCTCGGATACATCTGACGCAGAACTGGTAGCTTGCCCTGACCAGAGCTGCGAGACACAGAGTGCCCCTGTGCTCTCGGCAACCTGTATCGCAGCCTTAGAACCAACTCTGCCGTTACTACAGGCTGCCACAGAAATTTTGTCTTCACTGCCCCCGACTTCGCTGGTCCCTACCGACTCACTTACGAATGTTGATCGGGGATCCGAGAACGTCTCTAAGAAGATTAAAACAAATGCCTCGATTGCCGTACCAGCCCCGAAGAATCAAACTGGCTCCACAAACGTTCCCGCAGATGTGAAAAAGAAACAAAATCTTCTTTCTACGTCATCTAGGGACCCACGAACGCTCTCAACCGCTGACAGCCGGCCTATGAATGGCAGTCAAAAGAAACTATCTCAACCTAATTTGACATAGTGCACCAGGATAATTCTCACCTGTGTCTTCTTTCGAGTCCACCTTCCAGTATGTCTAGCACAGCTTTTATACTTCTCTTAATGGCGCAATTTCTCACTGTGGCCACTGTGAATATCAATGTAATAGAATGCCCTCTGAAATTTCAACTGTTGGAGAGATTCCTTCGAGATGCTGACATTGACATTGCTTTCATTCAAGAAGTTGCTATACCGTGTTTACCCATATCTGCCTTCTACAAACAATACATCAATACCGGTAATATGAATAGAGGGACCGGATTCCTCATAAGACATGATATCCCACTCGAAGGTGTGCTATGTCATCCATCAGGACGCATAATATCTGGACACATAAACAATACCACCCTGATAAATGTATATGCCCCATCCGGGTCCAATAAACGTGTGGAACGGAAAATGTTCTTTCAACAGAGTATACTGCCTCATCTGCACGACGTTAAGGAAAAACTTATTCTTGCAGGGGATTTCAATTGTATTCAACGCCCAGAGGATTCCACTAGTCCATACAGAGGTGTCAACCCGGCTCTCAGGACCCTTCTTACCTCCCTACACCTCATTGATGCTGTGGATAGTTTAAGGGTGCCCCTGCCCCATTACACCTGTATAAGTCACAACTCCTCATCACGACTTGACCGCATCTACTTTTCACAGGAACTTATCCAGCCTAGACGATATGAAGTGATTCCTGCCAGTTTCACTAACCACCATGCTGTCGTATGTACAATCTCTTACCCCCATCCCATATTTCACATAGGAAGAGGTTATTGGAAGCTGAATTGCTCGCTGTTACTGGAGGAGGAATGCCAAGATATTTTCAGACAACACTGGATTCGATGGGTCCAACAAAAATGCAAATTTCGCGACTGCACAGACTGGTGGGATATTTTAGTTAAACCAGGGATCCGCCGCGTCTTTAAGAACATATCTTACCAACGAGGTCGGGAAAGACGGGATACAGTTGAATTTTACTATCGAGTTCTTCGCCAGCTCCAGCAAAGATCTGATGCTGGGGAGCGTATATATGACCAGATCCGGGAAGTTAAAACCAAGCTCCTGTCTCTACAGCAACGAACGCTCGCTCATATCAACGTGGCTTTAAAAGATCGTACAGTCCTCCCGGACGAAAGTGCAAGTGTATACCATATCGCCAAAGGACAACGTGAGCGGCAACGTAAATATATCCACCGCCTCCGCACCAGTACTGGAAGTGTCGTCACCTCCCCTGACGCTATACGTAGTGAAATATCATTATTTTATCAACGGTTCTACGCTAAGGCTCCCATTGATCCAAAGCAGGTGACCCTATTGCTGTCATCTTGCAGTACCAAACTATCTCCGGACAACAAAACTCTGCTCAGCGCGGATATTACGGATGAAGAGATTCACTCTGTGGTTAAACAACTCCCAAACAACCGCTCACCTGGCATTGATGGACTGCCATATGAAATGTATAAACACTTCTGGCCTCTCATTGGCAAAGAATTTTGTCATGTCCTGCGTACCATTCTCCAACGTCGTGCTCTTTGTCAATCACATCACGAGGGTACCATAGTCCTCATACCAAAAACATCCTCTCCCATGGCAGTTGGTGACTTCCGACCAGTTACTCTGCTCTGCAGTGACTATAAAGTCCTTACCAAAGTACTTGCATGCCGATTGAAGACTGTTCTACCTGATATCATTGGTAATGAACAATGTTGCAGTATTCCTGGAAGAACTCTGTTAACAAACTTAGCGATACTACGGGACCTACACCTAAAAGCCGAAATGCTCCCCACTGAGCCAATGAGTTTTCTCACCTTAGATCTTGATAAAGTTTTCGACCGCATCAGTCATGAATACTTGTACATGGTCTTGCAACACTTCGAATTTCCTGAAATCCTTATTGACTACATTCGTATGATAAATTGTAATGCTACGTCTAGAGTGCTCGTCAACGGTTTTCTTTCCCCTCTGATTCCAATACAACGATCAGTTAGGCAAGGATGTCCCCTTTCTATGCTACTTTTTGTCATTGGCCTTGAACCGTTCATTCGGACTACCCAGGTGAAGCTAAAGGGTTACAAACTGTCCACACATGTTTTTGGAATGTGCGCCTATGCTGATGACGTATCAATATTGATCCGCAATGAAGAAGACATCTCCCACATCGATAGCGTCCTTCAGCTCTACCATATCGCCTCTGGAGCACAATCGAACCCCCAGAAAACTGCTTTGCTTCCGCTCAATACTAACTCAGTGATTACCCCACAGCCCTGGTTCCGGATAGTAAATGAGGTGAAAATTCTTGGCATTACCTGGAAGCAATCGCTTCTGGACACAGTGCAAGTTAACTGGACTAAGGTCATTGCCAAAGTTAGGGGAGTCCTGATCCAATTTGGTCAAAGAAACCTCAATATAGTGCAACGGGTCATGGTCCTCAACGTGTTTGCGCTCTCTAAAATATGGTATGTCGCACAACTTTTCCCACTTCCCAAAATGTTTGAGAGCCAATTGGCATAATATACAGGTTGGTTTATATGGCAAGGATTTTTGTTCCGAGTACAACGGGAACAGTTGAATCTCCCATCCCGGCAAGGCGGGCTAGGGCTAACAGCTCATGGCATGAAATGCCGTGCACTCCTCTGCAAGAACGATATCACCATTCTTTCCCAACATGACACTTTTACGAAAGCGCTATACAAAGATATTCGAAACACAGCCCGTGGTTGTGATAGAGCTTTGCCGAAGATATTTAGGGACCATCAACAGCACCTTCTGGAAACTGTTCGCCAAATGCCATCAGGGATTGTTCCAACGACGAAAAGTATCTATAACATGTTGCGACAAGTGGTACACTCCAAACCGCGAATAGAGGCCACCACCCTCTACGTCCATTGGCCCACTGTTTGGAAAAATTTTGGGGCTATGTCCATTTCTTCTGCTGTACACTCCCAAGTTTTTATCTTCCTCAACGATCTCATCCCAACCGCTCTACGGCGATATACCATCCATCTTGAAGCTTACCCATGGTGTACTATATGTGGTCAAACTGATACGGCGATACACCGCTTCACATCATGCACGCGAGTTGCCTCCACGTGGCTGTGGTGTAAGGGAAAAGTATGTCAACTATTAAATGTGCCCTCGGATGACCTTGATGACAGGAAGTTGGTTCGTTTGTCGGTGACCGCCTTCCCCCAAATTAAACAGACTGCCATTGTGTGGATAATGGGCCAATATGTACACTTCGTGATGGACAATGATCAACATTTCGCTTTCCTGGATCTCGGGTATCACCTGCAAAAAGAGCGTTGGAAGCTTAGTGAAAGTGGACAATTGTACTATAAATATGGACACTATCTGGATTTCTTGTGATGTATTAGTATGGTATTTATCATATCTGAAAATTCTGTAATTCTGTAAAGAGCTAATAAAAAAAAGTGGTTAACGTGTCGGTCTACTAACCCCAAGCTTGCAGGTTCGCTCCTGACCATGGTAAGTGATTTTTTTTTTGAAAGGCGGCAAAAATTACGACAACATGTCATACGATGTTGGCATGTCAAAGAACCCATTTGAATTCAGTACGCCGTGTTCATAATGGCAAAATTAATCTTGGGAGTTTCCGCCAACACAAAGTTCCTCATTTCTCTACTAGAAAGCGCTATAGTGTTCAAGGAGTTTAGATATCTAAACTCCTTGACTTTCATAGTGCTTCAAGGAACAACGAAATTCGACATGCAAGCTACCCTCTGGGTGTCAAATAACTAAGCTTGCACCCGGCACCCGAGGCCATACGATATTATTATTATTATTATTATTATTATTATTATTATTATTATTATTATTATTATTATTACGGGTTAAGTATCGTCAAAATAATGCCAACTTATTGCGCCCAGAGTCGATCACACAGTCTTGGGAACCGTGGGCGAGAATATTACCACAGCGCTATGCACTGTGAGCAAGAGTAACAGTCAGCCCTGTTTTAGAAGCAATGATGACGATGATAATTCTTTTATCATGATGATGATGATAATTGTTTTAAGGGGCCCCTAATGGTTTGGGTGATCGTGAAGATGATAATGAAATGTGAACTATAACTAAAACTAACTACTAACTTATATACTAGAAGAAGAAATGGAAAACAAAAAGAGAATAGGGCAAATAAAGGACAGGAGGAAAAGAAATGCCCTCAACCCTCGAAGAATGCGGATTGAGGGACTTGGAAGGAAGGAGAGCCAAGAAAGGCAGATAGTAAAGTGAAAGAGGAGAGGGTTCGTCCCAGAGGTAATGGATAAAAGGGGGAAAACCGGACCCAGCTCAGGAATCCCTCGGTGTCACCAACTCACCAGCTATGAGCCCCTGAGGGTGTAGCACTATCCAGGGTGCACCAGAAGAGGTGGGGCTACACACACCCTGCCTCCTTGAGGGCCTTGAGCAGAAGGCAGGAGATAACATGAAAAGAAAAACAAGGCTGACCCCTCACAGAAGGAGGGTATCAGAAAAGATGAGACAAGGGCCAATTAAGGCGGGAAAGGAAGAGACACCCTAGGCCTTGGATACCCTAATACCGTCGGGGTTGGAAGAGAACAATAGTTGACCAAGTGAGGTCGACAGGAAAGAAGACGGAGAGGAGCCCGGCACAAGTAAGTGGAAGCAATGCCGGACTCAGCTGGGGCCCCATGGTCGCCAACCCACGTCCCACTAGATGTGAGCCCCTGGGGGGGGATGCTTTTTTTAACATTATAAGCTGACTGTACTTGTAATCAAAAGACATTCTATCAACGCGGAACAAGTTCGTATTGATGCTGATGTTACATCTGTTCCCTCCACAACACAACATACAAGTGCCCATGTAAAAATGTTGTGACAAATATCAAATGTCATATGCGCTACAATAATTGAACCGTTCTTAATTGGAGAGTAACATGGGTATTGGACATGTTTCATATGTCACCCACACACACACGCGCCTTGATCCGCCCAGCCTTGTGGGCTGCACACCAGATGGCACAGCAGGGTTTACCTTACACTGTTCACAACTTCAACATCTTCTTCATTCAACGCCAAATTGTATCTAACAAGCGTGCTTTGTGACAGATTTGGCTGAGGACCGATCATTGAAATTCCCACTTAAGGGGTTTCATATTGAGGTTATAAACCCAGCAGAGAATCTAAAATACTAACATTTGCTTCGGGTACTACAAAGTTAAAGCTCGACTTAAGGGTAAAATTGAGGCACCTAAGCGTCTCTAAAATGGACGCTAAATCCATTTAAAATATTACTACTGCCGGTATGTGTAATTCTATTTAACAACCGCTAAGAATCGTATCGTATTTACCGATGATTTTCGATGGTTGGTAGCCAATAAATAACGAATCAGTAAATTAACAAGTGAAGAACTATACGGCCTACTTTCAGATATCCTAATAATGTTAATTGCCTCTATCAACATACAAAATTACATAGATAAACTTGTAGCAGTGCCCCTTATCACCGTACACATTTCAGAGCGTTATCATAAATAGTTTGGGAGATATTGAATGCCAGTGAAATATTTTGCACAGCCGCCATTTTGATATTAAGTAAAAAATTGAGTTAAATTAGACGCCAGTGCTTTACAATGTGTATAAACATTTGCTGTACCATGTTTCAATACGTTTGGATGGTTAAATAGCGAAAAAAGTCTATTTAAAAGTCTCAACTTCGCTTGACCGCCATGTTGGTTTTGTAGTTACCAGTTGTTTGATAGTCTCATAGGTGAACGTCTAGTAGTTCCCTTTATCACCGTACAAATTTTCAGGGTGATATCTTTAATAGTTTCGGAGATACTGAATGCTGGTGAAATATTTCGCACAGCCGACATGTTGGATTGGTGAGACACAATAAAATTTGAAGGGCACCGTCGGGGTCGGCCGGAATGTTGCTATGATCTTACCGAGTTTCATTGAAATCGTTCCAGCCGTTTAGAATGTATTAGGGGGGATACACACACACCATCACACACACGCACACACAGACAGACACACGGACAAAAGTTGATCTCATAAGCCAATTTTTTTTTTTTCATAGAATGAAAGTAGGCTAAAAATAATAAAATTCAGTCACGTATCCAAACAAATGATCAAACAACGTCGAGAGCTTTCGATTATCCGGGGCTTGCAAATGTATCTCGGCCCATCCTTCACTGACGTCTTCCAGCTTTAAAACCTCCAACGCTGCATACATACTGAGTGATAAATAATAATAATAATAATGTTATTGGTTTTACGTCCCTTTTAACTACTATGACTTTTAGAGACGCCGGGGTGCCAGAATTTTGCCCCGAAGGGGATCTTTAACGTGCCAGTAAATCTACTGACACCGTTCCCTCACATTTCTGCACCCTCAAATGCCAGCTGACTGCGCCTGGATACGAACCTGCAACCTTGGGCCCAGCAAGCGAGAACGTTACCGCTGAGCCACGCAGCCAGTCCATCCTGAGTGAAGCCTTATTTCTTCACTCGAGCGATAGTCCAGTGTTTAGTCTACATCTTGGACCTTCCTCCCACTCGAAAGGTAGTGTCCACAAATCCCCGAAGATACAGTGAGTCCGGGGACGTTCTCCACAGTGCCTACATGCGTCTGCGAGAGCTAGCTACAGCTGTTACGTTGGTAGCACGGCTGCCGCTTGCATCATAACAAATAAGCAGTAAACTTTGTACTCACCACAGCCATTCATAACAGATGCTGGAACCATTCACAGAACAACACTCTTTTTCCGTAATCAGTTTGTTTTAATTTATGAACCACGGTAACTTTATAAGGGAACAACTGAAGCTTGTCTCTTACAGCTTTATGTGCTGTCGACTTAGAGATTCCTGTTTGTTGAGCTAATTTTCGTGTTGATTTACTTGGACTACGCAGCATTATATCGGAGATTTCATCAAGTTTTTCGTCTGTTAAAAGCGTAGGCCTGCCTGTTCCCGGTACATAGTGAACTGAGCCAGTCACACGAAATTTACTTACCAAATCCCGAACGGTATCACGGTGTGGACACTTTGAATTAGGAAACCACGCCTGATACATTAATTTTATATTTTCTGTAAACCGATCGCCTTCGCGAAAAACGTATTCCACCAAAAAGAAAAACTCTCTCTTCAGTAGTAAACATTACCACCTGTATACTGTTGCACTCTTCCAATAATCTATCTGAACGCTGTAATACACACTGTAATACACACTGAAGTCATACAGGCTCGCTCGTTTATCGCAATACACACTGACAGCCCACACGCGGGAGTCCCCCTTTCAAGGACACAGTGCAGTCAACTAAACTTATGATTCAACCACTCGCAGCTGCACGTACCCACTGCGTAGAACATTCTCGGGCGCCCTGTAGCTTGCGTTCGCAAATCTCCTCGTCCGCATGTCTACGGTATTCGTGAACCACGACCGGCGCTGATGAGACAGCCACTGCATCGCGGAGCGCAGGCGTAACCTTTCACTTGACGAAGGTGCCACGTGGTAGCGAAAATACTAGAGAAAACTTCGGTAAATAACATTCAAGTGGCTTTTAGAGGCACCGGGATACCGGAATTCTCATTAATACTTCAAATGTAACAGATCTGATTTTTTTAAAACAAATTTACATTGTATTTCACCATATTCTTAACGATTTCTTCAAATACTGTCGTATTAAATTAGACAATATTATCACTCCCTATATTATTCTGTTAAGATCCCATTCCAGTTTTGTACCGAAAATAAGGCCCCATTAACACCAACCTACACATATGGGGTACCTACAGGTTCCGCATAACCCAATGTACTCACTTACTCCTTAAATGCGTCACAATTAAATACATACCTTAAAACATGTATATTTACAATGAAAGAATGAAGGAATGCAACACGGTAACCATGGTAACAAAATCTCACAGGTCCATCTATTTCTGTAAGACACAATGCAATTCCAATTATTACATTACTGTGAAAGTTTCCAGACTGTTATAAGGTTATCACTAAACCAAATTAAGCGGTAAAATTCATCAATACATACAGTATAATGCGCTTAAGGGGGTCAAGGGGGCACTCTAGAATTTTTTCACACAATTTTCACGTGTGAGTGTGGTGTGAAAGATTTTTTTCACCCGACTATAAAGGGTCTCCGAAAACCACATTTAAAGGCCCTTAAATTAACAGTGTCTGTGATAATCCCAGAAAAATAACTTTGCTCTAATATACCTATGAAGGAATGACAAACCCCTAGCCACTGCACCAGTAGCTGAATTGATAAAGTCTGATTATTCATACCAAGGATAAATCAGTCATAGCATTCATGATTGAGATTTTGCTAAGTCTACTCTTTACAACTAGAATATTCGCGGGCGAAGCGGCGACGGGTAATGCAAGTTGATTATAATTAACATTATTTTAAACTGAATTGTTTTAATTTTATTTAATTACTGAAAAACATTTATGGTGAATATTCTTATTTCTAGTGCTTATTTTTGTTCATAGAATGTTAATGTTTTAAAATACTGTTTAAAAAGCAATGTACTTATCATGTACTATTGCTACAAAGTCACATATGGCAACTTTGCAAACCGAGGTGACGGTAGCACGATAAGTTTGCACTGATGTTATGTGTAATAACATAACTTCTCATTACTCTCCAGTGCCTTCGCTCTTAAGAACCCATAAACTGAGGAACCAAACAATATCACAACCAATTGGTTGAAAGTGTGATGCCTGATAGGCTTAAAACTCATCATTTTTGCACCAACGTATAAGGTGCGTTCAAAAAGTAACGAGCCGGAAATGTGCAAACCGGTGACTACATCGGCTAATCGTGGCGTGTGTAACGAGGTGTGGTTCCGACCACGACCAAAGCGTGGAAGGTCACAGCCCGTCGCTCGAGGGCACGCGTTCACGTCACGTGACGATACAAAGCGAGCAGCAGAATGCATCAATCGTCCAACGCTGTCAGTCGCCCGAAAAGCAAAGAGGTGTTGTTCGGTTTCTGACAGCGGAAAAAGTAGGGAAACGGACATTCATCGCCGAATGTCACAAGTGTACGGCGAACACTGCATGTCCCTTGCAAGGGTCAAGGCGTGGCACAAGCGCTTCTGGGAAGGACGGGTGTCGTTAGCCGATGATGCCCGGTCTGGGGCACCCCCCTGCATTACCGATGATAACGTCCAGCTGGGTGATGCACTCATTACCTAGGACCACCGAGTGACAGTGAACGCCATAGACGCCTTGGTCGCTCCACGACAATGCACGACCTCATACGGCCAACACAGTCGCGGTACTCCTGCAGAAACTCAAATGGGAGGTTCTCGGCCACCCTCCATACAGTCCAGACCGCTCTCCTTGTGATTACGCCATGTTTGGTCCCCTGAAAAGGGCTCTGCGGGGCCAACGATTCACCTCGGACGCCGACGTCCAGCTGTACGAGCGGAACTGGTTCACATTGCAGCCCAGGGAATTTTATGAGACAGCCATTCACCGCCTCGTGTCTCAGTGGGACAAGTGCCTCAACAGCCAGGGCCAATACTTCTAACATACAGGTACTGGTTTCTGTAATTATGCCTCCGGCCTCGTTACTTTTTGAACGCACCTTATATACAAAAGTTTCCCTGGGTGGAACCCCGGGCCCCCTGTTCTTTGGGGGCAATTCCATGCCCCCAAACCCCCGGACAGATCCCCACCCCCCACGCAAATAATACTCTATATACGCCCCTGGTAACCAGAACAGTACTGACACAAGTCCGAAACAAAACAGATAGGAAACATTTATAATTCGCACAACTACCGTGCTATTGATTCTCGAAGTAGGCTCTCGCCTGAATTAAAAGGCGGGCGCATGGCCCAAGTGTTGATTAGAGAAAGCATTAGAAAGCAGGTGGTTTCACAGTCACTGGAATTGCTTTTAATAACGGTAAGAGGAAAAGTGTGACGATGTGTTAACGACATACTCCTGTAAGCGCGGACATTGCCCAGGGATTTACTGTCATACATCTCCAGCGGGATGAGATGATCGCGCAATTTGCCTCGCTCGATGACCTCTTGCCCTATTTTATGTCGCGTAAAGACTTTAACGGCCCTGCTGTCCCGTTGTTTGTGATATGGCCAGTAGCAGCTTAAGAACTTGATGGTGATGTATGAGTTTAAAAAGGGTCGTTGACAATATTCAGGTCAGTTTTAACCAGCTTAGAAAAAGGACTGTATTAGTGGGACTACAGGAGTCAGGATATAATGAGCTGTCGTGCCGCTTAGTGAACGATGTCCTCATATTCACCCTCTCTTGAAGGGGTGCTTTCTTTTTAACAGGGATGTGGGTTCACAGTGCCCTGCACTGCTAGTGTCGTTTAGTGTTAATAAAATGCGCATACTTCCAGCCATTTGAAGAGTTTAGGTGAAGTGGAAATCTAACTGTATGTCTAAAAACATGAAGCAATGCATAATTTAAAAAAAAAATTGGTTGTAGCGCGAATCTTTTATTGCAACAATTTCGCACCAAGACGAAACGCGTTTCTTTTTTTATTTAAAAAATCTTTATTTATTTATTTGTTTGTTTATTTATTTAATTGAATAGCATTTTTGAGCACGTTAAATCAATGCTTGTTAAATGCCCTCTTCCTTTCTGCCCAATAATAATAATAATAATAATAATAATAATATAAATTATATAATATTTTAAAAAAAGAACAAAAATAAAATTTTAAATATATTCACAGTTTTTACTCCACAATTTTTGTATTTGATTGTTGTTTATTGCATACATTTTTAAACATATAATGTAACGTATAATAACAATTTAATATTATACACACCTCATAGACAAACAGCAAGGATTTTCTAACGATACAAGAGATGAATTTTCATTGTAGCTATACAATGTACAGACTTTAAGAATAATAAATGAAAATTAAGATATTATTATTTTATTATTCACGCCTCCATGACTTAGTGGCAGCACGCCGGCCTCTCACCGCTGGGGTCCGTGGTTCAAATCCCGGTCACTCCATGTGAGATTTGTGCTGGACAAAGCGGAGGCAGACAGGTTTTTCTCCGGGTGCTTCGTTTCTCCCTGTCAATATTTCATTCCAGCAACACTCTCCACTTTCATTTCATTTCATCTGTCATTCATTTAATCGTTGCCCCAGGGGAGTGCGACAGGCTTCGGCAGCCAGCACAGTTCATATCTTCGCCGCTAGATGGGAGCTTCATTGATTCCAATTCTGACCCGGTCGGTCGACTGGAAACAGGCTGTGAATTTTCATTATTTTATTATTATTATTATTACTATTATTATTATTATTATTATTATTTATTTCTGTATTTATTTATTTATTTAGTATGTTTCGACACATACAGGATCACATAAAGCAAGTTATGATCTGTTGCTGTTATTTTTCTTGTTCTTCCAGAATTCTTTCATCATGTCGCTATGTTTAGCTCGACGTTCGTCAGTCCATTTTACCCTAGGTCTGCTGGGCTTATCTTCAGATGCAGCTTCCCAAGTGTAGATCTTATGTCTGAAAGTTTTGCGGTCTTCGATATCTGTGGGTGTGATGTTAGCGTTATTGAGATCAGATTGGACTTGTTTAATCCAAACCGTTGTCGTCTTTAATTTTTGTGTGTACATCAATATTTTCTTTGTTAATCGGTTGTCATCTAACCTCAAAATGTGTCCATAAAATTTCATGCGTCGTTTACGGAAATGGGTTTCAATATTTGATTATTTTTCTGTGATCTTGTGCGATTGTAAACGATATCCTTCATCTGTAAGTCTTGGGCCAAGAATTTTTCGGATGATTTTCCTTTCAGCTTTCTTGATGTTTTCAAGATCCCCTTTATAATTGAGGTTTAAGGTCTCACTGGCGTAGAGTGTTTCGTGTTCGATGACCGTCGCGTAATATCGAATGTTAGTGTTAATGCTCATGCATTTGTTGTTGTAGATGTTTGCGGTTTTACCGTATGCTTTCCGCATTTTGAGTTCACGTGTTCTTTGTGCTATTCTTTCTGTGCCTGTAGGCTCAATAATTTCACCTAAGTATTTGAAATGATTAACCTTGTTGATTGAACCGTATTTTGTTACCAAAGTTAAGGTTTCAATGTGTTTTGTAGCCATGAATTCAGTTTTTGTGAAGGAGATTTGGAACCCTACTTTCCCAGCACATTCTTTGAGGACTTCAATCTGGTGAATTGCCGTTCGTTCATCTCCGGAGAGGATTGCCAAATCATCAGCAAAAGCTAAGCATACATTATTATTATTATTATTATTATTATTATTATTATTATTATTATTATTATTATTATTATTATTATTATTATTATAACCTAGACGCAAGGTTTGAACACCGATCGCGTTATGATTTTCAACTCAAGAATTACGCGCCTAAACGAAGGACATTCGACCTCAAATCTCCGGCCTGGTATAGACGTAGCTTGGTCATAGACCCTTTAAAGATCTCATCCCTCGCCCACATCAGTTTACAATTGTCATTACTCAGCTTTGGCTTCCATTTGAGACTCTACAAAAGTTCGAACTTTTTCATTGATGTGAGATGCTTTGCGAGAACTCTCGTGGATGCGACGATTCAGCTGCCATCGAGCCTGAAAGCCAACGGCAACGGTGAGAATAGAAGCTTCTGCCAGCATCGCGTTGGATATTCAAACTGTTCGATTGCTCTGTCTCCCTCTCACAAGCCGGGCTGTACGCCGTCACTCGGCTAACATCTCCGATTCTATTGTGACCATTTAAAACAATATTGCAGCAATTCCGTTGCCATTACATGGGAAATTGTCGGTTACCAACTGTTGTTAGACACAAATGTACCGGGAACTTGGCCAAACTAAACAGGCTTAACGCCAGTGATGAGACAATACTGTCGATATACTGTATCGCTATGTCTCCTTTATTCGTCATGTAGCAGCGTAGCTTCGCAACTACAATGGGAAGCAACAGTTCGAAGATCCAATCCCGGTGCCGACTATGATTTACCCTAGGGATTTTACGAAATCTAATGTTTTTCAGTCGGTCAACACTACTATAATAATAATAAAAATATCGTATGGCCTCGGTGCCGGGTGCAAGCTGTGTTATTTGACACCCAGAGGGTAGCTTGCATGTCGAATTTCGTTGTTCCTTGAAGCACTATGAAAGTCAAGGAGGTTAGATATCTAAGCTCCTTGAACACTTTAGCGCTTTCTAGTAGAGAAATGAGGAATTTTGTGTTGGCGGAAACTCCCGAGATTAATTTTGACAACATGAACACAGCCTACTGAATTCAAACGGGTTCTTTGACATGCCAACATCGTATGAAATGTTGCCGTCATTTTTGCTGCCTTTCAAAAAAAAAAAAAAAAAAAAAACACTTACCACGGCCAGGAGCGAACCTGCAAGCTTGGGGTTAGTAGACCGACAAGTTAACCACTCACCCACCGTGGCACTACTGTACCCAATTGGGTGTATCCCTAATCTTGAAAACAAATGAACATGAGATTAATAAATGCTACTCTGTTAGGAAAGTATGCGACTTCTTTTTGCGAAAACCTGATTGATTGATTGATTGATTGATTGATTGATTGATTGATTGATTGATTTGAATCAAGCGCGCTTGTGTGAGCCTACCTTAAACATTCGTGCGCATGCGTTAATTTTTTCCCGCCTGTCGATAGCGTCTGTTGCTGGCAAGCAGCATTTGAGTGAGGTAGTGTGTAGTGCTTTCGTCGGTTTTTCGTTATTTATTTATTTATTTATTTATTTATTTATTTATTTATTTATTTATTTATTTATTTACAAGAGTTTAGTGCTTTTTAGTCGGTCAACACGAATGTACCCAAAAGAGCTGGGTTATGCCCTAATCCTAAAATAAATTACATGAGATTAATAAATACACCAGGATGACCAGTTTCGATCGTCAAGCGATCATCATCAGATCCATTACACTTAGGCTATAAAATGTATGTTTGAAAATACAGGTGAAAATATTTACAATATGTACAATTATTTAGTTGCAGTATATATATATATATATGATGTTAGGTGAAATGCTAAATGGTGATTGATATCTGGAGTTTGTAATTTGGAGTGATTATATGGTTGTAAAAATCAACTATAGTTAAACTGTAATATTACAGGCTGCTACTTATTGGTTGTCTTCCTTGCTGGAGCTACGCGCAGTTTTCGTGTTCACTGTTACTCCAGGTGTGGTCGACTGAGATGGTCTGTTATCTCAACGACACTGGTTTTTCCCTTCCCCCCCCCCCCCCTGTTCATATGTGCTGTGCGGAGTCAGTGCGGTGTGTTTATGTGGGGTGTTGCCAACCTAGATAAGATGTATGTTATTGAATGAGGTGGGTTTACAAGTATCAAAGACCGTGGAACATTCCTCGCCGCGCGTGGACCATAAGCCATTCAATCTAAGCGCTGCCCGGTCTTATGAGGACGTCCCAGCACCTTTAATACTGCCGCGAATACGGACCTTGGTTTATTGCAGAAGAAACGTACATCGTACATCTGATCCAGATAACATTTACCTATTAAAACCCCCTATTTCCCCCCCCCCCCCCACCTTTTTTAAAAATCTAGGTTGGCTGTATCGCTAAGTTGTGTCTTGTTTCCGACAGGGTGTGTTTTTAGTAGCGTGAAGAGGGGTGAGCTCTCCATGAACGTGTGTTCATTTAGATTGTTGGGATTGTTGGCTTCAAACCCCACAATGTTATTTATTTATTTTATTATTTATTTATTTCGTACACTTGGGTGACCTGTTTCGAAACATTTCCTAGGATTAGGGAAACACTCATTACAATTAGGACAATCGTGTTGACCGACTGAAAAACATTAAATTTCGATTACTAAGGCCACACTGAAAAATGGCTTCAAGCACCCTACGGATATTCGTACTCGTTCCAAAGTTCCGGCATATTGTTGGATGCAATGTAGGAAAACACACTCAGTACGGCCGTTGATAGTGTGGGGATTCAAACCATCTTTCTCCGGATTTACTGAAGCTGGCCATTGCAATCATAATGTGCGCAAAAGCGCTGCCAAGCAAAATTGCAACAGAGCAAAGGGTCCTCATTGTTGCTAGCCTCGCTTGTACACACAGAGGGAATTTCGCTGTGAACAGTAAGGCACAGTAAACGTTAGTATGTAGTCTCATTTGATGTTCTAATAACTAGGCCTAACTAGCTCGTTACCCGTCCTTGCAACGGGTAAAATTTTACTTGTGTGTGTATCTTACACTCCCAACACCTTTTTTTTTAAACCTCAATAAATAAACTGAGCAAAAAGCGAAAATTCCGCAGCGAGAAGCGTGAGCATGGGTAAGAATATGCAACCCGGTATAGAATCCTGTTCGGCGGGTTAGCCGTGGCAGTGCCTGTCAATCTAACCAAACAAAATCTTGCCGCCAACTTGTAACGGTAAATCATTCCACATATTTACTGTGATGGACGAGAAATGCATTAAAATATATAATATTAATCCATATAACATTTCCATGTTAGCCGATGTGAGTAGACAAGTGTATTTACCCGCCCAATTTAATTGGGCATATTACCGTTTTGACCGACTGAAAAGCAGTTGATTATCAAGGCAGCACTGAACAAGTAGTTCCGCGAAGAACTAAACAGTCTATTTTCATATATCCCGCTGGTCTTTTCCATTAAAATTCTCCTGCCTATTACAAGCATTTTCCGAGAAACATCTATGCAAATATTTAAATTTCGCATAGCCGCCATGTTGGATTGGTGTAAAAATTGAAGGTCATGGTCGGAGTCGGACAATATGTCCTTACCGAGTTTCATTGAAATCGCTCCAGCCGTTTAGATTTTATTAGGGAGACACACAGACACACACGGACAAGAGGTGATCTCATAAGCCTATTTTTTTTCATGAATGAAAATAGGCAAAAAATGGCTTGTAGAACTCCTATATTCTGATGAATTGTTAAAAATACATGTTTTTTCGTTTGGTTTTAAAAATCTGTTTCAATCTTGATTGCTCGGCCCACGTAACTATTAAAAATACAAAATATTATATCTTAGGTGTAGAGCAATGTTCGATATATCGCTGGTGATGGTGGATATGAGACTGAACGTAATAATGTTTGCTGAACGATGGTAAGTCCTAGTTCTTTTATCTTCCACACAGAGAGTGACATAAATGTATTAATATTTAATAAGCGTTGTTACGAACCATTGAAGGTGTCAAGTCAGGCGTCCAAACAATACATAATTGCAATCTGTCACCGTGCTGGCGTTGCGTTGTGGTGTTATATAAAGCCAAAGGAACCGGATTTCACTGTCCTCTATTCTGCACAACGGAGATTATAGCTGGAAATCCCGGGCTGTGCATGTAACTTCCTCTGTGTTGCTGTGTTTTCAATAGGAGGCCTTATCAGCGGTGACACGTGTAAACGACTTTGTTAGGTTTGCCGACGAGTGTTGTAACATGTACAGATTATTAGCACTAAACAGTATCAATGTTTTACAAATTTGGCAGGTGTTAAATCATAACTGTGTCAACATTTTCAAATTTATTGCGATGCATCTCCGGCCTTTATTTATGAGAGATCTAACGCTGGCCGACCGGTTACAACCACTGCATCGTGACAATCATGAGATGTGTTATCAATTTTAAGTGCCGGTACCTTATGCAAATGTACAGGCTTTTAAATGAAAAAAAGTGACAGTTAGTCTCAAAGACTAGACTTTGTATCATTTTAAATGCTATAAATGCTGAAAAATGCTAGAAAGGCTGGAGGCTTCTCGCTTCGCTCGAAGCCAAAGACTCTTGACATGTTACAAAATTATCTGCATAATACTTATCTTGCTTATCTTGTTTCAAATTACTCGCGAACGGCAAGTGCAAACCAAGGGCAAAGCAAGGTCAAGCGCGCGGGATGCCGTCACGCTCACCATCCAGTCTAAAAACACTTATAGTGGGCGATGTATTGAAGATAGAGATATACTCTCGCAGACTTTTTGTAGAACTTTTCATGCTGACCAATTCTTACGCTCATAGTATATTGATAATTTTAGCGGTTTGCCCAGCGTAAGCTTAAGAAGCGCACGGACGCCAAGTTTGTTTTCGAAATTTTCACTCAAATCGTTACAGCTTGGCTTCCTTTGATCATACATAAGTCATTTTCTACAGAATCTTTCCTCGAGGTATCCTTTACAGAATGGTGAAAACCACATCAAAATCTATCCAGTGGTTCTCGAGATTATCCGTGACATCCAAGAATCGGGGATTTTTGTCTTATACTAACGAAGTAGAGATTGTCGGGGGAACACATGTACCAAGCGGTACTATGACGTCACACACCTCAGTGCATCTGGGTACATTTCGTCCCGTCATCGTAACGTAACGCCAGACCCCAGCGCAACGACGAAGTCGACAAGATCATTTAAAATGATGAAAACGTATCCACCTTGTCAATACTGAATTTTCTTTTGGGTGACTAACTCTTTAGTAGTTCATGTTTCGGCTCACTTTGAGCCTTCTTCAGCTACAGAAAAAGCAACTATAAACATTAAATTGAGAGCATATGCAAATTCAAAAAGTCTTCGGCCTAGCATGTAACTTAGATAATATTAAAATTACAACATAACCATTACATCAATTTTAGGACTTAAAAGGTCCATTCTGGTTCCCTATTGATAAACTAATTAGTATAAACAGGTCTAAGGTTCCGCCTGATCAATACTTTATTAATCAAGATCACTGTGTGGTCATTGATGGGACATGTTTCAAGGCCTTCATCAACCGATATGGCAGAACGATACAAGAATATTTTTTGCGTAGCACTTGAAACTCCCTTAATAATTGAATCTTGTATGGTGCATCATAAAGAGAGATTGAAACCTTTACGCCTAATATGAGTTACCGTATGTCTTGCTCTAACAAGATGGATTAGAGGCCAATCTGCTATGGCAAGTGTTGAAGTTATGCACTTCGTAAGCTTTATATTAGGCAAGATATGATTTCAGTGCAGTGACTTCATTGGTTTTATTATCTTAATATTGCTGGTGAAGTATTGAGGAATTACGTGTTCCTACTGCTGATTCCAACGAAGGTGTTCTGAACTGCTGCTGTCGTACCGAACCGGTACCACACATTTGTGTCTTCAATAACATCTAAAGACCATCGTGAGGCGTCCATTGAAAGTGTTTATAGGCCTAGTTCATAAGACTTTTGACATAACTCATATTAGGCGTAAATGTTTCAATCTCTCTTTATGGTGCACCATACAAGATTCAATTTTTAAGGAAATTTTAAGTGCTACGCAAAAAAAAATCTTGTATCGTTCTGTCATATCGGCTGGTGAAGGGGCCAAAACTATTATTTAGGCCTCGAAACATGTCCCATTAATGACCACACAGTGATCTTTATTAATAAAAGTATTGATCAGGCGGAACTTTTAACCTGTTTATACCATAACATCAGTTAAAAAATTTACAAACTATTTTCAAAAATATTCCTCCATTTGTTCGGTTCAACAAACTAATCTAAATGTATCAATGTATGGTCTATCAAGTTATCGTTACAGTATATCTCATGAAATGCATTGCTGTTGTTCTTGTCCTCAACTGTTTCTTCCATAACTAAGCTTGCTATTGCTGGGTGTCTTAGTATGTGTCTTACCAACCTACCTCTTCTCTTCATTAGCAATGGCCAGAAACATCTCTCCTCTCGCACTTGTCTTAATACCTCTTCGTTTGTTACTCTATCTATTATCTTATCATCATCATTCTTCTGTAACACCACATTTCATATGCTTCTATTCTCCTCTGAAGACAGGTAAAAGAAGCATAGTGCAACAAAAGAAAGGAAGGAAGCTTTTAGTTTTACGTGACCGTTAATCATGCGATCATGAGCCACGGGACCTCCTTTTTACGTGGAATCCGAAGTACAGGACATGGCATTTCACTTCAAAATACTCACATTCATTGACCGGAAATCGAACCCGGTCCATCTTGGTGAGAGGGCAACAGCTTGACCGCTGCGCCACCACGCCCCATAAATAGCGCAACAATGAAGGAATACTGGAAGAATAGGAAGGAAAAACTAAGGGTGACGGATTAAAATTGTAGCGTGGTCCTTTCATAAGGCAAGATGAAGAAGAAGAAGAAGAAGAAGAAGATGATGAAGAGGAGGAGATGGAGGAGGAGAGGAAGAGGAGGAGGAGGAGGAGAATAATAGGAAGAGGAGAAGGAAGAAGAAGAGAAAGAAAAGAAAGAAGAAGAAGAACAAGAACACGTTAATTACAACAAGAGGGACTACACTTGTGCACAAGTATCGGTCGCAGATGTACCTCCACCTTCCCCGGTTCCTTGCATCTTCCATCATATATTAGTAGTGAATAATCCCTCCCTATATTATTCTGCTAAGGTCCCATTCCAGTTTTGTACCGAAAATAAGGTCCCATTAACACCAACCTACACATATGGGGTACCTACAGGTTCAGCATAACCCAATGCGTAAGCGAAACGCACTCACTTACTCTTTAAATGCCTCACAATTAAATAAATACCTTAAATCATGTATATTTACAATGAAATAATGAAAGAATGCAACACGGTAACCATGGTAACAGAATCTCACAGGTCCATCTATTTCTGTAAGACGCAATGCAATTCCAACTATTGCATTACTGTGAAAGTTTCCAGACGGTTATAAGGTTATCACTGAACCAAATTAAGCTGTAAAAGTCATCAATACATACAGTATAATGCGCTTAAGGGGTCAAGGGGCACTCTAGAATTTTTTCACGCAATTTTCACGTGTGAGTGTGGTACGAAATGTCTTTTTCACCCGACTATAAAGGCCCTTAAATTAACAGTGTCTGTGATATTCCCAGAAAACTAACTTCGCTCTGATATACCTATGAAGGAATGACAAACCCCTAACCACTGCACCAGTAGCTGAATTGATAAAGTCTGATTATTCATACCAAGGATAAATCAGTCATAGCATTCATGATTGAGATTTTGCTAAGTTTACTCTATACAACTAGAATATTCGCGGGTGAAGCCGCGACGGGTAATGCTAGTATATATTAACTAGCAGGTACCCGCGGCTTCGCTCGCGTCATAGTCGTGTCATATTTTTATTCAACGAAATGCAGGTTTAACCCCGTTAACACCACTTTAGAACATGAATATCCAAAAATCCCTCCTTAATAGACGTTTTCGACACACAACAAACATATCCCCAAAATATCATTCTTCAAACTTAAATAGTTTTGGTTGGTCGATGAGAGTGAATATCCAATAATCCCTCCTTAGTGGACGTTTTTCATCCAGAATTTCACCCTTCCCAATGAACCCCTTAAATAGTTTTACGAAAAAAAAAACGGTCGAACACCTATTTACTTATTTTTAAGTGGATTTTTTCCGCTGAATTTCAAACTTCTCGCTTATCTCGTTTATGAGATACATGCTCCGTTAAAAGTTCTTCAACGCCCAATGTTCACCCCTTTCACCTCATAATATACATCATATGGATAAACCCTTAGACATATGTCTGCTTATCTTTACTGATTAATTTTTATGCCGAATATCACATCCCCAAATGAAGCAACTCGTGAGATATTGTTAATCAATGAAATGCAATTTTAACCCCTTTAACACCCCTTCAGAACATGAATATCCAAAAATCCATCCCTTGGGGACGTTTTCGACATACAACGAACATATCCCCAAAATTTCAAGTTTCTAACTGCAATATGTTTGGCTGGGGTATGATGAGTGAATATCCAAAAAACCTTCCTTAGTGGACTCCTTTCCCCAGAATCTCACCCCTCCCCATGGGCCCCTTAAATTGGATTTATGAAAAAACGGTTGACCACCAATTTACTTATCTTTCAAGCTGATTTTCCCCCCTGAGTTTCATACTTTATGCCTCTGTCTTTTAAGAGATACTTGCTCCGTTAGGAATCCTTCAACCCCAACTTTTCACACATACACCTCATAATATACACTACATCGAAAAACCCTCAGACATGTGTCTTCTTATTCTTAATGATGAGTTAATATGCCAAGTATCGCATCCCCCCAAGGAAACCAATCAGGCTATATTGTTATTCAATTAAATGCAGGTCTACCCCCTTAACACCCCTTTAGAACCTGAATATCCATTAATCCTTCCTTAGTGGACGTTTTCGACATACAACGAACATAACCCCAAACTTTCATGTTTCTAACTTCAATTATTTCGGCTGGGTGATGATGAGTGAGTGAGTAAGTCAGGACATTTTCTTTCATTTATTTTTCAGAATTTCACCCCTCTCATGAACCCCTTAAATTGGATTTATGAAAAAAAAAACGGTCGAACACCTATTTACTTACTTTTAAGCTGTTCTTCCCCCCTGAGTTTGATGAGCGAGTGAGTTAATCAGTTAGAACACTTTCTTTCCTGTTTTTTCCCAGAATTTCATCCCCCTCCAAGGGCCCCTTAAATTGGTTTTATGAAAAAACGGCCGAACACCTATTTCCTAATATCTTAAGCTGTTTTTTTTCGCTGAATTTCAAACTTCTCGCCTATGTCGTTTAAGAGATACACGCTCCGTTAAAAATCCTTCAAACCCCAATTTTCACCCCTTTCACCTTATAATATACACCACACCGATAAACCCTTAGACATATGTCTGCTTATTTTGAATGTTGAGTTAATATGGCGAATATCACATCCCCAAAGAAACAACTCATGAGATATTGTTAATCAATGAAATGCACGTTTACCCCCTTAACACCTCTTAATAACCCAAATAAACAAAAATCCTTCATTAGTTGACGTTTGCGACATAGAGCGAATATACTCCCAAAATTTAATGTTTCCTACTTCAATAGTTTTCGCTGGGCGATGATGAGTGAGTCAGGTCATTTTCTTTCAATTATTTTTACCAGAATTTTACGCCCTCCCCATGCGCCCCTTAAATTGGATTTATGAAGAAACGCTCGAACACCTATTAACTTATATTTTAAGCTGTCTTTTTCCCCTGAGTTTGATGAGTGAGTGAGTTAGTCTGTCAGTCAGTCAGTCAGGACACTTTCTCTCCTTTTTTTTCTCTAGAATTTCACCCCACCCCATTGGCCCCTTAAATTGAATTTATGAAATAACGGTCGAACACCGATTTACTTATTTTTAAACTGTTTTTTTTTTCGCTGAGTTTCAAACTTCTCGCGTATGTCGTTTATGAGATATACGCTCCGTTAGGAATCCTTCAACCCCCACTTTTCACCCCTTTCACCTTATAATATACACCACATCGAAAAACCCTTGGACACATGTCTGCTTATTTTAATGATTAGTTTATATGCCGAGTATCACATTCACACATGAAACCACTCGTGAGATATTGTTATTCAATAAAATGCAGGTTTAACCCCCTTAAGACACCTTTAGAACCTGAATATCTGAAAATCCTCCCTTAGTGTACGGTTTTGACATACAACGAACATATCCCAAAAATGTCATGTTTCTAACTTCAATAATTTTGGCTGGACGATGATGAGTGAGTGAGTAAATTTTCTTTCAATTTTTTTTCTTCCAGAATTTGACCCCTCACCATGAACCCCTTAAATTTGATTTATGAAAAATAAACTGTCGAACAGTTATTTACTTATTTTGAAGCAGTTTTCTCTCCCTGAGTTTGAAGAGTTTGTGAGTGAGTCAATCAGTTAGGACACTTTCTTTCTGGTACCCCCCCCCCCCCGAATTTCACCTATCCCCATGGGCCCCTTAAATTGAATTTATGAAAAAAAACTATCGATCATCTATCTACTTATCTTTTAAGCTGATTTTTTTCCCGCTGAGTTTCAAACTCCTCGCCCATGTCTTTTAAGAGATGCACGCTCCGTTAGGAATCCTTCAACCCCCACTTTTTATCCCTTTTACCTGATACACCACATCGAAAAATCCTTAGACACGTGTCTGCTTGTTTTTAATGATTAGTTTATATGCCGAGTATTACATCCCTAAATGAAACCACTCGTGATATATTGTTATTCAATAAAATGCAGGTTTAACCCCCTTAACACCCCTTGAGAACATGTATATCCAAAAATCCTTCCTTAGTGAACGTTTTTGACTTACAACGAACATATCCCCAAATTGTAATTTGTCTAACTTCAATAGTTTTGGCTGGGCCATGATGAGTGAGTGAGACAGTCAGAACATTATCTTTCATTCTTTTTTCAGAATTTCACCCCTCCCCAATGGCACCATAAATTGGATTTATGAAAGAACGGTCAAACATCTATTTACTTATTTTATAAGCCGTTTTTACCACTGAGTTTGATGAGTTAGTGAGTCAGTCAGTCAGTTAGGACACTTTCCTTTTTTTCTCTCCAGAATTTCACCCCTCCCTATGGGCCCCTTAAATTGGATTGATGAAAAAAACGGTTGAACTCCTATTAACTTATTTTTAAGCAACTTTCAAACTTCTTGCCTATGACGTTTAAGAGATACACGCTCCGTTAAGAATCCTTCACCCCCCACGTTTCATCCCTTTCACCTCATAATATACACCACATCGAAAAACCCTCAGACACATGTCTTCTTATTTTTAATGATGTGTTTATATGCCGAGTATCACATCCCCCAATGAAACCAATCGGGAGTTATTGTTATTCAATGAAATGCAGGTTTAACCCCCTTAAGACCCCCTGAATATCCGAAAATACTCCCTTAGTGGACGGTTTTGACATACAATGATCATATTCCCCAAAATGTCATGTGTCTAACTACAATAATTTTGGCTGGGCGATGGTGAGTGAGTCAGGATTTTTTCTCTCAATTTCCTTTTTTCAGAATTTCACCCCTCCCCATGAACCCCTTAAATTGGGTTTATGAAAAAAACTGTCGAAGTCCTATTTACTTATTTTTAAGCAGATTTTTCCCCCCTGAGTTTGATGAGTGAGTCTGTCAGTCAATCAGTTAGGACACTTTCTTTCCTGTTTTTTCTCCCCAGAATTTCACCCCTCCCTATGGGCCCCTTAAATTGGATTTATTAAAAACGGTCAAACACCTATTTACTTATTTTTTAAGCTGATTTTTTTCCACTGAGTTTCAAACTCCTCGCCTATGTCGTTTAAGAGATACACGCTCCGTTAGGAATCCTTCAACCCCCACTTTTCACCCCCTATCACCTCATAATATACACCACATCGAAAAACCCTCAGACACGTGTCTTCTTATTTTTAATGATGAGTGTATATGCCGAGTATTACATCTCCCAATGAAACCAATCGGGAGATATTGTTATTCACCGAAATGCAGGTCTACCCCCTTAACACCCCTTTAGAACCTGAATATCCAAAAATCCTTCCTTAGTGCGCGTTTTCGACTTACCACGAACATATCCCCAAAATTTCATGTTTCTAACTTTAATAGTTTTGGCTGGGCGATGATGAGTCAGTCAGTCAGTCAGTCAGTCAGTCAGGACACTTGTTTTTATATAAGAGACTAGCTGAAGTACCCGTGCTTCGCTACGCGTCATAAATAAATTAAATTATGAAGGTGACAGTTAAACAGGGGATAGGCGAGGTGCTGCGCAGAGGGAGATTAAGGATGGAACATTTTGTCCAACTACACCGCTCGGCGTTGACCGTGTTTTATAGCACAAATTTAGGTTTTACTCGCTAACGGTTGGAGATACCTTTCGGATAGAAAATGTAATTTTTAACCTCGTACATACCATCAAAAGTTTGCTATTTCTTAGCGTTCTCTTTGTATTTGAAATGGAAATATGAAAGTTTTAAACCAAAGGGTGTAGTGAAGTCACTAAAATGGTCGCCATCTTTAAATAGTACAAAGTATTGAAATCAAAAGTAACCTATATGTTAACCAGGTAAATCAGCTACTTCCATGTAAAATTCATGTAAATCGGACCAGTGGTACTTGCATGATTGAGTAATACATAGACGCACATCATCTCATTTTTAGCCTCGCTTCGCTCGCGTCATAGTCGTGTCATATTGTTATTCAATGAAAAGCAGGTTTAACCCCATTAACACCCCTTTAGAACCTGAATATCCAAAAATCCCTCCTGGGTAGACGTTTTCGACACACAACAAACATATCCCCAAAATATCATTCTTCTAACTTTAATCGTTTGGGTTGGTCGATGAGAGTGAACATCCAAAAATCCTTCCTTAGGGGACGTTTTTCTTCCAGAATGTCACCCCTACCCATAGGCCCCTTAAATTGGATTTATGAAAAAACGGTCGAACACATATTTATTTATTTATTTATTTATTTATTTATTTATTTATTTATTTATTTATTTATTTATTTATTTATTTATTTATTTATTTATTTATTTATTTATTTATTTTTAAGCTGATTGATTTCCTCCGAGTTTCAAACTCCTCGCCTATGTCGTTTAAGAGATACAGGGTCCGTTAGGAATCTTTCAACCCCCACTACTCATCCCTTTCACCTCATAATATACACTACATCGAAAAACCATTAGACATGTGTCAGCTTATTTTTAATGATTAGTAGGCCTATATATGCCAAGTATCACATCCCCAAATGAAACCACTCGTGAGATATTGTTATTCAATGAAATGCACGTTTACCCCCCTTAACACCTATTTAGAACCTGAATATTCAAAACTCTTTCCTTAGTGGACGTTTTCGACATACAACGAACATATCCCCAAAATTTCATGTTTCTAACTTTAATAATTTTGGCTGGGCTATGATGAGTGAGTGAGTCAGTCAGGACATTTCCTTTCATTTATTTTTGATAATTTCACCCCTCCCCATGAACCCCTTAAATTGGATTTATGAAACAAACGGTCGAACACCTATTTACTTATTTAAAGCTGTTTTCCCCCTGAGTTTGATGAGTGAGTAAGTGAGTCAATCAGTTAGGACACTTTCTTTCCTGTTCCCCCCCCCCCCCCCAAGAATTTCACCTCTCTCCAAGGGCCCCTTAAATTGGATTTATGAAAAAAAAACCAGTCGAACACCTATTTACTTGTATCTTAAGCTGTTCTTTTTCCGCCGAATTTCAAACTTCTCGCCTATGTCCTTTAAGAGATACACGCTCCGTCAAGAATCCCTCAACCCCCAATTTTCACCCCTATCACCTCATAATATACACCACATCGATAAACCCTTAGACATATGTCTGATTATTTTTAATGATTAGTTTATATACCGAATATCGCATCCCCTAAGAAACAACTCATGACATATCGTTATTCATTGAAATGCATGTTTACCCCCTTAACATCTCTTTAAAACCCGAATAAACAAAAATCATTCCTTAGTTGACGTTTTCGACATACAGCGAACATATTCCCAAAATTTCATTTTTCCAACTTAAATAGTTTTCGCTGGGCGTGATGAGTGAGTGAGTCAGACAGGACATTTTCTTTCAATTATTTTTACCAGAATTTCACCCCTCCCCATGGGCCCCTTAAATTGGATTGATGAAAAAACGCTTGTACACCTATTAACTTATTTTTAAAGCAGTTTTCCCCCCTGAGTTTGATGAGTGAGTGAGTCAGTCAATCAGTTAGGACATTTTCTTTCCTGTCCCCCTCCCCCCCACAGAATTTCACCCCTCCCAATGGGCCTCTTAAATTGGATTTATGAAAAAACGGTCAAACACATATTTACTTATTTTTATGCTGATTTTTTTCCGCTGAGTTTCAAACTCCTCGCCTATGTCGTTTAAGACATACACGCTCCGTTAAGAATCTTTCAATCCCTATTTTTCACCCCTTTCACCTCATAATATACACCACATCGAAAATCCCTCAGACCCGTGTCTTACTTTTTAATGATGAGTTTATATGCCGTGTATCACATCCCCCAATGAAACCAATCGGGATATATTGTTATTCAATGATATGCAGGTTTAACCCCATTAAGACCCCTTTAGAACCTGAATATCCGAAAATCCTCCCTTAGTAGACTGTTTTGAAATACAATGAACATATCCCCAAACTGTCATGTTTCTAACTTCAATAATTATGGCTGGGCGATGATGAGTGAGTGAGTGAGTGAGTGAGTGAGTGAGTCAGGACATTTTCTTTCAATTTTCTTTTTTCAGAATTTCACCCCTCCCCATGAACCCCTTAAATTTGATTTATGAAAAAAACTGTCGAACAGCTGTTTACTTACTTTAAAGCAGTTTTTCCCCCTGAGTTTGATGAGTGAGTCAGTCAGTCAATCAGTTAGGACACTTTCTTTCCTGTTTCCCCCCCCCCTCCAGAATTTCACCCCTCCCCATGAGCCCCTTAAATTGGATTTATGATAAAACGGTCAAACACATATTTACTTATTTTTATGCTGATTTTTTCCCGCTGAGTTTCAAACTCCTCGCCTATGTCGTTTAAGAGATACACGCTCCGTTAGGAATCTTTCAATCCCCACTTTTCACCCCTTTCACCTCATAATATACACCACATCGAAAACCCCTCCGACTCGTGTCTTCTTATTTTTAATGATGAGTTTATGTGCCGAGTATCACATCCCCCAATTAAACCAATCGGGAGATATTGCTGTTCAATGAAATGCAGGTCTACCCCCTTAACACCCCTTTAGAACCAGAATATCCAACAATCCTCTCTTAGTGGGCATTTGCGGCCCTTGGGGAAGCTGCATACCAAATTTCATTCCAATCCGTTTGATGGTTTCTGAGATTTCGTGATGAATGAATGAGTGAGTGAGTGGTATTTGACAAATATATAGTAGATAGTGTCAAGTCTTTGTTATGCTAAACTCGGTTGACAGTGCTTTGTGAGCAGTTGAGTAACTAACGGGATTTCAAGTAAAGATCCTCATTTTCTATACCGGTAGTGCAGAGCGCAACTGGCATCCAGTCGGCCGTGTCTCGACTTGAGCTATGTTGCCATGGAAACTATCCGCCTTGCCATTCCTTCATGAGTATATTTTATGATTTGATTAGCATGTGCTGGAGTGCAAAAGGGTCGAAATCAGAAGAATGAGAAAGACTATCGAAAATTCATGTAGCCAGCGGTTCCTTCTGGGTCCTAAACTATGTGTATGCAAAATTCGGTTGAGATTGGTGTAACGGTGTAGATTTGTATACGGAACAGACCCACCCACATACATACCCACATACAGACTTTCACTTTTATATATAAGATTACGTTACTGATCATTTCACAAATACATTTCCACGAGAGTAACGTGTACGGCGAGAAAGCTGAGACATACTGTAGAGTCGAAATGAGGAAGGCTTTCTAAATATGCTACTCAGCACCGAACTTAGACGTATTCATATCAAAACAGAACTCAGAATTCTCAAGTGGTCAAATCTTTAAGAGTGTTAAGGTACACTGTAGTCTGTTCTTGGCGGGATATCCTGTCAGTCACGCACGCGCAGCTGTATTGCGTCCTGCGGCAGTCGTTGCAAGACTCAGCGACCATTGTACTGCTGGTTGAGTCCAATTAATAAATTAGCCACTCGCCCCCTCGCAGCTTATGAATTACCCAACCTGCACCGCGCTCAACAGTGTCAAACCGAGTCGTTTCGCTTTGGCGGCGGACCAAAAACATGAGGAATGTGATGTCATCCGGCAAGATGGGTTAGTGGAGGTGTCGTGGATTAGGAAGCTAAGCCAAAACCTTAACGTCCATCCCCTGGTGTAGTGACTAGCATTCTTGGCTGTCACAGCGGAGCTCTGGGCTCAATTTCTGGCTCTGTCAAGGAATTTAATTCTGTGTATATTAAGGCTTTCACGGCCCGGATTATATAAATAATTCATGTTTTTGGGCTAATGCCGTGTGTATTTAGATTAGAACCATACGTTTCGGAGAAACCTTGCCTCATTTTTCAATGGAATCAAACAATGTGGCCAAAGAAAGTATATCAATGAGATTACAAAAATTACAAAAAATATAGATAAATTCCTCGGTTCGTCACCAGAGAGCAGCTGCCAGAAATTACTGTATGAACCATGGTAGAACGGCGGACGTCCTCATTTTTCGAGGAGTCTCTATATTTATACCCCGCACCCTTCACCTTCTCCTTACTTACCACTCTGTCCGCCGTTCTACCATGGTCCATAATACAGTTATTTCTGGCAGATGCTCTCTGGTGACGAACCGAGGAATTTATCTATATTTTTTGTAATGATTGTAATCTCATTGATATACTTTCTTTGGCCACATTGTTTGATTCCATTGAAAAAGGAGGCAAGGTTTCTCCGAAACGTATGGTTCTAATCTAAATACACACGGCATTAGCCCAAAAAAACATGAATTAATTATAACTTTATTCTGGTCTGAGAACTGGTACGGGGTTCACCCACCCTCAAGAGGCAGAACTGAAAAGAGGTGAGTTTGAATTCCCACCTCAGCCATGGCTTTTGGCGGTTTCCCACTTCTCCACAATACAGTAATTTCTGGCAGCTGTTCCCTGGTGACGAACCGAGGAAACCGGGATGCAACCTAACTTAAGGCCATGGCCGTCAGTTACAAATACACACACCAGTACCGCCATCACAATAACACAGGTTATCAGGCAGATTCCACACATATCCAAGTACACAGGGCTGCATAATCAGGATGACACAAAGCTCCTAAATGAATCACCAACAACAATACGCAAGGGTGATTTTTTCGACACAAGCACATAGCTTTTATTTATTTATTTATTTATTTATTTATTTATTTATTTATTTATTTATTTATTGTATGGCTTTTAGTGCCGGGAGTGTCCGAGGACATGTTCGGCTCGCCAGAGGCTGAAGCTGATTTTAGCGGACACCCATAGTGTGAGCTACAAGTTCCGTTCAATTTCAAGTAGTTCCAACTAGTGGTGAACATTGGAACTTTGATAGAGTGTTCCAACGAAATCTCACCTAGACATTTAGCTTCACACAAGTTTAGTCTGTGGAAGGTTCATTTACATGGCATAAATCCATGACATGGGACCGCCGGCTTTACTTCCCCTCCGAAGAAAGGCATACTGAAGATTTTAACGCTCTTAAAAATTCCGACGACTTCGGCCGGGTGTGAACCCGCGATCTTGGGCACAGCAGTTCAGCATGCTACCGACTACGCCACCGATGCCGCTAGCGCATAGTAATAATAGTCTAATAATAATAATAATAATAATAATGATATTGGTTTTACGTCCCTTTTAACTACTGCGACTTTTAGGGACGCCAGGGTGTCGGAATTTTGCCCCGAAGAGGATCTTTAACTTGCCAGTAAATCTTCTGACACGGCTCCCTCGCTTTTACCCACCCCTCAAATGCTAACTGACAGCGCCAGGATTCGATCTTGCAACCTTGGAGACAGCAGGCGAGAACGTAATCGTTGCGCCTCTCAGCCAGTCAATTTAAACACAGGTAGAAGTGCTTGCTGAACTTTAATGTCTTATTTTGAAGATACAGTTCTTCCTTTGATACGCTTAGACAGCAATATCAAGGAAGAATATTTCCAGGCTCACCGGTGGAAGCACGTGCCGGTCCCGTCACGGTTATGCCACTGCTAAGTGTAAATAGACCTTTAGAATTCATGGTTGCCATCAATAATGTTATAAGGTGACAGTCTAGTCATTGGGGCCATTTTTTACAGTCACTAACCCTTTAGAAGTTCATGATCTCTGTCAAGAATATTATGAATAGGGCACGGATTTTTAGGTGCTAAAAATCGGGAAAATATTTATTTT
Source organism: Meconema thalassinum (assembly GCA_946902985.2). Lineage (NCBI taxonomy): Eukaryota > Metazoa > Arthropoda > Insecta > Orthoptera > Tettigoniidae > Meconema > Meconema thalassinum. Next base: position 43,450,238 of record OX336391.1, on the reverse strand, counting down.
TTATGTATTAAAAATACCTGAAATATGTGACAAAAAAGTAAAAATATGTAATTATAATTTAGTTTACTAATGTGAATATAAAAAATATGCAGTACTCACGAATGCAATTTATGCTATGTCTCATTGACTGCTGAAGCATTACAATACACAACGAGATACGTCTTCGGGTTGTCCATCACAAATAACCGACGATTATCGCGAAACACTTATTCTAAAGGTGCGAAACTGCGGCAATATGTGTCTTGCCCTTTAGGTGTTGTGTAACTTGAGATCGCTGTTCAGCCATGATTGCTTTCCCACATGATTGACAGAATAGAACGCGCCCATCAGAAGTAAAATTATCTTTAAATTCTGCAACAGACGATAACTTGTATTTGTTTTTAATTTACACTTCACAGTGCCAGAAATGAACTGCATATAAGTGACACTGGTTCCAAGTAGTTGAGGGAGGGGGATTTATAGCACGTGGTGGAATATGGCTATGGACAAGGAAATCCTCGGCTTCCACAGTGAGTGGCACGTGGCAACAAGTTAAGAATAAAACAATTGCAAGCTGACATACGCCCTTCATGAAGATTAGATAGATCACAGGTTCTCCGTTGAAGTAACACAGAACAAAAATGCAATAAACTGAAAGATCTAGCATACTGTTTTTTTTAATGTAAATATTATATCTTTTTATGTGCTAATAAGTGAATAGCAGGAATTTATGTATTTATAGATAAAATGCTTAAAATATGTATTTACATAAAGAAATATTTATTTACCTAAAACTCCGAGCCGTAATTATGAAGTACTTGTAGCAATAGAGGTCGTATTCTCAGTCACTAACCCTCCAGGAATCAGTGTTATCATCAAAGTGATAGTCTCATCATAGGGGCCATTCTCTGGAGTCTCTAAACCTCTAGAATTCATGATTCCCGACAAGGTGCTGGCGGAGGTGGGGAGAACTCGATGAATATTATTATAAAAGGAAGTGTGATTAATTCTATTTGTAGACCGTGAGAAATATCTCACATCTTAATTGAATCACTAATTACTGCTGAAATCTGATTTCATGGTGATCGCGTCATTCACTACCTTGTTAAAGCCTGGCGCCTTAACGATCCTATTCAACTCATTCTCAAGTAGAAAGGTCCACGCCGTAATTGAATCCTTCTACTCACATCTTATTTAAATCGCAATTCGCCAAGTGGATGCCAATCGGCATTAAGTCATATTTCTTTACTTTCAGAAAGCGGGAATATCTGTTATCGAATAATCAAAGCAGTAGAAAAACGGTTTTGATTTTACTTCCTTGATTCTTTCTTGTTGTTGTTGTAGTTGTTGTTTGAATCTTCAGTCTTTTACTGGTTTGTGCAGCACTCCACGCCTCCCTGTTCTGAGCTAATCGCCCTGCACAAGGCAACACCGCCGGCACTGTTCTGCCCGTGGCCTACGTTATAGACGAGGCCTGGAAATGAGGTACCAGACAATATTGCGAGCGATGGTTCGAACTTGTTCCGCATTTCGCCGCTAGGTTCGCTCTCTGGCGCCCTTAATCGCACCGTTTGCATTACGTACAATGTGATTAGTGTGTCTGTATTTGGCGGTAAATAAGGTGTCTTAATATGCGAGAAAGCTAAGGTGAGTTTAAAATTGACTGGCGAAGCGTGTCGTATTATAGTTGTGCTTTCGTTAAGAGCAGTAGACTGCTGTTTGACTGATATTGGAATGGGTGCTAAGTGGTCTTTATGAACAAGACGTAGTGAAAAGCAAGTTTTAATCCAGTGTACTAGCGTAAATGTGATATGTATGTGTGATAAATACTTTAGATAGGCTATAAATCACTGAATGATTTTTATAGAGTAACTTACCGTACGTGTAAATAGTAGTGATATCATTGTGTTCGTAAAAAATGGTGCATTGTAGCGTGCCGTATTGTACATTTCATCAAGTTAAAGGCAATGGACTTTCGTTTCATAAATTTCCATTGAACAATGACATACTGAAACAATGGGTTCTAGCTGTTTCACGTGAGGGGTTAAAGCCAGGGTCTTTGTGGACACCAAAACAGTCTTCTAAAATTTGAAGCAAGCATTTCAAGGATTCTGATTATAGTATAGGCTAAGTACTACAAAGAGAACGCTCTTACCGAACGCATTTCCGACGGTTTTTGAGGACTACCCCGAACATAAACAAATACAAATAAATATAAATACGCGCAAAAGAGCACGTGTCGATAGAGACAATAAAAGGAAATGTTCAGGTAATTTAAATTTTACGGAAGACTATTGTGATGGACGAATTGAAGAAAACCATGATCAACCACGTGTTAGTGTAGGAACGCTTGTTCTACAATCAAGCAAACTCATTGCATGTCAACAAAATTAAAATTAAGGAGCGCACTAAGAAAAAATGCAGTAGCCTATACAGAACTGCAATTAAGTCATTGAATTAGAAGATAATTTCATTGAAACAAATATTACATTCAGTGCAACGTCAGGACAAACTCGATGTTCAAATATCGAAGCTCAAGAGTGAAGCGGATCGTGGGGACTTGGAGGCTAATTTCTTACTTGAACAAATTCGAGCTTTCACGAAACGAAAGTGTGAATACGATGAAACAACAATAAAAATACGTGTATTGCTCTCTAATAAATCACCGTCGGCTTACCGCTTACTGAGAGATATAAATATTTTACATCTTCCTCATCCACGAACACTGAAAATTTACATTGGGTATACGAACGGATCGACAGGTGTCACGTCACTTGCAAAAGCTAGGTTGACAGCTGAAGAAAAGACACTGACTCACGATAATGAGAAGGTTGGTTCATTAATCATTGATGAAATGGCCATAAAGTCTAGACTATTATATGACAAGAATGTAGACATGTTTCTCGGCATTATTGATATTGAGGAAGATGCAATTGGAATCGAACATAAATTGGCTAATAAATTATTAAGCATACTGTTCGAGGGCCTGTCATCCTTCTACAGGATACCTGTTTCGTTCTACTTTACATGTGGACTCACAGGACAACAGTTATCTAGGATAACACTGGACGCACTGACTGCGGTTGAGGAGCGCGGCTTCAAGGTCATCAGAATAGTGACAATGTGTCAATGTTTGAGGCGCTGTGTGGCGGATGTGACACTCATGAAATTCGTCACCCGAAAAACGAGCAGATGCCATTTTTTCTTAGTTTTGATCAGAGTCACATCATTAATAATGTACGATCACAATATTCGAGTAGGAACTTTTATGTATATGACAATTTAATAACTAGTGATCATCTCAAGAATCTGTACCGCTTATAGAAAAAGCTAGTAGTGAAGCCAGTTAGAAAATTAAGCAGGAAGGCTGTATACCCAAGCAATTTAGAAAAAATGAATGTGGCAAGAGCCAAATTAGTGTTTACTCCAGAGACAATAGCTGATGAGAGACTTTCACGGCTGACGACTGAATTTCTGCCCTACCTGTCATAGATTCAAAGTTATCCCGATAAAAAGATAAGACCTACAAAGGAAACTTATCAAGCTTTGGTGCTAACAACTTCATCAATCGTGTCCTGCATACGATTACTAATCAGTATAGGCTTCCATTATGTGCTTACGCGGAATCTCTCAAGTGACGATGTAGAACTGCTCTTCAGTCACCTGAGAAATAAGGGAGGTAACAATGACATGATGGACGTGAGATCATACCTGCATGCCGTCGAGTCTACACTTAGCACAGGAAGTGCACTAGAAGTGGGAATGTGGAGCTGAGGGAAGATGCAGTCGTAACAGGCGCCTTGACCAAGTTTCTGAAGCCTAAAAATCGCGGAAAGTGCAAAACCCAGCCAATGCTACAGAAACATCCCAGCTTCTGGCACATGTTTTGGAGATTTTTGAAAGCCACGTTCAAGGGGCATTTATAGCCTATATTAAGTTCATTGAAATAAAACATTATGATTGAAATTTTAGCATTAAAATCTCTATTTTTTGTTTCCAGAAAAGCTATTTCTTGTAAGAGTGGCAGAAGAGAGAACAGACTGTGAAGGTTGCTTAGAGAAAATATCAGCTCCAGCAAGTTCAAGCCTGTCATTTAGTTTAATACATTTTCAAGGCAGAGCGAGGTTAAGATATCCCAAAGCTTCTTTTATTTATCTGTTGGAAACAATTTCTCACTTTGTCAAGCCATAAATTTCATGCCTCAAAACTATTTAGTGGCAATTTTCACAAATATTTTAACTGACTCGTTTTCCGAGCACACAAAATGTTAAGTGTGTATTGACAGTTCTCTCTCCGTAGTTCTTCTGCAAAAGTTCTTAAGGCCACTTTTAAAGAATATTGGTGTGAAACACACGGGCAGTAGTGCAACGTTTCTGAATTTAAGAAGTAAGCCACATGACAGAAAAAATCTTAAAGTGAAGTGAAATACAGTCAAGTGTGAGCCGTAATCATCATTTGGGGAAAACTGGAGGAAAGCAGGTAAGAAATTCTAAAAAAAACATGTATTAAATGTATTTAAGTTGCATGTAAAGCATAGTCAACAGCAGACAACTAGGGCGCCGAACCGCGATCCTAGTGGCGTAAAGTGGAACTACCAGTTTGGTGCACCAAGTCTCAGCTCTATTTCCAGGCCTTGAGTATAACGTAGGCCACGGTTCTGCCATTTTTACAACTGGTTCTACAACGTCTGATAACGTCTCACAGCAAAGCTTGCCAAATTATTCCGTCAGATACGCTAGGTACGATTTTGCAAAGTCAGAGTCCGGTGACTTTACGAACACCCTGTAGTTGGGTGCTACGCTGCTGCTACACACTGTGGCCCGCCTAGCACGCGGCATCTGCGAGGTCTCGCCATTTTGAGGACCCTCTGTACAACACAATATAAGAAGACACACACATCGCCTCAGATTGTTCTCATCATTCTACGTTTGCGTTTTTATTTTTATTTTTTACCTGAAAAGTAGGCTAAAAATAAGGAGACGATGAACCAGACGCACTGAATCTCAGAAAGGTGTATCGTAACATGTTCAACACTTTAGCCAGTGAATTGAAATACTGTTCACGATATTCCCCGTTGTGTTCCGTAAAGAACGAACCGATAAGTACAGGGAAGGTAAAAGGTTCCATTAAAGTGATTCGTATCTCCTTTTTCAATCATCGTCCTATCTCCACGTAAATGCAATAAGAGCTGTCCAAGCTGACGATGGAATCATGGCGCTTACCGCCACAAAAGGAAAGCAGATGAAACTCGATAAAGCGCATTGCTTCAGCAGGCTTCCTCTGAGAGGAGGCGAGAGTGTGTCTTGCTTGTCTAACATTTCTACGGCCTCTCCTGGGAGTTCGCGCACTTTGCTGCAAAATTTAGTTTAAATGGAAAGGAAGCTGCAGAACTTGGCAAATTAAGTACAGGATCTCTTTTCAGGAAATGCTTTTAGAGCCAGGTTTTAGGAATCTTAATTGAGCAATGGGTAATACTATTTTGGCGTGAATATGGCTCTATCCCTCGTGCTGCCAAGGAGGTCATATAGTTACCCAATCAGTAGCGGTTCGTGCTATCTTTTTACGGGATTGTTCGGCGGTAATTTCAGGCTGTTTAACGAGAATTTCACAGACAGAAGAAAATTAATCAAATATTCAAAATTATACGCCAAATCAATACTCAATTTATATATGTTCTATATAAATAGGACATGTTTCGGCCTTCAATGAGGCCATCTTCAGCTAAATAATAAGAATCAATTAAGAATTAAGCTAAACTAATATAAATGAACTTAAATCTAATAAGAAAAGAAATATTGATGTTAAAAATTGAATGAAATGAATAACTATTAAAATGGATATCCTTACAAATTAAATAAAATGAATATAAAATGCTTGTAATTTTTCTTTTCAAAATGTAGTTAAAATATTATTGGTGAATGTAAACAAATATTAAACTATATAATAATTCTTATCAAAATAATACACTTAAAATGATTTAAAAATAAAGTTCCGTAACCAATAATTAATACAGATCAGTGATAAATGAATAAGCAAATAGTTAAATGCTCAAATGAATAAGCAAATCTTCTTATCTTCAAAACGCAATTAAAAATTCTGAATAGGTGCATATCATTGAATAGTTTAGTGCTTGAATTAGTAAGTAAATAGATCAGTGCTTGAAATGAACAAGGAGATCTTCCCTCAATACGGAGTATAAAATTTTGGATGTGTGCCAATCAGTAATCGTGTTGACATGAAAGTGCCCTTGATGTAAGAGAACGAAGAATTGGTGCGAAAATGTTAGATAAATGCTTGTTTCGGAATAGGTGACCAATTTGATATTTATCAAACGTGCTGATAGTAAGACATCTGTAGTAGAGTAACGGTATTAAAAACTTCTCATTATCTGCCAAATGGTGTAAGGTTTTATATATATATATATTGAACCCATGTGCCATAGGGTCCAATGAGGGCGAATCCATGCATTTGGGGAAAAAATGAAAGAAACGTATAGTTTCTAAGGTAACTTAAAGAAAGATCCAGCCAAGATGCTAGCCTAATATGGTGCAAGAGGCGAGGACCAGGTGTTCGTGAGATGAGATCATCCCTCTTGACATTCAGAAGGGAGCGAGTCATGAGTATTAATAACCGAGTGGAAATTTCCCAAGATTAAACAAGGAAGCCTGACTCGGAAATCGACCTTACGTTGCTGGAAATTGACAACACCGCTTATGCGCCAGAAGAGGAATAATTAAATTTAACCCGTTTACAAGTATAATAATGAGTAAACAAGTACAGTACAGTGAATCATTTCGAATGAGAGATTTTTTAGTAAAGAGAAACCATTTAATAATTGCGCAGGAGAAAACTGCAAACGCAAGACGACGTCATCGGGGAATTACCAAGGCCTGTGTGGAGGGGAGAAAGCAAAAGAAATGCAACACCCACACAATTGAGGACGAGAAATTAATTAATATCTCCGAATTGCACGATCGATTCTTAGGGGCAATGAGATTATTTGACATTGAGAAGACGAGCTTTCGGAAGGTATAATTTTTATATTTGTGCCACCATTATTTTAGAAATTGGCCACAGAAAGGACTAGAGTCTTATCTTTTTGTAGCGAAAAGGTATAAAACTACTGGCCTCACCAAGCCAATCATGCAGTTCCGACAGCCCGTGAGGGGCGTAATCACGCATCACGCAGTACAAGTCCGTCCAGGGGGACGTGACGCTGGAGTATCAACAGTAAATGCAGTTTCAAACGGCCTGAGGGCACGTCACTGTGTTACATCAAACACCGAATGCAGTTATTCTGACAACCCGTGAGGGTGTTACTACGCATGCAGTCATTCCGACAGTCCGTGAGGGGCGTAAGACTACATCACAGCACATCAGTATCCAGACAGCCGTGTGGGGCGTAACTCTGCGTCACATTGAAAACAGTTACTAGTACTCCTTGAGGGGAGAAACGCTGTGTTACACCGCAGAAGTAATATCCGATAGCCATAGGCGTCGCAGTATTAACAACTTGCTTGCCTCCATAAGGAGTGGTAAAGAAGAAATTTAAAGTATCGCCGTATTGAAAGAATAGGAAAATCCTAGTTACAGGATTTAGGCCCGACTGTATACAAGTGAAAGTTCGTAAGATATAGTCAGAGCAGGCTACGAACGTCGGACTTAAGGCGATAGGTCGTTAAATAGACGAACGAATATATCATAACGTACGGAAGTACCGTACCAGAGAGATAAACTGTCATCTAAATTAAAGAACCCAAGAAGGGAAGAACAGAATAAGGTTCGGAACGTATATCAGAAACCTAGGAGTGCTAGAACCGATCAAATAAAGAAGCACGGAGACTATAAACATTATCTCCAAAAAAGCAGGCGAACTATTCTAAAAGTACTAGACTCGAGAAGTACTAGCTGCTATAAACTTAATCCATAGGTCATCGAGAGGTTAGTGAGGAGACCTCGATCCGAATAGACTTTCGCTAGGATCGATAACCAGATCTACAAAGAAGCCGTTCAAGCTAGATAAATAGCCGGTCATCCAGGATAGGAGTAGAAGAATTTGGATTCCAGGGAACAGTAGATGTTTCGAGACTTTCGTATTCTGCAGGATAGGAAGCCGACATTGAATAAATTTCACCCTTGGAAACGGGAAATTAAGAGGTCACGTGTGATAGGCTCAGAAATACGGCCTAGTGATCAAGAATTGTGAAGTGTAAATTTATCAAGATTGTGTGTTAGATTAATATTTTTAGTGTTTATTATGTGTTCAAAAGGGACACATCAGTGTATCAAAATGTCGTCAATGTTAAGTGTCTTAAATGTATGTCAAGAAGTGTTTGTACATAAGATGAATTCCTTTAATATGGAGTAAAAGTTCAAAGTGGGCCCAAAATCAAACACCGCACAAGAATAAAGATCATGGGACGATCTTAAAAACATGTGAGTACTGAATTTCATTCTATTTTGGTGTCAGGAATTGGTTGTATACAAATCCACCGGAGTTTTTGAGTAAAAGGGATGTGTTTTAAGAAATAAATACTGAATAAACATGAACGCGGTCTGAACAATAATAGAAATTTGAGAAATTATAAATAATTATGTAAAGAATAAATCCCGTAGAGGAAATATGTGAATAAAATGTTAATGTATTTAACGAATGTCATAAGAGCAAGGAAAATATCAGTAATTATTATGAAAGATATTTAAATAAAGCAAAGTTGAGATATGAAAGAAATAGCTTTTGAGCTTGTGTAAAGAATAAAGATAATACTAATAACTAAGGATGGAAATATTAAATAAAGATCAAATAAATTGATGTGAACATAAGAGCGTTAAAGCCTTAATGTATGTGTAAGATATGATGTTCAAGGGAATGTTTTAAAAGGGAGCGATTTATCGGCAACGGAAAAGATTAATATAAGAATTAAAAATGATATGAATTGTTACTAATGAGATTTATCAGTTCTTGGGAAGACATTTCGGCTTAAAATAATGCATAGCGCAAAGGAGCGCAAATAATATTAAAATGTCACGCTAGGAAAGCGTAGAAGTTAAAATACTTGGTAAATTACTTATGGAGGGTAGTTGATTGTAGTGAATTGATAATTGTATAAGTCCTCTATTTGTGACGTTGTATCACGAGGCATTGTGTATGTATTAAAAGGGGGCTAATGTATGGTATTATTGAGCGTATGTCATGTAGGCCACGGCCGACTTTAAATCGCGTCTTGTATAAGTCCTTTATAAGGGAATGGTTCCCGAGGCATGTGAAGAGATTCGAACTCAGAATCCTCTTATGATAAAAGCCCCTTAATTCTTCGACGTCGAATGTGTATTAATCTTCCCCAATCAATGAGGACCCTCTCATAATTAATAAATGCCAAGGTTATGAAAGTGGTCTATGAACCAAAGAATATTTGTTTGAATGGATACAGTACAGTAAAAGCCCGGTCTCTCCCCAGGACTGAGTATAATGTGAAGGTTTGTTTTGAAAGCCTTGGAAAGGAGCTGCTAACGTGGGTTAGACAGAGAGTCGCCCGTCACCCTCTGTGTCATAAATCGCGCCCGAGTTAATGGCCTGGCTCTCTTAGAGTAAGGGTGGGCCGGAACCGTCTCGTAAGATGTAGTAAAGACACCGTGAGTGTTTAAAGTTGTTAACGACCCGGGCGTTGAACCGAGGTCCTTGTAGATTGATATTTTCGTTTGCCTGTTCAGATCGTAGTTTCTTATGTGATAATGGTCTTATAAGACATAAGAGATAAATAACAATCCCTATTGTAATGATGTACGGAAATAGGATTCCACGAGTTAATTGAAGGCAACTAAGTTTCGGGAGTAACTATAGTTTTTTGACTGTGTCAAGTATCTTCACGCTCTGGAGTACACAAGTGATTTCCTGATTACCTTAATATATTTGTGAAAATAAAGAGAGATGATAACAGCTGAATGTGTGAACATGCCCAAAATATTGAGTTAGATAATTAACATAAGATTTTAAATGTAATTATACATTTGTTTTTGAGGATTAAGAAAATATAAAAGATAGTATTTGAGGTGTACAAGAATGACACCATTATTATGTAAAGCATGGAGCCAAAAGAGCTCGGAGTTATATAAAACTTACAGTTGATGCTTTATGGAAGTAAGACTAAGTAGGAATTGTTGGTTTATGTGGAAACCATATGTTTAAATACAATATTTGTTTTATTATATTTGTGATTCCTTGTTCATTTGGAACAAGTAGATGATTATGGGTCAGTAATTAAATTGTTAAAGTGTTTGTAGCGCCATTAATTTGATTAATTAAATGTGTTAAAATAGGAGTTGATTTTGTTGTTATTTTTGCAAGTGTATCCTCTAATTAATCCAAAATATGTGAGTCACAGAGTGGGGGAACTTACCGCTGCCCCGAAAATTCCGAATTGAGCTACGCTGGTATACTGTGATTGGCATATTTCTTGCTAAAAGGGCACAATATATATATCTTCTTGCGCGCAAATGTCTTATATAGCTTTCTAGTAGTGATGTAAATGCACTTATATAACCTATAATATGTTTTCCGTTTAGATCAATGAAGCTAAGTATGTCATTATTATGTTATTTCACAAGAAAATATAGATCTAATTTGAAATGCTTTTAAAAAATTTAAACATTGCTTTTTACAGTTATTTTCATATTTTTAGCCTATTTTCAATTTTGAAAAAAATAGGCTTATGAGATCACCTTTTGTCCGTGTGTGTGTGCGTGTGTGTGTGTGTGTGAGGTGTGTGTGTGTGTGTGTCCCTAATCAAATCTAAACGGCTGGAGCGATTTCAATGAAACTCAGTGAGTTCATAGCGCTATTCCCGGCGACCTCGACCGTGCCCTTCAAATTTTGTTACGTCTCACCAATCCAACATGGCGGCTGTGCGAAATATTTCACTAGCATTCAATATCTCCGAAACTATTACCAATATCGCCCTGAAATTGTGCACGGTGATAAAGGGCACTACTAGAAGTTCACCTATGAGACTTTCAAAAACCTGGTGACTACAAAACCAACATGGCGGCCAAGCGAAGTTGAGACTTTTAACTAGACTTTTCTCACGATTTAACTATCCAAACGTAATGAAATTTGGTACAGCAATTGTTTATACACATTGTAATGCACTGGAGTCTAATTTAGTTCAATTGTTTACATAACCTTAAAATGGCGGCTGTGCGAAATATTTCACTGACATTCTATATCTCCGAAACTATTACAGATATCACCCTGCAATTTTGCACGGTGATAAAGGGTACTGATACAAGTTTACCTATGCATATTTCATAAACCTGTAAAGTACAAAACGAACATGGCGACCAAGCGAATTTGAAATATTTTAATAGACTTTTCTCGTGATTTAACTCTCTGAGCGCAGTGAAATGTGGCACAGTAAATGATTTTGCAGATTGTAATGCACTGCCATCTAATTTAATTCAATTGTTTACATAACCTCAAGATGGCTGCTGTGCGTAATTTTAAAATCTCGTTTTTACTTCTTGTGTTCTAATCATGCGATTGAAGTTTGAATACCACACGTACACAATAATCTTAATGTAATAGTACAAAAATAAGAATCCAACCTGGCGACCATCTGAAATATTTAGATGGTTCTCAATATCTACGAATCTGTTACAGCAATTTAACTGAAATTTTGTATGTTGATAGAGACAATTAACATGAGCAGGATATATGAAAATAGGCTGTATAGTTCTTCACGGAACTACTTGTTATAGTTATCTTTATTATTTTAATTTTATATTTCTTTTATTATTGTTATTTTATTTTTATGACTTTTATTTCTATATTTATATTAATTATATTTTTTCACTTTAATTGTTAATGTTTTTAGTTTTTTTTATTTCATTCAGTACTTCACGTATATAGATAGACCTACGTATATAGTCTAATATTTGATTTTTAGAAATACTAGCACTTCGGCAGGAACATTCTCCGAAATTTGGCTGAAAGATTCAACTATCGGCATCTTTGAAAGCATAAACTGTCCTATGACAGGTGGTTAATATGGAGACCACTATCCCATTATCAACAATCACCACCTCCACTTCTCCGTTTCTCCGTAAAACTCTTGTAAATGTGAAGTGAATCTTGTCTTCAACTCAGCTCTCAGACACATACTATGAGCTGTTGAATCTGCTCGAGTAGAAGCACAGCCCGCCAAAGTTTTGGTGATGCCTCTTGTGCATTAATTAGGACAGGGAAGAGTTTGCGAGGGGCTTCACCGAGTTGGTGGAGGGGATAAAGACATTTCTGTTAATTAAAGTCGAATCATTCCCAATTTACCAAGATTGTGAAAACCGGTTATTAAGTTTTATAACGACTTCATCAAACTGCACCCATAAAAATAATAAAGAAAACCTCTTCCAATATAATATTTAAAAACTGTAAATGAAAAAAGTCCATAATAGAATCGAGGATGATAATTAGTTGGGAATGTACGCCTCTTGCTTTCTTGAGTTTCTACTAAATTAATGAAAAACTTGAAATGCTTTTAATTGATAAATAATAACAAATGGAGTGGTTGCTTCAAACATATTCTTGTTTTGTTTTAAAGACTTAATTTGTTTAATGTGCTCTCCTTGTGCTTTATTTTTAATGTTTATCTTAATACCTACTAACCGACAGCAGTGGCCACGCTCGCTAACGCCATGGGGCCAAGCTATCTGAGAACTGGTTAGGCGTGCGTTCGAACCCCACCGTCGGTCGTCCTTGAAATGCCTTTCCATGGTTTCCCCTTTTTCAACTCCAGGAAAATGCCAGGATGGTACTTCTAATGGGCCACGGCCGATTCCTTTCATCTCCTTGCCGAGTTTCTTTAATCTTCATTCACTTCACCTCTCATTAACTCCTCTCAAAATATTGGCTTCAGGAAGGTCATCCGGCTTTAAAAACCATTCGCCACATACAAATACATCGCATGTCATCCCCGACCCCGTTGAAAACGGGAGTAATAAGGGGTAGACATACATACATACATATCTGGCTGCGTGGCTCAGCGTAATTTTTTCGCCTGCTGATCCCAAGATAGCAGGATCGAACTTCGGCGCAGTCAGTTGTCATTTTACGGTGTGTAAATATGAGGGAGTTGTGTCAGTAGGGTTACTGGCACGTTAAAGATCCCCTTCGGGGCAAAATTCCGGCACCCCGGCGTCTCTAAAAGACGCATTAGTTAAAAAGGACGTAAACTCTATACCATAATTCTCATTCTTCTTCTTTCTGATAAGGCCTGCTTACGACCACGCGCCAATTTCAATCCTTCACTCTTTGTTGTCTTCTCTTCCGTTCTTCCCAATATTTCTTCATTCCTAGACTATGCTGCCTCGTTCTCTCCACAGACCACTTCGCCCCAGGTTTCCTTTCCACTCTTTCCTGAAATCTTTCCATACTTACCACAGTCTTTCGAAAAATCTCTCTGTCCACAGTGTCTCCTTCTCTTATATTAAGGGCATTTAGGACGGAAGTGATTTTTGCAACTTGTTTTTTTAGTTTGATGAAGGTCTCCAAGACTCACAATTTGAAACTTTCCGGGCCCTTTATCCCTTCAACATTTGACACAATTGAGGAAATGGTTTAACTTGACGCTTGTTCTTAGATGGGGACCCCTACTTTGTGGGCTAAGAAATGTTCTCAACGTTGGTTGGTTGGTTGGTTCCTTAGTTTAGGGACTGCGACAACGCGGTCATGTAGTCCCGTGTACTTTGGGTGTGTGTAGATTCTGTCTGATAACCGGTGTTAATTGTGATGGCTGTATTAGTGTGTGTTATCTCTAATTCAGGTGAGGACTGCACACATTCAATTTTCAAGTAGTTCCTACTTTTGCTACCAAATGCTACAGTCAAAGACAAGTAGTTGTGAACTTGCTTACTAGATGCCACAACAGTTGGCTCCTGGTGACGGACGTTAGTCAAATATAACCTATAATGCAGCTTCACACAAGTGTAATTAGAGGAATGGTTCTTTTACATGCCATAAATCTATGACATGGGACCGCCTTTCGATACATAGAATGCCAGTGAAATATTTCGCACAGCCACCATGTTGGATTGGTGAGCCTTAATAAAATTTGAAGGGCACGGTCATGGTCGGACTAAATAGTACTATGTTCTTACCGAGTTTCATTGAAATCGTTCCAGCCGTTAAGATTTTATTTGGGGGGAACTCACACACAGACACACATACACACACGTGGACAAAAGTTGATGTCATAAGCCTATTTTTTTTTCATAAATGGAAAATGATCCGACGACTCCGGCCGGGTTTGAACCCGCGACCTTGGGCATAGAAGCTGAGCATGCCACCGAAACCACCAATTCTCAACGTTGGAAATGCATTATTAGTAGTGTATGTTTTGTGTGTTTGAGGACAGATCAGTCCGATATAAATGAAGTACGATCTGCCGGCAGGGATGTGTAATATAATTGCTTTGCTGTTTGGTGTGGTTCTGTTAGTGTAATAACATGGCCCCCATCTCTCTCTCCCTCGTTGGCGAGCTCTTGCCTCCTCCTTGTAAACTTTTGTAAGCTCACTTCAGGAGGAGCCTGCGGTTTTTGCACGCTTCAATATTGCTTGCATCGTTTGCTTCTCGCGATGCCTTCCAATTTCACTTACCAAATTGAGCCATCTTACACCCCCCGAGCAAAGCACAACAGATCGACTTCCAGACACTGTGTGGCTAATAAATCTCATGATAATTGACAACTATAACAATACAATGGTCTCGGGTGCCGGGCGCAAGCTTTGTTATTTGACGTCCAGAGGGCAGCTTGCATGTCGAAGTTTGCCGTTCCTTGGAACGCTATGAAAGTGAAGGAGGTTAGATATCAAAGCTTATTGACGCTACAGCGCTTTCTAGTAGAGAATGGTGGAACTTTGTGTTGGCGAAGAATCCCGAGATTAATTTTGCCATTATGAACATGGCCTATTGAATTCAAATGGATTATTTAACATGCCAAACACGTATGGCATGAATCTCGTGATTTTTGTCGCCTTTCAAAAATCACTTGCCATGGCCAGGAGCGAACCTGCAAGCTTGGTGTTGGTAGTCCGACACGATAACCACTCACCCACCGTGGCAAACAATTGACAACTGTTTCCATCATACGGAACTTGTTTCCTCACGAGGTGATCACAACTAACGGTATGTAGGTAGGCCACCAAGGGTCTCCATCTGAGTCCTGCCTCGCTTCCACTTCCTTCTGCTACGCTCCATTTTCTTTTTCTTATGCCGTTCCGACTCTGACGATATTACGGCATCCTGGACATAGAGTGTATTCAATTTTTCTGCCCAAATTTGTCCTTGTCCATGGGTATGGATTTGGACTGGAAGTCTATCTGGAATTAGCACCATCATGGTAACCATTCAACCAGTGTTCTTCATCTATGTACACTAACGAGGGAAGTATCCCAGTTCGAACGGCGAAAGCCAACTGAAAGTGGGTTTAAAGTATACAGTTGTACCTATGTCAATAGCTATCAATGCCATTCATCCGTAAAAGTACGTGTTCGGTCGCCAGCACCATCTGAGTATGTGATAATGTGATCACCGTGGCATTTGAGTTTGGACTATTGCAATGCGGGAACATTGTAAATAATGGAGTATGTCTACATGTTGCCCTTGTTAAGTGTGCGTACGGTTCCATTCGGCTGTGTTTTAATCACTTCATTGAAACTCCACATTTACACTTCGACGTCGAATGAAGGACAACACAGTATCTTCTATTGTGGGAAAGATGACTATGTCAACACGGTAGTGCATGTGTTAAGATTTCTTGTTGCAAGCAAGTGTTCAACCTTTTGACAGATGATACTGCACCTCATCTCTTTCTTGTTAATATAATGGTCCGAATTGCCTGTTGCGCGGTAGTTTCTGCTGCGAATTGTGTTTCTGCAATCTTTGGACGCCGTAACTTCCAAACATTGATTGTACACTAATGCGGGGTTTTACAGATAAATGCCCGTGATGGGTAGTAGAACAGGCATATCTTTGTATGTTAAGCGCACTGCCAGTCGGTTTTAGCCGTTCGAGCTGGGGTACTTCCCTCGTAAGTCAAGACAGTCATCTATAAGTTGCTAAAAGAACGCAAGCTCTTAGTTACGTGTCGTTTTTTTTTTCGTATAATTTTGAAAAGAAAAAAATGTGGTCTCGCTGATCGAGGATATCTCCACGTCATTCTAGAAGCCACCGCAACAGCGCCTATCCATGAAAATGTGCCCCGGTTGGAGCATGGCTGAACGCACGTGCCGGGCAGTAGCTTGTGTATGAACAACACTGAATAAATTACTTTCAAAACTTTACAAGAATCATGTCGGAGGTCTTATAGCGCAATCTCGGGCCTCCTTTCTGACAAGGGAAGTATCAGGTAAGAGAAATCGAAACCTATCTTGAAACTTTGTGGACGCAATCGTTGTAGACTACTATAAGAGGACAACGTGCGAAAAATCAGCCGCCAGATTGAACTTCAAGGCTCCTAAATCATGTGGCGGATCTGTCATATAAATCAATGGGAGGTAGCGAGTACCGTACATGTTGGAATGGACAGCCCTGACCGCCCAAACACTCAAGGCCAGTGGGAAGGAGCCGCACACTCCAGTCAGCATATACGCCCCACCTCGCTACTACTCCGAGTGCCACAGGGATGTCCAGCTCCTCCAGCCATCGTGCCTGCGTACCAGGATGTCAGGTACCATATCGGAGCCTTGCAGTTCAATCTGGAGGCTGATTTTCTGAACATTGTCCTCTTATAGTACACCGATTGCGTCCACAAAGTTTCAAGATAGGTTTAATCTGTCTTATCTGATACTGCCCTTGTGAGCCAACACTAAGGTTCCATTACTCTCCCTCATAAACTGGTGTGAAGATGAATTAATTCGCTTCGTCTTGTTGCGCTCTTGAATAAATGCACGTAAATTAGGAGGTTGTATTGTTCTAAAAAACGGGCGTTGTATGATGTGAAGAGGGTAGTTCCCTTTCCTTATGCATTGGCATTCCTCAGATGAGTTATGCTGCCTTCACTTTGCGTGCATTGAGCGTGAGGTAATGATACCTTATGTATAATTCCAGGTGATCTTTTTCCTGACCCTACAGCCAGTAACCATGTACATTAATTTCCTACATGCTACTACCATCACGAAAGTAGCTCAGATCCACACGACCCACTTTTATTCTTTGTTCATGATGAATTTACGAGTTCGCAGAATTACATTAGTTTGTAAGAATTACCCTGAATTATTCCCTTTAACCTCTTTCGATCTTCCTCCCTGCCAATTTATTTATCTTTCGGGCATGGATACAATTGTATGACCGTTTTTTACAGTAGCTTAGCATGTTTGTTCAACAATTTCTTCTTCCTTATGTTAATAATGAGATAACTTGCAGGTTTTATTAAATCGAACTTGTGATCTGACATAATTATATACAGAGTGTTCGAAAACTTACGTCCAGTACTATCACTGTTCGATAGAGGACATGAATACTTTTTTCCCCAAATTCGGCTTCATCCACGCACTCTGCGAGGGATTATTCCCATACCTTCACAAGGACAGTGTCTTGGAGCTAAACACACTTTTTCAGCAGATACAACTGGGGATGGGGACAGGCCGATCGCCCAAGCGACCGCTAACTTGGGTCATATTATTAAGGAAAGGAGAGAGAAGGGAGTGGGAAGGAAGCCGGCCGTGGACCTGTTCGAAAGGTGAGATTCGAACCCACACTCCCTCGACACCAGCGAGCCACCGCGGTCGGATAGAGGATATTATACTGATTAATTTAAGTAGAGGAAGCAATATGATTCAAGTTATAATTACGGAGATATTGGGAAGAATCTGTCAGGTGAAACGGAGCACATTGACAAACCCAATGAAAAGTGGCGTAGTAATGCTGTTAAGAACAACGAGGCTTTGCATCAGCAGTTGCTCAAAATATCCACCAGCCATCTCGTTCGACCCACAGCAGCCTGGGTTGTCCTTGCACCTCCTCTTCTCGGCTGGTTAGCAATGGCAGCATGCGACGAGTTCGGTCAGTAGTCACCTTAACTATAAGTGATGTAAGATGTCTTGGGGCTCATTTCGAAACATGGCAAGTGATATTCAGGAAACAGACCGTGCCTGAAACTACAAGACATTTCTTCCCCATTCGCCTAGTGATAACAATTGAAGACCCCACGGAAGGAACGGAGTAAGTCCATTTTTTTTTCTGAAATGAGTTTATGGCACATTCTGGTGGCGAGCCATCGTCACTACAGATCAGTTGAAATTAATCTATACTAATATAATTAAGCTGAAAAGTTTGTTTGTCTGTGTGTTTGTGTGTTTAAACGCGCTAATCTCTGGAACTACCAGTCGGATTCAAAAATTTATTTTTGTAAATGGTAGCCAGATTCAAGAGGTATAGTTTAGGCTATGTAGCATTAGACTACACCTCTCAGGTAACCTTAAATATTGATTTTGTTCAGTAAGTCGGAAGAACAAGCGCTCCCGAATAGCTCCAATAATACCCAAGTCCATTGTTGCCTGGTAATGCGGGGTGCATCACGCCGCCCTTACCATTGTTCTGGTGCAGAATTGCAAGCTGCTTATAAATTGCAGTCACGGGGAGTAATTAGTGCAAAAAGATTTCTTAGGCCCTTTAAAACAGTTATCATCATGACAATAGTATGCCTCTGTATAAGGGCGATGGTGTTGGTGCAGTATACTGAGGTTATCAGCTGCAATAGGTTCACTCCTGGCCGTGGTAAGTGATTTTCGAAAGGTTGGTTGGTTCCTCAGTTTAGGGGCTGCGACAACGCGGTCATGTAGCCCCGTGTACTTTGGATGTGTGTAGAATCTGTCTGATAACCGGTGTTAATTGTGATGACTGTAATAGTGTGTGTTATCTGTTTTTTAATTCAAGTAAGGGCTGCAACTTTGAAGTTTTTAAATAGTAACTACTTTTGCCACCAAACGCCACCGTCAACGACTACTAGGCCTAGTTCAGAACTTAGCTACTAGACGCCACCGCAGTCGGCTCTTGGCAACGAATGTAGAAACCTAAGAGCGTTGTTTACATTCTTAACCTATCCAATTTAGCTTCACACAGGTGTAATTAGTGGAAGGTTCATTAACATGCCATACATCTATGGCATGGGACCACCGGCTTTACTTCCCCTCCGAAGGAAGGCATACTGAGAGATTTTTAACGCTCTTAAAAAATCCGACGGCTTCGGCCGGGTTTGAACCCGCTATCTTGGGCATAGAAGCTCAGCATGCTACCGACTACGCCACCGAATCCGCTGATAACATTTGAAGACCCCACGGTAAGAACGGAGTAGGCTAAGTCCATTTTTTTTTTTTTCGGAAATGAGTTTATGGCGCATTCTGGTGGCCAGCCATCGTCACTACAGATCAGTTGACATTAATTTCAAATAAAACAGAATGTCACCGAGATACAGAGGTTTAGTGGAAAGTCCCATATCCTCTCACTTTTTCATAATTGAACTAAAGTTGTTATTTGTTTTACATAGCCTACTTCCTTTAAAAGAAACCAGCGGGCCCGTGCGAGAAATCTCTCATGTTCATGAACCATACTTTCCCCAATAGGTTTATAACGAGAGACTTAAGGAGAAAGGTTGTTATGTTTTTCCTACGGACAAAATGCGAACTGAACAGCAATGATGTCACGTATTTTCCTACAGCAACAGTATTTGCAAATCGCACACTTCTTACAAAAATTGATATTTATGAAATTAGAATGCAATTCGTCACTGCTAATGTGCTTGTGTGTTGAGTCCATTCATTGACAGCTTAGCTGTAACACTCACCGGTTATTCGATATTTATTTAATTATACGATTTGAGTAAGGCCTGTTTGCCATCTCTTGATGAATACAGTACATTTGCATTTGTCAGTTGGCACAGGCTAGAGTAAAAGGTGGCTTTTCACCGATGTCTCAGTCTCACTCATGACTGTGATTATATGGAAGCTACTGAGGTATGGGTGGTGCTTAGTAATGGCATTCAGGGCACAGTCAGTGCCTGTGAATGCTGTGAAAGGTTTTACTCATAGGGTTAGGATTACTGTTCTGACTCAGTGAGGAAAGCAATGGCAAACTACCTCACTCCTCTTCTTGCCTAGAACGCATCAATATAGCGCTGCCTTGGGTTTTTGTGGGTATCTACTCATATAACGTAACGGCGGTGCTTTTGAGGATCCAACCAGCCTTCGGGATGACTACCTAACAGACAGACGATTTGAGTAGGCCTACTCATTCCTTTGATTTACTGTTTCTAAAATCCATACAAAATGATAAAAGAAATACCTCAGAATGTTAAAATGACATGAAACAGGCGTCACAGCGGCCAAAATGTGAAGTGGACAGCAATTATGGAGCGTATTTTCCTACAGCAACAGTATCTGCAAATCGCACATTTCGTACATTTTTTTAAAGTAATTTTTCAAAGAAATTATAGATATTTATGAAATTAGAGTGCAATTCGTCACCGCTAATGTCTATTCTCTCTCATTTGAATGCTCATTTGTCACGATCGGTCCCGTGTGAGCACCGCAGGAGGGATCTATACTACTGAAATAATACATATTAGCAGGTACCCGTGGCTTTGCTCGCGTCATAGTTGAGTTATGTTGCGTTTAGCTCTTGCAGTACGATAGTTTAGTGGCTTTTTATTTGGCATATTTCACGCAGCGTGTAGGTCACTGCAAGGGAAATGAATGAGTAAACGTATTGTACAGAAATCTGAGATTAGGTAGTAGTCTATTGTAGGTCTTACCTTGTTCACATATGTTCAGGCACATGAGAAGTAAACATGCCATTGCAATGCAAGAAATGGAAAGCTTAAATACAGTCTGGAAATACAAAAAGACATATAGGTTAGGTATCTTGCCAATGCCGCCGCGTTGCCCTGCGCTCTAGCGGCAGGTTCGCCTAGCAGAACGCCGCGGTACAAATAGTGTCAAGTCTTTGTTAAGCTATACTGGGTTGACAGTGCTGTATGAGCAATAGAGTAACTAACGGTATTTCATGTAAAGAGCCTCATTTTCTATACCGGTAGTGGAGAGCGCTACTCGCATCCACTTGGCCGTGTCTCGTCAAGAGCTACTGTTGCTTGGAAACGGCATGACTTGCCATTCCTTCATGAGTTTACTTTATGACTTTATAAGCCTCTTCTCGAGTGAAAAATGGTATTTATTTAATTGTGAGGCATTTAAGGAGTAAGTGAGTGTGTTTCGCACACACATTGGGTTATGCGGAACCTGTAGGTACCCCATATGTGTAGGTTGGTGTAAATAGGACATTATTTTCGGTACAAAACTGGAATGGGACCTTAGCAGAATAATATAGGGAGTGATGATAAATTTGGCCAAAAAAATATTGCTTACCCTCAATTGGGGTGTTTAAGTATTTCCTTTTAGTGTTGAAAGTTTAAATTCGCTCTCCTGAGAAATGTATTGAATGTGACTTAGCCCGTATTTCACGTGGAGTCTTCAATTGTGAGATTATGGGTTGGTTCCTATCCTATTGACAAATGTTTATCATCTAGGCTTACAGGGTGGAGACGCATCGTGTATCGGTGACTGTTTCCCGACTAGACGCCGGCCGCGAAAGCCTACGATCTAACTATTTACTGATGGTCTATAGCACTTCAATAAATGTTGCGCTATTATTAATACCGTTTATGTACGCCAGTGGGCTAAGCGAGTTTACATGAACTTATTTATGCTGTAGTGGAAAGCTAAAGGACTTCTGTTACTTGGGAAGCAAAATAACCAGTGATGGACGAAGCCAAGAGGATATAAAAGGCAAGTTGGCACTGACAAGGAAAGCATTTCTACAAAAAAGGGATCTGTTGACATCAAATATAGATTTAGGTATTAGAAAATAATTTTGAAAGCCCTTGTCTAGAGCGTCGCGCTCTATGGAAGTGAAACTTGGACTGTTGGAGCAGCAGAAAAGAGGAGAATTGAAGCGTTTGAAATGTGGTGTTACAGGAGCATGCTACCAACTACGCCTTCGAAGCCGCCCTAATGCAGACAAGAGATAGGTTGGTAGGACTGTCACCCCGGAATAGCAAGCTTAGTTATGTAAGGAAAGGTTGAGGATAAGATCTGTGGGGGTAGACCAAGGTTAGAATACAGTATGTTAAACAGATTGCCTCGGATGTAGTGTGTGAGAGCTATGTAGAGATGAAACGATTAGCTCAGGACAGGGAGGAATGGAGGGCTGCATCAAACCAGTCAAGAGACTGAAGATTCAAACAACAACGTTTATGCTGTAAATTATTTCGTAATGTATGGGCTCACAATAACACTCACCTTCATGTTATTCTATGCCGCCATTGTAATCCCATCCCTCCTATGAACTTCACTACATACTGCTGCCGCTGTATGACTCTCTAGTTTGCTTGGTATTCAGTCCATCTCCTGAATTGTGATTTTGTTGATTTGAATAAATTTCCATACGCCATATTAAACAGGCTTTTAAAGTTATTAAGTTTAAATGTTGAACTAGAATAAGTACACATCGGCACGACATATGAACCACAGATATTAAGCGTTAAACAAGCAAGATATCACTACGGATTGTTAACGGAATCCTCTTAAGCCGACAGAAATGAAATGCAGTTGTCGGCATCACATACATGTTTTATAACGTAATCTGTGCCCATTTCCTATTCATCCCATTTTATTGGACCGGTCGTATTGCGTAATAATCCCTCTGCAACACTACGTCACGCTATGTCGCACTCTGCAGTCATCTGTTTCCCCCATGGCCATCTGATATTGAAGTTGTGTTAGAAGTCAATACCTTTCTCTCCCGCAAACACTGGATTTAGTTGCATTGGCATCGTGTTCAAATGAATCTTTTGATGTCTCCAGTGATGACACGACGTAGGCTCGCTCGGAACTTGAACTAGAGGCCATCCGGTTACCATTGGAGTACCCGTTGTTGAATTTCTTGCCAGACTAAACAGAAAGAGCATATTTCATAACACAGACATTGTAAAGCTCAGACACACATTAAGCACATCATTGGATAGCGGAAGTTGCAGCGTTTTAATACGGATATGTGTTTGGGCTGGGAGTCTCTCTGGAATTTGGTTGGTTGGTTCCTCAGTTTAGGGGCTACGACAACGTGGTCATGTAGCCCCGTGTACTTTGGGTGTGTGTAGAATCTGTCTGATAACCGGTGTTATAGTGTGTTATCTGTGATTCAGATAAGGACTGCAGACGATCAATTTCAAGTAGTTCCTACTTTTTGCTACCAAATGCTACCGTCAACGACACCTAGCTGTGAACTTGGCTACTAGATGCCATCACAACCAGCACCTAGTGGCGAACGTTGGAACTTAATAGAGCGTTAATCAAATCTAACCTAGAAATTTAGCTTCAAACAATTCTAGTTAGTGGAATGTTCTTTTACATGACATAAATCTATTACATGGGACCACCAGCTTTACTTCCCCTGCGAAGGAAGGCATACTGAGGGATTTTTAACCCTCAAACTTGGGCATAGAAGCTCAGCATGCTATCAACTACGCCACCGAAGCCGCTATCTGGAATTTGCATCATCAATTTTCCGTTATCATGGTAACCATGGCAACTAATGTTCGTCATCTTAGGTATACTAGATCAGTAGCGTCATCTATACGCTGCTGTAAGACCACATGCTCTTAGTTACGTGTTTTTAATTCATCTATGTATAGCCTACTGTAAATCAGCAGCGTCATCTAACTTATACGTTGGTGTAAGAACACAAGCTCTTAATTACGTGATGTTAATATCACCCGACTCAGTGGCTAATTGGTTATCGTGCTAGGCTTTGGCCCGAAGGGTCCCGCGTTCGATTCCTGGCCGGGCCGTGGGGATTCTAATCTCACATGAATCAATTCCTCTGGCACGGGGACTGGGTGTTTCTGACGTCTTAATTGTATCAGTACCGAAAGTAAAAGTGAAAATAAAAAGTAAAAACGAAAAAAGTACACTAAAACAAAAACCATAAATAAATATATATCTACTTAGTATAAAACAAAGTCCCCGATTCTTGGATGTCACGGGTAATCTCGAGAACCACTCGATGGATTTTGATGCGGTTTTCACCATTCTGTAAAGAATATCTCGAGGAAAGGTTCCTGTAGTAAATAATTTATTTGTGACCAAAGGAAGTCAAGCAGTAACGATTTCAGTGAAAAAATCGAAAGAAAACCTGGCGTCCGTGCGTTTTTTAAGCATACGCTGGGCAAACCGTTAAACTATCTATATACTATGAGTGTAAGAATTGTTCAGCATGAAATGTTCTACAAAAAAGTCCGGGAGAGCATCTCTCTATCTTCAATACATACCCACTATAAGTGTTTTTACGTTTTCATTTCTTCCAACAATCTCCATTCAATTACTGAGGCGATCAGGGACAGATGGTCTCGTAGTTCCGCCCCTTAAAACAACTATAACTAATTAACTTACTGAGGCGACAGTTTACGAGCTAGGTAGGGGCGAGCCTATCACCCCAGCCACAGCCTAGCTAGCGGGCGAGCCTATTACCCCAGATACAGCCAGCAGCAAACTGTCAAGTCGTGTTGAGTTAAGACTTCAGAGAATAGTGGTTGTGTTTGGAGTTTCCCTGGAAGTGCAACTCGACTCTTTTTAATTTCGCCTGTGAACTTTTCGTTTCGCAAAATATACAGTCATGTTAGGATTGGACGGAAGGGGAATTTGTGTTTCATGCACCTCGCCATTCTTAAATTACGTCTGACAAGAAATCGTTGCACATGCATCTCCAAGATAATATAATTAATAGCCCAGTCAGTGATTTTAGCCCAGCATGGCGAGACGTAAAACGGATATAGGTCGTAGTTCATTGACATCGAAAAAAATAAACGCTTTTTACGTAATGCATTCATAACTGATCCCGGGTGAAGCCGGGGCGGGTTGCTAGTTTATATATATCAGAAAATAAAGTAGGTTTTTTTTTAAGAAATCATGTATGTATAGGTATGTATTTCCGTATAGATCACTAGCGTCATCTATACGTTGCTATAAGAACATAAGCTGTTAGTTACGAGTTGTACCCAAGTACACAGGGATAATAACCAAGATGTCCCCAGGCTACTGAAACACTATTATTTTAGAAACAACGTATCCATGCATGTTCATAGAAACTTTCATGTAATTGTTCATTTCTGATTGAATACTTTTTAATCGCTTTAACTAATGCCTGCCACTTCCTGTCTTCGACCCCACATCTTACGAACCCTTATGTCTTTATCAGATTTACCCCCCTTCTCCTTAATCGCGTGTTACATCTGTCAGAGGAACATTCTGTTTCGTGTGAGTCATGGGTCTTGGTCCACACGCATTTATAATGCTTGTCTTAGCGTTTTCTATATCTTTCTGCAATATTCTTAGATTCCCAGATATTCGAAACTACTGTATGTGTGAGGGTTGAACCATAATCGAATATATAATTCTGTTTGCTGTAGTTGAATTTTTCAGTGAAAATCAATGGAGATTTTTTGAGAACTTCCGGAATGTTATAACATATTGTGCGTGCTGTCGTGTATAAGGCTGTACATGCGATGCTTCATGTAAAAGTAATGTGAGGAGAATATTATGCCGTCTGTGCTACCCTGAGTAAACGAAACTCTATTTTGGAAGCAGTGATTGGGTCTTCCTTTGTCCAGGATGAAAGGGAATAGCCGCAATGAATTATTAAGTTTGTCAATAATGGCTGGTTGCTTGAAAAAATAAGTAAATTTGGCTATTCCTCGAGCTCACATAATGTTGGCTATTCCTCGAGCTCACGTAATGGATAACTAGTAGAAATTCTAGCATAGGCAGGCCTGCGGTCAGTGCACCTTCTGGTGTAGCGATTAGCGTTCTTGTCTGTCGTCCTGGGGCTCCAGGTTCGATTCCTTGCTCTGCCAAGAAATTTAATTCTGGTCTGAGGGCTGGAACGGGGTCCACTCAGTCTCATGAGGCAAAACTGAGAAGAAATGGGTTCGAATCCCATTTCAGCCATCCTGGAAGTGAATTTCCGTAGTTTTCTACTTCTAGTCCAGGCAAATGTCGGGATGGTTCCTTGCTTAAGGCCTCGGCCGCCTCCTTCGCAATCCTCACTTATTTAATCGTGTCAGATAACATAAATCCCTCCCTATATTATTCTGCTAAGATCCCATTCCAGTTTTGTACCGAAAATAAGGTCCCATTAACACCAACCTACACATATGGGATACATACAGGTTCAGCATAACCCAATGCGTAAGCGAAACGCACTCACTTACTCTTTAAATGCCTCACAATTAAATAAATACCTTAAAACATGTATATTTACAATGAAATAATGAAAGAATGCAACACGGTTACCATGGTAACAGAATCTCACTGGTCCATCTATTTCTGTAAGACGCAATGCAATTTCAATTATTACATTACTGTGAAAGTTTCCAGACGGTTATAAGGTTATCACGGAACCAAATTAAGCTGTAAAATTCATCAACACATACAGTATAATGCGCTTAAGGGAATCAAGGGGCACTCTAGATTTTTTTCACGCAATTTTCACGTGTGAGTGCGGTACGAAAGGTCTTTTTCACCCGACTATAAAGGGTCTCCGAAAACCACATTTAAAGGCCCTTAAATTAACAGTGTCTGTGATATTCCCAGAAAACTAACTTCGCTCTGATATACCTATGAAGGAATGACAAACCCCCAACCACTGAACCAGTAGCTGAATTGATAAAGTCTGATTATTCATACCAAGGATAAATCAGTCATAGCATTCATGATTGAGATTTTGCTAAGTGTACTCTTTACAACTAGAATATTCGCGGGCGAAGCCGCGACGGGTAATGCTAGTTATTATTACTACAGAATTTATTTTCCAAAAGTTGTGTCTACAATTTGTGAACGGAAGATGGAGAAAGGGTAAGTCCCACATACAGAGCAGTGTCTCCATCTGCATTCTTTAAATATAGCTTATTCTAAACAATGTGTGTTAAATGTTTTATACAGGTTTACTCACTCACACGCATAAGCACACATCTATGCACACTGTTACATTATTTACATATCCTTTAAAGCCTTCACTTTACGGCAAAATTGGCGTAGAGGAAGGTCTTTTGTAGCCTGAGACATGACATTCCAGGGTCGAGCAGAGCGATTGAAGAGCCCTGATTGGTAATTCCGGCACCCTAGTGTCTGTAAAAGCCTCAGTAGTTAAAAGGGACGTAAAACCAATAACATTTTTAATAAGGACTTGGGGCATCTTTGTTCATCGGTGTGTGTATTGTATTTGCCTGATAACCTGTGTTATTCAAGTTTCTGTAGCTAAACATTTGCCTGTAGGATTGGGGTAGGTGTCTTTGGACTTGAAATTTGGTTCCATCGTGGCATAGAAATTTGGTTCCATCGTGGCATAGAAATTTGGTTCCATCGTGGCATAGAAATTTGGTTCCATCACGGCATAGAAATTTGGTTCCATCACGGCATAGAAATTTGGTTCCATCACGGCATAGAAAATTAGTTCCATCACGGTATAGAAATTTGATTCCATCGCGGCAAAGATATTTGGTTCCATCATGGCATTGAAATTTGATTCCATCACGGTATAGAAATTTGATTCCATCGCGGTATAGAAATTTGGTTCCATCACGGTATAGAAATTTGGTTCCATCATGGTATAGAAATTTAGTTCCATCACGGTACAGAAATTTGGTTCCATCACGGTACAGAAATTTGGTTCCGTCACGGTATAGAAATTTGGTTCCATCGCGGCAAAGAAATTTGCTTCCATCACGGTATAGAAATTTGGTTCCATCATGGCATAGAAAATTAGTTCCATCACGGTATAGAAATTTGGTTCCATCGCGGCAAAGAAATTTGGTTCCATCATGGCATTAAAATTTGATTCCATCACGACATAAAAATTTGATTCCATCTCGGCATAGAAATTTGGTTCCATCATGGCATAGAAATTTGGTTCCATATCGGCATAGAAATTTGGTTCCATCACGGCATAGAAATTTGGTTCCATCTAGGCATATACATTTGGTTCCATCACGCCATAGAAAATTAGTCCCTTCATGGCATAGAAATTTGGTTCCATCACGGCATAGAAAATTAGCTCCATCACGGTATAGAAATTTGGTTCCATCACGGTATAGAAAATTAGTTCCACCACGGCGTAGGAATTTGGTTCCATCTAGGCATACAAATTTGGTTCCATCACGGCATAGAAAATTAGTTCCTTCATGGCATAGAAATTTGGTTCCATCACGGCATTGAAATTTGATTCCATCATGACATAAAAATTTGATTCCATCTCGGCATAGAAATTTGGTTCCTTCATGGCATAGAAATGTGGTTCCATATCGGCATAGAAAATTGGTTCCATCTAGGCATATAAATTTGGTTCCATCACGCCATAGAAAATTTATTCCTTCATGGCATATAAATTTGGTTCCATCACGGCATTGAAATTTGTTTCCATCACGGCATAAAAATTTGATTCCATCTCGGCATAGAAATTTGGTTCCATCATGGCATTGAAATTTGGTTCCATCACGGCATTGAAATTTGTTTCCATCACGGCATAAAAATTTGATTCCATCTCGGCATAGAAATTTGGTTCCATATCGGCATAGAAATTTGGTTCCATCGCGGCATAGAAATTTGGTTCCATATCGGCATAGAAATTTGGTTCCATCATGGCATTGAAATTTGATTCCATATCGGCTTAGAAATTTGATTCCATCTCGGCATAGAAATTTGATTCCATCTCGGCATAGAAATTTGGTTCCATCATGGCATAGAAATTTGATTCCATCACGGCATAGAAAATTAGTTCCTTCATGGCATAGAAATTTGGTTCCATCACGGCATTGAAATTTGTTTCCATCACGGCATAAAAATTTGATTCCATCTCGGCATAGAAATTTGGTTCCATCATGGCATTGAAATTTGGTTCCTTCTCGGCATATAAATTTGGTTCCATTACGGCGTAAAGAGTGTGGAAAAAATCTGGGAGGAAACCGCATCCAGGATCACTCCTGACAATATCTGGATTCAAACCTGCGATCTCTGAACTTGCAGCAGCTCCCCATTGCAGTCTTAGAGTGTGACTTGACATTCTCGGCTATGCTGCTGCGTACACTTTACTTTATTTAAGAGGTGAAGTCTAACCTTTATGCAGAGCATACGCCCTCAGTCGCTCGTAAAGCTGAATTACCATTTACGATTGGCATGTTCACAGTGACTTTATGGAACAGTAAAATGTAGTCTATATACTAAGTTTGGTTGAAATTGAATCATATGTTTGAAGACAGTTAATGTACGGTATAATTCACCTTGCTAGCAATACAAAGGTACAGGGATTTTTGACGTTTATAAATTAATATTCTCCCTTATTTGATGGATAGGACATCTATCTAGATCGTCAAGGAGCCAAAATTGATTGGTTCGATCTCAGACTACAGCGACAAATCATCGGCTATGCTGAGCGTGGTTTTATCCTCAAAATACTCGAATAGAACCTTACTTAAAATCCTGGAATACTTCTTCCTGTTAATGTTTTTTTTTTTTTTTTTTTTTTTTTTTTTTTTTTAGTCGTTTACCCTCCAGGTTGGTGGAACCCACGGACTCAGCGAGGGAACTCACCACTACCGCCTCTACGGGCAGTGTCCTAGAGCTGGGAACATCGAATCGGAAGGGATACAACTGGTGAGGTGGGATTGGCACCTCGCCCAGGCGGCCTCGCCTGCAAAGCGAACAGGGGCCTCATGAGGGAAGGTAAGGGATGGTGAGGATGGATAGGCAAGGAAGAGGGAAGGAGGCGGCCGTGGCCCTGAAGAAGGTACTGTACCCGATACCTAGTTTAGGCTATCGGCTACGCCAGCAGACATTAAGCTGTAGTTGAGGTTTTGGAAAGGATTAAGAAAAGATAGCGCACCGATCGCGTCAAGAAGAATGTGAAGATGACGTAGGAGGTCTAGAATCAAGGAGGCATTGATATCTGTAAGAAGATGGAATTATGGATAAAGATGTGAAGCTTTATTGAAATATTTATGGGATTATAGCAATTAATCATCTTAGAAGAGGATATATAACATGCATTATATGTGGAAATAATTTTATGGAAGTAAGTTATTTTATAACGGAATAGCCGAGATGATACGGGTTCGAGACTATGACCGTGACGTGAGAGCACTGTGGTGGGGGACTATACCACGTGTCCGCCCCAAGCAGATAAGGGAGTGAAGACAGTGTCAGCACATCCAGTTGAGCTCAATCAGACGAGCAGGTAAGAGCAGCTCTACAGCGCAAGCGAGACGCACCGTGAAGGTCACGTAACATACAGAAACTGTCACGGCAAGAGGGTAGGCGACAGTGCCTGCATCGCCGAGCAGCGAAGGCCAGGCGGGCTGGCCGAGGAAGCAATTATAGACGGCCGGGATATGTCAGAACCGAACTGCAAGCAGTTGAATACTTTATTATAAGCTTCATTTCAACACAGTTTAAACATTGCTTTTACGAATAACCTTATAACTATGCTGTTCTATAACACATTCAAAGCGACTTTAACTATTTCAATTATACGGAATGTTGTTAGCATAGGCACAGATCGTGCATTTATAAGATTTTTATCTTATGCAGTTTTCATGAATTACCTAATACAGACAAATACAGGGTGTTTCGTAATCTTGAACACTCTCAAGTAAAATTTTATTTTACGGAAGTGGAACATAGCAGTCATTTGAGATTGAACTTACAATACTCAAACTGAACATTTAACGGAACAGTGGCGTATCTTAGAAGAGGAGTAGGGGGTCCGCTGTTTCCATGAACTTTTTCGAGAAGGAGTTGGACAATATCCGCTATGGGTAATCCGAAGTTCAACATGTCCGAGTAGACACTGATAGAGACAAGATGGCACCGCAGAGCGATGGATTCGATTCCTGACGAGAGGAGTCCACCAGCTGATTCACTTGGGATTTCGAAGGCAATCGTCATTTCATGGATGGAATGCTATGCACGCCGATCGTTCGAGAAATTCTTTATGTGGGGAAAATCGACGATCTTGGAAATTAATTACAGCTGATTATGAAAGGTACTGTAAGAGTTATGTCTACCTAATGCGATTATTTTCATGAATACTGGGCACACATGTATGTTTTTCTAATAGGAGTGATTTGATTATTAAGACATGGTTTGAATTTATATACTTCGAATTTGCTAGAATATGGAGTGACCATATGATATGGCAGGCATCATTATTCGAAATTCTCACCATTGATTGACTTTATTAAGCAGATGTTTGGTCTTTTAAATTTTTCCAGCTAGGATATTTTTCATGAATAGTTTTTTTTGTGTAACGAGTATTTCGAACTCGTGATCTGCAATTGATTATCTAAAATTACTTCGTCAGTTCATTGCATACTAGCGAGTGTGTATTATTCATCAGTAGGGATTTTTTTTCCATTGGATTGTTTGGAGATATTAAGAAGTTATTCACTTTAGTGAATGAACATCGCTTTTATATGACAACTAGAAACTTGTTGATTCCTATCTGATACATTCACTCATATAGTCTACGAGGTGGGGTCCTTCGTATTTATACGATTGTATGGTGGCTACTCACCTTACCCATCGTTTAGGGAACTATCATCCAAGTCGACGGGGCGAGGTCTTTCGTATTTATACGACTGTACGGTGGTTACACATCTTACTTGCCATTGAGGGACTCATTTTTATCATCCGAATGTATACGAGATGTAAGTGAATTAAACAAGGAACTACTAGTCACATATCAGTCGAAATTTTGTTAAATAAAGTAACGATAAATGTCAACAGGATTGCATTTAGTAATTCTTGTTTGACAATCCAATATTTTGTTGCTATACTCTTTTGAGAGTAATTTCTGTTTAACAGCTGTTACAGCTGATGCTTTTGATGATTTTTATAATTGTGTTTGATACCTTTGAGAAGGATTTAAAGTAATTGAATCTTATGAGATTAATCATTAATGGTCAGATTTATTTTAAGGCAGATCAGTATTGCAGATTTTGATATGAGAGATTATAGCACATTGGTGTTTTTCTGTGATGTGAGTTATGAAGATTGTAAGAGAATTTATGCTATTCGAAAGCAGATCTTAAATTACTGAAGTAATATTTTTCCAATTGTTTAAGAAGTTGTCTAGATGTGATCAGATTAATTACAGTTATTGGAGATTGTGTGCGTTGATAATTTGAAGCCAGTTATATATTTTTTGTAGATCATGCAACATGGTTAAGTGAAGTTTGTGATAGGCATTTTGTGGAAGTTGCCATGTGATAGTTGCAACGGTGATAATGTATTTTGAAGCAGACATGAGGTCGTCGTACCCAGTCTAGCGCAATTGTTGAGATTCATGCTGTATGTGCTGAATATTTATGGAGTTTTGTGGAATAATTCTTGTATTCAAATGTGATATTTGAAGTATTGAAGAAATGTAATGTCGTTGTGGATAGTTTGATCCAACGTGATGTCGTGGAGACAATAATATTTTTTGGCATGATAAATTAAATACGAGATATAACTTGGAAGTAATAAAACTGTAAGACAACGTTCTATAAATCTTATTAAACAATTTGTTAGGAAATTAAACAAATAAATGAAGTTGATAATACAAGATTTTCTGAAAATAATAATTAACGAAATAATAATCTGAGATTTAAGCATATTAACGATCTGACCTAATGAAATAAAAATCAGAATGACTAGAAGATTGAATTTTAAATAATTTGATAAATTAAATTTTTGAATAAATCAATGAATTAAATAGATGGATGAATTAAAGATTGGATAAATAAACTGATTGAAATAAATTAATAGACGATTGTAATGATGATGAATAACTGAATTAGAAGGTGATAATTAATTAAAGAAGCTGATGATTAATGAATTTATATGGAATTAAATAAATTTAATTGAGAAATAATTGGAAGGAATTGCAACTTGAATTGAGAATTTAAATGATGTAATGGTGATGAATTAACGATTCTGACAAGAATACGTAAAATTTTGAAGTGAGAATTAATGTGAGAAATGTTTAATTTTGATGATGACGATAATGATAACCAACGAGAATTTGAATTTTCTGTAATTCACAGATAAGTGATTGTTAATGACGATGTAAATAGTGTAAAGTAATTATTCAATGTTTAAGAACATTTGATTAACATGTTCAACATTCAAATTATGCCATGCAAACCATAATTTACGTGATATTTAATATGTGTGATTATTATATGTGTATGTTTAGACAGATTAATAACTTTATTAAATCCACATTGATGTTAAATTAAAGAGAAATTAGGTCTCAGGTTTCACAAATGTCAGTGACGAAAGACATAGTGCTACAGTGATCCTGAGAACCCAAGAGAACTTTATAAATTTTTCTTGTTATGTGGATAACAATAATTTTGGATTAGAAAAGAGATGGTTCGATTTTTGGACAATGACAATTTAACTTTGGCATTCGACCATACTCTTAGGTAGGAATTATATTTAAAATGTCTGTCTGACTATCAAAGTAAAATAAATTTGTTTTTATCTTAGTTGTGATCTGATGATGGTGTGATGTTCCTTTTTCTTTCCTTGTCTTGAGTAAGGCTTATCCGGAAAGGAAGTGGTTTGCTAGGAATTCAGTTGATGGCGCCCATTTATATTTGCATTATTTCTATTAACTTATGCCCGTAACGACCCTAGAGATACTTTGTCTCGTGATACCCACTGCTTTTTCGATAACTCAGCTGAATTTCCGACACATTCCTTATTTGACTAGAGGTTCATTTAACTCCGCTCTGTCCCGGAACTCCAGGAATGCGATGTTATAGCAGATGGGTCATCGCATCCCCAGGACGAACGGGTACAGAGAGAGAGGGAGAATTGGCTTTATCCAACTAGTGGGGCTTTTCGATTTTGTTTATTCTATGGAATCACATCAGATTTAGATTACTGAGAGATTGATCTCAAGTTCATTTAAGTGTGTTACAAAATTTATTATACTTAGTCAGACAATGTACTTGTGTGCCCAATCCAGTGTTCATGTTAATCGTATCAGTATAATAACATGTTAGTTATAAGACATTTTTTCCTATACCCAAGTGAATGCAGGAATTGAGACATTGTGATGTGTTGTTGTCTAACGTCTCTATATTAAACCTATATTGAAAATATAATTATGTTGCCGGAAGATTTAGCTAAGGTGTTAGGAGAGTTACAGACGGGTATGTCTGGTATTGCAGAAACTATTTCTAAGATGGAAACGGAAGTTAAAGAACAAATTAATAATTCAGAAGCTAGATTAGAAGCTAAATGTAAAGAGAATGTACAAGCATTACAGGCTAATAGCGAAGGCAATCTGAACGACAGTTTAAAGTCATTAGAGACCAGATTACAGTTAATTAGTGAAGATAATTTAAAGTCATTAGAGGAAAGATTACAGACTAGTACTAAAGAAAATTTAAAATTATTGCTGTCAACTAATGAAGATAATTTAAAATCATTAGAGACTAGGTTACAGTCAAATAGCAAAGATGAGTTGAAGTCATTAGAAACTAGATTACAGTCAAATACTGAAAGTCATTTAAAAGCTAGTGAAGCTAACTTGAAAGATAACTTTAAATCATTGGAAGAGAAATTACAGTCTCGTAGTGAAGAAACTAACACTGAATTAGAAAACAAGTTAACTAGATTAGAGAATAGCTTAACGTTAAAGAATAATGATATGCTGAAGACTTTACAATTAGACATAATTGCAGTAAACATGAAAGGAGAGGAAAATGTTCAAATATTAAGAAAAAATATTATTGACTTAGAAAGTAGAGGAGAAGAAAATATTTTTACTTTAAGAACAGACGTTATGTCCATACAGAAAGACATTAAATCAGATGTATCGAAGTTGAGATTCGACATCGATGGTTTAGTGGCAGATGTAGGCAAAATTCAAGAGTGGTCTACCGAAGTATCTTTCGAGACTAAGATTAAAGGTCTAGAGACGAATCTAGGTAACGAGATTAAAGATTTAAAGACAGTAATTGGGACCATTAAAGAGGAAGTCTTAGGAGAGGTCAATTCTAATTTAAAATCGTTAGAAAATCAATTGCAGAAAGATATTAGGAAAATAGACGACGATATAGAGCAAAAGGTTAATGAAAACTTAGCTTTATTTAAAAATAGAGTCGGTGCAATCGTGGAAGAACGGTATAGTGAGGTCGATGCCGAAGCAAAAGAGAAACTTGACGGGTTAGATGAAAAATTAATCGCTGGTATGGCAAACTTAGAAGCGAGGTTTACGGAAAACAAGGAAGCAATGAAGATAGATTCAACTCTATTTAGAACAGATGTTGATCTGTTAAAAGAACAAGTCGCGTCAGTAAAGAACACGTGCGAAGGAGAAATTAACAAGTTAAGAATCGACTTAGACGAGAGTAACAAAACGCAGGATGTTACATCGTTAGATGAATTAAAGACGCAGGTCAAGAAATTAGCAGAAGACAGGATGACTAAACTAGAATCCATGTTTAACAGTTTCACCAGTCAGAATATCACATCAGGGGAAACATTGATAAATCAGACAGCGATAGACCGCAGTATGACTAATCAGGAAGCGAGCATGGGAGACGACCGTCAAATGCAACCGAATGTGACATTCGAAAGGGCTAGTTCAACCCCTCAGGATAATCAAAGTTCGAATAGGAGTACGTTGGGTCCAAGCGAACGATACTCAGGTCCAGTCACCATTATTAGGAACCTGGATGACAAGCCGAGAAAGTTTTCGGGAAATACAGGAGTCACACCAGTCGAATTTCTGCGAGATATTCGAGACTATATGGCGGAACACAGGGTAGCCAAAGAAAGAGAGCTAAGGATAGTCGAACGCGCCTTAGATGGATCTGCACTTACGTGGTTTAGAGCGTTCAGAAGCAATTTTGCGAACATGGAGCAATTTGCCATGGCTTTCTTGAGGAGATTCTGGAGTGCCGAGGATCAACTTAACGTAAGAGCGGAGATGTACTCAAAGCGCTATTCTACGTCACATTCGACGCATTATGCCAACTATTTCACGTCACAGCTGGCTAAATTACAGTTCCTTATTCCTCCATTGCCAGAAGAAGAGCTTTTGCAAGCTATAGCGAGACAGTTACCGATTGAGGTACAGCGATCACTGATAGCGTCGGGAGCCAATACACTGGAGCATTATGACGACATTTTGCGGCGATTGGACTATACAAGCGCACAGGTTACGCCTAGAAGTAACAGAAACGACAACAGAAACACGCAAGAAGTGAATGCGGTAGTCGTAGACAATGCAGCTCAAACGGACAGAAGGGATTCCTGGGAAAACCGACGGAACGAAGGGAATCGAGGAAATATCCGTAACGCTCGAGGAAATGATCGATATAGAGGACCATATGAGAGGCCATACGATCAAGAAGCGAGAGATAGCCGATATAGGAATTATAACCAGAATTCCAGATATCAGGACAGGAATCGATATAACAATAGATATCGGGGCAGAAA
Source organism: Meconema thalassinum (assembly GCA_946902985.2). Taxonomy (NCBI): domain Eukaryota; kingdom Metazoa; phylum Arthropoda; class Insecta; order Orthoptera; family Tettigoniidae; genus Meconema; species Meconema thalassinum. Next base: position 43,413,670 of record OX336391.1, on the reverse strand, counting down.
TAACTGGAACCAAGGTCAACAGTATAATGGGAACGACAGGCAGGATGGCCGAAGAAACGATCCTAACGACAGACGGGATAATCGTGGACATGAGAGGTCGAGACAAGAGGATAGACAGCCTAGTGCACCACTCGAAGAGACAGTGAGAGATGTCAATCGAGCAAGCACGAGTGGCGAAGGAAAAAAAAACGTCAAATTAACTCCAGAGAAAAATGCAAATCATTGGGAATCAATCGTCATCGTGGAAACGTATCAGGTCAAGGACGAGGATTTAATCGAGGAGGAAGACATAGTACACCGGGAAAATAGACATGAATTGCCAGTTATTAGTGTGGAAGTCATGGGAAAAGAAATAAAGACACTTGTAGACACAGGCGCTATGGTGAGCTTGATATCCATAGGTTGCCTGGATGAATTGAAATTATTAGGAGGAATTACAATGTTGCCAACTGTTGTTAGCAAAATTCAAGGGGTGATCCCAGACAAGAGTATGAAATGTAAAAGTCAGGTACTTTTAGATGTTGGGATTGGAACCAGAAGTTTTGAACAGATGTTCCTAGTAGTGGGTCAACTACATTTTGACATGATCCTAGGAGTGGATTTCTTAAGTGAGAGTGGCCTGATCATAGATATGCAGAGTAGGCGCATGTACTTTCAAGAAGGGGTCATGGAAAATCAAGAATCGGAGATGACATTCTTTAGAGAGGATATATTGGATGAGATTGTATGCAGCGTTGAAAGATCTATAGAAGATAAAATTGGCATGACAAGTAAAATAAATCCAGAAATTAAGGGGCAGTTTGATCAAGTAATTTCAGAATATGAGGATATATTCAATGACAAACCAGGTCTCATAGAAAATTTTACCTACAGCATCAAGTTGATGGATGACAAACCATACCATAAAAATTTATATCCCATTCCGGATAAATGGAAGGAGGAAGTTAGCATAATGATAAGCGACATGGAGAAAGATGGAATAATTAAGAAAATGCCAACTGCTTATTTGAATCCTTTAGCTGTTGTCAAGAAACCTAACGGTAAGCTGAGGATATGTCTAGATGCTAGAGCCCTTAATGAAAGAGTTCTTCCTGAACATGACAGACCACCTGTTATTCGTGAATTGTTACGCAGATTCAGAGGAAAGAGTGTCTTCTCGACAATCGATCTGACTTGTTCATATTATCATGTTGAGCTAGCAGAAGACTGCAAACAATACACAGGGTTCTTGTTTGACCATAAAACATATGTATTCAATAGGTTACCTGTTGGAGTGAAAATAGTGGTCCGGTGATGATCCGAGCACTAGATGAAAATTTGTCAGATGCAGTTAAGGAGCATGTGGTAAGCTATATTGATGACCTGATTATAGCGTCTGAGACAGCGGAAGAACATATCAGGCACCTTCAAATGCTTTTTGAAGATCTTAGGAGAACGAACTTCAAGGTGAATTTCGATAAATGTCAGTTCTTTCATGAAGAAATTGAATTTCTTGGACACAGAATCGATGGAGATGGTTATAGGCCCAATCCAAAGAAGATCATGGCAATTTCAGAGTTTCCAACACCACGAAAGATTAAAGAGGTACGGCAGTTTTTAGGCATGTGTCAGTTCTTTTCAACACATTGTCCTGAATATACTGAGACGATGGCACCTCTGCAGGATTTATTAAGGAAGGGAAATCGATGGAAATGGGACGATAGATGTAATCAAGCGTTTTTAGCGGCCAAGAAAATGCTGATCCAAAATATCAAGCTTGAGTATCCTGATTTTACAAGAAGATTTTTTGTAGAGACAGACGCATCCAAAATAGGTATTAGTGGAATCCTATATCAGTTGGATGATGACAAGAAACATAGGTATTTAGCTTTCACCAGTCGCAAGCTTAGGAATTGTGAGAAGAATTACTATGCAACTGAGTTAGAGGCATTAGCAGTGGTTCATGCTCTCAAAACGTGGAAGAAGGTGTTGTTTGGACATGACATAACAGTGATCACAGATCATAAAGCTCTCCAATTTATTATGAAGACAGACTTAGCGAGTGACCGCATCACCAGATGGGCTCTGTTCTTACAGAAATTTAACCCAACTGTTGTACATAGACCTGGGAAGTTAAATCTGTTAGCAGATGTGTTGAGCAGAAACCCTTGTGAGGAAGTAATTGTCAACCATATAAATTTGATTCAAGAGGATAATGGTACTCTAGAAAAGTTGAAGTTGTTAGCGCAAACTCAGAAGAGATATGCACCTTTGCGAAGAATTTACCGTTTTTTAACTCGCAGAATGGGCAATGCTGATCCGGATTTTCAAAGAACTGAGATAGAGGCTAGAAAATATCATATTATGGGAGGTGTTATATGCCAATATATCGACCAGGATCATACTAAACTTAGAGTAGTGATCCCACCCAAGCTTGTCAAACCAGTTATTTGGATGATACACCGAACTGCAGCTCATGTAGGTGTAGACAAGACTTTGGCTCTCGCTCAAGAAACTTTCGTTTGGAAACAAATGGGACAAACGATTCGCGACGTCATAAAGACCTGTGACAGTTGTCAGCGAAGTAAATACTCATCTAAGTTAATGAAAGAAGTTCCTAGATCAATATTACCCAGCAAGCCAAGAGAACTTTTCGCGACGGACATTTTCGGTCCGATTCCTCGTTCGACGAAAGGCAATCAGTTCGTTTTGGTAACAGTTGACGTGTTTTCGAAATACGTATCTCTATGCCCTATACAGAAAGCTACATCCAAGTACGTGATAAACAGACTTGAGAAAACAGTTATTCCGAGCATGGGGAAACCTGAAGTTTTGTTGAGTGACCATGGATCGCAATTTACTAGTATGGAATTTTCTACTGCTATGGAACGTTTAGGAATAAGGCATGTGTTTAATTCTGTACGGTATCCAGAGGGAAATCCAGCCGAAAGAATTATGCCGGAGATAAGTAAGCTATGTCGCTTATATGTGCCAAGGCAACACCATAGATGGATGGAAGTGATACCCATCATTAGCCAATGCTTGAATTCCACAGTACATGAAAGCACAGGACAGATTCCGTCCATGCTTCATCATGGATTGAAACAGGATAGACCATGGGACCGAGTCGTGAGGGCACCAGTAGATCCTCAACCCACACAAGAAAGAAGAGTCGAGATGGCAGGAGAGAGGCTTAGAAGACAGGCGGTGAAGAGAGCCAGGAGACAGGCAGGAAGGAGGTTCCACGAGCCATTTCAAGAAAATGATGAGGTGCTGATTAGGAAGCCAGTCACTTCGAACCTTCAGCTGAAGATCTACCATAAATTCGCTCCATTGTACGCTGGACCGTTCCGTATTGAACAAACATACCAGAATAATAGCTATAAGATTGTCAGAATGGATACTGATGAAGTTGTAGGAACTTTTAATGCAGCTAGCATCAGGAAATACCATCATGCTGAGTAAGGGAATTGTAGAGCTATCGTGTACATGTATTATATATAGAATGCCTGAGAGTGTATTTTTTTTTCTCAATCCTGATAAAAAAAAGGAGATGTACGGGAGAGATGTACCCGATACCTAGTTTAGGCTATCGGCTACGCCAGCAGACATTAAGCTGTAGTTGAGGTTTTGGAAAGGATTAAGAAAAGATAGCGCACCGATCGCGTCAAGAAGAATGTGAAGATGACGTAGGAGGTCTAGAATCAAGGAGGCATTGATATCTGTAAGAAGATGGAATTATGGATAAAGATGTGAAGCTTTATTGAAATATTTATGGGATTATAGCAATTAATCATCTTAGAAGAGGATATATAACATGCATTATATGTGGAAATAATTTTATGGAAGTAAGTTATTTTATAACGGAATAGCCGAGATGATACGGGTTCGAGACTATGACCGTGACGTGAGAGCACTGTGGTGGGGGACTATACCACGTGTCCGCCCCAAGCAGATAAGGGAGTGACGACAGTGTCAGCACATCCAGTTGAGCTCAATCAGACGAGCAGGTAAGAGCAGCTCTACAGCGCAAGCGAGACGCACCGTGAAGGTCACGTAACATACAGAAACTGTCACGGCAAGAGGGTAGGCGACAGTGCCTGCATCGCCGAGCAGCGAAGGCCAGGCGGGCTGGCCGAGGAAGCAATTATAGACGGCCGGGATATGTCAGAACCGAACTGCAAGCAGTTGAATACTTTATTATAAGCTTCATTTCAACACAGTTTGAACATTGCTTTTACGAATAACCTTATAACTATGCTGTTCTATAACACATTCAAAGCGACTTTAACTATTTCAATTATGCGGAATGTTGTTAGCATAGGCACAGATGAACATTATATCGTGCATTTATAAGATTTTTATCTTATGCAGTTTTCATGAATTACCTAATACAGACAAATACAGGGTGTTTCGTAATCTTGAACACTCTCAAGTAAAATTTTATTTTACGGAAGTGGAACATAGCAGTCATTTGAGATTGAACTTACAATACTCAAACTGAACATTTAACGGAACAGTGGCGTATCTTAGAAGAGGAGTAGGGGGTCCGCTGTTTCCATGAACTTTTTCGAGAAGGAGTTGGACAATATCCGCTATGGGTAATCCGAAGTTCAACATGTCCGAGTAGACACTGATAGAGACAAGATGGCACCGCAGAGCGATGGATTCGATTCCTGACGAGAGGAGTCCACCAGCTGATTCACTTGGGATTTCGAAGGCAATCGTCATTTCATGGATGGAATGCTATGCACGCCGATCTTTCGAGAAATTCTTTATGTAGGGAAAATCGACGATCTTGGAAATTAATTACAGCTGATTATGAAAGGTACTGTAAGAGTTATGTCTACCTAATGCGATTATTTTCATGAATACTGGGCACACATGTATGTTTTTCTAATAGGAGTGATTTGATTATTAAGACATGGTTTGAATTTATATACTTCGAATTTTCTAGAATATGGAGTGACCATATGATATGGCAGGCATCATTATTCGAAATTCTCACCATTGATTGACTTTATTAAGCAGATGTTTGGTCTTTTAAATTTTTCCAGCTAGGATATTTTTCATGAATAGTTTTTTTTTGTGTAACGAGTATTTCGAACTCGTGATCTGCAATTGATTATCTAAAATTACTTCGTCAGTTCATTGCATACTAGCGAGTGTGTATTATTCATCAGTAGGGATTTTTTTCCATTGGATTGTTTGGAGATATTAAGAAGTTATTCACTTTAGTGAATGAACATCGCTTTTATATGACAACTAGAAACTTGTTGATTCCTATCTGATACATTCATTCATATAGTCTACGAGGTAGGGTCCTTCGTATTTATACGATTGTATGGTGGCTACTCACCTTACCCATCGTTTAGGGAACTATCATCCAAGTCGACGGGGCGAGGTCTTTCGTATTTATACGACTGTACGGTGGTTACACATCTTACTTGCCATTGAGGGACTCATTTTTATCATCCGAATGTATACGAGATGTAAGTGAATTAAACAAGGAACTACTAGTCACATATCAGTCGAAATTTTGTTAAATAAAGTAACGATAAATGTCAACAGGATTGCATTTAGTAATTCTTGTTTGCCAATCCAATATTTTGTTGCTATACACTTTTGAGAGTAATTTCTGTTTAACAGCTGTTACAGCTGATGCTTTTGATGATTTTTATAATTGTGTTTGATACCTTTGAGAAGGATTTAAAGTAATTGAATCTTATGAGATTAATCATTAATGGTCAGATTTATTTTAAGGCAGATCAGTATTGCAGATTTTGATATGAGAGATTATAGCACATTGGTGTTTTTCTGTGATGTGAGTTATGAAGATTGTAAGAGAATTTATGCTATTCGAAAGCAGATCTTAAATTACTGAAGTAATATTTTTCCAATTGTTTAAGAAGTTGTCTAGATGTGATCAGATTAATTACAGTTATTGGAGATTGTGTGCGTTGATAATTTGAAGCCAGTTATATATTTTTTGTAGATCATGCAACATGGTTAAGTGAAGTTTGTGATAGGCATTTTGTGGAAGTTGCCATGTGATAGTTGCAACGGTGATAATGTATTTTGAAGCAGACATGAGTTCGTCGTACCCAGTCTAGCGCAATTGTTGAGATTCATGCTGTATGTGCTGAATATTTATGGAGTTTTGTGGAATAATTCTTGTATTCAAATGTGATATTTGAAGTATTGAAGAAATGTAATGTCGTTGTGGATAGTTTGATCCAACGTGATGTCGTGGAGACAATAATATTTTTTGGCATGATAAATTAAATACGAGATATAACTTGGAAGTAATAAAACTGTAAGACAACGTTCTATAAATCTTATTAAACAATTTGTTAGGAAATTAAACAAATAAATGAAGTTGATAATACAAGATTTTCTGAAAATAATAATTAACGAAATAATAATCTGAGATTTAAGCATATTAACGATCTGACCTAATGAAATAAAAATCAGAATGACTAGATGAAATAATGAAAACTTAAATAACCAGAAGATTGAAATTTAAATAATTTGATAAATTAAATTTTTGAATAAATCAATGAATTAAATAGATGGATGAATTAAAGATTGGATAAATAAACTGATTGAAATAAATTAATAGACGATTGTAATGATGATGAATAACTGAATTAGAAGGTGATAATTAATTAAAGAAGCTGATGATTAATGAATTTATATGGAATTAAATAAATTTAATTGAGAAATAATTGGAAGGAATTGCAACTTGAATTGAGAATTTAAATGATGTAATGGTGATGAATTAACGATTCTGACAAGAATACGTAAAATTTTGAAGTGAGAATTAATGTGAGAAATGTTTAATTTTGATGATGACGATAATGATAACCAACGAGAATTTGAATTTTCTGTAATTCACAGATAAGTGATTGTTAATGACGATGTAAATAGTGTAAAGTAATTATTCAATGTTTAAGAACATTTGATTAACATGTTCAACATTCAAATTATGCCATGCAAACCATAATTTACGTGATATTTAATATGTGTGATTATTATATGTGTATGTTTAGACAGATTAATAACTTTATTAAATCCACATTGATGTTAAATTAAAGAGAAATTAGGTCTCAGGTTTCACAAATGTCAGTGACGAAAGACATAGTGCTACAGTGATCCTGAGAACCCAAGAGAACTTTATAAATTTTTCTTGTTATGTGGATAACAATAATTTTGGATTAGAAAAGAGATGGTTCGATTTTTGGACAATGACAATTTAACTTTGGCATTCGACCATACTCTTAGGTAGGAATTATATTTAAAATGTCTGTCTGACTATCAAAGTAAAATAAATTTGTTTTTATCTTAGTTGTGATCTGATGATGGTGTGATGTTCCTTTTTCTTTCCTTGTCTTGAGTAAGGCTTATCCGGAAAGGAAGTGGTTTGCTAGGAATTCAGTTGATGGCGCCCATTTATATTTGCATTATTTCTATTAACTTATGCCCGTAACGACCCTAGAGATACTTTGCCTCGTGATACCCACTGCTTTTTCGATAACTCAGCTGAATTTCCGACACATTCCTTATTTGACTAGAGGTTCATTTAACTCCGCTCTGTCCCGGAACTCCAGGAATGCGATGTTATAGCAGATGGGTCATCGCATCCCCAGGACGAACGGGTACAGTACCATCCCGGCATTTGCCCGAAGACGAAGTGGGAAACCACGGAAAACCACTTCGAGGATGGCTGAGGGGGAATTGAACCCCCTCTACTCATTTGGGCCACCCGAGGCTGAGTAGACCCCGTTCCAGTCGTCGTACCACTTTTCAAATTTCGTAGCAGTGCCGGGAATCGAACCCAGGACCTCCGGGGCGGCAGCTAACCATGCTGACCGCTACGCTACGGAGGCGACCCTGTTAATTATTTCATTATTAAATGTATTCAGACTTGTGATTTTTTTTTTTGGCCAGTGCTAGAAATGACTCCAAGAAAGGTAGTGTGAAAAGTTGCGCTTCGCAGCCCTCTAATGACTTCTTCTAAGCAATATATAAAGTACTTGGACATATGTAATTTTGCAACTCTCTATATTTATTAAGAAATATATGCTAATGACCTTATGATATAACAAAACAAAGATTTTGAGCAAAATACATAAAGAATATTGTTATTTATAAACTTCTAATCACTGTTAGTTCACTGCCACTCTCTGAATTATCACTTGTAAGATTTCTTTAGCAGCTCTTGAACTCACTAGGGATACTGTCTATACATGTACTGTACTTCATTATATCTCTTGCTTTTGGCACTCTCACAGGTGCCGTTTTGCAACTGATTTAATTTCCTTCCTACAATTCTAAAGACTTCCTCATGGAAACTTATGTTGTCTTGCACTGTACAATATGCATACTACATAAAGAACAATATTCCGGACTCAACTCATTTATAATACAACGTGGACTTGTGCGGTTGTGCATCTACCTTCTTCAATTATAGAATTATTTTCAATCGGTCAACATGATTTCACAAAAAAATACATTTAAATAAAATTAACTTCGAAACATGTACAATTAAAAACTAACCCGAAAACACCAGCAGCGGTCATTTCAACTAAGCAAGCAAATACCACTTGGATTAAAAAAACGAAATTATTATGGGTACATAAAGAGTTGTTGTTGATTCTTTAGGGGCTTGGTTACATCGTGGTCATGTATAAGGTGTGTTCAAAAAGTAACGAGCTGGAGGCTGTAATGCGCAAACTGGTGACGACATGGGCTAATCGTGGCGTGTGTAACGAGGTGTGGTTCTTACCAGAGCGTGGAAGGTCACAGCCCGTCACTAGAGGGCACGCGTGCACGTCACGTGACGATACAAAGCGAGCAGCAGCATGCATCAATCGTCCAACCAAGACCAAGACAGTAGGCCATTCGATATGCTTTCTGGTGTGAATGATGACTGTGGGGCACCCATTGGGCACACACTTTCCATACGTGCAGTCGTTCCATCATCATGGTGTGCACACTTCCGACGCTCAATCCGACCACGGCGGCTATGGCGTTCACTGTCACTCGGCGGTCCTGGGTAATGAGTGCATCAACCAGCTGGACGTTGTCATTGGTAATGCAGGTGGTGCCCCAGACCGGGCATCATCGGCTAACGACACCCGTCCTTCTCTGAAGCGCTTGTGCCACGTCTTGACCCTTGCAAGGGACATGCAGTGTTCGCCGTACACTTGTGACATTCGGCGATGAATGTCCGTTCCCCTTACTCCTTCCGCTGTCAGAAACCGAACAACACCTCTTTGCTCTTCGTTTGACGCCTCCATGTCACTGTTTGCAATGCGACTGGCAGCGTTGGACGATTGATGCACACTGCTGCTCGCTTTGTATCGTCACGTGACGTGCACGCGTGCCTTCTAGCGACGGGCTGTGACCTTCCACGCTCTGGTCGGAACCACACCTCGTTAAACACGCCACGATCAGCCGATGTCATCACCGGTTTGCGCATTATAGCCTCCGGCTCGTTACTTTTTGAACGCACCTTATAGCCCCGTGAACTTGGGCATAAGTAGAAGTTGTCCGATAACCTGTGTCACTGTAATGTCTGTACTAGTGTGTGTTCTTGTATTCGAAGTAGGATTTGGGTAGGAATCGGTCGTGGCCTTAAGTTAGGAGCCATCCCGGCATTTGCCTGGAGTAGACGTGGGAAACCACGGAAATCCACTTCCAGGATGGCTGAGGTAGAAATCGAACTCGCCTCTTCTCATTTTTGCCATGCAAGGCTGAGTGCACCCCTTTCCAGCCCTCAGAGCAGATTGAAATTTCTTGGTAGGGCCGAGAATCGATTCGAGACTTCCGGGGTGACAGCCAAGGAGCCGCTATAACGAGGTGAACAGGGGACTTAACACTTTCTGTAGGTTATCGACCCCAGTATTTTAAAACGAGTAGATCGACACACTAAATGCTCGGGTGGAGATTAAGATGATCCAGTTCACTTTGCTACCCTGTTGCTTGAAAGCCCTTTTAACTCCCCCCCCCCTATCAAACGAATGTCCCTATTGGCATAATACTTTACACTTTCTACTTATAATACTGCTTCCTTTGTCAGAGTTAGTTTTAATGGAGGGCGAAATAAAACCGAAAGAGAACAAACGAAACCACGTCAATGAGGTGAGGTGTGTCTATGGACTATCTTTACTTTCTTTCGTGCATTCTTTGCTCTCCGTCAATCTTTCTCCCCTCCTCCTTCTTACGGATGGCCGTTGTTACCTAATAGAAGTCTTGATTCTTGAGTTCCCTTCCTCTACCAATCACGGCACGCAGTCCACAAAGCGCAGCACGAGAGCGTCGCAAGACACGCGAAAAGTCCTGGTACACTCCACAACAACAGACGGCCTCACGCTAGCCTCTTAGCCATATTATTCATTATTATTATTATTATCATTATCCCTCCCTATATTATCCTGCTAAGGTCCCATTCCAGTTTTGTACCGAAAATAAGGTTCCATTAACACCAACCTACAGGTTCAGCATAACCCAATGCGTAAGCGAAACGCACTCACTTACTCTTTAAATGCCTCACAATTAAATAAATACCTTAAAACATGTATATTTACAATGAAATAATGAAAGAATGCAACACGGTAACCATGGTAACAGAATCTCACAGGTCCATCTATTTCTGCAAGACGCAATGCAATTCCAATTATTATATTACTGTGAAAGTTTCCAGACGGTTATAAGGTTATCACTGAACAAAATTAAGCTGTAAAATGCATCAATACATACAGTATAATGCGCTTAAGGGGGTCAAGGGACACTCTAGAATTTTTTCATTCAATTTTCACGTGTGAGTGTGGTGCGAAAGATTTTTTTCACCCGACTATAAAGGGTCTCCGAAAACCACATTTAAAGGCCCTTAAATTAACAGTATCTGTGGTATTCCCAGAAAACTAACTTCGCTCTGATATAGCTATGAAGGAATGACAAACCCCTAACCACTGCACCAGTAGCTGAATTGATAAAGTCTGATTATTCATACCAAGGATAAATCAGTCATAGCATTCATGATTGAGACTTTGCTAAGTGTACTCTTTACAACTAGAATATTCGCGGGCGAAGCCGCGACGGGTAATGCTAGTTATTATTATTAGTATTATTATTGTAATTATTATCGTTAATTCCCCCTTAAGGAATTCCCTTTCTTCTTTCTTCCCAAAAACCTCTCATACATAAATTGGGCTATACAGAGGGGAAGACCAGTAATAATTGTCACAGTTTCTAAGGTTTTGCCGTGTTTTGATTTTGGAGGGCAGAAATCTTTTGTAAGTTTGATAGTGTTTTGTAAATCTATTTTGTGTTGTATATTTGGATCAGAGGATGAACGCTTAAAGTTTGAAACATGAAAGCCATTCTAAGTGCCCCATTTTTGTGTTTTTCATGTTAGGACATATAAATACTTGTTTTCCCGCCTAATGTGATTGGGCACCAAAAATTTTGTTTAGTGACTGAAAAGCTTTCTTTATTATTATTATTTATTTTATTTATCGTATGGCTTTTAGCGCCGGGAGTGTCCGAGGACATGTTCGGCTCGCCTGAGTCTGTAGCTGCTTACAGCGGACATCCTAAAGGGTGAGCTACAAGTTCCGTTCAATTTCAAGTAGTTCCAACTTTCGCCACCAGATATCAATGATACCTAGTGGCAAACGTTGGAACTTTGATAGAGCGTTCTGACGAAATCTAACCTAACAAATTTTGCTTTACACAAGTTTAGTCTGTGAAAGGATCATTTACATGCCATAAATCTATGACATGGGACCGCCGGCTTTACTTCCTCTCCGAAGGAAGGCATACTGAAGGATTTTTAACGCTCTTAAAAAATCCGACGACTTCGGCCGGGTTTGAACCCGATATCTTGGGCACAGCAGTTCAGCATGCTACCGACTACGCCACCGAAGCCGCTAATAAATTTATTATTATTAAATGAAAACATCTGAAATTGCAATTGTCCATCAAGGTTGCAAATAGACAATAAATATGAGAACTCATGTGTACTCTAATATACTACCCACGTCCATGAACCCAATCTTATTTCATTTTAAGAGCTTTAAAAATCCCTCAGTAGAGCCTCCGTGGCTTAGGCGGCAGCATGCCGGCCTCTCACCGCTGGGTCCGTGGTTCAAATCCCGGTCTTTCCATGTGAGATCTGTGCTGGACAAAACGGAGGCAGACAGGTTTTTCTCCGGGTACTCCGGTTTTCCCTGTCATAATTTGATTCCAGCAACACTCTCCACTATCATTTCATTGCATCTGTCATTCATTTAATCATTGCTCCAGAGGAGTGCGACAGGCTTTGGCAGCCGGCACACTTCATATCCTCGCCGCTAGATGGGGGGCTTGATACATTCCATTCCTGACCCGGTCGGAGACTGCAAGCAGGCTGTGGATTTTCAAAAATCCCTTAGTAAGTCATCCTTCGGAAGGGAAGCAAAACCGGCGGCAGTCCCATGTCATAGATTTGGCATGTAAGAGAACTTTCCACTAATTACAGTTGTGTGAAGCTAAATTATAGGTTAGATTTGACTACAGCTCTCAGGCTCCAACGTTTGTCGCCAGGAGTCGACTTGGTGGCATCTAGTAACCAGGTTCATTACTAGTTGTCATTGACAGTGGCGTTTGGCAGCAAAAGTTGGAACTACTTGAAAATTGAATGTCTGCAGTCCTTATTTGATTTATAAACAGATATCGCACACTAATACAGCCATCACATTTAACACCGGTTATCAGACATATTCGACACACACCCAAAGTACACGGGGCTATATGACCGCTTTGTCGCAGCCCCTAAACTGAGGAACCAATCAACCAGCAATCGTATTTCCTGATCTCGCGTTTGTAATCAATTGGTAGCTTAGCTTGCAGTCTTTGGCTGGGCGTGAAAGTTTGTGTGAGTACAAGTTTCTCGGCTTAGGTAAGCTTTCTGATTTTTTGTATTTGCGTGTGAATAGAACAGGCTGCAATAAACACTCAATATCCGTGCGCTTGCCTCGTGGCTTGGCGTGGCGTGCTAAAAGCCCAGGTCTTAAGCCAGGTTATCACATGGCAGAGCCAGAAACTTCCGCCCGGCCACTGGGATAATCTCAATTTCCCTCACCTTGCTTCAGTTCCCTTGTCTCCCTCCTAATAGCACCTTTTCTTTCCTGCACACAGTAGAGCTTCGGTGGGGTAGTTGGATACCATGCTGAGCTTCTATGTCCAAGATCGTGGGTTCAAACCTGGCCGAAGTCGTCGGATTTTTTAAGATCGATAAAAATCCCTCAGTATGCCTTCTTCCGGAGGGGAAGTAAAGCCGGTTGATGGTTGGTTCCTCAGTTTAGGGGCTGCGACAACGCGGTCATGTAGCCCCGTGTACTTTGGGTTTGTGTAGAATCTGTCTGATAACCGGTGTTAATTGTGATGACTGTATTAGTGTGTGTATCTGTTTATTAATTTAAGTATAGACTGCAACTTTGAATTTTTAAAATAGTTCCTACTCTTGCCGCCAAACACCACCGTCAACGACTACTAGGCCTAGTTCAGAACTTAGCTACTAGACGCCACCGCAGTCGGCTCTTGGCAACGAACGTAGGAACCGAAGAGGGTTGTTTACATTCTTAACCTATACAATTTAGCTTCACACAGGTGTAATTCGTGGAAGGTTCTTTAACATGCCATAAATCTATGACATGGGACCACCATCTTTACTTCCCCTCCGAAGGAAGGAATACTGAGGGATTTTTAACGCTCTTAAAAAATTCGACGGCTTCGGCCGGGTTTGAACCCGCTATCTTGGGCATAGAAGAAGTAAAGCCGGCGGTCCCACTAATTACAACCACAATTGTGTGAAGCAAAATTTGTTTGTTAGATTTGATTAACGCTCTATTAAGTTCCAACGTTCGCTGCGAGGTCCCACTTGGGGTGGCATCTTGTAGCCAAGTTCGCGGCAAGGTGTCGTAGACGGTAGCATTTGGTAGCAAAAGTAGTAACCACTTGAAATTCATCGTATGCCGTCCTCACCTGAATCACATATAACACACACTAATACAGCCATCACAATTAAGACCGGTTATCAGACAGATTCTACACACACCCGAAGTACACGGGCTACATGACCGCGTTGACGCAGTCGCTAAATTGATGAATCAACCTACATATCAGTCGAATATTCGCCAATTCGAATGTTTGAACACCACGGATGTCTGAATACTGCGGTTGTTCGAATCATTCAAACATTCAAAGTACTCGAGTATTTCGAAGGTAGTCGATTATTGTATGTATGTCTACTCCTTATTATTCCCGTTTCCAGAGGAGTCGGGGATAAGATGCGATGGAAGTTTCTACAGTTGGCAACACGCAGAGGAGTGATATTCTTGTATCATATAGCACGAGTGATCTGTAAAGCGTATAGGCTAATAGGATAGTGGCTTATACCTACAGTTGGCAACACGTTGAGGAGTGATAATTATTCTTGTATCAGATAGCAGGAGTGATCTGTAAGGTGGGTAATATGACAGTGACTTATTTCTACAGTTGGCAACACGCAGAGGAGTGATATTCTTGTATCAGATAGCACGAGTGATCTGTAAAGCGAATAATAGGATAGTGGCTTATACCTACAGTTGGCAACACGTTGAGGAGTGGTAATTATTCTTGTATCAGATAGCAGGAGTGATCTGTAAGGTGGGTAATATGACAGTGACTTATTTCTACAGTTGGCAACACGCAGAGGAGTGATATTCTTGTATCAGATAGCAAGAGTGATCTGTAAGGTGGGTAATAGGATAGTGACTTATTTCTACAGTTGGCAACACGTAGAAGAGTGATATTCTTGTATCAGATAGCAGGAGTGATCTGTAAGGTGGGTAATAGGATAGTGATATTCTTGTATCAGATAGCAGGAGTGATCTGTAAGGTGGGTAATAGAATAGTGACTTATTTCTACAGTTGGCAACACGTAGAAGAGTGATATTCTTGTATCAGATAGCAGGAGTGATCTGTAAGGTGGGTAATAGAATAGTGACTTATTTCTACAGTTGGCAACACGTAGAAGAGTGATATTCTTGTATCAGATAGCAGGAGTGATCTGTAAGGTGGGTAATAGAATAGTGACTTATTTCTACAGTTGGCAACACGTAGAAGAGTGATATTCTTGTATCAGATAGCAGGAGTGATCTGTAAGGTGGGTAATATGACAGTGACTTATTTCTACAGTTGGCAACACGTTGAGGAGTGATATTCTTGTATCAGATAGCAGGAGTGATCTGTAAGGTGGGTAATAGAATAGTGACTTATTTCTACAGTTGGCAACACGTAGAAGAGTGATATTCTTGTATCAGATAGCAGGAGTGATCTGTAAGGCGAGTAATAGGATAGTGACTTATTTCTACAGTTGGCAACATGCAGAGGAGTGATATTCTTGTATCAGATAGCAGGAGTGATCTGTAAGGTGGGTAATAGGATAGTGACTTATTTCTACAGTTAGCAATACGTTGAGGGGTGATATTCTTGTATCAGATAGCAGGAGTGACCTGAATGGTGGGTAATAGGATAGTGGCTTATATCTACAGTTGGCAACACGTTGAGGAGTGATATTCTTGTATCAGCAGGAGTGATCTGTAAGGTGGGTAATAGGATAGTAGCTTATATCTACAGTTGGCAACATGTTGAGGAGTGATATTCTTGTACCAGATAGCAGGAGTGATCTGTAAGGTGGTAATTGGATAGTGGCTAATGTCTACGGTAGGCAACATGTTGAGGAGTGATATTCCTGTATCAGATAGCACGAGTGTTTTGTAAGGTGGGTAATAAGATAGTGGCGTATTTCTACAGTTGGCAACAAGTTGAGGAGTGATATTCTTGTATCAGATAGCACGAGTGATTTGTAAGGTGGGTAATAGGATAGTGGCTTATTTCTACAGTTGGCAACATGTTGAGGAGTGATATTCTTGAATCAGATAGCACGAGTGATTTTTAAGGTGGGTAATAGGATAGTGGCTTATTTCTACAGTTGGCAACATGTTGATGAGTGATATTCTTGTATCAGATAGCTGGAGTGACCTGAATGGTGGGTAATATGATAGTGGCTTATTTCTACAGTTGGCAACATGTTGATGAGTGATATTCTTGTATCAGATAGCAGGAGTGATCTGTAAGATGGATAATAGAATAGTGGCTTATTTCTACAGTTGGCAACATGTTGAGGAGTGATATTCTGGTATTAGATAGCACGAGTATCCCGAATGGTGGGTAGTAGGATAGTGACTTATTTCTACAGTTGGCAACACGGAGAGGAGTTATATTCTTGTATCAGATAGCAGGAGTGACCCGAATGGCGACTAATGGGAGAGTGGCTTACCGGCGGGACACGCGATAAACTGGTTGTCACATGAATTATGACGGCCTCTCGGGAGGATAACTCCACCAGGGCAGAGCATATTTCACACAGTTTTGAACCCGGAATCGAATCTGATTCTCAAGGGCATACTACTAGATTGATAGCACTGCCGAGACAAAGTAATTGTCAAATATATTCCAGCAGTCGGAAGTCTAGCAGAGGACTTGCAGAATATATGGCAGCTGCCTTTCTCTCCTGATCGAAGGTGGATGAGGGAAGAAAGGAGCATGTCTCGTATTGGCAGACTTCTGTCCATTCATTTCGAGCCTCTGGCTGTGAATAGTGCAGCGTATTCGTGGGACGGCATCAGCGTACAGGATTTAATTTATATAAAGAAATATTCATTTCGTATGCCTCTCTTATACTTGGTTCTTACTTAATCTTGCTAAGCTACAATACCTGAAGTTTATATGAAATCCGAGTACCGCATATGCTTTTTCTCTTCAAAAGTATCAAATTCATTACCCAGGCACCGAGAACAGTCTGTCTTGGTGGGAGGCAGCTTGACAATTAATGAAGATATTCGCCGTGCCATTCCAATTGCGACGAACCCGCCAAATACTTGCCACAAGTGAATCACTTAATGCATTCAAAAAAGTGGACTTAAACAGGAAATAACACATTAGCAATTTTCTGAATTTATTCGTTTTAAGGATAATAATATCGTATGGCCTCGGGTGCAAGCTTTGTTATTTGACGCCCAGAGGGCAGCTTTCATGTAGAATTTTGTTGTTCCTTGGAACGCTATGAAAGGCAAGGAGATTAGATATCTAAGCTCCTTGAGACTATAGCGCTTTCTAGTAGAAAAAGGAGGAACTATTTTGTGTTGGCAGAAAATCCCGAGATTAATTTTGCCATTATGAACACGGGTTCTGTAGCATGCCAACAACGTATGACATGCATGCCGTGATTTTTGTCGCCTTTCAAAAATTACTTACCACGGCCAGGAGCGAACCTGCAAGCTTGGGGTTGGTAGTCCGACACGATAACGACTCAGCCACCGTGGCAAGCGTTTTAAGAATAAGGAATATAGTTAACTGCGTGGAGCAGCGATGCCGTTCTCGCCTCATATGTCCAAGGTTTGCGAGATCGAATCCCGGTGTAATCAGTGAGCATTTGAGGATTCTTTAAATGCGAAGTCAGCAGATTTATTAGCATGGTAAAGAACCCCTCCAAGGCAAAATTATGACTTCCTGTGTCTCTAAAGCCATAGTAATTACAAGGGACGTAAAACCAATTATAATACAAATAATTCATGTTTTTTGGGCTAATGCAGTGTGAAATTAAATAAGATTCCAGACGTTTCAAAGGGACCTTGCCTCCTTTTTCAATGGAATCAAACTATGTGGCCAAAGAAAGTATATCAATGAGATTACAAAAAAAAATACAAAAAATTAGATAAATTCCTCTGTTCGTCACCAGAGAGCAGCTGCCAGAAATTACTGTATGGACCACGGTAGAACGGCGGACAGAGTAGTAAGTAAGGAGAAGGTAAAGGGGGCGGGGTGAAAATATAGAATGAGGATGTCCAAATAAGGAGAAAGGGGGAGGGGAGGGGGGGGATGTTTAGACGGATATATAGAAACATAAACAAAAGGGAAGTGTATCTGAACGATACCTAACGCCGTACAGGCAACGGCGAAAAGACAGATGGAAACTCCTCCAGTGACGAACAAAGGAGATCCAATTTAATTTCACACGGCATTAGCCCAAAAAACATGAATTATGTGTATAGTAATCCGGGCCACGAAAGCCTTAATCTACATATTATTTGAAGTTATTGTGATTGATTCATCTAGAAGCTTGCGACATTCTGGTCATTTTATCCCAGTGTACTTGGGTGTGTTTATATCCTGTGTCATTGTGATGTCGAGAGTATCGTGTAAGGGCAGATGACCTCGTAGTTACGCCCATTAAAACAACAATAACAACAAGAGTAGCGTGTTTATTTGTTATTCTGACTATAATTGGGAAAGAGGTGGCCTCGACTTTAATTTAGGAACCATCCCGGCATTTGCTTTGAGTAGAAGTGGAGAAATCATGGAAAACCACTTCTAGAATGACTAAGGAGGGAATCTTTTCGGCTATGCCTCATCAGGCTGAAGTCACTCCTTTCTAGCCCTCAGATCATAATTAAATTGATTTTCAGAGCCTGAAAACGAATCCGGGACCTCAGGGGTGATAACCAAGAAAGCAAGCCACTGCATCACGAACTCGTAATACTGTATTATAACCTTAATAAGGAGTAGGAAATAACGAAATTAGGCTTCTGAGAAGCGCGCGGACTTCTCATTATGCACCACTTGTAAAAGCGCCTTCGATGGCGTAGTCGGTAGTATGCTGAGCTTTTATGCCGAAGATCGTGGGTTCAAACTCGGCCGAAGTCGTCGGATTTTTTTAAGAGCGTTATCAAACCCTCAGTATGCCTTTCTTCAGAGGTGAAGTAAAGCCGGTGGTCCCATGTCATAGATATATGGCACCTTCCACTAATTAAACTTGTGTGAAGCTAAATTTGCAGGTTAGACATGTTGGCATGTCAAAGAACCCATTTGAATTCAGTAGGCCGTGTTAATAATGGCAAAATTAATCTCGGGAGTTTCCGCCAACACAAGGTTCCTCATTTCTCTACTAGAAAGCGCTATAGTGTTCAAAGAGCTTAGATATCTGACCTCCCTGTCTTTCATAGTGCTTCAAAGAACAACGAAATTCCACATGCAAGCTACCCTCTGTGTGTCAAATAACAAAGCTTGCACCTGGCACCCGAGGTCATACGATATTATTATTATTATTATTAATGCAGGTTAGATTTCGTACAAACGCTCTATCAAAGTTCCAACCTTCACCACTAGGTTTCATTGACATTTGGTAGCGAAAGTTGTAACTACTTGAAATTTAACGGAATGTGTAGCTCACCTTAATAAGGGTGTCCGCTGGAAGCAGCTACAGACTCTGGCGAGCCGAACATGTCCTCGGACACTCTCGGCACTAAAAGCCATACGATAAATAAATAATAACTAACTAGTGTCTTGCTTGGTATGACCACATGGTACCTTGAACTCCATGCAAAATTTTCGACTAACCCCCACATCTGTTCTAGAAAAATAATAGGAAAGACAGATTTTATGCATAAGCCATGGTAATGTTGTATTTTTACTTTGAAAACATTGGAAAGTCAGCAGAAAATTTTGAAATTGCATATAAGAAGCAGTTTTGAATCTGATCCCATATGCTTTACTTCCTGTGATGAGCTACAACCCCTCCTTTCTGAGATCGACACGCTATAAGTCAAGATAAATGTAGCTCATTATTCAACGCTGTTTCACATTTCCGAAGTCCACGCAACTTGTTCATGCCAAATTACGATCCATCATAATCAAATCTTCGTCGTTCTTGTAGCTATCTTTCTCCCTCCCCTTCCCCTCTTACATTACTCAGCTTCTTACGTTCAGCCCCTCAAGACAGCCTGATAAAGTGCACAATGAAATGAAGACCACATAGAGAAAATGTTTAAAAAACACGTTTAGCTGCAAAATAAAAAAGCACATTAAAAAGGAATGTTACTCCTGTAACTTGTCATTTTACCCATCATTAAGTGCCATAGCAATAATTGCTATCAAGGATCGATAGAATCGACGTAACAACTTGCGATCATTCACACTAAATGAAGTTTTGGTGTTGCAGAAAAAAAACATATAATCATTGATGTGTTTTAATCCATCTATTCGTATTATAAAGAGACAGATGACCTCGCTGTTTCGCCCCTTAAACAATTTCGTATTATATGTATCGCGACGCGACGCTTCAACAACTGGGATCTAAGTCTGCTTGCCCTTGTTGCCATGGTAACTAGTTGTCTGAAGCTCTTCCATGCAACACGCTTCATCAACTGGGATCTAAGTCTGCTTGTCCTTGTTGGCATGGTGACTACAATAGTTGTCGAAAGCTTGTCCATGCAACACACTTCAACAACTTGGATCTAAGTCTGCTTGCCCTTGTTGCCATGGTAACTAGTTGTCAGAAGCTTTTTTATCCAACAGGCATTCTTGTTCGATTGTAACATCGTTGTTATGAAAAATTTAAGAAGTAAAAAGCAACAAATTATGAGCGTTAAATATCCCTCAGTATGCCTTCCTTCGAAGGGGAAGTAAAGCCGGCGGTCCCATGTCATAGGTTTATGGCATGATAGAGAAACTTCCACTAACTACACCTGTGTGAAGCTAATATATAGGTTATCTTTGAGTAACACTCATATGTTCCAATATTCGACCTAGGAGCCGACTGCGGGGGCATCTAGTAACAAAAAGCAGAACTAGTTGGTCGTTGACGGTGGCGTTTGGTAGCAAAAGTTGGAACTACTTGAGATTCCAATGTATGCAGTCCTTACTTGAATTAGAAACAGATAACACATTCTAATACAGCCATCACAATTAACACCGGGTATCAGACAGATTCTACACACACCCAAAGTACACTGGTCTACATGACCATGTTGTCGCAGCCCCTAAACTGAGGAACCAAACAACCAAATAGCAACAAAGATTTACTAGGGAATATGGTTTGGGGGCTGATGAAATAGATGTTTCAAGCCCCCTAAAATGAGTTACTAACAACTACAATAATCAAATGAAGCAGTTACATCGTATTCCAGTGCTTGGTGAAGCTGGCTCGAGTCTAGTCTATCCTCAATGAGCTCCATAAAATAAATCCCGCTCGACTATTTTTAACTTTCTCTCGCCCAGTTTGGAGCAGTTTATGGGGTGTCTCGGCCGCCCTCAAAGCTGCACTAAACGAACGTTAATGGCGCAAGTAGCGGCGGTCTCCAGCCTCCACGTTTTATGGCAAATATCGCTCGAGTACGCCATCAAATTCGTACATATATCAAAATAAAGTCTGTCTATGACTATGACTATCATCTTATCAACAAATAATGCCATTACCAGCGCAGCGTTAGCGACTGACTCCATCTGGATCTTGATACCACACTGCCTAATCGTGATCAAGTTCATCGCAACGGTCGATTAAATGATCCTACTATTCACTACATTTCCGGGAGTCGGTACAGCTTAGCCCCTTCAGAAGTTAACGATCTTAAAACATGTTTATCTCTTATTCTACCACTTACAAACCAATAAAACATTGTGAGGTTTGAAGCCATATTTCAGTGTTGCCTAAGTAAACAAAAGTTTGGTGCTTTTCAGTCGGTCAACACGAATGTACCCAAAAAGAGCTGGGTTATGCCCTAATCCTGAAATAAATTACATGAGATTAATAAATACACTAGGATGACCAGTTTCGATCGTCAAGCGATCATCATCAGATCCATTACACTTAGGCTATAACATCTATGTTTGAGAATACAGGTGAAAAATATTTACAATATGTACAATTATTTAGTTGCAGTATTGATAATGCAACTGTCGGTGTAGTATATCTAATGTTAGGTGAAATGCTAAAATGGTGATACAAATCCGGAGTTTGTCTGTGTGGGGTGATTATATCTACAACTATTAGACCGTGTACCGCTTAGTTGAATGGCTTTTTAGTCCACGCGTGGTGAAGACAGTTCCACGGTCTTAAATAGTTGTAGATCTTCCTGTATTCAATAACATACAATCTTATCTAGACTTGGCAACATCACACAAATAAACAATGCACTGACCTCAGAAGCCACATAGGAACAAAAGGGGGGAGAAAGGGAAAAACCAGTTTCGTCCAGTTAACACCCGGGTTTGTCGACCAAAACTAGTGCCAGAGTGAACACGAAACTGCTCGAAGTTCCAGTAAGGAAGACAAACCGGATAACTATCAGCCTGTATTATTACAGTATAACCATAGTTGATTTTTTACAACCATATAACCACCCCAAACAGACAAACTCCGGATTTTTATCACCATTTTAGCATTTCACCTAACATTAGATATACTACAATTAGCATACACCGACAGTTGCATTACCAAAACTGCAATTAATAATTGTACATATTGTAAATATTTTTCACCTGTGTTCTCAAATATAGATGTTATAGCCTAAGTGTAATGGATCTGATGATGATCACTTGACGATCGAAACTGGTCATCCTAGTGTATTTATTAATCTCATGTAATTTATTTCAGGATTAGGGCACAACCCAGCTCTTTTTGGGTACAGTCGTGTTGACCAACTGAAAAGCACCAAACTTTTGAAACCAATAAAACATTTTACACGAAAACTATCTCATGTGTAGAGTAAATGTGAATGTTTTAAACTGTCATCAGCACAGTTAAATATACAAATACAACATTCAAAATGGCGACTGGTAAGTTGTTGGGTTTCACCGTTTCCCTGATAAGTCAAACATTTATTAACCTATTATTGCTCTGTTTGTTGAAGGATTCTTTGTAAGGTAACAGCTACAATACTCACTCTGTTATTACATTTAGCATTTTCAGCCTGTTTTAATTTAAGGAAAAATAGGCTAATGAGATCACCTTTTGTCCGTGTGTGTGTGCGAATGTGTGTGACTCCCCCTAATAACTTCTAAACTGCTGGAGCTATTTAAATGAAACTCGGTATGGTCATAGTACTATTTTGGCCGACCCCGACCGTGCTCTTCAAATTTTATTACGTCTCACCAATCCAAGATGGCGGCTGTGCGAATATCTCCAAAACTGTTACTCGTATCACCCTGAAATTTTGTGTGATTATAAAGGGTACTACTAGACGTTCACATTTCTGACTTTCAAAAACCTGTTAACTACAAAACGAACATGGCGGCCAGGCCAATTGAAACATTTAAATAGACGTTTCTCGCGATTTAACCATCCGATCGCAGTGAAACTTGGTATAGCAAATAACTATACAAATTGAGTCGGTAGAGGCGCTGTGCTTCCAACTGAAAGAGATTGGGTCGATTTAAACCCAGGTATAGTGGATTTTAGAAGCTACTTTAGAAACCACTTTCAAAAACGCAAATGGCCCTAGCGCTCCCTCAGCCCACAACAGTTGCGTCATTGGTTTTGATATTTAAGGACGCTTAAAAGAGAGCCAGAGAGAGATACCTTCTCATGGCGTAGTGGCTAGCATTATTGGCTCGTACCCCTGAGCCGCCTTCTGTGGTACGTATTGAGACTCCAAATCCAAAGGTCCTGCGTTCGATTTCCGAATCTGCCAAGAAATTTACTCTGATCTGAGGGTTGAAACTGAGTAGACACTCGGCCTTGAGAGGGAAAACTGAGAAGATATGAGTTTGATTCGCACGTCATCTGTCCTAGAAGTGGCTTCTCGTGGTTTCTCTCTTCTATTCTACTCCAAGCAAAAATGCTGGGTTGGTTACTAACGTCAGGCCACGGCTGCCTCCTTCCTAATACGAGCCTCAATTACAAATACACAATGGCACAGGTTATCAAACAGCTCCCACACACACACAAGAATCCGGGGCCGATAACCTAGATGTTAGGCCCCTTTAATCAGTAATCATCATTATCATCATCATAATAATAATACCACCGTGTGTTCTCGGCTACCGGGTGCAAGCTTTGTTATTTCACGCCCAGAGGGCAGCTTGCATGTCGAATGCTTTGTTGTTCCTTTGAACGCTATGAAAGTCAAGAAGGCTAGATATCTAAGCTCTTTTAGACTATGGCGCTTTCTAGTAGAGAAAGAAGGAACTTTTTTGTGTTGACGGAAAATCCCGAGATTAATTTTCCTACGGCCTACTGAATTCAAATGGGTTCTTTAACATACCAACAACGTATGACATGCCGTGATTTTTGTCGCCTTTCGGCCAGGAGCGAACCTGCAAGCTTGGGGGGTAGGCAGTCCGACACGATAACCACTCACCCACCATGGGAAACTATCATCATCATCATCATCATCATCATCATCATCAGACAAGTGCACGGAGCTACGTGATCATGATGTCGAAAAGCCTCTAAATGAATCAACAACAACACACAACATGGTACCTCCTCAGGCTTCGGGTTCGACCTCCATCTCTTATTATTATCTGGAACAGGGCGATACCAAATAGGAGGCTGTCGGATTCTGTGTCACGAGGTGAATCATGGAATGAAACTGTCATGCTACCATTCGTTAACTTTGGCTTAGAATGCCAGTTTAGTGATTCCTTATCATAATCAAGGACTCTAATCAGGTCACCTATGTATCTTGTGGATATGGAACTCAGATACTTGAGACAAATTACCTCGAATGGCGGTGGTAACGAACATAGACGGTGTCGTTGCTGCAAGAAACTCAAAAATATGTTTCATCCTAGGTCGTCAACCACTTGAAATTGTCAGGTTCTTGGGATGCCAGTCTGATAAGCATCAGACAGTGAAGCCATAAAGCGCGGAGGCAGTAAACATTAGCCATGGACAGTGGCGCCTGCCATAAACAAGGGTGTTTTTACAGTCTTCATGCCGAGCAAATATGGTCGAAGCTTTTTGTGTCCAAAACATGTAACAGTGGCACAAAAAATATGCAGGAATTCTGAATACCACAGTCTAACGCTATGGAAATACATCCAGGTAGGCCTATTGATTACCCATAACAAGGACTCAAGATTAGTGGGTCGAATATGGAATATTTGTGGTTTGGAGGACGATACATGGATACGATTTAGTCATATTAATGTCGCGTATTGTTTCTATGTTGAATTTATTTATTTATTTAACAATCGACAGCACTTACAGTAATATTGTAAAATCATTTAAAATACAATAAAAGAATTGAACAATGTTACAATATTTCCTATAATTATAGCCCTGCGCGGATAAACAAAACGCTATCCGCATCCGCCCCGCATCCGCACGGCTGTTATCCATATCCGCCCGCATCCGCACGGCTGTTATCCATATCCGCCCGCATCCGCACGGCTATTATCCGCATCCGCCCCGCATCCGCACGACTTTTTCCGCATTCGCACGTTTGCTATCCGAATCTACTGGCATTACAATGATATTTTTAATTAGATAAAGCATACATTACTAAAGCGACATAAGTTACCGTATTTAGACATTTTACGAAAATGTCGTTCACCTAGGATTTGTATGTCATGTGCTATGTTTAAAGTGAATAATGTTATACAGCCAGAATTTCCTGTTCGGAGTGTTAATTATGCTTAATGACATAATTTGAGATTAGCTCAAATCATTATCTTACATAGCTTGCCACGGTGGGTGAGTGGATAGCGTGTCGGTCTACTAACCCCAAGATTGCAGGTTCGCTCCTGGCCGTGGTAAGTGATTTATATATTTTGAAAGGCGGAAAAAATACGACACGCATGTCATACGATGTTGGCATGTCAAATAACCCATTTGAATTCAGTAGGCCTTGTTCATAATGGAAAAATTAATCTCGGGAGTTTCCGCCAACACAAAGTTCCTCATTTCTCTACTAGAAAGTGCTATAGTGTTCAAGGAGATTATATATCTAACCTTCTTGACTTTCATAGTGATTCAAGGAACAACGAAATTTGACATGCAAGCTACCCTCTGGGTGTCAAATTACAAAGCTTGAACCCGGCACCCGAGGCCATACGATATTATTATTATTATTATTATTATTATTATTATTATTATTATTATATTATCATCTTACATGATTTTGTCTTGAAAGAAAAATTAGGGGGAAATAACATATTTCATAAACATCCGGGTTCTAATAATGATATTAAACATGTTCGGATTGTATTCTAAAAACTATCCGCAAATTTTCTGCAAACATTACCCGCTATCCGCAAAGTCACCCAAACTACATCCGCATGGTGAAACTTTTTGCGGATATCCGCATCCGCTCAGGGTTTTACCTATAGCATATCAGGTACCCTGAGACCAGAATAGTGGAACAAACAGATCACCAACTTGGTGAATAGCAAGGTGGTTTCAGAAAAGGGTAATCGTACAATGATCAGATATGGACTTTGTAAAAAGCAATATCATATAATATAATACATCAACCTATCTGTTAGTGGTCTTTGTGATTTTCAAGAAAGCATATGATTTAGTCGACCAAAGAGTGCTACTTGACATCGTGAGAGAATTCGGATTGGATGGAAAAATAGTAGTAAAACAGACCTTAACTCACACCCGCTCCAAAGTAAACTTTTGAGGGGAACTTTCTAGGGAGTTTGAAATTTAAAAAAAGCAGGTGTTAGGCAGGGTGATGGGCTATCACTGACCCTCTTCAATGGTGTTTTGGAACAGGAACTTCAAAAGAAAGGCTTTATGAACCTAATCTACAGTGGAGGTTCCAAGAACGGTGTCATGATCAACTGCTTGTGATTTGGCGACTCATTCTAGAACCACAGGCGCAAATGATAAATGATAAATATTTTAAAGAACATTCAGCTGGGCTCCAGATTTCCTTCGAAAAACAAAGTACTTAACGAACATATCCACAGCTCTACATGGTAAGACTGAGAAAGTCAATAGTTTCAAATACCTTTGGCGAGATTGCACAGATTGGAACTAGTGAAGGAGAAGCAAACAACAGCAGACGAGATAGGATTGCTGCAGCATTTCGTAGAATACACAGTCTGTACAAGAAAAAGGCAATTTCAATGCAAGCTAATCTCAGTCATTACAATACGGTGATTAAACCCGAGTGTCTCTATGGAAGAGAATGCCTCCGATTTACAGGAAATGCTGTTCTGAGGAAAGCAGAGAAGCTTGAGAGAAAGATCCTTTCAGAAAGATAATGGACCCGAAGAACGTAGCTGGACAATATAGATTGCGAGGAAGTACAGAATTCTATTGCTGTTTCGACATGTTTTGAATGGTTTCCAAACGGCAAATTTGTATCATGCACATCTCTGCACCTTGTCACCAGACTAAAAAGGAGACGAAGTTCCTTCGAGACAAGAAAGTGAAGGGTTTTGGAGAGGCCTGGCGATTCTCCGGGCATCAACCCCATTGAGAACGATTAGGAAGTAATGAATAGGAAAATTTCCGCTGGAATTATCACGGATAAAATTCGATAAATCGTAAGTATCATCAATGTATATAATTATGATGACAAAATTGAAAACAATTGCCTTATGTGCATTTGAGGTATGATAGATGGAGCTGTGGTCGTTGCAAAGGGAGGCTGTTTCGAGCTTTTCGTTAATATTTCAAATGGATAGTAATGTATTAAAATGGATATCGTCGCTGCGCCTGCAAAATGTTATTCTCTTCTATATATGTTTTAAGTTAAATCCAGAGCGACCCACCTTCCCTCTCCCCCAGGGGCTCACATCTAGTTGGACGTGGGTTGGCGACCACAGGGCCCCAGCTGAGTCCGGCATTTCTTCCACTTACTTAGCCGGGCTCCTCTCCGTCTTCTTTCCTGTCGGCCTCACTTGGTCAACTCTTGTCCCCTTCCGACCCGGACGGTATTAGGGTATCCGAGGCTTAGCGAGTCTCTTCCTTTCCCGCCTTAATTGACCCTTGTCTCATCTTTTCTGATACCCTCCTTCTGCGAGGGGTCAGCCTTCTTTTTCTTTTCCTGTTATCTCCTGCCTTCTGCTCAAGGCCCTCAAGGAGGCAGGGTGTATGTAGCCCAACCACTTCTGGTGCACCCTGGATATTGCTACACCCTCAGGGGCTCACGGCTGGTGATTTCGGGAGTTGGCGACCCCGAGGGATTCCTGAGTTGGGTCCGGTTTTTCCCCCTTTTATCCATTACCCGTGGGGCGGACCCTCTCCTCTTTCACTTTCCTATCAGCCTTTCATGGCTCTCCTTCCTTCCAAGTCCCTCAATCCTCATTCTTCGAGGGTTGAGGGCATTTCTTTTCCTCCTGTCCTTTATTTGACTTATTCTCCTTTTGTTTTCCATTTCTTCTTCTAGTATATAAGTTAGTAGTTAGTTTTAGTTATAGTTTACATTTCATTATCATCTTGACAATCACCCAAACCATTAGGGGCCGATAACCTAGATGTTAGGCCCCTTAAAACAACAATTATCATCATCATCATCCAGTCAGTCCTCCAACTATATGTGGATATACTGTATAGCTGTGGTGTCCAACCCGTTTTAACTAAGGGCCACATTGTAAATAGTTGAGAAATCTTACGGGCCAATGGGTATGGATTTTTTAAAGAATATAGGTGCAATGTGGTGAGTTTTGTGGCTGTCTGCGCTTAGTTTTCTTAGTATTGTTGCAGTTTCCTATATGTATTTGTAGTGGATAAAAAGAAACACTCCGCATCGGTAATTGTAAGGTCTCCCGAGTGAAAGACTTCAAGTATTTAGGTGAATGGATCAATGAAACTGGCAACAAAAGAAAATCTATAGAAGCAAGACTACAGAAAATGGAAACTGCTTTCCATTTGATAAAACAAGTTTATAACAAATAATGCCTCTCTTGGAATTGTAAGATTCAATATTATAAAACAGTAGTCTTACCTGCAGCCCTTTATGCAGCCGAGACAATTAATCTACAACATAAAACACTGAGAAATCAATTGGAGATTAAGGAACGCAAAATCATGCGAACAATTTTGGGACCAAGAATCGAAGATGAAATTCACCTTCCGAAACCTAATGCTGACATATATTTAAACATTACTAAAATCACAGACACAATCCGTATGAGAAGGATCCAATTCATGGGACATTTGGACAGAATGGACCTAACTAGGTTAACAAATAAAATCTATACGTTTTTGCAGAAAAAGGCAATTGGTACAAACAGGCGGAAAAGGACTTGGCTGAATTAGGTTTTCCCAACCTCAAGGATCGATAGGAAATTAGGAAAATTACTCATACACGGGGTTTTGAGGCAGAAGAGAGAAGACCTACCAGACACGTCTGGTCGCAGCAACGAAGACTCGTTCAATCGTTGCGCATGAAGAGTTATTGGGCAAACATCAAGGCAAAGAAGTGTTGATTCCGCGTGGTCCTAGGGGACCCATTCGCGCAGAAGAAATCCCTTTAAAATAGAAGTACGATGATATTCAATACACTCTTACAGCATGAATGACAAACAGTGAGTATTTATGTTCATTTGACATAATTATTAATCAAATTATGAAATAAAGTTCATGATAATTTAGTTTAGTGCGACGACTGGAACTTGTTTCAAAGTTTTGTATCTGTAATACCTTAAGTATTGTCCATCACTTCGTGGTGTAACGGTTAGCGTTCCTGACTGTCACCCTGAAGGTCCGGGTTCGATTCACGGCGTGGGCCGGACAAAATAGTCTCGTGGGCTGTATCCGGCCCACGGACCGTAAGTTGGGAAGTCCTGCAGATAGCCCAGCATAAATACTGTATTTCGTAAGGTTGATTTTACAATGTTCTCTTACAGAAAAACAGCCTGAAGTGAATTGTTCACTCTGACTAGGCTATATCTACATGGGGTTGGCGTTAGGGGAAAGAATAGAAGTGAACTGAGTTGTCCCATAGCGGATTTTGGAGGCGCAGTGAGTATTTGCTTTTTGGTCTGGGGATCTATCTGAAATTAGCGTCATCAATATTTCGATACCATGGTAACCAATATTCGTCATCTACTATGTAAGTAGCGTCACTACTATCCTATAAGATCGCAAGGTCTTGGTTATGTGTCTTAGTTACTGTACTATGTTATTTGTTTCGATTCACGAATCTATTTGTTAGGTATTGTCCATCACTTCGTGGTGTAACGGTTGGCGTTCTGACTGTCGCCCTGGAGGTCCAGGTTCGCTTCTGGTGTAAAGGCTCAAACGGGCTATACTCAGAAGACGGGAATTCGATTCTCACCTTAGCCGTCCTGAAAGTGGCTTCCCAATTTCACTCCAGACAAATGCCATCGCCTTCCCAATCCTATCTCTAATTTACAAATACACACACTAGCACAGCCAACACAATAACACAGGTTATCATACAGATTACTCCAAACACACACGGAGTTAAATGACCACGATGTCACAACCCTTGAAATAAACAACAACTAAACAGCATCGTAGTTACCTGTTACGAATGTATTTTTTGGGTATAATGTGTAACGCTGAACACTGTAAATATTATTATATTAGAATTGCAGTTCAATTTCAAGTAGTTCCATCTTTGGCTACCAGATATGCCACTGTCACCGACACATAGTGGCGAACGCTGGAACTTGATAGAGGGTTTTTAACCAAATAACCTACAAATTTAGCTACACACTACCAATTTTAGTGGTAGGTTCTTTTACATGCCATAAATCTATGGCATGGGCCCGCAGGCTTTTCTTGTCCTCCGAAGGAAGGCATACTGAAGGACTTTAACGCTCTTAAAAATCCGACGACTTCGGTCGGGTTTGAACCCGTGATCTTAGGCATAGCAGTAAATATTATCGTGAACGGAAACTTGCGGAACATTTTGAAAATGTATCCTCGACATGCCATTCTGCTCTACAACAGCCGATGCAGAAAATTAGAAAGTATATCGTATTAATGATTCTATGCATTTCATGCAACGGAGAAAGTGTAAGCTTACGTGCTTTTTTAAAAGAATGTTTGTCAACATCATTTTAGATGCAGAAATAATTTTTGTTTTGTAAATGGTGAAAGGATACATCGTATCAGATTTGCTGATGACATCGTAATATTTGCCGACTCCGAAAAAGAAATGAATAAAATGCTGCAAGTCCTAACAGACACACTTAAACTATGGAAGTTAAAAGCAAACAAACGGAAAGCAAAAGTAATCGTAGTTCGGAAAAATATTGAGGAAATTAAAACCAATATAAACATTGATGACTTAAGAATTGAACAAGTAAAACGATTTGTTATCTCGGTGGTATAATCACAGGAGACAATAGATGCTTAATGGAAGTGAAGAGAAGGATTGCATTGGCAAATAGTACATTATGCAACGAGCCTATAATGGCAATTATTAAGACACGAGTGTGTTTATAAAACGAGTTTTATCATTTCCATACGAGTGTCTTAATTACCATTATAGGAGAGATGCATACGACTGTTTATGTTCGACGATAATTATTATAACTATTTTATGTTCGAACATAAAATTTCATAAATATCTGTCGAGATTTCGCCAGTTTTATGTACTAAACAGAGCGCATGGCCTCCTCGATCACCCCACTATCACACTAGGCCAAGCAGTGAAATTTAAATTAGAAGGCCTTGGAACTCAGCGCAGATGCGTTGCTATCCTCACCTGATTGGTCAAACAACTGCTTTTTGAGCTCTGATTGGTGGGAGAAGCTGTTTCATAATGAACAAGTAGTTCCGTGAAGAACTATATAGCCTATTTTCATATATCCTGCTCATGTTAATTACCTCTAACAACATACAAAATTTCAGTTTGATTGTCGTGATAGATTCGTAGATATTGAGAACCGTCTAAATATTTCAGATGGTCGCCAGGTTGGATTTTTATTTTTGTACTATTACATTAAGCTTATTGTGTACGTATGGTATTCAAACTTCAATCGCATGATTAGAACACAGGAAGTAAAAACGAGATTTCAAAATTATGCACAGCAGCCATCTTGTGATTATGCAAACAATTGAAAAAATTAGATGCCAGTGGATCAACATTTGTATAAGCATTTAACGTGCAGCGTTTCACGGCACTCGGATAGTTAATTCGCGAGAAACGTCCATTTAAATATTTATACTTCGCGTCGCCGCCATGTTGGATTTGTGCTCACCAGGTTACTCAAAGACCTATAGGTGAACATATGTTCATAGTCTCTATAAACATAAAAAAATTCAGTTTGGTTGCTGTAAAAATTCATAGATATTGAGAACCGTCTAAATATTTCGGAAGCTCGCCAATTAGGATTGTTATATGTATAGGCCATAGAGTTATGTACCATTCAAGGACAATTATTGCCTAGGTTCAGTATTCAAACGTTCACTTCGATCGCATGATTACGACACAAGAAATAAAACTTAATTTTAAAATTTCGCACAGCCTCCATCTTGAGGTTATGTAAACAATTGAATTAAATTAGATGGCAGTGCATTACAATCTGCAAAATCATTTACTGTACCACATTTCACTGCGCTCAGAGAGTCAAATCAAGAGAAAAGTCTATTAAAATATTTCAAATTCGCTTGGTCGCCATGTTCATTTTGTACTTTACAGGTTTATAAAATATACATAGGTAAACTTGTATCAGTACCCTTCATCACCGTACAAAATTGCAGGGTGATATCTGTAATAGTTTCGGAGATAGAGAATGTCAGTGAAATATTTCCCACAGCCGGCATTTTGAGGTTATGTAAACAATTGAACTGAATTAGACTCCAGTGCATTACAATGTGTATAAACATTTGCTGTACGAAGTTTCATTACGTTTGGATAGTTAAATCGCGAGAAAAGTCTATTTAAAAGTCTCAAGTTCGCTTGGCCGCCATGTTGGTTTTGTAGTCACCAGGTTTTTGAAAGTCTCATAGGTGAACTTCTAGTAGTGCCCTTTATCACCGTACACAATTTCAGGGCAATATCGGTAATAGTTTCGGAGATATTGAATGCTAGTGAAATATTTCGCACAGCCACCATGTTGGATTGGTGAGACGTAACAAAATTTGAAGGGCACGGTCGAGGTCGCCGGGAATAGTGCTATGAACTTACCGAGTTTCATTGAAATCGCTCCAGCCGTTTAGATTTTATTAGGGACACACACACACACCTCACACACACACACACACACACACACACACGCGCGCGCGCGCGCGCGCACACACACGGACAAAAGGTGATCTCATAAGCCTATTTTTTCAAAATTGAAAATAGGCTAAAAATAGTGTTATAATGACTATCATTATGATGCAGTTTTCTGACATAAAATAGGCAGGGTCGAACATAAACAGGCATTTATGACTAAGAAAAACATTTTGTTCAGCAGACATATGAATATAGATGTAAGGAAATCCTTTGCAAAATCCTTTGTCTGGAGTACACTGCTCTATGGAAGTGAAAGTTGGACTTGGGGTAAATTGGAAAAGAATCGACTTGACGCTGCTGAAATGTGTATATGGCGGAAAATGACAAGAACGAGCTGCATGGAAAGAAAAACCAACCTGGAAGTCTTATGGGAAGTCAAAGAAGAGAGAAGAATAACGAAGGAAACGACAAAGAGAAAAGATAAAATTTATTGGACAGGTCATCAGACACAACACTTTCATCGTTAACATTCTTGAAAGGAAAATGCTGGGAAAGAAAGGAAGAGGACGGCCTAGGACGAAGTATTTGGAAGACATCAAGAATGGGATGTGACAATTACATGGAACTGAAACGAACCGCCAACGTCAGAAGAGTGTGGTTGCATCGACAAGGCCTTTAGAATATGATGAAGATGAAATCTCTCGTCTTACTAGTTTTATCAAATCGCCCTAATAATCTGATCGCCGATTGGAAGTCCGATTTCGTGTTGCACTGAGGCAGTTTTCGGATTAATGGTCACCATTTATAATCTCATCTGACGTAAGCATGAGTGACGTGGAACGGACCAAAAGATCTGTATAATCCGAATTCCCATTAGTCTCCCGCCCGTTCCAGGAGATATCAATCTTAAGTATCATGTTATGTCTGCGAAACAGCCTCCCAATCCTGTTATCAATTAGTCTCTGGCATTGTTCTGCTATCACGCTAGTAATTTGAGCAATCAGAGGCGGCCACTGACAATCTGAATTACCGCGGGGGTGGTGGTAAGCCGGAGGAACAGGGGAGAGCAGGTGATATACACCCCCCACCACTCTCTTCCCATCCCTTCACACGAGCGATGTTTACATTGAAATTAAATAATCTTTGTTGATGGTATTTGGTAAGCTGTGTTGAGTTTGATTGCGTTGTCGATTCTTTTTTTATCGAAATGAAATCCAGTCAGCCTCACTGCGGATAATAATAGCCTGCGTGCTACAGGGCCCTTTGCAGGTAAGAGGTAATTGGGCCTATTTAATAAAAATAAAAGGTTGTGATGAACATGTTCATGTTTTCACGCTAAGGGTAACTAATTAGAACACCATTCCGTTCATTTTCTGATATTCTACACTGCGACCATCATCTGGACATTAAGGGTAAACCGGACTTCAGTGACTAATCACAGAAAATGGGAACGAAATGTATTGATTGGTTGGTTCCTTAGTTTAGGGGCAGCGACAACGTGGTTATGTAGCCCCGTGTACTTTGGGTGTGTGTAGAATCTGTCTGATAACCGGTGTTAATTGTGATGGCCGCATTAGTGTGTGTTATCTGTAATTCAGGTAAGGACTCCAGACGATCAATTTCAAGTACAGTAGTTCTTACTTTTGCTACCAAATGCTACCGTCAACGACACCTAGCTGCAAACATGGTTACTAGATGCCACCGCAACTGGCACCTGGCGCCGAATGTTGGAACTAATATAGCGTTATCAAATAGTGTAACCTACAAATGTTGGCTTCACACAAGAGTAGTTTGTGGAAGGTTCTTCTTCATGTCATAAATCTATGACATGGGACCGCCGGCTTTACTTCCCCTCCGAAGGAAGGCATACTGAGGGATTTTTAACGCTTTAACATTGTCCCATAGCGGGTTTTGCAGGCGCAGTGACGATTTGCTTTTTGGTCTGGGGATCTCATTCAATTACATACATCTTATCTAGGTTGGCAACACCTCACATAAACACATCGCTATCACTCCCCACAGCACGTAGGAGCAGGGGGGAGAAAGCAGGGAAAACCAGTCGTTAAGATAACCACCGCAGTCTACCGCACAGTGAGTTCCAGTGAGCACGAAAACTGCGAGTAGCTGTTGTACGGAAGACAATCAGATAAGTAGTTAGCCTAAAATTTTATAGTTTATAGTTTAACCATAGTTTACAACCATATAATCTCTCTAAAGTACAATCTACGGATAGCTATCACTATTTAGCATTTCACCTAACATATATACTGCATTTAGCATACACTGACAGTTGCAGTACCAATACTGCAACTAAATAATTGTACATATTGTAAATATTTTCACCTGTATTTCAAACATAGATTTTGTAGCCTAAGTGTAATGGATCTGATGATGATCGCTTGACGATCGAAACTGGTCATCCTAGTGTTTTATTAATCTCATGTAATTTATTTCAGGATTAGGGCATAACCCATCTCTTTTGGGTACATTCGTGTTGACCGACTGAAAAGCACTAAACTCTTGTTTACTAAGGTAACACTGAAAATATGGCTTCAAACACCACAATGTAGCATTCGTTCACATAATCATATTCATCTTTACGAGCAGATGACCTTTATAATCCAGAAGCTAATGATCAAAATGCCTCTTAGCGCTAAAATAAATTTAGAACAATCATCTCGATATTCCGCCCCTTTAATAACAACAATCACCTTCACCACCATAGGCTGAGATCGAACCTGTAATGCTATTAGCGAAGCTTGCTGTATGCAAATATGTTATCTCATCAAAAAGCAGGAGATGTGGGAGGATATATGAGGGTGACTGGACGCGAAAAGTACAGTCTTGTGTACTTTCGAACTATTCAGCAGGAAAGATTACATATTCCTTTCAAAGGTACTTAGTTCCTCGAGTTCCTTCACATTTCAAAGACGAGGCAGCAGATAATGGATGGAGTGCGCCGCTAATACTTCCGAGCTACCCTCCTTAAGTGAACCTCTTCCCTCTCTCTCTCTCATTCCTACCCTACCCCCACCCCCATTCTGTGCTCTAAGCCTCAAAGCTTCCCTTAGTTCCTTCTTTTTTTATGAACCACTTATGGCAAATGCTATTCGAAATTCCTTTGCTCCCACTGCTCTATTGGGGTCGAACACTTGCTTCGTATTATCCTAGTTAGTACAGTACAGCTGGAATGGTTTTGTTCCAAAAACCGTGCTATGGTGGGCTTTTTGTAAATCGTTAGAAAAGCACAAAAAAAGCTTAACTCTAAATTTCGGAATAATTTGCACAGAGAGTTTAGTTTGTATGTAACGGAGACCCTCGCTTGCCCGCTCGCCCGCGTTGCAAGCCTGTCTCCCGCCAGGCACTTTGCCGTTATGCGGCGCCGGCGCGGCACTGAGTCATTGAGTATAGGAATTTGTACTTACCTAGTTCACAGCTGGTGCTGAAAATGTTCGCCATTCACTGCTACACATCGCTGGCACCTTTTTTATGAAACTGGCATTTACTCTCTGAAGTTCCTCAGCACCGATTGACTGTATTTCAGCTGTAATATAGTCTTTAAGCTCATTATAGTGTGAGGGTGTCTCGCATACACTCTATTTTTAAGCGTTCCCCACAAATAAAAGTCACATGGTGATAAGTCTGGGCTTCGCGAGGCCACACGTTCCGACTTATAATCCTAGTACCGAAAATGCGACGCAATTCTGTCATGGATGCTTCGGCAGTGTGAGTAGTGGCAGAATCTTGTTGAAAGTAATTTGACAATCGCTCTCCGTAAGTCAGTTCGTCAAAAAAATGGTCAAGGATCACATTGAAGTAAAAATTTAAGTACAAATTCCTATACTCAAATGACTCAGTGCCGCGAAAGCGCCGCATAACGGCAAAGTGCCTGGCGGGAGACAGGCGCACAACGCGGGCGAGCGGGCAGGTGAGGGTCTCCGTTACATACAAACTAAACTCTCTGTAGTATCATGTTGTCGGAAAACTCAAAACCATTTTGAAAAGCGTTTTTCTCTGAATCTACGTATTTTAAAGAAAAGTATTTTAAACAAAAAATGTAGAGGACATTGTCACCTACAATTTGTCTCATTGAGGTCATGTCATACGTTTTGAAATGCAGAAGCTAGGTGGCGCCAAAGTTTCCAAAAAAGTGTTGTTTTTTTTCACTTTTTGTCCTAGAAAAAATGTTTTTTTTAACAAAAGAGTGAATCAGAAATATGTTCCTCTAAAAATTGTCTGCAGTATTTATTTAAACGTTTGTTTCCCCCGACTTACCGTTCCAAAGTTATAGCGCAGCAAATGCAAATCTGCGTTGTCAGGCTACTATTGTTACTGCGGAGAGAGCGGTGGGCATAGTTTAGACCGGGACCGGTGTCGGACAATTTTCACACTTCGGCAGACTATAACTTTGGAACGGTAAGTCGGAGGAAATAAATGTTTCAATAAATGCTGTAGACAAGTTTGAGAGGAACAAATTACTGATTCGCTCTTTTGTGAACAAAACATTTTTTCTAGCACAAAAAGTGAAAAAACACTTTTTTGGAAACTTTGGCGCCACCTAGCTTCTGCATTTCCAAACGTATGACATGACCTCAATGACACAAATTGTAGGTGACAATGTCCTCTACATTTTTTGTTTTTATCAAAAAGGTTTCCTTTAAAATACGTCGATTCGAAGAAAAACGCTTTCCAAAAATGTTTTGAGTTTTTCGACAAAATGATCGTGCAAATTTTTCTGAAACTTAGAGTTAAACTTTTCTTGTGCTTTTCTAACGATTTACTAAAAGCCAACCATAGCATGGTTTTTGGAACAAAAGGGGTTTCTTCTGTACCAAGTCTCATAATGCCATCGTAGTAGTTTCTTACTACACATACAGTTCACGCCACGGTTTTTGGCCGCTCAGTCCTGGTTTCACAGTCGTACAGAGGGCAGTCTGCGAGCCTCACGCATGTGTAATTTATTGATACGTGAGTTTTTAGTTGCGCGGAAAGCAACTCACCTATCAATTTCACATGTCTGAGGGTCGCCGGAGCTCACCGGCCAAAATCCGTGGCGTGAGCTGTACTGACCAACCACATTTGTACTTCATATTTTAAAGTAAATGATCTATTTTTAAGTCCAAAATTTTTGAAATTATGACCTAATTTTTAATAATTGTATAATGAAAACAAAAGTCTGGTGCTTTTCAGTCGGTCAACACGATTGTACCCAAATGAGATGGGTTATTCCCTAATCCTGAGAAATATTACATGAGATTAATAAATATACCAAGGCGGTCCGGGTTCGATTCCCGGTCAATGCATGTGAGATTTTAGAAGTGAAATGCCATGTCCTGTGGTTCGGATTCCACGTATAAAGGAGGCCTCGTGGCTCATAATCACAAGATTCACGGTCACGTAAAAACTGCAATCTTCCTTCCTTCCTTTTTCTTGTCCATTATTCCTTCTTTTCCTACTCCGTCTTCTCCTCCACCTTGTTCTTTTCCTTCTTCTTCTTCTTCTTCTTCTTCTTCACCTTCTTCTTCTAATTTTTCTCCCCCCCCCCCCCCCCCAGGGGCTCACATCTAGTGGGACGTAGGTTGGTGACTACGGGGCCCCAGCTGAGTCCGGCATTGCTTCCACTTACTTGTGCCGGGCTCCTCTCCGTCTTCTTTCCTGTCGATCTCACTTGGTCAACTCTTGTTCTCTTCCGACCCCGACGGTATTAGGGTATCCGAGGCCTGGGGAGTCTCTTCCTTTCCCGCCTTAATTAACCCTTGTCTCATCTTTTCTGATACCCTCCTTCTGCGAGTGGTCAGCCTTCTTTTTCTTTTATCTCCTGCCTTCTGCTCAAGGCCCTCAAGGAGGCAGGGGGTCTGTAGCCCCTCCACTTCTGGTGCACCCTGGATATTGCTACACCGTCAGGGGCTCACGGCTGATGAGTTCGGGAGTTGGCAACCCCGAGGGATTCCTGAGCTGGGTCCGATTTTTTCCCTTTTATCCACTTTCTCTGGGGCGGACCCTTTCTTCTTTCACTTTCCTATCAGCCTTTCATGGCTCTCCTGCCTTCCGAGTACCTCAATCTACATTCTTCGAGGGTTGAGGGCATTTCTTTTCCTCCTGTCCATTATTTGCCTTATTCTCCTTTTGTTTTCCATTTCTTCTTCTAGTAAATACGTTAGTTTTAGTTATATTTTACATCTCATCATCATCTTCACGATCACCCAAACCATTAGGGGCCGATAACCTAGATGTTAGGCCCCTTAAATCAACAATTATCATCATCATCATCTCTATTTCTCCTACTCCCCCTCCTCCTTTTTGTTCATATTCCTCTCGTTCGTCCGCTCCTCCTCCTCCTGAGCAACTGAGTTCTCGAGGCCTGCACCTGTTTGAGTATCGCTGCTTATCGCTCCAGAGTGGAAGCAGTATTTTTATCCCTGCTAATTAGTTTCTCAGCGGCTGGTATCAGGTTCACAGAACGCCTTCGTGCCCTCGTCGGGACTCACGCCAGGCCAACCAATCTTGGTGTCTGTCATCGCACTGCGCGCAATCTACCTCGTGATGGATCGCTGGCACCATTGACATTGACGGATGTCGGCTCACACTGAGACCAAAAATAAGTCTTGCCTTACTGACCAGTAATCTTACGGTCTGACCTTTTCCATATTCTCACAGATATTTACACATTTCTGCTTCCAGATGTAGTGTTTTTCTCTCTAAAACATTTACAAGGAGAGTCACCACCGGGCACGTTCCCCTTCAGAATCAGGCTCTGTCTACCCGACTGCCCCCGCACCCGACATTAATTCGGGACCAAATAAAAACGAATCTCATGATGTATATTACAAGTTCCGCCTGCCAAGCCGGAAACTATTCTTTGTAACTTATGTCATCAGTCAGCTTGCAATTTGACTGGTACAGTCGCGTGAGTAGGATATGACTCAGCTTCTGCAGCCTCAACCGTAGATCTCCTCTCCATGTACTGTATGGGGCTCAGAAGAATGCTAGGCAGAGGAATATAGCCAGCGATAACATTGTGATATCTGCCTTCCCAAAAGCATTGCGCTATAACTCCCACTTGTCCTATTGAGTGCGTAACGGGCCGATATATTCTGCCGCATAGTATGCACGTTGTCATAGCAACGAATGATGTCTGTGTGTAGGGAACCTTCCTCCCATCGTCCTACTGAGTGCGTAACGGGCCGATATATTCTACCGAGTAGTAAGCACGTTGTCATAGCAACGAATGATGTCTGTGTGTAGGGAACCTTCCTCCCATCGTCCTACTGAGTGCGTAACGGGCCGATATATTCTGCCGAGTAGTAAGCACGTTGTCATAGCAACGAATGATGTCTGTGTGTAGGGAACCTTCCTCCCATCGTCCTACTGAGTGCGTAACTGGCCGATATATTCTGCCGAGTAGTAAGCACGTTGTCATAGCAACGAATGATGTCTGTGTGTAGGGAACCTGTCCCCCCCTCGTCCTACTGAGTGCGTAACGGGCCGATATGTTCTGCCGAGTAGTAAGCACGTTGTCATAGCAACGAATGACGTCTGTGTTTAGGGAACCTATCCCCCCCGCATACGCATTCTTCTGAGCTCCGTACAGTACTCTTGTTACGTTGAGCAGTACTGGACTTAAGTGGACACTATACTCCGTCAACGCTGTGTCCCTCGCGTTGTCCTGCATTTCCCTAGCTGTTACGATCTAGGCTACATACGCCAGCGCAGCCAAATTTAGCGGGACTTATTTCATAAATACGTAATAGCTTGATTATACACCAGTGCGAGACTAAGTAATCAATATTGTGGTTTAATCCCTTTATCCTCTTCTTCTTTCCTTCCTGTTACCATCATCATCATAACCACTTGACTTGACGTGGCCAGCTCCGTGGTGTTAGGATAGCTCGCCTTTCTCTCACCTGGAGGACCCAGATTCGATTCCCGGCACCGTTAGGAATTCTAGAGCCTGACATGAGGGCTCGAATGGGTTGCTTCGTGGTTGCCTTGACAGTGAGTTAGCGCCCCGGTCAGGAAAACCAAGATTAACGGTCAAGGGGACCCGACGCGCTGACCACGCTTCACCCCGCAATGTGTAGGCCATATGCTGAGCAGCGATCGATTGGGAGTCCAAGGCGCTTCATGTGCTTTTGTGCCATGTTTTTTTTTTAATACTTAGCGTGAGATACTGGAATTCTGAACGACTGTCTTAACATTATTTATTTATTTATTTACCTACTTGCCTACTTACTTACTTACTTACTTACTTACTTACTTACTTACCAACTTACTTACTTAATTGCTTACTTACTTACTTAGTTAGTTAGTTACTTACTTATTTACTTACCAACTTACTTACTTACTTAATTGCTTACTTACTTATTTACTTTCTTACTTAATTGCTTACTTACCTACTTATTTACTTACTTACTTACTTACCAACTTACTTACTTACTTACTTAATTGCTTACTTACTTACTTTCTTACCAACTTACTTACTTACTTACTTGCTTACTTACTTACTTACTTACCAACTTACCTACTTACTTACTTACTTACTTACCAACTTACCAACTTAACAACTTACCTACTTACTTACTTACTTACTTACTTACTTATTTACTTACTTACTTACCAACTTACCAACTTACCAACTTACTTATTTCCTTGCTTACTTACCAACTTACTTACTTACTTGCTTACTTACTTACCAACTTACTTACTTAATTGCTTACTTACTTACCAACTTACTTACTTACCAACTTACTTACTTACTTACTTACTTACTTACTTACTTACTTACCAACTTACTTACCAACTTACTTACTTACTTACTTACTTACTTACTTACTTACTTACTTACTTACCAACTTACTTACTTACTTACTTACTTACCAACTTACTTACTTACTTATTTACTTACTTACTTACCAACTTACCAACTTACCAACTTACTTATTTCCTTACTTACTTACCAACTTACTTACTTACTTACTTACTTACTTACTTACTTACTTACTTACTTAGTCGACTTTCTTACCAACTTACTTACTTACTTACTTACCAACTTACTTACCAACTTACTTACTTACTTACTTACTTACTTACTTACTTACTTACTTACATACTTACTTACCAACTTACTTACCAACTTAATTGCTTACTTACTTACCAACTTACTTACTTACTTACCAACTTACTTACTTACTTACTTACTTACTTACTTACTTACTTGCCGGCCCCATGGTGCAGGGGTAGTGCGCCTCCTCTCACCCGGAGGCCCCGGGTTCGATTCCTGGCTCCGTCAGGGATTTTAGAAATTGATGTGAGGGCTGGAACGAGGTGTACTCAGTAGCTGTCTGACAGCGAGGCAGCGTCCCAGTCACGAAAACCAAGATTAACGGCCGAGGGGACCCGATGCGCTGATCTCGCGTCACCTCAATATCTGCAGGCCAAATGGCTGGGCCAAGGCCCTTCATGGGCTGTAGTGCCAGGGGTTATTATTATTACTTACTTATCTATAACTTGAAATATTGAGGATGAAGAGGTAATGTAAATTGGAGTAGACAGTTGCAATCCTAAACTTGGCGACTGAAACTCGAGACCCGTTCCCCTCATCCAATCCACTCTTCTACTAGGGACTGACCTTTCTAAAGTATCCACAGAATTACTCACGCACGTTTTTTAAAAAGCACATTCTAATCTAATATACAGTGGCTCAGAAAGGTCGGTGACAGTTTTTGGAGGGGTATAAAGATCAGTGGATGGCATTTCCCACTCTCGCTACCTGTGTGGGGAAAGGTCGCCTTGCTGTTTGCAACTGGACAGCAAGTGTTTCATGGTTCAAATAATTAGAAAGCTCGATGGCTGTCTTAATGACCTGCTATTGTGAGCTGACAGGAGGGATGATTTTAATTGCCTAACAGCTATTGTTACAAACGGAAAGGTCAAAATAAAGAGCGGGTATGGAAAATTGGAAGTGATTTAATCATTAAGGTCTATTATTCCCTTTTACAATTAAGGACATTTAGAAAGTACAGTTTTCAAAGCATACGTACATGGAACCTGTACGCACGGATCAAATTATGATGGTAATTCCGTCCTTAAAGACTTAATCAATATAGCCTATCTGTAATATTGCGACCTAACAGAGTGCCAGCTCAAACATTCTGAGATGTTAAGTCTATGGTTTTTAGACAGTTCGTGGTCCTGGGAACTTTGAAAACATGCATGTGTGTTCTCTTATCTATGGTTGGTTCCGCAGTTTAGGGGCTGCGACAACGCGGTCATATAGCCCCGTGTACTTTGGGTGTGTGTAGAATTTGTCTGATAACCGGTGTTAGTTGTTATGGCTATATTAGTGTGTGTTATCTGTAATTCAAGTAAGGACTGCACACGATCAATTCAAGTAGTTCCTTGTACCTTCCAAGCAGCGTGCTAGAATGTTGCCCTGAATAGGATCTTCAGTTTGTCAGCAGACTAAATGTACTGGCACGCAGCGTACATTTAAGTTGCATATCATTATTTTGAAAACAACATTTACAAACAGCACAGCAGAGATATATTAAAACGAGTGGCGGCGTTTTGTAAGT
This sequence comes from Meconema thalassinum, assembly GCA_946902985.2. Taxonomy (NCBI): domain Eukaryota; kingdom Metazoa; phylum Arthropoda; class Insecta; order Orthoptera; family Tettigoniidae; genus Meconema; species Meconema thalassinum. The sequence continues at coordinate 43,370,148 of OX336391.1, read as the reverse complement.
TAGCCCTGCGTGTTGCCCGAATACTTGCTATGGAGAAGGAAATAAATATATTTGGCAGTAATCTGTGATCATAGATCACCGTGCCTATCACTTAGTATGTATCTGATAAGGCTCGGAGTTCGTGACGTATCACGTGCTGTCGAATATGTTGTAGCGTGCTTCCTTTGATTTATACGAGTTTGAAAGTTGAAAACTAGGCGATGTACTGTTCATCATAGACCAGACAGTTCGTGCAGTGCTGTCTCATAAGACGTCTATACATCATCGTTTTATTGGCCATTGTTGGTCTTCACTTTCTTCACAATGGCTTGTCTCTTTAATCCCCAGTTACTCGACATGATGTATCATGCTCATGCCTGTTACTCTTATTGCATCCATTTTGTCAGCAAAGCTATCTTGCTTTATACTCCAGTGGTTCCCCACCCGTAGACGTCTACGGACCACGCAGCCTGAAATTGAATCATGTACAGACCACCCCCACCTGCTATCAGCGCCTTCGTCAACATTCAAAGGTGATTAAGCAGGTTTTTAGAACACATTATTATTAATAATAATATAAAATTGTTAAATTCAACATTATAAAACAGTAGTCTTACCTGCAGCCCTCTATGCAGCCGAGACACTTAATCTGCAACACAAAACACTGAGAAATCAATTCAAGATTAAGGAACGCAAAATCATGTGAAAATTTTGGAACCAAGAATCAAAGATGGAATTCACCTTCCGAAACCTAATGCTGACATATATTTAAAAATTACTAAAATCACAGACACAATCCGTATGAGAAGGAACCAATCCATGGGACATTTGGGCAGAATGGACCATACTAGGTTAACACATAAAATCTATACCTTTTTGCAGTAAAAAGGCAACAAGGTCCAATTGGTACAAACAGGCGGAAAAGGACTTGGCTGAATTAGTTTTTCCCAATCTCAAGGGTTGAGAGGAAATTAGGAAAATTACTCATACACGGGGTTTTGAGGAAGAAGTGAGAAGACCTACCAGACACGACTGGTCGCAGCAACGAAGACTCGCTCAATTTTTGCGCATGAAGAGTTATTGGGCAAACATCATGGCCAATAAGTGTTGATTCCGCGTGGTCCTAGGAGATCCATTCGCGCAGATGGAGAAGAAGAAGAAGAAGAAGAAGAAGAAGAATATAAAATATAATATAATAATAATAATAATAATAAAAAGAAGTTCGAGCTCATCTTCAAACCACCCACGGCCAGATCTTAAAAGTTCAAAAGTTTAAATTTCTTGGTGAGTGGATCGAACCAAATAATTCTGAAAAGTTCGCCATCTCAACACTAGTCAATAAATTCGAAACAGCCTTCCATCTCTCACACTAACAGTACAATAAAAAAAAAGTCCTTCTCTAGGAATGCAAAGTTAAGACATTATCAAACTGTGATTATACCGGAAGCACTGTGTGCAGCGGAATGCCTAACAAGCCGCGTACCAGGCCCGATCGAGAGACTTGAAGTTAAGGAAAGAAAGATCATCAGGAAAATTCTTGGTCCTAAGTTAACAGATGGAGGTTACAAGCTCTGGTGTAATTCAGAAATAGGCTATACTTCCACACTGAAAAGATCTCAAGTGTGATCCAGAAACGGAGAATAACATTCTATGTCCACCTCCTCAGAATGCCAGTCAGTAGATTTTCCAACCGTCTCTTATCATACTTCCGAGGTTTAAAGGTGATGCCTCTTTAGTTGGTGGAAGTGGATAAGGACTTGTTAAAGTTTGAAATTTCCGAATGAGACATCTTGCTCAGAACCCCATTGAACCAAAACTCCGTCAGGTTCATCAAGAGGATGTAAAAATCGGCAAGAGATTTGTTCACTCGGATGAATGAAAGAAATCCCAATCCGAAAGGATGAAGGCGTGGTGGGCTAACAAGAAGAAAAACAGTTGAGATCTCGCGGTCCCTAGTGGATATATGACGTCACGGGATTCACTGACCCCCTCTCTACAGAATATCCTCGTCTGTCCCCAGTACTCGGCACACACCAATACAGTTTCCTTACAACTGCGTTTGATATGCTTGTGTACTCATTTGGCTTGTGTCTGAGTTAGTAAGAGTGTTAATATATGAAAAAAAAAAACACTCAATTTTCCTCGATTATATTTTCACAGTAAGATCATCACAAAGATATTAATTCTTACTCAAACACATGATTTTATCATTCGCAACCTCAAAATTTCCATGCATATATAATATCCACATTTCTGATACCCTAGAGGCTTTGTTTGCGTAGTTGGTAGCATGCTGAGATTCTATGCCCAAGATCGTGGGTTCAAACTCGGCCGAAGTCATCGGATTTTTAAGAGCGTTAAAGATTCCTCCGTATGCCTTCCTTCGGAGGGGAAGTAAAGCTGGTGGGCCCATGTCATACATTTATGGCATGAAATGCACCTTCTACTAACTACAATTGTGTAAAACTAAATTTGTAGGTTAGATTTTATTAACGCTCTATAAATTCCAACGTTCGTCGCCAGATACTGGTTGTGGTGGCATCTAGTAGCCAAGTTCACAGCTAGGTGTCGTTGACGGTAGCATTTGGTTGCAAAAGTAGGAACTACTTGAAATTGATCATCTTCAGTCCTTATCTGAATTACAGATAACACACACTAATACAGCCATAACAATTATCACCGGTTATCAGACAGATTCTACACACACCCAAAGTACACGGGGCTACATGACCACATTGACGTAGCCCTTAAACTGATACTTTCAACTTCAAGCTGTTTCTCTTTTTTTAAGAACTATATCTTCCGACTTTATTATATACTTATAACAGATCTGAATTTTTTAGAATTTATATATGAACGGTATTTTAGCCTTTTGAAAACTAGTATTATTAGAAATATTTTTGAAAACCCTTTGTTAGGAAAAATGTTTGATTGTAAGACTTGCATCTCTACTTGTATTATATAGGGTTAGGCACTTAAAACTGTTTTTCGAAATATTTGGAAAAATAGAAATCGGAATAAAACAAAGTTGCAATAAGAGTTGTTCATCTCAAAGAGGAACATCCATTAATATAAAACTCGACCCCCCCCCCCCCTGCACCAACCCCGTGGGCGGGAGGGAGGGTGGCTTTGAAATCTTAAATCTTTCAACTCATTTTCTTTTTTGCCGATTACAGCGCCATCTATCATGAAACGAAAGAAATGTTTCGTACAAAAGTTATATATTTTTTCACGGATAACAGATTTTTATCTGCAATAAAAAATAGTGGTTCCTATTTAAGTTTTCCCGCCCCCAGGGGTGGTGTAGGAGGGTCGAGCTTTATGTTAATGGATGTCCTTCGAGGAGAACAACTTTTATGGCAACTTTTTTAAAAAATCAGATTTCTGTTTTTCCAAATATTCCGAAAAACAGTTTTAAATGTCTCACCCTGTATATTGCCGCTGAGGAAGGTCACAAGGGCAGATGACCTCGTAGTAGCGCTCCTTAAAACAACAATATCTAACTAACTAACTAACTAACTAACTAGGAAGGTTACAATGTGGCCGAAACCGGTACTAAAATTAAAATTTCTTACTATTGACTTAAGATATTAATTTTCAGATTATATTAGTGTTAATATAATTGTGAGAGAATCAAAGGCATTAATGATGTAATATTCTTTATCTCTTTTCTTTAATTATTACTATGTTATTCTATAGACTACTTCTCTTTTTTATTTTATTTATTTATTAATCAAAGCACAAACTACAGCTATGCTAGCCCTTCACGCTTGTTCAAATAACAACAAGATAACAGTTTAAGATAAAATATAAAATAAATTTAACAAATCACCAAACAAAACAAGTCCATATCAAGAGCCGGTAGAATGTCCTTGCTCGTAGCTGTGTCGTCAATGGCCAAGATGACAGTTCGAAATACAGTTTATGTTCTCCTTCACCTGCTTCAGGAACGTCCTCTTGTTTGTTGATATGTCCAACTCGCGTTTACTTGCTATTCTATTGTACAGGGATGATATGCGGTTTTGGAAGGATCTTTGGATTAAGGAATGTTTAGTGTGTGGAATGTGCATGATATCTTTGAGCCTGGTAGAACGGGAGGGGGCTCTTAGTTTGAAGAGTGACAGGAGGTGGTTGGTTGGTTTTAATGTTTCACTCGTTTATTTGTTTAGTGTATCGCTTGTTTGCCTCATGTTTTATCTCAGTTAATTGCTATGATGTCAGAGTAAAATAGCTACATACTGTGTCCGAACTTTCTGTAACACAAACAAACTAAAATAGATAAATGAATTTCCATATTTTCCCTACCTCCAACGTAAAAAGTGAAAGCAAGTGAAATTGACAATATTCGTTTTTGAACGGGAAGAATGTTAATTGCAATCCCCATAGCCGTAAGGAAACGCGACTGATAAACTGGCCAATTGTCTGCCTCGAGATCCCAAAATTGGATACTTTTTGACTTGATTTTTGCAAACCAATATCTAGTTTTTATTCTTCCATTTTACCTATCTTGATCCTACGAGTTCCGATGACCTTATCCTCCTACTCACTAGTTTGTTGCCATCAATATCCCCTAAAAATAATGTTGTTTTTTATTTTATTTATGTATCTGTGCATTTATATATCTTATCAACCTATCGTTGGGCTGGTGGTGGTGTTGGTGAACTTGTTAATCTATTTCCATTCACCAATTCCCTATCAACAAGCTTATATTTTTGTTATTTTAATATGGTGGTATACAAAATACTCTGGTTTGTTTTAGACTCATTTATATCACTGTTTCATATGAGCGTAATATTAGTATTTATTTAATATATGTAGCCTCTTCATTAGCACGCAATATGCATATTTTAATGGGCACTTTATTTTCATCTCTTTCTAGGTAAGCTCCTGATTAATTGGTGACCATTCTAACAACTGTATCCAGACTCACAGGGGGTGAGTATGTCAAGGTACCCCCTTCCTAACTAAAACAGATTCTTTACAATCATGACCATTTTGATCGAGATTTTCTGGTGGGTTCATGGCAAACTAATAGTTTTAGATCGTTAATAAAAAATGTCACTGGTTATTTTCAAAGTCCAGAATATACATAAACTATAGTTAGTTATTTTGGATTCAAGCGATGTGTTTTTATTTATTTTATTTTTATTGGTTTATTTATTTATTTCTATTATTTGTTTATTTATTTATAATTTATTGTATTTATTTATTTATTTATCTGTTACTCTTTCACTCAAAACCTACTCAACCGAATCAGCAGAAATATTGTATAAACATAGTTGATATACCAGAGATAAACATTCGAAACGTTCCAACGTTTCAATATGGTGGCAAAAGTCATGTTTCATTTCCGTAATAGGTGCTCCTGCATCCCGCCTGATGAGCAGGTATCCATGGCAGGTTGCATACATTCACCCTTACCAACGCTTCTCGCGGGATCGAACCCGGCCCCCTGCGGTGACAGTAAAGAATGCTAGCCACTACGCAACCAGGCGGCTGAATAAATGAATGATATTGCAACTTTTAAGTCGGTCAACTTAAAGTAATCCCAATTAATGGGAAATGCGAAACGAAACTGTAAAAAATTGCATGTGTTTAAAAAAATGTGTGTTACTGCTTGCACAAGCAATAATGCGTGACCTCCCATGAGTTCCGATTCCCACCAGTTCCAAATTTTTAGCTGATTAGCTATCTGCCAATTACACTACCTGAGCGAGTTCCAGCTTAGTTTTCTACAGCAAAATTGTATCTATTTGTTTATTACTGAAACATTGTTAGCGCCAGTCGGGAGTGTGTGTCCTCTTGAATGAAATGGCTCCTCTATCAGAGGGGGAGGGGGGGGCGGACGCCATGGACCGGTAGCTTCCATAAGCAGCTTTCGCCTTGTCAGTATCTGTATCAGCAAGTGCCTTCGTCAAAATAATCAGTTTTTGAGTTATATTTACGAAGTTCTTAAAATAGTATCAGCATGTCGCTTCGTCTTTGAACAGTTTTTTTAATCTTATTTACAAGTCACTTAGTAATCAGCACGTAGCTTCGTCAAACTGATTTATTAACTGAATTATTATTCTCATTATACTCTAATCAATATGTACAGCAAAAGAAACATTTCTTAAAAAATACTGTTAAATCACCGGTCTCTTCAAGCTGTTGAGTTTGCTCCTTGGATTCTGTCATCGATTGCAACATATTTTCTTTTCCTTTTCGTGGCTTGCAAATTCAACTCTGCCCGCATCATTTTTCGTCTGAATTTTGAGACTCCTTCAAACACAATACCAAGTCTCTTAAACGAGGATGTAGTTTTCCGCATTTCAAATTCAGCTTATGGTTCCAAGTTTTTACAGAGTTATTCGTTCTATGCCTCTTCCCATGGCAATTCCACATTTCAATCGGAATATGCACGTTTTCAAGCCATTGCTCGACAAAGTAATCAAAAACCTCGATTAACTTTTCATTGTCCATTGCCATTAACTCTTCTAGATCGCGTCGTACTATTATTAGCCGGTCAAACCTCAGAACTGACAGCTGGGTTTCCCAGAGATATTCGGAACTAGTGGGACTCATTGGCTTATTTACTCAGGCGTGAATACGCGTTCGGAACTCAGGGGACGTTTTTCCTAAGAAATTTGTTTTTTCGGAACTCATGGGAATGGAACTCGTGGAACGGAACCCAATAATGTTGAGAACATATCTTAGCAGACAAAGCAGGGTCTCTACCTCAGCAAAAACGTAAATTTAAAGCATCTCCTCAATTGTGTCAAACGTTGAAGGGCTAAAGGGCCAGGTAAAGTTTCAAACTAAAATTTCGTAAATCACTTCCGGCCTAAATGCAGTAGCCTACTGGAAAAACAGCATAAAATGGCTTGTTTCTTTTTGATCAAATCCTAGCCAAATTAACGTATTTACATATCATAATCATTGGTTTGCAGTCCTAAGACTAGTCAGTTGCCATAAAAACATGTCCAGATCGTCCTGTAATTTGCCGCTTCCTTCATTGTGCTTGGGTGTCGTTTAGAATTTGTTTAAGGAAGGTATTTCTAGGTCTTCCTCGTGGATTTTTTTCCCCTCAATGAACCCTCCTGCCACAGTTTTCATTAAATTGGAGTGGCGCATTGTGTGACCCCACCATGCGAGACGACGATTACGGATTGTGCTTAGGATTGATCTCCGTTGGTTCACGGTGTCGAGAACCCTAGTGTTCGATATCCTGTCTCTCCACGTCACATTTACCATCTTACGATAGCACCACATCTCAAAGGCTTCAAGACGGTTCTTTTCATTTTTATTTAGTGTCCACGTTTCACAGGCGTACAACGCAACTGTCCATACACAAGCATGTAGCATTCTCATCCGGAGGGAAAGCTTAAGCCGACTGGTACACAGTAATCTTTTCTTTTGCATAAAAGCTAGTTTTACCTGAGCGATGCGGCATTTAACTTCAGTGGTGCTTTCTTTAATGTGTACCTTGGTTCAATACCCGCAGTTGTTTCTTGAGTGTTTGAAAAATATTCACACCGCAAGTAGTTATAAGGCCTTAAGTGAAACTCTGCATTGACTTTATACCGCACGCATAATGTACATTGCAAAACAACATAAGTTTCCACGAGGAAGTCCTTAGAATTGTAGCAAGGAAATTAAATCAGTTGCAAAACAGCACCTGTGAGAGTGCAAAAAGCAAGAGAGAAGTGCATGTATAGACAGTATCCCTAGTGAAGGCTGTTCCAAATCCAGGAGTTTGAGTATGCGTACACGCGAGTACTCAGCAGTAATGCTCGGAGCACGGTTGGAGAGGGACTGGGGGTGATAGCCAATACGTCACTGGGCGATGGTAATAGTACAAGTCCATGCGCTTCCTGCTAGTCTTCATGTATCCACCGTGCAGTGACAGCAGCCCCCACAGCAGAGCTGTATTGCATGTTGCAGGTTCACTCACGTAAGGCGGCGAGTACTCCGATCCACACTGGCGAGCAGCTCGGCTGGAACAGCCTGCCCTAGTGAGTTTAAGTCATAATATCAACAATTTTGCAGCTAGTGATAATACAAATAATGGCAGTGAATTTTGGGACACTGACAGTGATTAGAAGTTCATAAATAACAATGTTTTGCTCAGAATCTTTGTTTTGTTATTTCAAAAGGTCATTATATTTCTAAATAAATATAGAGAGTTGCAAAATAGCATATGTCCAAGTACTTAATATATTGTTTTAGAAGAAGTCATTAGACACACAAGACCAATACTCAGTGGCAACTGCTGATTTCTATAATGTGTAGGACGTAATATGATAGGCTTAACTTAAGATAATTATGAAAGAATTATTAATTACTAACTCATTAATTATTCAGTCGCACAATACTAATACGAACACATTACACATTACAATCGAATACCACTCCAAAGATGTGCACACGCTGAAAACAGACCATCCATTATGTCCGCGCGATATCGTAACCAATAAGCCCGTAGTGTTGGTTTAAATTCAACCAATAGCAAGACTTGAGGATCTCAGTCGACGTCCTCAGAGCGCCATTAAACAGACCAAACTTGCCCCTTCCCTCTCAAGGGCTATCATACATTTCTAAAGCTATAAACACGTGCTTTGAGGATGCAAGGCTTCCTTCCTCAGCTTTCTACTCCGGGCGGTGAAGGTCACGCTTCACCCATCGAGAGGTGAAAAGTAGAGCTAGTTACAAGTACTGACAGTGACAGTGAGACAGAGCTTATCGAGAGGGCGCGCAAGGTAGCCCCAAAGGCTATTTTACAAAACAATCAATTTAATTTTTAGCCTACTTTTCACATTTTGCGAAAATGAGGAAAAAGTAGACTTATGCGATCGGGCAAATGTGTGTCTGTCTGCCCTTCTGTCTGTCTGTCTGTCTGTCCGTCTGTCCTTCTGTCGGTCTGTCTGTCTGTCTGGCTGGCTGGCTGGCTGTGTGTGTGTGTGTGCGTGTCCCCTATCAACTCCTAAACGGCTGCAGTAATCGAAACAAAATTTGGTAGAAGTAAAGATCTATACCTGAATATCTCACAGCCATATTTGAAAATGATGTCAGTGCTACCAACTGCTGAAAAATCGCAATTGAAATTTGAGCTCCATGTTGGATACCTTGGGAGGTATGAATGGAAGCTATTTCAAAATTAGCACACGTATAGATAATAATATTGCAGTATAATTTCCAGGAGGCCATACATGGCAGTGTTGCCAAAGTGATTATAAACCTGTTGATAGGTCCAAATTTTAAATGCATATAACTTCTACACTATCAATTGGATTTCAACCAAATTTCGTATGTGCTAGGCGTGCATGAACAGATATGACTGAGCGTAATCTTAAGAGACACCAGTGCTGCCAACTGTTAATAAATGCTCTGAATTTTATTAAATCCAAATACCCATATATCAGAAAGTATGCAAGCCGACAGCTTTAAACTATGCACACGTATAGTACCTGACATTCTATATTAATTTGGAGTAACTTATATACGTCAGTGCTACCAACATGATTCTAAGCCTGCTGGGAGGTCCAATTTTAAAATGCATGTAACTTCTATACTAACTAATGGATTTCATTCGAAATTGACACAACAATAGATCATATTATTTCAGATTATTTCTGACCAATTCATGTATGTCATTGTCGCCAACATGATTTTACACTCGCTGTTATATCCAATGTTTAACTGCATGTAACGTCTAAGCTATCCATTGGACTTCAAACCAAATTTTGTATTCTGTGCATTAAGAGATGGAACTAAGAATATATTCAGTCACCAGGGCTGCCAACTGTAGTTCTCTATTAGGCTACATTATGCCAGGTATACAGTAATTCGAACTAATTAGAAATTTCGATATTACCAACTTTATTTCGTCATTATTCTAGATAGATCCATACAGATTAATCATTGGCATGAATTTTAAATTTTAAGAAAAGTAGGCTCTTTAGTTCGTCACGGAACTTCTTGTTTTTGAACAGTTACAGCTGAGAGCTGACTGTAGGATGATCATCACGTCCTACATCGAGGAATTTACACTGCCAATACCCCCACACAACCTTTCTGGGAGTTATTTCTAGCACTGGCAAAAAAATCACAAGTCTGTATACATTTAATAATGAAATAACTAACAAAGACTATTTTCTCAAAACTGTGTTCGGTGGACTCGTGCCGTTTTTCATATGACTTCAATTGAGTCGTCCAGTTGCAAAACTCGTTTAATCCACTTGCTAATAAGGATCCTGTCGTAAAATTATTTATTTAATTAGTTTATTTTATTTTATTTTTATTTTATTTTATTTTGTTTAATTTTATTTTATTTTGTTTTATTTTGATTTTGTTTTGTTTTGTTTTGTTTTATTTCGTTTAAATTGTTTTATTTATGTTTTTGTTTTGTTTTTGTTTTGTATTACTTTATTTTTATTTTGTTTTGTTTATTTTGTTTCATTTTGATTTTGTTTTGTTTATTTTGTTTTATTTTGATTTTCCAGAAAACAAACATAAAACATAAAACAAGAAACACAAAGCAAACAGCAAAATTCAAAAACAGCAAAAGCAGAAAATCAACTCAAAACTAAAACCAAGAAAGAAAAGCAAAAATAAAATTCGAAAGCAAATGCACAAAACAAACACAAAACCAAAAACCAAAAACACAAAGCAAAAAGAAAAAAGTAGAAAACAACAAAGACAAAAGATACGCGAGGCAAAGTCCAGAGAAACGTTTCTCATGAAAATTATTCTTATTCACAAGTGGATTAAACGAGTTTTGCAACTGGACGACTCAATTGCCAATAAGGTAACACTGAAATATGGCCCCAAAGCCTCTTTCTAGATAACTACTAGCTGTGCATCTTTTTACTTTTTTTTCTGGGTCACTGTTATACTCATTAATTAAAGTTATTTAGGAAACGAGGTGACTGTGTGAAGCGTGCACGGTGTTGCAATATTTAAGGGCGCCGAGTACTGCGTGCGTCCAGAAAGGGAATTATTAATGCGGCGACTGGCCATGATACGGTCACCCTGGGCTGTCTGCTCCATCTGTCTCGGTTGATGGTGGAGAGCAGGCGCAAGTGTGTAATGGATCAAGGGCACAGACGGGATTCGAGCTCGTCTAAAGTCAAAAGTATGTGAGAGTAAACACCACTTTTGTTCGGTGCATTAGGGTAGCTGCGTGCGACCGAGAACGCTAATGCGTTAACTCGTGCCTGCTGGCATCAAGAGAGCGTGGGTTACGATTTTGATTGGTTGAAGGCTGCCGTTTTCTTATTGATTGTTGATGCAATCTCTACTTAGTATAAAACAAAGTCTCCGATTCTTGGATGTCACGGGTAATATCGAGAACACCTGGATGGATTTTGATGCGGTTTTCACCATTCTGTAAAGAATATCTCGACGAAGGTTTCTGTAGAAAATAATTTATTTATGATCAAACGAAGCCAAGCAGTAACGATTTCAGTGAAAAAGTCGAAAGAAAAACCCAGCGTCCGTGCGCCATTTAAGCTTGTGCTGGGCAAACCGTTAAAAAAATATATACAATACTATGAGTGTAAGAATTGTTCAGCATGAAACGTTCTACAAAAAGGCCGCGAGAGCATATCTCTATCTTCAATACATCGTTTTCATTTCTTCCAACAATCTTCATTCAATTACTGAGGCGACAGTTTACGAACTAGCTGGGGGAGAGCCCATTACCCCAGAGACAGCCAACAGCATACTGTCGAGTCATGTTGAGTTAAGACTTCAGAGAAGAGTGGTTGTGTTTGGAGTTTCCCTGGAAGTGCAACTCGGCTTTTCTTCATTTCGCCTGTGAACTTTTCGTTCCGAAAAATTCACAGTCAAGTTAAGATTGGACGAAAGGGGGATTTGTGTTTCATGCACCTCGCCATTCGTAAATTTCTGACAAAAATTCGTTGCTCATGCATCTCCATGATAATATAATTAATAGTCCAGTCAGTGATTTTAACCCATCATGCCGACACGTAAAACGGATATAGGTCGTAGTTCATTGACAACGAAAAGAAAGCGCTAATGACGAAATGCATTCATAACTGTTCCCGGGCGAAGTCGGGGCGGGTTGCTAGTAGACTATAAACAGTAAAACCATTTGAAATTGGGCGTGTGAACGGGGCGTTCCCGCATCCCTGAATATAAGTATGGTATCACTTCATTCTGTCGGCACAGATGTATGGGAGGCGCGCTCGTCAATACTTACGCTGGGAGCGAATGGCATGGCAAATTTGTGAAGTAAAAGCAGCACACGCGAGCAGAGAAGAATATTATTCTCATAATAAGACGGGGAAAGAAAAAAAATGGAATATGTAGTACGTTGAATTTCATCGCTAAAAATCTCCTCCTTGTTGCTATCTGTGCAAGCAGATAGAAGCCTGAGTGTATATATTTTCATCGCAGACAAAGGCCCAACATCTGTAGATTGCAGCTCAAAGGATAAAGCACTCAGATGCTTTAGAAATACTTCTCGTGGAACTGCAGGCGTTGCTAGGTCCTCCTGTATGGAGGAGAGTCGTCTATACCGCGAGCGAGCATTTCTCACGTCATTAAAATACATCTCACTCTGTTCATCACATTGTCACTGTCAACAGTCAGATTCGTACACCACTGCACAATGGGTCAAAATCGAAATCTAGGGGGACAACATTATTTTTACGTTTTAATCATGAATTTAGAGTGGAAGCAACGTATTGTTTTTTTAGTTATTAATAACTCACTTAGATGGTTCCAAGTTTCACAGGCCCTCGATGTAGTCCCCACCGTTGCGTACAACGTGTTCCCAGCGATGCGGAAGTCGTTCGATCCCGTTGGCACTGCCCAATCTATTGATGGTACGAAGAGAGTGCTCGGCAGCCTGCTTAACGTCGGCAATGATACGGAAGCGCTGCCATACTGTTTCCCCAGGGCAAACCGTTAATGCGGCGTACTATTGTTCGTTTCTGCAGGACCATCTCGGAGGAGGTCTGAGAAGGAAACGGCGCCACCACATGGTTACACCGCCCATCGTTCTGCATGACAATGCTAGGGCACACACAGCAGGCGTTGTGTCGGCAATGTTGGATCGCTGGGGCTGGGAGGTCCTCTATCAACCCCCATATTCTCCCGACATCAGTCCCTGCGACTATGATCTCATCCCGAAGATGAAGATGACAATGCGCAAAGAGCGTTTCCGTACCATTGAAGACGTTAAGCAGGCTGCCGAGCGCTCTCTTCGCACCATCAATAGATTGGGCAGTGCCAACGGGATCCAACGACTTCCGCATCGCTGGGAACACGTTGTACGCAAAGGTGGGGACTACATCGAGGGCCTGTGAAACTTGGAACCATCTAAGTGAGTTATTAATCCAGTTATAACTAAGGTGCCAAAACTAAAAAACCAACCCATGTATGTTTACTTCATAATAAACATCAGTTAAGACCTTTTTAAGCTACGTCTACACATGCAAGAAATTGTCTATGACTAGGAGTTGGATAGAGCAATCAGTTATCTCTTCAGAACAATTTTGTACCCCTAATTTACTTTTAACAAAGTCACAAAGTTCCACTTTTGACATAATCGTCGAATATATATTTTCAAAAGAAAAAAGAAAAATATGTATTGTCCGTTGAGCCATTATATATTTAAACACAAATTGTGCTAAATGTGCACTGGCTTTGCTCGTGACGTGGATACACATGTATCAAATACGTCTTGCAATGGCCTTCCCAGTGTGTACTAGACAGTGTCTTGGTGAGGTGTGCTTTAACCAACTGAAGAGCCCAATCGCACACCGGGGCGAAACACTGTCATTTTGTTGAGTTATGCCGGAACATTTAGCACAATTTGTGTTTAAATATAATCGTCGAACCCAGTGCTTTAAACAGTTGTAAACGTGTGAGAACTGGTTGCGCAGCATCTTCTAAAACGTAAAATAACTAAGTTTCAAAAAGATGCAACAAATCTTATAACAGACGTAAACTACAAGACTTTATCTACATTTTAACATTAAGTAGAAAGTGACGCAGAGTGACGCGATATACTAAAAATCTAAGTGAAAATATAATTTTAAAATAATAGTTAATTATATATTTGTATAGATTAGAAAATGAGAGTAATTGCGGACAATTTCTTTCCCCATCTTTTGATTTAGCTCTTTTTTTTTTTTCGTTCATAATCGTTTTCCTCGTGTGCTGTTAATATGGAGACTTAGAGCCGAGATTATCTTTCACATCGGCAGGAGTAGATTGAGGAGTATTTTCATGTCGGGGCCCCTGCGGATGAGCATTCTGTCCATCTGAATTGGAGAGCCCTCCTACTGCCGCCTAGGTAATCTGGTAATCCTGCCGGGGAGCCCTGAATAGACTTCTGTTGTCGTGTAAATGCATGGTGGCACAAGATAGGCGCACGACTCAATTCAGTCCGTTTAATCGGGTAAAAGATGGCCATGTACACCAAAGGGCGAGGTATTATGTCTCTAAAGCTCACTAAGCCATGAATATAGGTTCTGGAAAAGTATATTGTGATAAGAATCACATTCATTCCAGCCGAGGTAACTACCCCCTGTCTACCTGGTGATTTAATAGGATGCTGCCAAATTCTCCTTCGTGTATCGACATCATCACTATACCCGTGGCACGAGGAAACCCTTCCCTTCATTGTACTGATCAAGGTAAATTAGAAGTACTTTGATTTTCTTTTATCAGCTACGAGATCCGGGGTTTTATTTTTAAATAAGAACTGCAAAATACGCAAATTTTATTTATGTTTATCAGATTCTGTATGTCTTTATCTATATGTCCTCATGTTCTGTGTTTATTTATTATTATTATTATTATTATTATTATTATTATTATTATTATTATTATCGTTAATTTCCCCTTAAGGAGAACGTTAAATTACAATCAATTTTCATGTTTTTTCTGTCCCTTTCTTCTCTCTTCCCAAAATCCTCTCATATATTCACTATGCTTCCTCTTTCGGTCTTCTGTCCACTTCTTTCCTGTTTTCTTTTTCTCTTTGGGTGTTTGCTCAAATTTCTGTTTTCTGAGTGTTTCTCTGTATATTTTCCTGACTGCCATGTCTTCTGTAGAGATGTTTAGTTTCTTGAGGTCTTCCGCGGTTTCGTTTACCCAATTCGTTTTCAATATAATATTCATTACTATAAGGTGCGTTCAAAAAGTAACGAGCCGGAGGCTGTAATGCGCAAACCGGTGACGACATCGGCTATTCGTGGCGTGTGTAACGAGGTGTGGTTACGACCAGAGCGTGGAAGGTCACAGTCCGTCGCTAGAGGGCACGCGTGCACGTCACGTGACGATACAAAGCGAGCAGCAGCATGCATCAATCGTCCAACGCTGCCAGTCGCATTGCAAACAGTGACATGGAGGCGTCAAAAGAAGAGCAAAGAGGTGTTGTTCGGTTTTTGACAGCGGAAGGAGTAGGGGGAACGGACATTCATCGCCGAATGCCACAAGTGTACGGTGAACACTGCATGTCCCTTGCAAGGGTCAAGGCGTGGCACAAGCGCTTCAGGGAAGGACGGGTGTTGTTAGCCGATGATGCCCGGTCTGGGGCACCCCCCTGCATTACCGATGACAACGTCCAGCTGGTTGATGCACGCATTACCCAGGACTGCCGAGTGACAGTGAACGCCATAGCCGCCGTGGTCGGATTGAGCGTCGGAAGTGTGCCCACCATCGTGAAGGAACGACTGCACTTGCGGAAAGTGTGTGCCCAATGGGTGCCCCACAGTCTACAACCACACCAGGAAGCATGTCGAATGGCCTTCTGTCTCGGTCTTGGTTGGACGATTGATGCATGCTGCTGCTCGCTTTGTTTCGTGAACGTGACGTGCATGCGTGCCCTCTAGCGACGGGCTGTGACCTTCCACGCTCTGGTCGGAACCACACCTCGTTACACACGCCACGATTAGCCGATGTCGTCACCGGTTTGCGCATTACAGCCTCCGGCTCGTTACGTTTTGAACGCACCTTATATATTAAAAATTTCTTGGTCAGTCTGTCTTCGTTCATTCTATGTACTGTACGTGCCCATAATTTTCTTCCCTTATTTTCCTGTTGTTGTTTGTAATCGTCTCTGTCTGTTTGTATAGTTCTATTGACGGTCTCTTTATCCATATTCCCTCTTTCTGAATTGGCCCGTAGATCTCAGATCTCTCTTGTTTTTCTAGTTCATTGATTTTGTTCTTCCCTCGATTGCCGTCATTTCTGAAGCATTATTATTATAATAATTATTATTATTATTATTACATCATATTTGCCCTTATGGACACTGTTTGAACTCAAAAATGTCACGATGACACAATTTTCACTTCTTTCTCTTCCTCTTCTCTTCCCAAAATCTCTTCATCCTTTGACTGTGTTCCTGTTTCCTTTGTTCTGTCCATTCGTGTGAAACTCGGAAACAAACCGCCATTGTGAGATGCACGAGGTACAGTTCAGCTGTTTCCCTCCACTGTAACGATGCTTTAGAGAGTTGAGTGGCCATTTAACGTAGGCTAATTCCTTGTTAGTGCTAAGTTAACGAGCGTCTCTGTTTGATGAAATGCTCGTGCTAAGTTAAATAACCTTTAATGATGAATTAAGAGATAATCGACGTCGGTGTAAACGGCCCTATTAGACATCGTGGTCTTTAGCCCCGTGTACTTGGATGCGTGTAAAATTGTTGTCTGATAACCAGTGTCACTGACGGCTGTATCCGTGTCAGTGATACAATCCCAGCAACTCAAATTGGAATTAAATTTATTGGAGAAGCCAAAAATTGAACTCGAGCTTCAGGGGGTGATAGTCAACAAACCCTAACCACTACACCATAGGGCATACAGGATTGTCAATTCATAAACTCGCTGTTCACATTATATATGTATTTTATGAAATGTCAACGTTTCGTGGAATGAGCAGTCGGCTGAGTTGGAAATCCGAGCATACAATTAACTAATTGGAGCTCGGGTTTCATGATGGAGTGGTTCCCAATGTGGCTCAGTGGAACATGCAGATAATTCCCCCGAGGCTGTGGGGATCCCAAGAGTGCTTGTGTCATGTCATTAGGCCAGTTGACAAGGGGCTTGTCCATATGATCAACATGTACCACTCCTTGACAGCAATATAACTTTTGTACATATCACGAAATGTATGCTTTTCAGTCGGTCAACACGATTCTAACGAATTACATACAGGGGTGTGCAAATCATTAGACTCGACGCCAGTTTCCTATGATAACGTCCATACTTTTCACGGTAGTAAATATGTGCGCAAGGCGGTGAAATTACTTCCCATGTTTAACCAAGAGTCTTAATTATATTTTCGATTAAGAAACTCAAAGTAAAATTATTTTTTAGAATTTCCACTAACAGAGGAGCTTTGTTCTGCAAAATGCCAGAAGTTTTGTTTTGATTACTTCACTCTACTTTTCGTGTGAATTTGGTGCCGAGTGTTTTGGAGTCATTTTACAGTTGATCCGCTCGTGAACTATTCAAAAATTCAAGAACTATGAATTGAAATAACCTGACTTAAAGGGTATATTCCAAAAATGGAAAAATAGAAAACGGACCCAGCTCTGGTATCCTAGAATTATTTTCTTTCCGAAAGTATTTATGGCAAATCTCCGCAAATATGTTCTGTCTGAAAGTATTTATGGGTGTTAAATGCGACAACCTCGTGTTGATAGAATTATAGGCTCGTTAAAGAACCCCAGTGGAGAAATATTCTGACGCATAACATTGATGAAATTACAGCAATTAAAAGCGGCGATAATCTCATATTATTTATTTATTTATTTATTTATTTATTTATTTATTTTAAGCGAATTCTCCCATTAAATGGAAGATGTTAAGCAAATAACTCAATCAACTTTTTTAGTTCTTCTTGTTGCTCCAATAGGCTCTTATTTTTTCCGAGAAGGCTTGTTTGCGTTCTTCCGACTACTTTTGTCTGTACTGCTTTTGTTTTGGTTGCTTTAATATAACTTCTCATTTGTTTACTTTGTATTATTATTATTATTATTATTATTATCTCGAATTGGTGTAATTAGGACCACGTTTATTCAACTGGAGGGTCATGATCTTCGCCCAGTGTTCACGCATTTTCCGCCGGTGTAACTAGTTTCTTTCAATAGTCCAGGGAGTACCCTTCCTCCAAGGTTTCTCCTGAAAACTATGAACTCCCTTCAAAGCACGCTTCACAGCCTGTCTGTCATGCAGATCTGATATTTCCGGTTTGTTAATGTCCTGCTCAGTTTCCGTCAACCATGTGGTACGAACCTTCTTATTGTGCCATAAACTGAGCAAACGATTGGTCAATATTGTGGGAGGTAATCTCGCGATATGGCCATAAGAGGCTATTCTCTTCTTTCTCGCGCTATCAGAGAGTTTCTCTATACGTTCGTAGAGCTCGGAGTTACGTCGCCTACGAAATTCTTCATTTACCTTTACAGGACCAAGGATCTTCCGGAGAATTCTCTAATTTTCATCTTCCCCATCACACCCCTTCGGTTTAAAGAAAGACACTCCATGGCATATAAGGCTTCTGGCATTATGACTGACTTAAGGGACACTGGGACTGAAATTTTCAAATTCTATATAAACTGAGGTACAGCTTTGAAATTTTATATGGTTATGAATAGTCATATTATAAACCACTGTGGGAAACGTGAGCATTGTAAGTTGATTAGTTCTCCAGATATTAATTATTTTGTACATTTATTGTGCTAATTATTCAAGTTTTATAAAGGTCAGCCGCGTTAAAAAAAACAAGATAGTGTAACTTTTAGGTTATATTCTATTGCACTATAACAATTGGAAGAAACCTACGGATCCGATTTTGAATTGCATTAATGAGTGTCAAGAAATTAATTTTTTTTCATATCCAAGTTTTTTTTCTACAAAAAATCGTATTTTTTCCAGTTTGAATTTTTTTTGCAGCCATACCAAAAGTGCAATCTAAAAAACGATCCGCAGGTTTATAGTCATTGCAATGAAGATAATAAATTCCCATTTTGAAAGCAATATCATAAGATTTATGACGCGAGTAACATTTTGAATGCCTGAAAAAGTGAATCCGAGAAAACAGCAATTTTCTAAAATGATGCACAATTTACAAGGTTTCAGCTTACCAATGACATTAGGATTGTCCTACAGCATAGGTGACACCCTCCTTCTTCTGTTTTGCAGATTCCTCCTTCATTTCTGTTAGTTTCACCTTCCGTCGACATGCCTTTCGCTTCTCCAATTATGACCGCGGACTTACATTCTTCCTGCGACTGTCACATCATTCAAGTGTTTATGCTGTGACATGAGATACTGAAGTTAGTCTTATTCCTGATTTCAACTCTGTTGTAGCACTACACCCCATGTAGAATTCTGCTACAGAATTACTAACAGCAATTTCAAGTATCTCCCGTGAAATAAAAATCTCCTTTGGGCACTTCCTCCAGATAACAGAATGCAGACTCTCATTCTGATTTTCAGTAGCACCACGGATGTATCTGGATAGTAGCTCATCTGATGCCAGCCTTTGATAAACAGGCATAATCTTGACAACTAAGGGTTCTTAAAGTTCTACAGCCATTTTGTCATGACTCTGTGGTGTTTTACCAGCTGCGATACTTCGATTGTAGAAACACCAAGACTCAGAACCTTCAGGACACTTACTGTGCTGGGGCGATTAATGGACACACCGTGCATTTTAAAGCTTCGCCAGGGCTTTAAAAATGGTGGAATTCGGATAAAAACACTGCTATATGATCCGCAGGGGATAGGAGTGTATTAATATGGAAAATACCGAAAATCGACATTTTCCACAAATTTCACTAAAATTTCAGTCCCAGTGTCCCTTAAGTTACGAGATCAGCACTTCTTGTTGTAAGTATTCTTCGTCAACCGATAGGCCATTTCTAATTTAGTATTATTATTATTAATTCGTAGTTCCACCCCTTAAAATAACAATAACTAACTATTATTATTATTATTATTATTATTATTATTATTATTATTATTATTATTATTATTACTGTTCACGGGCAATGACCTCAATGTTGCACATCTTAAAACAACAATAACTAACTATTATTATTATTATTACTGTTCAGGGGCAATGACCTCAATGTTACACACCTTAAAACAACAATAACTAACTACGAGTATTATTACTCTTGTTTCCTTTCGGCTAACTACGGACCACGTCATTTCACCGGTTTCCTCTGAGCTTTGGTTCAATATTCCTTCATTCGTAGACGGCACTATTATTATTAATATCATTGAAATGTTTCTTGTGGTTATGATTTGGAAATCTAATAGACTATTGTTTGATTTGGATAGCAAGGAAAAGTACAAACTACAAAATCCGGTCCGTAATAGTGTAATAACAGGCATAACCGACACCTGTGTTTCAAGGGAGAATTTACTCGTATTTCTCTCACAAGTAACAAGAGGATTCCATCCGTAGCAAGCTAATATTCTAAACTTGGAATCGTCTCATCTGCTGCTTTGAACATGACTTGGACTGTCACTTCATCCCCCATCCCCACCCGCTTGTCTGTAATTGCTCATTATTTTTGACCGTGTTTACAAATTCTCTCTCTCTGCTGCCGCTATACATTCGGACTTAATCACGTAAAAGCTTCAACTCTTTCCTCTCTCATAAATTAGCTAGCCGACAGAGAAGATCTCTTCTATATAAATACACATGTATATCCAGCGGTCATACAATGAAAGAGCAAGAGAAAGTTGGCTATTTTGATTTTGACTTCTCTTTGATCACTTGCATCAAACAAAACTGGACACAGTGTGGCTACTACATCAGAGCCCCCCTGAAATGTACGGTTTCACAGAATGTTACATGCATCCAGATGTGGGAGGTATGAGCAGTAGAAATCGTGTATATCTTTATACAGAATATATATTGTGTGGTTTGAAGCCACACAATGGATCAGGTGTACGATGTACTTTTCTTCTGAAATAAACCAAGGCCCGTATTCGCGGCAGTATTAAAGGTGCCGGGACGTCCTCATAGACCAGGCAGCGCTTAGTTTGAATGGCTTATGGTCCAGCGTGGCGGGGAATGTTCCACGGTCTTTGATAGTTGTAGACCCACCTCATTCAATAACATACATCTTATCTAGGTTGGCAACACCCCACATAAACACATCGCATTGACTCCGCACAGCATATATGAACAGGGGGAAGAAAAGGGAAAAACCCGTGTCGTTGAGATAACAGACCATCTCAGTCGACCACACCTGGAGTAACAGTGAACACGAAAACTGCGCGCAGCTCCAGTAAGGCAGACTGCCAGATAAGTAATAGCCTGTAATATTACATAGTTGATTTTTACAACCATATAACCACTCCAAATTACAAACTCCGGATATCTATCACCATTTAGCATTTCACATAACATCATATATACTGCATTTAGCATACACCGACAGTTGCAGTACCAATACTGCAACTAAATAATTGTACATATTGTAAATATTTTCACCTGTATTTTCAAACATAGATTTTATAGCCTAAGTGTAATGGATCTGATGATGATCGCTTGATGATCGAAACAGGTCATCCTAGTGTATTAATTAATCTCATGTAATTTATTTCAGGATTAGGGCATAACCCAGCTCTTTTGGGTACATTCGTATTGACCGACTGAAAAGCACTAAACTCTTGTTTACAGAATATATATTATACTTATTCTGTACGTGTGTATGTTAATAAACTACTCCTAAACGGCCGGACCTATTTTGATGAAATTTTATATGTATGTTATAGTAGTTCCCTGTATGGTTTATATTAAGAATTGGACCCGGCAGGTGGCGTAGCGATCGGGTTCTAGAATGTTTTGATTCTTTTTTGTCAAGCTCAACAGGGTCTTCTTCCCCCACTAATTCTCCCAAGCCCGTTCCCTTGGCAATGGTTTCTTCTGAATGAAAAGTTCATGAATAATTGACTTTCTGAGAATAATTCATAGTTATGTTTTTGTACCATAGGTGGCAGTGATGTCGAATTCTTTGTATTTGACGTAGGCTTCCATGGAATTGATTTGATTTTTTTCTTTAAAAATCAATGTCAAATGTCACTTAGTATACGCTATAGTTCATCTAAAATTCAAATATGTTTGCCGAACCCACTCTATATAGTTGGGCAGGACATCGTCTGCCGGGTTCATTAACCAACTATGAAATTTAGGTGGCGAACAGGAGAACATGTGTTTAAAAAATTGTATGTAATGAAATTGGCCAAAATAACTATAGTAATGGTATCTGGAGATGATATTAGTAATAGATGTTCACTCGTCCGCTGCCGTAGACCCACCATCCCGCCCTAATAGGAGCATGACTTATATAGCTGAAATTGCTGCTCTGACGGCTATCTATGTGAATGTTCGTGAAGGAGTCCCACGCATTCGGTAGCAATGGTTTTGACTAGACCAATATTTTCGTCCAGACCAATGGAGGATTGATAGCTAATAGATAACACCCCTGTTTTTTGTCACGCACAGTGGGGGAAGTCCCGCATCAATAATCTTTACCCAGGCCAATGGTTTTGCCTTTTATTTCATTTTTCATGTTGGCAACGTGTCACGGGGTATGACGTAGTGTCCGGTATGATAGTAAAATGGCCGACCTTGTTGAAATGAACATGAACAATAATGCTTTATTTACGTTAAAAGTAATTATTTCCGGTGCAGCAGTGGCAATTGAGATTGTGAAACGAGTCCCAACAACTCCGAGTAAGGTTTGTCAATCATAAATACTACTGTATATTTTCAGTAATATACCTTGTTGAATGTTACCAAAAGGCTTGTTCTCCTGTTCTGTAGAATTAATGAAATGTGAAACAAAATGTGTGGAGAAAGCAGGGAATGAGTTTTAAACATTTATCCTCATAAGTCATTCTCCTCTCCAACTACCAATGCAGAAAAGTACAAAGCATTCCAAGGATTCAAGTCCATGAGAAAATATATTTGTGATGTTTTACTCCGGAATTAGTGTCTTTGTGACTATGTTGGCAACGCTGTTCGTACCGCAGGAAGTGGGATGATAGTGGAGCTTTATCTGACACGTCACCAAGGAAGTTTACTTGCATGCACATCATTTCTGGAAAATTAATTTAGCTTTGGTCCGCTTCTTAACTCAACTTGTGTCGTTCTCAGCACTTTTTGCAACTTAAGCGCTCTCTTCTTGTTTCTTTTGCTTGAATCTTACTCTCCTTTAAGCTAAATTCATTACTATCTTCTCCTCTTTGCTCCTCTTTTTATTTTATTTAAATGTATCATCTAAGGCCGCAGTATCTAGAATGCTAATGTCCTCCTAATAAACTGGCTTTTATCAGTTCTTGGCGCGTGAAGCAGCATTATAGATGTCGTAGTAACACGCTCGTAAGTCGTGCGCTGCAAGAATTGATCTGCTTCAGAGATAAAGGCGAAGTATCCCGTATTGTACAGTCGCGCACTCTTCGTAAAACTGTGCAGCTTTTCTTTATGGAGGCCATCCCGCTAGGAACTAGATCGGTTTTTAGCATTCGTTCCTCCGTGGTATTTATTTATTTCTTCTTCTTCTGCTTCTTTCGATTCGGCCATCTAAGGATCACGCCATTTCAACTGTTTCTTGCTGCATCGAGCTTTAACATCCTCCCAGTACTTCCGCATTAGTTCTCGATGCTGTTGTTTCCTTTCCGCAGTCCACTTCTTGCCAGTTGGAAGCTTTGGCTTTTCTTGGAAACATCGGTGTGCTGTTAGTTTTTGTTTAAGAGTGGAACGTTCCCAAATATCGTTGCCTGTAATTCCCACGTCTTGTAAAGCTTTGCCCATCTCAGTGAACCAAGCTCCTTTAGTTTTCTTTTTGAGGAAGTAGGTGAAAATTCTATTTGTCAATCGTGCTGGGTTCATTCTTGTTATATGACAGTAAAAGGCAATTCTCCGTTTCCTCATGGCATCAGTTATTTTTTCCACATGGGTGTAAAGTTCGTGGTTGTGCCGTCCCCTATATTCCCCGTTTTCTTTTACCGGACCCAAGATTTTTCTTAGAATTTTTCTTTCTTTCACTTCCAGATTCTCTGTTAGTACCGTGCGATGCATTGCAAGGCACTCTGCAGCATACAAAGCTTCTGGACGGATGACTGTTTGGTAGTGTCTTAACATGGTATTTGTTGATATGGATTTCTTGTTGTAAATGGCTTTTGTTAGATTATATGCCATGTCCATTTTCCTGATTCGTGACTCGAAAGCTGCCTTCTCGGAGAGATTGGGGTCTATCCTATCACCCAAATATTTGAACGCTTTCGTTTGCTTGATTTCCCCCTGTCCTACATCCAGCTCCTTTGGCGCTAGCTTGATGTTAGTGATGAATTCTGTTTTTTTTTTTTTCAAAGGAGATCTTATTTATTTATTTATTTATTTATTTAATGTTTTTCAGTCAGGCAACACGATTGTATCCATGGGTGGTTCCCTAATCCTGAGAGGCGGCGCGGTGGCGCAGCGGTCATGCTAATTTCCTCTCACCAAGGCAACTGGGTTCTATTCCCGGTCAATGCATGTGAGATTTTCGAAGTGAAATGCCATGTTCTGTGGTTCGGATTTCCACGTAAAAAAGGAGGCTCCGTGGCTTATGAATAACGGTCACGTAAAACTACAATCTTCTTTCCTAATCCTGAAAATAATTTACATGAGATAAATAAATGCACTTGGATAACCAGTTTCGATCGTCAAGCGATCATCATCAGATCCATTACACTTAGACTATTAAATCAGTGTGGATTTTAATATTTACAATATCTACACTTATTTAGTTGTAGTAGTGATTGAACTAGCACATATATTCAATACTACCATTACCCGTCGCGGCTTCGCCCGCGAATATTCTAGTTGTAAAGAGTAGACTTAGCAACATCTCAATCATGAATGCTATGACTGATTTACCTTGGTATGAATAATCAGATTTTATCAATTCAGCTACTGGTTCAGTGGTTAGGGGTTTGTCATTCCTTCATAGGTATATCAGAGCGAAGTTAGTCTTCTGGGAATATCTCAGACACTGTTAATTTAAGGGCCTTTAAATGTGGTTTTCGGAGACCCTTTATAGTCGGGTGAAAAAGACCTTTCGTACCACACTCACACGTGAAAATTGCGTGAAAAAAATCTAGAGTGCCCCTTGAACCCCTTAAGCGCGTTATAGGCCTACTGTATGTATTGATGAATTTTACAGCTTAATTTGGTTCAGTGATAACCTTATAACCGTGTGGAAACTTTCACAGTAATGTAATAATTGGAATTGCATTGCGTCTTACAGAAATAGATGGACCTGTGGGATTCTGTTACCATGGTTACCGTGTTGCATTCTTTCATTATTTCATTGTAAATATACATGTTTTAAGGTATTTATTTAATTGTGAGGCATTTAAAGAGTAATTGAGTGCGTTTCGCTTACGCATTGGGTTATGCTGAACCTGTAGGTTGGTGTTAATGGGACCTTATTTTCGGTACAAAATTGGAATGGGACCTTAGCAGAATAATATAGGGAGGGATATGTGATTTTTTGTTGCGATATTGTTAGTGGTGATTGACCTTCAAGTTTGCTTGTGATCTGTGATTGTTATTAAATGATCAAGTTGTTGTGGATTGTGCACTTAGCTGTTTGAGTGATGTGTGGTCCGTTTTCGTGCAGCTGTCGTCTCCCGCTCCCTGCACTGAACTATCTCAACAAAAATCACATATCATTGACTAGTTGTACAAGTCTAATCACCACTGCAACTAAATAATTGTATACAGTATATTGTAAATATCATAATGCATAATTATAAACATAGATTTTATAGCCTAAATGTAAATAATCTGATGATCGCTTGACGATCGAAACTGATCATCCAACTGTCTTTATTAATCTAATGTATTTTTCTTCAGGATGAGGGAAACACCCTTTACAATTGGGTACAATCGTGTTGACTGACTGAAAAGCATTAAATGATTACTAAGGCAACACTGAGAAATGGCTTCTTGCACGATAATAATGTACTTATTTATTTATTTGTTTATTTATTCATCGTTCATATTCTTCTCCGTTTTCTTTCTTCCTTCCTTTCTTTCTTTTTTTCTTTCTTTCTTTCTTTCTTTTTTTCTTTCTTTCTTCCTTTCTTCCTTTCTCTCTTTCTTCCTATCTTTCCTTCTTTCTTTCTTTCTTTCTTTCTTTCTGTCTTTCTCTCTTCCTTTCTTTCTTTCTTTCTTTCTCTCTTCCTTTCTTTCTTTCTTTCTTTCTTTCTTTCATTCCTTTCACAATGTAATCACATGCTGAAAGTCTTCTGCAATTACACAGGACAACTCGATAGGATTTACTATATATTATTATTATTATTATTATTATTATTATTATTATTATGTCTTGCATCTTTTGGCACCACGATATCTCATATTGATGAATTTGAGCATATTTTCCTATGTTTCCTTTCGTTTCCTTTTTTACAATTTTTGTTTTTAAAATATTTGTCTTACCAACAATCATCATCATCATCATCATCATCATCATCATCATCATCATCATCATAATCATTTTCCATCTCCAGTTTCCCAGGTGTGGCAAACAAGCGCTCTCCATCTTACCCGATCTTGGTACACCATTTGTTCCTGGACATCGTCCCAGTTAAAACCATTCTTCTCCACCTCTGATGGAACTGTCTCTATCCATCGTCTCCTTGGTCTTCCTCTTGGTCTCTTCCCTCTGACATCCTGGTTGAAGTACTTCTTAGCTGTTCTGAAGCTGTCCTTCCTCATTACATGGCCATACCACAGAAGTCTGCGTTTCCCCAGAAAGTTGATAACAGGGACCCTGATGCCAGCTGTTGCTCTGAACTTGTCTCTCCTGGTACTTTGGTCCATAGTCCTAATTAATCTCATTTCTGTGGCTTGAATTCTACTGTAATCCTTACATGTTTCCATACCATAAGTAAGGATTGGAACAAAGTAGGTGTGATACAACGTTGCCTTTGCTGCCAAGGGCATATTTTTGTCCCAAAGTAAGTGCCGAACTTGGTTATAGAAATGTGATGCTTTCTGTGTCCTATTTGGAATTTCTTGTTTAAAGGTGTTATCCTTGGAGACCATACTTCCAAGATACTGGAAGTGAGAAACGGATTCTAGTTTTGCTCCCTCCAAATATATGTTTGAACTTTTCCTCTCTCTGCTAATGGTCATTTCAACAGTCTTGGTCTTGCTGATCTTCAAGCTAAATTCTTTAATTTTTTTGTTCCAAGCGGCCAGTCTCTCCTGTACTTCCACTTCTGTTTCTTCCCAAAAGACCACGTTATCTGCAAATACCAAATCTCGTGATTCATTTGCAGTTTCCTTCATAGATTTTAAAATTCTGTCCATAACAGAGGTGACAAGGCACTCCCTTGCTGGGCTCCCCTTTTTGTCCGAAACCATTCAGAACGACCAACAATATAACCCGAAAATATAAAGTTATTTTTACTTTGCCTAGAGCTTTTAATCCGTATCTATAATCATCATACTCTTGAATAGTAGCCTACTGTATGTTTAAATGTTAGCACTTTCCTTCCAGTATCGCGTAATCTTTGGTTGTTGTTGTTGTTGCTGCTTCGTTCAAGGGCTTTGACATCGTCATTATTTCATCCCCGTGTTCGTAAGCGTGTTTAAAGTTTGTCTGATAACCAGTGTTACTATGGTGTCTGTAGCAGTGTGTGTATTTGTAATTGAGGCTAGGATTGGGAAGGAGGTGGCCGTGGTCTTAAGTTAAGAACTATCCTGGCATTTGCCTGGAGTAGAAACCACATTAACCACTTCGGTGACAGCTGAGGTGGGAGTAGGACCCATCTCTTATCAGATCTACCTCACGTGTCGTGAGTTAAACCCATTGCAACCCTTAGACCAGAAGTAAATTTCTTGGCAAAGTTGGGAATCGAACCCTGTACCTCAGGGATGACAGCTAAGTATGCTAGCCACTACACCACAATGTGCTTATTACTTTGTATGTGTTCAGGCAATCGTCTCTGTCACATCTTCCTTCACAGAATGCCATTTTCAAATATACGAGCATTAGTTATTAATTATTAATTAAGGCGGCTTCGGTGGCGTAGTTGGTAGCATGCTGAGCTTCTATGTCCAAGATAGCGGGTTCAAATCCGGCCGAAGTCGTCGAATTTTTAGGAGCATTAAAAATCCCTCAGTATGCCTTCCTTCAGAGGGGAAGTAAAGCCGGCGGTCCCGTGTCACAGATTTATGGCATGTTAAACATCATTCCGCTAATTACACCTGTGTGAAGCTAAATTGTATAGGTTAAGAAAGTAAACAACGCTCTTAGGTTCCTACGTTCGTTGCCAAGATCCGACTGCGGTGACGTCTGGTAGCTAAATTCTGAACTAGGAGTCGTTGACGGTGGCGCTTGGCAGCAAAAGTAGGAACTATTTGAAAAATTCTAAGTTGCAGTCTGTACTTAATTTTTTTTAAGATAACACACACTAATACAGTCATCACAATTAACACTGGTTATCAGACAGATTCTACACACACCCAAAGTACACGGGGCTACATGACCGCGTTGTCGCAGCCCCTAAACTTAAGAACCAACCAACCAACCAATGTTTAAACCAGTCTTCAAATATAATTCAGAATGCATACTTTCATTTTTTTAAATTTCCAACTCAACATGTCTCTTTTTACAGCTTCTATTCGCAGATGCGCTGATCACAAGGGGATGAAAAACACCCGAGTTAAAACTTCCTATTGCTCTCTTTCTCTACTTCACATCGATAATGTCGAACAGTGGAGCAGAATGCGTCTCTCTTATTGTAATTACGTCTAACATCGTCAGCGTACAGCAGATTTTTTTATTACACACACACGAAAATAGCGCTTACGATTCTTTCCTCGTTCAATGGGAACTGATAGAAGAGAAAGGCTTCGTTTAGGAAAATTGCCCCGCAGTCATTGGCAGCATTGGGTTTGTGCACAGAACAGCAACTTTTGTTCATCTGTCTCACTCTTGTCCCTTTCTCTCTTACGCCTTTGTATTATGCACTAGAATAGAGAATCAGCAATACCAGAGAACGTACTTTGGAAAAGGATTATTGAAAAAAATAGCTTTTTCTATCCACAACTCTCTCACTCTCATGCGGTTTCTCTTTTTTTATATCTCCTGAAATGGACTTGGCGACCGTCGATAATGGTCGACTTTTGTTCTATAGTAGCGTCATTCTAGATCGTTCAGGCCGGAAGCTTGTTCTTGAAACTAGGGAATCAAACCATTCTCCAATAAATGTTCTGCGGAAGGGACACATTCATTGCCATGACTCAATTGAAGCAAAGTTTTTCAAGGAAATGAATTCATCCGAGGAACCACCAAATGTGTAGCAGAAGTTAAGAAGTTCATTTGTATCCCTTTTGTTCTGTAATGCGTAATTGAATGGAAATAGAGAGAGAGTACAGAGTTACCGTTAAAATAAATGTTGAGATCTGTAATAAAATGTGCACGAGCTATGCAGCTAAACTTAATGTTAGGTTTGGGTGGATAGAAAATTGGTACAAATCTCTTGCACAAATAGTCTTACTTTCGCAGAGGTCTCCAAGTTTATTTTTGGTAGATAAACTCAACGCTTACTACAAGCTGACTGGATGGCTGTGGAGGCAATAGTACGTAGATT
Organism: Meconema thalassinum; assembly: GCA_946902985.2. Lineage (NCBI taxonomy): Eukaryota > Metazoa > Arthropoda > Insecta > Orthoptera > Tettigoniidae > Meconema > Meconema thalassinum. The sequence continues at coordinate 43,340,530 of OX336391.1, read as the reverse complement.
TAATAATACTTTTATTGCAGCCAAATAGCCATCGAAAATAAAGTATAGACACGTACACTGAAATTGCTCTCAAGCACTTTGAGATGGATAGTCTTTGATTGATTTTTCCTTTTTTCTACAGAGCTCTAAGTGGTAGCGATGACATGTTTCTCCACATAGTTGGCATGCACACGTCTCTGTAGGTTCATGGAAATATTTGTTAGGCTAATGCAAATAAGGTGGTGAAAACCATGGACCGCCAGACGTGTAAACACATGCCTCAACTCAAAGTTGGCACTTGTCCACGTCCGGTCGATCATGGCTTCGGTTCAATAAAATTCTTGAAGTATGTCTTCTCGTTTTTTCTTCAATGATGTTAGTAGTTTTGCCGAGGCTCCGGTGTTCGGTAGAGGTAAAAAGTTTCTAAGAAATGATTCTCGTGCCAGGTGGAAGACGAATCGTGACCTGGTAGTTTTTGACACTCCGATTGCTTACAATAAGGATTGTGGCGTTAGGGCTGGGACAACGCGCTCATTATCTCCTAACACGTGTTCATGGGTTTCAAATAATGGATTCTAACGATAGCTTTGAAGCCAACATAATCTGAAAAGAACGACTGGACAAGTCCTGGGAACTCCCGGCATAGTCTTCTTTATGAATAGCCTTCAGTTTGGGTCGTCAAAACTCTAAATCGAAACCAAGAGATAATCGTGAATTTATGCAACCTGCCTTACACACCTGATAGACGGGTGGCAGTGAGAAGGGTGAATTTATGCAACCTAACGTGCACACCTGTTCGACGGGTAGCAGTGAGAATGGTAAATGTTCCGTGGAATGGAATATTCCTGAAAACCATCGTCACGGGTGACGAGACCCGGTGACTGAGGTACGACCTCGAAGGCAAGCGTCAAAGTATGGAGTATCGGGGTCCAGGATCGCCGAAAAGCCCTGAAGGGCCAGAGGTTTTCGGACATCCAATGTAATGTGACGACCCGACTGAAGGCTATCCCTCAGGAAGACTATACCAGGACTTGTACAGCCGTTCTAAGAAGTGCATAACCATCCACGGGGATTACTTCGAAGGACAGTAACGGCTGTTTCAGTTAAGCCAACAATCCGTTTGTAATATAGCCCATTCACCGAACTTTCCAGACAGAGGGTGTACATGTGAGGAGAAAGTCGTTCCCCTAGGCTTTGTATGTTAAACAGCCAGGGTTGTAACCCTTTTCAGTTCGGAGTGTTTATTATCCTTAATAGCTTACCACGGTGGGTGAGTGGTTATCGTGCCGGACTTCCAACCCCAAGCTTTCAGGTTCGCTCCTGGCTGTGGTAAGTGATTTTCGAAAGGCGAAAAATCAGGGCATGCATGGCATACGTTGTTGGCATGTTAAAGAAAGGCCGTGTTCATAATGGCAAAATTAATCTCGGGATTTTCCGCCAACACAAAAAAATCCTCATTTCTCTACTAGAAAGCGCTATAGTGTCAAGGAGCTTACAGTAGATATCTAACCTCCTTGACTTTCATAGCGTTCCAAGGAACAACAACATTCAACATGCAAGCTGTCCTCTGGGCGTCAAATAGCAAAGCTTGCACCCGGCACCCAAGGCCATACGATATTATTATTATTATTATTATTATTATTATTGTTATCACATTCATTATTCATTATTATTACCTTCAGGAATATGAAATTGGTTCTAAATCCAGAGGTGCCTAAGCGGGGCATATCAACATATCGTCGGCTTGTTTGCAAGACGGTATGGCTAATTCTCTTAAGGTGGCACATTGAGAAACGAGCGAACAATGGAACAGGTCTCCAAGATGACGGCCTTCTGCATGGTGATATGTAGACCAGGATGTATTCCCAATATTTCTAGATTGCGGCCCAATGATTTAGGGACGATGCCGGAAGAAGAAATGACTATGGGCAGAACCACTACACTTTCCTGTCTCCACATTTGCCGTATTTCCTCGGCCAAGGGCAGATATTTGGTGATCTTATCACAGCAGGTTTGTTGCAGATTATGGGAATTGGGCACTGCAATATCAATTAGGAAGGTTCTCTTCTGCACCTTGTCCACAAGAAAGATATCTGGACGGTTCGCTGGTATGGTTTTATCAGTAATAACTCATCGGTCCCATAAAAACTTGTGACTAGGATTTTCCAAAACAGCGTCAGAAACATACTGATAGGCAAAACATTATCAGATAATAAGTGCTTTTGAGCAAGGTGTAGGTGCATTATTTTGGCCACTTGGTTGTGCCTTTTCATGTAATCAGTACGGGAGATTGCTTGGCAGCCTCCTGTGATATGTTGAATTGTTTCCGGTTCTAGTTGGCATCTTCGGCATTTATCATCCTGAATATTTGCCTTAACTATATATTTAAGATAGTTTTGGTAGCCACAACTTGATCCTGGATTGCAACCATGAATCCTTCAGTCTCAGTGAATAGGTCCGCAGGAGTCAACCAGCTGTTCGACGCATCAATGTCGCCATGTTTCTGGTTGAGATAGTACGGATGACGACCGTGCAGAGCTTTCTGCGTCCACTGCTGAAGCTTGATGGCTGAACATTCCTCATCAGTGGCTAACTGTATATCCCTTACGTGAAGAAGATCTGCCTTCACAGTGGCTTGATGTATGAGAGGGTCATATCTGCTCAGAAAGTATCTCTGAAGGTTCCTCACTTGCCTTGCATGCAATTGGATAATGTCCGTGAGCCCTCGTCCACCTCTTTGACGCGGGATTGTCAATCGCTCAACAGCTGACTTAGGGTGGAGACATCTGTGTTTTGTTAAGATGGTACGTGTCCTAATTAGGATGTTCTCCAAGTCAGTTTGCGTCCATTTGATAATACCGAAAGTGTATATCAGAGCAGGAATAGCATAGGTATTAATAGCCTTATAGGTGATCTTTCCATTCAACTTTGATTTTAAAATCTTGTTAAGGCGTTGATTGTAGATAGCTGCGGTTCTATCTTTATGATCAATTCGATAAGATTGCATGAGACCAAGATATTTGTAGGTCTCATTACCTTCCATAGGCTTTATGAAACAACCGTCATCAAGTTGAAATGCTCGGGCCTCTAATTTTCCACGCCGAATGGTGAGGGTGCGACACTTATCTAATCCGAAGGACATTCCAATATCAGAAGAAAATGAAGCAGTTTTTGCAATTAGATTGTCGATGTGTTTCTCAGAGGATGCATATAGTTTAATGTCATCGATATACATCAAATGAGAAATTTTGTATTATTATGATTATTATTATTATTATTATTATTATTATTATTATTATTATTATTATTATTATTACCTTCAGGAATATGAAATTGGTTCTAAATCCAGAGGTTCGATTCCCAATAATGTCAAACATTGTAATCTGTGTATTTTCGTTATCATATTAAATATTAGTAGACTATTAAACTTACAGTTTGCTGGATGAATATAAAAGCTTGTATATGGTGTTCAATGTGATGTTGTTTGGAACAATATTGAACTATGCATTAATATGCATTGCTCTGGGTTTCTCCCTCATATCGCTATAGCTCGAGAGATGGATCCATTATTATTGTTTATATCCATTATGTAGGTATACAAATTTTTGTTTCATGTTTTACAATTTTCTGTCACACATATGAGATTATTTGGGGCAAATAGCCTTGCTGTTCCTCCCCTTAAAACAACAATAAAAACTATATTTGACTATTCTGTTCAGTTTTCGCTGCCATCCAATCACATAAATCGCTTAATTTATCGTCTCCTGTATTATTCTTCATAGAAGGAAGGAAGGAAGGAAGATTGTAGTTTTATGTGACCGTGAATCATGTGATTATAAGCCACGGGATCTCCTTTTTACGTGGAATCCGAACCACAGGACATGGCATTTCACTTCGAAAATCTCACATGCATTGACCGGGAATCGAATATTCTTCATAGAATAGGCCACTATGAATACATCACAAAATATTTTTGAGATACTGATTTGAAGTACTGTACCTATAGGTAAACCCCTGAACAGGATTGCAATTCTAGCTGTATAACATGCATTTTAAACAAACAGTAGCAGATGCCATACTTAGCCTAAGGAAACGATTGTATTCTCAATTGTCTAAATGAATTGCTTTAATACTTTATCTCATTAAACATATTATTGTAAAGCCAGTAGATTTGAAAAACAAATGTGCGGATGCGGATGAAAAAGGTGCGGTTGGAGGGCGGATGCGGATAACAGTCATGCAAAAGCGGGGCGGATACGGATCGAGTTTCAAAAGGTTCAAAAGAAGCTAATCCCTGGCGAACTAAGGTTTGCAACCCACATAACAGCACTGAAGTGCTTGTTGCCAATATATCGTTGTAAGGGGCAAGCAGCAAACTTTTCGACCGAGTGCTTGCAGCAGCCATGCGGTTCCCAGCTGGGCGTGACATTTTTCAACCCCGATTCTCTCTTTTGCTCCCTCCTATCCCACTGTATATATTCATATTTTCCTCATTTGTATCTCCCTTCCGATGCTTCTCTCGTTATATTGCCATAACACAGATGTAAACATAATTATGAAGCATAAACAGGGAACTAGGATTTATTATCGTCTTGGAAGCCATATTTCAGTGTAGCCTTACTGACACTTGATATTTCAACTTCCAGTCGGTCAACACGAAATAATTCCAATTACTGGAATATGTGAAAAATAACCTGAAATAAATTACTTCTTCTTCTTCAGTTCACTTATGCCTTCAAGCGTCAGGGTAGCCTCGTTTGAGCCATTTCTGCACATTCTCTTCATTTCCACAACACTTTTGCCCCTTTTCTGTCCCAATCTCTCAATTGTCTTAATATTCCATGTTCCGAATCTCGTGTTCCGTTTCCACTCCGGTCGTCGTCATTTATATCCGTCCAATCCAAGGCTACTTGTAGTTCTCTGAATCACTTTACCTCCACAGGGGTGATTAGCCCAACGTACAGTGGTTTGTTGGGTTACCTTCCCATCCACCATATTCATCCCCTGGAGACAGGGTGCCCCAAATGGTCAGGGTTTGGGCAGGCATTTCCTCCTTACCCACTAAGTTATGGTTTTCCTGCAAATACTCGGGTGCCTGATTGCAGTGGTTTCCCACTGGGCGATGAGGAAGCCACATCCCTACGCCAGTCGAAATAAATTACATGTGATTTAAATATACCACGTGAATCAGCTGCCCCTAATAATATTATTTTATGCAGCCCAACCAACGCGTGTTGTCAGGAAGGCAGATATTTCTCTGCTAGCATCCCTACTAGCAACACTATTATTTTTCACTCGTATTAGAATGTAGCCACATCGAGGGAACAATGGTAGTGTTCAGTATCATTTTGAGGATATGCTTGCAGTGTATTAGTACTATACGGGATGCGGGCAGAGAAATATCGACCTTCCTGCCAACACGCTCTAGTTGGGCTGCATAATAGTACATTTTATGTTCGAACATACATATTCATAAATATCTGTCGAGATTTCGCCAGTTTTATATACTGAACAGAGCGCATGGGACGTACAGAATACCTTGTATTTGACCACGGCCTCCTCGATTACCCCACTATGACACTAGGCCACGCAGTGACATTTAAATTAGAAGGCCTTGGAACTTAGCGCAGATGCGTTGCTATCCTCACCTAATTGGTCAAACAACTGTTTCTTGAGCTGTGATTGGTGGGAGAAACTGTTTCATAATGAAAAATAGTGTTATAATGACCCTCATTATGACACATTTTTCTGAGATATAATATTTACATTTCGACATCGTCGAACATAAAACAATATATTAGGAGCAGCTGATTCAACCAGTACAGATGTGTGCAAATAATTAGAATCAAATAAATAATTCAAATCAGTCATTCAAAATCATTTTATTGACCAACTGCTGGCATCTTTTGTAACCATACTGAGTAATGTCTTCTCCCTTATCGACTTACACCTTTTCCCATAAGAAATTGTGTATGGAAACTTTCAGAATTGCGAATTCAGAGGGATACCTAAGCTTGGTCCGTTTTCTATTTTTTCATTGACTTCGGAATATACTCTCGAATGTGATTTCAATCCATAGTTCATGAATCTTTGAATAGTTCAAGAGCGGATCATCAGTAAAATGACTCAAAACCCTCAGATCTAAATTCACGCGAAAAGTACAGTAAAGTAATCAAAACAAAACGTTAATGGAAAATGTAAGAAATCATTTTGCGTTGATAATATAATTAAGACTCCCATGATTAATGAGTTGGAGACAATGAGGTGTAACATGGAAACAAAGCGTTTCCGGACCCATGTTCATATAACTTAATTTCTTCGTCTATGTGTGAGGAATGTGTCCAGCATTTTGTCCCGTACATTTTTGTTACACCGTGTATATATCACATTTGAATAATGCAGGATTCGAACCGCCGCGCCAATGGCACATTCCGTCAATTGCTATGCTAACGCCTAACCACCTCCGCTACGCCACACTGCTGGGAACTTGCTGATAGTACAAGTACATACGCCATCCGGTTCGGTATTTAAGACATTAATTACCGCACTGTTAACTAGTTTTATGCATTGATTCCCCCTCTTCGTTCCACCCGGTCATGAGACATGATACATGAATATACAGTGAAACCTCTATTAAGAGACCAGTTACGGTTCCATGGAAAACTGGTCTTTTAGAGGGGTGGTTTCTTAATAGGGGTAGGCATTAAAAATAATTGTATACTGCATTATTAATAAAGTACAGTTTGAACACATACTTGATTACAATTTATCTGCATTGGTTCACATTTAGTACAAATTAATTACAATTAATTATTTTCTGAGCTCTGTCATTTAAAAAAGTCACGAATTGATCTCTGTTTCAGATTAGCACATATTTTCTTTTAACAATCTCACATTATAGAATATCTATGAGTGAGTTCGAAATTCCATTAATTTGTTCTGGGTTCGAACAATCTTCTAGGAGAGCCGTTTTTTGTATTATTTATTTATTTATCGTATGGCGTATACATGAGCTACAGATCTATATTTACACTATTTACATAGTTAATCGCTTGTGGCGTCCCCAGGAAAAATTCTCTTCTACCTCCGTCGAAACGGCTCAGTGGGCATTCTTGGGTTATGTGCTTCACAGTTTGCCTCTCAGCACCACAGTCACAACAAGATGATGACTTTTTCCTCCATTTGTATAGCAGATCTGCACACACACCATGGTTAGTTCGGATCCGGTTTAGCTTGGACCATACTTTCCGAGGTTGTTCAAAGCCAGGTACCTTCTGTGAGATGCATGGCATTTCCAAAGACTCTGCTGGGGCGAATTGTCTCCATTCATTAGACCATTTCTCAGTAAGGTTGAAATTACTCATTGCCAGGTTCTCCGCCGTGCAGATGGGTGGATGTCTTGACTTCAGTCTATCTATATGTAGATGGTGGATATCCTCATGAATGGGCAGTCTTTGATTAATCTGGATCTTCTTGTATTCATTCATCAAAGCATTGCATCTGCGGAGGTGGGGTGGGGGAATATGGCTTAATACAGGCAGCCACTGAATAGGAGTTGATCTGATCGTGCCTGTGATCATTCTCATTGTGTCATTTAATTTAACATCTATTCTCTTCACATGAGGGCTGTTTATCCAGACAGGGGCACAATACTCTGCAGTAGAGTAAACCAGGCCAAGAGCTGAGCAACGTAAAGTAGTTGCACTTGCACCCCAAGTAGTACCACATAGTTTTCGAATGATGTTGTTGCGTGTCTGAATCTTGGCAGCACTCTTTCTCAAGTGTTCTTGGAACGACAGCGTTCTATCGAGTGTAACACCCAGATATTTGGGGTGTCTATTGTGGCGGAGAAGGGTGTTATCGAAGTATACCTTGAGATCCCTTGAAGCCATTCGATTGCTCAGATGAAAACAAGAAACTTCTGTTTTACTCATGCTTGGTTGGAGTCTCCATTTTCGGAAGTAGTCTCCTAAATCAGCGAGATCTTCTGTCAGCGTTTCCTCTATCTCCTCGAAGCATAGGTCGTTAGTGGCAAGTGCCCAATCATCTGCATAACCAAATTTCCTGGATTTTGTGGGGGGTATATCTGAAATATATAAATTGAACAGAAGTGGGGCAAGCACTGATCCTTGTGGAAGTCCATTGTTTAGTTTGCTGGATCTGCTGATTTCACGTCCCATGACTACGCGAAATGTTCTGTCACTCAGCATGTTGTTTATAAGGTGGGCCAGACTCCTGCATGGAATCACTTTAAGGAGTTTACTGATAACGCCTTCTCTCCACACAGTATCGTAAGCTGCCTTTAGGTCTACAAATGCTACCGAAGTCTTTAGTCTTTGTTGGAATCCTGCTTCGATGAAGGTAGTTAATGACAGGACTTGATCGGCACAACTTCTTTGTGGTCTGAATCCTGCTTGTTCAATAGGGATCGTTTCGAACACTTTTGTAGCAATTCTATTCAAGATTAGTCTTTCTAGTAGTTTATAGCATGCACTGAGCAATGCTATTGGTCTATAGCTCTCTGGTGTTTCACTAGGCTTTCCTGGTTTTAGGATTGCAATGACTTTACTCATTTTAAATAAGCGAGGTAGGTTGCCTGTTCGAAGAATGTAAGTTAGAAACCTAGATAACCATAGTTTCGTATTTTCTCCACTATTAATCAGAAACTCGGGGTGAATCCCATCAAATCCCGGTGCTTTACCAGATTTCATATCTTCTAAAGCTTCATCGATATCGTGCACACTAAATGGTCTAGTGTATTCCGAATGAAGGGGGCATGTGGCCTTGAGACTGGTTAATTGCTTTTTGATATTTCTTGTATGATTTCTGTCTCTCGGTGTCCTAGACAAAGCAACTATATGAGCAGCAATTTGGTTTGGAGTAACTGCAGGATTTTTACGAACAATGGGAGTGGCCCCACCAAGCTTCCGTAACAATGACCATGCCTTTCTGCTCGATTCTCTGAAATTCATAGATGTTACAGTTTCAATCCATCTTTCTCTTCGGGCATTATCAAGATTATGAAGCAGTTCATCCCCGATTTCTTGTTCGCCACTGGAAAGGAACTCTTGGTATAGCTTTTCATTGTCATCAGTCCATCCAGGAATGTATTCCTTTCTGTAACCTCTAGGAATGTGTCTTTTTGCTGTGGCAATTACAGCACCCACAAATCTCTCATATTTGTTGCTTGTTGGCGGTATCCATCTGACACATTTATCAAGGTCACTCGAGAACGCTTTCCAGTCTGCTTTCCTGAAGTTCCATCGTGGGCGAGGATAAGAAGTTACCAGAGGTATCTGCATTCCAACCTCAAGACGCACAGGACGATGTTGACTACGTGGGAAATCTTGAAGTACTTTCCGTGAAGTAAACAGAGGTTGTTTATTTTGATCACTGGAAACAAAACATAGGTCTGGGTTGAACTCCTTTTTCCATGCGGCAGATCTAAATGTACCTCTATCAAATATAAGATGAATGTCATGTTCCTCGACCCAATTCATGAGAGTGTCTCCATTAGAATCGGTGGCACTATAATTCCATTCTACATGGTGACTGTTGAAATCTCCCACATAGATGGCTGGGTGGTTTTGTACCTGAATCATCTGGGAGGGCCACGGAGAAAGTGGAGGCTTGTAGATGTTTGTAATGATGAAATCTCCAACTTTGATGACAACAGTGTGAATGTCATATTTAGAGCTAGATGTGAGCAATGAAGCATTTTCAATGGTGCTGCGAACATATGTAGCAGTGCCATATGCATGGTGGTATGTCGCACCTACGATATCATATCCTGATATTTGCCCTCTGGTTTGTAATTGATGTTCGTCCACCACATGTGTTTCCTGAATAGCAACCACATCGATGTTTTCATCTCGTAGGATTTTTGACAAGTAGTGGCATTTGGATTTACTTATGCCTTCTATATTTAGATGTAGAACTTTAAGCGTAGGCCCGAAGGTCTTTGCCTGTTGGTTCTGAAAAGAACCATTTGAATGATTTTTCATTTTCATGTACAATAGCCAGGAGATCGCTAAGATAGTCTGGCAGCCTGATCACTGTTGCTCGTTTAGCACCACCCAGGGAGCACGTGTAGGGTAATTTCAGGTTAAGGCCTACTTAACACTTTTTCTAATGACATTGTATGCTGATGCAGTTCTATGACAACAGAACCATTGTTTACATCATCACCCTCATCAACATCTCCAATGGGAAGGCTGACGAGAAGTGGTCTTTTGAAAGAGGTCACACTGAGAAAATGCCTGATCTTTGGTCGGGGAGAGGGGTGGTCCTTAAATAGAGGTAAAAAATGCATTGACCTTATGAGGGTTTAAATCGGTTCCAAGAAAAATCGGTCTTTAAGAGGGGTGGTCTTTTAATAGGGATGGTCTTTTAGAGAGGTTTCACTGTAGTTACATGGTAGATGGACGTCGCTACATGATTTCAAGGCGTCATGTTTTGAGAACGGACGATATAACCTTTCAGCTGGGTTGAGAATCGTGTGCATAATGTGCCCACTGGACATTAGTACCATACCGTACGCCTGCAAGGGAATATCCACCTTATAACAGAGGGGTCTAGATGCAAAACTCACATTCTCCACTTTAGTTCTAAATTGAGTTAGCAAGACATTCTTATTCTTCGTTCCAAACTACACACGACTATCTTAGTGCTGAAAAGCCAAACTAACAATATGCAGTGGTTTTCAAATGCCAAAAACTAAATTTAGATGCAAAACTATCATTCTCCACTGTGAAGTTGCAAAGAGCACATTCTTCCTGTTGGCCAATCACAAGACAGCTTCTGGTCATGTGACTTTCTACAGCTGCAAGCCAATATTATTATTGTCTCAACTCGTAACCTCTACATAATAAATAAATAATATAAGTATATTCCAACAAAGCAATTGGTTTAATTTGTCTAAATATTTCACAAACTTGTCCAACTTATCTATTGTTTTGTCTGAAGTAATTCATTTTGTTTAGTGTCAAAAGTCACATTCTCCAAAATTAAAACCTATTTTTTAGATAAATTAATATAAATAATGAAACATAGTTTATACAAGAAGGTATAATTAAGTATAGCCTGCAACAAAAGCAAAGTCTCTGAGGGATTCCATTAGTTACATACATTTAAGAAGTTTTTTTTTAGTTTCTGTAAAATTAGAAAAAAATGGAGAACGTGAGTTTTGCATCTAGACCCCTCCGTCACAAGTTGGTTGGGTTGCAGCAAACAATTTGGAAGGGGCTGCTGAATCAGCCGGTATATAATAATCAATCACAGGTTATCTTTTCACGTATTCTAGTACGTTAATTGGAGTTATTTTGTGTTGACCGATTGAAAGTTACAATATCAATTGTAAACAGACGTATTAACATTAACTCCCGTGAAAAGGATTCGATTATGTTTGTCGGGAATATCTACAGTATCGTAGTTAGTCAGGGATCAATAAGGGATCGGTAATCTCTGGGATACTAGAAAAAAAGAAGAATGTTCTTAATTCCTTTTAAGGGGTTAGTGTTTAGAGACATCGTTATTTCGCATTTTAATGAATTCTTTCTTTTTTGCCCATTGAGCCGGAGTTTAACCCTTATTGCCGCGAATGCACGTGTATTCCCTAACGAATCTGCCCCCTCCTCCTCCCTGCTGATGATGCCAGGGACAGCAAGGCAGACCTATAGAAACGTGCTGGAGAAATCGTTAATCGGGCGTTTTGTGCTGAACTGAATCAATATCTACCGGTGTGCGCGAGACGGGACACCCCACCATGGGGCGGAAGTTGAGGGCAAAGTTTCCTCTTACCATCTCAACTTATCTGGCAGCGTCTTGGATGTTGTGTAAACGAGAGAGTAGCTAAATACATCGTCAGGACGTACGAGATGGATTGAATGTGGATGCTTTCAACTACAGTATTACATCGTGTATTGTATTTTTAGCCTAATTTCATTTATGAAACAAGTAGTTCCGTGCAGAACTAAAGCCTATTTTCATATATCCTACTTATGTTAATTGCCTCTATCAACATACAAAATTTCAGTTTGATTGCTGTAATAGATTCGTAGATATTGAGAACCGACTAAATATTTCGGATGGTCGCCATGTTGGATTTTTATATATGTAGGTATTGGTTATGTACTGTTACATGAGGATTAATGTGTACGTGTAGTATTCAAACTACAATCGCATGATTAGGCCACAAGAAGTAAAAACGAGTTTAAAATTTTGAATAGCTGCCATCTTGTGGTTATGGAAACAATTGAAATAAATTATATGCCAGTGGATTAACATTTGTATAAGGATGTACTGTACCAAGTTTCACTGCACTCGCATGGTTAAATGGCGAGAAATGTCCATGTAAATATTTATACTTCTCGTCACCGCCATGTTGGATTTGTGATCACCAGGGTATTGAAAGTCCTATAGGTAAACTTATGTTCATAGCCCCTATGAACGTTAAAAAATCAGTTTGATTGCTGTAATAGATTCGTAGATATTGAGAACTGTCTAAATATTTCGGAAGGTTGCCATGTTGGATTGTTATATGTATATGCCATAGAGTCATGTACTGAACCCAACGGGGTTAGGCTGACTGGTGTCGGACGTGGATCTCTGAGATAAGATGAGCTAAGAATTGAGGTTCCAGCTGGGAACGAACACGAGATCTTTTGAGGGAGTTTAAGCTATAAAACCCCCTAGAGAAAATACATATTAAATAACTGTTGTGATATGAACTAATTCTGACATTATTTGTTAATATAATGCAGGGAATAATAGCAGAATACTGCATTTTTGGGCTGTATGAGGCATACTATTCTGGACTTGAGCACAGAAAGTTTGAGCGCTTGACAGTTGTCAAATGACTCTGGAATAGGGGCGTAGTTTCTTGGAGCCGTGTCACTCTTTGTGACCTACTTATGTCGTCTGGAGCAGGTCAGGAGGGTAAAATATTGTCAAGTTATTCCCCGTTTGAGAATAGAGAGGCCAGTGGAGTGAGAAGATACCAGCGTAATTTAATGATTACTCGTGATTGGAGTAACTCAGAGACATGAGGTTTGCACCTATGTGATTGTATAGCCGGGAGGGTAATTATCAAGCCATTAAACATTGAAATCGAGGCAGATTTAATGGAACGCGCAGGGACACAGTAGGTTTGTGGTTAGCGGCGAGATCTGACCAGGCCTTCGGGGATTTTTAGGTGACGCCGCGTGGGCACGCGCTGGCAAAGGCAATTAATATTAATTAATTGGCCGATCGATCCTCGAGCACGCATACAGATCTGTGACCAGCGAGGAAAAAGGAACCATATAAACGTTAATTCGGAGCCTCCGTGGCTTAGGCGGCAGCACGCCGGCCTCTCACCGCTGGGTCCGTGGTTCAAATCCCGGTCACTCCATGTGAGATCTGTGCTGGACAAAACGGAGGCAGACAGGATTTTCTCCGGGTACTCCGGTTTTCCCTGTCACAATTTCATTCCAGCAACACTCTTCACTATCATTTCATTTCATCTGTCATTCATTTAATCATTGCCCCAGAGGAGTGCGACAGGCTTCGGCAGCCGGCACACTTCATATCCTCGCCGCTAGATGGGGGCTTCATTCATTCCATTCCTGACCCGGTCGGAGACTGGAAGCAGGCTGTGGATTTTCATTTTCATAAACGTTAATTCAAGACCAGAATCATACTGTGAGAGAAGATGACGCTGCAGGGAAATTCTCGGTCTACTTTTTCTCTCCAAACGGATATAAGGGCTGAACGAATGACAGAGGCGGCCAGTTGAACCATACTTGAGCGCAGGGAGCACGTCACCCGAGCTCAGAGAACAGACGCGCGAACTCTAACAGCTTAAGTGCAGCAACATAATAATCATGCAGTAAGCCATGAATTAATAACGATTAATGTAGTCAGTTGAATCGCAGTATAGTGCGAAGTGCACGTTACCGAATTCAGAGAAGGGACGCGCGGACTTAAACATGAAGAGCCATGCAGTAAGGCATTTATTAATCACAATTATTAAGGACAGTCGTGCCATACTTTTATAGTCGGCATTACGAGGGACTACTACCGAGCACGCAGGAAAGGTACCGTGTGATATGTAAGGTAGGACAATTGAGAGTGGTAATCTGTACAAGTACAATGTACAATGGTTGAGCGCAGTATGTAAACTATTGGTTAGACATATCATAGGAAGTCGGATTGCGCAGATATAAACTTTGTTATGCGATTGGTGAAATTTCGCAGGGATACCACTGTAATTAATGCTCAGGACGATATGCAAGCATATTTATGCGATATCCGGAATTTTTTCTAAGGATAGAAATTGATAGACAGATGGGTGACTGATAGGAATCCTTAGGCAGAGAATCGAGACTTTCAGACGAGATGCGGGAGAGAAGTGGAGGAGAGATTTCCAACGTCTGCATTTCTGATATTTTGCCAGGAAAAGTCAACCACTAAGAAATGTACATAGTGATCGTGTGATTGTAGTGATGATCATTTAATTATATGTAAAATTAATAGTGTAACAAGTGCTATAAAGTGTTGTGTGAATAAGGAAGCGACAGCTTCAACATGGAAAAGCAAAGTGCCGTGTGTTTTGTAAGGCAAAAGTTATGTATAATGTATGTGAGAAGTGTAAGAATGCCTTGCTAATTTGCATATAATGGCGGGCATTACTGGAAGAAATGCGTGGTTGGAGCCACCAGATTAACTAATGTAAGTACCCAAAAACCATGATTTTGTAGCAATTATAGTCCACTGTATGTTGAGTGATTTCAAAATTTATAGAATATGCCAATGAGAGTCAATTTTAGGAGGTAGAACCTCAAATTATTATTGTTGTGTTGACTTTAGTCAAGTTGAGATGTCTTTGTACATCATTGAGTGGATAAATCGTTACCACTATTGAAAAATGGCAATTCAGTTATATAGAAACGTAACGTAACGAACACGGATGTTCGGTTATTGAAAAGAGTTACGTTGTGTCGGTGATGGTAATTCATGTCAGTAATAATCATAATAATAATAATAATAATAAAAAAAGAATAAACGAATACACATCAGGGAAAAATGGCTGTAAGAAAAATATATATGCTAATTGGAATATTTATCTATCCAAGCAGTAATATTATACATTAAGGGCTAAGCAAAAGCAATTTAATATCAGAGTATATGATGATAATGGAAATAAATATGCAAGAATCTAGGAAATGGAAGAGTTTAATAGAGAATTGAATTTGCAGCTTGTGAATAAGCTTGTAAGAGTAATTGATAGATTTATCTTACTAATTATAGGACGAGATCGTAGCACAATGGTCACGGAAGCCAGGTAATCTATTCGACGTGTGAAATCTCGTATAGCCTAGGGCATACAGAGATATTTATTATTGCCAGAGCGTACTTAGTGGCTGACCCTAGCTCTGTGGATGGATATGGAATGTTCCGGGTTCGAATCCTGTGGTATATGGGAGGATAACAATGGAAACCTCAGCATGACACCTGATGTCGACCGAGAACTAGTTATTGGATAAATTCAGCTCCTGGGGGCGAATTTTGGCGGCAGGATGTGCCTGACCGTGACATTTAATAAGATGCCGGCTAGCCAATTCGACCAGTGAATGATGAATCTCGTTCCTTCATATAATGTAATGGACCTGTTGAGGCCAGTTATTAATATCCTAAGGTTATGAATAAATATTTAAACCCGCCCATAACCTATCTTGCATACAATTTAGTTTAAGTCATATGGGATATGTAGGTCATGGAGACTGCACTATTGTATTTAAAGTCACAAGTTACTGCTTGGAGGTAAACAGAGAAGGGAGTTAGGGAGAGACAGAGCACGTGGTTTTGTGACCGCTCGACTCATTCCCATTGTATACAAGTAGAACCGAGGGGGAGGTTTTTAAACGACCCTTGAAGGTTGACATTTATAATGGACAGACTTTGAAACCCTGTTTGTAATAAAAAAGAATCATTGTTGTATTGTATAATGAATTTGTGTGGTTTGAAACACACTGTTAATTAAGGATCGTTCTGATAACGTAATACTTGGCAAACTTATGAGTTGTTGAAAGTTGCATTTTTATACTGACAGTGTCACTGTGTTCTAAAGGTCGACACTAGATGCCATAGGCTATGCCCACGCGAGGGTAGCATAATATACCATCCGACACAGCGGTAACGGAAATTTTGAAATTGAAATCACAACGGCATACAGTGGAACTGTAGAAAAGGGGACTGCAGAAGAGAACTGCAGAAAGGGGTATGATTACAAGTAATTGTGGAGTTGCAAGTAAATTTGATGTGCAACCCATAAATTGGTTAATGCATGGTAAAGCATTGTGGTGGGAAGAGAGATACAGAACACAAGTGTACGCATAATGTAAATTAAGATGAGTTGAGAGTAAACAATTAAGATTGTGAAATTAAGGAGGTCACAACAGGTGACATAAGATTATAAGTACAGTTTATGGGTAATTTACCTGTGCATCAGCGCACTTGAGAATGAATTTTGATGTCAATCTTATGGTAAATGAATGAATAATCATTTGGATTTGCAAGGATAAAGTGCGAATATTAGTGGATTGTAGGAGTAATTTTGCATTGTTTTGTGTTATATTGTTGGGATTGTGTTTTTGTGTGTTTGAAGCCATGATTTAGAGCTGAATTAAAGTCTTTAGAATAGAGTTGTGCTTTATCATTGTAGAGTTGATACCTTTTAGTCTCAGATCAAAAATATGCAACTGCTCAGTGGGTGGACGGTACACGCCTGAGGACTGATGCTGGCTGGAGGCAGAAGCATGTTTTCCATGGAAATTACTCACATGGGTACAGTACCATTAAAGGAAAATTAGTGCGTAGGTTCATTATTCAAACTTTCACTTCGATCGCATGATTACCACACAAGAAATAAAAACTTAATTTTAAAATTCGCACAGCTGCCATCGTGAGGTTAAGTAAACAATTGAACAAAGTTAAATGTCGGTGTATTGCAATGTATATAAATATATACTGTACCAAGTTTTATTGCGTTTAGTTGTTTAAATTGCGAGAAACGTCAATTTAAAAGTCGCAACTTCGATTAGCCACCATGTTGGTTTTGTAGTTACCAGGTTTTCAAAAATCACATAGGTGAACTTCTAGTAGTTCCCTTTATCACCGTACAAAATTTCAGGGTGATGCCGGTGATAGTTTCAGAGATATTGAATGCTGGTGAAATATTTCGCACGGCCGCCATGTAGGATTGGTGGGACACAAAAAATTTGAAGGGCACGGTCGAGGTCGGCCAAGATGGTGGTATGACCTTACCGAGTTTCATTGAAATCGCTTCAGCCGTTTAGAAGTTATCAGGGAGGGACACACATACGCGCGGCACACACACACGCGCGCGAACAAAAGGTGATCTCATAAGCCTATTTTTTTTTTCATAAAATGAAAATAGGCTAAAAATAGGCTTTTGTCCATGTGTGTGTGCGAATGTCTGTGTGTGTACCCCCTCCCCCTCCCTCTCTCCTAATAAAATCTAAACGGCTGGAGCGATTTCAATGAAACTCAGTAAGGATATAGTACTACAGTATTTTGTCTAACCCCGACCGTGCCCTTTAAATTTTAATACGTCTCATCAACCCAACATGGCGGCTGTACGAGATATTTCACAGGCATTCTATATCTCCGAAACTACTACTTAACCTATACCACCTGGAGGTCCTTAAACCGGATGAGAACAGGAGTGCCTAAGTGTCGTAGCAAACTTGTGAAGTGGGGTTATGCAGAAGATCCAACATGTGACTATGGAGAAATCCAGACTCCACAACACCAGCTCACGTGCCAAGATCTGAATGACACCTGCAGCCAGGAAGACCTTATGTTCGCCACACACCGGGGGATAAGAGCTGTAGAGTTCTGTAAAGGAAGAATTTAGTGTGTCTCCCGGACACGGAAATATATAATATACTATACCCGGCATGCGTTGCAATGCCAATCCAAGACAGATAGAAAGCAAGGAAGATAAGTTCAATAATAATAATAATAGTATCGGGTGCAAGCTTTGTTATTTGACACCCAGAGGGTAGCTTGCATGTTGAATGTTTGTTGTTCCTTGAATCACTATGAAAGTCAAGGAGGTTAGATATCTAAGCTCCTTGAACACTATAGCGCTTTCTAGTAGAGATATGAGGAACTTTGTGTTGGCGGAACTCCCTAGATTAATTTTGCCATTATGAACACGGCCTACTGAATTCGAATGGGTTCTTTGACATACCAGCATCGTATGGAATGCGTGTTGTATTTTTGCCGCCTTTCAAAAATCACTTACCACGGCCAAGAGCGAACCTGCAATATTGGGGTTAGTAGACCGACACGCTATCCACTCACCCACCGTGGCAAGCTACTTTATTAATAAATATATACTACTGTAATATAATGAAGAGGTCACTTGTTGTCCCACAAATGGGTCGGCATACATTGTATTGTCCTAATCAAGTTCACCAAATGATTACACAGCACTGCATGTTACTTGAGGATTTGTCCACATTTCAGTGCTGGACTTCATCCTCAGAATTTAGAGAACATGTTTATCAAATTGTTTTCACTACAAAGCTATGACGTCCTCCGGTATCGAGACTGTTCCTTTGTTTTGTTTCATTTCTAAAAGCCAGTTCTCGTATTATCATCTTAATAATTGCGTATTTTCTTTCTTTTTGTACAGAGATTCAACCCTTCTTTCCATTTCGTGCGCACGGGATTCTACCGCAATTTCTTTATTTTTATATTCTTCAGTGATTCTTTTATCCCACAAAAGCAAAAGGACCAAAGATTAAGCCTCAAGACACGCCTGAGTGTAATTGCTTATTGTGTAGGACATTTGTCTCTTCCTCTCTCTTTATTTCCCTTTTCTCGTTTTATCAAGCTATTCTCTGTCTCCCTTCTTCGCGAACTCCCAACCAAATATGACCCGTGAAAGTCCGCTTTCACTCCACAGAGCGGTAATCTGTCACATAACTTATATGCTGGATTTACTAATGAACAATTACTTTTGCGAGGGAAGTTCCTAACAAGTTTATCCTGGCATTACTCGGTCTGAATTTACACAGAGAAACCTTTCACTCTTGTTTTGCTTTTTATGCGAATTTCTATGTTGAATCACATTCAGTTGTAGCTTTCCCGTCTTAATCTTCTTATGTGTATTTCAAATATGACGGACGAACTTATAACACAGGGCAAATTCTATCTTCACTTTCTTATTTGAAAATTGAAGTGAAATAGGCATCAATACTTTCATATGTCCTTCACTTATTTATATCTTCCAAACTATCCCACTTCTTAGCTAAATAAGCTTCAACATTTTGAGGTAATCGATCTCATGTTTGGGGCCCAAGGTACTATTCTATCTCTCTTCGTGAACGTGTGCAAGAGACTGGGAACCCCTAAATCCTTATTAAAACTGTTTACACCGATAATACTCAATTCGCTCTATATCTTTATTGGAGCATGTTTTCGGTCCTTCAATGCGGCATTCTTCAGATGATGTGCTTAACCTAATATCTTCATATGTATTATTTACGACTAGCATTACCCGTCGCGGCTTCGCCCGAGAATATTCTAGTTGTAAAGAGTGCACTTAGCAAAATCTCAATCATGAATGCTATGACTGATTTATCCTTGGTATGAATAATCAGACTTTATCAATTCAGCTACTAGTGCAGTGGTTAGGGGTTTGTCATTCCTTCATAGGTATATCAGAGCGAAGTTAGTTTTCTGGGAATACCACAGACACTGTTAATTTAAGGGCCTTTAAATGTGGTTTTCGGCGACCCTTTATAGTCGGGTGAAAAAGACCTTTCGTACCAAACTCACACGTGAAAATTGCGTGAAAAATTCTAGAGTGCCCCTTGACCCCCTTAAGCGCATTATACTGTATGTATTGATGAATTTTAGAGCTTAGTTTGGTTCAGTGATAACCTTATAACCGTCTGGAAACTTTCACAGTAATGTAATAATTGGAATTGCATTGCGTCTTACAGAAATAGATGAACCTGTGAGATTCTGTTACCATGGTTACCGTGTTGCGTTCTTTCATTATTTCATTGTAAATATACATGTTTTAAGGTATTTATTTAATTGTGAGGCATTTAAAGAGTAAGTGAGTGCGTTTCGCTTACGCATTGGGTTATGCTGAACCTGTAGGTACCCCATATGTGTAGGTTGGTGTTATTGGGACCTTATTTTCGGTACAAAACTGGAATGGGACCGTAGAAGAATAATACAGGGAGGGATAACGTGGCATTAACAACCATATAAACAAACAAACAAACGCTATTACAAAATGGACGTACTTATAATATTCATTAATTTTGAAAAAGTTATTCGTGTTGAAAACAAAAGCAAAGGTCTAAAGTTATAATTCAAAATGTACAAAAATATTGTCTTGATTTCTAGAATTCTCAAGTGAAATGGGTCTTGTGGAGGTCTTGTTCGATTTGAAGTCGCCTATCCTTCTTAAAGTCGTCTCTGTAAATTTGGATTAAATATGCATGATGTTTTTGTAACTTGGTCCCACTGCGAAACTCCTAGCCCTATTGGATGTCTTCTGTTAGTTACTATATGATTGATCTTGATGCTTTTATTAAATTGTCAACGTCCTTTGGTTCGAAAATGTATTGTAAGTCATCATCTAAATGTGCTGGTCAAAATAACAAGGACACACTCCCAAGACGAACCTGACGCAATCGTCGGGAAACTGTTGACTTGCTGACTAGGATATTAAATTCTCTGTCTAATACAGTTCTTAGATCGCCCTGACTAGCTCTCGTGTTTACCTAAGACAAATGAATGAGCTTTCTGTCCTGTCTAGGAGAGGTTTTCCTTGGCCTACCACCATGGTTGATGTTGCCAGTCTCAGCAAAAATATTCAATCGTCGCTCTAAACATGTTTAGCCAACGCCCAAATTAGTTCCAATTTGTCGATAAGTCTTGTCACCCATGTGCATATCTACAATTTGTCATGACTCATTTTGTTGCAAGAAACTCACGAACTCGATGAAATCTGCACTTAACCTCAAAAATATCGCAAGCTGCTCAGAGAACAAAGTAATCAGCCGTTTCCAAACGCCATTTCTTACCTAAATATGCGAGTATCAAGTAGGCTGTGGCATCATTTAAGCGCTGCGCCAAATATAACGTTTTAAAAAGACCATCAAAATTGATGTATTTTCCTGAAAATTTCGAACAAATATATGACACTCCCACTCATCCTCACATTTTCCCCCAGTACTGTATATTATTACACTACACATTTCCCACTTCTACTTCAGGCAAAAGCTAGGATGGTTCCTAACTTAAGGCCACGGCCACCTCCTAGGTCGATTACAAATACATACACTCCAACAACCATCACTTGGGCGGCTTCGGTGGCGTAGTCGGTAGCATGCTGAGCTTCTATGCCCAAGGTCGTGGGTTCCAACCCAGCCGAAGCCGTCGGATTTTTTAAGAGCGTTAAAATCCCTCAGTATGCCTTCCTTCGGAGGGAAAGAAAAGCCGGCGGTCCCATGTCATAGATTTATGGCATGTTAAAGAACCTTCCACTAATTACACCTGTGTGAAGCTAAATTGGATAGGTTAGGAATGTAAACAACGCTCTTAATTTTCTACGTTCGTTGCCAAGAGCCGACTGTGGTGGCGTCTAGTAGCTAAGTTCTGAACTAGACCTAGTAGTCGTTGACGGTGGCGTTTGGTGGCAAAAGTAGGAACTATTTGAAAAATTCAAAGTTGCAGTCCTTACTTGAATTAAAAAACAGATAACACACACTAATACAGCCATCACAATTAACACCAGTTATCAGACAGATTCTACACAGACCCAAAGTACACGGGGCTACATGACCACGTTGTCGCAGCCCCTAAACTGAGGAACCAACCAACCAACCAACAGCCATCACAATGACACAGGTTATCATACATTTTCCACAAACATCCAGTTACACGGGCCCACATGACTACGATACACCAAAGCTCCTAAATGAACCAACAACAACTCTCCCTTGCATGAAGATTGATTGACGATGGTATTTTTGGACCACAAGAGGGAGCTTCTAGATGATTTCCTCAGCTGGGGGGTGATAGTGAATACTGCCAGTTGTGACGCTTCGTGGATACCCACCGGGACCGGCTCGTGTTTGATTTTTCATCCCCTTACAAGTGCTTCTCGCCAGGCAGGAGAGTTATTTTATGAGGGTAATGGGCATTAAGTGGAAGTTCTGTTTCAAGATTCCAGCTCCCCCCTCACCACAAGGAAATTCCTTGCTGCAATGTTGCCACTATTCATCTATCTTATATATTTTAATAATTTCCTTCTTTCTTTCTTTCTTTCTTTCGGGCCACACATAGGCCCAATGATTCATGGGAAAATGAAATCCATCTAATTATTCACTAATGTTTTATAATGTAAGAAATCCTCTATAAGCCCAGTTAAATTGAATGTCACTTCTAACTCTCGGAGCAGTAAGCAAAATATACTTCGGTAATATTGTTGTGCTGTGGTCCATGATCAGTCTTTTATATTATATTTTGTCTTAAAAATAAATGTTAACCAGCGGATTCGTGCGAGAACTCTCGCATAAAGGGTTGTGTGCGCCCCATGGGTACAGACTACCCACCCGGCTCTAGTGTTATGTAGGCTGTACGCGACACAGTTCTGCCAGGGACTACCGTATTTTTGATGTGTAACATCTTTCCACTCGGTATCTGGATATTTTTGTGGCGATCGGTAGCTGGACATGTTTGTGGGAGTGATTTTGGAAAAGGGACGGAAATGGATGGAACGGAAGTGCATGGGACGGAAACAATAAGCGCGCGTGGTGGCGGAGATCGGTACAACGACGTACTGTAGGTCGTGTGGCTATGGGGAATGTATATCGCATACAGTTTAGTTCAAGGTTTGGAGACCCCATTTAAGATATTCCCACAATAAATCATTTTCAAGTTATCGTTCTTTGGTGTGAAAATATTCATTTTATCATATTTGCTGAAACCAATTACGATTTATTAAATATTCATACTTTTGCTGTATTCTTATTTAATGTAAGCACTCGATGGACTGTCGGCCATGTGTCTATGTGGAATCGATATCGCATCAACAAACACTCCAAACAACGTAGGAATTCAGTATATTAACGCCGACTACTAACAATAATTGAAACTTCGTTGGTCTAAACATGTCACTGGGAGAAATATATTTAATATACTTTCCGCACACCTAATATTTAATTGCGCCTATACTTGGCAGTGCGCTCTATCGGCTAAACGAGGCCATATTCAATAATATCGCTGGCATGGTTCACTAACCTGCCGGTATAGAGCGCAGCTCGCATCAAGTAGGCAGTGGATTGCTTCCGCCACGGCAAATAACAATTATGATTCATTACGGTCAGGATTTGGCACTGGAGTTATACAAGTAGTTATTTCAATGACCAACAGAGTTCACTGTCAACAAGGGATTTGCGCTCCCGGGACACACATAGTAGGATAACATGTCACATGTTACACATCATATGCGACTACTGTAAGGCTCGTATAATACTTATTTGTTTAAAAGCGCTTTATAAACAATTAGATATATTTCCGTTGACTTTTCAAGAAATGCATGATTTTTCGTGTACTATTGAAACGATTTGGAAGATGTTGGTACAAACCACACCTTCTAACTCCCTCTGGTTTAGGAGCTTGAGTTTTGTGAAACACACACCTTAGCGTATTATATAATAAGATGTTTTAAAATAGTCGATGCAAATTATGACCACTATGCCGTTGGCAGTGTCTACAGCCCCTTTAAACCACGAGGAAATGCTGAAGATATCTGTTGTCCAGAGAAAGGGGACCGACACCAAACCCTGGGTGGGTCTGAGTGGCATGCATTTGGAGATGAAAGGCCTTCAAGTGGGTGTCGGTTGGGCGACTGAACTGTACCAACCAGGGGCTTCTTTAGAGTGACTTCAGGCACTTGACGCAGATATCTTCCACATTCCCAGGGTAACATCCTTGGAATAGCTGTGATTGGAAGCCCAGCAAAGCAGTTCAAAAGTGTGCGATCAGCAAGAGAAATGTTGCCCAGTAAAATGAACCATGTTTATGGAAAGTTTATGTCCATTACGAGGACTGGCAGCTTTATGCTTGAGCTTTGAATATTACCTTCCATCCGCGCGTGACCTAATTTCAAAGTTGGTCCCATCAGCACAGAGCTGCGATAAAAGCCTTAGCACCTTTGCAGCTGTTTCGAACCAGCTTGACACAGTGTTACAGGTTTTAAAGCAGCTAGCAGGTGCTAGTTCCAAAGCTAAATCACATCGTCACTCTGTCCCACGGGGTGGAGACGGTATTAAGCAGTAAAACTAAACTTTGTGCTGCGGTGTAATTGACTTGCTGTGCACACATTTCACCCTGCAGGTCGTAACAGCCAATTTCAGGGAAAATGTGTAGGTAAGTTTGTAAAAGAAACTGATTGAATTGGGGGTTGTAATGGTGCAGTGGTTGAACTGTTTGCCTTCCAAGGTGGACTGGATTCGATCTCATGGATTTTGGTGGTGAAATGTCCCTTCCGATGGTTCGAATCCACGTTAAAAAGAAAAAAAAAGGAGATTCAGTAGCTTATGATCACGAAATTAACGGCCGCGTTATACTACGAGCTTCTTCCCTTCCTTCCTTCCTTCCTTCCTTCCTTCCTTTCTTGCTTTCTTTCTTCCTTCATTCATTCCTTCCTTTCTTGCTTTCTTCCCTTTTCCTCCCTTTCTTGCTTTCTTCCTTCCTTCCTTCATTCCTTCCTTTCTTGCTTTCTTGCTTTCTTCCTTCCTTCCTCCATTCCTTCCTTTCTTGCTTTCTTGCTTCCTTCCTTCCTGGAAATAACTCTGGGTTAAAACCATGAAAACCGGTAATGTATCCCCGTGCGTTACGGCAACGTTGGACTGCAAGTTTGGAGCGCTGTCATTGGCCTTCTTAAGAGTAGTTTCCGGCATTTCCTCCAGGAAAATACTGAGTTGGTGTCTCGGGACACTAATCACTACAGTCACCAGGGTAACAAAGGTAGAGTGTGTAATATTAGGTCCGGGATTTGAAATTTGGATTTCTAAACAATATGATTACTCACTCTCCTCTGTACTTATATTTAAGTTACCTGTCATCGTACCGTAACAATAATTTTCTTACGTATGCTAGGATTTGTCTCCGAGAGTCACGCATTAAACCTTCACATCATCAAGTGTAAAATCTTGAAATTAGGTCATAATTTACCTCGCACACACGTGCCTGCCCTCATTTCAGGCACCAAGCACTGAGGATATTAACAGAATATTAACTGCGTCAGGAATTAGGAGCATAATGACATACGGCGATCGCTTTAGCAACCTCTTCCAATAACAACACTATAGGGGCAGATGACCTCGTAGTTCCGCCCCTTAAAACAAAAATAACTAACAACACTCTCCTAGTACCGGTAATGAATTTTGCAGTCGTTACAAACACTTAGACATATTAACGTGTATTAATTAATTTATTTAACGTATTTATTTATTTTACTTATTTATTGATTTATTTATTTACAGTATTTATTGATTTATTTATCGTATTTATTGATTTATTTAACGTATTTATTGATTTATTTACCGTATTGATTTATTTATTTAATGCATTTATTTATCTATTTACCTATTTATTGATTTATTTATTTACCGTATTTGTTCATCTATTTACCGTATTTATTGATTTATTTATTTATTTACCGTATTTGTTTATTTATTTACGGTATTTATTGATTTATTTAACGTATTTATTTATTTAATTATTTACTGATTTTACCGTATTTATTTATTTATTTATTTATTTATTTATATCATCCTACCTTTTCCCTACCTTTCTTTCTTTGTTTATTTATTTTGTTTCGTTAGTTAGTTAGTTAGTTAGTTAGTTATGTTTTACGTGGAATCGGTACTACTAATATTATTGCTTTTACGTCCCTCTTAACTACAGCGGTTTTTAAAGACGCCGGGGTGCCGGAAGAGGGTCTTTAACGTGGCAGTAAATCTACTGACACGGCTCCCTTGCATTACCACACCTTCAAGTGCCAACTGACTGTGCCAACATTGGACCTTCACCCTTGGGCACAGCAGGCTTGAACGTTACCAGTCGAATCGGAAATATTGGACGTAACAACTCACCTGGAAAATCTTACATGTATTGACCAGGATTCGAACTAGGCTCGCCATCACGATCCTACGTCATGTCTACATAACGTTAAATAACGTTTAGTTGCTATGCCCAAGATCACAGTTTCAAACCCTGCCGAAATTGTCGGATTTTTAAGAGTGTTAAAATCCTTCAATATGCCTTCAGTAAAGCCAGCAAGTCCATTTCATAGATGTATGGCATGTAAAGGAACCTACCACTACAATTGGTAGTGTGTAGCCAAATGTGTAGGTTATATTTGGCTGGTTAGAAACGCTCTATCAGTTCCAACGTTCGCCGCTAGAGGTCAATGACAGTGGCATCTGGTACCAAACGTTGGAACTATTTGAAATCAAACTTGCTGAGAGCCCACGGGCGTTCATTTAAAATACCCTGCTATGGCCATTGGCTGCAATTCATATATAATAATAATAATAATAATAATAAAAATAATAATAATAATAATAAAACGTAGTGTTGTAGAGTCCATGTCCATGCATCTCAATTGAAATAACAACAACAGCTTCCTACCCAAATCCTTCCTCCTATAAAAGTACACACACTAGTAAGCCTACAGACATCACAGTGACACATGTTATCGGACAACTTCTACACACACCCAAGTACACGGGGCTTCAAGACCATGATGCCGCAAAACCCCTAAAGAATCAACAAAAAGAACAACAACAATAGACTCTACCGCGGATCAAGGACAACGAATTGTAATCGCTGTTGTCGAGTGTTGAAATATGTGGTGTTATAAGTATAAATATTTTACGTTTGAAGATTAACAAAACAAAAACCAAGATAATGAAATGTAGTCAGAACAGTAATGTATGGTTGGGAGGAGAAAGAGTGGCTCAAGTAAATCTTTTCAAGTACTTGGGAAGCATTGCTACTTCTGATGGGAGATGTGAAAAGGACATCTGCTCTCGAATAGCCCAGGCTAAAGAAGCTTTCAACAAGAAGAGAATTCTCCTGACATCCAAAGCCATATCCCTACTAGTCAAAAAGCACTTCATTAAAAGTTACATTTGGAGCATTGTGACCTATGGTTGCGAAACCTGGACACTATTGAAGGCCGACAAGAAACGATTATGTGCGTTTGAAATGTGGTGCTGGCGACGAATGCTACGGATACCTTGGACCCTAAGGCTAATTAATGAAGAGGTTTTTAGAAGAGCACAGGAAACCATCAATCTGACAGAAACAATCAAGAAAAGAAGAAATAATTGGATAGGCCACCTACTCTAGCATTCACCATGGTGCATCACACTGCTTGAAGGGAAAATGGAAGGCAAGGCAGGACGAGGACGACCAAGAGCAGAGTTCTTTGATGACATCGGAGGAAGATGTCCGTACCACCTGATCAAACAGCGGGCTCGGATAGAAGACCTTTGGACGAAGACATCCATGCTACCCACCAACCGCCAGGTTGAGGAGAGAAAGTAAAAAAAAAAAAGTTGTTGTTGTTGTTGTTGTTGTTGTTGTTGTTGTTGTTGTTGTTGTTGTTGTTGTTGTTGTTGTTGTTGTTTGAGTCTTCAGTCTTTTGACTGGTTTGATGCAGCTCTCCATGCCTCCCTGTCTTGAGCTAATCGTTTCATCTCTTCATAGCTACCACACCCTACATCCGAAGCAATCTGTTTAACATATTCACACCTTGGTCTACCCCTACAGTTCTTGTCCTCAACCCTTCCTTCCATAACTAAGCTTGCTATTCCTGGGTGTCTTAGTATGTGTCCTACTAACCTATCTCTTCTCTTCATTAGCAGTCGCCAGAAACTTCTCTCCTCTCCCACTCGTCTTAATACCTCTTCGTTTGTCACCCTATCTACCCATCTGATCTTCATCATTCTCCTGTAACACCACATTTCAAATGCTTCAATTCTCCTCTTTTCTGCTGCACGAATAGTCCAAGTTTCACTTCCATAGAGCGCCACGCTCCAGACAAAGGCTTTCAAAAATGACTTCCTAATACCTAAATCTATATTCGATGTCAACAGATTCCTTTTTGTAGAAAGGCTTTCCTTGCCTGAGCCAACCTACTTTGTATATCCTCTTTGCTTCGTCCATCACTGGTTATTTTGCTTCCTAAGTAACAGAAGAAGAACTATAAATATAATATTTTCGATTGCAAATTGTTGTTTGAGTCTTCAGTCTTTTGACTGGTTTGATGCAGCTCTCCATGCCTCCCTGTCCTGAGCTAATCGTTTCATCTCTACATAGCTCCGACACCCTACATCAGAGGCAATCTGTTTAACATATTCTAACCGTGGTCTACCCCTACAGTTCTTGTCCTCAACCCTTCCTTCCATAACTAAGCTTGCTATTCCTGGGTGTCTTAGTATGTGTCCTACCAACCTATCTCTTCTCTTCATTAGCAGTCGCCAGAAACATC
Source organism: Meconema thalassinum (assembly GCA_946902985.2). Lineage (NCBI taxonomy): Eukaryota > Metazoa > Arthropoda > Insecta > Orthoptera > Tettigoniidae > Meconema > Meconema thalassinum. The sequence continues at coordinate 43,311,948 of OX336391.1, read as the reverse complement.
TCTCCTCTCCCACTCGTCTTAATACCTCTTTGTTTGTAACCCTATCTACCCATCTGATCTTCATCATTCTCCTGTAACACCACATTTCAAATGCTTCAATTCTCCTCTTTTCTGCTGCACGAATAGTCCAAGTTTCACTTCCATAGAGCGCCACGCTCCAGACAAAGGCTTTCAAAAATGACTTCCTAATACCTAAATCTATATTCGATGTCAACAGATTCCTTTTTGTAGAAAGGTTTTCCTTGCCTGAGCCAACCTACTTTGTATATCCTCTTTGCTTCGTCCATCACTGGTTATTTTGCTTCCTAAGTAACAGAAGAAGAACTATAAATATAATATTTTCGATTGAAAATTGTTGTTTGAGTCTTCAGTCTTTTGACTGGTTTGATGCAGCTCTCCATGCCTCCCTGTCTTGAGCTAATCGTTTCATCTCTTCATAGCTACCACACCCTACATCCGAAGCAATCTGTTTAACATATTCACACCTTGGTCTACCCCTACAGTTCTTGTCCTCAACCCTTCCTTCCATAACTAAGCTTGCTATTCCTGGGTGTCTTAGTATGTGTCCTACCAACCTATCTCTTCTCTTCATTAGCAGTCGCCAGAAACATCTCTCCTCTCCCACTCGTCTTAATACCTCTTTGTTTGTAACCCTATCTACCCATCTGATCTTCATCATTCTCCTGTAACACCACATTTCAAATGCTTCAATTCTCCTCTTTTCTGCTGCACCAATAGTCCAAGTTTCACTTCCATAGAGCGCCACGCTCCAGACAAAGGCTTTCAAAAATGACTTCCTAATACCTAAATCTATATTCGATGTCAGCAGATTCCTTTTTTGTAGAAATGCTTTCTTTGCCTGAGCCAACCTACTTTTAATATCCTCTTTGCTTCGTCCATCACTGGTTATTCTGCTTCCTAAGTAACAGAAGTCCCCTACTTCCTTCAGCTTTTCACCTGCCAATTTGATCTCCATAGAGGTTTCTGATTTATTTCGGCTGCATTCCAGTATTTTTGTTTTACATTTATTTATTTTCATCATGAATTCTTTCCGTAAGACGGAGTCCATACCATTCAAAAACTCATTCAAATCCTCAGGCTTGTCGGCCAAGATGACGATGTCATCAGCAAATCTCAGAGTTGAAATTATTTCTCCTTGAATCTTAACTCCCACTTTAAATTTTTCTCTAATTTCCTTCATTGCTTGTTCAATGTAAAGATTGAAAAGTATGGGTGATAAGTTGCAGCCTTGCGTTACACCTTTCTGAATACCAGCTTCTCTCTCATGTCCTTCAACTCGAATGACTGCTGTCTGGTTTCTGTACAGATTGTATATCACCCTCCTATCCCTGTACTTTATTCCAATTGATTTCAAAATGTCAAACAATTTAGTCCAATCAACGTTATCAAAAGCCTTTTCTAAGTCTACAAAAGTCATGAACGTTCTCTTATCTTTCCTTATTCTACCTTATAAAATCAGCCTAAGACTTAGTACAGCTTCCCTTGTTCCTACATTTCTCCTGAAACCAAACTGGTCTTCACCCAACTCCGTTTCTATCTGGCTTTCGATCCTCTTGTAAATTATTCTAGACAGGATCTTTGAAGCATGAGTAATCAAGCTGATTGTACGGTAATCTTCACATCTGTCAGCTCCCACTTTCTTTGGTATAGGGATGATTACATTCTTCTTGAAATCAGGGGGTACCTCACCTGTCTCATAAATCCTACACACCAAGTGAAATAACCTGACCAAACCTTCATCTCCTATGCAGCGTAGCAACTCAATCGGTATATCATCTATTCCTGGTGCTTTATTCCTGCTTAAGTCTTCCAAAGCTCTATCAAATTCTGATCTCAATATTAAATCTCCTTTCGCATCCTCATCAAATTCCTCCTCCCTTTCCATTACATGATTCTCAATCTCCTTTCCCTTATACAAACTCTCTATGTAAGCTTTCCATCTCTCAACCTTTTCTTCCCTATCTGTTAGAGGCTTTCCATTTGTGTCATTAATATTACAGCACTTAGTCTTCTTTTCCCCAAAAGTATTCTTAATCCTTCGATAAGCTGTGTCTACTTTTCCTAATTTCAGACAATTTTCTATACCTGCACATTTCTCTTTCAACCATTCTTCTTTCGCTTCCTTGCACTTCTTGTTAACCTCGTTTCTCAGACGTCTGTATTCTGCTTTCCCCTTTTCATCTCTTAGATTCTTGTGTTTCCGCCTTTCATCCATCAATTCTAGTATATCCTGAGTGATCCACGGTTTTCTACCTATTCTTTCTTTCCTACCAATGTTTTCTTCTGCGGATTTTTTTATTTCATTCTTCAAAAGTGCCCATTCGTCTGCAATTGAAGTTTGTTTAGGGTTTTTCATTAGTCCTTCCTTTATACTCTTCTTGAATCTTTCGTTTACATCCTTCTCTTTCAGTCTGTCTATTGCCCACCTTTTTGGCTATTGACTTTTCTCCAGTTTCTTCAACTTTAATCTGCATTTCATTACAACCAGATTGTGATCAGAGTTTATGTCAGCACCAGGATATGTTTTACAATCCAAAATCTGGTTTCGAAACCTCTGCTTGACCATAATGAAGTCGATTTGGTAACGCCCTGTATCTCCTGGTCTCATCCATGTGTATATTCTTCTATTGTGGTTATTGAATAAGGTGTTAGCTATGACCAATTCATGCTCGGTGCAGAATTCTACCAGCCTGCTTCCTCGATCATTCCTTTCACCTAATCCGAAATCTCCTACTATCTTCCCTTCTCTCCCTTTTCCTACCACAGCATTCCAATCTCCCATTACTATAACATTTTCATCACCCTTGATATACCTCAGAATTTCGTCTATTTCTTCGTAGACCTTTTCAACATCCTCATCATCAGCTTGACTGGTAGGCATATAGACTTGTACCACTGTAGTGCAGGTAGGTTTTGTATTGATTTTTGCTACAATAATCCGTTCACTATATTGCTCATAATATTCCACCCGCTGTCCAAGTTTCCTACTCAATATGAGGCCAACCCCTGCTTGGCCATTGTTTGATTTAGTGCTAATGACCCTATAGTCTCCTGACCAAAAGTCCTGTTCTTCCTGCCAGCGCATTTCACTAATCCCAACCAAATCCAACCTCAACCTATCCATTTCCCTTTCTAAGTTTTCTAACCTTCCACTTCCTAGCAGACTTCTAACATTCCACGCTCCGATCCGTAGAATGTCGCTTAATCGTTTTATTTGATTACACGTTCCACGAAACGCAGTTAGTAAGTAAACAATTCATAGCGACCTCTAGTAAGTAGTTAGTTGTAGTAGGTAGTTGACATTTCATTATCATTTTCTCTCTATCACCATATCATTAGGAGGCCAAAAACCTAGATATTAGGCCCCTTAAAACAACAACTAGACTATGATCCGCTCATGTCAGTAGCCTGTGTGGGTCGGTAAAGTAGGTTAGTATAAATGTGATTGTATCCACGCCACGCCACGCCACACCGCTCTGCGCCGTGCATGGGAGCGTATCGCGGTTGTTGTGTAATTAAGTTGTTCCTCAATGGACTGTAATAGTTTTAATTCCCGTTTTACAGATGCTTTTGAAGTGCCCATTCACGGCCGTGATCGAATAACGTCGCGGTCACTAAATAAACCGCGCGCAGGGACGGGTGTCCTGGCTTCTGTACTCGCTGGATCTGTAATCGGCCATGACATCAATATGATTGAGTTGGGAGCAATGTGGTCACAGGGATTCTTTGTTTCCGCTCATAGGTAACGACAGCTCATGGAGCAGATCAGGCCAGCTCCGAACAAGTCCGTAATCATTTGTAGACTGGTACTTTTAACCTCTACCCCTCGACTTAAAATTCTCTTAACTTTCCCTACAGCTCTGTCAATATCCGATCCACCATGTTTGTTTACTACCATTCTGGTGATCGCCGAGGAACAGCTGACACGCTGCACGGCCTTCTAAATAACAGTTGAACGGTTTCTTGCTTCGCAATATCAACATTTGACGACGTTCGTCTCGCAACTAGCAGATAGCAGCACCAAATAGGAATGTACAGGGTGATTCTTTTGCTGGAGCAGGACGGGCAACCGGCTGCCGGGCGCGCGCGCCTTCCGCCAGCCAACCGAGCTCGCACCGCGGATTGTGCGCAGGCAGAAACCGTAACAAAGTACATTAATTAATGGTAAATTCACCAGCAAATCATGACTAAAGAACTTACCTTTTCACACAAGATGCTGAAAATGTTTTCCTTCAACTGCCAGACGTTGTACCGTGTAAATAAATTAGCGTTTACAGGTTGTAATTCCCTTCTGTTGTGAGGGATATCTGCTGCCGTATATTGTTCTCCAGCTCCACTAGAGTACGGGTAGTTGATCTGTACAATTTGAATGTTAAATTAACCCACAATTCGCGTGCTTCGATTAATTACAGTAAACGCGCAGGGGGGTGGGGGGCAGGAGTAGAGACATAATGTAACGATGTCTGTCTGTCTGTCAGCTTTAGGAGGAGAACATTATTAGTATCTTCTGTGAAAAGATAAGTTCTAACCTTTAACTGGTGACGTGAGGTCATCCAGATTCCCAAGAAATAAAGAAACATCTGTGCTTCTTTAGTTAAATCTTGCAGCTGTTGTTTATGCTACCTTCTTACCTGTGCACTGACACTATACACCCTCATTGATGAAAGATTAGTGACTTAGTGGACTTTAATGACCCTGGTTAGCTCGCCTCCGCCTCGCGCAACCCTGCGCCCTGAGCTCGGTTGGCTGGCGGAAGGCGCGCGCGCCCGCCAGTCGGCCGCCGGTCCCACTCCAGCAAAAGAATCTCACTGTATAATTTGTTGGGGCAGAGACAGCAGATGGATGGGTTAGGGTTAATCGATTAATTTCAGTTAACGAATAATCGATTAATTGAATCAAAAATAGATTAATTGCTACAAATAACGATTAATCGATTGATCGATTAATTGATTAAATGTTTTGTCGATTAATCGATGTACTTCGCTCCTTTCACTACGCTCTCACAGAAGCGAAACAGACATTTAATTAATTTAAAATATATTGTATCATATATTTTTAGCCTATTTTCATTTATGAAAAAAAAAATAGGCTTATGAGATCACCTTTTGTCCGTGTGTCTGTCTGTGTGTGCGTGTGTGATGGTGTGTGTCCCCTAATAACTTCTAAACGGCTGGAGCGATTTCAATGAAACTCGGTAAGTTTATAGCACTATTCCGGACGACTCCGACCGTGCCCATCAAATTTTGTTACGTCTCATCAATCCAACATGGCGGCCGTGCGATATATTTTACCAGCATTCAATATTTCCGAAACTATTACCGATATCACCCTGGAATATTTTACGGTGATAAAAGGAACTACTAAAAGTTGACCTATGTGACGTTTGAAAACCTGGTAACTACAAAACCAACATGGCAGCCAAGCGAAATAGTGACTTTTAAATAGACGTTTCTCGCGATTTAACCAACCAAACGCAATGAAACTTGGTACAGTATATGTTTATACACATTGTAATGCATCAACATCTAACTTCGTTCAATTGTTTACATAACCTCAAGATGGAGGCTGTGCGAAATATTTCACCGGCATTCTATATATCTGAAACTGTTAACGGTATCGCCCTGAAATTTTGTACGGAGATAAAGGACACTACTGGAAGTTTATCTATAAGACTTTCAAAAACCGTTAACTACAAAACGAATATGGCGGCCAAGCGAAGTTGAAAATTTTAAATAGACCTTTCTCGCGATTTAATGATCCAAACGCAATGAAACTTGGTACAGGAAATGTTTATACACATTGTAATGCACTGGTATGTAATTTAGTTCAATTGTTTACATAACCTCAAGATGGCGGCTGTGCGAATTTTAAAATTACGTTTTTATTTCTTGTGTCGTAATCATGCGATCGAAGTGAAAGTTTGAATAATGATCCTACGCAATAATTTTCCTTTAATGGTACTGTACATGCCTCTCTGGCCTATACATACAATAATCCAACATGGCGACCATCCAAAATATTTAGAAGGTTCTCAATATCTACGAATCTATTACATCAATCAAACTGAAATTTTGTATGTTGATAGAGGCAATTAACATAAGTAGCATATCTGAAAATATGCTGTATAGTTCTTCACGGAACTACTTGTTAAATAATGTTACGGCTGTGAGTTTGTGTCACCACTCGCCGCATGAGTCACGACTGCCCCAGGGCTGGGCTGTGACCTGCCTCCTGTATTGCGTGTGCCTTATGCAACAGGGCTACTAGGACAAAGGGGTAGTCCAGAATATTCGTGACTGGACCAGCGATGGAAACCTCGAGAAGCCGTGAACCCTGGATGGATCTAGAAGCATTTATTGAGTCACCGGCCTGCTATATAAGTGCGACCTGTCTAGCAGTTGTTGTTGTTGTTGTGTTTTACGAGCTAGTGTGAGCGATTATCCTGTGCGACAGAAGTGTGGTGACGAAGTGCTGTGCGAGTTACGAAATCCAGTGACATTGTTTCTCCAGCTTGTGGACAGCGAAATAGCCTGCAGCAAGTGATCGTAAGTAATTGTGGTCGGTGAACGTAAGGGAGAGGAGCAGGTAGTTTCTGTCAAGGCCACTGTACTCATTAGGACGGATTAACTTCTGTGGTCTGTTGACAAGTGGAAGGGCCAAGAGCGCTCAAGGAAGAGACTTGAGGAAACTGGAGTAAGGCTCCTAATTGCTTGTATTTGCTGATTAGTGTAATTTTCTGGCCACAATAAAGTTAGTTATTTCTTTAGGCAGTAATTGGTCTTGTGCTTTATACCCACCGTAATCCAGTTAACAAAGGTGCCACTAGGGGGTGGCACGTAACAACTGGTGTCAGAAGCCGGATTACGAACTCAAGCACAACACCTGACGGTCCTGGTTTCAAAACCCGAGCAGGTCATTTTCTCTAATTTTCCTGTGAGTGCATGCCCTTTACAAGGCAAACAACTAAAATGGAGGCGCAATTGGCAGCATTGCTAGAAAAGTTAAATGGCATAGAAGACGGCCAGAAGAATTTAACCAAGGACCTAACTGCCAAAATGGAAGACGGCCAGAAGAAGATGGAGGATGGCCAGAAGAAGTTAGCAGAGGACCTAACCGCCAAATTTCTGAATGGCCAGAAAAATCTGGAAGAGTGTCTGCTGACGAAATTAGAGGAGAGCCAAAGGAAATTAGAACAGGGCCTACGTGAGGAAGTCGCAGCAGTGGAAAAGAAGTTCGACGCCTTACAAGTGGAAGTTGCCGAGCTGCGCCAACGCCCGCTGATGGTGGAGGAGAAATTCAACGCCTTACAAGTGGAAGTTGCCGAGCTGTGCCAACGCCCGCTGATGGGGGTGGACGAGAAATTCAACGCCTTACAAAAGGAAGTTGCCGAGCTGCGCCAACGCCCACTGACGGGGGTGAAAGAGGAATTCAACGCTCTACGAGAGGAAGTTGCCGAGCTACGCCAACATCCGCCCACCGTTACACCGGGAATATCAGGAACGGGACATAGCAGAGTGACGCCCCCAACCTTCGACGGAAAGGTCCCGTGGAGCACCTACTTACGTCAGTTCGAGGCAGCTTGTTCCATAAATAACTGGAACAACACAGTAAAGGCTACAGCTCTCATTGTAGCGCTGAGAGGCGACGCCCTTAACGTCCTTCAGGCCATCCCGACTGGATCCCAGGACTACGCTGCACTGATCGCCCATATGGAGTCCCGATATGGAGATAGCCATCTTCAGCAGGCCTACCAGATGCAGCTCCGGACCCGGGTACAGAAGGATGCGGAAACCCTGCAGGAGTTCGAGATGGACATCGCACGCCTCGTAAGGCTCGCCTACCCAACAGCGCCGGCCGACTTTCTGGAGCAGATAGCGACGCAGACTTTCACCGACGGGCTACGGGACTCGGACACTCAACAGGCGCTGCGACTCGCGCGCAATAAGACCCTGGCAGATGCGCTGAGCCACGCACTTGAATTCGAGACGGCAAAACGGGCATCCAGAATGCACGCGCGGGTGCGTCAAGTGGACGTCGACGAACCAGCAAAAACCAACGAGACCAAGCCCCTGGCCGACGAATTGATGGAGGCGCTAAGCCGTTTCTTCGATAGTCGTGGCACCACCAGCAACGACACAGCCGGAAGACAACCGGAGAGGCGGCCCGGAAGAGGACTACCGACCTGCTGGGCCTGCGGTAAGAAAGGCCACCTGAGCAAGGACTGCGGTGACCGCCGCCGCCGAGGGTATCCGACGGGAAATCAGTCGTCTGAAAACCGCGCGGCCCAGGGAAACGAGTATTAGCCAGCCTTGGGGGGCAAAGGTTGGCTTGTGACAGTCGTCAAGCCCCGGCAGTCCAAGTGCGTGTGACGAAGTTACGGAGGGACAATAGCAGCCTGATGGTCGACGGAGTCATCAACGGAGTGAGCTGGCCCATGCTGATCGACACGGGAGCATCGAGGACCATCGTCAATCCCACTGTGATCCCGAAGTGGAGAGTGCAACCCACACAAAGGAACCTCCAGCTAATAACCGCGACCGGAGAGACCGCACCGGTACATGGCGAAGCATCACTGGAGTTCGTCATTGGTCGACGGGTGATAAAGCATCCAGTGCTTGTGGCTGACGTATCAAACGAAGTGATCATCGGGCTGGACTTCCTGGACCAGAACAACATCATCTTGGACCTGAGTACCAACACTCTGCACTTCGGAGGTGAGGAACTTGCTTTGCAACCAGCACACGAGGCCGTCACCGCACGACGAGTAAGGCTGAGAGAGGACGTCATCGTTCCTGCCAGGACGGAGGTCAGCGCCGCCGTAATTGTCGACGGAACTGCTGAGGGAGTGGCGGCTGTCATCGAGCCAAAATATGAGGACATCCAGACAAAAGGATTGCTAGTTGCCAAGACCTTCATCAACACGACGTCTCGGCCGTACGTCCGCCTGTCCAACCTGAACGACTACGACATTACGGTTCACCGGGACACCAACCTAGGAGTCTGCGAGCCCGTTACCTGGATTGCCCGCATCACCGACACGACGGACGGACACCTGCAGACGGACAACCGAAGAAGACGCACACTGCCAGAAGAACTACAGAAGCTGTATCAAGGATCCCAGGACCATTTAGACGAGGAACAATCACGCCATCTTCAGGACCTGCTACGCGAATTCCAGGACGTCTTCTCCGTGGGGAGCAAAGACTTCGGCAGGACAAGCTTGGTTCAGCACAGAATCGACGTTGGGGACAGCGCACTGATTAGGGCCCCATTCCGACGAGTCCCGCTCGCCAAGCAAGCCGAAGTCGACCGGATGGTAGAAGAGATGAAGGAGCAAGGGGTGATCGAGCCATCACATAGTCCTTGGAGTTCTCCGGTCGTGCTTGTGAAGAAGAAGGACGGTTCCACCAGGTTCTGCGTGGACTACAGGCGGGTGAACGACGTCACGAAGAAGGACAGCTACCCTCTACCCCGGATCGACGACACGCTGGACACCATATCAGGGTCAAGATGGTTCTCCACCTTGGATTTGAAGAGTGGCTACTGGCAGGTGGAGGTCCACCCTAAGGACCGCGAAAAAACGGCGTTCTCTGTGGGCAGCGGGCTCTGGCAGTTCACCGTCATGCCATTCGGTCTGTGCAACGCCCCTGCGACCTTCGAAAGGCTAATGGAGTCCATTCTGAGGGGACTACACTGGAAGACCTGCCTGGTCTACCTAGACGACGTCATCGTTCTGGGGAGAAGCTTCGAGGAGCACTACAGCAACCTGAAGGAGATCTTGTTGAAGCTACGGGCTGCCCAGCTGAAGTTGAGCCCCAAGAAGTGTCAGCTCTTCCAGAAGCGGGTCCAGTACCTTGGGCATATCGTCTCCGAGGAAGGGGTGCGCACCGACCCAGAGAAGACCGCAGATGTGAGGGAGTGGCCAGTTCCGAAGGACAAGTCCCAACTACGAAGCTTCCTGGGACTCTGCACTTATTACCGTCGCTTCGTGAGGGGATTCGCCGACATCGCCAAACCGTTACATCGACTGACTGAGAAGGACCAACTCTTCACGTGGACAGCAGAATGCCACAGTGCCTTCGAACAACTCAAGCAGGCTCTGTGCACCGCGCTTATTCTGGCCTACCCCAGACCTGGAACAAGGTTCATCGTCGATACCGATGCCAGCGACTTTGGCATAGGGGAAATCCTGTCGCAGGTAGTGGACGGCGAGGAGAGAGTAGTGGCCTACTTCAGCAAGGCCTTGTCACAGCCAGAAAGGAACTACTGCGTCACCAGGAAGGAGCTGCTCGCCATCGTGAAGACCATTGAACACTTCCACAAGTACCTGTACGGGCAAGAATTTCTCATCAGGACCGACCATGCATCCCTGCGCTGGCTCCTGAACTTCAAGCAGCCCGAGGGTCAACTCGCGCGGTGGTTAGAGAGGCTTCAACAGTACAACTTTGAGATTCAGCACAGGAAAGGCCAACTGCATTCTAACGCCGACGCCCTGTCACGAAGACCGTGCCCCGAAGACTGCACCTTCTGTGCCCGAAGGGAGGAGAACACCGGGATACTGTGCCGACGGACTACTGTGGAACTTCAAGGGAACTGGAGCCGCGAATCTTTCACGCGGGCACAAGCAGAAGATGATGACCTGGGACTGATAGCCGAATGGAAGAGGGCCTGTGTCCCCAGACCCGGGTGGAACATTGTGAGTGACTGCAGCCCAAAGTTTAAGTCCTACTGGGCACAGTGGGACTCGCTGATTGTAAGGGATGACCTCATCTGCCGTACCTGGGAGAGCACCGACGGCAAGACATCTCGGGAACAAGTCGTCGTTCCAAAGGCTATGACGGAGGAAGTCCTGAAGGAAGTTCATGGAGGATCATCTGGTGGACACCTAGGGATAAAGAAGACCCTGGAGAAGCTGAGAGAGCGATTCTACTGGATCGGATGCCGAACAGACGTGGAGAACTACTGCGCGAAGTGCCACGATTGCGCAGCCAGCCAGGGCCCTGGACGAAGACGACGGGGTCCACTGAAGACCTACAACGTGGGCAGCCCCATGGAGAGAGTGGCCATCGATGTTGCTGGGCCATTCCCGTTAAGCGAGGCAGGGAACCGCTACATATTAGTCGTCAGCGACTACTTTACCAAATGGCCGGAGGCGTATGCGCTCCCTAACCAAGAAGCCGCGACGATTGCAGAGACCCTGGTGAAGGAATTCGTCAGCCGGAACGGAGTACCCCTGGAGCTGCACTCCGACCAAGGGAGGAACTTCGAGTCGCAGGTGTTCCAGAACCTATGCCAGCTGCTGGGAATCCGGAAGACAAGGACAACGCCGCTACACCCTCAGTCCGACGGGATGGTAGAGCGATTCAATCGCACCATCGAGAACCATCTCCGAATAGTCGTCAGCGAGCACCAGAGGGATTGGGACAAGCATCTTCCACTATTTCTCCTGGCCTACTGCGCCGCCGTGCATGAAGCCACCGGGTGCACACCAGCCCGGGCCATGTTTGGGAGGGAGCTCCGTCTACCTGTCGATCTTGCCTTCGGCCGACCTGGGAATGATCCGATCCCGGTAAGCCACTATTGTCAAGAACTGGTCGACCAACTGGAGGACGTACACGCGTTCACGAGGAGGAAACTACGGATCGAGACCGACCGAATGAAGACCCGATACGACCAGCTGACGGATGCCGGCGGATTCCACGAGGACGACCGGGTCTGGCTCTTCAACCCATTACGGAAGAAAGGCCTGTCACCCAAACTGCAGAAGTCCTGGGAGGGCCCGTACCGAGTCGTGAAACGGATCAACGATGTCGTCTACAGGATCCAGCGGAGCCCGAGGACAAAGATGAAGATCGTGCACCGAGATCGCCTGGCAGCCTACGGAGGGACACAGACGGACCAATGATTGATCGGGCCGATCAGCCTTTTTAGGAAGGGGGTGGTGTTATGGCTGTGAGTTTGTGTCATCACTCGCCGCATGAGTCACAACTGCCCCAGGGCTGGGCTGTGACCTGCCTCCTGTATTGCGTGTGCCTTATGCAACAGGGCTACTAGGACAAAGGGGTAGTCCAGAATATTCGTGACTGGACCAGCGATGGAAACCTCGAGAAGCCGTGAACCCTGGATGGATCTAGAAGCATTTATTGAGTCACCGGCCTGCTACATAAGTGCGACCTGTCTAGCAGTTGTTGTTGTTGTTGTGTTTTACGAGCTAGTGTGAGCGATTATCCTGTGCGACAGAAGTGTGGTGACGAAGTGCTGTGCGAGTTACGAAATCCAGTGACATTGTTTCTCCAGCTTGTGGACAGCGAAATAGCCTGCAGCAAGTGATCGTAAGTAATTGTGGTCGGTGAACGTAAGGGAGAGGAGCAGGTAGTTTCTGTCAAGGCCACTGTACTCATTAGGACGGATTAACTTCTGTGGTCTGTTGACAAGTGGAAGGGCCAAGAGCGCTCAAGGAAGAGACTTGAGGAAACTGGAGTAAGGCTCCTAATTGCTTGTATTTGCTGATTAGTGTAATTTTCTGGCCACAATAAAGTTAGTTATTTCTTTAAGCAGTAATTGATGTTGTGCTTTATACCCACCGTAATCCAGTTAACAAAGGTGCCACTAGGGGGTGGCACGTAACAACCATAAAGAAAATTGTTTGAGTTTTTGAAAATTCTTGTTTAATGTTGACACTTATTTAGGTCAGGAACATTTTACTTTGTTTTAGCCTAGTGTTCACAAAGAAGGTATATTATTTAACAAGTAGTTCCGTGAAGAACTATACAGCATATTTTCAGATATGCTACTTATGTTAATTGCCTCTATCAACATACAATATTTCAGTTTGACTTTCAAAAACCGTTAACTACAAAACGAATATGGCGGCCAAGCGAAGTTGAAAATTTTAAATAGACCTTTCTCGCGATTTAATGATCCAAACGCAATGAAACTTGGTACAGGAAATGTTTATACACATTGTAATGCACTGGTATGTAATTTAGTTCAATTGTTTACATAACCTCAAGATGGCGGCTGTGCGAATTTTAAAATTACGTTTTTATTTCTTGTGTCGTAATCATGCGATCGAAGTGAAAGTTTGAATAATGATCCTACGCAATAATTTTCCTTTAATGGTACTGTACATGCCTCTCTGGCCTATACATACAATAATCCAACATGGCGACCATCCAAAATATTTAGAAGGTTCTCAATATCTACGAATCTATTACATCAATCAAACTGAAATTTTGTATGTTGATAGAGGCAATTAACATAAGTAGCATATCTGAAAATATGCTGTATAGTTCTTCACGGAACTACTTGTTAAATAATATACCTTCTTTGTGAACACTAGGCTAAAACAAAGTAAAATGTTCCTGACCTAAATAAGTGTCAACATTAAACAAGAATTTTCAAAAACTCAAACAATTTTCTTTATGACGTGACAACATCAAATAAATAGTTGGAATACAGTGACAATCGTGATAAAGTGTTACAGTGAAAGGTGATGATATCGTTTTATCTCACTTCTGCTGCAACGCTCTCTCTCTCTCTGCTGTGCTCGAGTGTCGCTGCTGTCATTTTTGGATGTCACGGGTGAACCTCTGGATGGATTTTGCCATTCTCTAAAGGATATATCGAGGAAGATTTCTGTAGAAAATTATTTATTCATGTTCAAAGGATGCCGAGCAGTAACGATGTCAGTGAAAAGGTCGAAAGAGACACATGGCGTAGTGCACTTTTTAAGCTTACTCTGGACAAACCGTTAAAAATATCTATATAGGCTACTATCAGTGTAAGAACTGTTCAGCATGAAAAGTTCTACAATAAAGTCCCGGAGAGCATATCTTTAATACATCGCCCACTATAAGAGTTTTTACGTTTTTATTTCTTCCAACAATCTCCATTCAGTGGAAATTTAAATTACTAGCTTCGGAGTGAGTTTACGAGATAGTGAGCAAGCCTATCAACCCAGCTTCGGCCAGCATCAAACTGTCGAGTCGTGTCGAGTTAAGACTTCAGAGAAGAGTATATATGTTTAGAGTTTCGCTGTTCACCTCGGCTTTTCTGAATTGCGTCTGCGACCCACCGTCCGTGTGCCTTTTAAGCTTACGCTGGGTAAACCGTTAAAGATACCGGGCGAAGCCGGGGTGGGTTGCTACTTGCTGTATATACAGATGATCGGTTATATCTATTTTACGATGCACGAAGCAAAGAGGATATAAAAAGTAGGTTAACTCAGGCAAGGAAAGCATTTCTACAGAAGAGGAATCTGTTGACATCGAATATAGATTTAGGTGTTAGGAAGTCATTTTTGAAAGTCTTTGTCTGGTGCGTGGCGCTTTATGGGAGTGAAACTTGGACTATTGCTGCAGCAGAATAGAGGTGAATTGAAACATTTGAAATGTGGTGTTACAGGAGAATTATGAAGATCCGATGGGTAGTTAGGGTTAGAAACGAAGATGTATTAAGCTGAGTAGGAGAGGAGAGATGTTTCTGGTGACTGCTAATGACGAGAAGAGATAGGTTGGTAGGACACATACTAAGACACCCAGGAATAGCAAGCTTAGTTATGGAAGGAAGGGTCGAGGACAAGAACTGTAGGGGTAGACCAAGGTTAGAATATGTTAAACAGATTGTCTCGGATGTAGGGTGTGGTGGCTATGTAGAGATGAAACGATTGGCTCAGAACAGGGAGGCATGGAGAGCTGCATCAAACCAGTCAAAAGACTGAAGACTCAAACAACAACAACAACAACAACGAATCTCTTTCTATGTGTAACGCGTGACTTTTAATTCTTCAGTAGAGAAAGGCTAAATTGAACTGAATGTATTTTGCAAGCGGGCAAAGCTGTATTTATTCGTTTTGAACTTGTCACAAAAGGTTTTTGTCCCACTCATTAAACGAATTGATGTTGGTTGTCGACCGGAAGGTACAGGCGAATGTGCGTGCCGTAGATTGCCAAGTCCGATTGTGCTAGCTTGTATTTATTAGTCAGTCCCCGCTAAGAATAACAACAGCATACCAATAATGGTAACGATGGCGGACGCGGAGTTAATTTCTGTGTGTCAGAGCCGTGACCTGTGTGAAAGTTCTCACCCCGTGACTCGTGGTATACATGCGGTCCTACAAGCTCTTTTCTACGTCCTGCGATCGAAGTTCTAAATCACTCGAGGCGTCATAATTAGGGATGCTAATTGTCGATGGATAGAAATCTTAAATACCTGTATGTTTCATATGAAACATGTCGTGAATATGCATTTAGCAATATTCGTTATACCACAATGACATAATAATAATCACAAAGGTGTAAGGCAAGGCTGCGACTTATCACACATACTTTTCAATCTTTACATTGAACAAGCAATGAAGGAAATCGGAGAAAATTTTAAAGTGAGAGTGAAGATTCAAGGAGAAATAATTTCAACTCTGAGATTTGCTGATGGCATCGTCATCTTGGCCAACACGCCGGAAGATTTGAATGAGTTTTTCAATGGTATACACTCCGTCTTGAGGAAAGAATTCATGATGAAAATTAATAAATGTAAAACAAAAATATTGGAATGCAGCCGAAATAAATCAGAAACCTATATGGACATCAAATTGGTAGGTGAAAATCTGAAGGAAGTAGGAGACTTCTGTTACTTAGGAAGCAAACTAACCATTGATGGACGAAGCCAAGAGGATATAAAATGTAGGTTGGCTCAGGCAAGGAAAGTATTTCTACAGAAAAGAAATCTGGTGACATCGAATGTAGATTTAGGTATTAAAAAGTCATTTTTGAAAGTCTTTGTCTGGAGCGTGGCGCTCTATGGAAGTGAAACTTGGACTATTGGTGCAGCAGAATAGAGGAGAATTGAAGCATTTGAAATGTGGTGTTACAGGAGAATGATGAAGATCAGATGGCTAGATTGGGTTACAAACGAAGATGTATTAAGACTAGTGGGAGAGGAGAGATATTTCTGGCGACTACTAATGACGAGAAGAGATAGGTTGGTAGGACACATACTAAGATTCCCAGGAATAGCAAGCTTAGTTATGGAGGGGAGGGTCGAGGACAAGAACTGTAGAGGTAAGACCAAGGTTAGAATATGTTAAACAGATTGCCTCGGATGTATGGTGTGGTAGGTTTGTAGAGATGTAACGATTAGCTCAGGACAGGGAAGCATGGAGGGCTGCATCAAACCAGTCAAAAGACTGAAGACTCAAACAACATCATCATCATTAATCAACAATCATCTTTTTGCTGAGAAAATGAATATCAGGAACAATAAATCATGGACGGTGACAGATTGTGTGGGAGTGTATTTGTATGATGCCATCTGTGTTTGCCGTCAGAGCCACCACGTCTGTGCTGATGGTCGAACATCAATTCCCCTCGATTTTCCTTAATTCCACTCGGTCCTCCAAGGGATCCAAAAATGAGTTCCTAAACTCCTCTCAGGCTTTGGCAAGGGGCCGGCAAATGGGTATCCCCAATGACGTAAACAAATGTCATAACCCTCCTGCTCGCATACCAAGGGCCGTGTCAAACACCTTCTGCAGCATGAGCGAATTCTTGAATGCAGCTGATTTTTCCGTTCTAGGCTGGAAAAAAGTATTTTCAGCATCCGCAGTTGATATCGAAAGTATTTTTAGGTACAAATTATACACCCATTATTATCTAAATTTAATTTTATAATGTCTGAATAGGTTAAAAAACATCCAAACATTTAATTTTGCACATGTTAAAAACAATGCATAAAATTTGCAGAAAAAAAATCACTTCAGAGCGCTTGACCGATGGCGTGGTGGTGTTCGCAAGACATTGTTGTGCCATTGGTCAACCGCTCTAATGTCAAATCCGCTCATTCGTTAAATCAGGTATAAAGTGTTTGGCACATTATAACTTATATGGCAGAAAATGCAAGTGATTTAAAATTCATCATAATATTCTTATAAACAAGTCTGCCAAGTGTTCTATTTTTTTCTACAAATTTTATGCATTGTTTTTAACATGTGCATAATTAAATGTTTGTATGTTTTTTAAGCTAGTCAGACATTATAAAATTAAATTTATATAATATTAGGTGCATAATTTGTACCTAAAAATACTTTCGATATCAGCTGCGGATGCTGAAAATACTTTTTTCCAGCCTAGAACGGAAAAATCAGCTGCATTCAAGAATTCGCTCATGCTGCAGAAGGTGTTTGACCCGGCCCTTGGTATGCGAGCAGGAGGGTTATGACATTTGTTTACGTCATTGGGGATACCCATTTGCCGGCCCCTTGCCAAAGCCTGAGAGGAGTTTAGGAACTCATTTTTGGGTCCCTTGGAGGACAGAGTGGAATTAAGGAAAATCGAGGGGAATTGATGTTCGACCGAGTGGAATTAATGCTCGCCTGTGCTGATTTTATAGAGAATTTAAATTCTGTGACTTGCCATACTCCATGAGTTGTTGGGTAAAAGGAAAGCAACAAACATTATTTTCTTATTTCCTTTCCCTTCTTACAATTCACAGAGTCCTTCATCATCATAGATAAAACTATCTCAAGTTTACTTACAGACGATTTTTTTTCGTGTACTTGAGAAATCTATCCTTAATCAAAAAGAGTGCAAGCACACAGACAGGAAAAGTATTTGCTATGCAGACCTATGCATGGTTCGTGCACACTGGAAGAAGTTACATCTGCATTTCCTAATGAACCAACCAGCCATTCCTTACTCTCCTCCTCCTCCTCCTGCGAATCATAGAAGTGGTTCTTTTCAATCAATGCTCGATTCTCAAGTATTGACAAAGCCGGAGAGGGAATTTCCAATTAAGGCTTTTCCCCTTTCAACTTCAGACGGATACCTTTGTAGGAAAGGAGAAGAGAGGAAGAGAAAGGAAGAAATGTAAGTCGAATTGGTAAGCGGTGAAGCTAAATATAAAAGAGTCAGCCAGCCATGAGATCATAGAGTATTATGCGTTCTCTTAATAACCCTCGCTTAATAATAATCTTTTCTTTCTAACTTTAGGAGAAGGAAGAGAAATTAGTGAGTGTGTGTCACATGCACTGAATTGCTCAGCAAATTTCCCTTTAATTGATAGGCCTACAGTACATTGAACTATTTAAATAGGTGAAGCTGGACTTTGATGTACACAACAAGTAGGTCATCAGTTCCATTAATAGTCATGAAGATATGCTGAGTGGTGTAGCAGGGAGCATTCTTAGCTGTCGCCACAGAGGCCCGGGTTTGATTCCCGGCTCTGCCAAGAAAATGTAATTCTAATCTGAGTGCTGGAATGGGGTACACTCAGCCTCGTGAGGCAGAACTGAGAATAAGAAGGTTCTATTCCTACCACAGCCATCTTGGACGTGGTTTTCCATGGTTTCCCACTTCGACCTCTGGCAAATGCCGGGGTGGTTCCTAACAAAAAACAAAAAAAAAGGCCACGGCCGCCTCCTTCCCAATCCTCACCAAACATACAAATACTCACACTAATACAGCCATCACAATAACACAGATCATCATACAAAATCCTTACACACCCAAGTACACGAGGCTGAATGTCCACGATGTCCAAGCCCCTAAATGAAACAACAACAACAATGTGCTGAGTTCAAGAAACAGTTGTGTGACCAATTAGGTAAGGATAGCATCGCACCTGCTATGACTTCCATGGCCTCCTATTTTAAATTTCACTGCGTGGCTAGTGTCATAGTGGGGTATTAGGAGGCCATGATTGAATACAAGGTGTTTTCTGCGTCCCATGCGCTCTGTTCAGTACATAAAACTGGCGAAATCTCGACAGATATTCATGAATATTTATGTTCGAACATAAAATACCGGTCGAATATCGTCGAACATTAACAGTCGTATTCAACTCGCCTATAATCGTAATTAAGACACACGCTTCGCTCGATTTATAAACATCCTCGTGTCTTAATTATTGCCATTATAGGCTTGTTGCATAATGTACTGAATATTATGTTCGACGATGTCGATATGTAAATATTATATGTCAGAAAAGTGTCATAATGGGGGCCATTAAAGTACTACTTTTCATTATAACACTGTTTTTCCAACCAATCAGAGCTCAATATTTTCATTCATTGACCAATTAGGTAAGGATAGCGTCTTACATGCACTGAAAATCCAACATGTCGGACATGAATTACATGATTTGAAAGTTGACAATGTAGCCTATATTGGATCAACCATTGTAGTTACAATGCTTTGACAAACTGGGCAATATTGCAAAAGAAATAGCATTGTACCTTAATATCCGCAACTCCAATTTCTACACATTCGTAAGATTTCGCCGCCAATTTTAGTGAATGCTGTTCTTGACATAAACACACCATAACCTCATGGAGGAAGCATGCGTATGACATTAGTTCCACGGAAATTATAATCCAACTCCCTGTTCAGTAAATGGATTTCTTATGCGAAACTTTTCCGCCAGATACCGTAACTGTTCTATTTGGGACTAACTTGATTTGCCTTCCATTGACATTCTATACGTATCGAATTTGAAGAATAACTAGTTGATACATTTTAATTTTAAAGCGTTTGTAACAGCCTATTTGTTTTGTTATTTGACCAAAATAACATATGATCATACATAGTAGCCTACATGTGCGCTATCTGTTGGTGCAACTTCAGGTTAAACAATGTTTCAAAGCTTTGGGATCCGTTATTGGGTAGAGATCAAATGCTGAGCCCACACAATACCCAAGAAGAAGAAGCCAACCGACAGAATCTCGACAGATATTTATGAATATTTATGTTATAACATATAATAAAGTTATAATTATCGTTGAGCATAAACAGTCGTATGAAACTCGCCTATAATGGTAATTAAGACATTCTTATGGAAATTATAAAACTCACTTCGCTCGTTTTAGAAACATACTCGTGTCTTAATTATTGCCATTATAGGCTCGTTGCATACTGTACTATTATTATATATTAATAATAATAGTTTTGAACAAAACGTGTGTGTTTTACCGATGCATTGTAATTAAGAACTTCCCGACGTTTACAGCTCGATTTACGACGTATTAGCCACATCCAAAGGCTGACTCACTCGAAGCCAAGGATAGATCACGGCCTCAACAACGTCTTAAGATGGTATTTAAGATTGTGCCAAGAATGTCGAACCTGATAAGATGTTTCTTGGGAGGCTTTGGATCATCTAAGCTAGTCTCTTGACCCGCGCCTTTGACACATGGTGACGCTACCGCGGTAGGCCGCTCCGGTTTCCTTCCTCCCCAACTACGCTACACAAGCACGCCGAGTCGAATAACAAAGTGCGAGATATAATGAGTTGAAAAGACACGTTGAAGCGTTGTACAGTACACCCTTGTTTGTTAGTCTTTAAAAGGTATATAATAAACGAGGCTACTGAGTCAAACGCTTGGCATTAACATTTGGAAAGACTATAAAGACGGTTAGATGCTCATCGATTTTATTATGTGTAGGTCTTTACATGGTTGGTTGGTTGGTTGGTTTGTTGGTTCTTAAGTGTAGGGGCTGCGACAGCGCGGTCATGTAGCCTCGTGTACTTTGGGTGTGTGTAGAATCTGTCTGATAACCGGTGTTAATTGTGATGACTGTATTAGTGTGTAATTCAAGTAAGGACTGCAGACGATCAATTTTCAGTAGTTCCTACTTTTGCCGCCAAACGCCACCGTCTACGACTACTAGTTCAGAACTTAGCTACCAGACGTCACCACAGTCGGCTCTTGGCAACGAACGTAGGAACCTAAGAGCGTTGTTTACATTCCTAACCTATACAATTTAGCTTCACACAGGTGTAATTAGAGGAAGGTTTTTTAACATGCCATAAATCTATGACATGGGACCGCCGGCTTTACTTCCCCTCCGAAGGAAGGCATACTGAGGGATTTTTAACGCTCTTAAAAAATCCGATGACTTCAGCCGGATTTGAACCCACGATCTTGGGCATAGAAGCTCAGCATGTAGGTCTTTACATATCATTCGAATATCATATTAATTCAACTACTTCTAATGTTCGCCAATTTGAAAATTGAATAAATTGATGATGATGATAATGATGATAATTGTTGCTTTAAGGGGCCTAACATCTAGATTATCGGTAGAGCCCTGCGCGGATAAATAAAACGTTATCCGCATCCGCACGACTGTTATCCGCATTCGCCCCGCATTCGCACGACTGTTATCCGCATTCGCGCGACTGTTATCCGCATCCGCCCCGCATTCGCACGACTGTTATCCGCATTCGCGCGACTGTTATCCGCATCCGCCCCGCATTCGCACGACTGTTATCCGCATTCGCGCGACTGTTATCCGCATCCGCCCCGCATTCGCACGACTGTTATCCGCATTCGCGCGACTGTTATCCGCATCCGCCCCGCATTCGCACGACTGTTATCCGCATTCGCGCGACTGTTATCCGCATCCGCCCCGCATTCGCACGACTGTTATCCGCATCCGCCCCGCATTCGCACGACTGTTATCCGCATTCGCGCGACTGTTATCCGCATCCGCCCCGCATTCGCACGACTGTTATCCGCATCCGCCCCGCATTCGCACGACTGTTATCCGCATTCGCGCGACTGTTATCCGCATCCGCCCCGCATTCGCACGACTGTTATCCGCATTCGCACGACTGTTATCCGCATCCGCCCCGCATTCGCACGACTGTTATCCGCATCCGCCCCGCATTCGCACGACTGTTATCCGCATTCGCACGACTGTTATCCGCATCCGCCCCGCATTCGCACGACTGTTATCCACATTCGCACGACTGTTATCCGCATCCGCCCCGCATTCGCACGACTGTTATCCGCATTCGCGCGACTGTTATCCACATCCGCCCCGCATTCGCACGACTGTTATCCGCATCCGCCCCGCATTCGCACGACTGTTATCCGCATTCGCGCGACTGTTATCCGCATCCGCCCCGCATTCGCACGACTGTTATCCGCATTCGCGCGACTGTTATTCGCATCCGCCCCGCATTCGCACGACTGTTATCCGCATCCGCCCCGCATTCGCACGACTGTTATCCGCATTCGCGCGACTGTTATCCGCATCCGCCCCGCATTCGCACGACTGTTATCCGCATCCGCCCCGCATCCGCACGACTGTTATCCGCATTCGCGCGACTGTTATCCGCATCCGCCCCGCATTCGCACGACTGTTATCCGCATCCGCCCCGCATCCGCACGACTGTTATCCGCATTCGCAAGTATTTTATCCGAATCTACTGGCGTAACAATACTATTTATTATTAGATAAAGCATAATTTACTAAAGCAACATATTTAGACATTTGAGGAAAAAATCGTTCCCTTAGGCTTTGTATGTCGTGTGCTTATGTTAAAATGAATGTTACACAGCCAAAATTGCAACCCTTTCCTGTTAGGGGTGTAAATTATGCTTAATGACATAATTTGAATGAGATTAGCTTAAATCGTCATCTTAAATTTGTTATGAAAAGAAAACATAACGGAAAAATATCATATGACATAAACATCCGGGTTCTAATAATGATATTAAACAACTTGGGATGTATTCTAAAAACTATCCGCACAGGCATGCGAACTATATCCGCATGGCGAAACATTTTGCGGATATCCGCGAGTTTAACCACGCAGGACTTTAGTTATCGGCCCCTAATGGTTTGGGCGATAGTGAAAGAAGGGATGAGAATGTAATAAAAACTGTAACTAATACTAACTACAGGAATGTCTGTTTCGCGTGCTTGTAGGCCGTGTTCTAAGGGCATTTTGTCGTCCTGACGTTTCGCTGAAGACTGCGTTCAGCATGTTCACAGGTTACATTAAGCGAGGTAAAACAAATAAACAGAAGATATATAAATAGTCAACAACCCACACATAGAGGCTACCATAGCAACGGCGTACCACATAAAAGTAATGCATCAAGGACAGGGCTGCTCTTCTGTTGCATCTTCTCGTCTACGACGGTCAATGAGGGCAGGCTTGAGGGGATTAAGGACTGGAAGCCAAGCTCTGTTCACACGTTCTGCTTCCTCCTTAAGATTGAAGATGTTAGTATGCTTCAGGATTTCAATGGCCTCCCTTTGTAGCCTGGCATGATAAGACACCATGGTGGACAGAACTTCGATTTCTCCATATCTTATGTCGTGACCTGCGAGTAGCGAGTGTGCTGCCACAGTGGATTTATCTGTTTGTCCCAGCCGGCTGTGTCGTTCGTGCTCCTTAAGGCGAGTGGCAATACTTATTTTCGTTGTTCCAATGTATACTTGGCCACAATCATACGGGATTTTATAAACCCCTGCCGCGGTATGAGGATGTCGCTTATCTTTAGCGGACCTAAACATGTCCTTAATTTTTCTCGTAGGCCTGTATATGGTCTTTATATCATGGGACTCGAGTAGCCTCCCTATTCTGTCCGTGACCTTTTTTTTATAAATGGAAGGAAAGCTCTAGCCAGGGGCTGCTTGTCTCCAATTACCCTTGTAGTTGGACGTCTCGGATGGAGTGCTCGCTGGATATCTTTCTGGCTGTACCCATTGGAGCGTAGGGCCTCGTTGAGGTGTTTTAACTTCTTGTTTTAGGCACTGCTTTTCACAAATTCTTTTCGCGCGGTCAGCCAGTGTTTTTATCACTCCGTATTTCTGTCGTGGGTGGTGGTTATGTAAATATCGGTCAGTATGGGTCGGCTTACGGTAAACTCTATGCCCCAAGGTTAGATCAGCGGTCTTCGTTACCATAACGTCGAGAAAAGCGATTTTATGTTCATTTTCTAACTCCATGGTAAACTGAATGTTAGAATTCTGGCTGTTAATATGTTGTAAAAACATATTTAATTGATCTTTACCATGGCTCCATATTACAAAAGTATCGTCCACGTATCGTGTGAACAGAGCTTGGCTTCCAGTCCTTAATCCCCTCAAGCCTGCTCTCATTGACGGTCGTAGACGAGAAGATGCAATAGAAGAGCAGCCCTGTCCTTGATGCATTACTTTTATGTGGTACGCCGTTGCTATGGTAGCTGAATATCATTACTAGGACTCGGATGATTATGACATATCTTCTTCGTTCTCCGTTAGGGTCTTCTGAGGACCACGAATCTAATTCATCGTTTAGTCCTTTGTTGTTATTTCTTCATCCTCCAGTGCTCCTTCATCTTTTCGCAGTGTGTCTTCTTTCTCTCTTCCGATCATTTTGAGCCTGTTTTCTTATATTGCCTTCCTTAGAGTCCTTCCATTCCCAATACCCTTTTTTTCTCTCTCTCTCTAGTGCATCTTCTTCTCTGACATTGTTCTTCTTTTCTAAATCTTTCTTTACTTCTTGAAACCAGGCTGTTGTCGATCTGCTATCATTCATTCTATATAAATGTACGAAAAATAGCAATCGCCTCTTCTTTATTGTCTCCGTTATGTTTTAAATGTTCCGATATATTTCTTCATTACTCCTTAATTTCCAAAACTCTGTGGTTCTTAATGGACTGAGAATTTTGCGTATAATTTTTCTTTCTGATACTCCTAATTTAGCCAATTTATAATTTAGTATTACACATTCACTGGCATAAGCATTCTGGTTTAATTACTGTTCTATTGTGCTGTATTTTCAATTTCTTAGATAAACATTTTTTGTTATAGATATTCCTGGTTATACCATATACTCTTTAACAAATCATATTTTTTCCGTTATGTTTTTTCCATGACAAAAATGTAAAATGATGATTTAAGCTAATCTCATTCAAATTACAGTATGTCATTTACCCTCTGAAGTGAAAAGGGTTGTATAATATTCATTGTAAACATAACACATGAAACACAAAGCCTAGGGGAACGAATTTCTCCTCAAATGTCTAAATGTGTCGCTTTAATACTTAGGCTTTATCTAGTCAATTAAAAAAATTATGTTTTTATGTCAGTTGAAGCCTCCGTGGCTTAGGTGGCAGCACGCCGGCCTCTCACCACTGGGTCCGTGGTTCAAATCCCGGTCACACCATGTGAGATCTGTGCTGGACAAAACCGAAGCAGACAGGTTTTTCTCCGGGTACTCCGGTTTTCCCTGTCACAATTTCATTCCAGCAACACTCTCCACTATCATTTCATTTCATCTGTCATTCATTTAATCATTGCCCCAGAGGAGTGCGTCAGGCCTCGGCAGCCGGCACAGTTCATATCCTCGCCGCTAGATGGGGGCTTCATTCATTCCATTACTGACCCGGTCGGAGACTGGAAGCAGGCTGTGGATTTTCATTTTTCATGTTTTTATGTCAGTTGATGCGGATAACAAGCGTGCGGATGCGGGGCGGATGCGGATACGTTTTGTTTATCAGCGCAGGGCTACAAATGGATTTAAATGACTTAAAAATATATCGCCTCCAATCTACTATAAATATAACAGGTATTATTTGCCGACAAAGCAGTTGATGTCCGAGAGGACTGAAACTAACCACGATGACGTACAGTATTGTACTGTTGTGTGATAATAATCTCTTTGTACTGTGAGTTTAGCAGGCTTACAGTTCTTTGGCGTGTTGGTGGCTTGCATAAAAGTCACATTCCTCCCCCGAACAAAAAGAACAAAACATGTCATTAAGAAATGCAAGAGGATTTCATGGAAGGGCTACATTATACAACGTAGTATACATTATAAACTAAGTTTGCCTTGAAAATGGGTTCCGGCCACGGAATGCAGATATTTCATGTCCAGTGTTTTTATCCCCACCCCCACCACCCTCTAGGTTTTAAATTCCGTCTCTATGCTTTTCTCTCCCTTGCGTCTTCATCTGCTATCTTTGTTCCTCTGTTTAAGTCTCGTTTGTGGTTTATATCCTCCCTCTCCTCCTCCAATCCTCTAGTTTTGACTACAAAATCGCTTCTGTTCTTTCCCTCATGGTCTCGTGGTCATTTAAATAAGAATGGAAACTTAACTATCCGTTGGTTGGAAAACATACAGAATATGTATGGTGAGCTTTAAAGGAAATAAGTGCTAGTTAATCCATGATTGTGAAACTGCATATTATGACACGTTTATTATACTTTTCCGAACATTTGAATCATTAGGTTACAAGGGAAGTGATATCTGAAATGTATGTATTTTTAGCGCGATTTTGAAAACAGTATTTTAAAGTTCTTGTGGGGAGCCTCCGTGGCTTAGGCGGCAGCGCGCCGGCCTCTCACCGCTGGGTCCGTGGTTCAAATCCCGGTCATTCCATGTGAGATATGTGCTGGAAAAAACGGAGGCAGACAGGTTTTTCTCCGGGTACTCCGGTTTTCCCTGTCAAAATGTCATTCCAGCAACACTCTCCACTATCATTTCATTTCATCTGTCATTCATTTAATCATTGCCCTAGAGGAGTGCGTCAGGCCTCAGCAGCCGGCACAGTTCATATCCTCGCCGCTAGATGGGGGCTTCATTCATTC
Organism: Meconema thalassinum; assembly: GCA_946902985.2. Classification (NCBI taxonomy): domain Eukaryota; kingdom Metazoa; phylum Arthropoda; class Insecta; order Orthoptera; family Tettigoniidae; genus Meconema; species Meconema thalassinum. Next base: position 43,285,558 of record OX336391.1, on the reverse strand, counting down.
CATTCCTGACCCGGTCGGAGACTGGAAGCAGGCTGTGGATTTTCATTTCATTTTAAAGTTCTTGTGGGACAGGGTATCTTATATACATGGTATTTCCCCTCTCGCATACCTAAGTTTCTGTGTTCGTCGTACAAAGTACAAAGTGCGTTTCAACAAATAAGACGATAGCCCCTGTCAGAACTGTGTCGCGTCGAGCCCACATACCAATAAAGCCGGGCGGGTGGTTTATACCCATGCGACAGTTCTCGCATGGGTCCGTTAGTTACGTGTTATTGTTACTGTAATTATTTGGCTCCGGGATTAGTGTAGGTGCCTGGGAATTTGAAAAGAAATGTAATTGCAACGAGGGAATGAGACAACTGGGGAAAACTATAATGGTTACTCAGGATGGCTGCTGTCAGCGCCTGTATTCGAACCTTCGGTCTCAGGACTCCTAGGCTCCTCTTCACAGTCTTGATACGTGATTCAACGCGAACCACTACCCTTTGGGCAGGGGCGTATATACAATTTTTTTCTCGAGGGGGGTGGGGGCTGACCATCCTGGAAAATTGTGAGTATTCTCAGGGGATTGCCACCGCAAAATACCCAGAAATATAAACCAATACCTTAGAGCATATAACTTTGTGTAATTATTTTAGATAAGAGTTAATTGTAAAATTCTAAGTTTATATAGCCTACAATTAGTGGCAATACAAAAAAACAGTTGTAAAATACAACACAACACACAAATGAAATTTTGTACTTAATGAATTTTCTATTATGGCCTATGGAGTACGAATGGCAAATATCTCAATATTTGTCAATGTATTAAGCAGAAAGGTGAACAGTTTTTTTCTTCTTACAAATTGATAATTTATTTCCCCAAAAGTACCGTACTGTGGAATTCTCAGTTTTGCCTCTCGAAGCTGAGTGTACCCCATTCTAGTCCTCAGACCAGAATTTTTTTTTTGACAGAGTCAGGAATCGAATACGGACCTCCGGGGTGGCAACCAAGAATGTTAACCACTACTCCACGAGGTAGTCCAATTTAAATCTTAATATTGTTTATAACTTAGCCAATAACTTAAGATTAGGGTACAACCAAATCTACAATATTGTTTTGTTCGACTATTATATGTCAGAAAACTGTATCATAATGATGGTCATTAAAACACTATTTTTCATTATGAAACAGTTTCTCCCACCAATCACAGCTCAAGAAACAGTTGTTTGACCAATTAGATAAGGATAACATCGCACCTGCACTGAGTTCCAAGGCCTTCTAATTTAAATTTCACTGCGTTGCCTAGTGTCATAGTGGGGTAATCGAGGAGGCCATGGTCAAATACAAGGCATTCCCTGCGTCCTATGTGCTCTGTCCAGTACATAAAACTGGTGAAATCTCGACAGATATTTATGAATATTTATGTTCGAACATAAAATAGTTATAATAATTATCGTCGAACATAAACAGTCGTATGCAACTCGCCTATAATGGTAATTATTGCCATTGTAGGCTCGTTGCATAATGTACTATTATGCTTTTACCAAAGCAACACTTTCTTAATTTTTATTCGCCCCCACAGCTCCTCCATTATATAAGTCCCTGTCTTTGGGTGTCGTAAAACAGTACTGGCAGACATTAAAGTCTGTGGTTTCTCAAGCTAAGGTTCACGTAGTCTTTGGTTTGTTAGGGAATAGATATTCAATTGAGTATTACAAATGAAGAGAATCTATCTTGGTTGCAGGAGTTTAATTTCGTTTATAAATTACTCGCTTGTTCATTGCTTCTAATGAGTCAGGTGGGTCGCTTCTAGAGATAAAACTGCAGACATTCGCTTCTATTGGCGGGCTGCTACCCAGCATATAAATGATCGTCATTTAATTCCGACTTTCAACCTCCGAAATAAACTTCCGTTGCGGCACGCCCATCTCTTCCCTTACAACGTACGAGTATGTTAGCACCTAATTCCCTCACATTCTCATAACGCCTCTGTCGTACATTACACTCAATGTCTTCTCGCTTTGCCAGAAAACAAATGGCAGGATATTTCAGTGGAACAGTTATTCCCCGTTGTGAATATGTGCAGGGCTGACGGAGCAAGGGAAGCTTCTGCTCCCAAAGTTTTGACTATTACAGTAGAATTTCGATATTTCGAGTCTCGATAGTTCAATATTCCCATAAATCCGAGTTGAAAAATTAGATTGAAGAAAATTAAACAAATCTTCAGTTTCAGTGCGCGAAAACTGAACACGGGCAACGTGCTAGATGACACGCCGTCTGGCAGTTGCCCGATCCTACCCCACTCCCTCCTTCTCACCTACAATATACGAGGGACGTACCATATCGTTTTACACTTTATTTTTTCTACCCAAATGAAGTACATTACACATCAGTTGTTACGTCCACCTCCTCAACATAATCTCCTTGTAATGTTATGCACTTTTGCCATCGATGGGTCAGCCTCTCCAGACATTCCTGAAACAATTCTATCGGAGTGCTGCGTATCCATGCCTTGACAGCTGTGTCCTGAGGTTTCTTCATGTTCCCGAACAGGTGATAATCACTTAGTGCCAATTCAGGAGAGTATGGTAGTTATGGCAGCACCGTGAATCCCATGTGATCAATGCCAGCGGTTGTCTCTCAGGTAGTGTGGGGGCGGGCATTGTCATGTTGCAGAAGTACACCTTTAGCCCATTTTCTTGGCCGCTTAGTATGAATGGCACGACGTAAGCACTTAAGGGTTGCCACATATGCTGCACTGTTAATCGTGGCCCCCAATTCCAGCCAGTCAATGAGGATGATGCCCTTTGTGTCCCAGAACACTGTCGGCATTCGCTTGCCAACTCATGGCACTGTTCGACATTTCTGTGGTGGTGGACTGCTCCTATGCCTCCATTACATGGTCGTCGTTTTGCGGATTTTGCAGAACTGGACACAGCTGTCAAGGCATGGGTAGGCAACAGAATTGTTTCAGGAATGTCTGGATAGACTGACACATCGATGGCAAAAGTGCATAAAGTTGCAAGGAGATTTTGTTGGGAAGGTGGACGTAACAACAGATGTGTAATGTACTTCATTTGGGTAGAAAATAATAAAGTGTAAAACAATATAGTACGCTCTTCGTAGTTCTATCAAATTCCTCGTTAACAACCGGTGACTCAAACGTTACGCAGTACCACGCACCGATATGACTGTTCGCTGTTGATCAATAGCATGCTTCCTCTATCTCTCCACATGGAGTCCGGCCTCCAGTGTTGCACACAGTTCTGTCCAGTATAGCTGCTTGCTCTCGGCGGCTACGGTGGACAGTTGACAACCCTGTGCCTCGAGCTGGGAAAGCTCCGGCTCCACGGAGACATCTAATGTAAACATGGCCGCCTAGTGAGCCGGTCGTTAATGAAGAAAATTAGAAAACTATATATTGCCACCACGTTATAAAAAAATAAACCAGTCCGGTCTTGAATTTTATTCACTAAGTGTGCTGACTAAAGTGTAATTTCGTAAGTCCGGTTTTTCTATAGTTCGAGGTAGTCTCGGTCCCGGTATTTTTGTTTCATTTTGGGGCTTCGGATACTGTAGACTTAATTCCAATATATGTCTTTCTTTCTTTCTTTCTTTCTTTCTTGATCCCACGCCAAGAACTCTAACGGAATGGATAGAGTAACCTTGTAATATACAGTTCGTTGTGTACCTGGTGGTACAAGGAGTAGGAGTAGGTCATACCGGCCGCCATGTGTGGCAATGGCTAATGATACTCTCCGCATTGCCAGCCAACAATGTACAGCATAATTTCCAAAGTGTAAGCGTTAACATTCTTCCCTCTAGCATATCTGGACCAAACAACAAAGCAATGAAGCACGATGTTCATCGCCTACCAACACACAAACTACGCGTTCTCCCCCAACCGAACGACGTTAACATAACTAAAATCGAATTTTCATTATCAATGATCCCTAATAAAGGCCTTTACCATAGCTAACAATTCCCTATAAATAACTATTTCACTTACTATAGGTCTGTACATTTCATTTCATTTAATATTTAACCAAATTGGTTTACTATTGTTATTGTTACCGTATTATTAGATTATTATTATTATTATTATTATTATTTTAATCATCATCCACCAACCTACTACTAGATTATATGCATTGCTACAATTATTCCTACAGTATATATGTTTATATTGAATATACTGCTGAAACAAATTTCGACCGAATCCTCATCAGTGAAGCAATGGTCATTAGTCCATTATTAATGACTCAAATATTGCCAAACTGATGAAATTAACTGTCAAGTCCGTGAACCAATTGACTTTTCTATCCCCGAATAGTAATTTAAAGTATCTCCTCCAATAAACTTACCACAAGCACTATGACAAAAATCTCGCCATAATAATAATTAATCAAGACTCAATGCGAATGCATTAGAAAATCTCACTCAGAACAGAAACATTTTGGATACAAAACTCTCCTTTAGACGTCACAAATAATAACGTTTTTCTAAACCAAAACCGAAAATACGGAAAAAGAAACACATTAAGAGTACCACTCCCTTATTTTATTTAAGCACCCATCAGGATGATCTCCTACAACTTGAGATTAGTTCATGCGTATTTACCTCACATGCAAGGTGGTTCCCCTAGAGTCACTTCGGTTGGGTTGACCTTTGCGAATACCCCACATGTGGATATCTCGGGCCCAGAAGATGATGACAACTATAGGTAATTACCCGTCAACGCCCGACACGACTGCTAGTAAATTCTGAGAAAGGCCGACTTAACTGTATTCTTCTCGAGAATTTAAATCCACACATACCTAGAAGATATCTTTGATATGAAAATACTTCTTAGGCTGTGTCTGCTCGAAAATCTGCCTCGGGTAAAAGGAGCTCACAGTGAAAATGTCTGTAACATATAATCCAGCTTTTAGACACTAATCTGGTTTAGAAAAACATTATTATTTGTGACGTCTAAAGGAGAGTTTTGTATCCAAAATGTTTCTGTTCTGAGTGAGATTTTCTAATGCATATTTAGGAAATGTGACGCCCGACGGATCTTGTGAGAGACCACATGGGTCCGGAAAACAATACCAAAATGTTTGTCAAGTTAATTTGACTAAATTGCATAAAAATAATGTTATACATTTAAGTACCGGTAACTGAAACAAAAGAAATAATATCAATACTAATGGAGCAAAATGAGTAGGAGATTATTTTAGTATCATTGTCGTGAATCTCAACTTGAGGAACGAACTCGATTTCTCTGACTCCGAAGAGTAATGTCCCTTTACTTTCTATCGGAAGCCGATTGTACTGTAACTCTCTCTTATGGGTGAGACACATAGGCTGTACTGTAAATAGTTTTCGTTTCCTCGTTCACGGCTAAAACTCCCGTTCTCGCCCCGTGGCTCATAATCACTAGATTCACGGTCACGTAAAACTACAATCTTCCTTTTTTTTTTTTCTCGGTTCTTTCCACAGCGTATAGTGTGATCCAACATTTCTTCTTCTTGTGTCAGTGACAATTCTTGTGGAACTTTTTTCGAGATGCAGTTGGCTATTGTCTCTAATGTATACCAATGAACTCCCATAGTACTTTTAAGTTCTTTTAATGGTCAGAAATTTTAATAAAATGAACATGAATCAACACTGTGTTTAAGTTGCAGAATATTTTGCACCTCGTTTGACCAAAACAAAGCTTGCTTTTATTGTAGACTACCCATCTTACGACATCCTTACAACCTAAATTAATTATGTTCTTGTACACCTTATTTTCTTGTCTAGAATGTGATGACTGGGCTTTGCGGTCAGGTGCCCTTCGTAAGTTAATACGATGAGTGAAACTCGGCAAGGGGTTGGGAGGGAGCGACAGTGGTCTGTTTGAGGATGCCATCTATATCTGGGGATAAAAATGGGGAAACTACAAAAACCCTTTCAAGGACAGCCGTTGTTGGAGTTCGAACCCAATCCTCTTCCAAGTCAAAAATAGCAGTGCCCCATGATCTTGCGCCTGAACGCGCGTAGCTACCCCTGTCGGCTCATAGTTTCACTTACAATGTTGTTGGTTGGTTCCTCAGTTTAGAGGCTGCGACAACGCGGTCATGTAGCCCCGTGCACTTTGGGTGTGTGTAGAATCTGTCTGATAACCGGTGTCAATTGTGATGGCTGTATTAGTGTGTGTTATCTGTTTTTAATACAAGTAAGGACTGCAGATATTCGATTTTCAAGTAGTTCCAACTTTTGCTACCAATCGCCATCCACCGTCAACGACCAACTAGTTCTGTACTTTGTTACTAGATGCCACTGCAGTCGGCTCCTGGCGACAAACTTTGGAACCTAAGAGCGTTAGTCAAATATAACCTATAATTTAGCTTCACACAAGTATAATATTAATGGAAGGTTCTTTATCATGCCATAAATCCACGACATGGGACCGCCGGCTTTACTTTCCCTCCGAAGGAAGGCATACTGAGGGATTTTAACGCCCTTGCTATTATCTCATCAATTCTCTCACTGGACAATACTTTCAAGTCATCCTGTACATTGAGCCTCTTTAAAGGTGCCTGTACACTGGAGAGCTTTTGCCCTAGCTAGAGCCACTCTAAGCTCCTCTCCAGTGTACACAGATGGTAGAGAACCCTAGCGGAGACCGCACTAAGCTCTAGCTAGGGCCGGCTGACTCTACGGTGTAAACAGTATTTGGGTGCCCTAGCTAGACCAGGCTGGTCTAGCTCTATTCGTTCGGTTGAATATTGGAAAGTGCTCTATGTAGAGTCAGTGGTGGATTGTTAGGGTTATTTGTTTGTTGTTAATTATAGTGTTTGAATATGGCTAAATTGGTGTGGAGTCGCGAAAGAACAATAACATTAATTGAAAATATTGAAGCCCATCCAGAAACTATGAATTGTACTCTGAAAGAATACAGAGACAGAAATTTGAAGGCACAGTCGTTTCGGGTGATCCCTTTTGTTGATCCTGGGGGTAATTTTGGCCAAAATATAATCATAGTCATTTTTGTTCATTCTGAATCTTCTGAACATAACTCTTGCAATAATTTAGCGTGCATTCCCTCGTATTCCCTTTTTGATATCCAATTCCTCCCCCACAACGTTCTTTTCCTCTTCATAGTTTTCTTTTTTAACAAGGCACACACAACCACCAAAGATTCTAAAAGCTCTCTTGAAGACATTTTAACTTCACAACACAGCGCAATAAACCTAGACTCGCATTGCTCTCAGAATGTTTGAGCACTGCTCTCCCTAGTGCATTTACGATTGACAGTGTACACAGGTTCAGAAGTGCTCTAGGTAGATTTGTCTATCTCCACTCTACGAATGCTCTACCTAGGGGAAATTATTCTATGGTGTACACGCTCTCAGTTTAGCTAGAGCGGTCTAGCTAGACTTGCTCTATGAAAATCGCTCTCCAGTGTACAGGCACCTTTAGACATTTGAGCAAACACTAAACTTCACGAACACCTTGGTTTCCGTTTCTTGGCAACATCGTTGTTCAACCCCACTCTCTTCACAATACGCACGCATTCCGTTACCTATCGTTATCTTTATTGGAACGCACATGCCTTTAAAGCCACATTGCTTTCTTGCTGCGAAACCCATCTGCTGATACTGCGACTAATTATTCGTGAGCAAGGATTTGCTAAATTATCGCTGCCTCGCTCCTCCTCCCTCTGTGTCTTACTTAATAACAGAGCCGACCCACCCCCGCATTGAGTTATGACCCGGCACCATTGCTCCAAAATTAACGTCAGGCAATAATAAGAACCACCCCCTCCTCTATCCTTTATAGTAGCACGTGACTCGCACCCTTGTTCAGTCGATTTCAACACCCCCACCCATATTTCTCTTCCCTCCGCATGCCTCCTTTCCCATTCACACCAGACATTTTTATCTGTTACTCTCCTTCATTAAAAGGAATTATTTTTGCTAATTAAAGTTAAACTAGTTTCAAAAGGGACATATCTTACTAACCGAGATAAAGGTGGGGTTGGAATGAAAGATATCGTTTATCTGAAGCCAGTATATTTTCTCTAAAATTATGTTTATCATCAAATGTTAATCGGTAAAGCCATTTAAAATTCCTGCTCCTAATATATAAAGATTCTAGATATGTTCATCTTGAAAGACATTCTCCGCTCTTGAATCTCTGGTTGTGGGACCATCTATCATCGACGTTATCTTCTCTCTTATGGAGCTTTTGCCCGTTTCTATCTCCTCTCGTAGTTCTTCTTGAATAACGAGAAATGGTCCGTTTGGGCGAATGGGCTTCGCTCTTATGAGCATGCCAAATGCATCATTACAATGGTTACATACATAAGTTCCATATCACGCGGTCGATATTTAATTCTACGTGCATTAGCATCATAGTATAATGTAAAATATAACCTTGACCTCTCCTCAGAGATATTCACAGCAGTGATGTCATGGTAAGTTTCTTCTTGGCCATACGCTCCCTATATAACTAACACCTCGCATCAAATACCTCTTTTCAGACCTGCAAGACAAGGTATAATGGGCCAAGCCTATCACATTTTCCAGCTCAGCACAGAAGGATCAAGCTGATCAAAAAGTGAAATATTGTCAAAAATCCTGAGAAATTGAGAGCCTACTTGGGTGATCCAAAGGACTTTTACAGTGTTATACTATCGAGCCTAGAATGGATAGCTGGTCTGAATGTAAGACTGTTTATTTGTTTTGGTCATATTTTAAGGTCCTGTTTATAATTATTTTATACTAGCATTACCCGTCTTGGCTTCGCCCCGAATATTCTAGTTGTAAAGAGTACACTTATGACTTATTTATCCTTGGTATGAATAATCAGACTTTATCAATTCAGCTACTGGTGCAGTGGTTAGGGGTTTGTCATTCCTTCATAGGTATATCAGAGCGAAGTTAGTTTTCTGGGAATATCACAGACACTGTTAATTTAAGGGTCTTTAAATGTGGTTTTCGGAGACCCTTTATAGTCGGGTAAAAAAGACCTTTCGTACCACACTCACACGTGAAAATTGCGTGAAAAAAATTTAGAGTGCCCCTTGACCCCCTTAAGCGCATTAAACTGTATGTATTGATGAATTTTACAGCTTAATTTGGTTCAGTGATAACCTTATAACCGTCTGGAAACTTTCACAGTAATGTAATAATTGGAATTGCATTGCGTCTTACAGAAATAGATGGACCTGTGAGATTCTGTTATCATGGTTACCGTGTTGCATTCTTTAATTTTTTTCATTGTAAATATACATGTTTTAAGGTATTTATTTAATTGTGAGGCATTTAAAGAGTAAGTGAGTGCGTTTCGCTTACGCATTGGGTTATGCTGAACCTGTAGTTACCCCATATGTGTAAGTTGGTGTTAATGGGACCTTAGTTTCGGTACAAAACTGGAATGGGACCTTAGCAGAATAATATAGGGAGGGATAAACCTCGCTTGTAAACATCTTTTGCGCCGGCCAACCGAAGTAATTTATTTTCTAGGGCTTAATACTGATTCTAAAATCCTCTCTAAGCAAATTTTCTGTAGTCTATACTAGATATCAGTGACTTTTAACAATAGAGAAAATATACTTCAGTAACATTTCTTGGTGCTTAGTAAGTAACCACAAGCGTTAATGACAATGGAATAAGGGGAGCTGTTTTTAACTTTATGTACCACTACCGTATGAGGTTTTTCATTTGACGCTGTAATGATAAACTCATCTGCAGAAACCTGGCCCGAACAAAGACCAGAGCGGTTGGGGAGGGGGTAATTGCGCCTCGTGAGCAACACCTTGGGCACTAAATTAGTTGCGTGTGTGTGTTAATTGGAGTTTAAGATATAAAATAAACTGAAATTGAGTTAACATAGTGTACGTTTGTCGTCCTACTTTGTTGAATAAACGAAGTTTGGGAGTGGAGTTGAGTTAAAGTTGAGTAACACAGCCTCCAGGGGGCAGCTTGGCTGTGCGGAACGAGCAGCTGTTCTCCAGATGGACAACTCAGCCAGCCTTGCTCAGATGAATATCAGATTGAAACCTGCAATAAGGATTTGAGTCAGTAGCCAAGACGACATGCTCTGAGAAATAAAGACTAATGTGATTTTTATGACGCGCCTATCAAAAATTATTTCAAAGAAAATTGTTCTAAAAATATTTTATTCCTTCTCGAAAAGTGCAGGCGTAATTTTTCAGATAAGAATTTTATTCAATTAAATTCGTTTTATGAACTTGTTATTATTATTATTATTATTATTATTATTATTATTATTATTATTATTGTAGAAAGCTTTGAGGCCATTTTTCAGTGTAGCCTTATTAACAATTGAATGGTAACTTTCAGTAAAGGGGCAGATGACCTCGCTGTTCCTCCCCTTAAAACAAAATAGCTAACTTTCAGTCAGTTATTACAAATAATAATCACATGCTGATTTCTTCAGAAAATATCGCATTGACCGATTGAAAGATGTCATCCAATATTATTATTGTTATTATTATTATTATTATTAATAATATACAGTTTATAAGGAAATTGAACCAGTATTAAGTACAATTAGAAAGAAACGGATCTCATGTTTTGGTCATCTTCTTCGAACACCGGAAACTAGAATTAGTAGAAAAATATTAGAAAAAAATATGGAAAGCAATACCAGGATTAAATGGTGCTCAGAAATTAAGGATGATATTAAAGAACTCCAAATAACATTCGATGACCTGAAGAATGACACTATGAAAGTCAAGGAGGTTAGATATCTAAGCTCCTTGAACACTATAGAGCTTTCTAGAAGAGAAATGAGGAACTTTGTGTTGGCGGAAAATCCCGAGAATAATTTTGCCATTATGAACACGGCCTACTGAATTCAAATGGGTTCTTTGACATGCCAACATCGTATGACATGGTGTCGTAATTTTTGCTACCTTTCAAAAAAAATCACTTACCACGGCCAGGAGCGAACCTGCAAGCTTGGGCTTAGTAGGCCGACACGTTGACCACTCACCCACCGTGGCAAGCTATCAAAATTAATAAAAGAGCTAAAGAGCTGCTGCTCTATTGGCAAAATAGAGGAACTAAATTGGCTAAGGCTATGTACAATTGATTGCAGTGGTCCAATGTTGGTCATAAAAAATAAATTATTATTTTTATTATTATTTTATAATTTTACTATTATCATTATTTCATTAATTTTCATTTGAGACTGTTTTACGTTTCAGCGCCCAGTCTAGTCAGCAAGCCCCTTTTTGCAAACTAGTTGCCTCCATCATCCCCTATTAGCAGTTAGCACTCTTCTATTATTATTATTATTATTATTATTATTATGTGTCAATTGTACAATGTTTGGAGGTATGTTTTATGTGTTTTAAGTTTGTAAATGCGTAGATTTTTTTGTGTAACCCACGGACTCAGCGAGGGAACTCACCCCTACCGCCTCTACGGACAGTGTCCTAGAGCTGAGAACATCTGGTCGGTGTGGATACAACTGAGGAGGTGTTATCAGCACCTCGCCCAGGCGGCCTCACCTGCAAAGCGAACAGGGGCCTTGTGAGGGATGGGATGGGAGGGGAAGATTGGGATGGATAGGCAAGGAAGCCGGAAGGAGGCGGCCGTGGCCTTACAGTAGGCACCATATCGGCATTTGCCCGAAGACGAAGTGAGAAACCACGGAAAACCACTTCGAGGATGGCTGAGGTGGGAATCGAACCCCCTCTACTCATTTGGGCCACCCGAGACTGAGTAGGCCCCGTTCCAGTCCTCAAACCACTTTTCAAATTTCGTGGCAGAGCCGGGAATCGAACCCAGGACCTCCGGGGCGGCAGCTAACCACGCTGACCGCTGCGGAGGCGACTTGCGTAGAATTTAACAACCGAAAAATGTTGGTATCGGTACCTTTCAGAGTAACACTATCTTAACTGATTCCCCGGGACGACTTGGCGACTTACGTCTCACTACTGCTGCTTTACTGAATAATTCCTCTAAATAATAAGACAAGGCGTAAACGGCTGAAATGAACTAGGGGAAAGCGCCGCAGTAGTCTCAACACAAGATGGTCGACCAGTTATCTAAACCGGAATTTCCTCTTTGCTGCACATGCACACCATATGTTATGCAACATGAGCAGTGAAGATTTACAGAAAATATGTACGTAAGTACTTTATAAAAAAAATACGCGGAATTTCTATATTGACAACAGACAGTTTTTATGTCATTGAAGGAAGTTTAGTATCGTACCTGAGAGTCAAAAACGCAAGTACAGAACAGCGTAAGAAAATAGCCCTCAAGTATCTTGTTTTGACGGTGGACTTTCGTATTTAGAGGACGTCATTGTATAGTGCCTAACCATCCTCGAGATCTCCAGCTGTAGGTCTCCTGGTTATTGATGCACTCTGCACTCTCATAACAAGATTGACGAGAAAGATATTTTCACATTTAAGCTTCAGTAAAACGCTTCTTTCCTAATCCTGTCTACAGGTACCACAATAACTCGGATTACCAGACAATATCACACATTCAGTAGGGACGTGCGTTGATGGCCGATGTATCCCATGTCACTAAATGAAACTAAACATACAACACTGAAAAATAAAAGAATGTCGAAATAAAAGATATAAGACGATCAAACGTGTACCGGTACCAAGATAAGAGAGAAGAAAACTAAAGAAGCAGCGATATGATGTACGGTATGTTCAATTGATAGGTTACGTAGACTGAGATACAGTATGGTACATAAGAGCCTATGTTCTGCCAATACTTTGTGTAAGGGAAACTGTAGTGATACGGCATTGTCAAATTAATGTTGTTCAGGGAGATATCCTACCGGTTTATAAGTTTAGGGACACCTACCACAAGTTTTGTGTGGATCATTCCTCTACTTGTCCAATACCTCGTGATTCGTGTTGTAACGACTTCCCTTCAGGTCATTTAGCAACTCAAAGATATGAAAAGAAACACTATCAAAATCTCCCACCGGAAGCATCTCAGTGCATCTTTGAATGCAGTCACAATTTCAGGTTTTACTTTCTCACACTAAAATGATACTGCCAGACTACTTTTTCTAGCATGGTGAGCTTCTATGCCCAAGGTCGCGGGTTCAAACCCGGCCGAAGCCGTCGGATTCTTCGCCCGGGAACAGTTATGAATACATTACGTGATAAGCGCTTTTTTCTTCGATGTCAATGAACTACGACCTATATCCGTCTAACGTCTCGACATGATGGGTTAAAATCACTGACTGGACTATTAATTATATTATCATGGAGATGCAAGTGCAACGAATTCTTGTCAGACGTAATTTAAGAATGGCGAGGTGCATGAAATACAAATCCCCCTTCCGTCCAATCTTAACTTGACTGTGTATTTTGCGGAACGAGAAGTACACAGGCGAAATGAAGAAAGGCCGAGTAGCACTTCCACGTAAACTCCAAACACAACCACTCTTTTACGAAGTCTTAACTCAACACGACAGTTTGCTGCTGGCTGTATGTGGGGTAATAGGCTCACCCGCTAGCTAGGCTGTAACTGGGGTGATAGGCTCACCCCTAGATAGCTCGTAAACTGTCACCTCAGTAATTGAATGGAGATTGTTGGAAGAAATGAAAACATAACACTTCTAGTGGGCGATTGATAGAGATATGCTCTCGCGGACCTTTTTGTAGAACTTTTCATGCTGGACAATAAAATTCTTACACTCATAGTATATTGATACTTTTAACGGTTTGCCCAGCGTAAGCTTAAAAAGTGCACGGACGCCAGTTTTTTTTCGACTATTTCACTGGAATCGTTACTGCTTGGCTTCCTTTGATCATAAATAAATTATTTCCACAGAAACCTTCCTCAGAATGGTGAAAACCGCATCAAAATCTATCCATCTATCTATCTATTAACCGTGACATCCAAGAATTGGGGACTTGGTTTTATACTAAGTAGAGATATACACACGTCAAAACAACTTTTGCATATTGCTGGCCAATAGTCGTAGTGGTCTCAAAACCATTAGTCGTTCTTACGTGCGTGTATATCGGCTGTGTATACACGCCTGTGTCAATGAGGATAGATTTGTGCGAGTGTGCAGACAACCTGGTGAACGTATGCATAACCAATACATCCGAGACCGATGCCAACAGGGAAGAGGTGCTGCAATGTATTGAGGTGTCATCATGTATGGTCACCGAATCCCTCTTGTACATCCGAGGGAGTATAACAGGTATACGTTACGGGGATACTATCCTGGCACCTGTAGTGGAAGCCTATGCTGACAATTTCGGCCCAAATTTCACTTTCGGGAACGATAACGCTCACCCGCTCAGAGCTGGCATTGTCAATGCTTTTCTTCAGGAGAATGGTATTCACAGAATGGAATGGCCTGCCTGTGCTCCTGATCTCAATTGTGTAGAGGAGGCGTGAACAGTGCTCCATGGCAATATTCAAAACTTTTTCATGTATAACATCTTTCCACTCGGTTGCTGGATATTTTTGTGGGAGTGATTTTGAAAAATGGGACGGAAGTGGATCGGACGGAAGTGTGTAAGACACACTGCCAGCTGGATCGTATCCCTCCTGGACATTCATCAACACACAAAAATCTTTTTTATTCACACACTAATAATACATAACAATTCCAAGACTCTCTTTTTTTCTTCACTGCCTACTTGATATTTCTACTCTCGCACTGCCTTCTTGATACTCTGCTGCTAATCATATCAATATGACTCATTTTAACAGAATCCATATGAAATTACGTGTTGGCTGTGAATCAAGAGGTCCGGGAACTGTGCAAGCCTTTCATGATCTACTGCTGTGCACATTGCATTTACTCGCAAGTTGGCATATTTATAAGGAATTTAAGGTTATGAGCGGTGTCGCGTCTATTAATCTAGTTGATCCATATCGTATTCTTTATTTAGGCTAGTGCTGGTGGAAGCTACAAATCATCTAATAAAATAAGTTCCGTATTATAAACTACAATATCTGAAAAACACTCCCTTTTACAATAGATTAATATTTGTGATATAAATATTATAAAATACCGGTGTATCAACAATGTCACGTGAGGTTTCTTCTATGTCAGATGTTACACATCATATGCGACTACTGTAAGGCTCGTAAAGTTCTTTTTTGATGTGTGTTTATCAAAAATAAAATGGGTTACTATCATTGAAACATCAAAAATTGTTGTATAAAAATATGATAACACAAAAATCGACTAAAGAATTAACTAAAATTGAACTGCGATTGTGTCTAATGTCTAAGGCAAGATTTTTGAAATATTCCAAAATTAATCCTTTACCAAAAGCTGACAAGTGACACGTGCAGAGGCATTTTGTCATCAATATGTCATAATCGCTTGATCTAGCGACGTCCCTAATGTTGCCACCATCATCCTACTACCGTTAGGCTACTAGTAGTTTATGTACCATACACAAGACTTTTAGGATCCCTGTATTGTTTATCAAACTGTGTGAAGAGTGAACCCCACGCTTCGCCTGCAGCCTGTTATCGTTTAGCTGGGCGACAGGCACACCATAGTCTTACACTTCCGGGTAGATTATGCTATAATGGATGCTGGAAGCAGTAGTTTGATAGAACTGGCTCAGTTTTGGTTTGCACTTGTGTGTTGCAGGTTGTTTGCTCGATAGTGCTCCCCCCGATGTGCCCCCTCGCAACCCCTCGATGAACCGACTAAACGGCCGAATCACCACGGGTATCATGGGGAATCCGGCGGACCGCGACGGCGACTTCGAGCCGTCGTGTCTCGTGCGGACACCTTCCGGGAACGTGTACATACCCACAGGTAAGATCTGTACTTGTTCTTCTTATAGGTAATGAGGTAGTCAACTTACAGGTGGATAGCAACCCATATATATGTGCATATTTATATACACACACATATAGAGAGAGAGATATATATCCCATGTTAATATCCTTTGAATGAGGTTTTGAATGGTATGAACTCCGTCTTGAGGAAAGAATTCATGATGAAAATTAATAAATGTAAAACAAAAATACTGGAATGCAGCCGAAATAAATCAGAAACCTCTGTGGACATCAAATTGGCAGGTGAAAAACTAAAGGAAGTAGGAGACTGCTGTTACTTAAGAAGCAAAATAACCAGTGATGACGAAGCAAAGAGGATATAAAAAGTAGGTTAGCTCAGGGAAGGAAAGCATTTCTCCAGAAATGGAATCTGTTGACATCGAATATAGATTTAGGTATTAGGAAGTCACTTTTGAAGGCCTTTGTCTGGAGCGTGGCGCTCTATGGAAGTGAAACTTGGACTATTGGTGCAGCAGAAAAGAAGAGAATTGAAACATTTGAAATGTGTTGTTACAGGAGAATGATGAAGATCAGATGGGTAGATAGGGTTACAAACGAAGAGGTATTAAGACTAGTGGGAGAGGGGAGATGTTTCTGGCGACTGCTAATGAAGAGAAGAGATAGGTTGGTAGGACACATACTAAGACACCCAGGAATAGCAAGCTTAGTTATGGAAGGAAGGGTCGAGGACAACAACTGTAGGGGTAGACCAAGGTTAGAATATGTTAAACAGATTGCCTCAGATGTAGGGTGTGATAGCTAAGTAGAGATGAAACGATTAGCTCAGGACACGGAGGCATGGAAAGCTGCATCAAACCAGTCAAAAGACTGAAGACTCAAACAACATCCTTAATTATGCCTGGTAAATTGCAGCTGCAATGGGACAGGCGCAAAGCCTTGACTCTCTGTCGACTGTTCCGAGAAACACAGAAACAGTCCTTAAACTATTGTAATAACATATGCGTTTCTATTTGTTGATTAATTCATTCAGTCAGTCATTCATAATATGAATGATCGAATGATTTTGCGAGGTATTGAAGTAACATGAGTTTGAATGGACATATCTGAATGCTTTCCAATTATTATTTCTTTTGGATGAACTTCAGGTGTCTGTTTTTATTGTTACTTGTTATACTTTACATCCTTGAATGTTACTTCAGTGCATTTTGGCTGCTACTATACATTATTTCCTTTATTTCGTATATTACAGTATATTTTCAGTCCTCTTAATGCTTTAATAGAAATTACTTTAAAGAACAACTCACCTTTTAAATGTTGAAGGGTGTATAGTTGTATAGTTCCTTGACAATTGTTAAATTGTATGAATTGATGAATAAAAGTATGAATGAATTTTCTGCTCTTAATATTTAATAATTCAATAGTTAATAATATTGCCTTATTTATTGTATTTATCTGTCTAACAATAAATCAAAGGAATAATAACTGGGCCAAATAGGATATTCCTTAGAGGAAGAGGAGAAATAGAATGGAGCTGTTTGTTAGTGAACATTTTCAACCCTATGTCCCCGAATGTTGGAGAGAATTAAGATGCTAGATTAGATAAGGTGAAACAAAAATAATGGAATGAAGCCAAAAGAAATCAGGAACCATTATTGACGTCAAATTGGCAGGTGAAAAGCTAAAGGAAGTAGGAGCGTATATAGAGTGTTTTATTCCGGGGGGTGCCCAATCGGGGGTTAGGGGGCATGGTATAAGCCCAAAGAATAGGGGGTCCGGGGTTCTCCCCGGGAAACGTTTGTATAATTTGGTGCAAAATGATGAATTTTAAGGCTGTCTGGCATCACTTTTTCAACCAATTTGTTGTGATGTTTTATGTTTGGTTAATGTCAAACACAACTAAGACTATTTTATGATACGTTTTATTAATACAATCATCTCGCCCACTTGATAGTGTTTACATGGAAAGAATTAATGTTACTGTTTTGATTTACAACTCACACTATAATATACAGTCAAGGTTTCTTGAAGCATTCATAACTTCATCGTCAGAGAGATGTAGGCCTATGTCTCTGTGAATAGATGACAATACTAGACTATTGAGTCTGTTTTCAGAAGTAGAATCTCTTAAGTATGTTTTCAACCAACTCAAACTCTGTTCGGCAGTACCAGTAGCTACAGAGAGAGGCAAATTTGCCAAAATTTTGATAAGGGTATAAAAGTTAGGGAAAAAACTTTTGTCACACGCTTGAATGGCACTTGTTGCTGTTCTAGGTTCGTTCATAAGAGCGAAGGCACTGGAGAGTAATAAGAGGTTATGTTGTTACACACAAGATCAGAGCAAACTGATTGTCACACTGATTACATCGCTCTAGCTTCGCCTTGCTTTGCAACGTTGCCACACGTCACTTAGTAACAATAGTTCATGATTATTGGTTTTAATGTTTTAATTCATAAACAAATAATATAATATGACAACAATTTCGAGGGTGGGGGCCGGGTCCCCCCTTATATACGCCCCTGAAAGGAAGTAGGCGACTTCCGCTACTTAGGAAGCAAAATAACCAGTGGTGGACGAAGCAAAGAGGATATACAAAAGTAGGTTGGCTCAGGCAAAATAATTTCTACAGTTTAGGGGCTGCGACAACGCGGTCATGTAGCTCCGAGTACTTTGGATGTGTGTAGAATCTGTCTAATAACCGGTGTTAATTGTGAAGGCTGTATTAGTGTCTGTTATCTGTAATTCAGGTATGGACTGCAGACGATCAATTTCAAGTAGTTCCTACTTTTCTACCAAATGCTACTGTCAACGACACCTAGCTGCAAACTTGGCCACTAGATGGCACCGCAACCGGCAGCTGGCGGTGAACGTTGGAATTTAATAAAGCGTTAATCAAATCTAACCTAGAAATTTAGCTTCACACATTAGTAGTTAGTGGAAGGTTCTATTACATGCTATAAATTTATGGCATGGACCCACTGGCCTTACTTCCCATCCGAAGGAAAGCATACTGAGGGATTTTTTACGCCCTTAAAAAATCCGACGACTTCGGCCGGGTTTGAACCTGCGAACTTGGGCATAGAAGCTCAGCATGCTACCTACTACGCCACCGAAGCCGCTTTTAGGTATTAGGAAGTCATTTTTGAAAGCCTTTGTCTGGAGCGTGGCGCTCTATGGAAGTGAAACGTGGACTGTTGTCGCAGCAAAAAAGAGGGGAATAGGAGCGTTTGAAATGTGGTGTTACAGCAGAACGATGAAGATCAGATGGGTCGATAGGGTTATAAACGAAGAGACGAGGAGAGATGTTTCTGGTGATTGCAAATGAAGAGAAGAGATTGTTAGAACACACACTACTGTAAGACACCCAGGAATAACGAAGTTAGTTATGGAAGGAAGGGTCGAGGACAAGAACTGTACGGGTAGGCCAAGGTTAGAATATGTTAAACAGATTGTCTTGGATGTAGTATGTGGTAACTATGTTGGACTGATACGATTAGCTCAGGACAGGGAGGCATGGAGTGCTGCATCAAACCAGTCAGAAGACTGAACACAAGACATGATTATTATTAGAAAACTGCTTGCACATTATTATGTGTGTCGGAGAGAAAGGGTTGGATGAATATTTAATCATTTTAAAAGTTATTTGTGATATGTTTCCGCAGGAGATTTACTGAATGTGATTGTGAATGTCTTTCAAATTTTAGTTTTATTGTTATTTCTCCACCAAGGACTACAGTTTGTCCTCATTTGTGAATCTATCCATCTATTTATTTACGGTATCGTTAGTGGGAAGAGTCAAATTGGAGGCAGCGGATAAAAAAAGAGAGGGATAGGCTACGGTACTGCTTCCACCAGAGAACTCTTTCCATTAATGAGCTATGATGAACTCTACTGGCAATAGAGATTCGTAGTTCGTTTCCTGATGGCAACGTTTCATATACTGTCTTCTCATAAACGACATAATATCTAACTGGCCAGTAAGACTGAAACGTGTTGCTAGCTCCTAACTGTTGGGTGAGAAATGTAACTGTTTACCTTTGCCTAAGCTATGTCGTTTTAATGGGCGCCAAGACCTCAATGCAATGTTGAAATCTAAATTTGTATTAAACAACGTCTAGCTCTGGCAGAACACATTCAAGACTCTATTCACTCAGATCGTGGTATGATTTGATCATTAACCCAACAAACAATTGTATCAGGAGAAGGAATTGGTCTATATCTAATGCTACCTACTGAAAGCAAAGATTGCATTGTAAAAGAAATGAATTTATTATATAAAACAAGTATAGCAAAATTAATAATAATAATAATAATAAGTACAAAATTTAAATTGGAGCGTTGTGATTTGAATATTACCGATAGAAAATTACGTGAAAACGGAGTCTGATAAATTGATTTTACTCTTATTTCCAAGCTATGAAGTTACTGAAATATGAAATATAAAACAAAGAAAAATGAGAGATTGCGTATTTCTGCGTCATTTGCGCTTACCATTGGAAATTGCCAAGGCATTTCCCTCGTACTTGCTGATGCTGTGAGCTTCCCACAGTCTCCTGGACGTCGTCATCTCCGTCGGAATTTGATGATATTCTGGTAGCTTAGATAATTCTATGGTCCGTACCTCGGACCCAAACACTCGTACAACCAAGTTTTACAAAAGTTCGTCGCTAACTCCACTGAACATCGGAGCGACACGCACTCGCATCCATACTCGTCAAGTATTTCACAGATAGTCATTGTTTCACGGCGCGTCGAACGATATAACCACACGCCGGCTCCCCACTCTTCAGTCCCAACTAGCTTACGTCGTCTCCCCTGATTGGCTGACCCACCACGCGATCTTCTCCTCCTCCGGGTCATTACACTCGGCGGGAGGGTTCCGTTCCAACAATTCGTCTTTTCTAGACCCTACGACCCAAGATTGCGTCATGCTTCTCGACAAGATTAAGCGTGTACTTGAAATCCCAGTGAGTCACGTCTCTCGATATACCCTAACTGACGAAAACTCCGTAAAATTCCGTAATCAGATAATTTTCTATGATATCGTCGTTCGTAATAATTTGCTGGATAGCGTTTTCTAAGACATAGAAAACCTATCTGAATGCTAATAATTTTTATAAAATGCTCCGAAAATACCTAAATAATAATTATAATAAATTAATAATAATAATAATAATAAATTAACATGAAAAATTCTCTTGGCTGAACAATTTGCCGCGTAAATAAATATAGAATGGCTTCCTACTGACTTATGCCAGTTGCATAAAACCCCTCGAAAAACACGTTACATATTCGCCTCGGATCATCGGATGATTTACCGTGACGACGGTCCATTATCCGATTATCCCAGACACGTTAATAAACCCCATCCAAAATACATATTACATAAATGAAATCACCCTAAATTACAGATATATACACTCATAATTTTTCTTCACGCACTTTGCGTCAAAGTTTGTTGTCACTATGGATTGCACTTTGCAACCAGTCCAATGTTTTACATATGGAATAGTGTCCCACGGATATTTCCGCCTCTCAAATTTCTCTATGTTGGAGAAATAGACATAATTAATGTGTGAGCACTATGTATTTATGATGTCATATCACACGCATTGAAGGTGTTCTGATATATTTATATCACCATAGAACTTCCTAATTTCACTGGAGGTCCCCTCCTTATGGTGACATTTAATTCCACTTATCACTGAGCACACGATCACACTATTGTGGCAGCGCCTCGTGACCATAATACTTAATCTCTCTTTAAAGTAGATTAAATTAATATTGACTTCTGAAAAAAAAACAGTAAATGCGCATTACATATAACACCAAATATTTCTGTGCCGTAATCGCCCTGTCTTGTTAAGTTCCCGTTAACCATATTCTACTTAATACTAGTTCTCAACACAGACCATTTCTCCTCACACAAATAATACCATTGTACAAATTATCTTAAATTACACACTTACAAATCTTACATGGCGAGGCCGTAAACAGAAATCACGTGTGCTGATATGTATGAGTTTCATGAAGGACTGTCTCGCCTTCTGATGGCCCATCTTTTGCCTCGTGGACGCCTTAAGCAAAAATACCATGTACAAGCGCTCACCCATCTCTTGGAGGCAAATGGGAATTCACCAGCGCTACCAAATTCTGGCCTTGGTGTATCGAGACATTTTAGTGCTCAAGAGCATCCGACAATCCCGTCATATTTCCCTGTACCTTAAAAACTCTCATTTACTTACATACTACCCCCCTGTGCGACTTCTGATACGCCTGCCTTGAAGACCAGATCTTCCACGCACCAGACACCACACTTACTCATTTGATAGGCTGGCTCCCCAGCTAAACATCCTCACTTTATGACACATACTTTCGGAGACTATGTATATTATACGTCCCGTATAATCTGTTTCCCTCACTATTCTCCAGCACATATGCTGTTTTGCCAATACGTTTGGAAACTATAAATGGGCCCTCGTAGAGATAAAAAGAACTTGGACATGACTTTCTCTAGCTTATTTGACTGTTTCGGCACTCTAAGTAAGACTCTGTCTCCCGGCTCGAATAGGTCAAATTTAGTTTCTTTTTGTTGGCGAATTCTCTTTTGTGCTGACTTAGATAAATTCTGTTTCGCCAACTGGACAATGTAATCCATCCCCGGTTGCTTACCCTCATTTAATCCCAACACCCTCGCTAGTTCATTTTGTGGTCTTTTTCCGAAGTGAACTTCGTATGGCGTCAATTTCGTGCTCTCATGCTGGACAGAATTCAGCCAAGTCTCGACCTTGGGAAGATGTCCAACCCAGGCCGCATGCTTGTCATGCACTAGAGTCCGAAAAAGACGAGCCACTTCCCTTAATGGACGCTCTGCAGAATTACCCTGAGGGTACCTTACAGAGGAATGAACGTGTGTTATACCAGCTTCCTGCATACTGGTTCTCCATTTCTTTGCAGTAAACTGTGGTCCACTGTCAGATAGTATCCTGAGAGGAAGGCCAAACTCAGGTACATACTTATTAATGATCAGACGGCTACACGCTAGTCCCGTGGCTTTCCTTAGCGGATATAGCTTGACATACTTACTAAAAGCGTCAATAACTATAAAAATGTATTCGTAGCCGTACTGTCCTTTAACGAACGGGCCAAATAAATCCACACACAGTAGTTCGCCGGGACTACTGGTGAGAACTGCAGATCTCTCCCCCACTAAATATTTAACTGGATATTTACTCCTTTGACAGGTGTCACACTTAGCTAAAATCCTCCTAACGTCCCTTCCCATTTTACTCCAAATGAAGTCACGACCAATTTCATAGAAGACCTTGGCAGCACCAAAGTGTCCTAATTCCCTATGAATGAACCAAATTAGCTCCTCCCGCAAAGTGGCAGGAACACATATTGCCCACCGATTATTCCTACATTTCCTTGCAAGAAGCCCATCCTGCATCTTGTACGTGAACCGTCCTACTTTCACATACTCTTCTTCACCTATTTCCAACCTAGCCAGTGGCTCCTTTAACTTAACGTCATCACGTTGCTCCACTAGCATATTTCTCAGTGTCTGTAACGATGCCCTGTTGCTACTGTCCACACATGCACATATTAAAATACCATCCTCTGCTTTAACCACAGGATAATCCCTACATAAATTAGTGTCCCTCGATAGCATGTCTGCAAGAATGTTATCTTTACCTTTAATATATTTTACTGTGAATTCGTATTCCTGCAGAGCAAGAATCCACCTACTAACTCTGTTAGAACTGAGTTTACAAGTCCTCATATACAGTAATGCATGGTGATCTGTGTGGATCTCAAATTTCCCCCCTACTAAATACATTCTAAATTTCCCTAAACTGAAAACAATACCTAAAAGCTCTAACTCAGTAATCGTGTATCTTTTCTCCGCTGCTGTCAGTCCTCGCGAGGCTAAAGATACAATGCACAGATTACCCTCATCATCTTTCTGACATAATACTCCAGCAATGCCTATATGTGAAGCATCTGTCATAACCACATATTCCTTATCTTTTAACGGATATTTCAGCACTACAGCTTTCCCAAAACCTTCCTTCAGCGCTCTAAAAGCCTGATCATGCTTAGACTCCCATCTCCACCGAGTCCCACTTTTAAGCAATTCCCTGAATGGTTCTACCAACCCTGAGTATTTAAGAACGAACCTCCTGAAAAGTTGCAAATTCCCAGGTAAGTTTTTAACTGTTTAACATTCTGTGGCACCTCTGCGTTAAGTATCTTATTAACCCTACTTTCTTCTGGTGTTACACCTCTACTCGACACACTATGACCTAAAAATGTCACTTCTGACTGACAGAATGACGACTTAGACAGCTTCAAAGTGAACCCTGCCTGATCTAACTTCTGAAAAACTATATTTAAATGACGTAGATGCTCCTCAAAACTGCGTGAACTAATTACCATATCATCTATGTAAATGGTTACAAACTCTCCTGTGTCATCCCCTAATGCGATGTTTAAAGCCCTAATTAAAGCTGCTGAACTACTCTTTAACCCATAAGGTGTTCTACAAAATTGATAAAGGTTATATTTATGACTAAAAGCTGTAAATGGTCTATCTTCGTACATAAGTGGCACTTGCCAAAAACTGGAACTCAAATCTACACAAGTGAAATACTTCTTCCCCTCAAATGTTTGCATTAATTCCTCTATTGACATAGATTTCAGCTGATCTGAACTAATTCTACTGTTAACCAAACGAGCGTCTAAACAAATACGAACAGTGCCGTCGGTCTTGGGTACCGTGATCAAAGAATTAACATATGGACTGTTCGAGTGCTCAATAATCCCATCTTCAAGCATCTGGTTAATTTGTGCCTCAACTGCACTTTGATAAGCGAAAGGTACAGGATATCTATGTCCTGTGAATACTGACCTATCAATAACGTTCAATGAATGTGTATAGCAATTGGCCATACCAATGCGATCCTCAAAAACTCTCCTATTACACAATAACACATCATAGAGCCGAACACACTGTTCATCCTCTATATTTCCCTGAAATGCAGCCTCACGTAACGAGTCCTCTAGACTTCCGTTCGTAATCACACTGCCCACAAAACATGGAGAACCCCGCTCTACGGCTGGCGATATCTCATTTAAAGTACAAATCACACCTACAATACTACTCTTCTGAATATGGTCATTGAACGCTACTTCTACTTCAGAATCTCCCCATTTAAATTTCAAACTCCCTACATCATAACATAAGTTACCAGACACTCTACTTAGCCACTCTGAACCCAAGATAACACTGAATACTAAATTTGGAATTACAAGGCAAATCTGCTTCTCTACATGATTATTAATTTTAATGTCTACTAAAACTTGCTTAGAAATTACTTTAGACCTCTTCCCAACAGCTGTGATAACAAAAGTGCTTTTAATTGGCATCTCCTCAAAATTTACTCCAGTTCCTTTCATTTTATCATAAAATGCACTACTTATGCAACTCTTCATACAACCACTATCAATTAAAACATCTGTGTACGCCTCGGACACGTTAAATTTAACTATGGGGCTCTTACTAACCACTTCCTGAATAATACCTTCATCATTTAGTTCATGTAATAATTCATTTCTTACATTTAGGTCATAGGGTTCCTGTATAATTGTATGGACAGGGCATGCTACAGACTGAGATTCTGACCTTACTTCGCAGCCTGGTTCGCGTTTAAAGAACCGCTACAGCTGGCCGTAGTACTACTAACTACTAAACTGGTCTGGTTGTTCTGGGCTGTGTTGTCATTGTTTGGCTGTATATTACTACCACTAGGCTGTCCTCTTCCTTGACCCCTATTCTGGTTGTAATTATTGTCATTATAATTTCTCCCTTGATTTCCCCTGTAATCATTGTTCCTCCCTTGATTTCCCCTGAAATCATTGTTCCTCCCTTGATACTGATTACCATAGCCATTTCCTCTGTTCTGATATAGCTGATTATTATTATTTCTATTTTGAGCGTTGGCCCCTTCGCCACCGTTCCCTTGAACTTCTTGATGCCTGGCTTCATTAGGTCTATTATTATTATTACCCTGGTTCCGATTGAAATTGTCCTCATAACCCCCTCTCCCTAGTGCATCAAATGTGCTTAACAAATTTTCTACTTGTGATATTGTCTTTACATTCTGGATACAAGCAGCCTCCTTGATCCTATAGGGAAAGTGCCTAAGTAGCAACCTTACCACATCACTTTCCTCCTTCAAGCCATCCAGATATTTACACACTAATACCTGCCCTAAAAAGTATTCGGTCATGGTGGAGCTTCCTTTAGGGTTATATTTACCACACACTACTCCCTCACGATGCTGCGACTGAATAACCTCATTCCAGAACTTTTCACAGAATTTCATTTTAAAATCATTAATATCAGTAAACTTGTCTCTGTAGACAGCAAACCAATTCCTCGTTTCCCCCACAAATACTTGTTCTAAAATTTCAACTACCTGGCACCACTCAATACTACCATTTTCCAACCTCTCCCCGAATTTATTTTCTATAGTGTTCATGAACTCCATTGGGCACCCCTGTCGATTGCTGAACTTACCCAGTTCTACCTCCCTGTGTGTGCTATTCACAAAAACTGGCCTATTCTGACTATTTTCTTGCCTGATCCTAGCTTTTAATTTTAATTCTAATTCTGCGATTTTCTCCTCAGCCTTCCTCTCAATACTGTTTACTGTTAATTTAATGTTTCCTTCTGATTCTTCTACTTTATCATATAGCTTTGCTTGTTTCTCCTCAATCTTGCTAATGCTCTCTCTATTACTCTCTCTTAAATCATTTACTTCTGCAACTATTTGCGAGTGGACTTTCTCAATTCTACCCCCCAGCTGTTCCTTAACCTCTTTAGTTGCTACCTGAATTTTGTCAATTTCTCCCCCCAATTGCTTTTTGACCTGCTGTGTTTCCAGTTGCACTAGTTCTTTTAAATTTTCAGCCTGTGTACTGATTCTAATTTCTAACTCCTCCTGTACTTTTCCTAATTTCTTGTCTACATCTGCAATGATCTCTTTAACCTTCTCTTCCATTACTCCTCTGATTTCTCCTCTAATCTGCTCCATTTTCACACTAATTTCCTTGTTGTTCTTATCTAATTTTGCATTATTCTGTTCTAATTTTGCATTTAAAGCTTCTGTACTTTCTTTATTTTCCCTACTGTTTTGTTCTAATTTATCGTTTAAAGTTTCAGTACTCTCTCTATTTTCCTTACTGTTTTGTTCTAATCTGGCGTTTAAACTATCGCTCAATTCCCTATTACTCTCTTTATTTTCCCTACTGTTTTGTTCTAGTTTAGCGTTATTCTGTTCTAACTTTGCATTCAAGGCATCACTACTAACTTTGTTCTGATACATAAACTCGAGAAGTAAAGTTTTTAATTCTGGTTGGCCGCCTACACTCCCTGTTTCAGTATCGGGATTTACCTCCGCTACCCCGGTACTACCATCACTCGACATACTGCTCGTATCATCACTCTCCCGTTGATGACCACTACGTAACCTCATCTGTCTTTCTTTCTCATCCCCCATAATGATATACACTGATACAGACAAATAACCCCCAAAATACAGGCACAGAAATATATACCCTTCTCCTTCCACAAATGTTATTAGGTTTCGAGCCCCAAGTTGTCGGCGACAAATGATACGTGTTGCTAGCTCCTAACTGTTGGGTGAGAAATGTAACTGTTTACCTTTGCCTAAGCTATGTCGTTTTAATGGGCGCCAAGACCTCAATGCAATGTTGAAATCTAAATTTGTATTAAACAACGTCTAGCTCTGGCAGAACACATTCAAGACTCTATTCACTCAGATCGTGGTATGATTTGATCATTAACCCAACAAACAATTGTATCAGGAGAAGGAATTGGTCTATATCTAATGCTACCTACTGAAAGCAAAGATTGCATTGTAAAAGAAATGAATTTATTATATAAAACAAGTATAGCAAAATTAATAATAATAATAATAAGTACAAAATTTAAATTGGAGCGTTGTGATTTGAATATTACCGATAGAAAATTACGTGAAAACGGAGTCTGATAAATTGATTTTACTCTTATTTCCAAGCTATGAAGTTACTGAAATATGAAATATAAAACAAAGAAAAATGAGAGATTGCGTATTTCTGCGTCATTTGCGCTTACCATTGGAAATTGCCAAGGCATTTCCCTCGTACTTGCTGATGCTGTGAGCTTCCCACAGTCTCCTGGACGTCGTCATCTCCGTCGGAATTTGATGATATTCTGGTAGCTTAGATAATTCTATGGTCCGTACCTCGGACCCAAACACTCGTACAACCAAGTTTTACAAAAGTTCGTCGCTAACTCCACTGAACATCGGAGCGACACGCACTCGCATCCATACTCGTCAAGTATTTCACAGATAGTCATTGTTTCACGGCGCGTCGAACGATATAACCACACGCCGGCTCCCCACTCTTCAGTCCCAACTAGCTTACGTCGTCTCCCCTGATTGGCTGACCCACCACGCGATCTTCTCCTCCTCCGGGTCATTACACTCGGCGGGAGGGTTCCGTTCCAACAATTCGTCTTTTCTAGACCTTACGACCCAAGATTGCGTCATGCTTCTCGACAAGATTAAGCGTGTACTTGAAATCCCAGTGAGTCACGTCTCTCGATATACCCTAACTGACGAAAACTCCGTAAAATTCCGTAATCAGATAATTTTCTATGATATCGTCGTTCGTAATAATTTGCTGGATAGCGTTTTCTAAGACATAGAAAACCTATCTGAATGCTAATAATTTTTATAAAATGCTCCGAAAATACCTAAATAATAATTATAATAAATTAATAATAATAATAATAATAAATTAACATGAAAAATTCTCTTGGCTGAACAATTTGCCGCGTAAATAAATATAGAATGGCTTCCTACTGACTTATGCCAGTTGCATAAAACCCCTCGAAAAACACGTTACAAGACCTGAAACTGAGACCGTTGTCGGATATCGAACCAGAGTCCGCTTCATTACAGGCTTGTGCATTAGCAACTAGGCTACACTACTATGGTTTCCACCATACCACGCACACTGTCCAAATCTTGTATACAAGGTGTTTCAGGACAGTAAATATTTTAGGAGGTGGTAATATAGATAAATTGCAATAAAAAAGTCCATATAATATGTGTCCCATTTGTATTGCTTACCAAGATACAGATGTTAGTATGTAACTAGGGCAGTTGTAGTTTCGTGTGTTGGCACACCGGTTGCTATGGGCACGTTTCTTGGCCACCAAGGTCCCCGGACCTTACCCCCTTTGGATTTTTGCCTGTGGGAATGGTTGAAAGGCGAAGTCTACAAGGAAAAAGTTAACACAAGAGCCGAGTTGATCGTTCGGATTATGCATAGTGCAGCCCTCATCAAAGAACCCCAAGACGCCCTCCGAAGAGCTACAATGTGTGTTGTCAAGAGAAGTGCAAAATGCATTGAAGTTGGTGGTGGAATTTTTGAAAATCAACTTTGACCGTCCTCATTTGCCTTGGATTTACATTTGTTTGGGTTAAATACTACCAGCTGAATCTCGGTACGCAATAAAATTAGGACACATGTTATATGGTTTTATTGCAATTCATCTCTACTACCACCTCCTAAAATATTTACTGTTGTTGTTGTTTGAGTCTTCAGTCTTTTGACTGGTTTGATGCAGCGCTCCATGCCTCCCTGTCCTGAGCTAATCGTTTCATCTCTACATAGCTACCACACCCTACATCCGAGGCAATCTGTTTAACATATTCTAACCTTGGTCTACCCCTACAGTTCTTGTCCTCGACCCTTCCTTCCATAACTAAGCTTGCTATTCCTGGGTGTCTTAGTATGTGTCCTACTAACCTATCTCTTCTCTTCATTAGCAGTCGCCAGAAACATCTCTCCTCTCCCACTCGTCTTAATACCTCTTCGTTTGTAACCCTATCTACCCATCTGATCTTCATCATTCTCTTGTAACACCACATTTCAAATGCCTCAATTCTCCTCTTTTCTGCTGCACCAATAGTCCAAGTTTCACTTCCATAGAGCGCCACGCTCCAGACAAAGGCTTTCAAAAACGACTTCCTAATACCTAAATCTATATTCGATGTCAGCAGATTCCTTTTTTGTAGAAATGCTTTCTTTGCCTGAGCCAACCTACTTTTTATATCCTCTTTGCTTCGTCCATCACTGGTTATTCTGCTTCCTAAGTAACAGAAGTCTCCTACTTCCTTCAGCTTTTCACCTGCCAATTTGATCTCCATAGAGGTTTCTGATTTATTTCGGCTGCATTCCAGTATTTTTGTTTTACATTTATTAATTTTCATCATGAATTCTTTCCGTAAAACGGAGTCCATACCATTCAAAAACTCATTTAAATCCTCAGGCTTGTCGGCCAAGATGACGATGTCATCAGCAAATCTCAGAGTTGAAATTATTTCTCCTTGAATCTTCACTCCCACTTTAAATTTTTCTCTAAATATTTACTATTCCTCCTGAAACACCCTGAATATATGAGTCAATTACAATAAATCAAACAAATATTGATATGGTAGCTGATTTCAATATTTGTTTAAACTAGAGTAAGATAAAACTTCTCATTTTGTATTTGATACTGGGAATTGTTGTCCTATGCTTTAAATTAAGACAATGATGTTTTACTACAATGAATTTAATTCATGGTTAATAATTTATATAAAAATGGACAGGAACTCTAAAACCATACTTTAAGTAAGCTACCGGTAAGACTCTTTGGTGGTGTTAAAGCATTAGGTCGATGGATTCACTAATGGGGATCCAACAAACTTCCTGATTACTCCACCAGTATCAACATTATGCATACATATTTAATTTCGGAAATTGCAAAATAAATTGTACTCAATTAGTAAATATGATGAGAAGCAATCTGAACGTACACTGTATTGTATCTATAATCTTCTACCTCTTTATCGGTTGCACTTGTCCATTTATATAATTTTCAACAACTCGTCTTGTAAATGCTACGGAATCAAATGATATTTTCAAACGGCAAACACCGTTTAGTTTTATCTCTGGCTACATTATAGGCTAGGGCCGGCCAGAAACTTTGCTTCCGTGCAAAGTTCTTCTAGTTAGAATAGTTATTAACAAGAAATGTACATCCGCCTGAATCAATACTATAAAGAAAAAATTAATTATTAACTTGTTTTCAGTACATGTTTCGAGGATTAATTACATTTTATCCCCTTCATCAGCTATTGAAAAAAAAAGCGTAGCACAGTAATAAGATACCGGTACGTATTTAAACCTGATATGGTGCACCATAAAATTTAGGTTATAAGAACAAAATAAAATGAAATGCAATAGATGGTGACTGTGATCAGCTGCTCATCACAAATAGTAGTTCCGTATTGAAGCTTGAAATGGTAGATATGTAACACCAATACTTCACCAATCCGTGTAGATCTATAACTAATGAAGAGCCTGTATGCTAAAAGATCCAAATTTAGCCTTTTCAAAACAAAGCGGTTTTAAGAAACCCGACGTGATGGAAGGTGATCTCTAGGTAAAGAGAGGTTAGTTCAAAGCATATGGTGTATGAGGTTAGGACAATGTTACATTTTCTAAATGTAACATTGTCCTAAATTTGGATCTTTATGCATAAAGGCTCTTCATTAGTTATCGACCTACACGGATTGGTGAAGTATTGGTGTTACATATCTACCATTTCAAGCTTCAATACGGAACTACTATTTGTGATGAGCAGCTGATCACCGTCACCATCTATTGCATTTCATTTTATTCTGTTCTTATAACCTAAATTTTATGGTGCACCATATTAGGTTTAAATACGTATCTTATTACTGTGCTACGCTTTTTTTTTCAATAGCTGATGAAGGGGATAACATGTAATTAATCCTCGAAACAAGTTAAATAATTATTTTTTTCTTTATAGTATTGATTCAGGCGGATGTACATTTCTTGTTAATAACTATTCTAGCATTTCAAAACGGAACCACCATGAGTCATTTAAATAATTTAAATCTTCTAGTTAACCACACACTTCCGTCTTTACATTCGTAGCAAGGTCAATGGAGAAAGAAACTAGGCACAAACGAGCAGCTCGGCCGAGATCTCATAACAACGCGGTAGTAAGCTAACAAGTCAAGACTACCTCGCTCGCGAGCAACACACACTGTCCGTATTAACTTTTACTCAGCGAGGTCAATTGTTTTATAGACCAGCGTTTGTCATATAAATAATATATATTTATTTGCAATTGGGGATAAAATCCCTGGTGACAAAATTACAGTAAAACAACAATTCTATCCAAGCAGTTAAATTCTCCTTAGAAACAAATTCACAATAACAATAATTTTAAAATGATAAAATATGGAACCAACTCCTTCCCTCGAACACACTGCTACCCACTAATCTAACCACAACTTCTTGTTTGGTTCACTAGTTTTCTAAATCTCCAAACATTTGAAGAAATCAAAATTTGATGTTTTTCAGTCAGTCAACACGATTGTACCCAATTGTGATTGGTTATTCCCTAATTCTGAAAAAAAATGAGATTAATAAATAATTTTAATCTCTAAATTTATATTAAATATTATAATTAAAATCAAATGATTTAACGAAAAGTGATATCCTTACAAAGAGAATAAAATTAATTAGGCTAAGTTTAATACAGGTCTTCACATTAAGCATTCAAAAATCAAAAATAGAAAACAGGTGATTCAGAGTATCAAATATAGACTACCGGTATACTATATCATCCAAATACGTTACTAAACCTGCAAGAATATACTATATTTGAAAATTACCGGACCCCGTTGGAAACGGGAATAATACGGGGTAGACATACCAGTTTTCTATTTTTTTTATTAAGATCGTGGGTTCAAACCCGGCCGAAGTCGTCGGATTTTTTAAGAGCGTTAAAATCCCTCAGTAAGCCTTCCTCTGGAGGGGAAGTTAAGCCGGCGGGCCCATGTCATAGATGCATGGCATGTAAAAGAACCTTCCACTAACTACAATTGTGTGAAGCTAAATTTCTAGATAGATTTGATTAAACTCTATTAGTTCCAACGTTCGTCGCCAGGTGCCAGTTGTGGTGGTATCTAGTAGCCAAGTTCACAGCTAGGTGTCGTTGACGGTAGCATTTGGTAGCAAAAGTAGGAACTACTTAAAATTGATCGTCTGCAATCCTTACCTGAATTACATATAACACACACTAATACATCCATCACAATTAACACCGGTTATCAGACAGATTCTACACACACCCAAAGTGCACGGGGCTACATGAGCGCATTATCGCCGCCCCTATACTGAGGAACCAACCAACCTATTTTTTATTTTTATTTTGGAATTTTTAATGTGAAGCTCTATATTAAACTTAATTAATTTTATTCTCTTAGTAAGGATATCCATTTTCGTTAAATTATTTGATTATGTAATATATATTTTTAATTATCCGACATTAGTTAGTAGACATAAGTTGATATAGCAATAATATTTTAATTCTTAATGTTGGCTGAAGAATACTTCACTGCTAGATCTAAACATGAGTCATTAAAAAATATATTTATGTTCGACCCTGACTATTATATATCAGAAAACTGTATCATAATGATTGTCATTATAACACTATTTTTAGCCAACTTTTCACATTTTGCAAAAATGAGGAAGAAGTAGACTTATGAGATCGGGCAAATGTGTGTCTGTCTGTCTGTCCTTCCGTCTGTCTGGCTGTGTGTGTGTGTGTGTGTGTGTGTGTGTCCCCCTATCAACTCCTAAACGGCTGCAGCAATCGAAACAGAATTTGGTACGAGTAAAGATCTATCCCTGAATATAAAAAAAAAAAAAAACCCCTGGCACTATCCAGCCCATGACGGGCTAAGGCCGACCAAGCGACCGCTGCCCAGCCATTTGGCCTGCAGATATTGGGGTGACGCGTGATCAGCGCGTCGGGTCCCCTCGGCCGTTAATGTTGGTATTCGTGATCGGGGCGCTGTCTCACTGTCAGACAGCTACTCAATTGTCCTCACGAGGCTGAGTGCACCCCGTTCCAACCCTCACGTCAGTTTTAAAATCCCTGACGGAGCCGGGGATCGAACCCGGGGCCTCCGGGTGAGAGGCAGGCGCGCTACCCCAACACCACGGGGCCGGCCATCCCTGAATATCTCACGTCCATATTTGAAAATTATGTAAGTGCTACCAACTGCTGAAAAATCATAATTGAAATTTGAGTTCCATGTTGGATATCTTGGAAGATATGAATGGGAGCTATTTCAAAATTGGCACACGTATAGATAATAATATTGCAGTTTAATTTCCAGGAGGACATACATGGCAGTGTTGCCAAAATGATTATAAGCCTGCTGATAAGTCCAAATTTTAAATGCATATAACTTCTACACTATCAATTGGATTTCAACCAAATTTCGTATGTGCTATGTGTACATAAACAGATATGACAGAGCGCAATCTTAAGAGCCCCCAGGGCTGCCAACTGTTAATAAATGCTCTCAATTTTTTAAATCCAAATACCCATATATCAGAAAGTGTGCAAGCCGTCAGCTTTAAACTATGCACACGTATAGTACCTGACATTCTATATTAATTTGGAGTAACTTATATACGTCAGTGCTGCCAACATGATTCTAAGCCTGCTGATAGGTCCAATTTTAAAATGCATGTAACTTCTATACTAACTAATGGATTTCATTCAAAATTGACCCAACAATAGATCATATTATTTCAGATTATTTCTGACTAATGCATGCGTGACATTGTTGACGACACGATTTTACGCGCGCTGTTCGATCCAATGTCTAACTGCATGTAACGTCCATGCTATCCATTGAACTTCAACCAAATTTTGTATTCTGTACCTTAAGAGATGGAACTAAGAATATATTCAGTCACCAGGGCTGCCAACTGTAGTTCTCTATTAGGCTACATTATGCCAGGTATACAGTATTTCGAAGTAATTAGAAATTTCGATATTACCAACTTCATTTCGTCATTATTCTAGATAGATCCATATAGATTAATCATTGGCATGAATCTTAAATTTTAAGAAAAGAAGGCTGTTTAGTTCGTCACGGAACTTCTTGTTTCATTATGAAACAGTTTCTCCCACCAATCACAGCTCAAGAAACAGTTGTTTGACAATTAGATAAGGATAGCATCGCACCTGCGCTGAGTTCCAAGGCCTTCTAATTTAAATTTCACTGCGTGTTCTTGTGCCATAGTAGGGTAATCGAGGAGGCCATGGTCAAATACAAAGCATTCTCCGCGTCTCATGCACTCTGTTCAGTACATAAAACTGGCGAAATCTCGACAGATATTTACGAATATTTATGTTCGAACATAAAATAGTTATAATAATTATCGTCGAACATAAACAGTCGTATGCAACTCGCCTATAATGGTAATTAAGACACTCGCTACGCTCGTTTTATAAACATACTCGTGTCTTAATTATTGCCTTTATAGGCTCGTTGCATAATGTACTATTTAATTATGTATTGATTTGCATATATTTAACTGTTTTTAAACTTCTATATTTATGCCATTATAATTATCTTTATTTGTCTTTCCCATTGCAGACATACCAAAGAATTCTCCTTTAGACTACAAGTCCAACTCTTCCTGCAGCAGTCCATCAAAAGGGGACATCCAGAAAAATTCTGAAAGGTATGCTCCATCGACAAGAAGGAAGTAGACGCTAAACACCAAGTACCAAATTGGCTTCGATGAATGAGCAGTTAATTTTTCTAGTTATTCACAGTTACAAATTACGAGTGTAACATTTGGTGCTTATCTCTAAATACTGTATGTGACTTACTATGTTTCTGTTCCAGATGTTCCTTGCCATTTGGGACGCCCGTGCCCGTCCTGCCCGTCCGCAATAACCTGCGCCGCCCTAATTCAAGTCACTTCCCTCAATCGCGATTCCAGTTCCGGAAAGGCATCGCCTCGAAATGCACTTGGAAATGTACAGCTATTGTTTTCATAATTTTGTCCCTTGTTCTGACAGCAGCGTTGACATACATGTCAGGTATGTGTACACATTCTGTGACTAGTAACATGTTGAGACTTGACTTCTGTTCCCAAAGTCCTGAGTTCGATTCCCCTCTGGTCTGAGTGTTGGAAAGAGTTATATTCAGCCTTATCATGATAACTGAAAAATAATCTGGTTGGATTCCTCCTTCAACCATCCTAGAATTGAATTTCTGTAGTTTTACACTTCTACCCCAGGCAAATGTCTCATCATTACAGTCATAAAAATTTAATTCTTGCAAATTACGAATAAATTTATTTGTATATAATACTGAGAGATACATTACAGCACTAGATTTGGTGCCACTCAAGGCCACAGTCATCACCTTCCCAATCCTAGTCCTAATTACACATATACACATCACAATAATACAGGTTATCAGATAGATTCAACAGACACCCTGGTACACAGTTATCTCTGCTTAGTATAAAACAAGGTCGATTCTTGGATGTCAACGGTAATCTCGAAAACCACTGGATGGATTTTGATGCGGTTTTCACCATTCTGTAAAGGATATCTCGAGGAAGGTTTCTGTAGAAAATATTTTTTTAATGATCAAAATAAGCCAAGTAGTAACGATTTCAGTGAAAAAGTCGGGAAAAAACTGGCATTCGTGCGCTTTTTAAGCTTACGCTGGGTAAACCGTTAAAAATATCGATATACTATGGAGTGTAAGAATTGTTCAGCATGAAAAGTTCTACAAAAAAAAAGTCCGCGAGAGCATATCTCTATCTTCAATACATCGCCCACTATAAATGCTTTTACGTTTTCATTTCTTCCAACAATCTCCATTCAATTACTGAGGCGACAGTTTACGAGCTAGCACGTAATGCATTCATGACTGTTCCCGGGCGAGCCGGAGCGGGTTGCTAGTTTTTAATTAAAAAAAAAAGCTTTCTTGTCAGTCAACACAAATTGTGTCCAATTATATTAGGTGGGAAAACAAGTATTTACATACCTTAACCTAACCTAACCTAACCTGAAGGAAATATTATATAAGATATTTATCACAAAATAACACATTTTTTGTGCAAAAATGAGGGAGGGGGTACATTTCTTCTTAGCTGCAGAATCAACTGTTGCAGCAGACAAGGGAGACTTTCACAGAGTGCCTGAAAAGTTCGTAAATACTGAATTCCAGAACTTAGAATTCTTTCTTTAAAATGTGTATTTTTATTTCTGTCGTCCATGTAATAAAGTTTCCATATAATGAAGGGAGTTGTTATTGTTGTTTTAAGGGGTGGAACAGCGAGGTCATCTGCCCCATAAATGAAAGGAATTTAACACTTTTTCACCCCTAAGTTCACGGGACCATCAAATATTTCCATTTAAGACAAGTTTCTGTTTAACAAAGGGTCCGTTGAAGGCAGGTTTCACTGCATCAGGACATTTTAAGGCCCGTTCTTACAATCTCCAGTAAAGTGACAGTAAACTCTAACTGACAGTTGGCTTTACGGTCGGAGTAAAGTCCCAGTAAACATTCGATCCTTGTTACCATGTTCCAGTTAATGTTTACGGTAGGTTAGCAGATCTGGGCATAATTTTCAACAGTTGGTACATACATGTATTTCAGGTTCGATTTGCAGATTTCTTGATACCTCTCAATAGTTGGCATGAGTGGATCTGCATCAGGGATGAAATAATAAATATATATTTTATATTCCTTGATCTTGATCTGAGTTCTTGGTGCAATCTGTTTGTTACGTTACGTTTATAAAGAGAAATATTAGATATGGAAGGACAATTATCCCCTAATGAGACAAATAAAGGCCTCAAGAGGAAAAGCTTCTTCAAACGGAATCATCTAAAAAAGTCTTGATCATCTAATTCCTCGTAATAATCACTTCGATTCTTATATACTTTTCGTCTCCTTCTTTGAACAGCATCAGCATTTACGAAACCCATGAAATGACAGGCATGTTGATGATGTATGTAATCAGCTGGCATTGAGATTATGATAGAAAATCTGGCAGTAAAGCAGTTTACGGGAGGAGAATCCTCCGGTAAAGTTCACTGCTGGTTAAGGCTTATTTTACTGTCAGTTTGTCGCTAACCGGGTATTGTAAGAATCAAGTTCCAGTAAACTTGCCGTAAAAGTGCCAGTAAAGATTTAACCGGAGATTGTAAGAACGGGCCTAAAACATGTTGCAGACCTCAATCATGAGAAGTTGTGGAAATATCAAGTAAATTGGTGAAGTTCGACAGTAATGTGGAACATATGAGACGTGTTCAAATGAAATCTCTACTCATGGAGCATAGCGTGTGATAGAAGCTGTGCATAGCCAATCTGTTCTCAGCACTCCACATTTCACTGTTTGGTCCATTCCAACTTTGATTCAACCACCTCATGGTGTAGTGGCTAGCATTCTTGGCTGTCGCCCTGGTGGTCTGGGTTTTATTTCCAGCTCTGCCAAGAAATTTAATTCAGGTTGGTTCCTAACTTAGGGCCATGGCAACTTCCATCCCATCCTCGCCTCAAATACAAATACAGACACTACACTAACACATGTTATCAGACAACAAACACTCAAGTCCACAGGGCTGAAATGATCACGATGAACGTAAGAAACAGGATAGGCGCAGTGCGGCTTACTTACCTAGGTATTTAAGTTACTTTGCAGGGTAGCACACATGGAAATTACTACACGCAATGCAAAATTCTTGGCAGCCCATGCTGCCTTTTGGAAGAGAGGAGGAGGAGAACTCTTTGCTACCAACATTTAGTACAAGGTCTTTATATTTGCTTGGCAAGGACATTCTCGCTCATGCGCTCCGCCAGTGACGGCTCAGTTACCCGCGCCCGCATATGTACAGCGGAATACGGTACTTAAAATCAGTATCATACATTTTTAATCACCATGTTTACAGTAGATGCTGAAAATGTTCCTCATCCGCTGCCAAACATAATCGGCATCTCCTTATGGAGTTTCCGGTTACTCCGGTTAATTTAGCTTCAGTAAGGAAATAACGAAGTCTATTATTATTGTTTACTGAACCTGTACGTTTGAATCTCTTAGCAAGTTGTTTTATTGTACGAATTATAGGAATGGGTCTCCTGGAAATTTCACTCAAAACTTCTGTCTTGTTCTAGTGCTGATTTCTTGCACTTTTTGTACGTATTGTGCAGATATACACATTCACGTAACAAATATTTCGCATAAGGCATTCCAGCACTACACACAATCACATTAAAACACTACACAATAAGATATACAGTACCGGTACACAGTAGCTTTATAAAACACCCAATTAGCTCGGTGCACATACGTCTACCGCAGCAAGAGCGTGGGAATACGGCTGGAGACCGCGCGCGCCAACCTGTAACAGCCGGCTAAAGTCGAGTGGAATCGCCTTACCAAGCAAAAATAAAGACCCTGTATTTTGTGTGACTTTCAGTAAGTGTGTGCTGCCCTGCAGTGGAGCTTAATACCTAGGTTAAGACCTCATATCCTATTATTCATGTTATTTTATCGTTTTTGATTCACCCTGTAAATCTGAAGTTAGTCTCTTGAAAGGAAAATTGCATTCTCTATATGTATCCTATGAATAATTTGTAATTTGTGTGTTTGTGTGTTTCAGCGGTAAATATCTTCAACTGGTCATATCAGAGTGCCAAAGCTTGTACTGTTCTTGTGGGGGAAAACACGGAAGTATTCCCCAAAGTAACAGCAGAAATGAACCGTACAACCATCAGAGTACGGCCTACGGGAGGTAAATACCCGGTTGCTGATCCTGTGCCACCGCTAGCTCCACTGCACCTCCGTTGGCGTAGAAATGTTAACCAGCATGACATGCCCCTCCCACACTCTCGTATCCACCATGGTGACGTAGATGTTGTTGATGTCGTGCATGATGGAGACCTAACTCTTTCTGGTACTATGCATGATAATTTGAATGTGTCAGTCTCCAAATCACAGGAGGATGGGAGTGGTAGGGATCCCGAAGGAGTCCTCCCTGAATCTCAGCATGCTGTTGTGTCTGTTCCGCTTAATGTGAGTGTCTTGAGCATTAACTCAACTGAGGATGAACATGGGACACAGGTGGAAGAAGATCTTGGCAGTGGTTTCATACCGGTAGGCGACGTTGATGCCCACAAGGTTGTAGATAATAGTGATGTAGACCATGATTCAGTCCAGCACGATTACCCTGTCTTTTCATATGGACAAGACGAGGTTGAAATTGTTAAATTAAATCATGAATCTGTGACTTTGAAATCTGGAGTTGGCGTTCCTCAACACACAAGTCCAGATGCTAACAGGCTTAATAATGAGGTCAAAGAAAATATTCCCTCACTTAATATATCACCAGTTAAGGACATTGTTAAAGAAGAGGAGAGGGAAGACCAGGAAGAAGAGGATAACAATACCGAAAAATATCGTAAAGATGTAGGAGCAAAATCTGTGATTAGGACCACATTTCCGCCTCCGGATCAGTCGGAAACAACTACCCTGCAATACCAGGATGAATCTCAAAATGAATCCTTGGAGATACATTCTCCACTGGAAAGACCTGCAAAAGTCAATGTGCCTGAGACTTTCTCTCCCCTGTCTAATAAAACGCATGAAAACAGCTCTGTTCTTGTTCAGCATGGCCCCGAATTAACATCGCATTCTGTGAATGAGAGTGACTCTAACAGCAAAGTGCCTCCTAGTGTAGCTCCTGCCAATGCATCGGGCATGAGAGATGCGCTATTAACAGTTTTGCCAAGAGTGGAAGTGCTGTCACTGGCCTCGGAAGCGAATGGTTCATCCCGCCATGCCAAACGAGTGCTAGTGAATGTGACGATTGCCACAGAAAATGAAGACGAGGGAAACGAAACTGGTCCTGCATCTGCCTTGCATCAACCTGTGTATGTACTGTCTGTGTCTGTGCCAACAGATGGTGATGCAAGTAAGATGGCTGGGATTGACATCAGTCCTGCAGGTCAAAACATTGCCTCAGTTCTGATTGGTATGAATGATACACAGGTGATGCCTGATGCCAGACCAGTTTCTGAAGAAATACCCTCATCTACTCTTCCCCCACCACCTCCCACCACACCCCCTCATTACATGTGGGGTGCTGTGTGTGAATGTTCCTGTCCATGCCTTGAAGAAGCCAACAACACTGACCAATCCAAAGATCCTGAGTATGATGACATGACCGATCCTGACCTAGAGAATCCCTCAATAATACCTGGCAATTTTACAGCTAATTCCACCATTGAAGGAAACACGACATCAGAAATGATGGAGAAACTACTTGATGGCATTGATATTATTGAATATAAGACAATGGAACCTAATGTTACCAAAGAATTATCAACAATACGAATGGAAATGGATATCACGACGGATACTCCAACATCTTCGGTGACGGGAGTAGAGATTACAGAGGTGTTCACAACAGATAGCCCAACACCTTCTGAAACTTCTCCGGTAGTGACAGAAGTGTCACTAACGCCTACATCCTCGGAAGAGGATGCAACTGTTACATCGCCTTCGACTGAGGTTTCCAGTAGTCCGAGCAGCATTCCCGACTGCCCAGTGGTGACTCCTCCTCCTCCAGTCATCTTGATTCTTGAAGGTGAGGTCTTATCTTGTAAAATGACAAAATTCCTTCATGTAGGGCGCCTTTGATAATAGGATATGAGCAATAGCTTGCTCATAGAAATAGACTACTCTGTGAAAATCTCAACAGGCTGAGTAACTTTTCTGTCACATCAATCTGACACTGTTCAATGTCCATCAATGTAGGATGAATCTTTGACATAAAATAATGACAGTAAGTACTGTAAAACATAATATTTCTCTCTGTTGGGTCATCCATAAAATATTGAAATATAATAATAATATCGTATAGCCTCGGGTTCCGGGTGCAAGCTTTGTTATTTGACACCCAAAGGGTAGCTTACATGTCGAATTTCGTCGTTCCTTGAAACACTATGAAAGTCAAGGAGGTTAGATATCTAAGCCCCTTGACACTATAGTGCTTTCTAGTAGAGAAATGAGGAACTTTGTGTTGGCGGAAACTCCCGAGATTAATTTTGCCATTATGAACACGGCCAACTGAATTAAAGTCGGTTCTTTGACATACCAACATCGTATGACATGATGTCGTAAGTTTTGCCGCCTTTCAAAAATCACTTACAACGGCCAGGAGCGAACCTGCAAGTTTGGGGTTAGTAGACCGGCACGTTGACCTCTCACCCACCGTGGCAAGCGTATTGAAATATTAGAAGCAATTTTTCAGTGTTGCCTAAAATATGTTCGTACAGATGGGAGGGGGGGTTGTCATTACAGGAATCTGACAAGAGTGTACGATAAATGAGGGGAGCGGATGTCTTTTGCACCATTATTACCCAAAATCCATATGAACTTTCTTTTTGGCACTTTCCATTTATGTTTTTAATAAGGCAAATTTTTTGTAGGTTAATTTGGATTAGTGTAGCGTTCTCGCGATTTCAGAAATATATTTCTTACGTCTGGTGCTGTAGCACAGAGCTGTAAAGTGGAATTTTTCCCGTAATACATTGAACCGAAGGGGTATTTTATTTTGAATGTTCTCTTGGAGGATGGGGTATTAAGAATTGTCACAACGCGTTTAAATAGAGGGATGGGAGGGGGGGGGGGGGTAAATTTGATGGTATTTTGAAATCATATTTTATGGATGACCCCTCATATTGAGAATTGGTTGGTCAGCTGTTGCTATAGAGACCATTTATCATATTACAGTATACTGAATTAAATTCTCAATTATTCCCACTGTTCTTTGAACAGACTTGCAAAGAAATTACTTCCAGCATATCTTGACAACAGGATAAAATAAATAGTTTTGCATTAAAAAGGAAATCACTACAGTATATTGAAACCTTCCCCTTGGAAGAAGTCAAAACTCCTTTCTTTACTCTGTGAAGGTATGATTTGGAACCTCACCGCCATGGTTCCACGTGTATTTCGACAGGATACATTTCAAACCCCGCCTCCTTTCCATGTGCAGCGGGGCCACCCAGTCTGGCAGCTGTACCGTGCCGCACATGCCTTATTAGTAATATATTTTTCACTGTGAGATGACGAAAAGCCCGAAGTTTGTATCAAAATATCCAGTTTTATATGATGCAGGCATGGCTGTTTATAAAGCTGCAGTAACGAAGACCATGAAAATGTGAACCGACATAATGATTATCACTAACCGCAGTGCTACCAAACGTTTCTGGTGGACACACATAGTCGTCTTCTTTTTCCAGCAGTTGTTTTTTCATTTTGGCAGTGGCAAACTCAATGTGAGCAGTCTACTGATCTTTTACCACACTGCCCAGGAATGAAAATACCACAACTTTCCAGTGGCACCACCAGTGAATCACCATTTTGGCAGCAACAGCACACTGCCATGGTGCCAAGGTTCTAAAAAGAACCTTTACTCAGTAAATAAATTTGACATTCTTCTGACTTTGTATTTGACTTGTTTACTTTCTGCATTCAAGTGCGAATAAATCTAAA
The DNA here is from genome assembly GCA_946902985.2 of Meconema thalassinum. Taxonomy (NCBI): domain Eukaryota; kingdom Metazoa; phylum Arthropoda; class Insecta; order Orthoptera; family Tettigoniidae; genus Meconema; species Meconema thalassinum. Next base: position 43,242,261 of record OX336391.1, on the reverse strand, counting down.
GTGACAATACCGTACTGAGAAGAACTGCACATCAGTCAATTAACTTCAATCAAATTTTATCAGTTAGCGTATCTCATTATTTGGTCTAAGACATTCTTTCTTGTAACAGCTTAGAACAGAAAGTAAGTTGAACTAGCATAGTGACTTACCAAAATACATTTGACATTCTTCAAACTGGTTCTACTACAAACATTACAGGCAAGGTCTGAATTAAAATTGATGCAGTAGCAATATTTTGGTTCTTGCTTCTATTTGTGTTGATGTATATTTTTGGCACTATATGAAGGGTTGTTTATCATTGTACTTGGAAAATGCATATCAAGAACCTGTCATAATAATTAAAGTTTATACTCACATTCAATACGGTAACCCTAAAAGCATGTTTAACTGCATGGTTGTTGTAGCAACATTTTATGGTCTTAGGTCTTCCTTTTCAAATTCTTTGAAGTAGAGCCTGCATAGTTGGTGAAGGTTATTTCTTGTACGGTATAGTAGAATTTTAACATTGCTTCTAGCATGCAAGTGCTAATTAAATACTCACATGTACAGTATATTGATTATCCCATCAAGTGTAGAACACCTCTCCCTTAATATAATTTACATATTATTATTAAAACTGTGCTTATAATACAAGCTTGTAAAATATTTATATAGCACATCACCTCCTTACCTTTTCAAATGCAAATCAAGTTTATAAATTACCATCCTGTAGATAAATAATACTTAAGTGAATAATACATTGGAAATTACAGTTCATTAATGTTAATATTATATTTAAAGCTTTTGTAGTTACGATTTATAACAAACCCTCATGCATATGGAAGTAGGGCTGGATATTTCAATTTTTAACACAGCTAAGACAACAGCAGAAAACAGCCTAACCTAACATTTTTACACCAAATGCTTTGAATTGTAATAATGTTCAAATGCCTTTTAGAAGAAGGTCATGTGTTTGCATCATCACTTTCAAAGACAATAAGATGGTGCTTTGGCTGGTAGCATATTAATAAATTTTGACCCTAATAAGTTTTGTAGACTGCAAATATACACATTAAAATAATATAAACCCTAGACAGTTGATAATTCATCCATCTTCATAATTATAATTTTCTTATTAACTCATTTTACATGCAGCTTTTATTGCTATAGCTTATTTGATTTGTTAACTGTTAATAACCCCCAAACATGACAGATTGTTTTGATATGCTTTTACTGTCATCATAGGAAAACTGTACCGGTATTTATTTCCACACTCTCTGTGTGTCATTTTCAAAGAATCTGAGAATTTTACTGTCAAAATGGACTTCTACTGCTGTAAAGTAAACATACAGTGTTCCATGTCATGGAAACTCACAAAATGGAGCTGATGACCTCTATGTTTTGTCCCTAAAAAATTTCAACAAAGGCAATTGTCGGTGTTGCAACACTTCCCCATCAGTCATCGGCCACAACTCTAAAATAAACTACAGTCCACGCCCAAGTGTATGATCCATATTGGAAAACACTGTTTTGTTTAGCAGATAGAGTATGGTATCCCATTTTATCATGCAAACTCTCAAGATAATTATCACCATCCCGATTTTTTAACAATCTTGTCACAAGAATAATAATCAAAGATATTTAGGGCCAAGAAACTCTTGGTATAATATGGTCTGGAAATCTTCTGGTGTCAAGGATCTTCTCCGATTTCCCCTGTCAATTTTATTCTGTTGTTACTCCACAGCCAGTCATTTCTCATGGTCCCAGAGGAGTGCAAAAGGGCACACTTCCATTCCTCAGTGCCAGGTAGGATATCGTCCCCAACCTGGCACTTGGCTCAGATTAGGTCGATGATTATTATCTACTGAACAAAATTCTCTGATCAGCACAACAGTGGAATGTCCCATCATTTAAAGCTATTAAAACAAACCACTCATACTTGAATTAAAACAGTACCGCCTGGGTACTCTCTGTATTGCAACTCAAAGTCCAAGAAAAGTATTTTATGAATCCAAGCATATTATAATGATCTTTAAAGAAAGAGATGTTTCTTTCTTTTCCTAATTAGGATAAAATATAAGCATCCAAACACTACATGGTAATTTGTTTCGAGTTAAAAGAAATCCAAAGGTTAAGAAGAGGCATTATTTTTGTTTCTCAGAGAGAGCTGTTTTTTAAACAAAGTCAATTAACAAATGTCATCATGAATGTGTTTAAATAATGTACAAATCTCTTTCAGGTCCCAAAACATTTCCAGCAAGATTGTTTCCTCCTGATGGCACAACATTCTCACAAATTTCACTGGGCCAGAAATTATCCAAAGAGATTCCTCCTTATAGTTATTGGAATATGCAGTTTTATCAGTCGGAAGCAGCGTATGTGAAGTTTGATTACAGCATTCCACGAGGTGCCAGTATAGGGGTTTATGCTCGCCGCAATGCATTGCCCACGCATACGCAGTATGACATCCTAGAAGTTCTCAGTGGCTTCAAAGTCCGGAGTAAAAGAGGTTCTCATGTGAGTATCGAAATCCCATTGTAACTTCACAGTAGTATAAGGAATTATATTAGGGATGAAACTAAATTCCTCCTGGAGAATACACAGCCCAAAGGTGGCATGCACCAATGAAGAGCAAAGCTTACTTCATTAGTAGATTGTTATGGAAGTCAAACCGCAGCAACTTCCATCCGAAAGCAAATTAGTCTACTTCCAGAATGATACTCGTGAGTTCATTACTACAGAACTGAATGGCAAAGAGCACCATTCTGTCGTATATTACTAAAGAAGTAAATAAAGTGTAAATACAAATTAGATTTACTCCTGTGCAGTGGTCAAGGCAGACAGGGTTTGTTTCCTGATCAATGCATGTGAGATTTTGAAGTGAAGTAGGGGAAGGAAGGGGGAATTATTCTTCTCAAGACGCTGTCTCCCTACGAAGGTTGGCGATCCAATTGATTATGATTACACGGTCAACAGCTGCTCGGAAGATTTCGATGGATGTGCGTCCATACCATCGGCGCAAGTCTTTAAGCCATGAATTTCTCCGACTTCTTTCAGATCATTGTCCACCAATTTTCCCTTGAATTATAAGCTGGGGAAGTTTATATCGTTCGCCTCTCATGATGTGCCCAAGCTTACATTCCTTGATGGTATCTAGAAGCTCCTTGTTCTTGTTAAAGATTTTGAGGACTTCTTCATTTGATTTCTTTTCCACCCAAGATATTCTGAGTATTCTTCTGTACAAGTTCATTTCAAAGGCTTCATTCAATCTGCCTCTCCATCAATGGATTGAGTGTCCAACCTTCGAAACCATTCAGAAGGACAGGAAATACATAACAACGTAACATACGAACTCTAAGCTGATGGTTGGGATCTCTACTAATAAATAAATTTCTCTTGCTGTTGAACATATTTTTTGCTTGCCCAATTCTGGATAGCATTTAATTTTTTGAGTCTCAATGTTCATTTACCAGAGTCCGAAGGTATTTAATTGAAGATATTTGATGAACGATAGTATTAATGATATGAAGGGGGGCCTGTTTTGGTGTTTTCGAGTAACGACATTCGATAAAGCGAGGAAAATTCTGCATAGGCCTCTCGTACAGATTTCACAACATACGGAAAGTATCGTGAAACACGCACATTCATATAGTGAACCCTTTGTGATATTTATATTATCTTTGTTAATCATTGTGCCTCCAACATTACCTCAAGCATGACAGAGGAAATGATAAAACCGTGCTACTTGTAGAGTAGTGATCACTATTGTCATCGCGCCAGGAGATGGCAGTTCAACACGCTGAGATGGGGTGGGGGGGGGGGTCTTGAAGCATGCATGCATGGCCCGTCTATTCCAAACCTAATTATATTGGCTCCCGCATGCCAATGGTTGTTATTGCAGCAGATGACACGCAGTCAGTGAAAGAAGGAATGTGCTGAGTGAGTGAAGCAAGTAGTGACCAACTTAATGTTTTTGGAATGCGCGGTACGCAGTGAGTGGGAAGACATCTGCAATTCAAACCAAACTGCCATCTCCTGGCGCAATATCAATACTCACAGAGTAGTAGGCATTTAAGCACGCTCATAGTACACAATTCTCCTCGTCTCTTACTTCTGTGACTGGCTGCGTGGCTCAGCGGTAACGTTCTTGCTTGCTGTACCCAAGGTTGCAGTCAGCTGGCATTTGAGGGTGTGCAAATGCGAGGGAGCCATGTCAGTAGATTTACTGGCATGTTAAAGAGCCCCCTTGGGGCAAATTCCAGCACCCCGGCGACTCTAAAAGCCAGAGTAGTTAAAAGGGACATAAAACCAATAACATTATTATTATTATTGTTACTTCTGTGGTAATGGCTACTTCTATAGTAAGTACCTTGATGTAGGTGCACGCCACCCCATGCTCCAATTCTCATTCTGCTGACATCACCTTTGTCATTTTCATACCGTTCTCCCACAAAAACTAGTTTCACATAATTATATTTTCTTCCAAACCTGCGTATATTTTTTTGAACAGGTGTAATACCGGTATAGCTGCTAGAACATGTGTGATTTATTTTGTTTAGCCAACTGTGAAAAAGGAAGTAACACATTTCATGGAGCAAGGCCACTGGTTTCTGTCCCTCTACAATGACGATGGAGATGTTCAGGAAGTGTCCTTTGTAACTGTTGTTGCCGAGGATATGACACAGAACTGTCCAAATGGCTGCAGTGGTAAAGGAGAGTGCCTACTGGGTCACTGTCAGTGTAACCCAGGCTTTGGAGGTGAAGACTGCAGTGAGAGTAAGTTCAGAAATTACCTTTATTTAACAAACTTTTTAGGAAACAAGTTTTTTTTGGTTTGTTATCAAAGTCTATAAATATGATTAACCTTTTGTACTCCTGTGTCGAGTGGGGTTCGACATTAAAATATTTAACTTCCGCTCCGATGTCGAGTCCCACACGACATGACGATAGCTTGTTCTCACAGCGCACGTATGACTTCTGTGCTGTATTCCAGTATTGTGGAGCCATCTAGTGGTCGCCAAGAGAACACCTTTTCCTTCTTCATCTCTCGTTTCACCCTCTTTGGGGTACGTTGAATCAATCATTTCCCTGTACGCTGTTCTTTCCGTAGAGCCCAGTACTTCTTCAGTCTTACCGATCTTCTTTTCCTGTCTTCTTCCGAGATAATGGGTTTGGATTTTAATGTAGCTCTGTCTTGGAACCTTATATTTTCGTCTTTAGTAATTAATTTGGCTGTTCGATCGAGTAATGACGTTTCAATTCTACTAGGTCTTTATCAATTTCTTTAAACCAGTTGGGTTTTGTTTTACGATTACGGAAAAAATCAATGTATGTATGTATGTATTCTTTATTGTCAGACAGATAAAATCCACTAGTGACAATATAATAATTAACAATAACATTTACAAGTATAAACAAAACAAAAACAGCAAACACGAACAAAAAATAAAAATACACTAGTCTATTATAAATCAACAACCACAACCATACAGACACACAATCCAACACCCTATCTCAAGCATTCATTCATACAATCCATTTGTACAAGAAACATTGAAATAATTATTACAGAAAAAACAAAACTATCTACAGTAAACGGAAAAAGGCAAAAAATAAAAGAAAGAAGAAAAGTTCAGAAACTGGGAAAAAAGTAATACGAGAGTGACATTCGAGGATCTAGATAACAGCAAACAAAATATACATTACTTCAGTCGCTCGTACATTCAGTCAAAAAAATCAATCAACCGTTCATTCAACCACATGTTCAATCTATCAATCAATAAACGCAAATAGAAAATAACACAAAATGCATACACTATTTTACAGCCCACTTGAGATGTTTCTCATAACAGTTGATAGAGAGTCGAAGTGAATATCAGTAGCACTTTTCCTCTCCATCAAGCTGTATGTTGACTGCAACCGGATCAGACATAAATTTTTATGTACATTAATTCTCGATCTGCCCCCATCGAACGTGTGCTTCCGTCTGGTGGTTCTCTGAGGGACGTGAAAACCCAAGTCAGCTAGCAACTGATTAGAGTCAATTCCGCCATTTACCAGCTTCCACAGGAATCTCACGTCACCCACTGTGCGCCGACTGCTCAGTGGAGGAAGACCGTACACGTTGCAATAACTCTCATACTCAGCTCTATGGTATGATCGTCCACCCCTGTAACAGAGCCATTTGACAAATCTCTTTTGCACACGTTCGATGGCGTCAATTTTATTACTGTGAAAAGGATTCCAGATCACACTACAGTACTCCAATTTAGGCCGAATGAGTGACTTAAATAATTTGGATAGAGTTATGTCCGAAAAATAATTTAAACAATTTCTTTTTAAAAATCCCAGGATTCGGAAACTTTCACGACATATTTTTGAAATATGTTCATCGAACGAGAAATTATTTGTGATTGTCACCCCTAAATCCTTAATGGTTGACACTCTACCTAGCGTTTCATTATTAATACAATAATTAAACCTAGGTAGGAGGTTACGTTTCAATGAAACTGACAAAGCTTTACACTTTTCAGTATTCAGTTTCAGTTTCCATGTTTCACACCATTCACTGAGTTGGTGTAGGTCTTCTTGCAACAACTCACAGTCATTTATAGTACTGATGGGCATATACAGTTTAAGGTCGTCAGCATACATCAGGCACCTAGAATTATGAATTATACGAGGGATATCATTCACAAAGAGTATAAAGAGGAGAGGGCCTAATACACAATCCTGAGGGACACCGGAAGTAACGTTAACAGATTTAGACTTATTATTATTATTGTTTCGTTTAACTATTAGAATCCATCCTCAGAAGATGACCGTAAAAATTTATCCTCCTTTTCCGCATGGTATCTGAGAGTTTTTCAATTCTCTGATAGAGAGTTTCATTCCTAATGTATATAATCTTGTTATCCTGAAATTTTGCTCCTATAGTTTTTCTTAAAATTTTCCTTTCCTTCAGCTTGAGTTTTTCCATTTGGCCCTTAAAATTTATAGTTAGTGTTTCTGCTGCATACAGTGCTTCTGGCTTGATCACTGTCTTTAATATAGTTTGCAGGAATTGTTATGAATTTTTAACCTTCGTTATTCTCAAATGTTTATGACAGTTTTACTGATAATAAAGATTGAATGTAAACATGCCATCTGCTTCATCTTCGCTCACGGAAATGGATATTTTAGAACAGTCAGTGGACAGTGATAGTTACGATGATGAACTAACAACTGACTTGGAAATATAACATAACTATATTTTGTGTGAGATTGTTTTGCAGTGTTCACTTCCTATAACTGTTCACAGTGCAGAAATTAATTAGGAGTGGAGCAGGAAGTATATGCTAAGGGTAATGGAGTTCAAAAGGTTAAACTCTCAAAAAGATAAAAAGTTGTAAGAGCTTAGAGTTTAATATAATGTACCATTTATGGTCTTAAAATTTGTCACAGTTTGATTGTAGCTTTGTCAATTATTAGAATGAAATTGCAGTTAGAAAAGCAAGAATTACTCCTTAAACTATCATCAATTTCAAGGATTTTAGTATCAAATATTATTTCTCAAGAAAACTTCATTCTGGAATGTTCATATTTCATTCCTGTCAAGGAGCATTAAGTCATTACGGACCCTGTAATATTTAATATTTTTCATTTAATTTTTCTTTCTTTCATAATTTCAAAATATAAATAGGCTACGGTACTGTAATTCTTAGAAGTTACATTCTAAGAAATATTTTGATTCGCAATTAAATGTTTTGTCCACTGTTTATGCACTTCAATAGAATTGCATAATAATTACCATTGTGAAGGGAAACAGAAGCTGACCATCATTCTATGTTTCTCTAGTGTTGCATCAATATTTTATTACCATAACCCAAGGGGCAGATGACCTTGCTGTTCTGCTCCTTAAAGCAACTAACTACCATAGCTCAAACCACATAGATGAGTACGGTACATGTGCAAGAGGAAGTTGCTTCTTGAAGAATCTGAGAGTTCTTAATTTTTAGCATTCCATGAGCAGTGGTTCAACATTCAGACTTAACATGATTCCCATCTGATTTTTCAAATGTCCATTTGTCTAGAAGAATGTTGCGCTATCTTAATCTTCATATTATAAGTGTCAGTACATTATACAAATATAAAAGTTTTTAAATGAAAAATGTTATCCACCTTGTCAATACTTAAATAGCTTGCCACGGTGGGTGAGTGGATAGCGTGTCGGTCTACTAACCCCAAGGTTGCAGGTTCGCTCCTGGCCATGGTAAGTGATTTTTGAAAGGCGGCAAAAATACGACACACATGTCATAACGTTGGCATATCAAAGAACCCATTTGAATTCAGTAGGCTGTGTTCATAATGCCAAAATTAATCTCGGGAGTTTCCGCCAATACAAAGTTCCTCATTTCTCTACTAGAAAGTGCTATAGGGTTCAAGGAGCTTATATATCTAACCTCCTTGACATTCATAGTGATTCAAGGAACAACGAAATTCGACATGCAAGCTACCCTTTGGGTGTCAAATTACAAAGCTTGCACCAGGCACCCGAGGCCACACGATAATATTATTATTATTATTATATAAAACTTAAAAGAAGATACTTATTGAATAAGCCAATAAGGATCCAGAAATATTTAATATGGTTAATTTCATATTTTCGAAAACATTTCAGAAGTTATTTTTATTTTATTTTTCATGAATTTCAAAAATAAAGCATTCTTAAAAGTTACATTACAGTATTAGATATAGTTTTCATTCACAATGAATTTTTTTTTGTCCACTAGCACAAAGATGCAACAATATTGTTTGGTTTACATTCTTCATATTTTAAACTAGTGGTTAACATCCAATTTTTTGCAGGGTTGGCTGTTTCTACTTTTCCTCTGATGTAGCTGCACAGCCCTATTCTATACACACTATCATAGTTTATTACGTGAACCCTTGTTCATTTACATTCCTGTGAACCCTGAATAGAGGTTAAAACTATTTGGAAACACTTACTGAATCCTTGGGTTAGGTAGTTTGTTCTGTGCTGGTTGCGAATATGTTTGTCCTTTAGGTATTCAAGTATGCAATAAAGATCTGTCACAGATATCTTTCTTCAACTCATCAAAATAGCTTTGTATGCTGTATGTTAGTACAAAGACCAACACTAACAACATATTTAGGGGTAGATGACCTCGTAGTTCTGCCCCTTAAAACAAAAATAACTAACTATAACAACACTAACATCATTTGAGTTTTGTTTTTTTCAGTTGACAGTTGTTCAGGATAGTTGTATTTACTTGAAGATCTATTTTATTTTATTTTTCCTTTTTTACAAAATCTTTACTTTTACCACTTAAATATTGTTCTAAATCGATTGATTCAAAGCTATTTGCATTTGGAAATTAAATGTTATAAAACTGATTTAGAAAATGGATTCAGAATAAAATTCTATTCAGAAAGATTGTAGTTTGGAAAACTGGTTAGAAATGGGGATTCATTGTCAACTAATGCATATTGTTGCTCCTATGTGTAGGTGTTTGCCCTGTCCTGTGCAGTCAGAGAGGTGAATACATCAATGGTGAATGTCAGTGTAACCCTGGCTGGAAAGGCAAGGAGTGCAGTTTACGTCATGATGAGTGTGAAGTACCTGATTGCAATGGCCATGGACATTGTGTGAATGGCAAGTGTGCGTGTGTTCGTGGATACATGGGAAAGTTCTGTGAAGAAGGTAAGACGTTCTATTTCAACATACAGAAGCATTTTTATTAAAAACTTGTATTATTTTCAATGCTGTACGAAGGGCATATTGTTTTACACTTTTTTTTTGTACGTCCGGGTAATGTCACATTTCGCTTTTGAAGGTGGTGACGTGTAACTAGTGTCTTGTTCCACCGCTTGGTAGCAGCACACGGACAAGGGCCAATGAATGCACTCGTCATAGCCGACTTCATGGCTGGTCTTGTGACTGGTGATGAGACATGGCTCCATCACCATGAGCCACAAACGATACAACAATCGATGCAATGGAAGCATAGGGGCAGTCCACTGCCAAAGAAATGTCGATCAGTACCATCAGCTGGCAAGCGAATGGCGACAGTGTTATGGGACACAAAGGGCATCATCCTCATTGACTGGCTGGAACTGGGGGGCCACGATTAACAGTGCAGCATATGTGGCAGCAAGCGCTTAAATCGTGCCATTCAAACTAAGCGGCCAGGAAAATGGGCTAAAGGTGTCCTTCTGCAACATGAAAATGCCCGCCCTCACACTAGCTGAGAGACCACCACTGCCATTGATCAAATGGGATTCACGGTGCTGCCACACCCACCATACTCTCCCGGCTTGGCACCAAGTGATTATCACCGGCGTGGTCGCCGTTTTGGAGAACTGGACACAGCTGTCAAGGCATGGGTACGCAGCGCTCCAAAAGAATTGTTTTAGCAAGGTCTGGAGAGACTGACACATCGATGGCAAAAGTGCATAAAGTTACAAGGAGATTATGTTGAGAAGGTGGATGGAACAACTGATGTGTAATGTACTTCATTTGAGTAGAAAAGAACAAAGTGTAAAATATTATAGGCCTAGTACGCCCCTCGTATTCTTTGCTTACTAGCTTTCATTACCCGTTGTTGATGGGTACATAGAGTAGAGGAAGTGATGACAACTTCAAGGTCATATCCCCGTCATTGGAGAAAAGAAACAAAAGTCCTATCACAGCCTCGCCCTCTAAATACCGGTAGCTAATTGTGGAGTCGGAGTCAATTACACGAACACAAGGTTTCATGAAGAATTAAGTATTTACTAACATTGGAATCTATAGCAGAAATCAATGTTAGCACAGTGGAGTTAGGACGACTGCAATAAACATCAAGAAGCTCTTAAGAGAATCTATTATCCTTTCTCCTGGCCGGAGACAGTTTAAGTAATATGGACTCAATCTACCACAGTAAATACTATAGAATGTATAACACTCTACGGTCTGTGCGAACTGAACAATAAATGATAACCTTGCAACATCTTAAATACATGATTGCGACACACACATAATTTGCTTCTTGCCTTATTGTGGAAGCAATGAGAGATTTGCAGCCATGTCAAGTGCAATCCATGAAATCATGACTGTGCCGCCAACAGCTGCATGTCAAGAGGCGGATTGCACATTTGCCTTACCTCAAAATTTGAGGCTCCCTCTTAATCCCCTCATCCCTTCGCATCACCTGAATAATTTGTACCCAAGATTTATTTTAGGGGTGTCTTCTACTTAAATACAAATTTCCATGCCATTTGCTCCCTGTATGCTACCATTTTCTGGTCTATACCTCTGAAAATTTCTCATGGCATACAAATTTAACTAGGAATGATAGATAGGTAGAACTAATTAATGATATGGGTTTAATATTCCTTTTAACTTCCATGGTTTTTAGAAACGCTGGGGTGCCGGAACTTTGCCTTGAAGGAGATTTTTAACATGACAGTTATTCTTCTATTACATTTAAGCGCCCTCAAATGCCAACTGACTGCACCAGGATTCAATCCAACAACCTTGAGCATAGCAGGTGAGAATCTTACCACTGAGCCACACTCCTGAACTATCCGTATTTATTTACACTGTTTATGCCCACATTGGAGCACCAAAAATCAAACCTTATATACAAAGTCTTCAAATACTAAGTTAGGTTCTCAATACTTGATAATTTTTTTCTTTCCCAATACTTTTTCATTCTGGAAGATCTTGCAGCTCGTTCTTCTGCAGATATAACATATTGCTTACGCTGTGAAATTTTGAATTTTAGTCGAGTGTATTTGTTCTTCAGAAGCCGTTTCTCTTCTCTATGTTCAATTTGATGCCTAGTAATTTTCAATTCGTCTAAATCCATTTGTATTTCTTTAAACCATGTGTTTTTTTGTTTTACTACCCGTATAATATTATTTGTGGCCTCCCATTTTGAATTTCAAGCAGCAGGTATCCTCCAGTGGACCCTTGCCCTGATACAAATCATCTCCATTCATTACTGCTCTAGCATATGACTTTATATATACACAAAGCACATCATCATGGGTAGTTGGTTTACCCCTACGATGAATTTTCTCCATTCAGTTCGATTCTGTGCAATATGTTTGATGTCTGATAACTCAGCAATCTGGCATTGTCAAGAAAGGTCTTCCTCAAGGTCATTTCCCAGGTATTTTACTCTCTATCATGTCAATCATCGGACTATCATGCTGAAGCCCATGTCCTAGCCATGCAAGTTGCCTCTTCCTGATGTGATGAAACATCTGTCTCATCTCTTGAACCATTTCTAGTGCCTCAGTGTTGATCTTTCTCTCAGCCCAGCTGATTGTTTGCATTTGCTGCCAACACCACATCTTGAATGCTTCCTTGTTAGCGTTCAGGTCTCCACATAACTGACCATACATACGACGTCACTATCCGTTTTTGTAATCTCAGACAAAGAACATAAACATTACAAAGCTCATGATGGACACTTGCGGCATCCCTTTCAGATTGCAGTCAAGGTTCTTGAGCCAGGTGTCACATCAATAAAATCTTGCCTCTGATGAAATTGCTTCCCAGAACTCTTACAACTAGTATAAACCTGTGAGTGATAGTAAAAATGTTATCATCCTCCACAGTGGACTGTCCGCACCCAACCTGTTCTGGGCATGGCTTCTGCGCTGAAGGTATCTGTATTTGCAAGAAGGGTTGGAAAGGCGCTGACTGTAGCCAGATGGATAATGATGCCCTGCAGTGCCTCCCCGACTGCTCTGGTCATGGGACGTTCGATCTGGAAACACAAACATGTAGTTGTGAACCCATGTGGTCTGGAGATGACTGCTCAAGAGGTGAGTATCCATATAAATGGAAGTATGGAACTGTTTTGTTGCTAGTTTAAGGAATAGAAACTTGAAGATTGGGCCTAAAACAATGGAGTAATAATAATTGAGGTGCTAGGTTATACTTCTTAGAAAGGCTGTTTTGTAGGCCTGCTGATGTTTATTAATCCTGATCATATATTTGTGTAGGCTTACACAGCTGGATGAATGTTCCTCAGAACAGCTTTTCGGGTTATTAGGCAGTGTGTAACGTTAGAAGATATCAAGAAACGTTATACATGGTCTAATAACTCAAAAAGCTGTTCTGAACAAATCCTGATCATATTTGCCAAATACAATGACAAATATGCAATGTTTGTTTTTATGATACCGTAATAGAATTTGTGTGTGAAGGGTGTAGAATGAGTACTGTACATTAGTCACCTGAAATGTGCTAGCAGAAACTCTTCTTCTTCATTTCCCGTTTCCAGTTCCCTGGGTCGGGTTGCGAATCAAGGACCTCCACAGTTGTCTATCCCTCCACCATTCATTTCCTTCTTTCAATACCTCTTTTTCTTTTTTCTCTATGCTTTCCTTCACCGTATCTATCCACCTCTTTCTGGACCTTCCTCGTGGTCTTCTTCCTGGTATTTTCTCCATAAATATTCTTTTTGGTTCTCTATATTCTTCCATTCGCATCATATGTCCGTACCACTTCAGTTTACTGGTTTCTATCTTGTCTTGCAGTTTTGGGAACCCAGTTCTCTCCCTAATGTCCACATTTCTGACTTTATCCCTCCGTGTCTTCCCTATTATTCCTCTAAGGAACTTCATCTCGGCTGCTTGGATTCGGCTTTCATCGTGTTTTGTTCTGGTCCAAGTACCTGCTGCATATGTCAAAATTGGTGTGTAATTACATTGAGAAAAGAATTTTCTTGCATTTCTCTGGGACTTCCTGGTTCCATAATAAACCTCTCACACCCTGGTAAAATCCATTAGCTTGTTGGATTCTCTTTCCAATTTCTTCATTTATTGTACCACCTTCTGTGAGTATGCTCCCCAAATACTTAAAGCTTTTTACCATTTCCAATGGATTTCCATTGACTTCAATATTCTGTCTTCCTTCTCTCTTGTTTCCTATCACTACAGTCTTACTCTTCTCTACACTTACTTTCATTCTATATTTCTCATCTCTTGATTCCATACAGTGACTTGTTCTTGCACTTCTTATTTCATTTTCTTCCCATATTACTGTGTCGTCTGCAAAGAGTAAGACCTTAGTCTCCTTGCTTCCCATTCTTCGTTTCACACTCTTGTGGATTTCATCCATGACAGTTATAAACAGACTTGTAAACAGGAGAGAGGAAACAATTTTACAGTGTGTTTTACATTTAATATATAGCAGATAATCTTATGCCTAATTGTATATCAATAAATACTGTAGCCTAATAAGCATGAAAACAATTTTCAGAGTTGTGTGATCTGGACTGTGGAATTCATGGGCATTGTGTTGGTGATTCCTGTATGTGCAATCCAGGCTGGTCTGGCGAGTATTGCAACTTGAAACAATGTGATCCCAGGTAATATAACACTTACAATTAAATATATACATTTTAATGAAAAGTAAAGGCCAGTTTTATACTGGAAATTAGTGGTATTATCCAAAATAATAAGGAAGAGGGGGAAGTTGGAAGACTTTCCCTTTTCAAGAAATTTGCAATGTACACTCCTGTGCTCTAATTCTGCTCTCTGGTACTCCTAATAAGGGGTAGTTCTAGAAAGAAGTGACAAGTTGGAACTAGCTCCAAGAATTTTGTTATCAATAAAAGAAGTACAGTGAGTTATAATTAACCAATTTTCTATATATTACATTCTGCAAACTTATTAATTAATTCTCCAATTATCGGTTGGCCATTGAGGACTTGTAGGTCCATCTACTCAAGTCTTGGTTGCTAGGCTCTCGCTATGAGAGTTTAGATGCTTGAGGAGCAGGCGTGGAGGGGATGTTTGGAGGCTTGGGTTTGCTTCAAACTGCACTTTTACCATTGTATAAACAAGCTGCACTCATGGCGCTAAAACAAGGTATTCTTCCTGGCCAACAGAGCATTCCACCAGGATAATGTATATTGGTCAGGATATCTGGATAACGCATAACATATCAAGCAAGATTTGTCGATAAACAGCTGTCTTCAGTAATTGCTTCGGTTATGAACAAATGTCTTGTAATGCAGGGTTTAAGCTTTGGTAAAGAAAAAGGATCCAGAAACAGTATGCTATGTGCATCAGCTTAACCTAATTGTGCAGATTGCAGCATCTATCATGTATTGACTGAATTGGCTGTCATATTTGAAAGAAAAGAGTTTCTAATCACAGTACAGTGTCAATGTAAAGGAACAACAACCACCATTCGAGGGCAACACAAGGACTCGGGAAATACGGTACTTTCAGTCCTTGCCATGCTTTCATCATCATCATCATCATCATCCTTTCATATGTTAGTCTAGAAGAACTGTTACGCTCTACACAAAAGATTTGAATTTTCATGCCATCTTTTCCCACCGGGGCAGTAGTTGACGACTGCTTTAGGGATCCTGCTTCTGTCCATCCTGTTGAGGTGTCTTAGCCAATTTCTTTGGTATTCATGGATGTATTCCAATATAGGACTGCTGTTAAGACCATTCAGCACTTCTGTGTTTCGTTTGTAATCCCACTTAGTGACTCCTGCTGTTCGTCGCATATATTTCATTTTGGCGGTAGTTATTCGTCTCTCATCGCATTTCCTCAGGGTCCACGCTTCACTACCATAGCAAAGTACTGGTCTTGCTAGGTTTTGTAAATTCTTGTTCGGGTGTGTTTTTGAACTAATGATGGTCTAAAAACTTTATTGATGATTCCTAAACATCTTTTGAATTTAAAGATTTTATCGGGTATGTCCATTTCTTCAAGGAAAGACAGTTTGTAACCAAGGTATTTAAAATCGTTTACTCTTTCCAAAATGTTATTATCCAAGCAGATCTTACTTCTTACTGGTTCCGTGCCACAGAATGGCATTATCTTAGTTTTCTCTAGAGATAATTCCATTGAGTAGTTTTCTGAGACTAGTTTCAGGCTATATATTGAACGCTGTAAATCATATTCAGAGGTGGCAACCAGCACTAAGTCGTCTGCAAATAATATTGCGTCCAGCTGTAGATTTCTGTTAATGCGGATGGAGCCATGTCTTGTTACTCTAAATTCTCATATAAGAGCATTCATATATATTATGAAAGGAGAGGGGAAAGACCACAACCTTGTCTCACTCCTGTGTTTATCGATTTCCACTCGGATAATTTATTATTAACCTTTACAGAAATCCAGTTATGTTTGTAAAGGTTACTTATGTTTTGCACCATCTGTTGTGGGGTGTGATGAGATATCTTATTATTCAAACTGAGGGTAATTGATAAGTTAACTTCCACCAAGGGAAGGAGAACAGATTTTCTCTTCAAATAGGAGTCAAAAGGGACATATTTGAAATATTCAAAAAAGCATTAACAGAATGTACATTTCTATAAAATGCATAGTGCATATTATCCATAGAAACACTAATTGTGCTCCTTTCCCTAGTAAAACATATTGTTCCTTATGAAATGCCTGAATGGTTCATTTTATGATAGCTTCCCAAAATAATGTCTACATAGTTTACTTCAATGACTTTACAAGTCATTTGAGAAACTTCAATACATTAAAAAAACGTAATATATGTTTGGTATTTTATCATCTAGGCTTACAGGATGGAGCATGCGGCCAACAGGGTAAACTAGATACCGGCCGCGAAAGCCTACGATCTATATATGTATATATTTGGTATTGTTTCTACAGGTGTAATGAACATGGTCAGTGCAAGAATGGTACATGTCTATGTGTCACGGGCTGGAACGGCAAACATTGCACGATGGAGGGTTGTCCGAACAGTTGTAGTGGCCATGGTCAATGCCGAGTAAACACAGATGGAGCATGGGAATGTCGCTGTCTTGATGGTTGGGATGGCCGAGACTGCAGTGTTGCCCTGGAGCAGAGTTGCAGTGATAATCGTGATAATGACAAAGGTATGGAAGTCATTCAGTATAAGGTAACGGTATCAATTCACGTGTACATTGCTATAAAGCTAGTCATTTTTGCTCCGTATTGACACTTTAAACCCACAAATTTCTGTGTTATTTTCAACTTTATTTTGTCTATATTTTAATGCATGTTTCGGTTTTTAACTAAACCTTCTTCAGCTTTGGTTTGAGTACTTACAAACTCCAGTCTTAAATACAGTATACTACGAAATATAACCAATAGAAAAGTCTATTCATAAATAATGGAAATTATGTATTTCTTATCTGCTGAGGATATGCCAAACCTTGAGATTTAATATATATTTTTGAAAGTATGTAAAAATACTTTGTGATGTTGCCAAAATACGGGGCATGAGTACGCTAGTCAGTTGTATCGTGACAACAGTGCACAATGGAAGTAACACAGGTTGAACAGTGCTTGTAAGTCAGGCTAACCGTCTTGCCATGAACTCCCTATTCCCTTGATTTTAGTCCATGTGACATTGATCTCATTCCTAAAGTGCGATAAACAAAGTTGCATGGGAAACACTACAACACTATGATGCCACGTACTTCTAAATGTATATATTCAATTCCCAGTGTTTATAAATTTTTTTAGAAAATTGGAAATAATTGCCAACCCTCATATTTATCTTAAAGATTTTTTTGTTTGTTGGGATTACAACATTTACACTTTACTGATTATGTATTACATTGTATCCCATACAAATACAAAATTGTTCTGTTCAAATGTGTGCTTCCATTCTTTAGATAACTTAAGTAGTACATTATTTAAGCTATAATTGTGGATTTCAATATTAAACATTACTGTCAGTCAGAAAAATCTTGATGGAACAAAATTAAATCATCTTATACATGAGGGAATTCATCAACACATAATTGAAAGTGTTTTTCATTAATCATAGATGGTCTGGTAGACTGTGAAGATCCAGAATGCTGCTTTAATCACCTGTGTAGAAGTAGTCAGCTGTGTGTTTCGGCACCAAAACCTATCGATATTCTACTACGCAAGCAGCCTCCAGCGATCACTGCATCGTTCTTTGAGCGTATGAAATTCCTCATTGAGGAAGGTAGCCTTCAGAACTATGCTCGACAAGAGACGTTCAACGAAAGGTAAGTGCTTGTCTTATTGGTGTTTTCTGTTTTCACTGGAGAAATTTCCATTCTACTCAATGTGCATCACATTGTGGTGTGTTTCTTCCGTGTCCCTATCACTTTGACATGGTTAAAACCATTTTTCAATTCTGCTTTGTTGTGCCCTACGTGAAATCACCGTCCCAAGTTTTGTATATTTATGTGTGTGTGTGGGTGTGAGTGTTGATTTAAATGTTAGTCAAGTCACAAGTAACTGTTTCTCTTCCTAAGGTCTTTGTGAGGTTTGAAGCCATTTTTCAGTGTTGCCTACGTAAACAAAAGTTTGGTGCTTTTCAGTCGGTCAACACAAATGTACCCAAAGAGAGCTGGGTTATGTCCTAATCCTGAAATAAATTACATGAGATTAATAAATACACTAAGATGACCAGTTTCGATCGTCAAGCGATCATCATCAGATCCATTACACTTGGGCTATAACATCTATGTTTGTGAATACAGGTGAAAAATATTTACAATATGTACAATTATTTAGTTGCAGTATTGATAATGCAACTGTCGGTGTATACTAAATGTAGTATATCTAATGTTAGGTGAAATGCTAAAATGGTGATAAAAGTCCGGAGTTTGTCTATTTGGGGTGATTATATGGTTATACAAAATCAACTATGGCTATACTGTAATAATACAGGTTGATACTTATCCGGTTGTCTTCCTGACTGGAACTTCGAGCCTTCCTTTATGTCGAGAGCTCTCTGCCTTTCGATTCGTGATGAATTATTTTTAGTCAGACTCGATTTTAGTAAAGGCTCGAAGTTCCAGTCAGGAAGACAACCGGATAAGTATCAACCTGTATTATTACAGTATAGCCATAGTTGATTTTGTATAACCATATAATCACCCCAAATAGACAAACTCCGGACTTTTATCACCATTTTAGCATTTCACCTAACATTAGATATACTACAATTAGCATACACCGACAGTTGCATTATCAATACTGCAACTAAATAATTGTACATATTGTATATATTTTTCACCTGTATTTTCAAACATAGATGTTATAGCCTAAGTGTAATGGATCTGATGATGATCGCTTGATGATCGAAACTGGTCATCCTAGTGTATTTATTAATCTTATGTAATTTATTTCAGGATTAGGGCATAACCCAGCTCTTTTGGGTACATTCGTGTTGACCGACTGAAAAGCACCAAACTTTTGTTCCTAAGGTTTTTTGTGTGAATTTCTAGTATAACATTCCTGGATAAGATACAGCAAAGTTTTCAAATTATGTCTCCAGATTGTAGCATTCATGAAACAGTTAGTTGTAATACTGGCAGCTTGGTGACTTGCATGATAATGTGTGATGTTCTGGACAAATGTTCTGTGTTAATATCCAGATGTGTAATTTGATGTGTTCTGTGACTGTTTTACAATGATGTGTTTGTGTTTGTTTGGATTTGTGAGAAGTCAAAAAGAACATGAAACAGACTTTTCGTGTTCCATTAGTAGTTAACATTGAGCAGAACCTTTGCTATATACGTATATTGTTATCTGACCACCTTCTTATTTACATTTACCATATACCTTCTGGCATACAAAGAATAGACTCATAACTGGGTGGGTGCTAGACTTTGAACCAAAGGCCCCCTGGTTTGATTTCCTGCTGGATCATGTTATTTTGAATTAGGTTGATTAATTTCCTTGGCTCGGGGACTAGGTGTTAAGACGTCTGCATCACACGTTTCTTCATCGTCATGACTTGCAAATCGTCTACAAGGCTAGCATTACTGACAAAGCTTACTGAACTTCTCATAATTTAGACAATGTTGCATCAAAAAATGACAACAAAATCCAGAATGAATGATTTAAACTGTTCAACATACTAAAAATCAAAAATTCAGCCATATAGATGTGCATCACATGTAATTGTTATGTTGTGGTGTATTTCTGCCGTGTCCCGACTTGGTTATGGTTATTGTAATCGATCCCTTCAGCGCCAGTAGGCAACTTGTTGTACGGTGGAATTTTGACAATCACTGTGTGTTCTAAGTGGTGCAAAGAGCCGTCCACCAGATATGAAATGGGGGACTCCATGTAGACAAGGATTGTGGATGAAGTGATTCAGAATTTGGGTTGCAAATTTAGTTGGTAGGCACCCTAGAGCAAGACTAAGGGGCATTTAGCCAATGAAGGGGGAAATGCATTGGAAGACAATTTTGGGAGGTTGGGAATTGTAGGGCCTTATAGGGACTGATTTGATAATTCTTGTAAAGTAAAACTAAGTGGAATAGTAAATGGGACAAGTATTCCTTTGTGTGAACAGGGAACCATTTCCCAGGGCAGAATTGTAGCCCTCTGCTTCCTAGTTTGGTGGTTTAGGTAGTTCGAACAAAAGAAAAAATTGTAATTAGATTCGGGAAAGCAACGTTTTGATAAGTGTGGGAGAGAAAGGGGTTTCATAGTTACTTATCATTTTTAAATAGTAAGTACGTCCAGAAAGTAAGTTCCATTTTAATACATTGCCCCGGCATCGCTGCAATCACAGTTCAGCGTATGCACAGTAGTTGCTCTGAGTCAAGAAGGAGATGACGCCATTTTGATATCGCTGTCTGTTGTTTACGCTTTATCATGCTTGGTTAGAATAGCAAAGGTGATTAAAAGTCCCACCACTTATGAGATTAGATATTTCATTCGTTTTCTGAATGCAAAGAACACTAAACCAATCGACATTCATCGATAGATTTGTGAATGAAGGACATGGTCAAGTGCACGATGACGAACGGACTGGGCGTCCATCATTGGTTAATGAAGACTTGGTTCGAGCTGTTGAAGAACGCATCCAGGAAAACTGTAGGTTTACATTATCTGATCTTTCTACAAATTTTCCGAAAATTTCCAAATCACATCTTTATGAAATTGTTCCTGAAAAACAGAGGTTTCAAAAACTGTGTGCTTGTTGGGTGCCAAAATCTCTTACAGAGCAACACAAACAACAGCGTCAAGGCATTGCACTTGACTTTTTGACACGTTACAACAAAGATGATGATTTTCTAAGCAAGATGGTGACCGCGCATGAGACTTGGTTCATGTTTAAAACCTTTGAATCGAAACGACGATCTATGAAATGGAGGCAACTTCGTCACCAGTAAAGACTAAAGCCAAGCAAATCTTGACACCTCAAAAAATAAAGGCACATCTTCTGAAATCGGCACAGCATTCTACTTGTGGATTATTTACTGCAGGATGAAACAATCAATGAAAATGTTGAAACAATCAATGAAAATGTTGACTGTGAGACTCTTAGGAATCTGCATCACACAATCCAGAATAAATGCCAAGGAATGCTGGCAAACGGTGTTATTTTCATGCCTGAACTCACACTGCGAACAAGATACTTACTTTCTGGATGTACAACATACTTTTATATTCTTTTTACCTTTAGAAATTTAAAAGCGCTTATGATCTTTAACCCGTGGCTATTTTTTAAATGCTAGTTTTATTGTAGTCTGTCACCATTATAAATAAATGAATCTGTCTGTCCATTTATCATGTAGGATTCTTTTACTTTGGGAAACATTTGGTGCACAGATCAAAGCCCAAAGGCAGACAACACTCAGTTCTCCTTCCTATCATAAACTTTAGTGAACATTATCATCATTCTACCTTCTTATCCAGTTTAAGGCCAGAACGAGGCATTTATGGTACTCCTCCACCTGCTCCTGTCCCTCCACTCTTCTTCTTCTTCTTCTTCTTCTCCCCAGAAGTCTGTTCCAGTCCATATTTCATCTACTTATACTAGTCTTAATCAAGTCGATCCATCGTGCTCGGAGTCTTACTCTCTTTCCTTCCCACGCATCCTCCAGCATGTGTTTCGATATTCTTCCATCTTCCATTCGTTGGACATGTCCAAACCATTTTAATCTGCTCCTCTCGATTCCGTCATTGGACTTTTCTACTCCAATGACCGTCCTGACTTGGTCGTTTCTCACTTGATCCTTTCTTGTTTTTCCTATCATACTTCATAAAATCTTTCTTTCACTGGCCTGAAGTTTACTCTCTTCTCTTCTCTTCTTGTCACTGTCAAGGTCTCTGCTGCATAGGAGTATAGTACATCTTGTACAGCACTTCTTTACATTTAATTGGGGCACCTTGTTCCAAACTAGATCTCTTGCACACTGATAAAATGCATTACTCTGTAGCACCCTCTACATCCATTCTTGCATTCTGCATTAGTTCAGTGATCATCAAATGGAAAATATAAATTGCCTGAATATTTGGAGACAATGGTATGAATCAAGTTCCAGTAAGTCTCTTGGAAGATGGAAGCATTGAACAGTTTGAAGTGGCAGCGTCAGAGGGGGAGGTCTTCCAGTAGATTTAACATTGCACCAAGTGGTAAAATGGTAGATATGAAAAGGAAAAAGAAACATGGAAACATAACTTAGATGCATATTTAGTGTTTTCTCTTGGTGGGGTCTGGAAATAAGTTGGGAAGGGATTGGTTTAGGGGTATTGCATGAGCACTACGTTAAGAAACCACCGTTGCTGTTGGGAAGATATCACGAGGCACTGAAAGTTTCGCTTCTTAGAATACATAGCAATTATTTCCACAAAATTTAAGATATTTTTCTCTTTTCCTTATATCATAGATTTATTTGCAAATGGTGGCAAAATTACAATTTAAAATTTAGGCTCGACCGTATACAAAGATAATGAAAAAAGCTAAATTTTCAGTAGAAATAAATAAATACTAATCTAACTCCATCCCTCCAACACACATAACCACAACTTCTTGTTGACACTACCTGAGTAGCTTCTTAAGTCTCCGAACATATGGAATCATAGGGCTGAAGATGTTCATACCAGATCAGACAATGGATAACTTATTTTGAATTAATTTGTAACCTGTGTAAGTCAACTCCATACAGACCATGGAGCAGTGGAAGATAGGGGCTCCACTTGTTTGAATTGTTACCTTGGTGCTCATTTCTCCTGTTGACAGAGTTTCTGAGAGTGGTAGTTTACTTTCTAAAATCTATTACCAACTCCCTTTCAGTTAGAAGTACAGTGGTTCTCACCCCATGTTATACATCTATTGTTTACTTTGTCTGCGTGCATAGTATGGGAAATAAAAGTTAGATATGTTTCATATCCTAAACCTCTTAAGATTTTCTCCTAACACATGGTATATACATATATTTGCATACCAATATAAAGTTGTTGATGTACCATTACCAGGGCCTTTTTTTTCTGGTGGAATATGCCGGAATTATGTCCTGAAACTTCTATATGGAAACAAAAGTCTAAAAAACATAACAATGCCATAGTTGTTAAACAGTTCATTAATTTTTGGCTAATGACATTTCACAACTTGTTCATTGGCCTTATTTGAGGCTCCTGTGCTGAGAGTTATCGATGACATCATAATATTTTATATTTGGTTGGTATTTCTAAATGGGTTTGAAGAATAGACAATAAATGCGGCAACAACAAAGAAGATTTACCGCAGAATGCTGAAAATACCATGGACTGCAAGAATAACTAATATTGAAGTACTGCATAGAACGAACAGACAACGAAAATTATTATGCACCTTTAAAAGACGAAAAACTGTATACCTGGGACATATCTTGCGGAATACCAAACATCGACTGCTCAAATTGATACTGGAAGGAAAGATCGAAGGTCAAAGAGGAAGGGGCCGAAGAAGGATTTCCTGGGTGGATAACAAAAAACAGTGGACAGGAATACCCAGCATAGATAAATTATTCCACATCACAGTTCATAGGCAAAAGATGCATCATGTGGTCGCTAACATCCATTAACGGAGAAGAAGAAGAAGAAGAAGAAGTAGAAGAAGAAGAATAAGAAGAATAAGAAGAAGAAGAAGAAGAAGAAGAAGAAGAAGAAGAAGGAGAAGAAGAAGAAGAAGAAGAAGAATCAAGATTCTTGAATTTCTCTTTCTACAAGGTTTAAGCAAATGTACAGACTATTCCAGTGCAGACGTTTTTTATTCAAACAATAAATTCATCTACAATGATACTGGTGCTCTGGAATATAATACAGTAACTATTTTCCAGCGGGTGTGAAAAGGTTTCCCCTGATGAATCTGTTTATCACCCCACATTCTTCTTGTCACTTGAAACAATACCGGTATACTTTATTGTTTATAGAAATTGCTGGACCTTTCTTAAGAGTATTTTATTTGACCAGGTGGGGTAAATCAGGGCTGTCTCAAGGTATTATCATATATATTATTTCAGTAGTATAGATCCCACCTGCGGCACTCTTAGGCGACCGATCGTGACAAATGAGCATTCAAATGAAAGAGAATAGACATTAGCAGTGATGAATTGCAGTCTAATTTCATATATATCTATAATTTCTTTAAAAAATGTACGAAGTGTGCGATTTGCAGACACTGTTGCTGCAGGAAGATACGCTCCATAATTGCTGTCCACTTCACATTTTGGCTGCTGTGACGCCTGTTTCATGTCATTTTAACATTCTGAGGTCTTTCCTTTATCACTTTGCATGGATTTCAGAAACAGTAAATCAAAGGAATGAGTACTCAAATCGTATAATTTCTAAATTTCATAAATATCGAATAACCGGTGAGTTTTATGATGATCCAATTTTCAGTGATTGCCTTCTTAAGTTAGGGAATGTACAGCTTGGAATTCTAACTGAAATGTAAATACCGGTAGTGTTCTATAATCATTTGGTTGAAATAAAAACATAACAACCTTTTTCCTTAAGTCTCTCATTATAAACCTATTGGGGAAAGTGTGGTTTATGAACAAGCGAGATTTCTCACACGGGTCCGCTAGTTAGATGTAAAATAAACAATATTCAGCTGAAGAAGAGGTTTGGAAATGTTTTTAAAACTTCATCAAGGTTTGTAGTACATGAAAATAGCATTGTTTCAAAGAATCTTACTTATCAATCTCTGTTCCCATCTTGAGAGTTCTGGCAACTCGTATTCCAGAAAAGAAGGAGCCCCGCGTATTACTGTCATTTTAAGAAACTAAATATACCACACAGTACTGTATATGAATATATCAAAGACGTAGCAAAGGTTCTGCTCTGTGTTTTCTCTCTGGCCGATGTTAATTGTGTGGGCTTCTTGTTTCTCTCCGTGCTGCTCAGTGTGTTCTGGAACCACTTCAACACCAGGTAAGGTCATGGAAGCACGTAGCCTACGCATCTTCAAGTAAAAAAGAAAAAAAGTCATCTTGCTTTTTTTTTTCATATAACATTACATTTTGATTGATTGTTTGAACACTTGCCAAATTCTAGACTTGCTGGAGTCAGATTGGAACATACATATTTAGATGATAATTGTTTTGTTGTAGTGTTGTTGTAGTGTATGAGATCTGTATTCGTTGCATGGTTCAGTTTTTATGACCCATCACTGTGCTCTGTGACTTTTTAGTTTGCTTCATCTCTGTAGTAGTTTGTGTATCTCTATGTAATTATGAAAATAGACCATTCTTGGTTAAATCATGGTTCGTGTTTGTTTCTTCGTGTTCTATGCTAAATTGTATATCTCTGTTTTTCTATCAACAGCAGTTGAATGGCATTTGCTGCTATTCTATACCCATCAGCAGGCTACAATACAGTGTAATTGTGTTAGCAAACGCTAACTCCACTCATCTCTCCTTGCCAAGAGAGTTGATTGTAGTGCCGCATTGGCTCAATGGTGGAGCATTGACAACCAAGCCAAAGGTTGCAGCTGCACACATTATGACACTTCCACCCCGAACCTTACATCTATACAGGGTGTCTTTTATGTACCTTTGGAGAATGAAAGGTCGTGTAGGGGACGGGTATACAAGTAATTTGAGATGGGGAACTTGGGGTCGGAGCGACCTCCTTAATCCCTAAAATAAGGGTTGATTTAGGCCCTCCACCCTGTCAGTTGGGCAACCGACCCAAGCCTCTATTACCTTTCTCAATCCTTTAACTCTTAGCAAGATTCATTTCACGATGTGGCGCTGGCGTAATGGATAGCGTTGCGGTGTGAAAGGCTGGTAGTCCCGGGTTCAATTCCGGGCTTGGGCAAAATATATGTTTTTTAATGTTATTTGTCGTGTTTGCACTCTCTTCTCTGACGTTTACCAGACTGTATCATGTGACTACAATATGACAAATAACATTAAAAAAAAGAGTTTGCCCAAGCTCAGAATCGAACCCGGGACTACCGGCTTTTCGCACCGCAACGCTATTCATTACGTCAGCGCCAAATGGTGGAATGAATCTTGCCAAGAGTTAAAGGATTGAGAAAGGTAATAGAGGCTTGGGTCGGTTGCCCAATTGACAGGGTGGAGGGCCTGAATCAACCCTTATTTTAGGGATTAAGGAGGCCGCTCCGTCCCCAAGTTCCCCATCTCAAATTACTTCTATACCCGTCCCCTACACGACCTTTCATTCTCCAAAGGTACATAAAAGACACCCTGTATAGCTTGTACTCAGTGTACACAACACAACCTAATAGCTACAGTCTCTTTGGTCATATTCTATGAATGTTTTTGCCGACATTGCTCAATATTGTAGCTGACTCCTAATGAAGGTTTGAAGAGCAACGGTCAATCAATGGACAGGAAAAAGGAAGTTAGAAATATGAGTCAAGGATAACAAAAGGTAGCATTCATATTCACTTTCAATGTATATATCTGGGAATTAAATGTAAAATGGCATATCCACAAAGATTCATGTTCATTAAATATATTACAAAGATGGAACATTGGCTTTCACGGCTAAGTAGCTCAATAGTACTCCTACGTAAAACCCCACAACATATATGGATAAATCCCAGAAGATTTGCTGCAGCTTTTTTACAAAGACCTATGTGTTACTCAAATAATTTTACAATAGGTAGCGCACGAGTAGATTCAGCAAATGAGTGACGGCGTGAGAATCATTTAAACAAAATCCCTTATGCGTTCAGATAGGCCTACCATTCATCCGATTGCGATGATACTTTGGTGAGTTGCTGCGTATACTCCCCCGAAGGTTTCTAACTTAGTAAATCCATTTTACAATAGGTACCGCATGAGTAGATTCAACTAATGAGCGACAGCGCGTGAATCGTTTCAACAAAGTCCCGTATGCGTTCATATACCATTCATCCGATTGTGATGAAACTTTGGTGATTCACTTATAATAGGGTAAGTTGGTGAGTTGTGTACACTCCTGCGAAGGTTTATGAATTAGTAAATCCATTTTTCAATAGGTGTCGCACGAGTAGATTCAACATAAGAGCGACGGCGTGTGAATCGTTTCAACAACATCCCGTATATGTTCATATAGCCTACCATTCATCTGATTGCGATGAAACTTTGGTAAGCCGTTGACCACGCTCCCACGAATGTTTCTGAATTAGTAAATCCATTTTACAAAAGTAGCCTGCCCCGTGATGTTGGGGTAGCGTGCCTGCCTCTCACCCGGAGGCCCCGGGTTCGATTCCCGGCTCCGCCAGGGATTTTAAAACTGGTGTGAGGGTTGGAACGGGGTGCACTCAGCCTCGTGAGGACAATTGAGTAGCTGTCTGACAGTGAGGCAGCGCCCCGATAACGAAAACCAAGATTAACGGCCGAGGGGACCCGATGCGCTGATCACACGTCACCCCAATATCTGCAGGCCAAATGGCTGGTCAGCGGTCGCTTGGTCGGCCTAGGCCCTTCATGGGCTGTATAGTGCCAGGGGTTGACTTTTTTTTGTTGACTATTTTACAAAAGTTTAGAGACAGTTAACAGAAAAAGAAAAAAAATAATGTGTATCCAAAAGTACTTCAACAAACAAAGTTACAACGCTAACACTTTATTTGTTGGGCATTGCAAAGCATGCCGGGTTCAGCTAGTTAGACAATAAATTAGTGTAGGCTATATGGTCCTATTCATTTTACATGATTCAACTAAAACAAATAGGCCTATAGAACTTTGTTACTCAGCTTCAATGCTCACAACGGGAGGATACGATGCATGGGTCACTGATTCGAACCATCTTTAGTACACCTATAGGTAAAGCCCTGCGCGGATGCGGATATCCACAAAATATTTCGCCACGCGGATGTAATTTGCATGGCTGTGCGGATAGCGGATAAGCTGCGGATAATGTTTGGAGTAAATTTGCGGATAGTTTTTAGAATACAATGTGTAACTTACGATAATATTACATATTTGATATGGCAATCTACAGCCTCATGCTTAAAAGAGGAATACTCCTATATTGCGTACGAAATATTCAGGCACGTTTTGCACTTATACACGAGTAGATTATTTTCCCCACATGCTTTGAAGTACATTTTATTAAGTACCGTATGTTTGTAATAGGTGGTCTTGACATCTCATCAATTTTCACTGCCATTATTACTATACGTACGAGATATAATGCTATCAATAAGCTTGTTAGTTCATCGTGGTGACATCATTAACATTCCTCAAGTCAGCTATACTTCGCAGTCCAAGCTATCCTGGAAGATCTGTAGATTATTTCCAACTTGGCACTGAAACACGTGGGCTGTGATATTGCAACGGGAGAGTTATGACATCAACAATGGGAACATGGATGGATCAAGAGGCAGAAGGATGATGACTGACTTGGAATTTCCAGCCAAATGTCAATCCCTTTCTTCAAGCGTAAAGAGAAGTTCACTTAGTGAATATTACCGCGAACGGGAGTTTGAACATCATTTCACCAACATGGATAAAATATCTACTAAAATAAATTAAGGCGAATATTCTATAGTGCGTAAATCAAAGATCAAGTCAACGACATGGCAGACATTTGGTTACGTTTTCAATGGAAACGAAAAGGTGAACGATATACAGTAGTAGGATGTTTTACCTGTAAAAACGTGTATTCATACTCAGGACACAAATCAGGCACATCAAACTTACTGCGGTACACGTGCATTTCTGGAAAATAATAAACTAGAAGATGCTGCACCAAATCATATATAACTTAGTCGACAAAACAAAAAGTTTTAGTTATTAATGTGCGATATGTATATTTTTATATTATGTGTAAATAAAAAGTAATTCTAGAATCCGAAATTGTTGAATATCATTACTAGGACCCGGATATTTATGACATATCATAATTTTCCGTTATAGCCAATTTCTTCCATAACAATGTAAGATGATGGTTTAAGCTAATGTCATTCAAATTATGTCATTAATCATAATTAACACTCCGAACTGAAAAGGGTTGCAATTCTGGCTGTATAACATTCATTTTAAACATAGCACAGGGGAACAACTTTCTCCTCAAATGTCTAAATGTGTTGGTTGAACACTTTATGCTTTATCTAATAAATTAAAAATAATATTGAAATATCAGCGGATTTGGATAAAAGTCATGCGGGGCGGATGCGGATAACATTTTGTTTATCCGCGCAGGGCTCTACCTATAGGACATGACGAGGCGTATACCAGGTGCAAGTAGTAAGGTGTGCTCCTCAGCCTTTTCCGAGTAATTAATTTATTGCAATTGCAGTGCGGTGTCAATGTGCGTTGTATGCAAGCAAGAAGTCAAAGAGCGCGTGGTGCAGCGGTAAGAGCCCTGCTTCGTAAGCACGGGATTGGTGGATCGAATCCCACCGGTGAGCTTTTGCAGTGTGTTGTGATTTTTTGTTGTTGTAAACATTGGCAATTCGTACAACTGTGGTGTTGTGAACAATGTTTATTTTGCAGTCAATTGTAATAACGTGTTACGTGAGCAGGAAAAGGGATTTTGAAATCATCGTATGGGGGTCAGCGTTCGTGACATTACATAATGTACAGTATCGGCATAGGATTGAGACATCAAGACTGAGATGGTATGGACACTTGAAGAGGATGGAAGAGAAGAGGATTCCCAAGAGGATGCACGAAATGCAGAAGAAATGACCAACGGGAAGATCAAGGGATGGATGGCTGAAAGGGAGTGGAGGAGTGTGTCAAAAGGAGAGGAGAGGACTGGACCAGAGTGACAATGGAGAGGTGGTGGGAGGAGAGAACTGAGTGGAGAGGCCTCTGTTCCAAACAGACCCGGCCTGGGGCTGGAAACTGTGTTTGATGATGATAATGATGATGACTTGCATCATTATGAAAGTAACCTGTTCTTATTACACTTAAAATTCACATCACAATTTGCACACATGGGCACAAAACGAACAATCTAAATCTAAATGAACACACATTTATGGAGAGCTCACCCCTCTTCACGCTACTAAAAAACACACCCTGTCGGAAACAAGACACAACTTAGCGATACAGCCAAGCTAGATAAAAAAGGGGGTTTTAATAGGTAAATGTTATCTGGATCAGGTGTACGATGTACTTTTCTTCTGTAATAAACCAAGGCCCGTATTCGCGGCAGTATTAAAGGTGCCGGGACGTCTTCATAAGACCAGGCAGCGCTTAGTTTGAATGGCTTATGGTCCACGCGGGGCGAGGAATGTTCCACGGTCTTTGATAGTTGTAGACCCACCTCATTCAATAACATATATCTTATCTAGGTTGGCAACACCCCACATAAACACAACACACTGACTCCGCACAGCACATATGAACAGGGGGGAGAAAAGGGAAAAACCAGTGTCATTGAGATAACAGCCCATCTCAGTCGACCACACCTGGAGTAACAGTGAACACGAAAACTGAGTGTAGCTCCAGCAAGGAAGACAACCAATAAGTAGTAGCCTGTAATATTACAGTTTAACCATAGTTGATTTTTTACAACCATATAATCACTCCAAATTACAAACTCCGGATATCTATCACCATTTAGCATTTCACCTAACATCATATATACTGCATTTAGCATACACCGACTAAATAATTGTACATATTGTAAATATTTTCACCTGTATTTTCAAATATAGATTTTATAGCCTAAGTGTAATGGATCTGATGATGGTCGCTTGACGATCAAAACTGGTCATCCTGGTGTTTTGGTTAATCTCATGTAAATAATTTCAGGATTCGGGCATAACCCAGCTCTTTTGGGTACATTCGTGTTGACCGACTGAAAAGCACTAAACTTTTGTTTACTAAGGCAACACTGTAAAAATGGCTTCAAACCCCACAACTAAAGGTAGTTCGTCCTGAAAATTTGAATACTGTAATTTAATGTTATACAGAACTTACTGATGTTAAAATTGGTGTTCTCTGCAATAAAGTATACAGAAAAAATCTGCAGTATTCAAAATGTCCATACTTGGAGTCACCTTACAAGCACTCCGGACATACTGTATCTTACACACATTGAAGACTCCTCTTACTTGATCTTCTCATTTCCCGCGTTGGCACAGGGACCACTTGCTTGGTTGTTGTTCACCACTTCTTCCTCTCAAGGGTATCTTCAGGTTTGAGGTCGCATACCAGTAGGTCTTCACTGATTCTATCCACCCATCATTTCTTTGGGTGCCCACAGGGTCGATGCCCTCCTGGATTGTATCGGAGGGCTGTTTATGCCACAGAGACACAAGTAGCTTGTCTTCCTCTTCTATTTTATCTCCCTTCCAACCCATCGACAGTTTGCTCCCACAACTTGACCGATAGAAAATCTCAGTTCTCATGAAAGACGTTTGTTTAGATGTTGTCTTTGATGTATGTACGAGGGTAATTCCAAAAGTAAGGTCCGATTCGCCGTAAATATTTAAAAGCGGCGCCAAGGGCAAAACACTCCTGGCATGCCTTTCGCGGTAAAAGCCGCCAGTAGCGTTGTTACTGTTGCTGTGTGCTGTTGATAGTGTCAGTTCACAATGTTTAAGACAATTAATCAGCCCGCCGATTGTGAAGTAAGGGCAGTGATACGCTTTCTGTCTGCAAGAAACATTTCTGTGGCAGAAATTCATTGGCAGATTACTGAAGTGTACGGTCCTAACATAATGAGTGACAGTCAAGTGCATAAGTGGGTGCGAGCCTTTAATGAAGGACGGGAAAATGTGCACGATGAACCCCGCTCTGGCAGATCATCAGTGATTTCAGACGAGTTGGTTCATGCGGTTGACGACAAAATTCGTGAAAATCGTTGATTCACTATTTCAGGGACAACGATCAATAAAGCCGCCTACTGCGCTACCCTGACTAAACTTCGACGAGCAATCCAGAATAAGCGACGTGGTCTTTGTCGTCTGGAGTGTTGTTGTTGCAAGACAATGCCAGACCCCATACTGCGAATGACACGCAAACTCTAATCAAGAAATTTGGATGGGAACAGATGGACCACCCATCGTACAGTCCGGACTTGGCGCCAAGTGATTTCCACCTGTTCCACTACCTAAAGGAGTTTCTTGGCGGCATGCGCTTCGACACAGATGAAGTGAAAGAAGCTGTTAAAGACTGGTTAGCTTCGCAGGAGGCCGAGTTATACGACTTAAGCATTCAAAAGCTTGTGGAACGATGTGACAAATGTGTAAATAAGTATGGAAATTATGTAGAAAAATAGAGAAAGACGTAAGGAATGTTAATAAAAAAATTGTTTTGGAAACAATTTTGATTTTGGATGTTTTTTTTCTAACCGGACCTTAGTTTTGGAATAGCCCTCGTATTATGGTGTCAGTGTTGATGATTGTGGCTGATGTAGGGTTAATGTTTGGAACCCGAAACATGTACCACTAGACAATAATAAGTTCATGTGATTGTATTGATTGACGGACAATTTCGTGAAATTAAAATTTCACTCGCTTAGCCTTTGAGAATACCTTCTCATCCCGCAAGGCAGTGAGTTCCATCTGTACCATCCTCAGAAGGATGGGTTGCCTCCCCCGCCAGCTCTGCCATACCGAATTAAACATTCTCCGCTATCACTGCCGTTGAGGTCTTCGCATGTATCCCTGTGCATTGGGCTGGGTACTCATCAGAACTTAGGGTGATATACAATCTGTACAAAAAGCATACTGCAGTTATTCGAGCCGAACGACATGGGAGAGAAACTGGTATTCAGAAAGGTATAAATCAAGGCTGCAACTTATTACCCACACTCATCAATCTGTATATTGAACAAGCAATGAAGGACATAAGAGAACATGTTTGAGTAGGAGTAAAGATTCAAGGAGAAATCATTTCGATACTGAGATTTGCTGATGACATCGTCATCTTGGCCGATTCACCACAGGATTTGAATGAGATTTCAAATTGTATGGACTCGATCTTGAGAAAAGAATTCAGCCGCTTCGGTGGCACAGTCGGTAGCATGCTGAGCTTCCATGCCCAAGATCGCAGGTTCAAATCCGGCCGAAGTCGTCGGATTTTTTAAGAGCGTTAAAAATCTCTCATTATCCCTTACTTCGGAGGGGAAGTAAAGCCGGCGGTCCCATGTCATAGATTTATGGCATGTTAAAGAACCTTCCACTAATTACACCTGTGTGAAGCTAAATTGTATAGGTTTAGAATGTAAACAACGCTCTTAGGTTCCTACGTTCGTTGCCAAGAGCCGACTGCGGTGGCATCTGGTAGCTAAGTTCTGAACTAGTAGTCGTTGACGGTGGCGTTTGGCGGCAAAAGTAGGAACTATTTGAAAAATTCAAAAGTCTACAGCCCTTCCTTGAATAAAAAAAAACAGATAACACACACTAATACAACCATCACATTTAACACCGGTTATCAGACAGATTCTACACACACCCAAAGTACACGGGGCTATATGACCGCATTGTCGCAGCCCCTAAATTAAAGAACCAACCCACCAGAAAAGAATTCATGATGAAAACCAATAAATACGAAATGCAGTCAAAAGAAATCGGAAACTCCTATTGACGTCAATTTGGCAGGTGTAAAACTAAAGGAAGTAGGAGACTTCTGCTCCTTAGGAAGCAAAATAACCAGTGATGGATGAAGCAAGTTAGCTCAGGAAAGGAAAACATTTCTACAGAAAAGAAATTTGACATCGAATATAGATTTAGGTACTAGGAAATCATTTTTGGAAGCCTTTGTCAGGAGCGTCTTACTTTATGGAAGTGAAACTTGGACTATTGGAGCAGCAGAAAAGATGAGAATAAAAGCATTTGAAATGTGGTGTTACAGGAGAATAATGAAGATAGATGGGTAGATAAAATGACTAATGAAGAGGTATTAATACGAGTGGGAGAAGAGATGTTTCTGGCAATTGCTAATGAAGAGAAGAGATAGGTTGGTAGGACATGTACTAAGACACCCAGGAATAGCAAGCTTAGTT
The DNA here is from genome assembly GCA_946902985.2 of Meconema thalassinum. NCBI lineage: Eukaryota > Metazoa > Arthropoda > Insecta > Orthoptera > Tettigoniidae > Meconema > Meconema thalassinum. The sequence goes on along the minus strand of OX336391.1, from coordinate 43,208,130 downwards.
ACAAAAGGAAGGGTGCAGGACAAGAACTGTAGGGGTAGACCAAGGTTAGAATATGTTAAACAGATTGTCTGAGATCTAAGGTTTGGTAGCTATGTAGAGACGAAATGATTATAATAATAATAAGAAGAAGAATGATTGATTTTATGTCCCTTTTAACTACTCTGGCTTTTAGAGATACTGGGGTGCCGGAATTTTGCCCCAAAATATTACTACAAAGCATTTCAGCAAAAATATGCTTACAATGTGAGACTTTCAAAATTCAGGACATTTTAAGTATATTTAAATAATAAGGAAGTTCATTACTTTGCCTAAAATCAGTAAAAGTTTCGCTTTTTCAGGACGTATGGCAACCCTATATATAGTTCGTCTACTGTAAGTTTGGACTTATGACAGCTAAGGTTGCCAACTTTCATAAGTGAAGACTCAATTTATAACCTGTAGTCCATAACAAATATATACAGTACATGATTTAATCACATGTAAGTTTTTCAGGTTATTTTTTTTTGCTTGTCCCACTAATTGTGAATATATTGGCAACATAATTCTGTTGGCCAGACTGAAAAGTTGCATTATCGAACTGAACTCGTGGCATGGGTGGACGGTTGGTAATGGACACTTTACCGTGTTCGTCTGCCTGTGCAAATAACGTGATAATTATATTGAATAAAAATTATAATTGAATTACTCCAAGAACAAGCAGCAAAAATCAGCTTACGGATTTATTTTGCCAAAACAAAGTTTATGGCAGATATTAAAACTGCTCCGAATACACTCCGCATTGGTAATTGTAAGGTGTCCCAAGTGAAAGACTTCAAGTACTTAGGGGAATGGATCAATGAAACTGGCAACAAAAGAAAATCTATAGAAGCAAGACCACAGAAAATGGAAACTGCTTTCCATTTGACAAAACAAGTTTATAACAAAAAATGCCTCTCTTGGAATTGTAAAATTCAACATTATAAAACAGTAGTCTTACCCCTCTATGCTGCAGACACACTTAATCTACAACACAAAACACTGAGAAATCAATTGAAGATTAAGGAACGCTAAATCATGCGAAAAATTTTGGGGCCAAGAATCAAAGATGGAATTCACCTTCCGAAACCTAATGCTGACGTCTATTTAAAAATTACTAAAATCACAGACACAATCCGTATGAGAAGGATCCAATTAATGAGACATTTGGACAGAATAGACCCAACTAGGTTAACAAATAAAATCTATACGTTTTTGCAGAAAAAGGCAGCAAGGTCCAATTGGTACAAACAGGCAGAAAAGGACTTGGCTGAATTAGGTTTTCCCAATCTCAAGGATCGAGAGGAAATTAGGAAAATTACTCATACACGGGGTTTTGAGGAAGAAGAGAGAAGACCTACCAGACACGTCTGTTCGCAGTAACGAAGACTCGCTCAATCGTTGCGCATGAAGAGTTATTGGGCAAACAACAAGGCCAATAAGTGTTGATTCCGCGTGGTCCTAGGAGACCCATTCGCGCAGAAGAAGAATTGATAATATTGCGCAAAGTCGTCTGAAAGTATTATTTCCATTTGAATGCGTGTTCACTTTTTAGATAAATTTATAGTGGTTTTCTTAAATGTTGAGTAAATATGTAGCCTGAGAGGTCTCTAGGTCGGACATCTTTGTTTTGACTATTGAGTCGGAAGCTGATACGGAATTTCTTATTCAAGATTTTTATTTTATTTCTCTCTTTTTGAAGGTAAAGGAAAAGGCAGCTGAACTATTGATTTCTCCAAGGACATTGCCCTGGTGAATAGTATTCATATTTATTTGTGCAAAATATTAGGCCTAAAATATGAGTTGTTGTGTAGGCCTAAAAGTTAACTTACATGGTGAAATTCTTCGTACGTTTTATTTTAATATTTTAATATCAATCCAACAGGTCAGTTATCGTCTTAAGGACATCTTACACCAGCAGTTTCCATGAGCATTGAAATGATGAGCCTAAAAATAATTCCACTCTAACATTTAAGTCATCAGCTGCTGTTTCACAGGGTGCCCAATGATGCAACATTCTGTCAGCGAGTCGTCAGTGGGTTTTACGTGTGCTGTTAGAACGATAATTGATAAATGCCACAAAGAAACACAAGTTCCCTTTAAAAATGGCAATAAATTGATATTACGAGATGAATGTAGGTTTAGGCAACTCAAAACAGCTGTTCACTCTTTGATGCATGACGCAATACAGTGGCCATTGCTGGCTGCCATGTGGGTGATGGCTCATTGACTAGAATACACGTGGCACGGTGGATTGATCTATTCAGTAGGACTAACTGTTCCCTCGAAAGCTGTCAAAAAAGTGCTAACTTACAGTAGACGAACTATACACAGCACCTTCGTAGAACTCTTCTGTGTACTCCTTTCATCATAATGCTACTTCATCTTCAACAATTAAGGCTTCGTTAGTCTTACTCCTTATGATGTTCAGCATTTTCTCTCTTGTTCCAAATTGTTTCCGTATCTTGGCTTATGCCTATTCTTTCGCCATGTGTTCATCTATGTCTTTACACAGTGACAAGTATGAAAGAGTATTTGTTCCTTCATTGTTAAGAAAACCATTTTCCGATACCAACTTTCTGTTCATCCTCATTGCATTGCGTAGTACTGGGTTGGTACCTAATTTCAGGCCACGGCTGCTTCTACCGGAGATATTAAATTTTGAAACTTGTTCCTCATAGCCAATACCTTGTTTATTATATAGTTTGTTTGAGGTATACCGTATTTACTCGGCTATAAGACCACCTTTTTTTTTCTTCTAAAATTTTAGTTCCAAAATTGAGGGGGGGTTCTATAGACGCGAACTTCGCAAAAATTCATTATTTTGGGAAAGGGAGAAAGGAAAAATAAGCTATTTTATTTTCATGCTACATAGTACGATATGTTTAATCTAACTAAACAAGGCTTAAATCTATAATCAGCACATTATGAGACTGCCATAACCTCACTTTCCCGGCTATCCCCCAATGACTTTCACTACTATGCTTTGCTAAGCAAAAATCTTAGTATCATAGAAATAGAATTAAATGGCCGAGGTATCAGACATGGAAATGCAAACTTTATTTTTATTTGAACATCGGGAGGGAGAATGTATCAATTAGGGAATGAGTGATAACATCTCACTAACATTTGTAAACACAACCGAGCACGTATTATTCACATATTTCACATTAATATACCAATAACGTTTCACACAAACGCCGACGGTTATTGCAACAAAAGAAATGTGTTTAAAATAAAACTAAGTAGACTGTCGTAAACACAATCGAATCGCAACATAAATAATGCTAAACAGAAGAATGCCAGCAAGATGAAACCATAACTTTCATTGGCGGATGGCGCTTCTACTCGGCCAATAGTGTGGCATCTTCTATTGGATATCGGGTGAAGCTCATTGGCTACACAATTCGATATCCTGCCCAGTCGCGTACGCGGTACGCAAAATGGTGGTCATATCGTCTGAATAACAAACTACTATACCGTAACAAGAAAAATATTTTTGTCATAAAAGAGAATGAATTTCAGTTGTAATTATACAACTTTTTAATAATTCGTCAATTTCCAAGAATGTTGTATTTTGACTCTCAGGAGGGGGTACTATAAGGGATTTCCAAGAATATTTTATTTTGGCTCACGAAAATTAAGTTGGAGTACTAGAGGCGAGGGGGTCTTATAGCTGAGTAAGTACGGTATGTTTGGGGGGAGGGAATGCTAGGTTCCCTCCTCCAACCTCTCTCTATGACTAACACAACATTATAAAACACATAACATTCATCAACATATATGAAAACACTATATAGATAGTCCACATTCATATTAAATAATAATAATATGTTCTTCGTTGCTTTCTCTTAGCAACATTGTCGTATTCCTGACGAAGAAAGACATGGTTTCTTTCGAAATGCGTCGAATATTAATATAATAAAACACGGCATAAGCCCAAAATTCAACATTATGAATAGTAACACGGGCCGTGAAAGTCTAAATGACAATAATGTTATTCGTTTTACGTCCCTTTTAACTACTGTGGCATTTAGAGACGCCGGGGTGCCGAGATCTTTAACATGCCAATAAATCTACTGACACGGCTCCCTCGCATTTGCGCACAATCAAATGCCAACTGACTGAGCCGGGTTTCGATTCTGCAATTTTTACCTCAGCAGGCGAGAACTTTACCGCTGAGCCCAGTAGCCAGTCTCATATTAAATAAGAAGTGACATACTGGTCTAAATGATACATTTTATAGACTTATTTATTTAACGTATGGCTTTTAGTGCCGGGAGTGTCCGACGACATGTTTGGCTCGCCAGAGTTTGTAGCTGCTTCAATGGGGTGAGCTACAAGTTCCGTTCAATTTCAAGTAGTTCCAACTTTTGCTAACAGATATCACTGACACCTAGTGGTGAACGTTGGTACTTTGATAGAGCGTTTCAACAAAATCTAACCTGCAAATTTAGCTTCACACACGTTTAATTGGTGGAAGGTTCTTTTACATGCCATAAATCTATGACATGGGACCGCCGGCTTTACTTCCCCTCCGAAGGAAGGCATACTGATGGATTTTTAATGCTTTTAAAAATCCGACGACCTCGGCCGGGTTTGAACCCGCGATCTTGGGCATAGAAGCTCAGCATGCTACCGACTACGCCACCGTAGCCGCTTTATTTTATAGACTATATTTGAGTCTTATGAAAAGTTTTCTTTTACAATTGAAATGTTATCTAATTATGGGATCCCATTTGACATTAACTCTCCATTAGGCTACACCTTTAGGTTTTCGTAAGTCATATATAACTTAACTCACATTCACTAAGGCAAACCAACAGCACACCTACAAGTCACTGACAGAATGCCACATTATTGGGCACACTGGGGCTACCAGTCTCACATAATACAGCAGCTGACAAAAGCTATACAAGTGGAGTTATTTCAGGCTCGTTATGTCACAACTCCAGGAAAATGCTTACTAAGGTATGGTGTAAGATGTCCCAAGACGATATGATCATAACTTAAACACCAACCCTGGGGCTGTCAGGCCCGGAGGGTTAAAGTTAAACACCCTTCCTGTGCTCAAGATTGCAGGATCGAATCCTGGCGCAGTCAGCTGGCATTTGAGGGTGCTCAAATGCGAGGAAGTCGTGTCTCCAGATTTACTGGCGTGTTAAAGATCCCCTTCGGGGCAATATTCCAGCACCCTGGTGTGGCGTCTCTAAAATCTGCAGTAGTTAAAAGGGACGTAAAACCAATAACATTATTAAAGTTAAAAACTTGTTAAAATGTTTGCGCTGTTGGAATAAAATTTACTAAAATGTGCTTGTAATAGCCTCCTGTCTTAAATAGTGATTTCTTGGATTAAAATCGTGATAAGTGTTGTCTTCATGGTAGAACATCAAGTTTAGAAAATAGTCTTATACTTCTTCACGTTGAGCATTTAATGATAAATTATGATGTGAATTGTTGTTTATTAGGCTTTGAACAGTTTTTCACCTTAAGATGGGTTTGATTTATTCATGATGCTATGCAAGAGGTACTGATTTAATTTGGAAGGTCTGACACCACCTCGGTAAAAGGAGAACAACAAATGTTCATCTAGTAACCATGACAACACACCTTTGAGGGATTACTTTTCACTTGTCATTTCTCTCTGTAAAATATATTTTACATCTGGCTATTAGCATTAAAAATCCCTCAGTATGCCTTCCTTTGGAGGGGAAGTAAAGCCAGCGGGCCCATGTCATAGATTTATGGCATGTAAAAGAACCTTCCACTAATTGCAATTGTGTGAAGCTAAATTTGTAGGTTAGATTTGATTAATGCTCTATTAAGTTCCAACATTCGCCACCAGTGGCAGTGGCATCTAGTAGCCAAGTTTGCAGCTAGGTGTCGTTGATATTAGCATTTGGTAGAAAAAGTAGGAACTACTTGAAATTGATTGTCTGCAGTCCTTATCTGGATTACAGATAACACACACTAATACAGCCATCACAATTAACACTGGTTATCAGACAGATTCTACACACGGGACTACATGACCGCATTGTCACAGTCACTAAACTGAGGAACCAACCATCTGGTTATTACCTAAAGGCTGAAATTTCCATATACAGAGTCTCAGAGGGAAAGATTGATCACTGGGCAAAGCTGGGTACAGTTGCTAATCAAGAAATAATAACAAATAATAATTTACATGGCATTTTAATTTAATTTTACAGCTAATCGCTTGGTTTTCGCTGAAAAGCAAGCCAGGACAGATTTGTTCAGATCATGCTTATGTATGGTTTCTATTTCTAGTCATCAAACGTTTGTTCAAATCATCTCACCACAGACAAAAGACTACTAAAAATTGTTGGCAAAAACAGTTCTTTCCTGCTTACAATACTACACGAGGTGATGCATAACTGTTCAACTGTTTATACGGGATGAAAACATAAAGGGGAATAATTTTGGACAGTCAATATACAGTACAAGCTGTACCCGGCAAGCGTTGCAATGCCAATCAAAGAAAAATGTTCATGTTGTAATTTTGTTAGTTGAAGTGCTTTTGGGTACACATATTTTTCTTTTTCCATTAACTGTCTCTAAACTGTATGAAATACCCTCATTTGTTGAAATGATTCATGAGCCACCTATTGTAAAATGCTTTTACTAATTCAAAACCTTTCGAGGGCATGCGCAACAGCTGACCAAAGTTCATTTGTTGGAAGGACTCACGATGGTGGGAGCGGATGATCGGTACTATAAACCAATGTCTTCGGAAGGTGTTGGGGAAGGCAAAACGTACGGAGGAGCAGATTACGACGACGCTCATTACCATTGAAGCCGCAGTCAATTCTAGACCTATCTCACAAGGGGAAGATTCCACACCATTGACACCAGCACATTTCCTCATAGGAGAGAGTCTTCTGACAATACCATCTGGTATTCGTAGAATCAATCATGGTTCCGTATTGATTAAAAGTCAAATATTAAAGGGACAGGAATTCCGCCTGATCAATACACAATACACCATCTGGTTCAGAACCCACTACACGACACGACTTGGTAAAAGGGTTCAGAATGCATCAAAAGGTCGTGGATGACTTTTGGAAGAGATGGACATGGGAGTACCTCCTGGAACTGCGGACCTTCCACGAAGTGAGACAGCCAGCCAGGAAAATTGCTAAATTCAGACCGGGGGATATCGTTCTCCTGTACGACGATTCACGGCCGAGACTTGTCTAGAGGAGAGCCAGGATAGAAAGGCTACTACCAGGAAGAGATGGCAAGACACGGACATTGGTCCTCCGCACACCAGAGGGACTCGAGATCAGCCGTCTTTTCCAGCTGGTCACACCCTTGGAGGTGGACCAGGGTGGGAAGGATGTCGGGAACTAAGCTCTTCGTTTCGGTCAAGGACTTTGGACATTTGTATAAATGTCATAATGTATGTGACATATCTAGGTAGGCGTAGTTCTTTGCCAATAAACTGAAGATGGAGGTTTAGTGTGATAACATGACGAGTATTGTTATTCAAACAAATCCCCCTCAATGGGTGTGCACAACAGCTGGCCAAAGTTCATTTGTTGAAACGACTCCCACGCCACCTGAAGTGAAATGAATTTAATAATTCAAAACCTTTCGAGGGCGTGCACACGACAACTAACCAAAGTCCATTTGTATAAACGATTAGCTCGCCGTCACTCATTTGTTGATACTACTCGTGCACTACCTACTGTAAAATGGATTTACTATGTCAGAAACCTTCGCAGGAGTGTACTCAACAACTCACTAAAGTTTCATCGCAATCTGAGGAATGGTATATGAACGCATAAGAAACTTTTCTGAAATGATTCGCGCGCCGTCACTCATTTGTTGAAACTACTTGTGCACTACCTACTGTAAAATGGATTTACTATGTCAGAAACCTTTGCAGGAGTGTACACAACAACTCACTAAAGTTCCATCGCAATCTGAGGAACGGTATATGAACGCATAAGAAACTTTTCTGAAATGATTCATGTGCCGTCACTCATTTGTTGAAACTACACGTGCGCTACCTATTTTAAAATGGATTTATTCAGCCAGAAACTTTCCCTGGAGTGTACACAACAACTCATCCAAGTTTCATCGCAATCAGATGAATGGTATATGAACACTTAAAGGACACACATGCATACAAACTATCACGTACGGTAACATTCATTTTTATATATAGAGACGTCTACTGACAATCACTTTTCAGCACCAAGGCACTGGTCCAAGAAATTTAGTGAGTGAAGACCTTTATTCACAAATACATCAGTCTTTCTGCATACACCCCCTATTTATTTATTTATCGTATGGCTTTTAGTGCCGGGAGTGTCCGAGGACATGTTCGGCTCGCCTGAGTCTGTAGCTGCTTCCAGCGGATACCCTAAAGGGTGAGCTACACATTCCGTTCAATTTCAAGTAGTTCCAACTTTCGCCACCAGATATCAATGATACCTAGTGGTGAACGTTGGAACTTTGATAGAGCGTTCTGACGAAATCTAACCTAACAAATTTTGCTTTACACAAGTTTAGTCTGTGAAAGGATTTTTTACATGCCATAAATCTATGACATGGGACCGCCGGCTTTACTTCCCCTCCGAAGGAAGGCATACTGAAGGATTTTCAACGCTCTTAAAAAAATCCGACGACTTCGGCCGGGTTTGAACCCGCTATCTTGGGCATAGCAGTTCAGCATGCTACCGACTACGCCACCGAAGCCGCTATTATTGGTAGCAATTGCACAGGGGCGTAAAACACCTAACAAACGTGGGGCTCAAATTTAAAAACTACGGTTGCCTACCTACCTGGGAATGGTTTATTTAGTTTAAGGCTTTAAAGCTTAAAATAACATAGTAATGTAGTTAAATTAAACGTTTAAATTATACGCCAAATCAATACATAAACAAATATATATTTTAAATATTAGTACATGTTTCGACCTACATTGGGGTCATCCTCAGCCTAAAAAGAAAATCAATTAAGAATTGAAAACTAAAATGGCATATGTGCCTTAAATCTAAATTAAAATGAAAAATTAATGATGATAATTGTAATTGCATTCTATGGTAATGTAGGCCTAACGATATTTTTGAAAGAAACAAAGATGATTTTTATTCATTAAAATACAAAATACAATCAGAATATGAATATAAAACATAACATTTGTCAACGTCTAGTAAAAGGCTCGAACACTGACTGCCGTCGATCTTTGTTCACAAACTGTTGAGTAAGACACATGGCATCTAGCTTGTCAACCATTTTAGAGTAGGTGGCCAGTAGACAGCAATCTAATTTGTCCCGTTGTAGATCGGAGGTAGTCTTAAACCCTTCTCATCACTGATGCGGATGATAAGGGTAATAAAGTAATCATAAGAAATACCCTTGATTTGCACCGCAGTTCTTCAACAGCGTAGTATATTTACATTCAAATTAGCAATGTACTAATTTCATTTAACACCAAGAAATGGTTATCACCTACTAAACTCCAAAACGGGTCAGTTGTTCCAAACTCAAATACTTAACACAGTGAATGAAAATAATGCATCAAGAAACTCAAGTTATTTACATAATCTTTGCACTAGATGCATGATCATTTCTATCAAGCATGGGAACTACGGTACTGTTAACATTTATCTCTGCATTGCTTTGAAACTACAACAATATTATTCTAAACTTTAATATATTCACTGTAATAATAAAATATTCTCCCGTTCAGATTCCTAGATGATAGTTAATATGGTATATTACCAGAAGCATGTTTATTCCACTACTTAGCTTTGAAGAAGCTGAGAAGATCCATTTGAGAACTAGATTGTTTGATTTGTACAGTACTAAGTTCGGTAAATGTAGATAGCAGTTTGCAAGTAGGCTATACCTATGTAGCTACATTGACATCATACAAAGACAAGTAGTATTTGCCTTTCATCATTTGGATTTATTCATCTTTGTGATATTAATATCTTCTACAACAACAGTAGACTTTTATTCTGAAAACTGAGATCAAGCTGTAGAAATTGCCAAATGTTGGGCACATATGCCAGAGTGATCAAACCTACTGTCGACCAAAGTATTATGTGCACTCGAGTTTGAAGGTTGTTTGTGAAGTAACCAATAGACCTACATAAAATCCAATAACATCATCATTTTCGTCGTTCTATTCTACGTTAGCTCATGCAGGTTTGGAATTTTTAATTTATATTTTAATATTTTTTATCGCAGTTGGAACACAAAATGTGCCCGTTTTTAAGCGTGTTTCAACCATGCGTCACATTTAAGAACTATTATCTCAAAAGCCCGTCATCAGATCGAATGCAAATTTTAACACAATATACATTTGAATGTTGTATAACTGGTTTATTAATTTCAAAATTTTGTGTGTCCAAGAAACAAAGTTGTTATCATTTTTGTAAGGTAACTTTTTCTCGGCTCGGGGTGGTTGGAAAATATAGCTCTTGGTCGCGTTGTAATCCTTATACATCAATAAGTTATGCTGTATGACTGTGAAATACGTAAATTAATTCACTTAATTTATATCGGTTTGTATTTGTTCGTGGAAATAACACATGGTTCTCCAGCCAGCCGCTCCGGGGTAAGCTGTACAGCGTTGCTGAGATGGAGCCCACCACTGCCGAGCGAGGCGAGGTCGTATTTCCCCGTTCAAATATAAACCGATATAAAATAAGTGAATTAATTTACGTATTTTAAAGTCATACAGCATAACTTTTTGATGTATAAGGATTACAACGCGACCAAGAACTCCATATTCCAACCACCCCAAGCCGAGAAAACGTTACCTTACACAAATGATAACAACTTTGTTTCTTGGACACGCAAAATTTTGAAATTAATAAACCAGTTATACAACATTCAAATGTATATTGTGTTAAAATTTGCATTCGATCTGATGACGGGCTTTTGAGATAATAGTTCTTAAATGTGACACATGGATGAAACACGCTTAAAAACGGGCACTTTTTGTGTTCCAACTGCGATAAAAAATATTAAAATATAAACTAAAAATTCCAAACCTACATGAACTCACATAAAATAGAACGACGAAAATGATGATGTTATTGGATTTTATGTATGTCTATTGGTTACGTCAAAAACAACCTTCAAACTCGAGTACACATATTACTTTGGTCGACAGTAGTCACTGGTGACTATTGCCCTCATGCTGACACGCAGCTGAGCACAGGGCATCTCCACTGTGTTAGTCGCATCCCTTCCAGTATGTGGGCGTGTCTTGCAGAATAGCTGTGGTGTTACTCACAGCAGTAACTTGTGGAAGCACTCCCACTTCCTCCCAATTACAAATGTTTTTATAAAATTAATAGGGAATCTAGGAGTACTAAACCAATCTGATAATGGAAACATAAACAAAAACCGAAATATTTTATTTAGATTGTTCACAAACATACGTCACACTTGGTGTGATCTTTCGTGAAGCATTGTCTAATGAAATACTTCAATTGTCAATAGTAATCAAAATATTAAACCAGACCAGGCTTTCACTTACCAACACAGCAAATTGTATGAAATCATGCATCAAGTTTAATATACTTTTATATCTGGTGTTTAGCCTATTTTCATTTTATGAAAAAAAAAAAAGGCTTATGAGATCACCTTTTGTCCGTGTGTCCTGTCTGTGTGTGCGTGTGTGTCCCCCTAATAACTTCTAAACGGCTGGAGCGATTTCAATGAAACTGGATAAGGTCATAGCACCATTTCAGCCAACCCCGACCGTGCCCTTTAAATTGTATTACGTCTCACCAATCCAACATGGCGGCTGTGCGAAATATTTCACCGGCATTGAATATCTCCGAAACTATTATCGATATCACCCTGAAATTTTGTACGGTGATCAAGGGAACAACTAGAAGATCACCTATCAGACAAATGTAAACCTGGTAACTACAAAACCAACATGGCGGCCAAGCGAAGATGCGACTTTAAAATAGACGTTTCTCGCAATTTAACCAACCAAACGCAATGAAATTTGGTACAGTATATGTTTATACACATTGTAATGCACCGACATCTAATTTCGTTCAATTGTTTGCATAACCTCAAGATGGCGGCTGTGCGAAATATTTCACCGGCATTCTATATTTCCGAATCTATTACTGATATCACCCTGAAACTTTGTATGGAGATAAAGGGCACTACTAGAAATTCCTCTGTGAGACTTTCAGAAACCTGTTAACTATAAAACTAACATGGCGGCCAATTGAACTTGAAAGTTTTAAATAGACTTTTCTCGCGATGTAATCATCCAAACGCAATGAAGCTTGGTACAGCAAATGTTTATACACATTGTAATGCACTGGTATCTAATTTAGTTCAATTGTTTACATAACCTCAAGATGGCGGCTGTGCAAAATTTTAAAATTAAGTTTTTGTTTCTTGTGTCCTAATCATGCGATCGAAGTGAAAGTTTGAATAATGAAGCTACGCAATAATTTTTCTCTATGGTACTGTACCCATAAAAATCGAGAAGTCACTTGCTGGAAATCCAAAGCACAGCTGGATCGAGAATTATGAACGTTTCCGGCTAGACAAACCCTCAATATCCCACCAACAAGCACTTCGGGATTATACACAGTAGTATACGATCATGTTATGGATAAAACAAAAATACACTGGAGGTAGAGTGAGAAACTTACCTTACACTCGGGGTTGCATAGGAAGAAGGGCTCCTTACCTGCTCTAGGATTCTCCATAACACCATCTCTGCTTATAGTTAAAATAAGTCACTCGACACAGAACTTAGAAAACGAAATAAGTTTATTAATAAAAAATCCTAAAATATAAATAAATAAAAATTTCCTATAATAATAATAATAAATACATTAATTAATTAACACACACATACCTCCTCCATTCATGACACTGAAGTCCACACGACTTTCTACATATGCTGGTTACATTTTGGGTGGCCCCTGCCATTCACAGATCAATAACACAATTAGCGACTAAGTTATGGAGAGTCTGACATTCCTTTATAAACGTTTAACATAGCTACGTATGTCGTGAACTACACCTGCTTGCTGTCTCGGCGTTGTGACACGAATCATTCAGATCTCCCCTCGCTTAATCCACACCTGCACTCTTCCTTACCATTATATAATCGAGCCTGGGATATAGCGGGCTGCTTACTCGTCTGACACCTGCTCTCATAATCCCGTTTCATTTTTAACACGGCGAATACTGAAATATTTTTGTCTAATTGACAGATCGCATTCTCATTCATTCACACTTCAGAAAAACCTTCATAAATCCGTTGTTTCTTTACTAAATATACTCATACAATACCATTCTATTCCTAACACTACTTGCGTCATTTGCAACTGACGAAGTTCCATTCACACACACATCTCTTCACTAACTCACACTCTCGTCTCAAAAACATCCGCTCCCAAACACTCTAAAACATTTTAAACACGTGAAACAAATCATTATTATTATAAATAATAATTCCCTTAATTAAATAATTATTAATTGTTTATATACATTATTTATAATTGTCTATCACATCAAGTTTACTTGTTTAGTGTACTAGACTCGTTATTATTAACATTAGCTACATATTAATGTTCCCTCTCTTACTTTCTTTAAGAATGCTATACCATTTAGTCTTTATTAGGTTTCAAAGTCATCATCGGTCCAATATGACCAATCGATTAAGATAAGTTCATATGATTATTACTCATCTCCAGGTTTAATAAAGTTTTAATAATAGTTTAGTGAACGAAGATTAATTCCGTATCCCAAATATATTTCCGCCTACTCCAATTCTATCTTTCCCTCTATATCATGTATCTCCTTACACATCTGAGTTCTCATTAACTCTACTCAATATAACAATGCTTTAATCTTTACACAACAGTACTACAATGCAATAATACGGCAAACACCTTCGTATTTCAACAAATATATCATCGCAGTCTCCTATACTTCTGTATACGGCATTAACCCTCCTCGTATACTCAATAAACAATTCTTACAACCTCAATACAATTGTTCCTAACAATTCTCCAGTAGTACTTGCATTAATTCAACTTGCATTCACTATAGCGTTGCTCCATACAATTGCTTACATTGTCAACAGCTATCTGTTCTTATTACTTTATATTCGTTCTCAAAACGATCATAGAAGTTGCTTATGAAAGATCCGTAGGTTTACTCTATACAGTTACTTCGTTATCAATACTTTGTTACTAGACATGTAATATAAATACATTAATGCATTTCACCATACTGATCTTAACTTCAAAGTTACACGGTTGCAATATTACGTTCACAATATAACGTAACATTACGTTTTGTGTATAAATAACGACAAGTGTTATTTTAGTGTCCAATAAAAATCAATCACGACTGGAATAGACTATATCTGACTTCCCTGCTGTCGGATAAAATTATCTTCTAAGAAGATATGACTCAAATAATGTTTCATTTAATGAAAGAACAATGCTTTCCTTCAAATAAATGGGTTTGTCAACTACTGAATGTAACTCCATTCTATACTAAGAATGTCCATGAGTACATGACTTCATATCTTAATCGTGACGAATATTACTTGCCAGATCGACGAAGGTTCATAATATTAATGACATTTCACAATTTATCACAAGTAGCTTGCTTCCCCTGTACTAATATTTTCTTATTACAGTAAGATGCCCAACTCATTTTACCAAAATGAATTTAATAGACATCCAAGACAAAATTGTCTGAAATCCAAATTCAAAAAATCGAAAAACGTCGAATACTAATATCATAAAAATTTCAAATGCGGAAAATAAATTCCCAAACAAATAATTTCAGCAGTTCAGAAACTAAATCGTTGAACTTTCATGTAAAGATGACTGTAAACAATCATTCTACATGGTCTTGTAGAGTAAACGTATTAAATATCGAAGTGAAAATACATGCCGTAATGCAAATATGTTGCTCAAATGCCATCACAATACTGTAACTACATAATAATTCTTGTCACTTCTACCTTGTCTGAAGACCCCAGAAGCTCATATCAGGTATTAGGAAAATACCTAGATGTTTCATCTTCCCAAGAAGACACTGTTGAAACCAAATCCGCCTCCAGCAAAACAGCGACCTCGTATAAGGAAGGATTTCCTCTCCGGAAAACCCCCATCTCCACCGGACATCGAACTGCGTCCCTCTCTCAATCATGGATTTCAAGTTACAAGCTTTTGTTGGGCCTTCCCCTGACATCTTCTCTCCTCCTGATGATGAATATTCAATCGCCGACTCCATTCGAACTTCCAGATTATATTTGAGCAATATTGTCGATTTAATTCCATTGTTACAAATAAAATTTGTAAATTGTAGATCGAATCACAATCGTAGTTAGTAATGTTCATGTATGTAGATTAAGGCTGTATATTTTGCCTATTATAGCCTATCCCCCAGTTTGCCCAGTGAAATCTACCTCCGCCTTCCGGCGTGCCGAGAGGATTTTTTAAATTTCTTATGCTTCATCGACTTCAAGGCTGCTAATATACAAAGCTTAACAATCATCATAATGAGATGAAAAAAGAACCTTTCACTAACTACACGTGTGTGAAGCTAAATTAGTAGGTTAGATTTGATTAAAGGTACATTAGTTCCAACATTCGCCGCCCGATGCTGGTTGTGATGGCATCTAGTAGGCAAGTTCACAGATAGGTGTTATGGATGGTAGCATTTGGTAGCAAAAGTAGGAACCACTTAAAAATTGATCGTCTGCAGTCCTTCTACCTGAATCACAGATAACACACACTAATACAGCCATCACAATTAACACTGGTTATCAGACAAATTCTACACGCACCCAAAGTACACGGGGCTACATGACCGCGTGTCGCGGTGGACAGGTACAAGAGCGCACTTATAAAAGCCTGGTACGGAGACTTCTCTCCATCATAGGAAATCTGATTCATGTGAATAAACCAAACAAATTACCCAAATGGGTCAACAAAACAGAAATTCAGTTGTTATTTTAATATTAAATGGATTATAACTTAACTAGCCTATTTGATTTCAATAATGCTATCAATCAACAGAATTGCTCTTCAGTTGTTAGTTAGTTATTGTTGTTTTAAGGGGTGGAACTACGAGATCATCTGTCCCTACTCTTCAGTTGGTCAACTCAAAGAGTACCAAATTAGATTGGGTTCAAAGTGATGATTATTTTGTCAGCCTATTATCTGAAAGAAATGTTACATGAATTAGTTATACATTAACACACTTCTCTAACAAATGGTGGGGGTTTAGTTGGATGATATGTTTCGCAAAAGCAAGCATCATCAGATCCAATTATACAAAACAAAATAACTCTACAAAACACTACCAAACCCATAATGCCACCCACAATAAGTCACTATAATGGAACAAGTTAGACCTGAACCTTCTGATGGCATGGGCCAGGATTCTTTGTCAACCAGTGAGCACACACTTCGTCACGTGCTAGTTAGATGTTGCCAAGTAGTCATTATTCCCAGAACCTTGGCAGGGTACAGATGCTGTCGAGGCATGCGATGCAAGACGGAGCGGCTCTGTTCTTTGACAAGCACGGCAACAAGCTTGCTGTCAGTTCATTAACACATGCTTCCTTCTTTGAGTTGCGTTGCGCTGTTTTAATAACATTCCAAGTTTACCCATAATCGATTGCTTCATTGTTGTATCATAATTCATTATATCCTGGTGCAGCAGCAATAATTATAGGTGTGAGTTTAGTGAGTTGGATTGATTGTGGTTGACGTGGTTAAAATGTGCTTTTTAGAAACTTTTTATGTTTGAAATTATGCAATCCACTTCGAAAGGTGTACCCTGGAGACCTCTTAAGAAAGAATATACAATGTAGCTCTGTTTCTAAAGAAAATACAGAGAAATACAAGTTAGATTATAATATTGTTGTCGCAACTAGTGAGGCTACTGGTAAATTTTCCCCGTGTAATTTCCACTTTATACTCGTTTGCTCAACGTGTATTAAATAACATGAGAGCATTTCATTTGAGATACCAATGCTATGTCACTGAGAATACTTCTATTTGATACTTAACACTTGCATAACATAACCACGACGAGCAGCGAGCAGCTCCAAACAGCTGTTGCAGCAAAGAGGGGGAAATCGCGCGTGCGCCTAGTGATCCCTCCACTTCCCCTCCTTGACGAGACTCCGCCATGACAGGCCAGGTCTAACTTGCCATGCTATACCCTCCAAAAGCATGGAAAAAGCTTAAATAGTGCAGAAAGTACTGTTGATAAATACTAAAGCATTAAGCGCCCGAAGAAATAACAGTGGTATTTATTTTTAATATCAACAAGAGTGCAAGACTGAGAAATGGCAATCCGATCAACAGTCTCCCTCCACCAACTAATCACTGAAGGTGTAGCTACTATTGCTGTGATACACTTAAGCGTTCAGCCCCAAACAAGAATTGTAAACAAATATGTTGAAATGACCTACGAGTACTCTAATGAGATGAAGGCAAAAAGCTGGAACTGTAAAAAATAATACATAGGGAGGTGTGTGGTGTATCTCTGAAAGTTTGACCACTGGGAAATCTGAAATATTTCTAAAATTACTGCAAATGACCCTTTGGAAAATTTATTTGAAGATGGAGGGATGGGAGTTGTTCAGGCTATGGGAACCCATACTACAATCTCCTAGATCTGGAATATTATAGTAGTGTTTTTTGTTGTTGCTTTTTTTGTTGTGTTTGTTATGGAGTTACACACACTTCAGTTGCCAGAAGCTTCAATAAACAATGTAAATTCTCGCGAAAGTCTGTCTACTGCAATTATCTTTTGTACACATGAGTACCCTTCTGTATGATTCTATAAGTTTCCAAGGGCAATCGGGGCCAGTGCGGAGGCCCATGTGACGCATGCAGCCGCATGGGACGCTGGCACGGCTGGGGCGCCCCGCTGGTGGAGCCGGCATCATTTTTCGTTTGAAAATCATTTTGATTTTGCGGAGCTATAAAACTGAAATATAAACTATGGCACCTCGGAATATTTAAAAATATAAAGCATTAAATCTCAACATTGTATTGAGATATTAAATCCCAATATCATTTGGAATATTGGAATGGCAACATTGGTAATTGAAAACCAAATTTTAAACGCTACCGTATTGATACTGATTCAATTTTGAAAGACTTTGCCAAGCTTAAGGTGAGAAAAGTATGGTTTTGAAAGTTTGTTCATAATTTGTCAATGTTTCATTTAATGTAAATACAAAACACAATAATTTATTTTAATTTGTAATAAACAATAAAATTATTACATCCCATTACCGGTAATTAAAAGACGAATGAGTTTTTAAGAGAAGGGCGCCAAACCCTGATCTTGCATGTGCCAAACAAAACCTTGAACCGGCCCTGAGGGCAATGGGCATGATCTGTATCAAGCTGTAGAACTTACCCTCCTTAACATGTTCACTGCAGATTCACATAGTATGGCATACTCACCAAATCTACCCTCCTATGTAGACTAGAAGAGTAGCAAATGAACCAAATTAAAAAGATAATACGCCCCTGACCCACATGATAGGTATATATTGACATGAATCAAACCATGTTGAAATTTCTAAATCTTTATTGACTTACAGTAATTATACAATAGTACATTATGCAACGAGCCTATAATGGCTATAATTAAGACACGAGTATGTTTATAAAACGAGCTTTAGCGAGTTTTATAATTTCCATACGAGTGTCTTAATTACCATTATAAACGAGTTGCATACGACTGTTTATGTTCGACGATAATTATAACTTTATTACATGTTTTAACATAAATATTCATAAATATCTGTTCAGTAACTAGAATTTTGTGATCGGGTGGTGCGCTAGGTACCATATCTCCGTGTTCCAAGCTCTCTGGCCGACCGACGCATGCGCTCTGTGTGCTTCAATGCCATATGTGCAGATCATGAACCAGTATTCAGTAAAACTGTCACCGTAGTCGTTTGAAATCAACGCGCTGTATAAAATTGGATTTGGGTATATTGAGGTACAGTGCTATTTCTTGTCTCATATTCACCAGTTTATTTACGCGAACATATGGACGGTGCACTTTTGGTAATTTATATAGACATGTTGGATTTTGAGAGCATGCACGAAGGTATCCTTATCTAATTGGTCAAACAACTGTTTCTTGAGCTGTGATTGGTGGGAGAAACTGTTTCATAATGAAAAATAGTGTTATAATGACCATCATTATGATACAGTTTTCAGACACATAATAGTCGGGGTCGAACATAAATTGTATTAAAACACTAGCATTGCGATGCCATTCAAGGAAAGAAAGCGTTTGTGTAGTAATTTTGTTTGTTGAAATGCTTTTGGAAACAGTCTATATTTTGTATTTCCGTCTGGTGTGTACGAGTACATGAATAAATCAGAAGGCTTTCCGACACGTGAGCAGGCCACACACAGATGTCCATGTGAGAAGCATGGATTTTCCAAATTTAGTTCATACACTCATAGGGATTACCCCTGTGCTTTGTTGATGGTCATCGCAAATGCGAGTCTTACCGGAAACTGCAAGCGTTCAGAAATGCACAAAAACTGGCACTATGTATGAATTACACTCATTTTTTTTTGTAAAGTCTTATGAGCCACCTATTGTAAAATGGATTTACTAATTCAGAAACCCTCGCGAGCTTGCACAACAGCTGACCAAAGTGTATTTGTTGAAACGATTCGCACGCCATCTATTGTAAAATGGATATTCTAATTCAGATACCATAGCGCAAGTGCACACAACTCCTCACCAAAGTTCATTTGTTGAAACGATTTGTGCCCCAACACTCATTTGTTGAAATGACTCGTGCACCACCTATTGTAAAATGGATTTACTAATTCAGCAACATTTGCGGGGTTGCTCACAACAACTCACCCAACTTTCATTGCAATCGGATAAATGGTATATGAACGCTGATGGAATTTTGTTGAAACGATTCACGCACCATTACTTATTTGTTGAAACTACTTGTGCGCTATCTATGTAAAATGGATTTACTCATTCCAAAACCATCACGGAAGTGAGCACAACATCACACCAAAATTTCATTGCAATCAGATGAATGGTATATGAACGCATATGTGACTCTGTTGAAACGATTTGTGCATCGTAACTCATTTGTTGAAACTACTAATACCTATTGTAAAATGCATTTAATAATTCCGAAGTCCGGCTCCGTGGCTTAATGGTTAGCGCGCTAGGCTTTGGCCCTAAGTGCCCCGGGTTCGTTTCCCAGCCGAGCCATCAGGGATTTTAATTTCCTGGGGTTAATTCCCGTGGCTCGGGGACTGGATGTATGTGCCGTCTTCATCCCCACTTCATCCTCATTACGACGTGCATGGGCGTCAAATAGAAAGATAATTCGAACCTCAAGGGACCACTAAAGAAATTATATCAATACGGATTTTAATGGCGAATGTTTTCGCACTTTATAAAGAAATTTGAATTAAGAATGTTCTTTGAAAAGGGTAGAGAAAATATTCAAATTTTAAGTTTTCATCAAAGAACCTTTATTATACATAATATTACATAGGTTTTTAACAAGTAAAGTGCTTATATACTATGTATTATGTTAACGTAATGATTTACGTTCAACAAAGCAGATTAACAGACAACGGTACTGTATAATGACAGAATCGTGAATAACCTTAGCTCTGTACACACACTTCAAAACACAGGCAAAACCAAACTTCTAAACAACCACAAGCCTAATCAAACCACTCAGAATACTGCAGTACACAGCACGCACTACCAGACAGGAGTAAGGGATGACACTGTTATGAGTAGGGTTCGGGAGGTTAAGACTTAAAGAAGTATAAAATATGCAAGCAAATATGCCCTAAAAACTAGCTAAATATGACCTAAAAACTATAAAATATGACCTAAAAATCTATGAAATATGACATGAATTTCTGGGATAGGTAGAGTATCACTAACATACAGTAAACGTCTTAAGTGCCAAAACATGATCAGCGATAATACACCAGACACATTTAACCATACAAACTGACAGAGAGCCTCAGAACATTAAAATTTTCAACATTCATTCAGTATCATATACTTGACATGCCATTTCCTTGTCTGCTAATTGCTTCTGAGCTAAATATATCTACTGGAGTGACATCCTATTGGAAGAGAGAAGCACACTCTCATGTTCCGTGACGTCATATGTTCAGTGTCGCAATCTGACTTGTCCAGAAAGATGTGCTAAAAGACGTCCGTAGAGGAGCGCCTTCTTGGAATCAGGTCTTCTAAACCTGCTATCTGCCTGTTCTGGGAAAAGAAAGAAAAATATACTGTATCTACTACACTATTCGGAAAACCTGTGTTTGAAACTCGACGCAGATAATACGTACCTTGTTAACGACGCATAAATTAAAACAAAAATGCTGAAATTATAACCAAATATGACCTTACATCACTAAAATATGACCAAAACAATAAAAATGGCCAAAATATGCATTTATAGGCAACATCAAATTGCTTTAAACGTGATCAGGGACCCGTCATTCGAAGTTATTTTTCAGATTTCGGGTAAAATGTGCTCAGGAAAAAAATATGACTTTTCCTTAACATCCGAACCTTATTTATGAGTTATGAGATGTGGAGCGTTGCAAAACAATGGAGGGGGGGGAGCGATTGGGCATTGACCTCGGAAGGAGCGTCGCAGGCGTGTTGTTAGTCACGTGGGCAAAACAATCGAGTAGGGGACGCGTGCCAATGATACGTCGTTTTTCGGGAATTCTTGACCCAACTGTTTGGCTTCCAATCGACTTTTTGCACGTAAAAATTTCGAATTGTCCAAAATATAATTCGAATTAACCACGATTTTTTAGCATTGATTGTATATAAAATGCTAGGGACCAAGAGAAAAATTCGAATTAAAGAAGATTTTGAATTATAGAAGTTCAAATTAGCCACGTTCCATTATACAGTTGAACCTGCCCTAACGCACACCCTTATTCAGCGGACACCTGCCAATACGGACATTTTTCCTGGAACCGATTTTATTGTACATAAGACAAGTGTTAAATTAGCCTCATTTCAGCGGACACCTTGAAGTCTGGACAGCGGACATCACCATGTCTTGTCCACTTGACTTGAGCGGACACGTCACATGCTGCGGAACATTCTTTACACCGGACCATGTAATCCTTTCTTTTAAAACCATTCTGCAGACATACGGAAATCCCTCTTGAATGTCTGTACTACACCTATTTCGAGTCAAAGGGGAGAGAGAGTGAAATGCAGGCTACATCGCAACGCTGTAGTGGCCGTAAAGTTAATTATTCTGTACATTCCTCTTTCCAAACCTTTCGTTATGGTGTTCTACCTACTGGTGTGCATTTCGAGAATTCTAATTGTCCAGGATTGCTGCCAGTGTCCGTTTACTCACGAGTTACCTGGGGATTTACTTCCCTGCTTGCATCATTATATTCATAACTCAGATTGCCACCAATAAGTTCGAGCTCAGGTAGTCAACTTGAGAAGAAAAAGACTTGCAGTACATGCACTAATTAGTGAGACAGAAATACCATAGCATTTCAGTCGTCAAGAAAACATGAGTAACAAGGGACGAACGTGTTTAGACAAACTTGTTTCAGCGGACACCTCTCATAACGGACAGTTTCCCTCGGAACCGACGGTCTCCGCAGAAGGGAGGTTCGACTGTATTTTTATACTAATTCCGAAACCATAATGGAAGTGTCCACAACATCTCACCAAAATTTCATTGCAATGGGATGAATGGTATATGAGCACATATGGAACATATACACAAACTACCACGTAACAATCATTTTTATATACCAGGTTGATCAGCTGCCCCTAATAATATTATTTTATGCAGCCCAATGAACGCGTGTTATCAGGAAGGTCGATATTTCTCTGCTGCATCCCGTATGGTACTAATGCACTGCAAGCATTACTGAACACTATTATTTTTCCTGCGTAATAGTCTGTAGTCACATCGAGGGAAAACAAATAGTGTTCAGTATCGTTTCTGCCTAATCAATATAGTTTTTCTAATTTTTATATTACCTAATTGTACACGTTTCTGGCTTTTATAACACTTCTTCAGCAATGATGATAATCAATTTTACCCATTTCACATCACATTAGATACAAAAGCAATACAATAAAACAACCATTATTGGAAAAAGAAAGCGTTATAAGTTATAAGTAAAATGGGGTTATTCTAATTACAACTATTTTCCGTAGTAAAATTTGTCTATAAAATCTCCTTTTTGTAATTTAGATTTTTTTCTATATTTTTACAGAGTAGTTTCCGATGTCACATTTTCTTAGATATTGTCAACGTTATGCTCTATCAAAATGTAAAAGAAACATTTTAGAATATGTTCCTCTTGTTGAAATCTACATTATTAAATTTGTTTCTAGATCCAAACACACCACACACAAGGTTGAAAACTTACGTGGCCGAGTCCCAAGAAAACATTAGACCCATTCCAATGAGGTGTAATCAGAACATGGCCAAGATACCTACAGCCCAACACTGATCCATTTGTAGTACAGGTCTCCCATACAGAACTTGGTAATCCCACCTTCTAACTTAATGGCCAGCAATTTCCACATGTCCAAGCCACGGAAAAATCTTCCACAGAGATTTTGCACTTACAAGAAAACCTCATCAAAGATCAAAATATCGGAAGCCAAGACATAAAAGCAAACTCTTATACATTTGGACAGACCTCAAAATAGCATGTCATACTTATATGATACAAATCCTAAAACTTCCTTCAGATCCCAAGCTTACATGCATAAAATTAAATTAAATTAAATTTAAGAAATATAACTTCCAAGTTCACAGAACAAGCCCTTCTTTGTTCACAACAGCATAATCCCTAAAATTATAAAAGAGGCAACAACTCAACTATTCTGAAAACACTTTACTGCCAGCAGTGGCGTACCGACGCCCCCTCCCCCGCCTCCAGAGATAGTCCTCTACTTGAATCTTTAAATTGACACATCTATCACCTGTTTTACGCTATCGCTAGTCCTGCATATATTTTAAATGTGGTCACTTGGTAAATGTCCTGCACTCTACTCACAGCGAGACTCCTCCAGTGTTGGAGCAAGCCATGGATCGGTTTTGCTGTTGAAGTGTGCAATTAGTAACATTGTTCACGTCGCTTCGGGTTGCTTTAATTGTGTGTGCCCGTTTCGTTAAAGATAATTCACTACATGAGGAGTTTCTGCAATTCATTCCAATTAATGATACAGATAAAGTCATCAAGATGGGCAGATTTTGAGAGTCAATAGTAATTGCAGTAGGAACACGGAGAGCAAAACATTATTTTTCTCTCACATAATATCAGTATTATAAGCAACCACGTAACTATGACCATAATGATTCCACTGCATCGTTTCAGTCTTAATACTTAGTTACTGTTTTCCATATTTTTTAGATTTTTTTTTTTTTCATTTTTTTATTGTGTCGAAAAAATGAGACTTAAAATATTCTTCATGCAAAGAGAACGGTTATTTAATTGTTGTTTTTTATGAATATTAATCGAAATATCTTTTTAATTATGATGATGACTGCTGTTTAAAGGGGCGGAACAGCAAGGTCATCTGTCCCTTTAATAATGTACACAATTACCCTATTATATTAATGAAATTCCCCCAGAAGGAAATCTTGTGTATGCCACTGACTGCCAGGGACATGTAATCTAAACACTTCCTTACCATTTCAATTTACACTAGTATTTAATGGATTTCCACTGCACTCATCCTGTTGCAAGTCACAACTGTACCACAGCTCTACACTTGCTTTACAGTCACAAGTGTCTGCAGCTTGCACCGTCACTTCAGGTCCTATCAGAGTAACTTCTTGTGTGCTCCTGCTTGTCCCAGGTCCTCGCACGCATCTTCCACGAAGCATCGCTGCACCCAAGTTTCCACTACCTCGACACACTGCCTCCTCGCTGTCACCAAGTGCGCTCAGAACTGCTGAGTTGCTGCACTACGTCTCTGTATTATCACGAACTCACCGACTGACTACTTGCTCACTTCTGATTGACTCTGCTTGCTCTTAACTGAATGATTCCTGACTAGAACCACTCACTGACCTGGTCACCTCACTTGTACAGTATACTGGCAAGGAAAGGTCGAGGAATGTCTTGTCCTTCAGGTGAACTTTACTGTTGTCAAGAAGGCTGAAGGAGCTTAGTGTGGAATAAAGATGTCCCACAAAAATGCAAGGAAATGTTATACAGAAGCTACTATATCCCGATACTGACCTATGCTTCAGAAATTTGGATAATGAAGAAAAGAGACATAAGCAGAATACAGACAAGTGAAATGAAGTTCCTGCGAAGTAGGATTGGAGTAATAAGAAGAGACAGGCTGAGGAATGAAAAGGTCAGGGAAATAGTGAAAGAGGAGCCCTTGCAAGGTAGGATTGAGACATCAAGACTGAGGTAGTATGGACACTTAAAGAGAATGGAAGAGAAGAAGATTCCCAAGAGGATACATGAGATGCAGATGCAGAAGAAACGACCAAGGGGAAGACCAAGAGATAGATGGCTGAAAGGAGTGGAGGAATGTGTCAAGAAGAGAGGTGAGGACTGGACCAGAGTGACAACGGAGAGGTGGTGGGAAGAAAGGACTAAGTGGCGAGGCTTATGTTCCAAACAGACCCAGCCTGGGGCTGGAAACTGTACAAGATGATGATGAAGAAGGCTGAAGGATCCCAAATGTTCCAATTTCCCGGAAGTGCTGTCCTTTGATTCCCTCACTGTTGCTCTGCAGTCAACTTTGCTTGCCTCGCCAATGGCGTAATTGAAACTGTCCCCTTCACTCCATCCACCGGCCTTTGTGGCTTGCAGCCTCTGTTGAGAAATACCAACACGCCACAGTATCTTATCCCTAACCCTATAAAAACAGGAATAATAAAGGGAAGACCTTCATTGAATCTGCCAACAGAGGTTTCTTTCATTTATGCTCCCTTAGATGCCACCTGACTGTGCCAGGATACTAGAGCTCGAGTCAGCCAGGAAGGCGGTGCGCAGAACACAAAGCTACCATTACGTCATGCCTCACGTCCATCCCACCAATCACAGTGTCTGTCATGAGAATCTGAGCTAGTGTGTTGTCAGTAGTTATATCGTAATATTTAAAGATCCAGTGGAAGCGATTGTGTACATTTTGAGTGCTATGGAAGCAGAGGGAAGTAAACTACAGGTTGTGTATAGGCAAGCCCGAGAAATAAAGTGCTGGTCAAAGCAATAAGGACACCACCCATAAAATAACTTTTGCCACTTGCCTTCAATGTATTGGTAATGCGCTATTTTCGTAATTATTATTACAACCTGCAGTGAATGAGCAGGCGTTTAGTAAAAACACATGGATTTTGGTTGAAAAATACTAAAGTTATTGGCAATTTTTAAGTACCATATCGCACAAAAATTAACACTCGTATGCACGGAAACCCCCATCCTAAGAGAAAACGGGGGCACGTACACAGTTGAAATTTGGCATATCAATAAACCTCATAAAGACCTATCAAACGTGTAGTGTAACATTATTTAGGAAAAATGTGAGGATGAATTATTTGAAACTTTCAGGAAAAGTCCCAATTTTTTATGGTCTTTTTAAAATTTTATGTTTGTCACCAGCGCTCAAATGTTATCACAGCCTTCTTGATACACGTCTGTTTAGGCGGGTAATGATGTTTGGGAACAGCTGATTGGTTTGTTCACTGAGCACCTTGTGATATTTTTGAGGATAAATGCATACTTCGTCGAGTTCAGGATTTGTTGAAACAAAATGGGTCGTCGAAGTGTTCCACATGAAATAAAGTGGCAAATTGTAGGTAGGAAGAGACTCCCTAGGCCTTGCATACCCTAATACCGTCGGGGTCGGAAGAGAACAAGAGTTGACCAAGAGAGGACGACAGGAAAGACGACGGAGAGAAGTCCGGCACAAGTAAGAGGAAGCAATGCCGGACTCAGCCACAGCCTTATTGACTCTACGGTGCAGCGTGTTTCAGCATGCAGGAAAGCCAAAGGTGGCTAGCTTTGTACTAACATTGTAATGTATGTGAATTGATCACTTATTAATTTTGAAATGGAATGAATGACTTATGAACACATTTTTTTCCGTTTATGGGAGGTGTCCTTATTGTTTTGACTAGCACTGTAGTTTACAAAGTGTTCGAATACTTTGAAATTCTAAAGCTGCGTGAAAGGGACGGGCTCGATGAGCTAAGCGGCGGTGTTGCCACATCGCAGGAACTCATGGCAGCAGCCTGCGGTGTGGGGACTCGGACATGGTGCACCTGCTGCAACAGTGGACATGTATCTCTGTCTCTCTCTGCACAAATCCCAGAGAGCCGGCCGCCTTCCCGGCTGACGCGAGCTCTAGTCGGCATTCAAGGTCATATGAGGGGAGGGGTGGGGGCATGGTGGTGCAGTGGTCAAGCCACATGCCTCTCATTAACGTGGATCAGTTTTGATTCCCAGTCAGAGCATGTGAGATTTTCAAAGTGAAATATCATGTCTAGCAGCTTGGATTACACGTAAAAATAGAGGTCCCGTGGTTCATGATTGCGAACTTTAACTACAAGCTTCCTTCACATAAGAGGAGAGGCTCACCAATGCAATGCAAACTTGTACTAACTGACTTGTTAGGCTCAGCTGGGTTCTATTCAGTCTTTCTCAGGGTGCCATGCAGCAAGAACAAGGTGTGTTGAATACAGTCAGGCAAACTTGAAAGAATATTGCACTAATAATGACTTTCATATGGCCTCGGAAACTTTGTGAAACTATCTGAGTGATCTTCCCTTCAATTTTGATGTTCCATTTGCACTTCTTTCTAGCAAAGAAACTGGTGGGCAACCTATGGTTGAGATTTAATTGAATTGGTTTCATAGTCACCAAGCGGTGATTCGAGAGGTCTTTTACAAGACGACAATGTATGACTCAGAGTGTCATAGACCAACGTGAATTTAATTTGTATTGACGTGAAGAAATCCACGGTTCTAGCCCTTCAGGCAAGCAACTCAAAGTTGAAAACATAATAACCTTAGGCCTACCAAGCGACCGTTGCCCAGCCATTTGGCCTGCAGATATTGGGGTGACGCGTGGTAGGTGCACCCGGTCCCCTCGGCCATTAATCTTGGTTTTCGTGACCGGGGCGCTGCCTTACTGTCAGACAGCTACTCAATTGTCCTCACGAGGCTGAGTGCACCCCAGTGCAAGCCCTCGCGTCAGTTTCTAAAATCCCTGATGGAGCCGGGAATCGAACCCAGAGCCTCCGGGCGAGAGTCAGGCGCGCTACCCCAACACCACAGGGCCGACGTGTTGAAAACATCCTTTAATGTTATAGACTAAACCTTCCGTGAACACTATTCTTTCTGGTGCATTTGTAATTAATTTTCGTTGTCTTCTCCCCCTTTCCAAGCGTAAAGGACACACTAAACATTTCTTACGAGGTGCCGGCATGTTGACACGCCGTAGACGGATGATTGTTCACCTGAAACTTAACCATATCTGGTCAATTAGATTATCAGTTTGCCTTTTCTACCACTATGAGCGCTAGTGTGAGTCAATGCAGAGTTTCACTTAAGCCCTTATAACTACTTCCGGTGTGAAGATATTTTTCAAAAAATAAAAATAAAAACCCTGAGGGTATTGAACCAAGGAACACGTTAAAGAAACAATTATGTAAATAAGTTAATTTGGCCAGGATTTGAATAAAAAAAGAAAACATGTAATGAAACGGCGATTTTTGGCTGTTATTCCGGAACTGCATTGAAGCCAGAAGTGATTTTTCAAAATTTGGTTTCTTCGTTTGATAGAGCTCCCCAAGACACACAATTTGAAACCCTTCCGGGCCCTTTAGCCCTCAACATTTGGCACAATTGAGGAAATTGCTTAATGTTACGTTTTTGCTAAGATGGCGACCCCTACTTTGTTTGCTAAGAAATGTTTCCAACATTAAAAATGACAATATTTAAATAAATTGTTCCACCTGGTAGCCTAATTACAATAAATAAAATTAAGTTTGTGCCGCTTAAAAATAATATATAACATTTATGATCTCGTAAGTTGAGTGCAGCTGCAGTGGAAGGGCAACTGTAAAGAAAAGCAAAAATGCTAAATGAAGATCTTGTTTAATTTACCACTGGGCCTGGGTTTGTAAATAAAACCACAGGAAGATTTCCTTAAATAAAAACAAAATTGAATAAATTACGTAAGGCAAAATCAAAGGAGAAAAATCACAAAAATTAACCCTAGAACACAAACCCTAATTTGGTAGTACATTATCACAAACCCTCGTAAAATTTACTACTATTTATTTCCATGATGAATAAAATGTAATTGCACCCAAAATATAATATAAGAAGCACGTATTAACTTGTAAGTTATTTTACAGAGTGTCAACTCCTAGGTTTTCAAGTCCCTGGTGTCTCATTTACAGCAGTTAGTGCTAAGATTTGCTCTATGTTCCTTGCAATATGCGCGGTGACATTTGCTGCAGTATGTTGTCGTCATTCGCCTTTTCTGAGCAGGGCAGATGTGACAAACAGTTCTTACCAGTATGTATATGACAAGTTTTGCGGTTCTAAATACTTATTTCATTCAGAATAGTGCTGTAATTTAACTTTGTTACAGAACTTACCTTGCTAAGTTTAGCATACGTAGTCACAAATCGTCGTAAATTTTACGACGCAAGGGTCGGCAATTTGAAATCAACAGACTCACTCTAACAATGCATGCACACTGACGAAGCTCGCGGTATTGTAGGAAGCTACTGAGTAGGACAGCAACGTGGCGAGAAAAGCCTAGGAGATAGAGCCGTGTTGCCAAGTATACGTCGTAAAAATTACAAGGGTTTGTGTTCTAGGGTTAATTAAAACGGTCCCGGAGGCTTGTTAATCGTAACTCCATAGCAAATACAGAACCAAGACCGACGAAATCAAAGGAGCACAATAAGGAAGCATTAAGATAAAATGAGAAAGACAAAAATTACTCAAATTACTGAGACTATATTAAAAGAAAGAAAAAAAAGAATGCAAACATTGTGCAAGATTAAAATATTTACACAAAACTAAATTAAAAACATAAATCAAATAAAAATACAATCAACTAACTGTAAGTATAACCGAGATGTAGGGAAAACATGACCGTCTTCGAAACTGAAGTCACTAGGTAAGCAACATGCATGTTTAAATTTTGTCATGAAACATCATAGGAGGGTGGAAGGAGAAGGGGTGTACAGAGGAGGGGTGAGATGCAAAGTAGAAGAGGATAGGGGTATAACACAAAGTTATGCAATATGGTGCGAACAAAGAAATGTAAAATCGAAAAAACAAAAGAAAATAAAATACTCAAAATTACATTAAAATCACATCAAGCAATGAATAGAATAAAAATTGAAAGTATACTTGTATAATGGGCTTATCAAGAAATTATGTCGATCTTTCAAGACACATGACGCAGAGAGTAACTTAATGTGGATTAAGGAACTGTAAAAATCTCAGTAACCTCATCACATATACGGTACTCAACACAAGGGCACATACTGACGGGTAACATAACACAAGTTCAGTAATCCTGCGGATATTGTTCACACACTAAAGCTCAGTTGTGACCAATCAAACACAAAGAGATTGCCTCACACAAGGACATCTCTGTTTGTGGCACAAAAATGAGCAAAGAACATGAAAAAAACACCACATATAAGCCAACGAAAATACAGTAATACTTTCAAATCTTAGAGATTCCAAATTAACGACAATATGCAAAAACACAAACTTCACCATATGACATGACGTAGAAATGGAATGCGGACTCATGAACAAAGTTCAAAAATACGTGAAAACTCACACATAAAACAAGTCTTGGATAAAGTCATGAGGACGTTTTGGGAGAAGAACGATTCACGTGCTAAAATTGGTACAAAGAATCAGAACCTCAAAGTCAAAGGTTTAGCATTTGCTGACGACGTAGCGTTGTTTGCTGAATCAGAACAAGAAGCTTTTAACCAAATTGATCAGTTAAATGAAACGGCGGAAAAACCGGGCTTACAGATTTCATTGGTAAAAACAGAGATCAGAAATACACTAAGAAAATTATAAAAACAAATTATGGGAGCATCAGGGTCACTGACCGATTTAAATATCTTGGAGAAATAATTAGTAGCAATGGGACGGATAAATTGGCAATTGAGAACAAAAAAGGGAAATTGGAAAGATTACATTTTTGTACAAAAAATATATACAATAAAAAGAACCTGTCTATCAATGCAAAATTACGACATTTTAATACAGTTGTTAGACCAGTCATCTTGTACGGCATGGAAACTACAAATATAACCGGAATGGAGAATTTGCTCAAGATAGAAAGAAGAATTTTAAGAAGGATTTATGGTCCTAGGAAAACACATGAAGGTTATAGACTGAGATCCATTGCAGAAATTTATAGTAAAATCGATAACCTTGAAGTGATGATCAGAAAACGGCGACTTCAGTTCTACGGACATATGGTCCACATGGATTGCTCAAAGTTAAACAAACAAATTTTTGATAAAATCTGGAACTATAAAGGGCAAGGAGGCTATGTAAAACAAATGTAGAAGAACTTCTAAAATTCAAAATTACTGAAGAAGATTGTCTAAATCGAATCGAGTACACAAAAAAAAAAAATTGGCCTCAAAATTCTTGTCGGGGAAAAGAAGAATCTCAACAGAGGAGAATGGACTGCTGAAAGAAGAGCTGCGCAGTCGACCAGGATGAAAGACTTCTGGAAGAGAAAGAAGGAAACTAGACCTATAAAGAAGTGATATTTGCATGGTCCTTGTTGGCCTGTCCGCAGTATATATATATATAAAACAAATCAAAAAAGTAAAACACTTAAGTATAATAATTAAGAGCTGTACTTATATTAATGGTGAAATGTGCGGACCAACTGCCCGAATCACGTCTGTCTCATATGACGGTTTGTATCGTAAGAAAAAGCATAAGACGCACAGAGAAGACAGAAGCAGCGCAAATCTTAAATCCGTAGGCTAGGAGGAGTCAACAACATATTTCATCTCTCCCTAAAATATTGGCAGAGCCAATAGTAAAAAAGATTGCATGCAAACTGTAATACTGTCACTAACACCAGCCAATGAGAAAATTAAAGAAAATGTGCCAAAACATTGCAACACATGACCACAGAATTACACAAGTTAAAACAACCGTGCTTGCAAATACATGAAAACGTAGTAGCAAAATAGGTAGAAGCATAACAGAAACAATGTATAGGGTGTCGCAACATATCAATAATAATCAAATAGGCTCAAGTTAATTATTTCAAAATATTTTGAACTTAAATTAGTTCTCATCAGCAATATCACAGATAGTTACGAAACATATGAATAACACCGAATATCAAAATGGTGAAGTTGGCCTAAAAGGCCTTGAAGAATTAAACATGAAACCTTGAAGTTAAAACATTTGATGACTTTTGAATTAAACACTTCTCGATGATTCTTGATTTCACTTGAACCAGTAAACTGTTAAGAATGTTGAAACCATGAAGAACAGGGATGTAGAAAGCCAACCCAACCTACAAGCTGAAAATCAAAAGTATCTAATTGTTGCTGCCTTTTGAGACTCTGGTCACAAAGGTTCTGGGTTTGATTCTCAGCCCAGCCAAGAAATTTAATTCTGTTCTGAGAGTTGGAATGGGGCCCACTCAGACTTGTGAGGTAGAACTGAGAACAGGTGCTGTAGGTTTGATTTCTACCTCAACCATTCTAGAAGTGACTGTCTGTAGTTTCTCCAAATCTATTCCAGGAAAATGCTATGTTGGTACTAAATGTTTGGCGATGGCTGCCTCCTTCACAATCCTAGCCCCCAAGAACAACTGCACACACTACAGGAGTAATCACAATAGATCAGGTTATCAGAGAGATTCCACACACACACACCCAAGACATTGACCACAATTCCACAAGTCCCTAAATTAAATCAGCTCAGTTCCTTCTCTCTTGAGAGCCAGCAAGTTCCAGTAGCATTGCTGATGAACAGCATTAATGAATAGTTTTTCTTTTTTTGCCGTGTGGCCTCCTGAGAGGCCGAGTGCAGGTCTTTCTAGTCGACGCCCGTGGGCGAACTGTGCATCGGGATGAGAGGGAGTGGATGATGATGAATGAAACTGAACAAGGATGTGGAAGGAAGCGGCTGTGGCCAATCAGAAGGTACCGTCCCAAGATTTGCCTGGTGTTGAAAATGGGGAACCATGGAAAACCATTTCAAAGACGGCCGACGATGAGGCTCGAACCCACGCGTCTACCGAGTCAGCAGAGAGCTTGGCCCATGACCTAACACTGGGCTTTAGCCAGCGTAGCCACTGCTGTCGGTATTAATGAAGTAGAAGGCAATCTCCATTACAGAAAGCCCAGTGTTAGAGGAAGAGAGGGTGATCTCTGTTAGAGAAAGCCCAGTATTAGAGGAATAGAAGGTGATCTCCATTACAGAAAGCCCAGTGTTAGAGGAAGAGAGGGTGATCTCTGTTAGAGAAAGCCCAGTATTAGAGGAATAGAAGGTGATCTCCATTACAGAAAGCCCAGTATTAGAGGAATAGAAGGTGATCTCCATTACAGAAAGCCCAGTGTTAGAGGAAGAGAGGGTGATCTCTGTTAGAGAAAGCCCAGTGTTAGAGGAATGGTGATCTCCATTACAGAAAGCCCAGTATTAGAGGAATAGAAGGTGATCTCCATTACAGAAAGACCAGTATTAGAGGAATAGAAGGTGATCTCCATTACAGAAAGCCCAGTGTTAGAGGAAGAGAAGGTGATCTCTGTTAGAGAAAGCCCAGTATTAGAGGAATAGAAGGTGATCTCCATTACAGAAAGACCAGTATTAGAGGAATAGAAGGTGATCTCCATTACAGAAAGACCAGTATTAGAGGAATAGAAGGTGATCTCCTTTACAGAAAGCCCAGTGTTAGAGGAAGAGAAGGTGATCTCTGTTAGAGAAAGCCCAGTATTAGAGGAAGAGAAGGTGATCTCTGTTTGAGAAAGCCCAGTATTAGAGGAAGAGAAGGTGATCTCTGTTAGAGAAAGACCAGTATTAGAGGAAGAGAAGGTGATCTCCATTACAGAAAGACCAGTATTAGAGGAATAGAAGGTGATCTCCATTACAGAAAGACCAGTATTAGAGGAATAGAAGGTGATCTCCATTACAGAAAGCCCAGTGTTAGAGGAAGAGAAGGTGATCTCTGTTAGAGAAAGCCCAGTATTAGAGGAAGAGAAGGTGATCTCTGTTAGAGAAAGCCCAGTATTAGAGGAATAGAAGGTGATCTCCATTACAGAAAGACCAGTATTAGAGGAATAGAAGGTGATCTCCATTACAGAAAGCCCAGTGTTAGAGGAAGAGAAGGTGATCTCTGTTAGAGAAAGCCCAGTATTAGAGGAAGAGAAGGTGATCTCCATTACAGAAAGACCAGTATTAGAGGAATAGAAGGTGATCTCCATTACAGAAAGACCAGTATTAGAGGAATAGAAGGTGATCTCCATTACAGAAAGCCCAGTGTTAGAGGAAGAGAAGGTGATCTCTGTTAGAGAAAGCCCAGTATTAGAGGAAGAGAAGGTGATCTCTGTTAGAGAAAGCCCAGTATTAGAGGAAGAGAAGGTGATCTCTGTTAGAGAAAGCCCAGTATTAGAGGAAGAGAAGGTGATCTCTGTTAGAGAAAGACCAGTATTAGAGGAATAGAAGGTGATCTCTGTTAGAAAAAGACCAGTATTAGAGGAATAGAAGGTGATCTCCATTACAGGAAGACCAGTATTAGAGGAATAGAAGGTGATCTCCATTACAGAAAGCCCAGTGTTAGAGGAATAGAAGGTGATCTCTGTTAGAGAAAGACCAGTATTAGAGGAATAGAAGGTGATCTCCATTACAGAACAACCAGTATCAGAGGAAGAGAAGGTGATCTCCTTTGCAGAGAGACCAATATTAGAGGAAATATGGAATGTTTGATGTCAGTACTAACAGAAGATTGCTACCCTGAAGTATAGTACAGCTCCACAGCTGAGCAATCTGAATTCTGAATCCCAAGAGTGACAGTGGACATCGAGAGTGTGGTTTTACTCACTCCAGTAATACCCAGGGATGGCGCCTTGCTTTAATTTACTGAGTTGCTATTCAGTTCGTCAACACAAGTGTGCCCAATTAGATTGAGTGGGAAATAACAAATACTGTATTTTATCACCCTAACCTACATGAATTATTTACACACTTTTGTTCAAAAGGTGTGATAATTAAGCATGTAAATAATTCATGCAATATTTCTTTCAGATTAGGGTGATAACACATTTGTTATTTCCCCACTCATTCTAATTGGGCACCTTTGTGTTGACCAACTGAAGAGCAATTCTGTTAATAGAATACTTAGGCAACACTGAAAAGTGTCTTTTAATACTTCAACTTTGCTCCGCATTCCAGGGTACCTACCCCAATTCTAGACCCTAATAACAGTGGAAATGAGAGCCAGAGCAATGTCTGCTACCTCCTTCGCCATGGCATCGCCCCACCCAGGAGCTATCAGGTGGCAGCTGTTGCTATGGAATGTACTTGTTGTTTTGCTGCACCTATTAATTCATTTTAAGAGCTTGAGACACTGTTGTCATCAGTTCCAAGGGTGTGGGTTAAATTTTTACTTTATTGGTATATTGGCTTTCACGGCGAATGAATTATAACTCAGCAATTTTTCTAGGTTTGCGCCATGTCTTGCGTGGGGTTTAGCCTAGGAACACCAAGCTGGCTCATCAGCGGGCTCTTAGTTTCCGTGCCCAAACTCCCACAGGCTTTTGATAACGTTGATTGGACTAAATTGTTTGACATTTTGAAATCGATTGGAATAAAGTACAGGGATAGGAGGGTGATATACAATCTATACAGAAACCAGACAGCAGTCATTCGAGTTGAAGGACATGAGAGAGAAGCAGGTATTCAGAAAGGTGTAAGGCAAGGCTGCAACTTATCACCCATACTTTTCAATCTTTACATTGAACAAGCAATGAAGGAAATTAGAGAAAAATTTAAAGTGGGAGTGAAGATTCAAGGAGAAATAATTTCAACTCTGAGATTTGCTGATGACATAGTCATCTTGGCCGAGAAGCTTGAGGATTTGAATGAGTTTTTGAATGGTATGGACTCCGTCTTACAGAAAGAATTCATGATGAAAATTAATAAATGTAAAACAAAAATACTGGAATGCAGCCGAAATAAATCAGAAACCTCTATGGAGATCAAATTGACAGGTGAAAAGCTGAAGGAAGTAGAAGACTTCTGTTACTTAGGAAGTAGAATAACCAGTGATGGACGAAGCAAAGAGGATATAAAAAGTAGGTTTGCTAAGCCAAAGAAAGCATTTCTACAAAAAAGGAATCTGCTGACATCGAATATAGATTTAGGTATTAGGAAGTCATTTTTGAAAGCCTTTGTCTGGAGCGTGGTGCTTTATGGAAGTGAAACTTGGACTATTGGTGCAGCAGAAAAGAGGAGAATAGAAGCATTTGAAATGTGGTGTTACAGGAGAATGATGAAGATCAGATGGGTAGATAGGGTTACAAACAAAGAGGTATTAAGACGAGTGGGAGAGGAGAGATGTTTCTGGCGACTGCTAATGGAGAGAAGAGATAGGTTGGTAGGACACATACTAAGACACCCAGGAATAGCAAGCTTAGTTATGGAAGGAAGGGTCGAGGACAAGAACTGTAGGGGTAGACCAAGGTTAGAATATGTTAAACAGATTGCCTCAGATGTAGGGTGTGGTAGCTATGTAGAGATGAAACGATTAGCTCAGGACAGGGAGGCATGGAAAGCTGCATCAAACCAGTCAAAGACTGAAGACTCAAACAACAAGTCCCACAGGAGTAGCGAACTGGGAGGTTAAGGCTGCTTGAGCTTTTAGATCTCGCACTAAGGAGGCGTAAGTGGCTTCGGTGGCGTAGTTGGAAGCATGCCCAAGGTCGCGGGTTCAGACCCGGCAGAAGCCGTCGGATTTTTTAAGAGCGTTAAAAATCCCTCCTTGAGAAGGGAACTAAAGCCGGCGGTCCCATGTCATAGATTTATGGCATGTTAAAGAACCTTCCACTAATTAAACCTGTGCGAAGCTAAATTGTATAGGTTAAGAATGTGAACATCACTCTTAGATTTCCACATTTGTTGCCAAGAGCCGATTGTGGTGGCGTCTAGTAGCTAAGTTCTAAACTAGGCCTAGTAGTCATTGACGGTGGCGTTTGGTGGCAAAAGTAGGAACTATTTGAAAAATTCAAAGTTGCAGTCCTTACTTGAATTAAAAAACAGATAACACACACTAATACAGTCATCACAATTAACACCGGTTATCAGACAGATTCTACACACACCCAAAGTACACGGGGCTACATGACCACGTTGTCGCAGCCCCTAAACTGAGGAACCAACCAAAGAGGCGCAGGTGCGCTTCATAAACTGGAGGTAGCCCGCAGTTTGCTACTCCTGTTGAGGTCTGGGCATGGACACCAAGAGCCTGCTGATGAGACAGCTTGGTGTCCTAGGCGAAACCCCACACAAGACATGGCACAAACCTAGAAAAATTGCTGAGTTTTACTGTATTGGTGACATCTCTTCAAATGATGAATGGTTGACCTTAAGAAGAAAATAATCTACTTTTCAGTTGGTCAACATAAAAACTGTAACTTTATTCTCCTCAGTCAAAATGACCATGCGTGACCCATGAGGTAACTTTCATGACACAACCCCTGAAGGGTTCAAAATCTTGTTGAAGTTCAACAAAGATACACTGGAAATTACGAGGGCTGTTTTTTATGTAAGGGCCGTTTATTTTTTAAAAATTAACCGAACATTTTATTTTGAAACCACATTTATTTTTAGGTTTTACATACCTTCCTCTATTTTTCTACATAGTTGCCTTGTTTATTTAGGCACTTATCATACCTTAAAACTAAGTTCTGAAATCCCTCTGCATAAAAGTTTGCCGCCTGCTCTGACAACCAAGAATTCACGGCTGCTTTCACTTCTTCATCGTCGGTGAAGCGCTTCCCACCAAGATGACGAAGGATGATCCAAAACTTCCCACCCAAAAGAGTCAATCAGTTCCCGAGTCCGCGCAGCAGTGTGAGGTGTTGCCATGATCTTGCGCTGTGACGGTAAGGTGCGAAAATGGGTACGCGAGTTCAAAAGTGGCCGTGAAAATGTTCATTGCATCATCACCATACACCTCACAAAGCTGACATGTTTCTTGCACTCAAAAAACATATCACGGATTGTACGTCACATGCGGCGGGCGAATCAATAATCTTGAACATTGTAAAGATGCACAGTTCAGCATACAGGTTAGCTACACAGCTGCAACTGACGCCTGCTTGTTCGCAAAGGATGCCGGGAGGTGGTGCACACGCTTGTTGCGGCGTGCACACTAACTATGGGCTTTAAAGAAAAAACGGCCCTTACTTAAAAAACAGCCCTTGTACAGTAGGTTACTATAGCATTATAATATTCATAGCAGTTGTTAGACTGTATCCAATAGAGTCAAACCAGTCTACCTCATGCACATGAATTGTTACCACAAATTACTGCTTGTAAATTCATTGCACTCTTTGAATAAAAATAATAATTTTGACTGCTTCACTGTATTTTGTTAAATAAT
The DNA here is from genome assembly GCA_946902985.2 of Meconema thalassinum. Taxonomy (NCBI): domain Eukaryota; kingdom Metazoa; phylum Arthropoda; class Insecta; order Orthoptera; family Tettigoniidae; genus Meconema; species Meconema thalassinum. Next base: position 43,169,404 of record OX336391.1, on the reverse strand, counting down.
TACAGATCATGCACTGAAATTTCCATTTTCTCTGTTCCAGTCGTTCTGCGGTGGTACGTGGTAGAGTGGTTACGGCCATGGGTATGGGCCTCATGGGAGTTCGGGTTAGCACCAGTACCACTCTAGAAGGGTTCACCCTCACCCGGGAGGATGGCTGGTTTGATCTTCTGGTGAATGGAGGAGGTGCTGTCACACTGCAGTTTGGGCGAAGCCCATTCCGTCCTCAGAGCCATATCGTCAATGTGCCTTGGAATGAGGTAGCTTTTCTTTTCTCATAACTATTCATGCCATAAAAAGATTTTTTTAAAGTGAAATTTAAATACATAATTTGCAATTTATTATGAGGTATTGGTATTTGTTGGAACAGTTCACTATCCATAAATCATTTTGGATTATAGTTGACATATCAACAACAATGTCGTTGTGCCATTGTATTGTCACATGACAAGTTGTTGTTGAGAGAAATTTTGGAAATTAAAATTTCCTCTTCCTCATGCACAACTTCAGCTCAGTTTGAATCTCCTCGATGAGCTTCTTCTTGGTCTTTCCCTGGTACCGGTTTTAAGTATTCTTGGTCAGCCATGACTGCTTCTAATCCTGCACCAAAGTTATGTTCTTCTTCTCTATCACAACCTAAGAAAGGTTCTTTGTTTATTTGAAAACCAAAGAATGATTCTTATTATCATTCCCAGTTTCATTTTCCCCTGTTCTTCATTTTTCTCGATTGTGAGTTACATCGAAGAGTCCCTCTCACTTATGAGGTTCCAAGAGAAGTCTAAATTAATGAAGTTGATCTGATGTGTTATTCATGAAATGGGTTTCCAAAGTACTGTTCTACATTCTCTTGGAGTTGTCATCACCCTCAACAAATCTTACGTCCAATTAATTAGAAGCTTCTATTTATCCGGAAACCAAACACGATAACCCTTTGAATACTTGTAACATTGAAATTCCACTTCACCTTTCTGTTTCGAAGCTACTTTTTCCAAAGTAATTCACTTCCATTCACTTTTACTTCCAATTTGTTTTTCCAATAATTCTGTCCAGCATTTCACCCCAATTCTCGTTATCACCTTTGCACATGTACTCCTCTATAATTTTAGCATTTTAGGCCTCTGGATTTAGATAAAGATCATATCAAATCTTTGAAACACGTGAGTAAACTGTACAGTAACATCATTGTTATATGGTCTTCATTTGTCTATGTCAGCAGTGTCCAGAGTGCCTCACACGTGCAAAGTCGCACAGCTGCACACCTGTGAATGCACAGTGCAGAGTCGTGGTAGGAGTGGTCTATGGTCAGTCACGGTAGACAACGGTGCACGCGCGTTGTGGGAGGGACGTATCCTGCAATGCTACTTATGTCTTTCATTATCAATTCGTGATCTGCAATCTGTTAACAATTTTCGATATTAAAACGAAACAAACCGAGGTTCCGAGCAGGCATTTCAGATGAAAATTTAAGTTGTTTATGCTTGTCTGTAACACGTTCATTTGCGCCTAATTGTAACAAGATTGTTAACGCACACAAACAAGACGTATTGTGAATGAGAACAGCAATTAACATTATGTGTAACAGCCAACATGTACGGTGCTAGTTTTTAATTGGTGTGTGAAATTAGTTGTTCGTTTTTCATTGTATAAACATTAGGTATTTTGTCTTTCAGTAAAGCTGTTATTGTGTGATATTTGGCACAGCAGAAATATGTTGTCTTTTTTCTTTTTTCAAAAAAGGGAGACATGTACATGAATGACTATACATTTTGTTCATGAAACAGTCCAGAGTTAATGTGAGCATAATTTTGGAAGGAAACATTTTGCGGCTCTTTCCTAGTCCCTCCCTTCATATGACAAGCAATTTGATTAATGGAAAATAATATATAAATAATTCATGTTTTTGGGCTAATGCCGTGTGTATTTAGATTAGAACCATACGTTTCGGAGAAACCTTGCCTCCTTTTTCAATGGAATCAAACAAATAATATTTTATGAACAATATGTTCGGTGTTCTCGCCACGTTGCCTGCAAAATACATTCCTTACCTACAATTTGACTTCTGCACGTTTCTTAAACGAGGACACTCCCCCACCAAGCCATCTCAAAACAGTTACTTACATGATTCTCCAACATGTTGTGTAGAGTTAACTTCTTCAGAAGCATTGCCTTCCTTGTGCAGACCTTGTGATTGTTAATTTTTTTTTCATTTTGTCCAAGTGGTGAGTGCTGTGTCATGGCTTTTGGATAGTTTTCATTTACTCGGTAATATCGATAAAATTATATTCAACCGATTCTTTTGATCAATTTGGTGTTTAACTCGTACACTTGTGTATTACATACAAGCTTGAATATCGTTATAGAGTTCAAGTGATCATTATAGAAAATTTCCATATGTACTGTGTATCGTATTTAGTCTCAAAATCAAAAAGGTTGAAACCAAGGGCTTATGCTTGACATTAATGTAAAAGTTCCTTTTTCTTTTTATGCTGTAATATTTTTATTAACATGTACGGTACTTCATTTTGTGAACCTAGGTTGTCATCATCGATACGATTGTGATGGGAACGGGAGATGATAAGACTGTGCCGCCTGTCCCGCACTCGTGCGCAGCCCATGACTATGACTTGATGAAACCTGTTGTTCTTGCTACATGGAAACATGGATTCCAGGGAGCATGTCCGGATAAAAGTGCTATACTGGCAGAGTCTCAGGTAATATATGTCACTTATTGGTTTAGTCCCAATGAAGGTTCTTTATTTGTTGTATACATTGTTTATTGTGGAAAATATATCATAATTCACATTTCATTAATGAACAGTAGATTCCAGTAGTCTACTTGTATGGATAAAACATTTTGGAAAAAGTATTTTACTAATTAAACTAGCCCTCTCATGTGGAATCATTAGAGACTGAAATATCTACATTTAAACATATTGCTCTGATAAAATCATCCTTTCCTTTTTTATTTGAATCTTACAAAAACTGAAATTTGCACATTGTTTTCTTAATTATGAAGCTGACACAGATATAGTAATCAATGACAAAATCTATAAGATAAAGGATATACTGTAGATACCATACATGACAAATGGAGAGCTTCAAAAGTGTGGAATTGAAGTTGTAACTCCCTATGTGGGGTAAAAAACTCTGTATACCTATGACCATGAACTTTTGGATGGACAAAAATAAAGTGCAGACAAGGTTCAAAGAGTGGAAGATATAAAGTTCCAGGAATTTAATATAAAGATCACTGTGACCAAACTGCTAGTGATGGCAGTCAGGAGGGAACATAATCTAGCAGATCACCAGCTAGAGAGCCCGGCAGCATTATCTTGGTAATATAGTCTGGAGGGACAATGTAGCCACCAAAGAAGTTCTTAAATAGGTCCAGGATAGATCACACTTTAACCAGCAAGTAAGGACACTCCTATGGGACTTGAGTCTTCTAAAAGAAACTAAACTGGTTGTCATAGGAATGACTTGGAGTGGTCTAGTTAATGTGTGAGACTTGAAAATGAGATTGCTGTTGTGATTCCAACCCAAATCTCCTACATTTCTGGGCAGGTGCACTTAGCTGCTTACACTACAGTGACCCCATCATGATTAGACCTCATTTCCAAGTCTTAGCTGAAGTTGACATTGGGAGCAATTTCTTTGATATCCTTGAGATGACTGCAGTCTTATTTTCAAGAATTTACTGAACAGTTATGACTGTTCGAAGCAGAGTTAGTCTCGTTCTGTGTTTTAAAAATCCAACATCAGCCGTTCCCATTCCACTAAATTTGATACCACACTCAAGGAATAATAAAGGAATGTAGCTCCCTATCTTTAGGTGTGATGAAAAGTATATCTCTACAAGTACTTAACAGAAGAGCAAGATTTTTTTAAATGAATAGCCAATGACTAATGTCTCATATAAATTACTACCGTATTAAAGTTTATCACAATCTATTGTACTATTAATTTAATTATGACTTGAAAAAAAATTTATTCAAATTATAATATATTTCCATGTCAATATATTAATAAAAAGTATCAGGTTGAGGGAGTCTGGAGGATTCTCCCAAATGAAACTGTCTATCGTGAGATTGATCCAATCACCAGCACAATGAAGAAGAAAAGAATTTCATATTTTTTTTCCACATCTTACGGCTTCCAGAAAACAGAATTGTACGCCAACTGGTGATGAGAAATCTAGGAAAGAAAACTGGAGGTAAATGGATCCAAGAAATCCAACAAGATCTCAAAGCAGTTGGACTCGAGATAACAGATGCCGAGGAGAAAAATAAAATTAACACCATTCTTAAAACTCACAAATTTTCTGCAGAAATGACACATAGAAAGCCTATGGAGATTTCAGATGAGTTGAGAAAATCCCGATCTGAAAGAATGAAAAAGTACTGGAAAGAGCGCAGTACTACCTTCAAAGAAGAAGTGATTGTGGAACGACTCAAGTGGTACAATGTGACCAATCAAGATTAATAATAATAATAGCATGTAAATGGTACGCAATCACATGTCACTAAAATTATGTATCTGCCAATAGCCTGTATTTCTTACTTGTCCCAAACATGAGCTTTGGCTCAATGGGAACTACGTAAATAAGTAATTAAGTAAATACAAATTAAACATTAAAATTATGCAGGTCTCATGTCAAATTTGTTTTCAATGTTCCTAATTAAATACCCATTCTTAGTTTTTGAAATGCTGTGTAAACTGACTTAATTAATGTAATTTGATGTGAATTTGTAGGTTGTTCAAGAGAGTCTCCAGATTCCTGGAACAGGTTTGAACCTCGTCTATCACAGTTCAAGAGCAGCTGGTTACTTGTCAACCATCCAGTTGCAGCTGACACCCGAGAGCATACCTCCTTCTCTGAAACTCATTCACCTCCGCATCACCATCGAAGGCATTTTATTCGAGAAGACTTTTGAGGCTGATCCGGTCATTAAGTTCACTTATGCTTGGAATAGGCTCAATGTCTACAGGTAATACCTGTTTTTAATGATTATCTATTATTATTATTATCTATTAATGTGATGCTTAATTAGGAGCTGAAAATTACATTAAGTCCTTTCTCCTAATCTGATTTTAAATATAGTTATTTAGGTTATTGCGCCGTACATACTAATTTCTGACTATGGTAGCTACATGTGCTATGGCTCAAGGCATAAGGCAGGACTCTGTACATGAACAGCTTCCAACCCCACTATCAGGCATCCCTGAATTGGTTTTCCATTATTTCCAATGTTCAACTCTGGGCAAATGCTGGAACAGTCACGGCAGTTTCCTTCCAACCTCTTGCACAATTTAATTCATTTTATTTCTCATTAACTCCTCTCATGACTTGACATAATTTGTGGAGGAAGACCTCTTGAAAAAGTAGAAACTTTTGAATATCTTGGCACCATATTAAGTAGTGATGGGAAAATAGAGCAAGAAGTACTCAATAGAACTAAAAAAGCCATCTCAGCCTACTATCAGATGAATAATGCAATAGTAGGGAAGAATGAGATAAGCATCAAGACCAAAATGCAGATTTACAACACGGTTATGGCCCCGATCACCCTATATGGCACAGAGAGTTTAGCACTGCAAGACAAGCATCTCAGTGAGATCACTGCCACTGAAATGACGTGGGGAGGACTAGAAGGGATAGGATCCGGAATGAGAGAATCAGAGAAGAAGCAGGACAAAAGAAGGCGATAAGTATGGTGATTGAGGAACGTCAGTTGAAGTGGTATGGACATGTCAGGAGGATGGAACAAGAGAGAAAAGCGAAGCAGGTTTTTGAAATGCGAGTGGAAGGGAGAGGAGGAAGAGGAAGACCCCGTACCACTTGGGATGACAGAATTGAGAAAATCGGACAGAAGCGAGGGAAAACAATGCTGGAAATGAAGAGATTGTGTGAAAATAGATCGGAGTGGCAGAGATGGACAGAACGAGGCTACCCCGACGCTTGAAGGCACAAGGGATAAGAAGAAGAAGAAGAACTCTCATGAGGTTGGCGTCAGGAAGGACATCTGGCCATAAAAACCATTTGCGACATAGAAATTCTTTGCATCCCATCCCCAACCCTGTAGAAACAGGAATAATAAGTGGTTGACTGACATACTTATATTGGAGCAAAGTTTAGTGAACTTCATAAAGCTTGAGTCAAAATTTAATGGTCACATTGTTGACTGTGAAATCAGATTTTATTCACCCGGCAGTGGTCTGAGATTACTTACACTACAAAAATAACCATAAAATACAAACCAATAACGATAATCTAATTAATACATGAAATTTTTTCCAGTAGTATCGTTATATATTTATATCTTGTGCCGACTGAAGAGCTACAAATTAACAATTTTGTCCAGGCAACACTGAAAAAGTATGCCTTCAAATCTACACATTCCTGTACTTGTCGTTCTGCATCACGAGTCCAAAAGATTCAAGCTTCCATCTTTTAATGGTTAGCAGTAGGCCTACTTCTGTACTTTTACCTAGCCTATCCAACACCTCAGAATTTTACACTCTTAGCTGTTATGATGTGAAGAATGTATCGTGTCCGTTTGGCAGCAATTGGTGATCCTCTGCGTAGCGTGGAGTGACCCGCCAAACTGTTATTTGTAAATTCCAGTTTATAGCAAATTCACCACACTTTTACGATATAATTCATACTTCACGTAATTATACATAATCGTCGTATCCGGCCCTGGAGGTCCAATATGTTGGGGATGCAATTTCTCTGGTAGCATGTAAGTTAATAGGCCAGTATTGGTGGAGGTTCACGAGGTAAGGAATCAAATACTGAAACACAATTAATAATCAATGCATTGAACCAACTGTAGATATATTCACAACTATATACAACACTGAATAAGACATGTCTGTGATGCCACGGAAGCGTGCACGAGTACTCTGTAAGGTAATCACTCGCCAGCATTTCCATGTTCCATGTGTACCGACAATGTCAACAATAGCCATCTTCATTCATTGCTGCTGCCTTAGCAGGGCAGCCATCCCATAGCAACAGAATACTCTGATTGCGCACTGGGAGGGATAATTAACACAGTAAAATATACATATAAATAATCAAGAAGTCCAGTCACAACAAATGGTTAGCAGTACTTATATACTTTTACCTAGCCTATCCAACACCTCGGAATTTGACACTTTTTCTGTCCACGACATGCGAAACATTCACCGGGCACAGGGCCTGGGTTAAAGTCCACCCTTCCATACCATACAACAAAGATAAACAAATACATTTGTTTTCTAAAATAGTTCCTCCTGAGTTAACCTGTCTTTGATCCAAGTAGCTTCAGCATTTATGTGAATGATGTTTGTTACAGGCAACGCGTTTATGGTGTCACGACTGCAATGGTGAAAGTCGGTTATGAGTACAACGATTGTAAGGATATCATTTGGGACGTCCAGACAACAAAACTCAGTGGCCATGACATGGGCATTTCGGAAGTAGGCGGATGGAATTTGGATATTCATCACAGATACAACTTCCATGAAGGTAAAATAATACATCAACCTAATAAACATTTTTAGATTTCTTCTTAACTGAATCATTACAGTGACTGTTCAATGCATTATCAATTATTGTGTGTATAGGCTGTATTTGTGCATTATCCACACCTCCATTTTGAGGCTGTATGTCTATGTAACAGTTCCAGTTCATGAAATATCCAGAACATAGAAACAGATAATGTACCAGCCACTTACCATTGAACTTGGTCATGTACGATTGGAGATGTAATGTGTTATTAAGCCACGAGCCTGACATCTCAAAAAAAGTTGTTCCATTAAGAACCAAAATGCCTATTTCTTTTTCGTAGTGCACAAAGGTTGGTTGTAATCAAATCAACAGTTCAAATGATACACAATTTAAATTTTGGTCACATATCGCCAATAGTTGGTATCACTAATGTCCTAAAAATAACCATGGATCTCTGTGAGGATACAAGGACTGGTGACCTCTATGTTCTGCTCCTTAATACAAGAGGCATCATCATCATCATCATCATCAGCATGACTGTGAGAAATAGTTCATTTGTCATTTTTTAATCAGACAATTCACAAATGTACTCCTCAATTAAGGCTTTCACGGCTCAGTACACTGTATATGACATTATCAGCAATATCTCATATGGATATACTGTGCCAAGACAAACGGTACTGCAAAACGCACTCGTGTTTTAACTGCTCGAATGACCACTTTCATGGCAACATGTTTTCTTGATGAATGATAAAGCAGAAACAGAGTACTGAGGAGTACGACAATTGAAAATTCTTATCCTTGCACCAAGTAAGACAAAGGGTTGAACTGATTTCTGGCATCACTTCTGAATTGACTTGGTGGTCACTGGGCCAAATATGAGCAATTACTCGTTTCATGTTTAGTGTCAAAGGAGAAGTGAGAAAACTTAGACACTTCTAATTCTGGATTCTAAAAAGTCTAGTCTACATGGCTCAACGGGCAAGGTGTTTGCTTCACAACTGGAGGGTCCAGACTTGATTCCTGGCAGTGGCAGTGAATTCATAACTGTCTTTAAATTTCTAGGTGGCTTTGGGTTAGCCCTTAACAGATTCCCTCTGGAGGTAAAGGCTGGTCGAGGCACTGCCCTCATCACCAGTATAAGGAGCAAAGAAAATGTAGAACCTTACCCTCCACATTCCCTATCGATTAATAGACCAAGAAAGGGTGCTTTACTTTACCAGCCTACGGTTTATATGCAAAAATGTGATATTTTCAGTGGAACCATGCCAAGTGAAACTAATTGCATATTGTGTTTTGTTATTTATGATCAGATGTTTTTATAAAATACTCAAAAATAAGAAATAACACACATTCATATGAGTTCTCTGTCTTAAGTACTTTGAGTTAATAACGAGTGATCTTCAGTAGCAAGGCATTTTATGAACCTTTTAAAATTATTCTAGTGAGCATTTCTTGTATGTTTCAAGATAATATGCCCAATATATATGGTCTTTTTTGTTCCTTAGGCATCCTTCAGAAAGGTGATGGCTCCAACATATATCTGAAGCACAAGCCTAGAGTAATCCTGACAACAATGGGTGATGGCCACCAACGTCCTCTGGATTGCTTTGATTGTGATGGTCAGGCATCCAAACAGTGGTTATTGGCTCCAGTCGCCCTGGCATCCTCCCCCGATGGTTCCATATTTGTTGGTGACTTCAATCTCGTACGTCGCATCCTAGTGGATGGCACAGTTAGGACTATCGTTAGACTCAAGTAAGTTCATGGCATGGCTCCTTCATCTTGTTTCTTTAATCTTGTATGAAGAGAGATGAGGAAATATGTCAGTATAACTCCCTATTAATAATGCTCACTTTGTTTATCAAATGGCAAGGTAAGATTGCCATTTCCTAACTGAAAATTTAACATTGTATTATCAATACCGAAAAATGTATTTAAGTTGCTAAAGGGAGTTAAGTCTCTAAAGCCCTATTTAACTTTTAATATCTTCTCGTCAAAACATTATTTTAATGTTGCTAGATCTAGGAACAGATTTACAACCATGTGTATGGAATAGTAATTAATATCTGTTTGAGATACAATTGTCGCCGCCAGGTTAGAAACTAAGTATTGTTTACAGCTGAGTTGTACTTACATTGGCGCAATAATTCCGCCTTTACCCTGTTAGCCTAGGGTGACCAACTCTCCCGTATTTCCCGGAATCTCCCCTATTTTTTCACGATCTTCTGGTTCCCGTATTTTCTGTCTGTTTGCGGTGAAATTCTCCCAAATTTTTTTTCGGCAAGTAAAATCGTTCAGTTTCAATCATTTAAATTTTGCGCACACGGTCGAAACTCGTTTAAACGTTCGAGAGCAGATGCAATTGATTCTTTATCGAATTCTTTTATATTGATTATATCGTTTAGAAATGACCCACCAATGAGTTTAAATCACCTTGTCTGTTAAACCAATGAGCGCTTTCTTTCTTTCTTTCTTTCTTTCTTTCTTTCTTTCTTTCGTTCTTTGCATTGCTCAGCTAGTGGTGCTTTGGTTTCAGTGGTTTTTGGTTTTACTCTAAATCACCTGTGAGCTGTATAGGGGCAAGAGTTTATAATACGTTAATGGGCAGTGATGATGAAGCTAAAATGCCACCAAAAATCTGTTACGAAGTACGGTATATTTAGGTCTTCTCAAAGTATAAAATAAAGTTCTTTTTAATTTCTTTTTTTACAAACACTGCATTGCCTTTTTTCTTTTTCTGTGAAATTTAGCCGTGTTCTAAAGCTCCCTTATTTTTGATAAAGAATATAGAAATCTCCCTGATTTTCTTCAAAAATAGTTGGTCACCCTATTTTAACCAACAAATGCTATGATTAGCAAAGTCTAGCATCTTAAGCACATAAGAAGTAATAAAAAACTTTGTGATGTTTAGGAATAAATGTGAAAAATAGTGCATCTTGTAATAGCATTTCTAATAAAACTGCTATTAAAAATAAGTATTTTCCTACTTGCAGTGCTACTCGGGTATCGTACCGGTACCACTTGGCACTGAGTCCGCTGGATGGAGTGTTGTATATTTCTGATCCTGAGTCCCACCAAATCATAAGAGTGAGGAATGTTGAAGATTACTCAGACCCTGATCACAACTGGGAAACGGCTGTGGGATCTGGCGAGAGATGTCTTCCAGGGGACGAGGCACATTGTGGAGATGGAGCTCTTGCCAGGGATGCCAAGCTTGCGTATCCAAAAGGTGAGTCATATCCCAGTTAATAGCTTCCTTTTAATACTTGTTTATAAGAACTAATATGAGTTACATCACAACCTTCACAGTGGGAAGAGATTAACTCATGACAGTTGTAAGGTGACCTTTCTATTCCATGGAAATGATGCATATCCCACAAAGATCTCTTTTGATAAAATTAAAACATAAATTTAGCTCGTATCGGCCTAAAAATATTTTCTATTTTGAGTCATTCCATTATTCAAAATGTAACTCATTATTTCTCAGTGTTCTGTTTCGATGGTCATACTTTCATTCTCTTATCTTGTGCATGAGACAATGAATATCTTTGAACTGAACAATAAAGACACACGCATCAGAGTACGCCTTCCCTTTCTACAAGTGTTTGCAACATAAATTCCTTTTTCCACCTCCCAGTTTAAAATCCCTTTCATCAAATGTCTATTTCTCAAGAAATTTGGCCACTCTGTACGATGTGATGGGGGAGGGATTCTCTTTCTGCTGATAAAACCAGTCGCTTGCTACTATTTCATATCTCTCTCTCCCTAGTTAACAGCCGTGAGGCTGGTTGGCAGCTGCTCTCCATTCATCACGCCTCTCCGCCTTCCTTTTCAGGTTATAGTATGAAGCACAACTCGTATCTTCCAATGTTTGATTATGGTACTCCAATCTTGGTCTTCCCCTATAATTTCTGCCTTCCACTACTCCCTTGAATACTTTGTTCAACAGTCCATCCAAACTGAGTATATTTCATGTACTCCTACAATAACTGCAGTTCCAGATCAAAGATCTCTGAGACCATAACTTGATGAAGTTATGGTAGCACTCAGGGGCGTAAAACATGGGGTGGAAAGAGGGGGGGGGGTCATTGCCCCCCTTAAGTTTTAGGTGCAAGACAAAATTTTTAAGTAAAACTAGAAAAAGAAAGAAATGTACTGTAAGATAACCCAGAACTATTCTATAAATGATTTAATACTAAGTTAGGCAGAAAATCAGAAAAGCTACCTTGCCTTGCTTATTCGTAATTTCTTTTCTACCAAAAAGTCTGTTTTTCGTCCCTCCCCCGTTTCCCGCCGAGGAGCCAACTTAGCCAAGACGCTTTGAGCTTTGTCTCCTTACCTCGACAATTTGAAAAGGCGCATTTTTGAACTATTATTAGAAATTTTCTGAGCGCCAGTTAAAGATTGAGGTAAGTCTGTGTTCGGGTCTTTTGCTAGACGTTGACAAAAAAAGGTTTTGTGTTTTGCATTCACACTCCAATTGCATTTTGTATTTTTTAAATTAGAAATAATAAGCAGACCCGACCAGCGGTTGGAAACTGCTCAAGATGATGATGATGAATTAGAAATAATGAATAACAATCATCTTTGTTTTTTTAATATAGTGTTAGGCCTATATTACCGTTTTATTTAAAGTTTTAAACCCTTAAACTAAAAACAGAACATTCCCTGGTAGGCAGGTAACCGCAGTTTATAAATTTGACCCCCCCCCCCCCCCACGTTTGCGAGGAGTTTTACGCCCCTAGTAGAACTCCATACTGCTTCATAAGAAATGTATGTCTTAGAAAGTGTTCATCTCTCTCCATTGTGAAAGTTTCAATATGGCATTCATAGGTTCTATCATATCGTACCCTCGTAAGTGTAGCTAGATGAAATTAAATTTGTTTTGTAAAGCTTTAAGCATAAACCATGTCCTGATGAAGGAACTTTAAAGGAAAGAAAGTGCAGTGCTATAAATTACAAGCTGTGTTTGTTTTAGCACAGTTTGAAGTAGTGTTAAAAGCCATAAAAGTAATGCTATACAGATGTAATATGCAGAGTTAAAATTCCATGTTCAATTCCTGATCATGCCATGAGTCTTTAACTCTCAACTTTACTTCTATATGGGTTGTACTCACTTTAAACGTGACCCAACAGTTGAGAGTGTCATTGGTCAATTTGATGAATCAATTACGGTGAGTCAGTTGTGTCTTACAATATTGTTTGTTTTTTTTTTTTGTGGCAAAAGTGTTGCACCTAAGCTTTTTCCTATGACTAATATTTGCAAATTCTACTTTCTTTCATCTAGTTGATCTTTCAAACAAATTGATGGCAAATAAGAAAATTATCCTGGGGTTAATTAGAAAAACAGCCCCTTATGGAACCATTATAGGCAGGGGATGGGATATCAATACCCCTTGCATATACAACATCAGCAAAATTGAATTTCTGTTCTAGGTGTGGCAGTATCATCTGACAATGTGCTGTATTTTGCTGACGGTACGAATATTCGCATGGTTGACAGGGATGGTATAGTTACAACTGTAATCGGCAATCACATGCATAAGTCTCATTGGAAGCCTATTCCCTGTGAAGGAACCTTGAATGTTGAAGAGGTAATTTATCATTAATAATATGACTTTAAATTGTTAAAAGAAAAGTGTTTAAAAATATCATTCCCATACATTGATCTGTACTTTCTTATTGTAATGGTTTAACTATTTTGCAGGTTCACTTACGCTGGCCAACGGAACTAGCCATCAATCCTCTGGATAACTCTCTACACATTATTGACGACCACATGATTCTCCAACTTGCCCCCGATGGTCGTGTTAAAGTTGTGGCGGGACGGCCATTACACTGTCCATCTCCCGTCGGTGGGTACGACACAGAATTAGCGACACATGCTACTCTGGTAATGCCACAGAGCATTGCATTTGGCCCTTCTGGAGATTTATATGTGGCTGAAAGTGATTCACAAAGAATTAACAGAGTCCGTGTGATCGGAACAGATGGAAAGATCTCTCATTATGCTGGAGCAGAGTCTAAATGTAATTGCCTGGATCGTGGCTGTGATTGTTTTGAAGAGGACCATTTCCTAGCTTCCACTTCGAAGTTTAATACTATATCATCTGTGACAGTCACACCCGATGGAATCTTGCATATCTGTGATCAAGCCAATTATCGTATCCGTTCTGTTACTGCCAGTATACCAGACGCCAGTGTATCAAGAGAATATGAGATCTATTCTCCTGATACACAAGAGATTTATGTTTTTAATAGGTTTGGCCAACACATAATGACTCGTAACATTCTGACCGGAGAGACGAGTTACTTGTTTACGTACAATGTGAACACTAGCAATGGCAAACTGAGCACCGTCACAGATGCTGCAGGAAACAAGGTGTTCCTCCTCCGAGACTACTCGAGTCAAGTGAACTCCATCGAGAACACCAAGGGTCAGAAGTGCAGGCTGCGCATGTCTCGAATGAAGATGTTACATGAGCTAAGTACTCCAGATAACTACAATGTGACCTTCGACTACCACGGTCCGACAGGTCTCCTCAAAACGAAACTGGACAGTACGGGCAGGAGTTATGTGTACAACTATGACGAATTTGGCCGCCTCACATCAGCCATCACACCCACAGGCAAAGTGATCAGCCTCTCGTTTGATCTGAGTGTGAAGGGAGCAACAGTGAAAGTGACCCAGAACAACCGGAAGCCTGTCTCGATGCTCATCAAGGGATCCAGTGTCATTACCAAACTTGGTAAGTCGGCTTAACATTATTTTATACAGAGTGCAAGGGTAGATCATACTACCATGAGTGAGATAGCATGGGGGGAAAGGAGCACATAGGTGATGTCAAGGAATCACCCACAACTGAGAACCATATAGCAGGATAGAAATAGCCATTATGTTTTTTTTTTTTCACACTCCCTCCAGGCAAATGCCAGGACAGTACCTTATTTCAAGTCCAGGGGCACCTACCTCATCCCTGTCCCCTATATAGCTATACACACTACTACAGTCACCACAGAAATACAGGTTATCAGTTACATGGGGCTGATGACCAAGAAGTCCCAAGCCCCTTAGCAACGATATTTCCATGCTGTCCAGCAGTGAAAATAATAACTTGGATAGCTCTCTTATCAGCTTTCTGGGAGAGTCAGTGGCTAGCTGACCCAATGCCCAGTAAACTGAGAGCGATCAAGGGAACTACTCACGTGTAGCGGAGCTCTTTCCGGTCATGGAGGGAGTCCGTCATTTTGTGTAGGCTAAGGATAGATCATGCAAGATCCACCCACTCATACCTAATGAGAAGGGAAGACCCCCCCCACTTTGTTCCTGTGGAGCCGTATTCACCGTGGTCGACATTTTAACCAAGTGTGTGGATCTTGCTGGCTTACGAAGAAACCTTGGTTTGTAGATGACACTCAAACTTATATTAGCTGATGACGTGGTGGATGCTGATCGCATCATCCACTTTATGAGTGAGAGTGCGACAGGACCAGAAATCTAAATTTCCCAGTGTACATTTACTAAAAAACTTGTTCTTTAGTGAAAATTGAAATTTTTGTTTTCCATATTTTTTGTTAATTATAATTATTAGTTTTATTTAATCTTTTGTTTTATTATTTTTAGGTCTGTTTTTAAATTTTGGCTTACACCTAAAATTTTAAATATATATTCAAAATTTGCATAATTTAATCTGTGTTAAGAGGGGCAGATGACCTCGTAGTTCTGCCCCTTAAAACAACAATAACTAACTAGCTCTCTTATCCTGTTTCTCTTGTTATTTCAGTGTGCTTGCTCTTCAACCTGTTCTAAATTTAAATTTATCCATCTTCTTCATTACTCAGTGTCGCTTTAGCTCTTTCTTTTATCTTTTCTGGCTAAGATACCATCTGTTGAAGCTAGCTCACATGGACAGCCATGTTCAATTGCTGGCCACCCTCCTGACAAGACCAGGAGGTTGAAACGAGTTCATAGGCTATATATAGTATAGTAGAGCTCTTGATTGGATTGCTGGCATGAATGCTCAGGTGTCACTCTAGTTATTACCCTTTCACGAATTGATTGCCAGTGGTCGAGATGGGAACTATTCCTTGTTTACTTGTGTCACACGTCAGCCTGCTTCGTTGACAGGTACAGTTGTGCGAGTAGGATATGACTCAGCTCCAATAGTCTCAGTTATCGTTTGACTGTTCGTGATGACATGAGCTCCTGTGACGCGCAATGCTGCTTGTTCCCCGCTTCGCCCCGAGGGCTCATGCTACAATCAACAACAAACACTGGCGCAGCCAGGCTCAGCGGCAATCAAATGTTAAACGGGTAATAGTTAGTTATTGCTGTTTTAAGGGGTGGAACTACAAGGTCACCTGACCCTAAGGTGTCAATCTGTGGAGATTGTCCTTGTTTTACCGTCTCTCCCTCCACTTGCCCCTGCCTGTTATTGTGATTGGTTGTTTTACATATTTCTATCCTTCATTTTCTGCCTATTGATTGGTAGACTGATTGATTCATGCCTAAGGAGTGGCTTAACATAGATTTATTGATTAATCCAGCTGTATAAGCACTAGAATAGCTTTCCTCGGTGGGTAAGTGGTTATCATGTTGGACCACCAACCCCAAGCTTGCAGGTTCACTCCTAGCCGTGGTGATTTTTGAAAGGTGACAAAAGTCACGGTACGCATGTCATACGTTGTTGACATGTTAAAGAACCCATTTGAATCCAGTAGGCCATGTTCATAATGGCAAAATTAATCTCTGGATTTTCCGCCATCACAAAAAGTTCCTCCATTCTCAACTAGAAAGCGCTATAGTGTCGAGGAGCTTAGATATCTAACCTCCTTGACTTTCATAGCGCTCCAAGGAGCGATAAAATTCGACATGTATGCTGCCCTCTGGGTGTCAATTAACAAAGCTTGCACCCGGCACCCGAGGCCATACGATATTATTATTCTCTTTCTCCTCTTCTTCTTCTTCTTCATTTCCCGGTTTCAGTGATCTGGATCGGGGTGAATCAAGGACCTCCATACTTTTCTGTCTCTCCACCACTCTCGTCCCTCTTCCAGTACATCCTCCACTCTCACTCCTCTTTTCTCAACGCTCTCGCTCACTGCATCCATCCACCTCATCCTCGGCCTTCCCGTTACTTTCTCAGTAAATAATCGCTTCGGGACTCGGTCTTCTCCCATTCGTATCATATGTCCATACCATTTTAGCTTACTGAGCCGAGCACCGCACATTGGTTCTGGCCGATGGCAGTGTAGCCAGTGTAGCTCCGTGGGCTCACAGCGTAAGCACCGAGACGGTTCCCTACACCGTACTGTCCGATCTGGATCCTGTATTAAGGAAAAGGAGAGTTAACGGAGCTGATGTCCAAATGTTAAAAGCTATGTACAAATATTGTGTGAGTAGCGTGAAGACCAGTATAGGAAAAACAGAATGGTTTAAAGTGGAAACAGGTCTCCGACAGGGAAGTGTATTGTCCCCCTTACTATTCATCATAGTCATGGATGAAATTCACAAGAATGTTAAACAGAGATTGGGACAAGAGGCAACAAAGGCCATGCTGTTTGCAGATGATATAGTGATATGGGGCGAGGATGAAAAGGAAGTACAAAAACAACTAGATGTATGGAATCAAGAAATAGAGAAATATGGGATGAAAGTAAGCACAGAGAAGAGTAAGACAATGGTAATGTCAAGAGGAAGGAAGGAAGGAAGAGGAAAGATAGAATTGAATGGGAAAATTTTAGAAGTGGTTAAAAGTTTCAAGTACTTGGGAAGTGTGATCACAGAAGATGGAAGGATAACTGAGGAAATTGGAAAGAGAATACAACAAGCGAACAGTTTTTACCAGAGCATAAGGGGTATTCTGTGGAACCGAGATGTCCCAAAGAAATGTAAAAATGTATTATATTCAACCTACTACAGACCCATACTAACATATGCAGCTGGAGCGTGGACTACTACAAAAAGAGAGGAGAGTAGAATACAAGCCGCGGAGATGAAATTCCTTAGAGGTATTGTAATCTGTCAATTCTAGCCACAAGATGGCTTCACCCAGAGAAGCCATTTGTAACTTTGAAGATACAAAAATTAAATAAAAATGAATATTCTGCCTCATAAATGGCCTTTCTTTAAAATTTAAACAAACTGACATAATTAGTACTGTAATTGAACAAATCCACCTTATCGAAACTCTTCTCATCTCCGGGCGTGTGCAGATATTCTGAAAGGACTGGCTCGTACATAGGCCTTACCAAAACCTCCTATAAATTAATAAAGATGAAGGAAGGTTTACATGCATCTAACTAAAAAGAAACTATCCAATTTAAATTTACTTTATATTCTGAAGCTGCATCATGCAAGAAATTGATTAATATAAGAAAAAGAGTGACACACAAGAAATGCAATTAAAACTATATAATATAATAATATAATAATAATAATAATAATAATAATAATAATAATAATAATAATAATAATAATATTTAGGCCTTTAAAGATTTATTATTTGTTTTCACATTACCGGTAATGCCGTCGTCTGCCGTATATTTCTAGTTTCGTCACCACTTTGAAGCTGGTCAGCCATGCCATTATGGTTTACCGCCATAAAGGTCTTCTTCAACTTAGCACAGTTATTAGGCCTACTGTCATTGTGGCATAACAGCCAGAACCCAATCACCTGGTGCCCTCCATACTAAAACAAATCGGAGTCTTCAAGCTTTTTTCTTTCCGTATAAACACGAAGCACTCAGCTTACGACAGACACGCACCAGTCATCTCAATGTCCAGAGAGACAATCACTTCCGCAGTGCATCCAGTAGCTTGCTACCACACGTCTGAAACCCACAGCTCCTTCCAGGAAGTCTTATTGTCATACGCCTGCTTGTCCATTCCACTCCTAGCAAGGCCCCCTGGCTGCTTCCTCCTCACCCTCCCCGGGGTAAGCGAGCATACCTGCTCGAGACAATAGTGTCCATAAATGCTGCCTCCTGTACGTGTGACCAAAACATGAACCTGACTCCTGGTTCAGTGGTCCGAACAATATTAATAAACTTTCTTAGACAACATATGATTAGAGCTAGCTTCAGAATCTTGTCAAAAGTGACCTAAAATACATTGAATAATTAATAATAAAAAGCATTCGTATATGATAATAGTAATAATAATAATAATGACACTGCGTCTACTGCAGACGTGTCCAATGCAATTGAACACGTTGCCAACACGATAACATGATATAAAGAAATAACAAACCTACTAGCCTACATTAAAACTGTCATGGGGGACTCATAAAATATAGGTTACAGAACGCCCCCTTGCTTTTCATTCATTTGGTCCTATACCATAGAATAAAAAGCAATCCTTTTAGGCATGACTTCCCTTCCAAAATCCTAACTCCTTCCTCCCACAAATATATACACAATCAACAGGGCTACTAGGATATGTACATCCTCAGATTGGAAATATTGTAAATCCCTAGCACCCTGCCGTCCTTTGTAAGGAGCTCGTACGCACAGGCCCCTAATTTCCGTGCAATTTCATACGGTCCTTCATACAAATGAAAACATTTACTCACCAATTTCTGGTCTGCGGACAAAACATGAGGCACCCTCAAAAGCACAAGGTCACCTACATCTAACCTATCTCCTGCCCGCTTCCCTTGCTGCTTCTGCCGTTCCTTACCCCCAAATCTCTGAACTAAATCCTCAGTAGTTTCCGGTCGCTGATGATCCGGCGCAATGCGTTTATTAGCTTGTCTTGCATCCAAACATAGCTTAACTGACCCATCCTTCTTAATCACTACTACCAACGGATTGACATACTGGCTCCTACTGAATTCGATCACCTCATCGTCTAGCATCTGCGAAATGACATCATCTACTGCTTTGACATGGGCGTGTGGTATCGGGTATCTAACACCATTAAAACTAGACCTATCGGTGATCTCGAAACTATGCTCGTACACATGTGTCCTACCAGGTTTGTCAGAGAACACCTCACTGTGCTCTCTCAAGACTTCTAACAACTGAGCCTTCTGCTCTACCTCCAACATGGTATCTTCCACAACACTTGAAAATTCGCCTTCACGCTCCTCTTCCACTACCATACTACAACTTTGAATATCCTCTGATACCATGTCGCTACTAACCTCACTGACTTCTTCCTCTTCATTTAAAACCTGGACACACACTGATATACTCACAAAGGTTCCCGAGTCCACCTGATAACTCAGACTAATCGTATCAAAATTCTCACCCCACTTGAATCTCACCTTAGATTCGCCATAATCAAGCTTACACATCTGACTGCTTAGCCAATCCGCACCCAATATGACAGGATACACTAAATTCGCGACCACTAGAAAACTCTGACGACCACATTTCTCATCAATGTACATAGGTGCGACAACCTGTCTACGCACTCTCTGTGACTTAGTCCCAACAGCAGACAATATAAATATATTGGACACAGGAATCTCCTCTATGACTTCTCCTTTACTCTTAACCTCATCATAAAAGCCTGCCTTAATGCAAGAACACATGCTCCCTGAGTCCAATAAGGCATCGACGACTTGACCCCATATCTTCACCTTAATCACAGGACTGATCAACGTAGGCTCACATCTCTCCTGCATAACCTCAACCTGGTCATCTAACAATTCCTTTCTAACATCAAGGTCGTATTCTATCTTCTTCAACACATGAACTGGAATACTGGGATGGGACCCTCTATCTGACCGTCTTAAAGAGCCCTGTTCCCGTTTAAATTACTCGGCTGTGCTGGCTGTCTCTCTTCTTCACGCCCCCTATTCTCTAACTGCCTTTGTTCCCCAGGTCCCCGATTTTCTGCCTGCCTCTGTTCTCCGCGCCCCCTATTCCGAAAATTCCCTTGGTCACCCCTATCCCTATTTACCAAATTTCCTCTATCATTCCTCACAAAGTTACCTGGCCTATCAATATTCCTACGCTCATAATGCCTATTCCCTTCCTCCTGATACCCCTGATCGTAATTTCCTTCCCTTTCCTGTTCTTGCCTTTTGCCTCCCATTCTACCCAAAGTATCAAACCTTTCTAACACACGTTCCATGTCCTTAATCGTATTTACATCCTGCATGACTACGGCCATCTTCACCTCATCAGAAAAATGACGGGCCATACGCCTAACAATATCACCTTCAGAAGAACTAGTGTCTAAATTCTGACTGATAAGGACATGTGTGAGGAAATACTCCGTCATGCTCACCCCCTGATTCGACTGATACCTCCCAAAAGAAATCTTGTCTCTTTCTCTTCCTTTAGTCTGTTCGTTCCAGAACTTTCCCTCAAACTTCTGCTTAAAATCTTCCAATCCCTGAAAACCTCCCCTAAAAACTTGATACCAAGATTTAGCCTCCCCCACAAAAGCTAATGATATGATTTCCTCAACAATATCCCAGTCTAAAGTCCCATCTTCTAACACTTTCGAAAACCTCTTCTGAACAACTTTAACAAACTCCATAGGGTTAAACTGCCTTCCACTAAATTTAGGTAAGTCAGATTCCCTATAGAAGTTACTGTCCTACAGAGTGATTACAATTTTCCTTATTTGACTTGGCCTGATTCAGCTCTCTTCTTAATTTCAAATTTTCGCTCTCATTAAAGGATTTCAGTTCACTAATCTCCCTTTTTACACTCTTATCTACCATCGTTACTCTGGCTGAAGAAACCGCTAGCTCCTGTTCGAAAGACACCTGCTTATTTCTAATCTCAGTTATATCCTTCATTTCTTCCTCTACAATTATCAACCTCTCACTAACTTCTTTCTTGACAATGGCTACCTCATTACTCACCTCGCCTATCTGCTTATCAATAGTATCCATAATGCCCTGCCTCTGTAAGCTCATCTTCTCCTCAACTTGCTCGAATCTTTTATCTACCATCTCAATTCTACTGGCAATTTCCTGACGAATTTCCTTATAGCCTTTACTCATACTTTCTACAATCTTATTAATTTTGCTCTCTAAATCCGTACTTTGAATGTCTATCTTAGTACTAAATTCACTACTTTGATTATTAATTTGAGTACTTAAATCACTACTCTGAGTATCCATTTTATTACTTAAATCACTTAGTTTACTACTGAATTTTGACATCATCTGCTCCATTAACTTGATCATCTGTGAGTTTTCCCCCAGCCCTACATTTTCCTCGTCACTATTCACTCCCATTCCTAACTCCTTGCCAGTTGCAACATCATCTTTCTCGGCCCCCTCACGTCCCTCCAACGTACCAGAAATCACATCCTTATCTGCCATTTTACTAAGAACTACTCTCGAATTTGTGGAATCTGACCGCTTATTGGTCTGCCTGTTTGACTGACTCCTGCCTCTTCTAGAATGACCAAGAGTGCTTCTGTCAACACTTCTAGATCTCAACTTTAATAAATCAGGCTCACTCTTATTATTTAGCATACCCTCCAAAATCACTGAACATATATACCCTTCCTAAAATACCCGATCAGATTTCACAAATTACCTGTGCGTACTGCCATACTATGCACCAGCCAGCCTTATTCACACTCCATAGTTGGGCGCCATTTGTAATCTGTCAATTCTAGCCACAAGATGGCTTCACCCAGAGAAGCCATTTGTAACTTTGAAGATACAAAAATTAAATAAAAATGAATATTCTGCCTCATAAATGGCCTTTCTTTAAAATTTAAACAAACTGACATAATTAGTACTGTAATTGAACAAATCCACCTTATCGAAACTCTTCTCATCTCCGGGCGTGTGCAGATATTCTGAAAGGACTGGCTCGTACATAGGCCTTACCAAAACCTCCTATAAATTAATAAAGATGAAGGAAGGTTTACATGCATCTAACTAAAAAGAAACTATCCAATTTAAATTTACTTTATATTCTGAAGCTGCATCATGCAAGAAATTGATTAATATAAGAAAAAGAGTGACACACAAGAAATGCAATTAAAACTATATAATATAATAATATAATAATAATAATAATAATAATAATAATAATAATAATAATAATAATAATAATATTTAGGCCTTTAAAGATTTATTATTTGTTTTCACATTACCGGTAATGCCGTCGTCTGCCGTATATTTCTAGTTTCGTCACCACTTTGAAGCTGGTCAGCCATGCCATTATGGTTTACCGCCATAAAGGTCTTCTTCAACTTAGCACAGTTATTAGGCCTACTGTCATTGTGGCATAACAGCCAGAACCCAATCACCTGGTGCCCTCCATACTAAAACAAATCGGAGTCTTCAAGCTTTTTTCTTTCCGTATAAACACGAAGCACTCAGCTTACGACAGACACGCACCAGTCATCTCAATGTCCAGAGAGACAATCACTTCCGCAGTGCATCCAGTAGCTTGCTACCACACGTCTGAAACCCACAGCTCCTTCCAGGAAGTCTTATTGTCATACGCCTGCTTGTCCATTCCACTCCTAGCAAGGCCCCCTGGCTGCTTCCTCCTCACCCTCCCCGGGGTAAGCGAGCATACCTGCTCGAGACAATAGTGTCCATAAATGCTGCCTCCTGTACGTGTGACCAAAACATGAACCTGACTCCTGGTTCAGTGGTCCGAACAATATTAATAAACTTTCTTAGACAACATATGATTAGAGCTAGCTTCAGAATCTTGTCAAAAGTGACCTAAAATACATTGAATAATTAATAATAAAAAGCATTCGTATATGATAATAGTAATAATAATAATAATGACACTGCGTCTACTGCAGACGTGTCCAATGCAATTGAACACGTTGCCAACACGATAACATGATATAAAGAAATAACAAACCTACTAGCCTACATTAAAACTGTCATGGGGGACTCATAAAATATAGGTTACAGTATAGAGGGCAAGACCAGAAGAGATAGAGTTAGAAACGAAGAGATTAGAAAAAGGACAGGAATCTTGAAGCTGCAGGACAGGATAGAAACAACAAAGTTAAAGTGGTATGGACATATGATGAGAATGGGAGAGGAGAGAGTACCAAAGAAAACTTTCTGTGAAAAGATGACAGGGAAGAGACCACGAGGAAGGCCCCGAAAGAGATGGGCAGATACAGTGTGGGAGTGTGTAGAGAAGAGAGGAGGAAAACCTGAAGAAGTACTAAAAACAGGAGAGGAGTGGTGGAGAGACAGGAAACGTTGGAGGTCCTTAATTCACAACCCGACCCAGGAAGCTGGAAACGGGAAATGAAGATGATGATGATCTCGATTTTGTCTTGTAACTTTGGGAATCCTGTTTTCTCCCTAATTTCCTTGTTTCTGATTTTGTCTCTGAAGGTCTTTCCAATTATACCTCTAAGGAACTTAGTCTCTGCTGCCTGGATTCTACTTTCCTCCCGTTTAGTTGTTGTTATTATTATGCACCAGAATATCTACATTTTGGCTCAAAATCTTTTAGTGGCTATGACAGAACAGTATTGAGTATGTTGTGACCTTTGTTTGCAGGTGAGGCCGAGCACCGCACATTGGTTCTGGCCGATGGCAGTGTAGCCAGTGTAGCTCCGTGGGCTCACAGCGTAAGCACCGAGACGGTTCCCTACACCGTACTGTCCGATCTGGATCCTGTGCTGGGTGAAAGCTTCCCTGTACCAGCCAAGCAGAAGACCGAGGTCGGTGGTGACCTGGCCAACCGTTTCGAGTGGCGATACTTCCTCCGTCGAGCTCAAGGAGGAAAATCTAGCAGTCCACGTGGTGCTGGAGGAAAAACTGTCGTGCAGGTGGGGCGGAAGCTCAGAGTGAATGGCGAAAACCTTCTGACCATGGAGTATGATCGTGAAACAGAAACTGTGGCCGTCTTCATGGATGACAGAGTGGAATTGCTGAATGTGACCTATGACCGCACTGCTAGGCCTGTCAAATGGGGCCCAAGGTAAATAGAATTATTGTCTTTACTCATAACAACCATCATATTCTTCATTTCCCGGTTCAAGTCTCTTCCTGGGTCGGGTTGTGAATTAAGGATCTCCATATTTGCCTGTCCCTCCACCACTCCTTTCCTACTTGCAGTACTTCTTCTGGTTTTCCTCCCTTTTTCTCTACACACTCGCTCCTTCACTGAATCTATCCATCTTTTTCGGGATATTCCACGTGGTCTCTTTCCTGTTAACTTTTCCAAAAATATTTTTTGTGGTACTCGCTCCTCACTCATTATCATCATGTGTCCGTACCACTTCAGTTTATTTGTTTCTATCCTATCCTGGAGTTTCCAGATTCCTGTCCTTTTTCTAATTTCCTCATTCCTTGCTCTATCTTTCCTTGTCTTTCCTTCGATGCTTCTTAGAAACCTCATCTCTGCTGCCTGCATCCTGAAATTTTTCCTTTATGGCTAGGTATTGCTGCCCAACCATACCTTCAATTCTCGAAAAAGGTGAAAATCATTCACGACCACACTGTACCAACGTTAAGATGGACTTTTACAAAGAATTCAAGTGTGAAGTTTTGGACCATCCGCCGTTTAGTCCAAACCAGCACTGAATGATGTTCACCTTTTCCGAGAATTGAAGGTATGGTTGGGTGGCAACGCCTCGTCAAAAAGGAAAACCTTCAGGAGACTGTCCAGATGTACCCACCTCAGTGGCGGAAGAATATTTTGCAGAGGGCATTGGAAAGCTAGTGTAACAATACGACAAATGTTTCAATCGTTTTGGTGATTATGTTGAGACATAAGAATAAAACAAGCAAACATTTAGTAGTAAAATCAGTTTGGTATGTCAATCTGTTATTTTTATACATTCGAACTTGGAAAACAAAGCCAGCCCTCGTATGTACACTATGCGCGCGCTTTCAACAGTACAGCAGGGGGCCAAAGCGCGCCACAAGCTCCGCCAAGGCCAACACAGCAGCGAATAACTAAACTGCCGCTTGCCGTTCTTACTTTATATGAAAGACCCTCTACTTGAAACTTTTTACCACTTCTAGAATATTTCCATTTAATTTGATCTTTCTCCTTCCTTTACTATTCTGCTAATTTAGTGTTACAGCAGTTCGGTCCAAGGCAAGCACTGTACTCTGTACATCATTATTAGGAACCATCAACTAGGCTTGAGTCGGCCACTCTTTGAGAATAGTATCAAACATGTACATTATTCCTTTAATGTGTCCCTGACCCAACTTCCACACAAGCCCTCTAAGCAAATGCTTCAGTTAACACGTTCCAAGTGGCGGGAGCATCCAACAATACATAACATGTTGTTAAAGAATTAAAATCAATATGAATAAGTCTGTCCCACTTATAATAATAATAATAGTATAATAATATCGTATGGCCTCGGGTGCAGGGTGAAAGCTTTGTAATTTGACACCCAGAGGGTAGCTTGCATCGAATTTCGTTGTTCCTTGAATCACTATGAAAGTCAAGGAGGTTAGATATCTACGCTCCTTGACACTATAGCGCTTTCTAGTAGAGAAATGAGGAACTTTGTGTTGGCGGAAACTCCCAAGATTAATTTTGCCATTATGAACACGGCCTACTGAATTCAAATGGGTTCTTTAACATGCCAACATCGTATGACATACGCGTCGTATTTTTGCCGCCTTTCAAAAATCACTTACCACGGCCAGGAGCGAACCTGCAATCTTGGGGTTAGTAGACCGACACGCTATCCACTCACCCACCGTGGCAAGCTATAGTAATAATAATAATAATATGGCATAGCTGTGTTACATTACATTCAAAGTCTTTATAAAACTAAAGAAAACAACAATCTTATCGATAGTGTGGCTGAAACTGGCTAGGAAGGTACAACAGCAGTATTGCCAAATATATTTCAAATGGGTGGCCAACTCAAGCCTATTTTCCTGGTTGAGTTGGCCACCATTTCAAATGATTTTAGCATGAATTAAATAGCATCAGGAAAATGCGTCACAAACAGTAATATGTCTCATGCTATCTATCGTTTGTAAGTGTATTGAAAGTTTACCTCCCAGATGAGGGGAGAGCAAAAGAGTTAGTAAAAAGTGACCGACTCAAGTCCATTGGATGGTACCGGTACTGAAGATTTAGGGCCTGTTAAAACAATAACAATATATATGGTACTGAAGATACCCACCACTCTGCTTTAGCAGGGTTGGTTTAGGAAACATGAACAATCTACAAAGATGTAAATGTAGATAGAAATGACATTAGAATATATCTTAATTCAGCATACAGGAATTGGGAGTGGGCCTATCTTGTGCCACTGGGAAGAACTCCTGTCCTGATTTCAGGTCATGCGGGTTGAGTCCTAAGAGCAGACTCACAGTTGTAGCAGAAAAATGCCAAGAAATTTTAATAATTAATTGTATCTGGAACAAATCTTTGCAATGTGATTGATTTTATAGTCCTTCTTCTGTGCTGTATTTTTGTTTCAACAGCTTGGTTATGTTACTTGAGATTATTTTTGGCTAGAGATATGCAAAAGATTAACTGGCTTTTATGCAATAACAGGTGCTAAAACAAAATAACTGAATGACGGTGAAACTTCATTTCTAGTGTGTGATAAGAACTAAAGATGTGTATTTTTGTATTGTAGCTCTGAAATGCAATCAAACATTCATTTTATTCAGACTGTCATCATCCAAGAAAACAATTGAGTCGTCCAGTTGCAAAACTTGTTTAATCCACTTGTGAAGAAGAATCATTTTCATGAGAAACGGTTCTCTGGACTTTGCCTCGCGTAACTTTTGTGTTTGTTGTTTTGTACATTTTCTTTTTGCTTTGTGTTTTTGGTTTTGTGTTTGCTGTGTGCTTTTGATTTTAAATTTTACTTTTTGCTTTTCTTTCTTGGTTTTAGTTTTGTGTTTGTTTTCTGCTTTTGCTTTTTTGAATTTTTCTTTTTGCTTTGTGTTTCTTGTTTTTTAGTTTTCTGCTTTTGCTTTTGTTTTTGAATTTTTCTTTTTGCTTCATGTTTTTGGTTTTTGGTTTTATGTTTGATTTCTGGAAAATCAAAATAAAACAAAATAAAATAAAACATAATAAACAAAATCAAAATAAAACAAAACAAAACAAAGCAAAATAAAGCAAAATAAACAAAATAAAATAAAACAAAACAAAACAGAAAATCAAAACAAAAAATTAAATAAAACAATTTAAAACAAAATAACACCAAACAAAATCAAAATAAAACAAAATAAATCAAATAAATCAATGAAGACAACAAGAAGAACCCACAGAAAGTCGATGACTTCTGGGACCTCTTAGAAACAGAAATCGCTCGGATACCTGTGAACCATGTAAAAATCCTTCTGGGAGACTTCAACGCACAAATAGGGACAGAAAGAAAATACAGAGATATAGTAGGAGACTATCCAGCACACAGGAGGACAAACAAGAATGGCGAACGGCTCCTTGGACTCTGCAAAATCTTCCAGTTGAATCTCATGTCGACTCATTTTCGGAAACTTCCAAGAAAAGCAAAGACATGGGTATCTCCAAATCCCAACCTAGGAGAATTCCAATTAGACCATGTAGCAATATCAAGGACAAATACTAGGGAGGTGATGAATGTTAAAGTGATTAGAAATGGTAAATTTGACTCTGATCACTATCTCTCCAAAGTTAAAATACGTTTTCTTCCACCAAAACAAAAGAAGGATCCACCTAAGTTGAAAAAATACAACACCAATCGAATGAACATCAATGGAGATATTATAAATAACTTCAGAGAAGAAATCCGTCTTCTAGAACAAAGACCTGGCAACATCTTTACATCTTTGTACAAAGATCAATGAAGCCGCTAAGAAAAGAGGAAGAGAGAAAACATACAATCTGGTGGAATGAAGAATGTGAGAAAGCACTTGAAAAGAGATCCGACACATGGAGAAAATGGAAATGTTCAAGAGATACGGAACATTTGGAACAATTCAGAACCCAAAGGAAAGAAACATCAGGGGTATTCCGCAGGACCAAACGATCGTTTGAGAATGCAAAGTTACAAAACCTCCAGGATGACTTCACTAAGAATAACAACAGAGATTTTTTCCAAACCTTCTAGGACAAGCTTAGAGGATACCAAATTCCAAGTATAAGTTTCAAAAACGAAGAAGGAAAAATTGGACTGAACAATCAAGAAAACTGCAATATATTAGCCAGATAATTTGAGAAACTCCTCAACTGCCCACCTCCAACCAACAAACTAGAATTTCAGACTCATCCTATAAACTCAGAAGATGATATGCCACCAACAAAAGAAGAAATAAAGGAAGCCCTGAAAAGTCTCAAGAACAACAAGGCAAGCGGGGAAGACTCCATATCAACAGAAATGTTGAAGTGGGCAGAACCGGAAATCCTAGACGACCTGCACCATATCTTCCAACAAATATGGGAGACGGAAAAGCTACCAGACGAATGGAAAACAGCGCTGATCCACCCACTCCATAAGAAAGGGAACAAACAAGATGTTAACAGCTACAGAGGTGTGTCGCTACTCCCAGTCACTTACAAAATCCTCTCAAGGATACTTCTGAATAGAATAGAAGGAATCCTAGATAAGCAACTTGGAGAATACCAAGGTGAGTTCCGGAAAGGCCGCTCCTGTGCCGAACAAATCCTAAATTTGAAATCAATAATTCGCCACAGAGCGCTGAACGGCAAAAGTATAGTGGTTTCATTCATTGACTTCAAAAAAGCCTTCGACTCGGTGGACAGAGGGACCCTAGATAAGATCATTAGAGAATTTGGAGTCAAAACCAAACTGGCCAATATTATCAGAGAAACCTTAACAGCCACAACTTCTAAGGTGAAGTTCATGGGAGAATTGTCTCAGTCATTTGAAATCAAGACAGGTGTGTGACAGGGTGATGGATTATCACCATTACTATTCAACTGTGTCCTCGAGAGGATTGTGAGAATTTGGAATTCCGAACTTGAAAATCAAGAGATAGCCCCGATCTGCCTAGGACGAAAAACGGGAGGAATCAAAGTCAATTGCTTGGCTTTCGCTGATGATTTTGCGATACTTTCAGAGAACCTAGAAGAAGCGGCCATACAGATCAACCTCTTAGAAAAGATCGCTAGCAAGACAGGACTTAGGATCTTGAAAGAGAAGACCAAGTTCATGATGAATGACAAACATGGACCACAATTCCTTGAAACAGAGATTGGACGGATTCAGAGGGTGAAAAAGTTCAAATACCTCGGTGAAACCATACAAGAGAACGGCCTAGAGAAAGCTGCTGTAGAAGATCGTATCTCAAAAATGGAAAGAGCTTATGGGCTAACTAAAAACATCTACAACAAGAAATGCATCTCATGGAATGCCAAACTAAAACATTACAACACGGTAGTAAAAACAGAATGCCTGTATGCCAGCGAATGCCTCTCGATGAATTACAAGTTGGAGAAGCTAGAGATCCTAGAAAGAAGAATACTACGGAAAATCAGGGGCCCAGTCCAGACTGAAACCAGCTGGAAACTTCGGAGCAACAATGAAGTCTATAAAAATGTGGAGAGAATCTCAGAGGCCATGAAGAAGAGGAGGTTATCATTTCTCGGACACTTGAACAGAATGGACAAAACTAGACTAACCAAACAGTTATTCGACTACCTGTGGAACAAGAAGACAACAACGACATGGATTAAGGAAGTTCGAAAAGATCTCGAAAATTCCAACATCCAGGAAGTTCAGATGTCAAACAGGGAAACATTTCGGTACATAATTCAAAATTTGGAAGGGTTTCACGTCACAAGAACCACAAAGAAGGGAAGAGCCTGGACGGATGAGCAGAAGAAACAGCATAGCGCCCATATGAAGGAGTACTGGAGGAAGAGGAAACTTCAGGCAAAGAAAAAATGAAATTGTAGCGTGATCCGAAGTGGTCAATTCACAAATAAAAAAAAAGTAAAATAAAATAAACTGAATAAATAAATTATTTTACGACATGATTCTTATTCACAAGTGGATCAAACGAGTTTTGCAACTGGACGACTCAATTGTAGATGGAAAGAAACATTTCTGAACTGAAAATTTGCACCGAGCAACCGTATCATTTCAGGACATGTTACAAACATATGGAGAATGTTAAACTGTACTCATGTACAGTACCTATATTCTGTTCCATTTTGATCTCCATGTTCCTGTCCGGGATTCCGAGTCTACAGTGAATCTAATTGCACCTTGTGTTTCCAGAAATGGCATATTCTCTGGTGTGGAGCTCGAGTATGATCGCTTCAGCAGGCTGACCAGCTGGAAGTGGGGAGATCTGAACGAGAGCTACGTGTTTGACAGAGCTGGCCGACTCTACGAGATCCGCTATGGAGATGGTTCCTCGATGATCTACGCTTTTAAGGATATGTTTAGTAGTTTGGTGAGTTCTGCTTACAGCAAATAGTTAAAGAAACTTGTGATAGATTTGTGATGACTAGGGCTCGGATGTTTAAGGCCTAAAATTAGCCCGAATATGCAAGCAAACATGACCTTACAAATGACGAAATATGACTCCAAAATGATCAAATATGACGTTAAAATGACTGATTTAAATATGGCCTTTTCTAAAATTATAAAACCAAGCTACAATCCCTTCGAGATTAAATTGTTTACTAACTCCTGTATTCCTATTTTCATAATAATTTTCTGAATATACAAGTCTTTACAGTCTAGTTTCCGTTCGGTAAGTTGAGGATAATAATAATAATAATATTGTATGGCCTCGGTGCCGGGTGCAAGCTTTGTTAATTGACACTCAGAGGGCAGCTTGCATGTCGAATTTCGTCGTTCCTGGGAGCGCTATGAAAGTCAAGTAGGTTAGATATCTAAGCTCCTTGACACTACAGCGCTTTCTGGTAGAGAATGGAGGAACTTAGTGTTGGCGGAAAATCCCGAGATTAATTTTGCCATTGAACACGGCCTACTGAATTCAAATGGGTTCTTTAACATGCCAACAACGTATGACATCCATGTCATGATTTTTGTCGCCTTTAAAAAATAACTTACCACGGCCAGGGGCGAACCTGCAAGCTTGGGGTTGGTAGTCCGACACGTTAACCACTCACCCACCATGGCAGGCGGTAAGTTGAGGGTGATTGCACACCTTCGGTGGCGTAGTCGGTAGCATGCTGAGCTTCTATGCCCAAGATCGTGGGTTCAAATCCCGCCGAAGTCGTCACACTTTTTAAGAGCGTTAAAAATCCCTCAGTATGCCTTCCTTCGGAGGGGAAGTAAAGCCGGCAGTCCCACGTCATAGATTTATGGCGTGTTAAAGAACCTTCCACTAATTACACCTGTGTGAAGCTAAATTGTATAGGTTAAGAATGTGAACAACGCTCTTAGGTTCCTACGTTCGTTGCCAAGAGCCGACTGCGATGGCGTTTGATAGCTAAGTTCTGAACTAGTAGTCGTCGACGGTGGCGTTTGGCGGCAAAAGTAGGAACTATTTTGAAAAATTCATAAGTCTGCAGTCCTTACCTGAATTAGAAAAACAGATAGCACGCACTAATACAGTCATCACAATTAACACCGGTTATCATACAGATTCTACACACACCCAAAGTACACGGAGCTGCATGACCGCGTTGTCGCAACCCCTAAACTTAAGAACCGACCAAACTGCTGAGATATGAGGTTCTTACCAAAAAATGCTCAAAATATGACCCAATGGTAAAATATGTTTGAAGTATGCATTTATATGACAAATAAAACCACTGTATTGTGACGATAATCACTTGATTTGCATCAGAAACCAATCGGGCATGGAAATAGTGGCAAAGAAGAAAATACGATTTTTCCTAAACATTCGAGCCCTAGTTATGACCATCAAATTTAAATTATTACTTTTGTGATATTGTATAATTCTTATGGGTTCTCAATTAATCCAAATGACAAGCATCATCATAATGTTTCTATGCTCCCTAGCATGTGATGGGAACTAAAAGCTTCTCATGTACGAGGGCTATTCCAAAACTAAGGTCCGGTTAAAAAAGAAACATCCAAAATCATAATTGTTTCCAAAACAATTGTTTCATTGACATTCCTTACGTCTTTCTCTATTTTTCGACATAATTTCCATACTTACACATTTGTCACATCGTTCCACAAGCTTTTGAATGCCTAAGTCGTAGAACTCGGCCGCCTGCGAAGCTAACCAGTCTTTAACAGCTTCTTTCACTTCATCATCTGTGTCGAAGCGCTTGCCGCCAAGAAACTCCTTTAGGTAGTGGAACAGGTGGAAATCACTTGGCGCCAAGTTCGGACTGTACGGTGGGTCGTCCATCTGTTCCCATCCAAATTTCTTGATTAGAGTTTGCGTGTCATTCGCAGTATGGGGTCTGGCATTGTCATGCAACAACAACACTCCAGACGACAAAAGACCATGTCGCTTAGTCTGGATTGCACGTCGAAGTTTGGTCAGGGAAGCGCAGTAGGCGGCTTTTTTGATCGTTGTCCCTGAAATAGTGAATCAACGATCTTCACGAATTTTGTCGTCAACCGCATGAACCAACTCGTCTGAAATCAGTGATGGTCTGCCAGAGCGGGGTTCATCGTGCACATTTTCCCGTCCTTCATTAAAGGCTCGTCTGCCGATGAATTTCTGCCGCAGAAATGTTTCTTGCAGACAGAAACCGTTTCACTGCCCTTAATCGGCGGGCTGATTAATTGTCCTAAACATTGTGAACTGACACTATCAACAGCACACAGCAACAGTAACAACGCTACTGGCGGCTTTTGCCGCGCAAGGCATGCCATGCATGTTTTTCCCTTGGCGCCGCTTTCAAATATTTACAGCGAATCGGACCTTACTTTTGGAATTACCCTCGTATTTTTTAAATCTTGTCACCTAAGTACCAGTTTTGCATATGAATAATTATATTATTATTATTTTGTCATTTCAGCCTCTGAAAGTGACGACTCCCAGAGGAAGTGACTACTTGCTGCAGTATGATGAAGCTGGCGCTCTACAGTCCTTGACAACTCCACGAGGACACATCCATGCATTTTCGTTGCAGACATCTCTAGGATTCTTCAAGTATCAGTACTTCTCACCCATGAACCGCCACCCCTATGAGATCTTTTACAATGATGATGGCCAGATTCTTGCCAAAGTGTATCCACATCAGTCTGGGAAAGTTGCTTACGTCTATGACCAGAGCGGCAAGTTGGAGACCATACTAGCAGGCCTTTCCTCAACTCACTACACCTACCTTGAAAGTGCCAGTCTGGTGAAGAGTATAGATATTATAGAGCCCAACTTTGAACTGAAACAGGAGTATAAATATCATGCAGGCATACTTAAAGATGAGAAATTAAAGTTTGGCAGTAAAAGTGGATTGGATAATGCTCATTTCCGCTATCAGTACGATGGCAATGCAAGGATTTCTGGTATTGATGTTGATATAAATGGCAAAGAGCTTCCTCAGTTAAGACTGAAGTACAATCAGAATCTCGGTATGCTGGAAGGAGTGAGTGATCTACGGATATACAGAAACACGTTCAATCGTTCGGTAATGCAGGACACCAGCAAACAGTTCTTTACGATAACAGACTATGACAGCCATGGACGAATCAAGTCACTTCTCATCAACATTAAAACATTTGATGTTTATAGAATGGAATTGGAATATGATAAGAGAAACAGAATAAGTTCACAGAAGCTGATGATTGGAAGAGTGTCGTACACAGATCGGATCACTTACAATGCCGATGGCCACGTCATGGAAGTGGTCGGGGACAGTAACTGGAAGTATGTTTATGATGAGAACGGCAATGTTATCGGAGTTATTGAACAAGGAGAGAAGATCACACTTGGGTACGACAGTGGGGACCGAGTTGTTCAGTATGGTGACGTCGAGTTCAACAGCTATGATGGCCGAGGATTTGTGGTGCGTCGAGGTGAACAGAAATATAGATACAACTCTCGAGCACAACTAATCCATGCTTTCGAACGTGACAAGTTCCAGACATGGTACTTTTACGACGACAGGGGTCGACTTATATCGTGGCACGATGAACGTGGAAATGTCACGCAATATCTGTATGCTAACCCTAGTATGCCAGATCTTATCTCTCATGTTCATTTTCCAAAGACTGCACGCACCTTCCGCTTCCTTTATGATGAAAGAGGAGTATTGATCACTGTGGAAACTTCTGAGCAACGATTCTATGTAGCATCTGATCAAAATGGCTCTCCACTTGCACTTTTTGATACTAATGGGAACATCATTAAGGAGATTCGGCGGACTCCATTTGGAAAAGTAACCAAGGATTCAAATCCAGACTTTTACTTACCAGTTGACTTCCATGGTGGACTGTTAGATCCAAATACAGGGCTGGTATACCTCCACAAACGGCTTTATGATCCATCTGTGGGACAGTGGATGACCCCAGCCTGGGAAGAACTAGCAAATCAGCTGACAACCCCAACAGATGTTTTCATCTACAGATTTAACAACAATGATCCCATCAACCCAAGGCATAATGTGAAGTACATGACAGGTAAGTTGTTCGAGATACTTTTCAGTTCAGTTCACTATGGTAAAACTCCATCCCAGAAATGTTTGGGTTTAAACATTTGGTATTAGTCTTTCAAGATATGAATGCTGGTGGCAGAGGTGGGAACTACTCTTTGTTTACTTGTGTCACACTGCCAGCATGCTTGATTGACAGGTACAGTTGCGTGAGTAGGATATGACTCAGCTCCATAGCCTTAGTCATCGTTCTCCTCTACTTGGTGACATGAGCTTCTGTTTGCTTGACTTATCTCTGTGTCCCACTGCTCGTCCTGCAAGGCTCCAGGTGCTATTATCAACAAACACTGGTGCAGCCAAGATCAGCGGCAATCATATCTTGAAAGGCTAATATCAACATATTGTCCTGTTCA
Source organism: Meconema thalassinum (assembly GCA_946902985.2). Taxonomy (NCBI): domain Eukaryota; kingdom Metazoa; phylum Arthropoda; class Insecta; order Orthoptera; family Tettigoniidae; genus Meconema; species Meconema thalassinum. The sequence continues at coordinate 43,134,097 of OX336391.1, read as the reverse complement.
ATTATCATTTGAGTAAGCAAACTCCATCTGTGAAAAAGGTAGAATCTTCTCTATTTCAAAGTTGGAATTGATCATATTTATAGGTGTGCTTCTATAGATATAGAAGAAGTCTTTTACATCCCAATTCAGTGCTTCAAATTAGGAGACATATTATTGAAGTTGAACCTAACTCATAGATGAAGTTAGCCTGATTTTGCAACTAGGTTAGTCATTGTATTGCAGGCTAACTATATCAAGCTGACCCTTGTAGTATTGGAGTTTCTCTCAACAGTTAATATGGCAAGCTAAACAACTTACTGAAACTTCATGGCTTCCTCCTGAATGAACCTGTACACAAATGGCTATCTCAGGGCTGCTGTTTTAATGGAATTTGGGATGCTGAAACAAATTCATAGATCACTCCAATTTTTAGATTTGCGGATTATAAAAAATATATATATTATTTATCCTGCGGGTACTCACAGTGAACACTTTAGGACATTGCGGCGAGAGGTTTGCTTACTTGTCGCAGAAGAAATGTTCTGTGGGCAGTACATGTAAGTGGCCAATTAGGCGTCGAAAAACTTCTTGCCTCTCACAGGAAACAATGAGCTGCAGGTAGTATCTGCGCACGGCTGCTTAGGGGCGCCTCCAGAAGCAGCTCTCTCTGTCCCATTTGGCGGGTTCTTGCCATTCTCAGGGTCTAGAGTTCACAACCGGAAAAAAAAATAAGTCCTCTCGGCACGCCGGAAGGCGGAGGTAGATTTCACCGGACAAACTTGGAGATAGGCGAAAATAGGCAGAATATGCAGGTTTTCGTAGAAGGATCAGACCTCATTTATCGCGTGAAAGTATTTTATAATTGGAGATTAATTAACTTTGTTTTTCTTCATTTTAAACATATTTTTAACATTTTATTGTCTTACGGGGACGGTAACCTTCTTGTCATTTGGAGTCCAATTTTAGCCTATTTTCAATTTTGAAAAAATAGGCTTATGAGATCACATTTTGTCCATGTGTGTGTGCGTGTGTGTGTGTGTGTGTGAGGTGTGTGTGTGTGTCCCCTAATAAAATCTAAATGGCTGGAGCGATTTCAGTGAAACTCGGTAAGTTCATAGCACTATTCCCGGCGACGTCGACCGTGCCCATCGAATTTTGTTACGTCTCACCAATCCAACATGGCGGCTGTGCGAAATATTTCACTAGCATTCAGTATCTCCGAAACTATAACGGGTATCGCCCTGAAATTGTGTACGGTGATAAAGGGTACTACTAGAAGTTCACCTATGAAACTTTCAAAAACCTGGTTACTACATAACCAACATGGCGGCCAAGCGAAGTGGAGAGTTTTAAATAGACTTTTCTCGCGATTTAACTATCCAAACGTAATGAAACTTGGTACAGCAAATATTTATACACATTGCAATGCACTGGAGTCTAATTTAGTTCAATTGTTTACATAACCTCAAAATGGCGACTGTGCGAAATATTTCACTGACATTCTATATCCCCGAAACTATTACAGATATCACCCTGCAATTTTGTACAGTGATAAAGGGTACTGATACAAGTTTACCTATGTATAATTCATAAACCTGTAAAATACAAAACGAACATGGTGACCAAGCGAATTTGAAATATTTTAATAGACTTTTCTCGTGAGTTAACTCTCTGAGCGCAGTGAAATGTGGTACAGTAAATGATTTTGCAGATTGTAATGTACTGCCATCTAATTTAATTCAATTTTTTTACATAACCTCAAGATGGCGGCTGTGCGAAATTTTAAAATTATGTTTTTATTTCTTGTGTCGTAATCATGCGATCGAAGTGAAAGTTTGAATAATGAACCTAGGCAATAAGTGACCTTGAATGGTACATAACTCTATGGCCTATACATATAACAATCCTAAATAGCAAGCTTCCGTAATATTTAGACGGTCCTCAATATATATGAATCTTTTACAGCAACCAAACTGAAATTTTTATGTTCATAGAGACTATGAACATATGTTCACCTATAGGACTTTCAGTAACCTGGTGAGCACGAATCCAACATGGCGGCGACGCGAAGTATAAATATTTAAATGGACGTTTCTCGCGAATTAACTATCCGAGTGCCGTGAAACGTTGCACGTTTTAAATGCTTACACAAATGTTGATCCACTGGCATCTAATTTATTTCAATTGTTTGCATAATCACAAGATGGCTGCTGTGCGTAATTTTAAAATCTCGTTTTTACTTCTTGTGTTCTAATCATGCGATTGAAGTTTGAATACCACACTTACACAATAATCTTAATATAATAGTACAAAAATAAAAATCCAACCTGGCGACCATCTGAAATATTTAGACGGTTCTCAATATCTACGAATCTGTTACAGCAATTAAACTGAAATTTTGTATGTTGATAGAGGCAATTATCATGAGCAGGATATATGAAAATAGGCTGTACAGTTCTTCACGGAACTACTTGTTATACTTGTGGTCACACTGTCCTTATGCAAGGTTTCGACACTGATGTGTAACTATGTAACGGTCTGTTACTTCTTCACGCAAAATTATATCTCCCTCAGTTTAGGGGCTGCGACAACGCGGTCATATAACCCCGTGTACTTTGGGTGAGTGTAGAATCTGTCTGATAAACGGTGTGAATTGTGATAGCTGTATTAGTCTGTAATTCAGGTAAGGAATGCAGACGCTAAATTTCAAGCAGTAGTTCCTAATGTTGCTACCAGATACTAACGTCAACGCCACCCAGCTGTGAACTTGGCTACTAGATGCCACCTCAATCAGCAACTCGCAACGAACGTTGAAACTTCCCCTCCAAAGGAAAGCTTACTGAGGGATTTTTAGCGCTCTTAGAAAATCCGACGACTTTGGCCAGCTTTGAACCCGCGACCTTGGGCATAGAAGTTCAGCATGCTACCAGTTACGTCACCGAAGCCGCTTCACACTTAGTCAGATGTCATGGCAACGTCTGATGGCTCATCCCTCATCAATTTAGTAGTGTTGCCATGTCAACCACTGATAGCTCTTGGCATTTTCTTATAATTCCGAAATCATTTTTCTCATCCCTTGGTGCAATGGTGGCTCATATCAAAAATTCTTTCAGACAAACGTTTTAGGTAATTATTAGGGGAATATTGTCCATTTTGTACGGTTTTGATATTGTGCCTATTAACAGAGATATGATTAATGTTTCCCGAAAAAAACACTTTTTCCCACCCCTTTGGTCAATGGTTGGTGCTATCAAAAAACGTTTCAAACATAAATTTCTGAGCTTTATCCGACACATAGTATGAACTTTGAACGGATTCGATATTTCACATATTAAGAGAGTTATAGCAATATTTCATTTTTCGAAAAAAAAAAGTCCCCCATTTTCATCCCCTTCGACCGATTTAGCCCAGTAACGAACTCGTCCGAGATTTTATGGGTATACATATTCGGTAAAAAATTCAAAGTGATTGGTGCAAAATTACGGCAGTTATCGTGTCCACAAGAAACTGATATACATATATACATATATTACATAAATTATATACCGTATAAACTTTTGAACTGACGGTGGTTTTGGGGTCTGGGGGATGTGAAACGCGAAGATATGTCGAAATTTTCCGGAAATCGAAACATGGTACCCATTGCAATAGTTAGCTTTCTAATGAAATCTACCTAAAATACTGCCGTCAACGACACCTAGCTGTGAACTTGGCTACTAGATGCCACCTCAATCAGCAACTCGCAACGAACGTTGGAACTTCCCCTCCGAATGAAAGCAAACTCAGGTTTTTTAGCGCTCTTAGTAAATCCGACGACTTCAGCCGGGTTTGAACCCGCGACCTTGGGCATAGAAGTTCAGCATGCTACCAGTTCCGATACCGAAGTCGCTTCCCACTGACATATGAAAACTGAATGTGATCTCGTGCAGTGGCGTTGTCATAGCAACTGCTGATGGTCATCCTTATCAATTAAAAGTAAAGTTGTCATGGCAACCTCTCTTGGCACTTGGCATTTTCTTATAATTTAAATCATTTTGTTCACCCCGTGGCGTAATGGTGGGTCATATCAGGGCCGTGGAGAGCGGCGACGGGCCCTGGGGCTGGAATCTCCCGGGCCCCACTCTATAACCAAACTATGTAAAATTAATTTATAATCCTCGTAAATTTGCACAAACTGATTTTGCGCAATTTCCTTTTGCACAAAATGTTCATCACGAAATAAATTACAAGAACATTAAAAAAATAAAATAAAAACAGCAAGAAATAATGATAATAATAATAATAATAATAATAATAATAATAATAATAATAATAATAATTGTAGCATGCTGAGCTGCTATGCTCAAGTTCGCGGGTTTAAGTCCGGCCGAAGTCGTCGGATTGTTAAGAGCGTAAAAATCGTCCAGTATGCCTTTATTCGGACTTCGGAGGGGAAGTAAAGCCGGCGGGCCTGTGGTTTAGAAAGCCGTGGATATGAGTGGTGAGTGACACTTCTGTCCTCAGGGTGTGCACGTGAATGCAATAACACAGGAGACCGACGCGACAGTCCCGCGACAAAAATCACGCCAGCTGTTGCGACAGTCCGGACACTTTTTTGTCTCATCCAAAGGCTGTAGTTACACCATCGTACATTCATTTCCATTACAATTGGTAGTGTGTAGCCAAAATTTGTAGGTTATTTTGTTAGAAACACTCTATCAAGTTCCAACGTTCGCCGCTTGGGTGTCCTTGACTGTGGCGTCTGGTAGCCAAAGTTGGAACTACTTGAATTTGAACTTTTTGAGGAGCCTACGGGCTTTAAATTGATATATCCTGATATGACCATTGGCTGCAATAAATACTGTATAATATAGGCCTACTGTATTAATAATATTTCAATTATATATTCCAGTAGATCCAGGCCATATTTATTATCATAAGCAGAGCGTGAATTAATAACAATATAAATAAGTTAATGCTAGTATGTAAAATTTACAACAGTGAAACTGGAGGAATGCTTGCAGAATTATTTGCAAATTCAATGTTTATACCTGACAAGCGCGTACCAATGCATTATTTTCAATTAACAAAAATAAATATCACGAGCAAAGCCATCGAAAACTGGGTAATAATTTTCATTAAATTCACTATATTGTTTATTTTTGGCGTTTGACAGATCTAAATTTGTCCCGATGAGGTAACACTGTAAGCATGCACAGTGTTCAGGTTTAACGTTCTGCAGATCCTCTTTGATATCAATAATTTTAGAACTTCAGTGATACTCGTAAAACAATATGCTCGTTAGTCATACCCAATTTTGAAAAAAAAATGCATTTATCGGACCGTAATTTCATCGCTTTTACAGTACCGGTACCGTATTTAACTTGGGGAGAAAATTCACACTGGAAAAAGCTGTTGTCCATGAACTCGGAAACAGGTGGGTTCGAATTCCACCGTCGGTGATTCTAAGCTTAATTTCCATGATTCATTGTTTTAACCCTAGACTATAGCCAAAGGCTGTAGTTGCACCATCGTAGACTCATTTCCTCCTCAATTAAATCCCCAATTAATTCAAAATATACAGTATGATTAACTTCAGATATAGATTGTCGGACAGAGATCTACACGCACAGTAAGTAGAAAGGACTGATGACCACGACGTCCTAAGACCCAAAAATTTATCAACAGGTAGTTCAGATCACTGAACTGCATGTTAAAACAGGTGGAAAGGGTATACTGCACTACGGCCTCGGTGACATATGACGTAATCTCTTTTCATAATGAAAACATGATTTTTACACTAAGTCATGACGTATTTTAAAATAGCCTACGTTTTACATATAGGGTTTTTATGTTGAAATTCTCAAAACTTGCTGCCCTTCAAGAGCCACGCCCTTGGGTCTAAGCCTAAACACTGTTTAGGTTGAACGGCGATCACACATCATTGTACATTAAACAAAGCAAAATATGTTTTCATAATCACCCACAGGTATACCCATACGTAAGTCAAGTTATTTATTATGTGCTATCAGTAGATTGCAGCTGATCAGTGATTGTTTACACAAAAGAAGAAAATGTGAATTTCAACTATATTTCGTAATTTGCAGTCAGTGGACTTCTTATAATTTAATATTGCTTTAGAGTAAGCAAACCTAGAGCCAGGTTCTCCTAAAAATCCCAAATCCTATCTATGACTGGTGACCATCGGGGGCAGTTTTAAGCCAAGATTATGAGAGAGTGGACACACCGGGGATCTGGGGGTATGGAATAACATCAAGCTCAGAGTGGGGTCCTGGGGTCCTGCTCCGGAAAATGTTGCAAAAATCAGGTCCAAATCATTGACTTATAGGCCATTTGGGTGATTATTTTTGTGATAGTTTGGAGTAAAAATTTGGTGACCATTGACATTAGTGGCTATGAAAAGACTCTCCGATATTGAAGTAAAATCTCTCGCACCTTCAAGTAATAGTCCGCGGTGTAGCCCACCAATGACCGTGATGGGGGTCTACAGAGAGTCTGCAGATCAGATGTTCAAATCCCGGTGCTGACAGCGGCTATCCTGAGTATTGTTTTTCACACTCCCTCCAGACAAATGCCGGTATAGTACCTTATTTCAAGTCCAGGGACACCTACCCTACTCTTAACCCTAATAATTACAGTAATAGTCGCGGTGAACAACGCATTCCCACTTTTCCCGGTCGGCAACTAAGAATACGGCATGCGATTGATCATGTCACAGAGGCAATAGCACAGCAGAGTGTATACCCTGCCTTTCGTTACTTATGGTTGTTTTATGGAGGCGGAACAGCTACGGTAGGTCATCTGTCCTTACCACTGACGTTCCACGAGAGGAATTGGAAAACAAAGTTGAGTGGTTCAGGGCCCTAGTTTAATTGTAATTTTTCTCCTGGTTATCACCTAGTCCAGAAAAAAACTTGAATGTTACCTTAGTTTCAGTCTTTGGATACATTTCCCAACTCTAGTACCAATAGTAATATAGGTTTTCAATAAATCCCTTAATCATAAATAATTTGCGCACGAACCCAAGTTTCTGGGATTGTTGATCGTATTGAATGAACCAATTATAATTATAATTATACTGCACCTAAACATGGAGATTATTCAAATATTAGCATTGTTTTCTCAATTCAGTATACGAGAAGATGAACAATTTCGCATGCATTTCTTCTATTTACGTTTGACAACGGAATCATCCCACCCTTTCGCCAGATATTTAGCCAGCAATGATAATTTTTCACATAGTGCGAAAGTGAATTACTAGGGGAAGTTGACCTCGCTGTTTCGCTCCTTAAATCAACAATAACTATAAAGTGAATTACTATGTGGACGCTACTTTAAAATTTATTTTACTAACCTGTCTGCACGGCATACGATACGTCTAGCTACACAATATATTCATTTCAGACATTATCATCTCTAAATATCAAGCTCGATGTGACGCACCAAACCTGAAACTCTTGAGCTAGCTGACCAAACACATCAGGGCAGTCCAGGCTCTCATGGCCTTGACGAAATAAGTGAAGGGATGAGAAAGTTATTTGAAGGATTGGTGCATAAGCCGAACAAGCCAAATTTAGACTAATGGAAAGCTCTCTCTGTCTTCAAGTATATTCTGAGAACAATACATATCGAAGCCCCATCGCCTAAGTTGTCCACTTTGAGACAGTTTTTCTTCCCACAAACACTTTGTAAAGGAAAATATTGCCCACTTGACAGAATAAGTTTCTCAATCCTTGTAACCTTGTTCAATGCATTCCCTAAATGACTGCCAGTAGCAAATTCAAGTCACATAAAGGCAATAATAAAGCAATGCCCGATCGGGTCCATCCTCCTAGGACGCCGGGCCCCCCTGGGAGGGTCGGGCCCCGGGGCACCAGCCCTGCCTGACCCCCCCTCTCGTCGGGCCTGGGTCATATCAAAAATTCTTTCAGACAAAAGTTTTAGGTAATTATTGGAGGAATATTGTCCATTTTGTGCGGTTTTGATATTGTGCCTATTAACAGAGATATGATTAATGTTTCCCGAAAAACCCACTTTTTCCCACCCCTTTGGTCAATGGTTGGTGCTATCAAAAAACTTATTTGACATAAATTTTTGGCATTTATCCGACACATATTATGAACTTTGAAGGGATTCGATATTTCATGTATTAAGAGAGTTATAGCAATATTTCACTTTTTCGAAAAAAGCCCCCCATTTTTACCCCCTTTGACCGATTTTGCCCATTAACGAACTCGACCGACATTATATAGGGATACATATTTTGTAAAAAATTCAAAGTGATTGGTGCAAAATTACGGCAGTTATCGTGTCCACAAGAAACTGATATATATACATATATACATAAATTATATATAAACTTTTGAACTGACGGTGGTTTTGGGGTCTGGGGGATGTGAAACGCGAAGATATGTCGAAATTTTCCGGAAGTCGAAACATGGGACCCATTGCAATAGTTAGCTTTCTAAAGAAATCTACCTAAAACAGGATATTAGGCGATCTGCGCAACTCTCGACTCATTTGACAGGATTCCCACTGACTTAATTATGTGGTAATGAGTTGAAGGCACATTGAGTGGACCGCCAGCCATTTTCTTAAGATACCATTTCAGTGGTTAGATGCACTAAATATTTCATACTATAGGGGAAGAAGTGAATAGTATTATAATGAAAAAGCACTTTTTTTCTTTCAAATGACATATTATACAAGGTTTTCAAAGTAACGCTGCATATATCGAAAGGGACCAAAGTCCAAAGTAAAATTTGAAATGTCCCAACATTTGAATTAACCAGGCTTAAATAAATAAGACTGCTCCTGGTGCGGCATTATCCTCACATGTAAATTACCACTTTTACAAAACTTCAGAAAATTTAAACAATAAAAATTAAACATTAGTGGTGTTATTTTTAATAACAGTGTGCTGAAGCATCTGTTGTATTGGTAATTGGGGGGGAAAAAAAAAAAGAATTTATATATTTATTTTTTTTGTGGAAATTGATCATATTATTTTGATTAATTCTGAGTATTGAACATGAGAGATACATGTTTTGTTTAAAGAACAGTATATTTAAAAATGTATTATTTTGGTATGAGCTCACATGCGTTGTGATTTTTCATCAATGTTCGTATTGGTGTGTTTCTTCATTTTTCTACGTGAATTTTTCAGGTCCTTACCAGGATTTGAAATTTGTATGAAATATTTAGTGCTTACTTCTAACATCTAACCACTGAAATGGCATCTTAAAAGCATCTGGCAGTCCACTCAATGTGCCTGCAACTCGTTACCGCATGATAAAGAGAGCTATACATTCCATTTGTTATCAATCGCACACAGCAGAATGAAAGCTCTCCTAGGTGGTAGAAAGCCTAAATACAGTCCTGCCTCACATATAGAGGTTTTAAGGATCCAATTTTGGATAGTGTATACTTAAGCCTGCCGTCTTTAAAGTCGTTTTGTTTTGCATAGTTCCCTCACTTTCCTGGTTAACGAGCGGCGGCTCAAACGTAAGGCAGTAGCACGCGCCGACAATAGCCATTGTTCGCTACGGACCAATAACTGACGGTTGTTGACGAATTGAATGCTTCCTGTATCACTCCACGTGGGTTCCAAAGTCCCACCCTGGCGGCCAGCTCTTGTCTCACGCAGGTATCAGGTGTCCAGTGTTGCACGTCTGCACGTAGTTCTGTCCAGTCTTGCTGTTTGCTCTCAGTGGCTAAGGTGGAAAGTTGACAAAGCTGGGAAAGCCTTGTCTCCAGGCAGCCATGGAATGTTAACATATCCCCCCTGCTAGATTTCAAAGGCAAGCCGCACGTTAACGAGGAAAGTGCAAGAACTAAAGTCGGGGTGTGACAGCACAGTAGCCTAATTGCCTGTTTTTCACCAATGTAGCCCAGGTTTAATTGCATGTGGGATTTTCAAATTGAAATATCACGCCCAGTGGTTGAATCCTGGTTGCTAATGATCTCAAGGTTAAGGGTGAGGAACATGAAGAAAGCGATAGACAGAGAAATATCAGGTTCATTTGAATGCATGCAAGTTTCCCACTCATTGACATACAAGTTGACAATGATAAGAACTATGATATTTGGGATACGTTTTTACTTCTTACAATACATGTATAAGGTGCCTTCAAAAAGTAACGAGCCGCAGGATATCTTTCCTGCACTCGTGTGGATGGCCTTGCCTTTTTTGGGTGGTGGTGACCCTGGATGCTTCCGCTGGAGGCTCTGTCGTTTGGATTCTGGTTGGAAGTGATGACACCATGACTTATCTCCAGCCACCACTCGTGCCAGGAACCCATTCCCTTCCCTCGCATAGCGCTACAGATGACCAAGACAGTGGGCCATTCGACATGCTTCCTGGTGTGGTTGAAGACTGTGGGGCACCCAGTGGGCACACACTTTGCGCAGGTGCAGTCGTTCCTTCATGATGGTGTGCACACTTCCGACGCTCAATCCGACCACGGCGGCTATGGCGTTCACTGTCACTCGGCAGTGCCGGGTAATGAGTGCATCAACCAGCTGGACGTTGTCATCGGTAATGCAGGGGGGTGCTCCAGACCGGGCATCATCAGCTAACGACACCCATCCTTCCCTGAAGCGCTTGTGCCACACCTTGACCCTTGCAAGGGACATGCAGTGTTCGCCGTACACTTGTGACATTCGGCGATGAATGTCCATTCCCCCTACTCCTTCCGCTATCAGAAACCAAACAACACCTCTTTGCTCTTTGTTTAACGCCTCCATGTCTTTGTTTGCAATGCGACTGGCAGCGTTGGACGATTGATGCATGCTGCTGCTCGCTTTGTATCTTCACGTGACATGCACGGGTGCCCTCTAGCGACGGGCTGTGACCTTCCACGCTCTGATCGGAACCACATCTCATTACACACGCCACGATTAGCCGATGTCGTCACCGGTTTGCGCATTCCAGCCTCCGGCTCGTTACTTTTTGAACGCACCTTATATTATGTTATTCAATAATAATGAAAATGAAAATCCACAGCCTGCTTCCAGTCTCCGACTGGGTCAGGAATGGAATGAATGAAGCCTCCATCTAGCGGCGAGGATATGAACTGTGCCGGCTGCCGAAGCCTGTCGCACTCCTCTGGGGCAATGACTAAATGAATGACAGATGAAATGAAATGATAGTGGAGAGTGTTGCTGGAATGAAATTTTGACAGGGAAAACCGGAGTACCCGGAGAAAAACCTGTCTGCCTCCGTTTTGTCCAGCACAGATCTCACATGGAGTGACTGGGATTTGAACCACGGACCCAGCGGTGAGAGGCCGGCGTGCTGCCGCCTAAGCCACGGAGGCTCATTCAATAATAATAATTAAATAAAATTCTCCATCTTCATCAATACATTAAATAAGCATAAAGTGTCTGACTTTGGTGCTTAAACCATGTGAAAGCCTCATTTTAATTATAATTTCATGCTACATTTCAATTGAAAACTGAGTACTGTATTATTTTATGAATTGACAATCTAGAAAATCTTAATTAATTATTCATTTTGAATAAAATAACACATTAATTTGCATGGTAAATTAACACTTGATCATTGTTATGCAATTTCAGGTTTATTCTATTCTAAGTCCTTGGATTTTATCCACTGTGTAGTTCTCACCAATGATACTAACGACTCATGTTTTAATCATTTCAGATCTTCCAAGCTGGTTGAAGCTTTACGGATATGATGTCGACAACATGTTGGGTTCTGCCTACACATCACGTATGATATACCGACCCAGGGCTGTTATAACTTCAAGACAGCTATCACCGGACTTCGGAGTCATGTCGGGACTGCAGTGCATTGTCGACAAAGTCAACGAGAAATTCCGTGAATTAGGTTTTGTACCTAAACCTCTCTTGAAGATGGAACCCAAGACAAGGAATCTTCTTCCTCGAGTGGCGTATCGAAGAGCAGTGTTCGGAGAAGGTGTGTTGATATCTCGTGTGTCGGGTCGAGCCATGGTTAGCATTGTAGAAGGAGTGAATAGCGTGGTTCAAGACGTTGTGACATCTGTGTTCAATAATTCCTATTTCCTGGATCTTCATTTTAGTTTACATGATCAGGACGTGTTCTATTTTGTGAAAGATAACGTTCTGAAAATACGAGACGATCAGGAAGAACTGAGACGTCTTGGAGGAATGTTTAACATATCAGTCCATGAGACAGCGGATCATGGTTCTAGTATGACCAAAGAACTGAGGTTACATAACCCAGACGCTGCAGTATTCATCCGCTATGGAGCAGATCCCGAGCAGGAAAGACACAGAATACTAAAGCATGCTCATAAAAGAGCAGTAGAAAGGGCGTGGGAGTTAGAGAAACAGTTGGTGACTGCAGGGTTTCAGGGCCGAGGGGACTGGAGTGAAGAAGAGAAAGAGGAACTCATTTTGCATGGAGACGTGGATGGATACGAGGGGGTGGACATTCACAGTATCCATCGCTATCCACAGTTAGCAGATGACCCAGGTAATATCGCCTTCCAAAGAGACACAAAACGTAAACGAAGGAAGAGTGGTAGCAGAAGATCACGATCTCACAGGCATGATTCGTGATTCGTTGGCAGTTAAATGTGTTATAACTGTTACCAAACGATGAAGGATCCACACATGTCTTATGTGTTGGATCCTTAAGTTTCTTCCCAAGTGAACTGACTTTAATTCAAGAAGTTCATCGCAACCACCCTTCAAATACAATAAAATAGAAATATCAGCTTACAGGCAAAATATATTATCCTATATGAAGTTAGAATTCAGTTTTCACTCTTTTGGTTAAGATGACTCGTGTCCAATAACAGCTAGTCATTATGTGATCAGCTTCACTGTTGGTGATGTGCTAAGAAGAATGTAAAATATGACAGAATTATGGTTCTATCACATGCCACTGGTTCCAGCCTGAACAATTTCCATAAACTTACACAAAGAAAAATGAAATTGTGATTTATCATTAAAATTAACGTGTATTTTTAAAAGAAACTAAGAGTAGATTGAGGAGACGATTCGCTGCAATTTGTGCAAATGACATTTTTGAATTGTGTGAGTGCTGAAATGTGTGACAGAGAATGACGTGTGTTGTTGCAATTGTATAACTGTAAATAACAAATTTCAAAGAGCTTTTTTTTAAATATGGTGAATGACACCAAAACTCAGCATATAGAATCCTTCCTTAAAGACTTGAATTTGGGGTTGAATGAAGTGAAACAGATGTGAATACTGTGTATTTTAACATTTAACGTAGAGGCCTACAATACGTTAAGAAGAATAAGACTGGATAAAAAAGTGTTTTAAAACTGACTCGGCAGTGGGGTGGGGGGGAGAGCATTCATTTGAAACCTGCATTATTGCATAATCCATGATATTAAAAACAGGGTAGTTACCAAACTAATTCGTACTAATAATATACAGAAACATGAAAAAATGAAGAGGGATAAGACATCTTATAATGATTTGTTGCCATGAAGATGTTACTCGCATAATACGTACATGTCATATACTTACTGTATGAGTGCTGAAGGAGTGCGTGGGTGCTTTTTTTAAGACGTGTGCATTATATATTATGATAGTAAACAGATGATATTAACCAGAGACAGTAATTACTAATAAGCTTTTTATAGTGAGTACATCACAGTATATTGTACATATTGCAGACACAAAAACAACCGTTCCTTGTTGTGCTTATGGCTCCGCAGTTTCTAGACGACTCATCTTTCAGTGTCTGTGATTTTTTGCATTGCATTAGGAATAGAATGGATACCATTCAATATGAAAAAGTTCTTAAGCAAAGTGAATGCAAAAGTACATGATTTTTTTATGGAATAGAATGAGAAATGGAGAAAGCAGAGTATAGCGTTGTTTCGAAGAGGTGGGGTGTTTTATTTTCTAATGTATAATCACAAAGCTTCTGCCTTTGGTGCTTAAATAATGTGAAAACCTCATTGTACTTGTAGTCAGTAAATTATCATTTCATACCACATTTCGAATGTAAACTGAATTTTATTTTGTCATTTTTAACATATTTCTAATGGAAAATTTTTAACCCTTGTTTTTATAATTTTTAGCTTTTCTACTGTTGATAGAATTAACTTCAATGAAGTTCTTGAATGCAAAATCACAATTTTATATTTTTTTAGAATATTACTGTGACAATTGAGTTGTACATTTGACTTTTTTTAATTTTTAAGAATGGTATTTCGAGTTTGGCCGAGTACAAGCTGTTTATAATTATATCTAATATGTGCATGTCCTTTTTATTTAAAAGAAATAAGAGTGGAAAGAAGACTTTGGCTGAATAAGCCATGTGAAGAAGACAAGATATTTTTTCAAAGGTTTTTACCTGACTAAAATGAAAGCAATACTTATTAACTGATAGATCTTGTTTATACAACTGTGCAATTCTGATTATGTTATTGGTCTCTGAAGTGAGAGGCCTTGGGACTGTATAGATAGACCTGGTAGTGGGTCCATCAATTCCTTTCTCCACTAGAATTGTCTACTGCCCTGAATTCCTACCCTGAGGTGTATTTATTTGGCCTGAGGCCCCTGTGTATAGGAAATATTATAGTGGTGTGTATGTTCACATGGGATATATCTGCAAAACTAACTGTACATAGACTTAATTACTTATTAAAAACGTAATGCAATGTCTACCGTTGTATGATGATGTTAGTATAGACTTGTGTACTATCTGGTTACATATTATATAAGACAGTGATAGATTCTTGACCCTTTGTTATATGTTTCTGTGAAAAAGAATCTTTATCAACAACTGAAAGAAAATTCACTTCTAATTTTGTTTTTCTTACTTCATTTGGTTTACACATTACGACAGGAGGCAAACACTTGTTATTTTTTGGTTATGTTCCTTTAGTTTTATAATTAGTCCTATGTTCTGGTTGCTCCTCAGTTGGCCAGCATGCTAATGGGGCCCAATTATGTGCATGGACCCAGGCGCGGATTCAAGGGGGGTTCACGGAGGTCATGACCCCCCCCAAACGGAGACCAAATTTTTTTGCAAACTCAAAAAACGAAAACACAATAACCAGACAAATAAAACTTAACAAATTTTAACTGAAAAACAGGTGTTTTTTTTTCCATTCTATACTGAAAATATCTTTATTGCTATTATTATGTTCTGTTACAAGTGTACATATTTACAACTTCATACCTGTTATTTAAAAACGATTATTTATATAACAAAATCAACTCGTCTATTTTGTTTAGCAAACCTTGTGATTACCGAGTCGATGTCTATAGTGATGTCACGATGAATGTGCAGCAATGCACGGGTAGGAATTTGGGGCTTTTTTCGCACCAAAAAATGTTGCCGACGTCAAACTGCAAGCTTGGTTGGCAATTTAAGCTGTGACTTTCTCCCTTTGTCGGTACCAACTCGACTTGCCGAAACTGTAACATACCTTGATACTTTTCTCGAAGCTCGATGTAAAAGTCGCAAAACACGCCGTTGCAATTTGTACGAATATTTTTGGTGTGCTAAACGCATCAAATTTCTATCCATGTAGCTTGCAAAAAAATTGGTCTGGTTTTGTAAGTTTGATTATTTTGAGATTGCATTTTTAGTGATACCATTTTGCTTAACAATTTCGATTCTCTGACCCCCCCCAAAGCCAAACTCTAGATCCGCACCTGCATGGACCCACAATACCCTATTAATCTTAACTCCATCAAAGCTACAGAACTGATGTACAGTAGAATTGCATCAAGGTTCACCAACTTCTGTCAAGGGGCAGATGACCTCCCCTTAAAACAATAACTAACTTCTGTCAGTTCTTCTCTCGCAACAATAAACTAAGGAACTACCTCAAGGACCTGAGATGATATCAAGCCCAATATGGGTGTTTCCCTAATACTGAGAAAAATTAATTTAGTCTACATGAGATTAATAAATACACTTGGATGACCAGTTTCAATTATCAAGCGATCATCAACATATCTTTCACACTTACAGGGCCGTATTTCTAAATAGGCTAAGTAGGCTGCAGCCTAGAGCGGCAAATTTTCAGGGGCGGCAGTTTGTCAATTTATTCAAAAGTTAACATGAAGTATTTCAGACGTTAATAATAGTATCCGTACGAATTTAAGAATACATGTTACTTAAAAAGATATTTTAGTCCTTCAGTTTTTCCCGCCTTAGCAGAGTTAAGAACTATCTGCGAACTAGTAGGCTTATTTCCAAAATACGGTTAAACTCACTTTCATTACTTTGTATTGAGGCAAATACAACAAAAATACATTCATATGAGGACATTATTAACGAGTTTGGCATTAATAAATCTCGTAAGAAAGCTATGTAAATTTGAACATCAAGATTACGTGGGGTAGGTTGTTTTAGAGAAGTTTGTATATTTTTCAACAAATAAACTAGTAATTAACTACATTTTGTATAATATTATTTCACCATGTAGGACAACTTAATTCAAATTGAACACAGTTCTTCAATTACACAAAAGATAGTCATTAGCATTAAAATAGCTTGCCACGGTGGGTGAGTGGATAGCGTGTCGGTCTACTAACCCCAAGATTGCAGGTTCGCTCCTGGCCGTGGTAAGTGATTTTTGAAAGGCGGCAAAAATACGACACACATGTCATACGATGTTGGCATGTCAAAGAACCCATTTGAATTCAGTAGGCCGTGTTCATAATGGCAAAATTAATCTCGGGAGTTTCCGCCAACACAAAGTTCCTCATTTCTCTACTAGAAAGTGCTATATCGTTCAAGGAGCTTAGATATCTAACCTCCTTGACTTTCAGAGTGATTCAAGGAACAATGAAATTCGACATGCAAGCTACCCTCTGGGTGTCAAATTACAAAGCTTGCACCCGGCACGCGAGGCCATACGATATTATTATTAGCATTAAAATATAAAAATATGTGTAAAATAGTGATCACTCATCAAAAAGAACAAATTAATTAAGTTCGAAACCCATTTCATTTTTTAACAAATCTTAAAAGAAGTAAGTAAAAAAACAAGTAGATAACTAATTTCATTACAGTATAACATTTATTATGTAAACCATTAAAATTGTAGTTTTATCTAAACTAAATGAAGTTTATTTTTAAAAAAGATGGCTTACTTATCACGACAGCAGTTCCAAGTTGTCAAAGGCAATACTTTCTCCTACCCAATCCTAGTCTCGATTACAAATACACAAACTATTACAGATACCACAATAACAGAGGTTACCAGACAAATTCTATCCATTGTGGGACTTCTGAAGTTCATCATGGTTCGTATTGACAATATTTGGTATAATATATTAAAGGGACAGGAATTCCGCCGGATCAATATACATTTTTTTTTTTTTTACACTCATTAGGTACATGTTTCGAGGCCTTCTATAATGGCCCCTTCATCAGCCATACACAGAAACATATTGTCAGTATAATCAAGGAAATTCATTCAAAAGGTTAAAACTAACATGAGAAATTAGATGAAAATGAGACATAGAAATCGTGAGGACAGTTATGGTGAAAAAACATTGAATAAAACATGTCCTGAGAAAAACTCACAAATATTACAAACAAACAAATGGAAAAACACATTAAAAATAGCATCTTAGAGGAATAATTTGTATTTCTAACTGAATCACCAGTTGTTCAGTTTTCCATTCATCTCCGTTTTCAAGAGACTTTCATCAAGCTTGGCTGGTTTGACTTTCATCACACGGCGATGTACCAATGATCCCTCCTTCGTATGGATAGTCAACAAGGTCTAATATGACCAAGTGTTTTTAACATACTTTTAACTCTTTTTATGAATCGAACTCCCAAGGATATTTGGACACGGAATCCTGCTACTGTATTATATTTTTATGAGAACTCTTATTAGATTATTGCAAGAGTTATATGACTAGCACTTAAGTTGCATTCTAAGATGCTATTTTAATGTGTTTTTCCATTTGTTTGTAATATTTGTGAGTTTTTCTCAGGACATGTTTTATTCAATGTTTTTTCACCATAACTGTCCTCACGATTTCTATGTCTCATTTTCATCTAATTTCTCATGTTAGTTTTAACCTTTTTAATGTATTTCCTTGATTATACTGACAATATGTTTCTGTGTATGGCTGATGAAGGGGCCATTATACATGTACCTAATGGGTGTTATATAGCCCTTTGACTGTAAAAAATTGTCTATTGATCAGGAGGAATTCATGTCCCTTTAATATATTTGACTTATAATCAATACGGAACCATGATTGATTCTACTAATAACATTTGGTATAACGTTTAAATTATAACAAGGAAAACATTCCGCCTAGCCAATACTTTATTGTATAATGCAATCAAAGGATCACTGATTGGATTGGGACATGTTTCGGGGCCTAAGGTGAAACTAAAAATCCATCATAAAAAACCTGTGTTGACAATGTTGACGTCTTTAAAATACAAATAAAGCAGATGATATGTTACAATGAGTGATGAAACACATGATGAAATGAGAAAGATATAAAATGTGCGAAAAATAACGACGACATTTAAAGTACACTGTATAAAACAGACACTTTAAAACACTCCTGCAAAGTCATCATAATCAATGCATATGCGCACCGTGAAATATAAGCAACTCGTAATATTAAAAACTGGTTATTGTTGTAAGGTCTATAGTTCGTTTTTTGATAGTTGTTGCTGGATGCGTGAAAACAATATGTTGCGTGGATCTGGTTACAGGTGGTAGAAAATAAGTGCTTCTCTTGATGGACCAATGAATTAAAAAAAAAAATGATACCTTGATTACAAACTCTGATTAATCAGTGATCTGGCATTTGTAGGTGGAAAGTTTTTCTTGTTATAACAAATAAATTCTATCTACTCATGTATACATACCGTGAGAGCTTTGCCGGGTCGCGGGGTGGATTAGACACCGTCAGTTGACTAGCAGTTGCCGATAACACAAGAGCAGCCCCGAATGCTGGCATTGTATTTATTACATACGGAGCTGGCTGAGATAATTACGTCTTGTGGTGAAGTACTGCAGCCTGTCTCGAATCCCGTGAACATCGTTAGGTATGGAACAAAACATTGGATTTTCCTAGAGGAAACTTATCTTCCCAAGAAGTCTTCCATTAAATGTGTTTGTAAGTTTCAGTGCTATGCGCTTTTTACTGCTAGCGGCAGTGTATTGCTCGACAGGCAGCTAGCCACAATAACTCGGCTGTCATGCGGCGACTGCAGAGCTCCGTTCTATAGGGAGGGCCTTTACTGTATAATTCACTCATAACCAAATACACAGATGTGGATTTAAATTCCACTCTTAGTGTCCTAGTAGTAGATTTCCCATTTGAAAATAAGATGATCTGGGATGGTACCTTCACAAATCCCTAACCCTGTTTTTGGAAACCACTATGTCCAAAGTCACAAATGTAACAACACAAAGATTTTGAAATTCCTATTACTTATTCACGTATGTTCATTATTTGTTAATTTTGTCCTACCAACTGAAGAGCAACATAGACATATAATTAGCTTGACAACACTGTAAATTATCCAGTTCGTCAATACCCTAAGAGTGTAAGGGTAAGTATGGTAACTTAAGATCAAGATGGCCAAGGTTCTTCTGCCATGGAAGATTGTATGAGAGTTCGAGTTGGGCTGACACATCCTTGTGAGGGCAAATGAGAAGAGAGGTGAGTATAAATCGCACTGTGTTCTTCTAGAAGTAGATTCTCACTTTAAAATAAGGTGATGCTGGGATGATACTTTCATAAATCCATAACCCAATCCTTTGAAACAAGCATCCATGGGAGAGAATTAGTCAAGGAGGGAGCATTACAGGATAGGATAGAGGAATCAAGGCTTAAATGGCATGGACACAATAAGCGAATGGATGGGAGGAGGATACCCAGGAAGATTCACAAGATGAAAATAGAGGGAAAAAGACCAAGAGGAAGGCCAAGAGATAAGTGGCTGTAAGGTGTGGAGGACTGCATGCGAAAGAAAAAGGACGTGACCGTTAATCGCGAGATCATAAGCCACGGCATCGAGTGCGAAAGAAAGGAGAAGAGTGGACCAAGGTGGTGACGGAGAGATGGTGAGAAGACAGAATTAACAAATTCACATGAAATTTGATAAAATGGTCCAGCTAACTGAAAACAGGTGGCTTCGGTAGCATAGTCGGTAGCATGCTGAGCTTCTTTGCCCAAGATAGCGGGTTCAAACCTGGCCGAAACCGTCGGATTTTATAAGAGTGTTAAAAATCCCTCAGTATGCCTTCCTTCGGAGGGGAAGTAAAGCCGGCGATCCCATGTCATAGATTTATGGCATGTTAAAGAGCCATCCACTAATTACACCTGTGTGAAGCTAAATTGTATAGGTTGAGAATGTAAACAACGCTCTTAGGTTTCTACGTTCGTTGCCAAGAGCCGACTGCGGTGGCGTCTAGTAGCTAAGTTCTGAACTTGGCCTAGTAGTCGTTGATGGTGGCGCTTGGCGGCACAAGTAGGAACTATTTGAAAAATTCTAAGTTGTAGTACTTAAATTAAAAAACAGATAACACACACTAATACAGTCATCACAATGAACACAGGTTATCAGACAGATTCTACATACACCCAAAGTACACGGGGCTACATGACCGCATTGTCGCAGCCCCTAAACTTAAGAACCAACCAACCTAACTCAAAACAGTTGCCAGCGTTTCGGCCCAGTGTACCATTGGGCTCTTCAGTTGGATATGGTACACCTCTCCAAGATGCGTGGCTAGTACATACTGAGACGGCGGCTGCAAGGCACAAATTGTAGCCACGTGCAGCGCCAATGTACTATGGAAGTCAAAACTTCCTTTCAAAAATAGTGTTAGCATACCTTGCTAATTTATATTGGAAATATCTGTTCCCAAAGGAAACAGGATGTTAAATGTCAATGTACATAGCTCAATCGGACATTTAACATCCTGTTTCCTTCGGGAACAGATATTTCCAATATGGAAGACAGAGGACGATGAAGAGGCTAATGTTCCAAACAGACCCAGCCAGTGGCTGGAAACTGTGCAAGATGATGATGATGATGAACCCGCTTGTAATATCATATTTCCCGCCGATGTTGACCAACTGAAAGTTATCAATATTAGAAGCTTTTCAGTCAGATAATATGAGTGTACCCAATTAGATTGGCGGGGGAGTTACAATTAATTTCCTAGTACCTGAAATAAATTACATTATTTATTTATACACTTAGTACAACACTTCTCACATAAATGGGGGGCTAAACTGGACGACTAGTTTCGGTCGTCAAGTGAACATCATCAGATCCTGCTCACTTAGACTCCATTAAGGTTCAGTGGATATATACCCAACACTTACGTACAACTGTATTTACAATTATTAAACTACAGAAGGTTTTAATTAAACTTTGAAATAAGTTGGATTTTGCTTGTCACGGTGGGTGAGTGGTTATCGTGTTGGACTGCCAACCCCAAGCTAGCAGGTTCGCTCCTGGCCGTGGTAAGTGATTTTTGAAAGGCGAAAAGTCACGATACGCATGTCATATGATGTTGGCATGTTAAAGAACCCATTTGAATTCGGTAGACGTGTTAATAGTGAGAAAATTAAACTCGGGATCTCCGCCAACACAAAGTTCCTCATTTCTCTACTAGAAAGCACTATAGTGTCAAGAAGGTTAGATATCTAACCTTCTTGACTTTCATAGTGCTTCAAGGAGCAATAAAATTCGACATGCAAGTTGCCCTCTGGTCGTCAATTAACAAAGCTTGCACCCGGCACGCGAGGCCATACGATATTATTATTAGATACTGTAGTTGGATTTTTTAAGCAATTATGTTTTTTATTCTGTAAGTCTATTACACTTCTCTAGTGTTGTGTTCTTAGTACTTTTTATGTGTATAAGCAGTGTATCGCAGTAATGAGATTGTCATTTCTCAATCTTGCCTCATGGTAGTTGCTGTATACTGAATTTCTCTTCGGATGCTAGGCTTCAGTATTTTACCAGTATTAGTTGTGGCAACTAAGTTTCTAAGTTATTGGTGTATTCTTTTGTTATTGGAGGGCAGTGATGTTAGTGGATGTAATTGTAGGCGTTGGCGGCTGGCGGATTGTCATTCTGGGTGTTGCACTATTTTCATTAATGGGGTCAGGGCTAGGTGGTAGGGCTAAAGACTGCTTGATATTGGCTTTTTCTTCATTAGCAGCCGCTAGAACCATCTATCCTGCCCCACTTGTCGTAGTATCTCTTTATTTGTTACTCTATGCGGCTTCGGTAGCGTAGGTGGTAACATGCTGAACTGCTGTGCCCAATATAGCGGGTTCAAACCCGGTCAAAGTCGTCAGATTTTTTAAGAGCGTTAAAATCCTTCAGTATGCCTTCCTTCGGAGGGGAAGAATAGCCGGCGGTCCCATATCATACATTTATGGCATGTAAAAGATCCTTCCACAGATTAAACTTGTGTGGAGCTAAATATCTAGGTTAGATTTCATTGTAACGCTCTATCAAAGTTCCAACGTTCACCACTAGGTATCATTGAGATCTGGTAGTGAAATTGAACGGAACTTGTAGCTCACCCTAGTGATGTCCGCTTGAAGTAGCTACAGCCTCTGGTGAGCCGAACATGTCCTCGGACACTCCCGGCACTAAAGGCCATACGATAAATAAATAATCAGAGAAAACTATATTCAATTGCGCGGTAAAACGGATGTACCTCATTCATCACAAAATGCCGCAGTTCACAGAACACACATTGTCATCAGATTAAATGATTATTAAAAAATTATGAGCCTTCAGTAGTCGCATATGATGTGTAACATATGACATAGAAGAAACCTCACGTGAAATTGTTGATACACCGGCATTTTATAGTATTATTGGCACAAATATTAATCTATTGTAAAAGGGAGTGTTTTACAGATATTGTAGTTTATAATACGGAACTCATTTTATTAGATGATTTGTAGCTTCCACCAGCACTAGCCTAAATAAAGAATACGATATGGATGAACTAGATTAATAGACGCGACACCGCTCATAACCTTAAATTCCTTATTCACAGACCAACACGTAATTTCAGATGGATTCTGTTAAAATGAGTCATATTGATATGATAAATATCATTTAAAATGATAATCTGGTAGCAAAAATATCTACCCCGCCCAGGATTCGAACCCAAGATCTCTAGATTCACAGTCATACGCAATAACCCCACGGCTACTTCGACTACGCAAATATTGTGCACAAGATGGTGACTTATTTCCACGTTCCAATAATACTGCATTACGGAATTAAGTTTCATTTATATTTTGCTTGTTTCGATAATCTTCCTGAGAGACATTGAGTTTAAAATGCCTTATGCCAATGCAATGCCGACTACTTAAAATGTTTGATATTAAGGCATTTTACCACTTAAATACTGATACGAAGACTTCGAACATGTACCATGTCATTTGTTTAAATCACTTGACACCAGAGTTCGCATGAGCGTTTTCCGTTCAGTATGTCATATAGGCTACATTCCACATGGCCGAGAGTGCGTCTTATACTTCCGTTCGATCCACCACTGCCAGCTAGGGCATACTTCCATTCAATCGATCGAGCGGGCAGTGCTTACTTCCGTTGTCCACCACTGCCAGCTAGTACACTTCCGTTTGATCGATCGAGCGGGCAGTGCATACTTCTGTTTGATCCACCACTGCCAGTTTGATCGTTCCGATCCACTTCCGTCCCCAATTTTCAAAATCACTCCCACAAAACTATCCAGCAACCGAGCGGAAAGATGTTACACATCAATTAGTTTACATGTAAACCTTCACGAGAACAAAACAACGTAAGATATTTACGAGGGCTAGAAAGAACCGTGAGTGTCACAAGTACGTGCAAGACATACAGTAGTATCGGCAGTTGACGGAACTTCATGGATGTCTCCGCCCGCGCTTCGGCCCCCTTGTTGCCATCAGTGGGCAACGACCAGTCGAGTTAACTGCTGGGATAGGACTTACTCGGTCTAGCATCTCTGCCATACCCTTCATTATAGAGATCTGGTCAGTGCTCGGGCCTAGCAACGACCAAATGGATGATCGCTCCTAGACAGTTGATGCGCTTCGCTTTCTCAGACAGTAACATACTATAAGATTTCTTGAATTATTAAAGAACAAAATTATGAAGGAAACGTGCAGCTTTTATTACTAAAAATATTATGGTACTGTATTATTATTATTTTCTTGAATTAATCTGATCATTGTGCAACACTGCAACCTTATTACAGGCCGCCACTGGTTGTAGGTTTGGTAGTGTTTTGTAGAGCTATTTTGTCTTATATATATATTTGGATCTGATGATGCTCGCTTGACAAGTGAAACGTGCCATCCCTTAGTTTCCTCCCTCTTCTGTAGTCCAAAACATTAATCACATATAATTTTATTCAGGTTGTTTCACATTTCACAATAATTGGGATTGTAACCATGTTGACTGACTGGAAAATCTTAAGATCAATCATTATTTTAACCTCGCAGCATAGATGAGCTTGTAGAATTGCTCTCCATGACTGCAAAGGGGAACTGGAAGTCCAGAGATTGAAGATTTAAGTCCCAGTGCTGGCAGCGGCCATCCTAAGTATGTTATTGCCTTAGGTTTCCTCACACTTCCTCCTTGCAAATTCTGTGCTGGTACCATTCTTTGCTCAAGTTCTGGGACACCAACCTGAAACTTAAACCTTAAAAAACACAGTAACCCAAATTATTAGGGGCAGATGACCTTGCTGTTCTGATCCTTAAGGGGAGCCACAATGTTTTAGGCTGACCATGTTAATTGTCAACTTTTAATTTACCATTCTCTCAGAAATTATTAACAGGATCTAATTACATTTCCCCAGGGATGTTCTCGGCTCACTTTAACGAAGACTTTTTGAAAATCAGAAAATGGTTGACTTTTTGTGGATTTGTCCATAATCCACGCATATAATGGTGGACTGAGCTGGAATTTTATCTATATCAGTCGTGATCTAGAAAAGGGTTGGTGGGCGGGTTATAGACAGCGGAGGAGTAAACATAATATTACTACATCATTTCCAGGTCTTTTTTCATCTTTACAAAAGGAAGGTCTATTTTGGCTAATTTCAGTAGTTAAGGATGGTTCGGTCACTTGAAGAGGATGGATCTAGAGTAGCATGGAAATGGTTTGATAAGGACATAAAAGGAAACCGACCTAGGGGAAGACCAAGGACATGATGGATCTCCCAAATAAAAGATGATCTGGAAGATAGAGAAGTGGAATTGTGTAAAGTTGAAGAACAAGAAGAAGAACTGTATTTGCATGGACTGAAATAGAGAGCACGAAGTGTACTATTCTCTGTACTTTTTTATTGGGATCCAAATTTTTGACGAAAAATACAAAATTGAAAATATACAATACCATCACTCTAGCTTATGGTGAAGAATCATGGAGTTTAACAAAACAGGAAGAACACCAGTTGCAGGTTTTCGAAAATAAAGTGTACAGGAAAACTTTCGGACCATTTTTTGACCCCGCATCTCAAAGCTGGCAAAAAAGATCAAATAAAGACATAGGCTACACTCACTATGACAGCAAGCACCACTACTCAACACCATTAACTCCAGAAGACTCCAATGGGCTGGTCATTTACTAAGGATGGGAGATGATAGGGTGGTCTTACAAATCTTTAAAGGAGAACCAAGAGCAAAAAGGCCAGCAGAAAGACCACGAAGTTCCTGGAAAAATGAAATCTCCAAACTTTGTAGACATCTGAATCTGGACAACTGGCAAGAACTCGCTCAATATAGAGCTCAGTGGAGGCATTTTGTGAGGTGGGCGTGGGATCTTCGTGTCCCATAGAAGCCTTCTGAGTGAGTGAGGATTCGGTCTTCACCAGTGTTACCAGAAAAATTGCACTCTTCATAACTACACAGTCTTTGCTTCCTTTCTTATTTTGTTCTCCAGCCCTGAGCCGAAAATCAAAGACATGAGTAG
Source organism: Meconema thalassinum (assembly GCA_946902985.2). Taxonomy (NCBI): domain Eukaryota; kingdom Metazoa; phylum Arthropoda; class Insecta; order Orthoptera; family Tettigoniidae; genus Meconema; species Meconema thalassinum. Next base: position 43,108,158 of record OX336391.1, on the reverse strand, counting down.
AGTACCGGTACCCTCATAATGTACATTATAATCCATGACACTGTAAAGGTTCTTGTGTAAATCCACTTTTGGGACTTGGCCAAAACAATTACATGGGTGAGTATTTTCATATAGACCATAGAATGCAAAAGCAGTACGGTAATTCTTCCACCTTAGGCAGTGTGAAAGAAATAAAATCACCATTCAACATTTGGTTTCAAATTCCTATGTTGTGATACAGGTCCATGGAATAATCCTGAGTGTGAATGAATACCGAAGAATTCTCCCCTGAAATACAGAAAAATGAACAAGAATTCTAATATAAGTAGACAGGTAGAAAACAGCGATGTTGGCCCACCAGATAAGAACACCATAAACACGTAAATAAGTCCCCAACATGCATACATTTTCAGATGATTTTTTTGTTGGTGTAAAAGAGTAACTGCTCTTACCTGGTGTTGTTGCTTTCCATCTGTTATCTCCTGTGTTTGTTTTGTACGGCTTCCTGTTAGTTTTCCTACTTGAGTATCATCAAGACAACAACTGTATAGGAAGACAATTTCTTACTAAAAACTAAATAATCACAATGTTCTGTCCTTGAAGACAACAATCACTATCATCACTAATTTTAATAATTAAAACCTATTATTATCAGCGCTCTTTGCTGTCGTAGCATCCTTAATGTCTGGTAGCAATTGATTGAACTAAATTTATTTGAGATTTTTTTTTGTCCAAAGATTGTCCTTTATTTTTTCCTAAAACATGGGTAAGGGGGGGGAGAGGGACCAACTGCTACAGCCAATGTTTTGAATTCATCTGCAATCAATCAGCATCTTAGATCATTCGACGAAAACAAGTGCACCAGTGACCTATTCTCAAATTGATACTATATCTGGAAAAGAGAAGCAAAATAATGAGGTGTATGAGTACCTGTATACTGTAAATAGATAAAAAGTACCATAACTTTTCACACATGAATTCTATTTTTTTAGGATAAACACTTTTAAATGGGAAATGTTTCTTTAAGCATACTGGTGAGCTGCAGATCTGTTGAATGGGCTAGGAGGAGACTACAGTAGCCTACTGCTACCAGTAGCATTGCTAGAGTGGGGTTGACTACCCTGGATTACACCAGAAGAGAAAAATACAGGGTTATTACAAATGATTGAAGCGATTTCACAGCTCTACAATAACTTTATTATTTGAGATATTTTAACAATGCTTTGCACACACATACAAAAACTCAAAAAGTTTTTTTTAGGCATTCACAAATGTTCGATATGTGCCCCTTTAGTGATTCGGCAGACATCAAGCCGATAATCAAGTTCCTCCCACACTCAGCGCAGCATGTCCCCATCAATGAGTTCGAAAGCATCGTTGATGCGAGCTCGCAGTTCTGGCACATTTCTTGGTAGAGGAGGTTTAAACACTGAATCTTTCACATAATCCCACAGAAAGAAATCGCATGGGGTTAAGTCGGGAGAGCGTGGAGGCCATGACATGAATTGCTGATCATGATCTCCACCACGACCGATCCATCGGTTTTCCAATCTCCTGTTTAAAAAATGCCGAACATCATGATGGAAGTGCGGTGGAGCACCATCCTGTTGAAAGATGAAGTCGGCGCTGTCGGTCTCCAGTTGTGGCATGAGCCAATTTTCCAGCATGTCCAGATTCACGTGTCCTGTAACGTTTTTTTCGCAGAAGAAAAAGGGACCGTAAACTTTAAACCGTGAGATTGCACAAAACACGTTAACTTTTGAAGAAATGCGAATGTGCTGCACGAATGCGTGAGGATTCTCTACCGCCCAGATTCGCACATTGTGTCTGTTCACTTCACCATTAAGAAAAAATGTTGCTTCATCACTGAAAACAAGTTTCGCACAGAACGCATTCTCTTCCATGAGTGGGGCCGATAGCTTAGATGTTAGGCCCCTGTTATGACTGACTGATGTGAGTGCATTTCAAGCACGACAAACGCTTTCTCGGCTCCTGTCGCCATTTTGTCTCACTGCGCTCTCGAGCGCTCTGGCGGCAGAAACCTGAAGTGCGGCTTCAGCCAAACAAAACTTTATGAGTTTTTCTACGTATCTGTAGTGAGTCGTGACCATATGTTAATGAATGGAGCTACAGTGAATTTATGAAATCGCTTCAATCATTTGTAATAGCCATGTAATATGGCCTGTTACTTGATGTAGATATTTTAATTTGGAGCCATCTAGGATGACATCATTCAACTTGGAGGGCCATGGATCTACAGCGCGACAAGTTCATCTGAAGCACCAGAAAATATGCAAACTACTAGACTCCCCTTACCGCCACCCTTAGTCATCATGTTACAGGACCCACTACTACAAGGTGCGTTCAAAAAGTAACGAGCCGGAGGCATAATTACAGAAACCAGTACCTGTATGTTAGAAGTATTGGCCCTGGCTGTTGAGGCACTTGTCCCACTGTGACACGAGGCGGTGAATGGCTGTTTCATAAAATTCCCTGTGCTGCGATGTGAACCAGTTCCGCACGTACAGCTGGACGTCGGCGTCCGAGGTGAATCATTGGCCCAGCAGAGCCCTTTTCAGGAGACCAAACATGGCGTAATAACAGGGAGAGAGGTCTGGACTATATGGAGAGTGGTCGAGAACCTCCCATTTGAATTTCTGCAGGAGTGCCGCGACTGTGTTGGTCATATGAGGTCGTGCATTGTCGTGGAGCGACCACGGCGGCTATGGCGTTCACTATCACTCGGCGGTCCTGAGTAATGAGTGTATCAACCAGCTGGACGTTGTCATCGGTAATGCAGGGGGGTGCCCCGGACCGGGCATCATCGGCTAACGATACCCGTCCTTCCCTGAAGCGCTTGAGCCACGCCTTGACCCTTGTAAGGGACATGCAGTGTTCGCCGTACACTTGTGACATTCGGCGATGAATGTCCGTTCCCCCTACTCCTTCCGCTATCAGAAACCGAACAACACCTCTTTGCTCTTCGGTTGACGCCTCCATGTCACTGTTTGCAATGCGACTGGCAGCGTTAGACGATTGATGCATGCTGCTGCTCGCTTTGTATCGTCACGTGACGTGCACGCGTGCCCTCTAGTGACGGGCTGTGACCTTCCACACTCTGGTCGGAACCACACCTCGTTACACACGCCACGATTAGCCGATGTAGTCACCTTTGTGCATTCCAGCCTCCGGCTCGTTACTTTTTGAACGCACCTTATATTTGCTGCCGAGAAAGGCATGACTTGCATCAGAAACCAATAAGGAGAGAGCTCATTCATTGTTGTCAAATGTTTCATTATTGTCATTCCGTCGCCAGCTACCGCACGGTGAACTTCATAAGGCAAGCATTGTAGCTTTATCATAATAATAATAATGTTATTGGTTTTACGTCCCTTTTAACTACACTGGCTTTTAGAGACGCCGGGGTGCCGGAATTTTGCCCCGAAGGGGATCTTTAACGTGCCAGTAAATGTACTGACACGGCTCCCTCGCATTTGCGCACCCTCAAATGCCAGCTGACTGCGCCAGGTTTCGAACCTGCAACCTTGGGCTCAGCAAGCGAGAACGGTACCCCTGAGCCACGCAGCCAGACATGTAGCTTTATCGCAGGCCACTTTGTCATAATAACTGAAGTTTTCACAACATTGTGAAAACACTGACACTGGGTTGCGTGTTTGTGAGGATGACTTTCCAGCGATGTCACTTGGCTGGACAACTCTTTTGTTCATGAACTGTAGGAGAAGCTGGAATTGAACGGTTAAGGAAGTAACGTCGAGTTTTGATGACGTCACACCATTCAACCAATCAGCTTATCCAACCAAGTCCGACCAAGTCTGTCGAGAGACGCAAGTCTTGTTGTTGTTGTTGTTGTTGTTTGGATTGCGTTGCTGGACACAGAAGCCTCTTCGCCCAATAACATCCGGCTGGGAATAGACTACAGTAGCCATCGCAGTAAAATGCCGCAGAAAATGGGTCCGTATGTTTAAAAACCACTAATCTCTTGGACTTCGTTTGTCACATTGAAACTGATGTCCACATTATCCTCTTCACTATCGGAGCTGATCTTTAGCACTGATGTCGAAATTTATATAGTTATCGCACACGCCAAATATGAGGAATAACGGAAACAAGATCTATACATATATATATATATATATATTTGGGTGACCAAGAGCCTAGAAACCACACCCAGGAGCACCAGAACAATAACTGGAAGGAGCTCCTAGGAGCCCACCTATGATGTTACAATTGAAATGGAAGGTGATCCAAATATGACATAATGGCATCCACCAATGGAACTGTAGGACTATGTACAAGTGACACGATATTTAAAGGCAAGGGATAATCAAGTCGCCTCAATTTCTACAACATAATGTCCCGCTGCGGATTGAAGGTTTCACACTGAAACAATATGTGATGCAATGTACCTCGTGCCTTACCACATACACACCTATCATTGTCCCTGAGATGCATGCGCTCCAAAACTACTGGTGTAAGAGCGTGCTGGAAACGCATTCGAATTATGGTAATAATATGACGCCGCGAATATTTTCCGACCCGGAAGCAAGGCTCTGTAGTTACGGATGGTTTTATTAAGAAAAAAAAATTGCTTTACATTTTGCTATCTCGGTTCATTCATTTTGCCAAGCACTGACGACTCGCTGATGAATTAACGGTACTATATCCGGATACGGTATCCCGATATTATAAACAATTCCCTGACCGCATGCCGCATTCTTTGCCCAGAGATCTACTGTTTCGTTTCCCGCTATATGAGAATGCCCAGGAATCCACATGATAACCACGTCTTTGAGTGTGAATGCATGGAAATATTGCACTATTTGGTAAAGATACCAATTATTTGAGTGCAGAAGATGAGGTAAGGCATTAATAACACTCAAAGAATCCGTGCATATTAGCACGTGATGTAAACGATGGACATGAATAGAGTGACAAGCCTGGCGTATAGCAAAGAGTTCAGCTGTAAAGATTGTAATATGATGGGGGAGGCAATAAGTACGACTAACCTGTAAGTCAGGAGAGTAAAACGCTGACCCCACGCGATCCGGTCGAACCATCTTTGAACCATCCGTATAAAAAATCGTATAATTGGAATACAAATCCTGAATATCTCGAAATGCACGAGAAATGATATTCGGATGATGCTTGAACATTTGAAATAGTAATGGAAAGGAATTATGCAGAATCTTAGGTTGGGTATGCAAAACCCTGTATGGGATTGTATATGGAAGTGCTAAACGGGTTTGTAACACATCCTTCCTGAAGGGTTGTAAAATCTCATAAGCCATGACAAGTGCAGGTTTATGTGAGCGATCTAAACGATTTTGTGCGTAATATTCCGCCAGAAGTTGTAATTTAGAGATAATCGGAGACGCCACTAGCGACAATTTGTAGACTAAATATTTGCCCGCTATAAATGTGCGTCGATGTGATAAAGGTAACTCACCGGCTTCGACCAACAATGCACTCGTGGGGGTGGAGGCCAAAGCCCCTAGAATTATGCGGATGGCTTTATATTGTAGTCTATCTAACATTAACAAGCGACTGTTCGCCATTACATCGTAAAAAAAACCTGCCGTAATCTAATTGTGAACGAATAATGTTCTTGTACACTGCCAATAATAATGCGGGGTCCGCTCCCCAACGACGCCGTGTCAAAGCTCGAAGGACTTGTAACCGTTTTTCGATTTTAACTTCAAGATATTGTACCTGCCGTGTCCACCGGAGTTTATCGTCAATATAAATGCCTAAATATTTGATATTGCGCACAACATCTATGGTAGGCCCACCCTGTCGAAATAAAATAGGGGTCCGATCGTACCGCCATTGATGCGTGATAATTATAGCCGAGTTCTTACCCGGAGATATTTCCAAGCCATGATTAAATAGCCATTCATGGGCTAGAGTTAAAGCAAGATATAAATCTGTTCGATATTGATGTAAAGTGTCACGGGAACAATAAATCATAAAATCATCCGCATATTGTATGATACGGGCATAAGGCAAAATCACCGCTTCTAATTGTTGAGTATTAATGGAAAACAGAAATCCACTAAGTATGTCCCCTTGCGGCAAGCCCTGAGACGTCTGACGGTGGTCCAGCATCCCCTCGGGGGTACGTAATATGAGACGCCGATGAGTTAAAAAATTGTGAAAAATACAAAGAAATGGAGAGGAGTAACTGAAGCTCCTGCTGTTTCCGTTGTAAAATCATGGGATCTACGGCATCGTACGCCCCCTTAATATCCAGACAAACAGCAATGGTATGATGTTTGCGTCCTTTAGCTAATAAGACATCAGTTAAGAAAATAGAAAGAGCATCTACAATACTGCTTCGTTTACGAAATGCGAATTGATACTTAGAGAATAAGTTGTAATATTCCATACACCATTGCAAACGTTGCAATAATACTTTTTGAAATATCTTCCTAACACAGGAGCCTAAATTGATCCCACGATAATTCTGAGGGTCACGTGGGTCCTTCGAAATTTTTAAGATAGGAAGGACCTCAAAGATATTCCACTCAGTGGGAAACGTGCCAAACCGTAAAACTTCATTATATACAGAAATAAGCATCTCCAGTGCCTTATCGGGAAGATAGGCAACCATCTGATATGTTATGGAATCCACACCCGGACTAGTCGATTTCGTACCTCGTAGGGCAGATTGAATTTCCACGTGCGTTATAGGTTGCAGTAAAACGTTGAAATGATCTGAAGCTGTATAAGACGGAAGCGGGCCCTTATTGATAACTGTATCTGGCGTGAGATTTATATAAAATTCTTGAAAACCATTCCGGCTAAGTCCTGTAGACGGCCCCATATAACCAGGGGCGGATCCAGACACTGATCTTGGAGGGGGCGGTCATGATATCTGTCCTCAAAATGGAGGGGGGGGGGGGTAATATACCATAATGCAAATTTAAAAGTTAACAATAAACATCGAGTTATTTGCGCCTACTGTTACCAAAATGTCATTTTTTTTTTCGAAATGTGAAATTTTTCGTTACTTTCCTACTTTCTGTGTGGTCACTAAACAATATTTTGTTTGCTCATACTTAACCTATACTTACCTATACTCTATCAGTATCGGACTGGCCCTAAGAGCCCCGACGGGAGCGGGAGAGTAGGGGCCTTACCATCCCCCTCACCCCCCTCTCCCCAGTGACTTGCTCCAATTTTTACGCTGAAAAATATTTTTATACGGAGTTTACTGACACGGGGATCGCGCGCATTGAAATACTGTGATCGTAATGAGCCCCCTTCGGAACTTACCCCACCCCCCTTTTTCCCCACTTTTAGATACAATATAATAAGCTGATGTTAAAGGCCTACTCGCACAAGGGCGAGGTCATTAATTTTAAGGCCCCGAGGCCCCTTGATGCCTCAGATGCCTTGAATGGTCCGAGGGGGGTCAAAAGTCCCCCGGACCTCCTCATAGGTAATGATTGACTTTGTCCCCTTTGCGAGTAGCCCTCCCTCTCTTAAGTTGTAAACAAAGACGCAGAATATCTTAGCTAGCTAATAACTGGGGTCATAGGCCTATTTGCGCAAGGGCCTAAGGGCGGGCCTCGGCACTCATAGTCTCCTGGCCCGAGGCCTCGATGGGAACTCCCGTTCTTCCCAAATGGCCAGTCCGACACTGCTCTCTATATTATCATTTGCCATGCTAATAATATCGCTAGAGCTCTTTCGTAAAGATAGACTTTTAATTTTATCCAAAACGCTATCATACCGGGTTCATACTTTATAGTTTCTGTATTAATGTAATTAAAGGGTAGGAGAGTAAAATCAGAGTTTTATAGTTTGATGACTGACAACCGTAAAAAATAATTATATAGCTTAGATAATAGCTTCAAGATTAAATAAAAACCCGGCTCGAGGCCCGAGGAATTTTAATCGATCAACGAGAAAAAGATCGTTAAAGACACGATTTAATCAGATTTACGGGAGTTTAAAACTATATTTAACCTTTATTTTAGGGGTATAGGTTGAGCGAAATAGGAACAAGGTTACCCGAAATTATGACAGGTACATGTGTATTGCTAATTGTACGTAAATATTACAAATACAGCAATTTTGTTCATAAAAACAATTTTAAGCTAAACAACAAACTCCAGTCGCCGTTTTTTTTTGTTTTTTCGCATACCGATCAATCACGCGAGATGGGTCAACATAAACATCGTAGTGGACGTGCAATAAAGCAAGTCCGTTGAATCGTTCATCGGACATAGTTGACCGCAACCACGTCTTCAGCCTTCTCAAAGAAGCCTTTCCGATGAAGCGGCGCTGACGGGTAAAGTAGCATAAATCTTGAGACATCGATGAATACTGGGGTACAACTCTTTATCGCAGGCAATTAAAGCTTCCATAGCTTTCTTTGGGATGGTTGATCCCGATTCAAGCTCCCGGGACCACTTTACCTTCCACATACGAAGTTCAGACTGTAGAAGCCTTGCCGCCGACGCGGCAGAATGTTGATTGAGAAGTTTGAAGTACTTTGCAGCGATTGTGTCCACATCCGCTGAAGTCCATGATGATATTGGCATCATTGCTGATAGGCTATGTAACTCTTGCGTTGCTTTAGGGAAGCGAGAGTTTAGGTCTTCTAGGACGTAGTCTAAAATGGGTATGAAAACGGCCCGGTGATAGTAGTCTTCTACGATTGACGCTGGATGATTTTCGCGGTGCTTTTGCCGTTGTGCGTTGCGTGGGAGCAGACGTTCGGTTCCAAGTTGTTTTGCCAGAACTTCTGATTCTTGGAAGAGTTCAGCAAATTGTGTTTCGCACTCTTCGCGCCTCTTGATCAGCACAGTAGTAGTGTCGTCTAGCGCATCCTGGGCTTCCTTCAAGTCTATTTGCCCGTTTTTGAAACAAAATGCTGAGTGTTTTAGTGTCTCCAAGGATTTCTGACAGGCAAATGACGATAACTATAAAATCACTCTCACAAAGAGCAGCTATGAGCGTTTTTGCCTTAGAAGCACTTTCTGAGTCTTTCCATAAAGTAATCGAGTCTAAACTCTCGACTATGTTCGGGAGTATAGAGCGAAATTGTACAAAACCGTCGTGCCGTTCGATCCACCGCGTCTCACAAAGTCCACATAAAAGTTCACCTAGAGTTGCTTTAAATACATAGGAGCGTTTTGAGGACGAATCCATGGACGTAATAGTGGCCTCCATAACTCCTATTGCATTTCGCACGGCGACGACTTTCGAGGACTTCGAAATAGACAAATTCAGAGCGTGATTATAACAAGGGCACCTAACGGCATGCTCTGCTTCGATTTGCACCTCGGCGACAGCACCACAAGCTACTGACGCCATGATAGCGCACCCGTCATTACCAACGCCAACACACCGACATAGGACAAGACTGTGATGCTTGAGAATACTCAACACAGTTTTACCCACGTCTCTGCCGGTTACGGTAGGCTCTGGGACTCCTTTGGTTTCTTGTTTCTTGCTGGTTCTCTCTTTGGTTTGCGTTTTCTTTTTCTCCTCTATAGTTCTTTCATCTGCATCTTCATCTCTTGTTTGTAGTGTGCCCAACTCTAGGAATGGGTATTCCAAGATTCAGACACCTAGATATCAAGGGAAAGGCTACAGCCGCTTTTGAAAGTTGAGATATTTGAATATCGCACTACATTGCTTCTCGAAGCAATTGGAAAGAATTTACCGATACTTGCATGTCAAGTGACGTAGCGAGTAATAGCAGAGGTCGAGGCTATTTATTGATTAAATAGTTAACCATGGAGTAGAGACTTGAGACTGGGATCAGATTACTGGCACGGCCAAATGAAAGAGAATGCAATTAGTATCAAGTAAATCGGACCAGGGATACCAGAGATATGAGGATTCCATATTTCAGCGTGATGACGCGTGACCCTGACAGTTTTGAATAAAAGCCGGCCGGCCGAGGCATCGATAGCTCATTCCAACACAAGCACTTGCCGAGCAAGTTGCTGCTACGCTGAGCCAAGGCACATGGTTGCCGGATCTACGCAGAAGTAATTTTCAAAGTTGTGATAGTCACAAAAAGTGCTGCGCTACGAAGTGGAACTTAGTAAGTTTCCGGCGAGGAGAATCACTGAGGTGATTGATTTTTTTTTTCTACAGACATTAGTGGAAATATTTATGTTTCTACATGGACATATGCTAGACTTTGTCTAGAATTAGTACTTTGTCACAGTCCAGTAATAACCTAATACTTGGATGTTTAAGTCCATTTCAGTCAGTTTTCATATTGGTAACTTGTTAACCACTTCGATCTATCAGTACATTGAAGACCAGTCTATCACGGTGGTGTTCATTAGTCTACGCAAGGGAAACTACAGGTTGCTTAGCGCATGGTAGATGGCGAGAAGCCATGCTCAGGGAACGATCTTCAGAACAGCCGTTGATTGGTTAGACTGTCAGTGTCTTCTTGTATTGAAAAGATTACCGTGAGTTATGTTACAACTGACATATCTAAGAATAGATCACTTAGATCTGACCCCATTTAAACAAACTGTTATGGCTTTGATAGAAGCCCATATTAAAATGGAACAACAGTTAATTCAAACGTCAAGAGATACTACCACTATGTCTGACTAGACGGATTGTGGGTATATAATGGCGGCCGATACAAGGATTATACATGCTTGTCCGATAGGGCATGTCTATGGATAAATCTGGTACAGACCAGGTTCACTACGCTTCAAGACCATCAAGAAATGTAAGCCACATTTGAATTATAATATGCCTAGCTAATTGGAACAAACTATTTTTCGGCAGATGACCAACACATTTATTTTTCTTCGTATTTAAATCTTGCAATGATTTACGCAAGACATATTAGAGTTATTCTGAGTATTTTCAGCACTCAGAACAGTTTAGGATCGATGACCGAGCATTTCGAGCATTTATTTGAATATTTCATATTTTTGGGAAATCACGGTAATCAGCCGATGTAACTGTAAAAGTTAATAATTATTTTTGTTGAGGAATGGATATTTTTTCCATATTCGAAGGTTCGAACATGTGGATTCTCACATAATGAGATGATAATTAAACATATTTAAAATAATATAACTAATAATAATAATAATCCACTAATAATAATAATAATAATTTTCATAATTTTTCTAAATAATTCTTGGATATTATATTTTATAATAATCATATGTATTGAGAAAGAGCCTATGAAGTAGTTTAATCATTTCTAGTTTGGAACAGGAGATTTTCCGAAGGAGAGTGGTTAGCGCAAGCCCGCATTCAACCAACATGTCAGTTCTGGTTGAACATTTGATATTTGCATTGAGCAAAGTATATTTTTCAGATAACACGGAGAGGCATGAAACGGGAAGCAAATGATATTTGTATCAAATAGGATATTTTTGTATTTATATAAAATCATGACGTAAATACACTCGAAAGTGAAATAAAGATTTTCATAAGTATGGTAAATTCACGGGTTGAACTGAATGGTAAAATAAAATAAACTTGTAAGTTTATTAATCTTCCAGTGTTGATAACAAGCAGAGGCTTGATTTATTGTATAAATTTTGGGAAGAAAATTTATATGTGTGGAGTAGTTGAAATGCCATTCCCAGGTGCGCATGTTTAAGTCGCAGGAATGAGGAGGTTTTTTCGAGCATCAATCAAATAGCAGGTTCGATGGCTCAGGTTTATAGGAGTATTGGAACTACACATTTCGTCGTATGAATAACTCGAAGGTTATTTCTTAGAAACCATCAGTTCTTATTTCAACCTTGTTTACGAATTCCATTTAGACTTTGATTTTGCTAGAACCCGGATTTGTCATGATAGTAGTTTATTCTTCTTCAGAGGAAGACCTTTGCCGTTGTTGTTGTAATATTGTGTTCTTACACAAATAATAGAATGGGCCACTGCCAACTAAAAATAATTCTTTAACCACGAATAATTTGAAGGATATTTTCAATCCTAGTGCCATGAACTAAATGAATTTATTATGAAGCTACAATTCTTATTTCCGCATTCTGTCGAAGAATTGCAAGTTGTGAAAATTGCTAAAATGGCCATGAATATAAATATTTTTCATTATAATGATTCCAAGTGGAAAATCAAATAGTTGAATGGTTCAACCATTTATTAATCAAGTTGATGATTCAGAAATCATATATTTTGTGAGGAACTTGAAGTTCATAATCGAGTCACTTCTCGAAATGTTTAATGTCAGAAGAACAATTAATGTTTTGTTGTGCTTCGCACAAGTTCTTCGATGCTATGCTCAAGGTCAAATACTTTTCAGATGTTATTTATATGTGTAAATAATTTGTGTTGCTTCAATGATAACAATATTTTTCGACAATATTTTTGAAACTGGAAAAATAAGTGAAAGTTAAAAATTCTATGAACATTTATTCTACGAGTGTTAATATTATGTAAAAATTCAAACAGTGAACTACGATATTTCCAGTAGAGACAATTAAATTTGAACTGGATTTAATCATAAATAATTTTGGAACACAGTCTACAGGACTGACAATCAGACTTGTGTTTCCAAAAAATTATTGTCAAATGTGTTTGGAAAATGTCTGTATATTGTGTAAATAGGAGTGTGGATCGCCACACGTGAGTGATGCTGCTTTGAGCATCTTTGCAGTCAATTTTAAATTCAAAATAAACTGAGATAATTTTACAGGATGTGTTATACCCAATTGAATCTCCTTCTATCCTTATTGTTGCATTGAGCCAAAAATCAGTAAAGCATTTTTTTTTCATTTGATGTCGTTTTTGCGATTTGCTTTAACCCATCTGGCGCTCCGGGATATTTTTACTCTCGTGCTGACTGATTATTGGTAAAATGCATATGTGGTCGTGCGTACTCCGGTCTAAACGGGCACATAAAATAAGATAGAGAGAGAAATGGCGCCCAACGTGGGACTCGATTTAGACATGGTCAATCGCATGCCGATTTAAATTGTGATAATTTTTATAGAAATATTTTGGGAGTTGAGAGATGTCTGGTTTGGATGAATAAATTAGTAGGAAACCCAATTAGTGGGGAAAATTAAAAATTTAACTTGGCTAATAATTAGAATGGGTTTGATTATTTTTGATAATGGCTTAACCATTAGGGCGTCAAGTAAATTCAGTAGTAAACGTTCGATGACTGGACATACGCATTATTAGAATCCAGGTGGAGGATATTTGAGAACTTGCATATTTTTCTTGTGATATTGTGGTAAATGTAATTCGTAAAAGTAGAGAATTTTGTTTTTCCATCACGTCGACATTAGGACAAATCTCATTTTATTAGAGTGTTCCAATTAGCTATTCATATTTCTTGTTCTAGTTATAAGCTTGTGTTTGCCAATATTGTATACCCCTAAGTTTTGAATAATAATTGAAATTATGGAAGAAATGATGAGGATGATGAGAAGTTTGGAGGAGAGTTCAAAAGAAGCTGGACTGCGTGTAGCAGCCATTATGAAAGAAAATACTGAGGCTTTGGAAAGGAAACTTAAAGAAAATTCTGATTCTTTAGAAAATAAACTTAAAGAAAGTTTAAACGATAAACTTAAAGAAAATTCTGATTCTTTAGAAAATAAACTTAAAGAAAATTCTGATTCTTTAGAAAGCAGGTTAAAAGATAACTTGAAAGAAAGTTTAGATGAAAAACTTAAGGAAAATTCTGATTCTTTAGAAAATAAACTTAAAGAAAGTTCTGATTCTTTAAAAGATAATTTGAAAGAAAATTTAAATAGTAAATTTAATTCAATGGAAAGTAAATTTAAAGAGAATTCCGACATTTTGAAAATGACATTTGAGAGTAAAATGAATAAATTATGCGAAAAAACACATGAGCTCGAAACTTCATTAGCTACTAACGCAAGTTTAATGGACGATAAATTTCGCGATGCCGATCTTCGATCTCAAAGCTTAGCTGATAGGATAGAACATGGTCTTAGGAAAGTTGGTGAAGTCATGATCAACCTAGAAGTCAGAGTGAAGAAGGAGAGTAATGAGATGGGAATTCTAGTTGTTCAACGGTTGACAGAACAATTCAAAGAACTTGTAATGGGAGAAATAAGAGATGGTGTGATTAATGAATTGCAAACTGAAATTAAAACCACAGTTGTCAATGAAATTAAAGACACACTCAAGCTGGAGAATCAAGAGGGAATCAAGGAGATTAGGGAATCTTTGTCATCCCATATTCAAGTAATTTCCAAAGATATCCAAACAACTCAGAAGGACATCTCAGATATGACAGGGTCATTGAAAAGTCATGAGGCTGTTATGAACCAGATATCCACTGATGTTAAGGAGAATTGTAAAGAAACTGAAGCAATTAAGAAAATGGCAGAAGAAAACCAGAAGGAACTTGAGGCTATGAAAACTCAAATCAAGGACGAGAAACAGTCTGACCAACTGTTGAAAATGCCAAGTGTAAGGGGGAAAGGAACAGATACAGATAAATCTAGGAGCAGCTAGAGAAACTGATAGTCAAAGACAGGATGAGGTCAGGACAGTATTTCAATCCAACCCCATAACTGTATTTAAGAATGTAGAAGATAAGCCTTCTAAATTTTCAGGGCGAGATTCTGTGACACCCGTGGAATTTTTGAGAGAAGCAGGGGATTACCTGAAAGATTCCAAGATCCCTAAAGAAAGACAGATCCGAGTGATAGGGAAGTTTTTGGAAGGTCCTGCACTTCTTTGGTTTAGAGCCTTTAGATCCACTCTAACCACTTTTGAGGAGTTTTCTCGTGGGCTATTGAAAAATATTTGGTCCCCGGAAACCCACCAGCAAGTCAGAGCAGAGTTATATTCGAAGAGATTCTCGACGTCACAACCTACTCGATACTCAACGTACTTTTCTGGGCAGCATTCTAAACTTCAACATTTAGATCCGCCGATGCCAGATAACGAATTGATTACTGCATTGATACGTCAGTTTCCAGCAGACGTCCAAAGGACATTGATCGCTGCTGATATCTATAATATGGAGCAATTTGACGAGGTATTACAGAAGCTGGATCATACGAACGCTCAATTCTTTCATCAGAAGGGAGGAAAGAATAACAACGCTGTGTACGCTGTTATGGCCGATAGTTATTCTCAAACACCTCGAGAGATTCGAGAGGGGCGAGAAGAGAAAACGCCGAGGGAAGATTCAAATAAGAGAGGATGGAATCAGTACAGTAACAGATACAGTTACAAGCCTTATGCGAGACCGGATGGTGGAAATCGATACAATACTCGATGGAGAAGGCCACGGGATAATCAAGGAAGGTACCAGGAAAGAAGATACTATGGTAGAAACAACTACAATAACAGAGGGAATGTGGATACTCGTCAGTCCAGTGAAGAGTTCAACAAGGAGATGAGGAAAAACTTGGAAGCAAGACACCAAGATAACTTGCAATTTTTGGAGCAGAGGCCCAATGAACCAGGTCCATCGGGAACACAACAATCCCGGGGGAATGGTAACGAAAAAAAACTTAGAATTCACAGTAGAAGATAGAATTTTGAACACTTTCACTTCCAGAATTATTAAATGGCAAGCAGAGGATGATGACTTAATTCAACAGAATGACGAACGGAAAGAAATGGGTACAAGAATTAGAATGCCAATCATATCATGCGAAGTATTCGGTATGCCTGTCGATACTTTGATTGATACTGGGGCTATGCTTTGTCTTGTGAGTGAGAAGCTTTATATTCTGTGGAAGCTCAAAGAGAACTTAGAGGAAATTCCAGTATCAGGAATTAAGATCCAAGGAATAATACCCAACAAAATATCTCTGTGTAAAACACAATTATACTTATGTATTACGATTGGAGGACATGATTTTCGACATGTGTTTGTAGTAATGAAGGACATGGCTTTTGACATGATATTGGGAGCAGATTTCATTCAGAAATATCAAGCAGTGATAGACATGAAGACAGAGACGATCAAATTCAAGAATACCGAAGAGATTAACTTCGAGGGAAAAGAAGAGGAAGACATCGAGGGAGATGCTCAATGGTCTCTGATTTTTCATGAAGCTGAAGGAAGAGAAGTCTACACTGAGAAGGAGTCCCCAGAGCTAGGGAAAATTTTGGAAGAGTATCACGATATTTTCGATATTAAACCTGGTGAAATTAAAGATTTTGAATATCATATTCGCGTAAATGATGATGCACCTTTTCATGCTAAATTGTATCCGGTGGCGGAAAAACATCGAGAAAGGGTAAAAGTGCTTATCAAGGAGATGGAAAGCAACAATGTGATTGAAAAGTATACTACATCTTATGTCAATCCATTAGCAGTAGTGTCTAAGCCAGATGGAAGTCTGAGACTATGTTTAGACGCGCGAAATTTGAATTCAAGATTACTGCCAGAGTATGACAGACCACCAATCATTAGGGAACTGTTAAGGAAATTCCAAGGCAAGGTCTGGTTCTCTAATATTGATCTCACTTCGTCCTACCATCACATTAGGCTTAGTGAGAATTCCAAGAAGTTTACAGGATTTATGTTTGACCAGCAGACATATGTATTCCGCCGTCTACCATTTGGAGTCAAAACATCTGGATCTGTTTTGATCAGAGCACTGGAACAAAATTTGAGTCCTGAAGTAAAAGAGATAGCAATTCGTTATATAGATGATATCTTAATTGCATCCGAGACTAAAGAGGAACATTTGTTACATCTTCAGATGTTATTCGCAGATTTGAGAAAAAGCGAATTTTAAAGTAAACCTTCGAAAATGTCAGTTCTTTCGAAAGGAAATAAAATTTTTGGGTCACATTTTGGATGGAGAAGGATACCGTCCCAATGAGACAAAGATACAGGCAATTGCAAATTTCCCTAGACCTACTAGAGTGAAGAATGTCCGCAGTTTTCTCGGGACATGCCAATTCTTTGCAGGGCATTGTCCAAACTTCACCAAGACGGTAGCGCCATTGCAGGAATTATTAAAGAAAGGAAACAAATGGAAATGGGATGAAGATTGTGAACAATCATTTCAAGATGCCAAGAGGTTATTGGTAAACAGCGTGAAATTGGAGTATCCTGACTTTACCAAGAATTTCATCATAGAATCTGATGCATCCACCGTAGGGATTGGAGCTATTCTTCTTCAAGAAGATGAAGTTCACAAGAGACATTACCTGGCGTTCATTAGCAGGAAACTTCGTCCATCAGAAAGGAATTATTACACCACAGAGTTAGAAGCACTTGCTGTAATATTCGCGTTGGAGTCGTGGAAGAAAATGTTAATTGGACATTCAGTAATTGTGAGGACTGATCACCACGCATTGGAGTTTATCTTGAGAACAAACTTTGCCAGTGATAGGATAACTAGATGGTCACTTTTTATTCAACAATTCAACCTAGTTATTGAGCACACTCCTGGAAAGTTGAACGTGGGAGCTGATTTATTGAGTAGAGCAGTGGAGTCTACATCTAAAGTTTTTCAAGTTAACCTGACGCAGGAAGATGAGGATACCTTGAGAAGGTTAAGGTAGTTGCATTTATCCCAGAGGAGAGACCGACGTCTTAGAAACATTTTTCGTTTTCTACAGGGAGACATGGATCCAAATGATGATGATTTTGTGGAAACTGAAAGAATTTCAAGAGATTTTATGATGTTAGATGGTTTAATCTACAAGTTTGCAGATCCCGACCATACGAAGCTGAGAGTAGTGATACCTCCACGAATGCAAAAACCCATTATCTGGATGGCACATCGAATCGCAGGTCATGCTGGAGTAGATAAGACGGTCAACATGATTCAAGAGAAATTTTCGTGGGAGCAGATGCGACAAACTGTCAGGAACACTATTCGAGAATGCGACTTATGCCAAAGGAGTAAACATAATTCCAGATTATTGAGAGAATTACCAAGGCCTATTATTCCTTCTAAGCCTTGCGAAATCTTCGCGACTGATTTATATGGTCCTCTCCCAAATTCTAAAAGAGGTAACCGATATATTCTGGTGACCATGGATGTTTTCAGCAAATACACTATGTTGCATCCAATTCAGAAGGCAAACGCAAAATATTGTGCGAAGATAATTAGAGACAGCGTAATTCCGGAAGCAGGCAAACCGGAATTCCTTTCATCAGATCGTGGACCTCAATTTACATCTTTAGAATTTCGAACCATCATGAATAATCTTGGGATTAGACAATTGTTTTGTTCTATTAGACATCCAGAGAGCAATCCAGCAGAACGCGTGATGGCTGAAATAGCAAAATTTTGCCGCCTCTATTGTCCAAATGAGCATTGGAAATGGATGGATGTTCTCTCTTTAGCATCCGAATCCATCAACTCTACAATTCATGAGAGTACTGGACAGATTCCCATGTTGCTTCATCATGGAATTAAACCAACAAGATTATGGGATCGAATCATCTCTATTCCACCTGAGATTGAACCAAGTCGTCAGATGAGGGAAACTCTAGCTTTAGACAAGTTGAGGAGCCAAGCTGAGAAAAGAGAGCGCAGAGTGAGAGGAAAGCGTTTTCGCAGACCCTTGCGCGTAGGAACTCTTGTTTTAGTGAAAAGACCTACACCCTCTGACGTGCAAAATCGAGTGTACTCGAAGTTTGCAAGCCTTTACGCTGGACCCTATCGTATTGTGGAAGTAAACAACAATGGAAGCTATGAAGTCGCCAATACACGAACTGGTAACATCGTGGGAACTTATAATGCATCGAATTTGAAGATTTATTATTCAAGAACCAGATGATCTAATGTGTAGATAGGAAAAATAAAAATTTTTCAATTTTTATTTTTTGCTAGGTGTGGGGTGGATGTGCCCAACTCTAGGAATGGGTATTCCAAGATTCAGACACCTAGATATCAAGGGAAAGGCTACAGCCGCTATTGAAAGTTGAGATATTTGAATATCGCGCTACATTGCTTCTCGAAGCAATTGGAAAGAATTTACCGATACTTGCATGTCAAGTGACGTAGCGAGTAATAGCAGAGGTCGAGGCTATTTATTGATTAAATAGTTAACCATGGAGTAGAGACTTGAGACTGGGATCAGATTACTGGCACGGCCAAATGAAAGAGAATGCAATTAGTATCAAGTAAATCGGACCAGGGATACCAGAGATATGAGGATTCCATATTTCAGCGTGATGACGCGTGACCCTGACAGTTTTGAATAAAAGCCGGCCGGCCGAGGCATCCATAGTTCATTCCAACACAAGCACTTGCCGAGCAAGTTGCTGCTACGCTGAGCCAAGGCACATGGTTGCCGGATCTACGCAGAAGTAATTTTCAAAGTTGTGATAGTCACAAAAAGTGCTGCGCTACGAAGTGGAACTTAGTAAGTTTCCGGCGAGGAGAATCACTGAAGTGATTGATTTTTTTTTCTACAGACATTAGTGGAAATATTTATGTTTCTACATGGACATATGCTAGACTTTGTCTAGAATTAGTACTTTGTCACAGTCCAGTAATAACCTAATACTTGGATGTTTAAGTCCATTTCAGTCAGTTTTCATATTGGTAACTTGTTAACCACTTCGATCTATCAGTACATTGAAGACCAGTCTATCACGGTGGTGTTCATTAGTCTACGCAAGGGAAACTACAGGTTGCTTAGCGCATGGTAGATGGCGAGAAGCCATGCCCAGGGAACGATCTTCAGAACAGCCGTTGATTGGTTAGACTGTCAGTGTCTTCTTGTATTGAAAAGATTACCGTGAGTTATGTTACAACTGACATATCTAAGAATAGATCACTTAGATCTGACCCCATTTAAACAAACTGTTATGGCTTTGATAGAAGCCCATATTAAAATGGAACAACAGTTAATTCAAACGTCAAGAGATACTACCACTATGTCTGACTAGACGGATTGTGGGTATATAATGGCGGCCGATACAAGGATTATACATGCTTGTCCGATAGGGCATGTCTATGGATAAATCTGGTACAGACCAGGTTCACTACGCTTCAAGACCATCAAGAAATGTAAGCCACATTTGAATTATATTATGCCTAGCTAATTGGAACAAACTATTTTTCGGCAGATGACCAACACATTTATTTTTCTTCGTATTTAAATCTTGCAATGATTTACGCAAGACATATTAGAGTTATTCTGAGTATTTTCAGCACTCAGAACAGTTTAGGATCGATGACCGAGCATTTCGAGCATTTATTTGAATATTTCATATTTTTGGGAAATCACGGTAATCAGCCGATGTAACTGTAAAAGTTAATAATTATTTTTGTTGAGGAATGGATATTTTTTCCATATTCGAAGGTTCGAACATGTGGATTCTCACATAATGAGATGATAATTAAACATATTTAAAATAATATAACTAATAATAATAATAATAATCCACTAATAATAATAATAATAATTTTCATAATTTTTCTAAATAATTCTTGGATATTATATTTTATAATAATCATATGTATTGAGAAAGAGCCTATGAAGTAGTTTAATCATTTCTAGTTTGGAACAGGAGATTTTCCGAAGGAGAGTGGTTAGCGCAAGCCCGCATTCAACCAACATGTCAGTTCTGGTTGAACATTTGATATTTGCATTGAGCAAAGTATATTTTTCAGATAACACGGAGAGGCATGAAACGGGAAGCAAATGATATTTGTATCAAATAGGATATTTTTGTATTTATATAAAATCATGACGTAAATACACTCGAAAGTGAAATAAAGATTTTCATAAGTATGGTAAATTCACGGGTTGAACTGAATGGTAAAATAAAATAAACTTGTAAGTTTATTAATCTTCCAGTGTTGATAACAAGCAGAGGGAAGAAAATTTATATGTGTGGAGTAGTTGAAATTCCATTCCCAGGTGCGCATGTTTAAGTCGCAGGAATGAGGAGGTTTTTTCGAGCATCAATCAAATAGCAGGTTCGATGGCTCAGGTTTATAGGAGTATTGGAACTACACATTTCGTCGTATGAATAACCCGAAGGTTATTTCTTAGAAACCATCAGTTCTTATTTCAACCTTGTTTACGAATTCCATTTAGACTTTGATTTTGCTAGAACCCGGATTTGTCATGATAGTAGTTTATTCTTCTTCAGAGGAAGACCTTTGCCGTTGTTGTTGTAATATTGTGTTCTTACACAAATAATAGAATGGGCCACTGCCAACTAAAAATAATTCTTTAACCACGAATAATTTGAAGGATATTTTCAATCCTAGTGCCATGAACTAAATGAATTTATTATGAAGCTACAATTCTTATTTCCGCATTCTGTCGAAGAATTGCAAGTTGTGAAAATTGCTAAAATGGCAATGAATATAAATATTTTGCATTATAATGATTCCAAGTGGAAAATCAAATAGTTGAATGGTTCAACCATTTATTAATCAAGTTGATGATTCAGAAATCATAAATTTTGTGAGGAACTTGAAGTTCATAATCGAGTCACTTCTCGAAATGTTTAATGTCAGAAGAACAATTAATTTTTTTGTTGTGCTTCGCACAAGTTCTTCGATGCTATGCTCAAGGTCAAATACTTTTCAGATGTTATTAATATGTGTAAATAATTTGTGTTGCTTCAATGATAACAATATTTTTCGACAATATTTTTGAAACTGGAAAAATAAGTGAAAGTTAAATATTCTATGAACATTTATTCTACGAGTGTTAATATTATGTAAAAATTCAAACAGTGAACTACGATATTTCCAGTAGAGACAATTAAATTTGAACTGGATTTAATCATAAATAATTTTGGAACACAGTCTACAGGACTGACAATCAGACTTGTGTTTCCAAAAAATAATTGTCAAATGTGTTTGGAAAATTTCTGTATATTGTGTAAATAGGAGTGTGGATCGCCACACGTGAGTGATGCTGCTTTGAGCATCTTTGCAGTCAATTTTAAATTCAAAATAAACTGAGATAATTTTACAGGATGTGTTATACCCAATTGAATCTCCTTCTATCCTTATTGTTGCATTGAGCCAAAAATCAGTAAAGCATTTTTTTTCATTTGATGTCATTTTTGCGATTTGCTTTAACCCGTCTGGCGCTCCGGGATATTTTGACTCTCGTGCTGACTGATTATTGGTAAAATGCATATGTGGTCGTGCGGACTCCGGTCTAAACGGGCACAGTAGGTCGTATTCATCTTCATCCTCTGGTTCTGCTACATTTTTCTTCTTTTTCTTGAGAGTAGGCAACTTGTTTCTTGGCTTTATTTTTGGCTTTAAATTTTGTCTTCGAATCCTCCTTAGTTTCTTCTCCATCTTTATCTCTTGCTTGTGGATTTCTTCTTCGGTTTCTGCTTTCTTTGGTTCTTTTCCTTCCTGTAGCTCTCGCTCGGTTTCTGTTTCCGTCACGCTGTTTGCTTTTTTAATATTGTCATCATTTAGCATCTCTTCTCCAGTTTTCGGATTTGGCGATTCTTGCGCTAGCCCTTCAGTATTAATTTTATTTCTCTATCGACATTCCCTTCGTTTAGGGTGATATTTTCCTGTTTGGATACTGGAATTTCGTCTTTTTTTCTTCCTTTTACTTTCCCTTTAATTATGCATTTTCCCTTTAAACGGTTGTGCACTGTTTCTCGGTGATTTATAAAGCTTGTGAAGTCTTCATACAATTTACCTCGATAGACGTATCTCTGGCGCGGGTGGAGCGGGCCGAAGAGGATTGTTCGTTTGTACTCGGCTCCGTTTGGACAGGCGGCGCGGCGGCTGCGCTGTGCTCAGTCAGCTCGGCTCGTCACAACAATAGCAACAGTGCCGGAAAATAAGCGAGCGGGGTAGCGAGAAGAGAGCGTCGCGGGTAGGTAATTTAATATAGGCCTACTGTATATTGCACGATTATTAACTGAATACTAGTTAGGTTAAAATCGTTGTTTATAGTTCGTTTGGTGCGTCTCCTCCTTCGCTTCTCTCCTCTCCTACGCTTTCCCCCTTTTCCTTTCTCTTTTTCCCTTTTTTCTTTTCTCATAGGGGTGGGGTGGGGTGGCGATCGCCCCCCCCCCCATCGTCCCCCCCCCCATCGCCCCCCCCATCGCCCCCCCCCCCTGGATCCGCCCCTGCATATAACGCGTATTGGACAAACTTTTGATGGTAGACCATAACTTAGTTAAAGAGGTTGTGGCATTTAATGAGCTGATGTGATTCTTCCATGCATCGCGTCTCTTTTCATTAAATAGGCTACTCGTTGGATCGTGGCTGTGACGCGCTTATACAAGATATAATTGTCATGTTGTACCATGTTTCCGATATTTTCGTAAACACGCCTTCCGTCTTTTTACTAGTAAGGCGCACTCTGCATCCCACCACTGTATAGTCCCAGGGCGTTGGAACCTACTATACGGAATTGGACGCTTCGGGTGATAACAATCCAAATATTGCTGAATAAGGTGATACAAAAGAGAGTATTTCTGACGTGGGAGGGGTGGAATGCGACCCAGATTATCCTGAATGAATGTCTGAAAGAAGTCGAAATCAAAGTATTTTAAGGAACGAGTTATTTTAGTGCCCCGGTGTATCGATGGTGCTAACCCAGTACGATCATAAAAAAATTAAAATAGGGAAGTGATCACTCTGATGCGTGTCCCCGATCGTGCTCCAATCGAATTTATGCGATAAGTCCGGGGTAGTGAGAATTAAATCTACCACACTTTTTGGACTGCCCGCGGGTGTCAATCGCGTAGGAGAACCGTCGTTTAACACATTTAAGGAAAATGTGGAAATCGCATGAGCAATATGTCTACCTTTAGCATTAGTTCGTTCACTGCCCCAGAGGCCATGGTGTGCATTAAAATCTCCTAGAATAACATGCTTAGATCTTTGTGCCACATATTTAAAGTACATGTGCCACTGTTGTTGCGCGCCCTGAACACGTGGTGGGCAGTAGATATGACTCACATATATATCCCCTACCCGAAAAAATTGATGATAACAAAAAGGGAGTTGATAAGGCAAAGACAGCGGAGTTATTTGTAAATCCGTTTTACAGAGGGTTATTAAGCCTCCGTATCCCGGACCATCGTCACGAAAGACCGTATAATTGGGAATTTGAAAACGATAATGTGGGTATAGCCACGTTTCTTGGATAAATACGATCTCAGGGTGATATGTCGATATTAAATGAAGCAATTCGTGTTTCTTATTTACCACACTCCGACAGTTCCATTGCAGCAGTCACATCCTTCACCTATGAACGACATGAGATGAAGAAAGAGACTAAACGAATACAACCCAAAAAAGAAAAGGAAAGAAACTATTGACAAACTGCACCAGTGCCCCTTGGTAGTGGTTTTTCGAGGGGTGGAAGTAATGGCAGTATTTTATCTAATAACTTTTTAACACAGTGCGCCCACTGTGCATTGTGGCCTAAAAGATCCATGAGTTCTGTAAATTCGTCGAGGATGATTTGAGTAGGAGCAGACTTATCGGGCCCCGAATCGGGCTCCAGTCGCCGGACACCGGATGTGCCCGGTTCGCTGGACTTCTCAAGTGGTGATATCCGTTCCACGGTTGGGGTTTTTATCAGTTGCAGATATGCCGACCTACCATATCCCAAGGGTGTAATCAATTTCGGAGCCGGATGTACCAACTCAGTAAATTGACGCTTGCGCGGAGGATCAGATCGTTGCCCACTAGATGAAGCTGCCAAAGGGGGGAATTGTTGGGGGACTGCTAATGGGTGAAAAGGGGTACTTATCTGGCGCTTCACAATTTCATTGTATGATTTGTTCTCAGTACACATCAGCCTCTTTATCTCCATTTGCTGCTGATGCACCTCACAGCGCACCGCCCCTGCCATATGATTGCCTTGACAATTAACGCACTTGAAAATCACTTCTTTGCTGTCACTCGTTAAATGCTCCTGCGCACATTGTCCACATCTAGGGCCCCGAGCCCGACAGTGAAGTTGCACTTGCCCGTACCTCTGGCACTTCTGACATCGAAGAGTTGAAAAAATGTACAAACTTACTTCTAAAAGAACATTGAAGATGCTGACATGAGTCGGCAAGTTTTGAGTTTCGAAAAAAAAAATCACGGTGCCCGTTGCTATTTTTTCCGATTTTCCATCTACGGTTTTAGTACGAAAAAAAACGTTGTAAGCGAACGATATGTACGGGAGAGTCAATGAAACGCATTAGTTCCTCCTGCGTAAAGGAGGTATCTACCCCCCGAATGAGTCCCTCTCGTTGTATGCTTGACGATGGAATAAAGGCCATTAGATTTCTATCCTTTAACACCGGATGTTCCAAAAATGAATAGGCATCTCGAAGTGACTTAAATTGAATTTGAACCCGATTGCGCCCTTTTCGTTGGATTTCTTGAATTCCTGGGATTTTACGTTCATAAAACAAACGTCCCAAAGCCATTGGATGCAGATGTCCAATCGCTTGAGGCTCAACGCCTTGAACGAAAACTATGTAAGGTCCCTTATGATTTGAGAAGTAGCGATAGTCACTGGGAGGGGTACGAGGTTGTACAGGGGTTTGGACCACAGGAGTAGCCCGAACTTCCGACGTTGTAGTGTTCTCATGTTCATCCACAATATTCATTGGTTCAATGTTGGCGTAACCATCAATAATAACCACAGATGAATTATCCGGTGGAAGGCCTATTTGACCTCCCCCACTCTTCTCCGACATTGCGGCGAAGAATTTCCGAATGAATAGTACTTACATAAATCGTAACCAAGCACAAGGAAATAAAGACGAAAAAACACACTTAAATATGGATATCAAATCGCACACCACACCGCTCACCGCACACACAAACACCAGACTAAAACGACGGATATGTTACTGCGTTCAGAGCGGACGAGTGACTACTACGCAAGTCTTAAATTAGGCCTACTAGTCATCAACATAAACAAAACACACATTCAGTTGTGCTACCAACTGTTGCCACAGGGTCACATAACGCAGAGTTCTTGCAACAAATGAAAATAATATGCTTTAACTGAAAGGAAAACAGAAAAAGTCTGAGTCGCAAACAACACGAGGCCACTTCGAAGCACAAGGCCTAGGATGCAGCAAAACAGACAACATTAATTGCTAAAATGAATACCGGTATTGTACCTCAGTCGTTGGCAGCATTGTTGGAACGCAGCTTTACAGCCACCGCTCTGTTGAGTGTGGACCCAATAGGAATCTGTCATTTTACATTCTCAGACCCAGGAGCGAAACCGTCGGATTTTTAAGAGCGTTAAAAATCCCTCAGTATGCCTTCCTTCGGAGGGGAAGTAAAGCCGGCGGTCCCATGTCATAGATTTATGGCATGTTAAAGAACCTTCCACTAATTACACATGTGTGAAGCTAAATTGGATAGGTTAAGAATGTAAACAACGCTCATAGGTTTCTACGTTCGTTGCCAAGAGTCGACTGCGGTGGCGTCTAGTAGCTAAGTTCTGAACTTGGCCTAGTAGTCGTTGATGGTGGCACTTGGCGTCAAAAGTAGGAACTATTTGAAAAATTCTAAGTTGCAGTCTGTACTTAAATTAAAAAACAGATAACACACACTAATACAGTCATCACAATTAACACCGGTTATCAGACAGATTCTACACACACACAAAGTACACGGGGCTACATGACCGCGTTGTCGCAGCCCAACTTAAGAACCAACCTTGGCCAAGACCAACTACAATCCTCAGACCTTAATGTAGAAAAAACATGGCGATGGTTGCCCTACCAATAGCTAAGATCATATCATCGGGCTAGTCAAAGTTCGTGTAAATTATTATTTTTACTCACCTAAGAGCATAAAAGATATCACAAGACGAGACTAGGTTCCGAAGAAATAAGCATCAATAATTTAGACTTACCTGAATTAATTTATCTATATAGTGCTGGCCTCAAATTATAGGTTTCTTCGTCTTCACCCAAGGGGCAGCTACAATAGTCTCACTGTTTCTGTGGTTGAATAAGAAGCTTTTTTGGCGAGTTATCACGATTTGTATTTAAGTTCAGTAATTATAGATTAATATTATTAGCATAAAATCAAACAGATTCTGAAGTAGGAGAGAAGAAAGTACCTGGTTACTGAAGTGCTGTACCAGCACATGCAGAGTATTTGTGTACACAATCGGAATGAGAATAGTTGCTCGAAATAATCGAACCAACGCTATAGAGATACAATTCAATTAAGACCTCTCGTGGAATTGTCTAAAATCTCGGGTAAAACATCACACCGAATTAGTGGATTGAAATATGCAAAGAAGTTGTCGTGTGGATATCTGAGCATAATTATGGAGATTACCACGCACAAAGGACACGATAATATGTTACCAACTAACCTATTAAACATTGGCTGTTACCGTTTGGAATAGTTTTACGCTGGAAATATTTGATTTAGTAAAGTAATATAGATAGGAAAGCACTATCTCCCTCTTACGAAATTATCGCGGCACACCATCTCGCAATATAAGTACATAATTGGCAAGTTACAACACTTTATTACACACATCATAATTAAAAATAATTTGCAAGCTGCAAGAATCACAAAAGTATGAATAATGGCGGAACACAATGAGTTCACTGTTTGGCACAAAGGAAACATCTTCCTTAACCAATAAAAAAGTTCACTGTATTATTTGGCGTGTATACAAGGCAGTGTAGATCATCTGCCAGACTGGTAAGTATTTACGGAGACACATGTTGCTAAGCGTTCAACGTTCAACGTCAACGGATTGGTCTAGGCGTAGATGCTCATTGCGTTTTCCCTTTACGTACTTAAGTTCGGCATTACTGAACTGTACTAAGCTATCATTATATTGTCACTAACTTGCAAATAATTGCGGTGTATATTCTTGAGACACTTCTATTAATGCTTTAGTCTTAGGTACTTCAGCATCTGCAGTAAATGACACAATGCCATCGGTCGACTGAACAATCATCACACAAACGAACTAGTCCATAATAAGCGTATTATCACATATTTACACCCGAATGCAGTACATTAACGCGAACTGAACTTTACAGACATACTGAAGACACTAAAAATTACAGATGAGCGATAGTTTATCCCAACTTTCATCAAACGAAGCTAATCGAGGCTAATATTGTATCCCGGCAACGAATGTAAACAAACAATATCTCGGGCTTCCGCATACGCCATTTTCACACTTTCGATACCTGCATTATGGTCTGAGTATTGTAGTTGGTCTTGCCTTGGCCTAGCGCGCCAAGTCACGTTCCAAGCAGGGCGAATAAAGTAACAAGTGAAGGAGCTCCAGTAGTTGACCGTTTCCGCCGCTAGGTGGTACTAGCGCTTGGTCTCCGCTTGCCTGTCTGGCTCGCCTCTACTTCCTATAAAACCAAGTCCCCGATTCTTGGGTGTCACGGGTAATCTCGAGAAAGACTGGATGGATATTATTGCGGCTTTCACCATTCTGTAAAGGATATCTCGAGGAAGATTTCTGTAGAAAATAATTTATTAATGATCAAAGGGAGCCAAGCAGTAACGATTTCAGATTTCAGTGAAAAGGTCGAAAATAGAACCTGGCGTCCGTGCGCTTTTAGGTAGATTTCATTAGAAAGCTAACTATTGCAATGGGCACCATGTTTCGACTTCCAGAAAATTTCGACATATCTTCGCGTTTCACATCCCCCAGACCCCAAAACCACCGTCAGTTCAAAAGTTTATATATAATTTATGTATATATGTATCTATCTATCTATATATATATATATCAGTTTCTTGTGGACACGATAACTGCCGTAATTTTGCACCAATCACTTTGAATTTTTTACATAACATGTATCCCTATAAAATCTCGGTTGAGTTCGTTAATGGGCAAAATCGGTCGAAGGGGGTGAAAATGGGGGGCTTTTTTTTTTTCGAAAAAGTGAAATTTCGCTATAACTCACTTAATACGTGAAATATCGAATCCATTCAAAGTTCATACTATGTGTCGGATAAGTGCCAACAATTTATGTCAAATACGTTTTTTGATAGCACCAACCATTGACCAAAGGGGTGGAAAAAAGTGGGTTTTTCGGGAAACATTAATCATATCTCTCTTAATAGGCACAATATCAAAACCGTACAAAATGGACAATATTCCTCCAATAATTACCTAAAACTTTTGTCTGAAAGAATTTTCGATATGACCCACCATTACGCCACGGAGTGAGCAAAATGATTTAAATTATAAGAAAATTCCAAGTGCCAAGAGTGGTTGCCATGACAACTTTACTTTTAATTGATAAGGGATGAGCCATCAGCAGTTGCTATGACAACGCCACTGCACGAGATCACATTCTGTGTTCATATATCTGTGGGAAGCGACTTCGGTATCGGAACTGGTAGCATGCTGAACTTCTATGCCCAAGGTCGCGGGTTCAAACCCGGCTGAAGTCGTAGGATTTACTAAGAGCGCCAAAAAAACCTGAGTATGCTTTCCTTCGGAGGGGAAGTTCCAACGTTCGTTGCGAGTTGATGGTTCCGGTGGCATCTAGTAGCCAAGTTCACAGCTAGGTGTCGTTGATGGTAGTATTTTAAATTATGTAGCCTATTTTAGGTAGATTTCATCAGAAAGCTAACTATTGCAATGGGTGCCATGTTTCGACTTCCGGAAAATTTCGACATATCTTCGCGTTTCACATACCCAGACCCCAAACCACCGTCAGTTCAAAAGTTTATATATATGTGTGTGTATATATATGCATATATATCAGTTTCTTGTGGACACGATAACTGCCGTAATTTTGCACCAATCACTTTAATGTTCTACATAATATGTAACCCCTTAAAAAATCGGTCGAGTTCGTTAATGGGCAAAATCGGTTAAACGGGTGAAAATGGGGGGGGGGGGGGGAGGAGGCTTTCTTTTTCGAAAAAGTGAAATGTCGCTATAACTCTCTTAATACGTGAAATATCGAATCAATTCAAAGTTCATTCATTTGTCGGATAAGTGCCAAAAATTTATGTCAAATAGGTTTTTTGATAGCACAAACCATTGACCAAAGGGGTGGAAAAAAGTGTTTTTTTTTCGGGAAACATTAATCATATCTCTCTTAATAGGCACAATATCAAACCAGTACATAATGGAAAATATTCCCCTAATAATTACCTAAAACTTTGTCTGAAAGAATTTTTGATCTGACCTACCATTACGCCAAGGGATGAGAAAAATGATTTCGGAATTAAAGAACATGCCAAGTGCCATCAGAGGTTACCGTGACAACGCTTCTAAATTGATGAGGGATGAGCTATCAGAGGTTGCCAAGACAACGCCATTGCACGAGATCACATTCATTTTTCCATCTGACTGTGGGAAGCGGCTAACTGGTAGCATGCTGAACTTATATGCCCAAGGTCGCTGGTTCAAAGCCGGCCAAAGTCGTCGGATTTTCTAAGAGCACTAAAAATCCCTCAGCATGCTTTCCTTTGGAGGAGAAGTTCCAACGTTCGTTGCAAGTTGCTGGTTGCGGTGGCATCTAGTAGCCAAGTTCACAGCTAGGTGTCGTTCACGTTAGTATATGGTACAAAATTAGGATCTACTACTTAAAATTGACCGTCTGCAGACCTTACCTGAATTACAGACTAATACATTCATCACAATTAACACCGTTTATCAGTTTCTACACACCCGGGGTTACATGACCACGTTGTCGCAGCCCCTAAACTGAGGAACCAACAAAAATCTCTGCGGGAGATAAAATTTTGCGAGAAGAAGTAACAGACTGTCAGATAGTTACACATCAATTCCAAACCTTGCATAAGGACAGTGTGATCACAAGTATAACAAGTAGTTCCGTGAAGAACTATACAGCCTATTTTCATATATCTTACTTATGTTAATTGCCTCTATCTACATACCAAATTTCAGTTTGATTGCTGTAATAGATTCGTAGATATTGAGAACTGACTAAATATTGCGGATGGTCACTATGTTGGATTTTATATATGTAGGTCCTAGAGTTATGTACTATTACATGAAGATTATTGTGTACGTGTAGCATTCAAACTTGAATCGCATGATTAGGACACAAGAAGTAACAAGAAGATTTTAAAATTTCGCTCAGCTGCCATCTTGTGGTTATGGAAACAATTGAAATAAATTAGATGCCAGTGGATTAACATTCGTATAAGGATTTACTGTACCAAATTTCACTGCACTCAGATGGTTTAATTGCGAGAAACGTCCATGTGAATGTTTATACTTCGCGTCGCCGCCATGTTGGATTTCTGATCACCAGGTTATTTAAAGTCCTACAGGTGAACTTAAGTTCATAGCCCCTATGAACATAAAAATCAGTTTGATTGCTATAATAGATTCGTAGATATTCAGAGCCGTCTAAATATTTCGGATGGTCGCCATGTTGGATTGTTAAATGTATAGGCCATAGAGTCATGTACCCTTAAAGGAAAATTATTGCGTAGGTTCATTATTCAAACTTTCACTTCGATCGCATGATTACGACACAAGAAATAAAAACTTAATTTTAAAATTCGCACAGCCGCCATCTTGAGGTTATGTAAATAATTGAACTAAATTAGATACCAGTACATTACAATGTGTATAAACATTTCCTGTACCAGATTTCATTCTGTTTGGAACATTAAATCGCGAGTAAGGTCTATTTAAAATTTTCAAATTCGCTTGGCCGCCATGTTCGTTTTGTAGTTAACCGGTTTTTTAAAGTCTTGTAGATGAACTTCCAGTAGTGCCCTTTATCTCCGTACAAAATTTCAGGGAGATACCGCTAATAGTTTCAGAGATATAGAATGCCGGAGAAATATTTCGCACAGCCGCCATCTTGTGGTTATGTAAACAATTGAACGAAGTTAGATATCGGTGCATTACACTGTGTATGAACATATACTGTACCAAGTTTTATTGCGTTTGGTTGGTTAAATCGTGAGAAACGTCTATTTAAAAGTCGCAAATTCGCGTGGCCGCCATGTTGGTTTTGTAGTTACCAGTTTTTCAAAAGTCACATTGGTGAATTTCTAGTAGTTCCCTTTATCACCGTAAAAACATCCAGGGTGATATCGGTAATAGTTTGGGAGATATAGAATGCTGGTGAAATATTTCGCTCAGCCGCCATGTTGGATTGATGAGACGTAGCAAAATTTCAAGGGCACGGTCGGGGTCGCCCGGAATAGTGCTATGAAATTACCGAGTTTCATTCAAATCTCTCCAGCCGTTTAGAATTTATTAGGGGGACACACACACACACCACACACACACACACACACACGCACACACACGGACAAAAGGTGATCTCATAAGCCTATTTTTTTTTCAAATTGAAAATAGGCTAAAAATGAACCCCGAATGACAAGAAGGTTACCATCCCCATAAGACAATAAAATGATAAAAATATGCATACAAAAACGAAAAAAAAGTTGATTTTTTACCTCTAAATGTAAAATACTTTCTTGCAATCAATGAGGTCTCATCCTCCTACGAAAACCTGCATATTTTGCCTATTATAGCCAATCCCCTAGTTTGCCCGGTGAAATCTACCTCCGCCTTCCGGCGTGCCGAGAGGATTTTTTTAAGCTTACGCTGGGCAAACCGTTAAACATATCAATATACTGTACCCGATAGGGCAATCCTTTAGGCCTGGATAAATAAATTGATCTCGGGGGTGGTGCGTTCGTTATAGTAACTGACTTAAAGGCCTAAAGTGTAGGAAACAGGTGACTAACAATTACAGAAATGGCGTACACTCACATCTTACTGAGTCCGTAATTTATTTCCAACAAAAAAAAACTTGCAGAAAGAAATTACAGAACAAAAACAACAAATAAAAACCCAACTGACATCTACAAAGAAAAACCAACACCTTCAAAATTAAATATAAAAAAACAAAGAATATGTGATATCCCAGTGCGCCCCTCTCATATAAAAAAAGACTAGAACAAACCTCATCCCACAGGATGAAACCATTCTAACAGCTGAGATCAACCATTGAATTTACATTAAATCATTACATCACGTTACTCAGCTGTGCGAGGTGGTCAAAACTACTTTAAATGGACTGTCAACTGCCTCTAACACGAATTTGGGTCAAAAACAAACTGCAGTTGCGCTTACTGATTTTATTATAAACAAATAGTGTTATTCTGATTTTTATGTCACACAAATATACACTCTAGCAGGGAACAAGGACAATTTTTACACAGATAATGACGAGTACCTTTCATGGACGGGCTTCGAACCACATGGGCCCAACCTACGTCGGGCTAATATAACTACGACACTTAGGGCGGGCGGATCATATCCAAATATACGGGGCTAGGCACAAGACAAAATTACTACAAAATAAACACGGGCCGAACCCGGATGAACAAAAGTTACTACTATTCACGAACAGTAGTACAAGCAAAGAAATACGAATCAGCATGGCAAAACGACATGCACCCCTTAAATTAATTAGCTAACGGTATGAGGTAATTACAGCTTTGACCAAGACGAGACAGAAAGGCTCCCTCTGCATACACAATGGCTCGCGCGGGCCGGCCTTAACTATAAATAGCTCCCTACCTGACCAGCTGACGAAACAAACCAAACCTCTACTGTGCTTACATTATGCGAAATACAAATGGTAAATTTATAATATGCCGGTGTACGTCGGCGAGGGGATTGAACCAGTGTTTCTTCATGGTGTTCCTGAAAAACACATATATATTTTCCCATGCGTGTGTGACTGAACTTTCTCTGGTATGAGGCATAGACCCTCTCATACAAAACAACAACAACAAATGTACCATCACGTGCATCACGACGCCTTTCGTATCAACATACGTCTACCTATATCCCCATCACACA
This sequence comes from Meconema thalassinum, assembly GCA_946902985.2. Classification (NCBI taxonomy): domain Eukaryota; kingdom Metazoa; phylum Arthropoda; class Insecta; order Orthoptera; family Tettigoniidae; genus Meconema; species Meconema thalassinum. The sequence goes on along the minus strand of OX336391.1, from coordinate 43,074,432 downwards.
TAAATATCACACACGCTCCTGTGGGAATAACTCACCATAACTCACTCGTAACCTCTCGCCGGACACTGGTTCGACCTCGCCGGTCTCACGGAAAATAAAAGTGGCAAAGGGTCACTCAATATACCTCAATATGTGGCGAAAAACTATCCTCACTGGAATTTATTAATCTCACGATAAGCAAATATAAACCAACTATGGTCAAAGTCATTAACATCATTACATTAAATGCCACACGAACAAAACATCAAAACTTCACGTGAATTTATCTTACGTGCCCTGGCTCACAAATCAATCTTACCTACATGGACATACTCGTACCATTTGAGCCCAAAGACATGCATTAAACTAATAATGGCGAGTACTCACACAACTCCTAACTAGAACATGCTGACCGTTAAATAACTTGCCTCCCGCATCTATAATGACTGTGACTAACATCGTCACGCAAGCTACTGAATCTACTTTACGGTCCGCCCCCCTTTCGTAAGTTATATACCCATAATTTGAAAGTCAATACTCATCATTTCTGCTGTCCAGGTGAGGTGGTCTGCATGGTGTCCTGGGTTCGCTCAGATCCACAAAGGCCGCCTTAGCCCATGGTGCAGAGTCGCCAATGGGACTTAATAATCCTGCCCATGGTTACGCTCTGGGATTCACACACACGGATATCTGCCTCAACCATAGGCAGCACTGGTATTTTCCACATACACTGGAATTTCACTGAAATGTACTGAAATTACACTGGTTTTATAACACCTATTTTACACCTCGGAAGTCACTAGTAAAATATTCTCCCCTATCACTTCTTGCTGGTGGAACTTGTCCTATCGGGCTCCGAACCTCGTTCACTTGGTCTCGCGTTGGTGGACCCGTACTGTTTTGTTCGGCATTCCCTCAGGATTTGAAACAAGATTAACCTGGACCGAACCACAGTTTCGTAGGTGTTAACTTAGAGAGTCCGTCCCATGAAGTCTGTACAAGAAAAACTGAACCCCCGCTCCTCGTGCTTGGGGCTTATCATGACAGGCCGTTGGTACACAATGGACATATTACCGCCAAAGAATCCGCTCCTCAGGAAATGGTCGTAGATTCACGAGCGATAGCTCATATTGTCACGTTAAATGGGCAGGCACCGAATTTCCAGTTCTGATTGGGATTCGATCGTGGGGAGACTCTACATATGTCATTGCATCATGACGCTAGCAAATAGTCCCAAGTAGCGTCATGTACACCCCCACCAGGCTGAGTTTCGCGCCGATTCGGAGATCACTCCGCCTGCGAACTTAAAAATCCACCAATACCAAAAGTTAAAGATATTTCTTGCACCTAAGAAAACAGTTTCTCTTCCAGCACACAGCTCTTCTTTCCTTATAAATTTCCAGTGACTAGCATACAATAAGTCTCCAGCACAAACAATGACATGGGGCTGGCCAAGTCTTCTCGGAAAGGGGCTAGTCCGTACCTGGGCTCTATTGTCCTGGGGTGGGTGTGCCTTCATTCTCTACACTGTGCTCTGAGCTGGCAACCTACCAGTAGCGAAATAATATATTCATAACTTTCTGTCTTAAATGCTTCAAAATTACATTCAAATTTTGCCCTTCGGTTACATTTTCCCCTCAGTCACTTTTGAAAAATTGCGCGAGTGTAATAAGTGCGATTTTTCAAAGCCAATAAAATTTGGATGTCAAAAGGAAAATGTGTGCTCCCTTGCTTGGTTGCTTCACAGGTCGCTACGGATTTTGTTTCTCATCCCAATAGTCTCAGCTGTTATCGTGAAGTTTACGATATTCCTGCAGTACTGTCAACTCTCAGTCATGTTGCTGCTCTCCGTCCCTGATGTCTTCCCTTCGTCGCTGCTGCTCGTCCGTCCTGGGTTCGGATCGGACCTCTTCATTGAAGTTCACAAGGTGTAGTGGTGGATCGTCTATCTCGTTCGCTGGATAGTATAATTTTAAGTTGGCAGCATTGTGGATCGCTTGCGTATCTCCTCCGACTTCTCGTACCCTGTACGAATTATTTCCAAGGCTGTGTACAATTTCGTACGGGCCACTGTAGATAGGGGCGAACTTGGCGTAGAAACGCGCAGGTGGATTCGAGATAGCGGGTCGTTTTATCAGTACCAACTCCCCGACTCTCAGTGCTCGGTGGAACCTTTTATTTCTCACTCGCTTCATCCTCTTCTCGGCTTGCTCTCGTAGATGTTCAGCAGTTTTCTCTATTGTGAGCTGTAGCGCGGGTCTTACATCCATTGGGCAGTTCAGGATTCTGGCCCACGGTCTCTCCGGATATCTATCAAAATGGACGACGGATGGCACCTGCCCAGTCGACTCGTGTATGGTACTATTAATACATGACTCAATGGTGTCTAATACGTCAATCCATCGCCAATGGGCGTCTGCGCAATAGATCCTGCAGTACTTAGATATCTCCCTTATCACGCGTTCGCTGGGGTTGCTTTCAGGGTGGCGAATTGCTGACAGGAGGTGTCTTATCTCTAGCCTTTCTAGCTCCCTCTTGAATAAAGCGCTGGTAAACATGTGCCGTGGTCGGACAGGATGAATTTTGGTTTCCCTAGTTCCGGTATGATTTTTAGCTTTAGCCGACTGATCACTTGCTTTGTGGTGGCCTTCTGAATTGGGCACAACTTCACGGCTTTGGTGAACACATCTAAGCATACAAGGATGTGTTTCATCCCTCTCCTTGCGGCAGGCAAAGGCCCATATAGGTCTACTGCAAAGATCTCTCGTGGCTTTGACGGCAGAATAGGTCGTGGCGGCTGTCGCATAAGGAAAGTGTTGTGCTTGATGCGTTGGCAAGTGTCGCATGTCCTAATAACATCCCGAATCGTGTTACGGAGGCGGGGCCAAGCGAAAGTCTCACGTATTAGTGCATAAGTCTTATCCACCCCGGGATGACCGTATACTCTGTGGACATGCCACGTTAAACCACGCTGAAAGGTTGTGGGTACTACTATGCGTAGCTTGGTGTGCTCTTCGTCGATGTACTGGTGCAGCAACTCATTCACATAATTATATCTCGGAGCGAGCCTCTCCATTTCGGCGTGCGCCGGCGTATCAGCTGGCAGGCGACCTCGCAGATAGCTGATCATCAGCCTGGCCCATGGGTCCGCTTCTTGCTCTTCTCCCATTCGTGGTAATTCGGCAAGGAAATCTCGGTCTGCTTGTTGTAGCTCGGCGTGAAGGACGTCTATTCCTTCCTCTTCTTCCGGGTTTCTTGACAGGGCATCTGGTGTCACATTTAGCTTACCGGGGCAGTGCTCTATCGCTATGTCGTACTGCTGGACGTATAATGCCCAGCTATTCACGCGTTCGCTCGCTAAACTAACCGTGAGCATGAACGTCAGAGCCTTATGGTCTGTCCTTAGGAGTATAGGAAAACCATATAGAATCTTTCGCCAGTGTTGCAATGCATGGACGACGGCTAACATCTCAATCTCGGTGACAGTGTAATTTAATTCATGCTGCCGGAGCTTTCTGCTTAAGAACGCCAAATAATTCCTTTTCCCTTGGAGTTCGGGGTCCTCCTGGTAAAGCATGGCCCCTACTCCTACTTTTGATGCGTCCGTCTGTAGTATGAATCTTTGCTCGAAGTTCGGATATCCCAGCTTCACAAATGTGCGAAGCAGCTCTTTAGTTTCACAGAATGCCGCCTCGGCTCTGCTATTCCACTGCCAACGGTTGTTTTGCTTTAATAGGTCTTGAAGAGGCGCTACAGTGTCAGTGTAATTCGGACAATGATCCGCGAAGAAACCACATAAACCGAGGAACTGGCGAATATGCTTTATCCGACTTGGGCGTGGGAAATTCTGAATGGCATTAATTTTTGAGGGATTTGGCCTTATGCCATCCCCGTCCACAATGTGTCCCAGATAGAGAATCTCCTTCTGGCAGAAATGAGATTTTCCGAAGTTTATTTTAAAATTGGCCGACTGAAGATTGAGTAAAAGCTTCTTTAAGTTTGTGAAATGCTCCTCTAGGGTCTCTGATGCCAGTAATATGTCGTCCACATAGCGTACTGTGCATTTCTTGACTTCCTCCGTCAAGTTACGGTCAAGTGCCCTTATGAGTGCGCTACTGGCGGTACGCAGCCCAAATGGTAGCCTCCGGTGGATGTATGTTTGCTGGTCAAATATAAATCCGGTCAAAAGTTGGGATTTCTCTTCCAGTTCGATATGGTGGAAACTACTGGTCAGGTCGATACTGGTAAAATATGTCTTCCCCCTAAATCTTTTTAGCACTTCCTTAATCGCCGGAGCCTGATCGAACTCTGGGAGTAGCCTCAAATTGATTGCCCGTGCATCTAGGCATAGACGCACGCTGCCATCTTGTTTTTCCACAACTACAACTGGGTTGACGAAAGGTGTGGACATCTTGGCAATTACACCGGCCTCTTCCATGGCTTTAATGGTTTTTCTCACCTCTTCGTGATGTCTTTCTGCTATAGGGTAGACTTTCCTCTTGTAGGGGCTCCAATCGTTCACTTGGAGGGCATACGTGAAATTCAAAATTTTTCCTGGTTTTGAGTCGAATACGTCCTGATGACGGACCAAAATTTTTGCAAGCTCCTCTCTTTCTTCTGGCTTTATCTTTGCTTCGCCCGTCTTATCGCTAAGCGCCGTGGTGAATTCCGGTCCAGTGAGATAAATTTCTATCTCCCAACTTATTATCTCATCGCCAGTCTTTGTTAGTGATAACCAGTCTTCCCCCGTGTCTACGCCCCTTGCTTCCGCCATCCAAATCTGTCCTTGATTTTTCGGCTCCACCGGATTCATCCTTACGTCAGTTCGGCCGGTACCTTCCGCTTGGAACCTTATCTCGTTCTCACGGAGGTCGATGACTGCCCCCTTTGCCCGCATGAAGTCAGCTCCAAGAATGAGGTTGTAGCTGATTCTGCTCATTATCAGGAATGTATGTGCCATGCTTAATTTATTTATCTCCAGGTCCAAATATGCCTGATATTTGCAGTCCGTGGTGCGGTCTGGAATAATGCCCTTTATTTTTACATTTGCTATGGGGATTATGGGGATTCTATTCCCACGCTCCAGCTCCTTAATCAGCGCTTGGCTGGCCACTGAAATGCTTGCGCCCGTGTCTACGAGGCTTCGAACCCACAACCCCCCGACTCGCACGTAAATCACCGGTAATTCCTTTGTGATTATTTTCATTTCCTTATTGGCATCCTCAATAAGGTCATCGGACTGTGCTATCCAGGATTCTATCTTCGCTGCTATCCATTCCTGATGGCAGTCATCCTGGCCATATGTGAGGCTGTCTCCCTCATTTAAATTTGGTCTTTTTTTTTGTTGCTCCCGGTACCCATGTCCTGGTTAACGGCTCCTTCCCTTGCTCGCTGCAGTTCAAGACTCTGCGCCCCTTCATATTCTCGGTCCGGATTTTCCCTGAACCTCATGGCTGCCCCCCATTTGTCAGCCTCAGTACGCCCCTGCTCGTCGCTATTCTTCTCGTGGAGCTCACGTAAGTATTGCTGCGACTCGATGTAGCGATCGTCCAAATCTCGCCTTGCCTGTCCCCCTGGCTCAACACTTCCTTGTTGGGCCGGCCGTGGCCTGAACTGCCCTCGCCTTGCTTGTCTCGGCTGGTACGGTCTCCCTGCTCGCCTGTCTTGCTCCCAGCGTCCGTGTCGGCCGCGCTGCTGCATTGGGTAACCTCGGTCTTCCTCTCGCCTGCCGTAGTACCTGGGTTCGAATTCACGCGGCGGTTGGTACTCTTGCCTCCTCCAAGCTTCTCTTGGCGCAATTCCCGTGCTCGTCCCTTGCTCGCGTGTTCGTGGCGCCCGTTCTATCTCAGTGGCATGAACCTGTTCTACTGGCCTCATCCGCTGGATATGCGTAGTGGTGTGGTCTAACTGCCTCAAGATTCCTTCGGTCTGCACGGCAGTTCTTGCATTCGCCGCAATCAGTGTCTCCTGCACCTTAATTGGCAATTGTTTTCCAATTGCAGACACTAAAGCTAGCTCCGAAGGTGCCTGGTCCAGTTCACGCATTTTCGCAAACTGCGAAATGAAATATTCTGCATACTTCGTTGGGCCTTGGGTTTGGAACTTCCTGGAATACAGTTCCAACCTCAGGTTCTGCTGCTGTTCCAAACTCCAGTACGTCTTCAGGAAGGCTTCCCTGAATTCTTCCATGTTTTGGAAGGTGTACCGGAAACTCTGGAACCATTCCAGTGGTGCCTCGTCAAGTAGCTTCTCTACTGCTCTGAGCTGGCGATCTGGGGCCACGCGGTGCTCGATAAAGAATTCTCCCACCTCACGGAGAAATTGTTTAGGGGTCATATTTCCCCGACCATTGTACTTTCGAGGGCGGTCATCCCCTGTCCGTATCACGTGGATTATGGGTGGTGGCGTCGCGGCGCCTTGCGGCGTAGAGGCTCTCCGCGTAAGGGGTTCAAATGTGCGGCTAATCGGCTCATCCTTATATTCCCCGAATGTTTGCTCTGGAGCGGCCTGCATCTGGTACGCCACCTTTGAACACCCCTTCGGCTCGTCCAGTGTTCGGACAGCTTCCCGTTGCAATTCCAATATTGCCTCGTCTTGGATCTGTCCTCTGAGGTCCATTTTAATGAGTTTGGCTTCCTGTCTCTCCATGCGTCCCGCCATTTCTTGCTCCATCCTTCTGAGCCTGTTAAGGTTTTCTGCCATCTCGACCTTACTTTCTTCTTTATTGTTAAGTATTTCCTCCCTCATCTTCGCGTGGGCGGTCTCGATTACGCTCTTTACCTCCTTGTGCTCCGCCATTCTTTGGTCCCGCATGCTACTCCGGTGTGTGGCAACCTCGCTCTTGACCTCTGCTATGCTAGCCCCTATATGCTCGTGAACCATGGTTGCGTTCTCCTTCACCTCCTGGATCTGTTGTGCCAACCTATCGCTTCGTTCTTCTAGAGCGGTGACTTGGCTAGCTGCGACGCTGACCTCTCCTCTCACGTCATCTATACGCGTGGTGAGCCTAATGTCCATAGCTCCCATTCTGTTAGTCATTTCCTCTAAGCTCTCATTCATGCCCTTGACAGTATCCTTAACCGTGCCTATTTCCTGCATTAACATCTGCATTTTCGTCTCGCATTTCGTTTCTACCTCTTCAAAACCCTTGCTAGTTTTCTGTGCGAGTTCTTCTATTTTTCCGTTTATCTCCCTAGCGTGCTGTTCGAGCGCGACTCTCATAGCTTCCCCTTGCGAAATACAAGTTTGACCTAACTGTTCGGTCCTGGCATTTGTTTCCCCAAGTTTTTTATTTAGGGTCTCTGAACTCTCCTCCAATTTCCTACTCAAAGTAACAAACATCGCCTGCATTTCCTCGGCGCTCGCCATCACGACAAATACAAAGATATAAAAAACACAAATGAGCAAACGGGGTCTGAGCTCCCCACAGTCATGCCATGCAGTGTCCCCTACTGACGATAAAAATCAGAATAAATTAAATAAACCAGACACCATAATTACGCTACCAAAACACAAAGAAAATGGCCTCAGAAACACAGCCTCAAATTATGCAGATTTTCTAAATTGCAAATCTCTACCAACTGGGATACCATTCCTACTATAGGGTGCTTAACCAGTTCAGGTACGTTAAAATCCGCATGCCACTAGCAGAGGACCATTGACTGCTAAGCTAGCTCTCACAAGCGTGGGCTACCTATACACTTCTTTCCCTTTGACTCTTTTCTAACGACACAATAAGGAAATGTTTGCCTGGGCTTCCCGATATTAATTTTAATATTGCCTACACGTGATTTTACGTTATTAAGCCCAGGGTCAAGTAAATTTTGAGTCCTTGGTTGGCATTCTCGTCTAATATATAACTCCACAATTTTCAAATATCACACATCTCTCACACTCCTAGATCATAGATCTATCGATCCCCACGTTGGGCGCCATGGTGGGTGTTTGCGTCTATCCTAGGATAGCTACGTGTATTTGTTACTATTTTATATACATCGGGCACCCTTCCCGGTGCGAGGATGTGTGTATTGCGCAAAGTGTGCGTGCCTCACCACCGGGTATACGAGAGGTCTTCCTTGTAATCGACTCTCCCGGCATGCGTTCACTAGGCACATAGAAAAATTAATGGAGGGGAATGGGGGGGCTTTAGCTTACGATTACGTTACTGAGCCAATGCCAGACTCTCGTCCCACAATAACAACAACGAGTGTACGCCAGAATAACTACTGTTTCCTTAGATAAAATAAAGTGGTACAAGCATCCTTTATGTACCCGATAGGGCAATCCTTTAGGCCTGGATAAATAAATTGATCTCGGGGGTGGTGCGTTCGTTATAGTAACTGACTTAAAGGCCTAAAGTGTAGGAAACAGGTGACTAACAATTACAGAAATGGCGTACACTCACATCTTACTGAGTCCGTAATTTATTTCCAACAAAAAAAAACTTGCAGAAAGAAATTACAGAACAAAAACAACAAATAAAAACCCAACTGACATCTACAAAGAAAAACCAACACCTTCAAAATTAAATATAAAAAAACAAAGAATATGTGATATCCCAGTGCGCCCCTCTCATATAAAAAAAGACTAGAACAAACCTCATCCCACAGGATGAAACCATACTAACAGCTGAGATCAACCATTGAATTTACATTAAATCATTACATCACGTTACTCAGCTGTGCGAGGTGGTCAAAACTACTTTAAATGGACTGTCAACTGCCTCTAACACGAATTTGGGTCAAAAACAAACTGCAGTTGCGCTTACTGATTTTATTATAAACAAATAGTGTTATTCTGATTTTTATGTCACACAAATATACACTCTAGCAGGGAACAAGGACAATTTTTACACAGATAATGACGAGTACCTTTCATAGACGGGCTTCGAACCACATGGGCCCAACCTACGTCGGGCTAATATAACTACGACACTTAGGGCGGGCGGATCATATCCAAATATACGGGGCTAGGCACAAGACAAAATTACTACAAAATAAACACGGGCCGAAACCGGATGAACAAAAGTTACTACTATTCACGAACAGTAGTACAAGCAAAGAAATACGAATCAGCATGGCAAAACGACATGCACCCCTTAAATTAATTAGCTAACGGAATGAGGTAATTACAGCTTTGACCAAGACGAGACAGAAAGGCTCCCCCTGCATACACAATGGCTCGCGCGGGCCGGCCGTAACTATAAATAGCTCCCTACCTGACCAGCTGACGAAACAAACCAAACCTCTACTGTGCTTACATTATGCGAAATACAAATGGTAAATTTATAATATGCCGGTGTACGTCGGCGAGGGGATTGAACCAGTGTTTCTTCATGGTGTTCCTGAAAAACACATATATATTTTCCCATGCGTGTGTGACTGAACTTTCTCTGGTATGAGGCATAGACCCTCTCATACAAAACAACAACAACAAATGTACCATCACGTGCATCACGACGCCTTTCGTATCAACATACGTCTACCGCACGTGGTACGAACCTCGGCTAACTTCGCCGGCAACCTATATCCCCATCACACATAAATATCACACACGCTCCTGTGGGAATAACTCACCATAACTCACTCGTAACCTCTCGCCGGACGCTGGTTCGACCTCGCCGGTCTCACGGAAAATAAAAGTGGCAAAGGGTCACTCAATATACCTCAATATGTGGCGAAAAACTATCCTCACTGGAATTTATTAATCTCACGATAAGCAAATATAAACCAACTATGGTCAAAGTCATTAACATCATTACATTAAATGCCACACGAACAAAACATCAAAACTTCACGTGAATTTATCTTACGTGCCCTGGCTCACAAATCAATCTTACCTACATGGACATACTCGTACCATTTGAGCCCAAAGACATGCATTAAACTAATAATGGCGAGTACACACACAACTCCTAACTAGAACATGCTGACCGTTAAATAACTTGCCTCCCGCATCTATAATGACTTTGACTAACATCGTCACGCAAGCTACTGAATCTACTTTACGATCCGCCCCCCTTTCGTAAGTTATATACCCATAATTTGAAAGTCAATACTCATCATTTCTGCTGTCCAGGTGAGGTGGTCTGCATGGTGTCCTGGGTTCGCTCAGATCCACAAAGGCCGCCTTAGCCCATGGTGCAGAGTCGCCAATGGGACTTAATAATCCTGCCCATGGTTACGCTCTGGGATTCACACACACGGATATCTGCCTCAACCATAGGCAGCACTGGTATTTTCCACATACACTGGAATTTCACTGAAATGTACTGAAATTACACTGGTTTTATAACACCTATTTTACACCTCGGAAGTCACTAGTAAAATATTCTCCCCTATCACTTCTTGCTGGTGGAACTTGTCCTATCGGGCTCCGAACCTCGTTCACTTGGTCTCGCGTTGGTGGACCCGTACTGTTTTGTTCGGCATTCCCTCAGGATTTGAAACAAGATTAACCTGGACCGAACCACAGTTTCGTAGGTGTTAACTTAGAGAGTCCGTCCCATGAAGTCTGTACAAGAAAAACTGAACCCCCGCTCCTCGTGCTTGGGGCTTATCATGACAGGCCGTTGGTACACAATGGACATATTACCGCCAAAGAATCCGCTCCTCAGGAAATGGTCGTAGATTCACGAGCGATAGCTCATATTGTCACGTTAAATGGGCAGGCACCGAATATCCAGTTCTGATTAGGATTCGATCGTGGGGAGACTCTACATATGTCATTGCATCATGACGCTAGCAAATAGTCCCAAGTAGCGTCATGTACACCCCCACCAGGCTGAGTTTCGCGCCGATTCGGAGATCACTCCGCCTGCGAACTTAAAAATCCACCAATACCAAAAGTTAAAGATATTTCTTGCACCAAAGAAAACAGTTTCTCTTCCAGCACACAGCTCTTCTTTCCTTATAAATTTCCAGTGACTAGCATACAATAAGTCTCCAGCACAAACAATGACATGGGGCTGGCCAAGTCTTCTCGGAAAGGGGCTAGTCCGTACCTGGGCTCTATTGTCCTGGGGTGGGTGTGCCTTCATTCTCTACACTGTGCTCTGAGCTGGCAACCTACCAGTAGCGAAATAATATATTCATAACTTTCTGTCTTAAATGCTTCAAAATTACATTCAAATTTTGCCCTTCGGTTACAATACTATGAGTGTAAGAATCGTTCAGCATGAAAAATTCTCCAAAAAAGTCCGCGAGAGCATATCTCTATCTTCGATGCATTGCCCAATATAAGTGTTTTTAGTTTGGACGGAACGGGGATTTACGTCTCATGCACCTCGCCATTCTTAAATTACGTCTGACAGGAATTCCTTGCCCGTTCATAACTGTTCCCGGGCGAAGCCGGGGCGGGTTGCTAGTTGTTTATTAAAAGAAGTATTGCACTAAATACTAAGTAAGTTGTGAATGGAAAATCCACAGCCTGCTTCCAGTCTCCGACCGGGTCAGGAATGGAATGAATGAAGCCCCCATCTAGCGGCGAGGATATGAACTGTGCCGGCTGCCGAGGCCTGACGCACTCCTCTGGGGCAATGATTAAATGAATGACAGATGAAATGAAATGATAGTGGAGAGTGTTGCTGGAATGAAATTTTGACAGGGAAAACCGGAGTACCCGGAGAAAAACCTGTCTGCCTCCGTTTTGTCCAGCACAGATCTCACATGGAGTGACCGGGATTTGAACCACGGACCCAGCGGTGAGAGGCAGGCGTGCTGCCGCCTAAGCCACGGAGGCTGAAGTTGTGAATAACAGAAACAAATCTTCAAAGGAATACGAACATATTAAAATACTATCCAGAACACACTAAAATACATTTCTAAAAAGAATAGAGCTTACATCTAAACAGAAGAGACCTTCATTATTTTTTTCGCTGATTTTGAAGACGATCTGGATCTCAGTTCCCTGGACATTTCTTTCGCCCGGAAAATGAACCGGCATTTAATGTAATGAAACACTATCCTAGGGAAATATAGTAACAGATGATCCTCTGAGCGCCGGCCCTGTGGTGTTGGAGTAGCGGGCCTGCCTCTCACCCGGAGGCCCCGGGTTCGATTCCTGGCTCCGTCAGGGATTTTAGAAACTGACATGAGGGCTGGAACGGGGTGCACTCAGCCTCGTGAGGACAATTGAGTTGCTGTCTGACAGTGAGACAGCGCCCCGGTCACGAAAACCAAGATTAACGGCCGAGGGGGCCCGATGCGCTGACCACGCGTCACCCCAATATCTGTAGACCAAATGGCTGGGCAGCGGTCGCTTGGTAGGCCTAGGCTATTATTATGTTGATCCTCTGAGCATCACACATTTCGGAACACAGGAAGTTCACAGAATGATCATATCCACACAATCTGAAAAGATATCGCCCCAAAACGCGCCTTCTTGCTCCAAATTTGCCTCCACTACTGCATCTACACGTTTCATTACAAGTTTCATCACGTGAAATGTCCGGCTCCGTGGCTAAATGGTTAGCGCGCTAGTCTTTGGTCCACCGTGTCCCGGGTTCGATTCCTGGCCGGGCCATTAGGGATTTTAATCTCTTGGGGTTAATTCCCGTGGCTCAGGGACTGGGTGTATGTGCCGTCTTCATGATCACCTCATCCTCATTACGACGCGCGGGTCGCCCACGGGCGTCAATTAGAAAGACCTGCACTAGGCCTCTCGGGAGGCCACACGATCATTTTTTTTCATCACGTGAAATAAAGATAAAGACGGGTATTTGAGAAATTTAGATTCACTTCCGCCAGGGCGTGTAAAGTAATAAGTGGTGGAACTTCCGTATGAGTCAATGGTTAAGACACGGCCGTGGTTAAGATGTAGTTGTTCTAAATTTCAACACCACGCGCCGCGCTGAGCGTATGGTCATAGCGGATGCCGACTGCCAAGCAGTGATGCATTACCGTTCGCATATTGTACTTACAATACAAGTGCGTTTTAACTGCAAAATTAAATCAAGACCCTTCTGAGAGTTAATTTGGACTTAAACGAGGCTTAAGCAGTGACGATCATCTTACTTCTACTGACTTCTTTCGCCTCCCTTTGCTTCAGTCTATATACTGTACATAGGCCTACCAGTGAAAGAGATCCTTTCTTCACAAGCTAATTATGAGGATGTTATTGACAATTAGCTTTCCTCTCTTAATGAATACGGTCAATGGCGAGAAATTAAATACATACGAGCAGAGAGGTGAAAGATAACAATTGTCAGCAAATAGAAACTATTACACTGACAGAAATTGAACCCTATAACGTTGTTTATTATTTGAGTGGTTACCCGATTCACACAGCAGCAACGAAGATTGAGATATGTAATTCCTGCACTTGGTCATTGGAAAGTGATTCCGAAACATTTAATGCTGTTAGTGATGTATGTATCCACACCATGCTGAGAGTTGGCCTTAAGTTAGGTACGGTACTATCCCAGCATTTGCGGGAAATTTGAATCAACATCATCTTTCAGGTGTAAAAACACGCCTATTAACGTTTGTTAATCTAGCACAACCCCTTCTTGGTGTTGGGATATGTTTATCATTTCAAATGATCTTGTCGACTTCATCGTCATGCTTAGGTCTACCGTTATGCGCCACGGTTACGGCATGTATGACGTCATCATGTTGTCCATATGCACCGAGTCTGAGTTTACTCCGGGGGTCTGGCGTTATGCGAACGGAGACGTCATGCAGCCCACCCGCGGAAAGCCTAAGTTAAAGGGTAATGGGGTCTGTTGAGTCTGAGTTTACTCCTGGGGTCTGGCGTTATGCGATACAGAGACGGCAAATACGTGACGTCATGCAGCAGAGTGCAAAGAGCACTCCTGAGCCTTTCTAACATGTGTAGCATTTGTAGCATGCGTCATTTGAAATGATATAAAGTCTAGTCTCTCAGACTGACTGTATCTTTTTTTCCGCCAGTGTATTAGCCTCTCACCATGGTGGACCGGGTTCTATTCCCGGTCAATGCATGTGAGATTTTCGAAGTGAAATGCCATGTCCTGTGGTTCGGATTCCACGTAAAAATGAGGTCCCGTCACTCACGATTAACGATCGCGTAAAACTACAGCGGCTTTGGTGGCGTAGTTGGCAGCTTGCTGAACTGCTGTGCCCAAGATCACGGGTTCAACCCTGGCCGAAGTCGTCGGATTTCTTAGGAGCGTTCAAATCCTTCAGTAGCCGGTAAAGTAAACCCATGTCATAGATTTATGGCATGTAAAAAATCCTTCCACTAACTAAACTTGTGTGAAGCTAAATTTCTAGGTTAGATTTCGTTGAAGCGCTCTATCAAAGTTCTAACGTTCACCACTAGGTGTCAGTGTTATCCGATAGCGAAAGTTGGAACTATTTGAAATTGAACGGAACTTGTAGCTCACCCATGGGTATCCGCTTGAAGCAGCTACAGCCTCAGGCGAGCCGACCATGTCCTCAGACACTCCCGGCACTAAGAGCCATACGCTAAATAAAATAAATACACGTAAAACTACAAGCTTCCTTCCTTCCTTCCTTCCTCAGTTTTACCTCATGATTTTTGAGTGTACCCCGTTCCACCCCTCAGACCAGAATTAAATTTCGGCAATCGAACCCGGGCCTCCGCGGTGACAGCCAAGAATACTAGCCGCTACTCAAAGAGGCGGTCCTCCCCCGAAAGGAAATTCTGGGTACGCGTCTGATACGGATTGTACTCTACGTACAATACACGACCTAATAACTGAAAAGTCTCCTTGGTCAGACAAATGTCAACTTTTTGTTATGCAGGAAATAATAGCAATGAAGAACTGTACGTTGGTTGGTTCTTAAGTTTAGGGGCTGCGACAACGCGGTCATGTAGCCCCGTGTACTTTGGGTGTGTGTAGAATCTGTCTGATAACCAGTGTTAATTGTGATGACTGTATTAGTGTGTGTTATCTGTTTTTTAATTCAAGTAAGGACTGCAGACTTTTGAATGTATCAAATAGTTCCTACTTTTGCAGCCAAACGCCACCGTCAACGACTACTAGTCCAGAACTTAGCTACCAGACGCCACCGCAGTCGGCTCTTGGCAACGAACGTAGGAACCTAAGAGCGTTGTTTATATTCTTAACCTATACAATTCAGCCTCACACAGGTGTAATTAGTGGAAAGTTCTTTAACATGTCATAAATCTATGACATGGGACCGCCGGCTTTACTTCCCCTCCGAAGGAAGGCATACTGAGGGATTTTTAACGCTCTTTAAAAATCCGACGACTACGGCCGGATTTGAACCCGCGATCTTGGGCATAGGGCTCAGCATGCTACCTACTACGCCACCGCGAACCGTGAGTTACCTACGACTTCTTAATCGAAGAAAGTACAAAAGACAAGTTAAGAGCGTTTTACTTGTGGCATTACAATGAAAGTGGAACGAATAAAGAAGACGGGCGGTGGGAGGAAAGCTATTTGGAGTACAAGAAAAGTGATATTTAAGTGGGTTCTCTCTATTAACCACGTGATGAGAATGGACATGCGGCAGTATGATCACGTCCTGCATACTATCATGCTCAGCTGTTGTCTTTAAAGGAACACTACCTTATAATGTCCAATGTAGGACACTGACCTAGTTGTTAGCCACTAGGGTTTTTGTTGTCCCCGCTTCAGTCTCAAACACTATTCCTTTCAAACACCGTAGCAGTGGCACCGTGATCACAAGCGTCTCAACAATCAACACGACTCCACCTTCGCGCCGTGCCACTGTTGAAAGTGAATCGCGTGACTTTGACTCCCGGTCGCGCGTGGATGTGTCGAACAGCGAAAACCAATGAGAAAAGTGCTGTAATTTTGTAAGTCAGTTCGTGAGTGCATTAACGATATTGTGATGACCGTGTCAAGGGATTATGGAATCAAGACGCGCGTCTGGAGAAGTCTAGTGACGTTCATTTTGATATCCCTCGCTCTCATCTTACCGGCCGTTTCCGTGCAAGGTAAGGAAATATTTGGCTTTATTTTCAGAGAAATAATAATCTTATTATAAAATACGCTAAGGTGTGTGTTTCACAAAACTCAAGCTCCTAAACCAGAGAGTGTTAGAAGGTGTGGTTTGTACCAAACTCTTCCAAATCGTCTCAATAGTGCAGGAAAAATCTAGCATTTCTTGAAGAGTCAACGGAAATATATTTATTTGTTTATAAAGTGCTTTTAAGCAAATAAACAAGACGATAGCCCTGGCAGAACTGTGTCGCGTAAAGCCCGCATAGCACTAGGGACGGGCGGGTAGTCTGTACACACGGGGCGCACGGGTCCGTTAGTGTTATTGGTTTTTGTCCCTTTTAACTACTGTGGCTTTTAGAGACGCCGGGGTGCCGAAATTTTGTCCCGCAGACGTGCCAGAAAATATATCGACAGAGCTCCCCCGCATTTGCGCATCCTCTCAATTGCCAACTGACTGCGCCAGGATTCCATCCTGCAACCTTGGGAACAGCTAGCGAGAACATTACCGCTGCAGCCAGTCTTTTTCGGAATTATATCCCAGTAATTTCTTGTTGTTACTGTCTAATTTAGAGGCATGAACATCGTGTTTATCCGCCCAGTGTATTTGTCTGATAACCTGAGTTAATGCGTGTCTGTAGTGTTGTGTGTATTTGGTTTGTTCCTTAGTTTAGGGGCTGCGACAACGCGGTCATGTAGCCCCGTGTACTATGGGAGTGTGTAGAATCTGTCTGATAACCGGTGATAATTGTGATGACTGTATTAGTGTGCGTTATCTGTTTTTAGTTCAAGTAAGGACTGCAGACACTTAATTTTCAAGTAGTTCCAACTTTTGCTACCAAACGCCACCGTCAACGACCAACTAGTTCTGAACTTGGTTCCTGACGACAAACGTTGGAGCCTAAGAGCGTTAGTAAAATCTAACCCATAATTGAGCTTCACACAAGTGTAATAATTGGAAGGTTCTTTATCATACCATAAATCTATGAGATGGGACCGTCGGCTTTACTTCTCCTCCGAAGGAAGGCATAAATGAGGCTAGAATTGATTGGGAAGAAGGCAGCCGTGGCCTTCCGATAAGAATCATCCCGAAATTCGTCTGGTTGGAAACTATGGAAATCTGCTTGATGGCTGAGGTGGTAACTTAACCCATCTCTCTTCAGACCAGCTCGTGGTGCAGTGGTTAGCATTCTTAGCTGTCGCCCCAGAGGTCCGGGTTTGATTCCCGGCTCTCCAAGACATTTTATAATAATGTTATTGGTTATACGTCCCTTTTAACAACTGCGGTCAAGAAATTTAATTCTGGTCTGTAACACTGCGCCTCGTGAGGATAAACTGAAAATAGGTGGGTTCGATTCCCAACTCAGCCATCCTAGAAGTGTTTTACTGTGGTTTTCCACTTCTACTCCAGGCAAATGCCGGGATGGTTACTAATACACGGCCACGGCCGCCTCCTCCTCAATCCTCTCCTGAATTATAGATACGCATACTATTATATTACTAGAACAGAAACCACTAAAACACAAGTTATCAGACAAAGAAACCATTGAGAATTAATACTAAATAATGAACAGTGTTATCCCGCAATCCACATGCTTAAATTTATTAGGCGTAACAATCTCAAACACCCTCCATTGCAACGTGAAAAGTGAAGAGGCAAGATGTGAGGTCTCCAACGTTTTGGGTTTCTTGAACATACTGTTAGAATCTGAGAGGTTGTAAGCCCAGAGCTCTAAATATTGCTTGTCCCGATGCATTGCCCGTTCGATATTAACGTACTGTTTAACTGCTTGGCATCCCACTACCACTAACGAGTTCATACAGTGTGTGGTAGGATCTGACAACAACACTAGAAGAAGCTAATCATCAAGTATTTTAAAGACGAAGGATTTTAACTAAGGATTTAATAAAGGAACTGTATTTTTAAGTATGTTATATCTAACGCTAATCACGACGAAAATCCGATATTTTATGTATGTAAAAGGATTTTAGTTAGTGTAATAAGATGCTGTCAAATGTGTAGGTAATATTTTAGCAAACTATGAACGACTGTTTTTTTTATTAGTATTATAATTTATTATCAAGAATATCAATATTACATCCAGCAATACAAGACAATATAAGCATACATAGCTTTTTAAGTACATTGCTCAACCAATCGCGTGTGCTATAGCCTATAGACATTGTCCTTGTCACTACAACACTGTATAATTCACTTGCTCTCATGATCACTGGAGTCCCTTAGGTATATTAAATATGTATAATCTTCATCATATCGTAACTTTAGTCTATTTCTGATTATTATCTAAGTAAACGCATTAGTCTAAAATGCTGAAGGCATAGAAGTTCCAAAACATGTATCGTGTAGTTTAAAGTAAACAAATTAAACCCAAATTTGTATTGAAGACTGGAGGCCATAGTTAGTAATTATAGATTTCAATACGGGCCAAAAATGGTAATTATGACGAAAGTCGTAGATATAAATAACACTATCGAGAGGAAGGAAACTTAAGCTGGGCTGTTGGACTTAGTTTTTTTAAAATTTCGTTAGGGCCATCTATGGACCACGGTGCTTGTGTTTTAGCTGTTTCTTGATGTCATCGTCAGGCTTGCCACGATTGGTGTTCTTAGTGGTGGGTTTGGCAGCTGCTTTCATGTTGGTACCTTGAGCTTTTCTGATGGCCCAGTAGTCCTTCATTTTCCGGCTAAATTGAATCTTACGTTCCTCAGACCATTTCCTAGTCTCCTCTTTTGGTCTGTGGGTAACTTCTGTGAAGGATGTTACGAAGGATTTAATTTTAAGAGCTGTATGATAGTTACTCCGGTCGGCTATGTCATTTTCATTTATATGGAGTTCCGAAAGATCCTTCTCCACTTGCTTCTTCCACAAGAATCCAGTAGCTTTGCCCTTGTTAGCAGCCTTGAAGATCCTATGGGATAACCTGTTTGAGTCCATTCTGAATAGATGTCCGTAAAAAGCCAGTCGCCTTCTTCTGATGGCATCTATGAGATTTTCATGGTGTTTATATAGCTCACGATTTGGTTGATACCATCGGCTTCCATCTGGTAGAATTCTTGGTCCTACTATCCGTCTCAGGAACTTTCTTTCTTGTACCTCGAGGGCTCTTAATGGGGTCTTCTTAGTTAGACATAGGCACTCTGCTGCATAGAGGACTGAAGGTCTGACTACTGCATTGTAGTGTCTTACTTTTACATTCATCGACACATTTTTTGAAGCATATAGTTTTCTACAGGCATGGTAAGCCTTATCTAGTTTGAGTCTCCTGTGTTCAAGAGCCACTGTTTCGCTGAGGTCCTCTGAAAACCATTCCCCAAGGTATTTTACACTTTTGACTCTCTTGATGTAGATGTTATCACTGACTCTCACCATTCTAGGGGCATCCTTGATGTTAGTAACAAACTCGGTCTTTCCTATGTTAATCAAAAGACCCATTTTAGCCGCTATTGAGTGCAGTGTTTGGAGCTGAGTAGTAGCCTCCTGTATGTAATTTGCCAATAAAGTCAGATCGTCTGCAAAGGCTAGGCATGGAATCCTTAGGTTGTCAGCTTTAATCCCCATCCGTAATCCAGTATTCTCTGGTAGGATTCTCGTCCACTCTCTAATGATCTTTTCCAGAAGACAATTAAATAATATGCATGAGATGCCGTCTCCTTGTCTCGCCCCTGTTTTAATGGTGAAACTCTCCGAGAGCTGTCCTATAAACTTTACTCTGGCTGTGGTGTTGTTCAGGGTGGCTTGCACCAGCCTATTGATCTTGTCGTTGAGTCCTAGTTCTCTCAATGTGTTAAAAAGAGTAATTATGTCCACTGAGTCGTATGCTTTCTGGAAGTCGACAAATATAGCTACCCATTGTCTGGCTCTTGACTTGCTGTATTGAAGGATGGTCTTCAGATTGTGTATCTGCTCGGTACAGGACCTCGATGCTCTGAACCCTGCTTGATATTCTCCTAACTCTTTATCCAGCTGTCTCGTTACATGGCGTTCCAGAATCTTGGAAAATATCTTATAGGTAACAGCAATGAGTGATATTCCTCTGTAGTTACTGGGATCTGTTTTGCTTCCCTTCTTGTGGATTGGATGGATAATGGCTGACTTTGGACTTTGTTTATTACCGTATTTATTTTTTCACTTTTTACTCTACTTGCATCGTTTAATTTTTTCTGCTTAGGCTACTCTATTTTCTGTATTTCGCTCACAAAGACGTCATAAACATCCAGTCCCCGATCCACGGGAATTAAGTATATGAGATTAAAAAATCCTCGGCCCGGCTGGGAATCGAACCCGGGACCCAACCAATTAGCCACTGAGCCGAACTTTTAGCAGATGTTTTGCTAGGACTCGTGGTCCTGTGAAGTGAATGATTTCGTTTGAGTTCAAAGGGGCTTGTGTGTGACGTATCTATGAGGGGTGTACAGATGAAATCGTCGGTTCGAAGTTCTTTGACACCAGAATAGGAAGAATAGATAGCCAAAACCTAAGACAAATGAAAGAGTAGTATTTATTTTACAAATTACTGCTTACATTTGTTCAAACGAAGTCATCCATGGCATCACATCAGGGGCTAAATTTCGTCACATAGCCTATTTGTTTAGGAATTAAATATTAAAAAAGTCCTCTCGGCACGCCGGAAGGCGGAGGTAGATTTCACCGGACAAACTTGGGGATAGGCGAAAATAGGCAGAATATGCAGGTTTTCGTAGAAGGATCAGACCTCATATATTGTGAGAAAGTATTTTATAATTTGAGCTTAATTAACTTTGTTTTTCGTCATTTTATGCATATTTTAAACATTTTATTTTCTTATGGGGACGGTAACCTTCTTGTCATTTGGGGTCCAATTTGTGGTCACACTGTCCTTATGCAAGGTTTCGACACTGATGTGTAACTATGAAACGGTCTGTTACTTCTTCACGCAAAATTATATCTCCCGCAGTGATTTTGGTTGGTTCCTCAGTTAAGGGGCTGCGACAACGCGGTCATGTAACCCCGTGTACTTTGGGTGAGTGTAGAATCTGTCTGATGAACGGCGTGAATTGTGATGGCTGTATTAGCCTGTAATTCAGGTATGGACTGCAGACGGTCAATTTCAAGCAGTAGTTCCTAATGTTGCCGCCAGATACTACCGTCAACGACACCTAGCTGTGAACTTGGCTTCTAGATGCCACCGCAACCAGCAACTCGCAACGAACGTTGGAACTTCCCCTCCAAAGGAAATCATACTGAGGGATTTTTAGCGATCTTGGAAAATCCGATGATTTCGGCCGGCTTTGAACCCGCGACCTTAGGCATAGAAGTTCAGCATGCTACCAGTTACGTCACGGATGCCGCTTCAGACTTAGTCAGATGGAAATCTGAATCTGATCTCGTGCAAGTGCGTTGTCATGGCAACGTCTGATGGCTCATCCCTCATCAATTTAGTAGTGTTGCCATGGCAACCTCTGATAGCTCTTGGCATTTTCTTATAATTCCGAAATCATTTTTCTCATCCCTTGGCGTAAGGGTGGGTCATATCAAAAATTCTTTCAGACAAAAGTTTTAGGTAATTATTAGGGGAATATTGTCCATTTTGTACGGTTTTGATATTGTGCCTATTAAGAGAGATATGGTTAATGTTTTCCGAAAAACCCACTTTTTACCACCCCTTTGGTCAATGGTTGGTGCTATAAAAAACTCTTCAAACATAAATTTTTGGGCTTTATCCGACACATAGTATGAACTTTGAACGGATTCGATATTTCACATATTAAGAGAGTTATAGCAATATTTCACTTTTTCGAAAAAAGCCCCCCATTTTCACCCCCTTCGACCGATTTAGCCCAGTAACGAACTAGACCGAGATTTTATAGGTATACATATTCGGTAAAAAATTCAAAGTGATTGGTGCTAAATTACGGCAGTTATCGTGTCCGCAAGAAACTGATATATATATATATATATATATATATACATAAATTATATATAAACTTTTGAACTGACGGTGGTTTTGGGGTCTGGGGGATGTGAAACGCGAAGATATGTCGAAATTTTCCGGAAGTCGAAACATGGTACCCATTGCAATAGTTAGCTTTCTAATGAAATGTACCTAAAAACGAATATACGTATCATCATGTACCGTACTATTGTTACTAAGCAACATATTGCAACGTTGCAAAGCCAGGCGGTGGTAGCACGATGTAAACAGTGTGACAATCACTTTGCTCTTATCTTATGTGTAATAACATAACCTCTTATTACTCTCCAGTGCCTTCGCTCTTAAAAACAGCAACAAGTGTCCTTGAAGCGTGACAAAAGTTGTTTTCCTTAACTTTTACACCCTTATCAAACTTATGGCAGTTTTGCCTGTCTCTGTTGCTACCGCCGAACGAAGTTTTCTGAGTTTAAGTTGGTTGAAAACATACTTAAGAAATTCTACGTCTGAAAATAGACTCAACGGTCTAGCATTATTAACTATTCACAACCGACAGTAGTGGCTACGCTGGCTGAAGCGCAGCGTAAAGCCATGGGGCCACGCTCTCTGCTGACTAGGTAGACCGTCGGCCGTCCTTGAAATGGTTTTCCGTGGTTTCCCCCATTTTCAACACCAGGCAAATGCTGGGACGGTACCTCCTGACAGGCCACGGCCGCTTCCTTCCACACCCTTGCCCAGTTTCATCCATTCCATATCTCATCCCGACGCGCAGGTCGTCCATGGGCGTCGACTAGAAAGACCTACACTAGGCCTCTCAGGAGGACACACGCAAAAAAAAAAAAAAAAAAAAAAAAAAAAAACTATTCACAGAGACATACCATACACTGACGAATTTATAAACCAATATGGTAATGCTTCAAGAAACCTTGACCTTTATTATAGTGTCAGTTGTAAATCAAAACAGTTAGTCATTGAGGTTTTAAGGGGCGTAACGGCGAGGTCATGTAGCCCGAGTAGCCTAATGTTCATTCTATCATCTAATGCAAGATGACTGTATTAATAAAATAATAACATCAATAATTGTCTTCGTTGTGTTTGACATTAACCAAACATAAAGAAAGGATGCTTTTAGTTTTACGTGACCACTAAGCATGCGGTATGAGCCACAGGACCTTCTTTTTACGTGGAATCCGAACCATAGGACATGACATCTCCCATACATCTCACCTTGGAGAGAGGCCAACAGCTTTACCGCTGCGCCACCACGCCCCACGTTTCCTTTGTTGTTTGTTTTTGTTTGTACACCTTTTAAAAGTGAGTAAGCAATCAAATAAAATTAAATTTGTGCTTTTGAAGATTAAATTATAAACGTTGAAAAGACTTAAGAAAGGAGAAACAATAAAAAAAATGCTCTCGAATATGCTGCGGTGTTGGCGAAGTCACTGTTGCTGACTAGTGAAGAAACTGACTTAAATTGGAACAGTTTTCTTGAAAGAAATGCTGTGTAGAATTTCTTAACCAAAAACTGTAAAAAGCCGGAGTTTGAAAAAACAATCGAGGCGTTGTACGTGTGGTTTACGCAACAAAGACGGAATGGAAGTAGTGGAGTGGTGACAGTTCTAACGAGTGTCATGGCCGCCGCGTGAGTCTAAGCCGATAACTCCCGAACCAGTGGTCGGAGATTCACAAATGAAGTGTCGTTGGACTCGGGATGACGGGGGCTTTGCTATGGACCACTCGTTATATTTTTGAAGTTTTTTTTGTTTTTTTTTGTTTTCGAAAATAGGCGATAGTTTGAAAACCAAACAGGATAGAACGTTGTGCCATGGCTCAAACGAATGGTCTTTATGACCTTTATTTTCTATAGTAAAACTTTTTTACTTTTTATGTTTTTTTGAAAACACTCGAATTTTGAAAATTCTATATTTTGGAAACTAGGAACTCTACAAAAAAAATTGTTTAACGTCAATCAATGGTCCCTACCCCCTCTACCCCCCCAAAAAATTTTAAGTCTCTAGAATGAAAACCTGTAGTAGTGTGGTAGTGACAGGGCTGCACCACTTCTTTTTGAACCCTCCTCGTATTTGCCCCGAACCTGATATCTCGCTAACCAATGGTCGGATTTGAACATACAGGGTGTCCTAGCACTCGTAGTGATGCACCCTACTTTCCTATAGCCTCTTTATTTGATTAAAAGACCAAAACTAAAAGGTCATGTGCTTTTAATATCTCGCGAACCAATCATGCTAGAGGCATGTTCGATAGGTCCAAGGACTCGGGGTGACGTCCTCTCTGCTATGGACCACTCGTTATAATTTTTAATAAAATTGGAAACTCGATTTTGGGGTAAACACGTGTTTTTGTGATTTTGCCGATATCTCACGAAGCAATAACGCTAGAGGCATGTACGACGGGTCCAAGGATTCGGGCAGACGTCCTCTTTGCTATAGACCACTCGTTGTAATTTTAAAAAATTTTGGAAACGCGATTTTGGGGGTAAACACGTGTTTTTTGTGATTTTTGCCGATATTTCACGGATCAATAACGCTAGAGATGTGTACGAGGTGTCCTAGGACTCGGGCTAACGCCCCCTTTCAAATGTGGTAGATATTGTTTCCACAAAATAATTCACAAAGGGCCTAACGCCATACATGTTGAGAAAAAAATTCTTTACCGTTACCTGTTTATAATGTTTATGAAGCGTGGTGGTTGAGAGAGACGATACGGCTGGGTGTGTGTGTTTCAACGAACCTGTCGCTGACCACGGTGGCTGTGTTCAATAGATCAATTGATATTTCGACGAGTCGGTGTATGACAGAGCGAGCGTGCGTTTTCTGATATTCTACCTTTAACGTGTAAACGGTGATGAGAACTTGGTTCTATGTTGATCGAAGCGAGTACAGAAAACACACTTGCAAACGAGCAGGAGGTGAATGTCATTTGAGCTTATTGGAAGGCTCCGATCTGACTTGACAACAGGTGCAATGGAAAAAATGACCAAGACGCTTGAAGGTGAAATAATCTGACCATTGTGCTGGCAGGGAAGTGCGAAAGGCGTGCACACATGTGTGAAACCACAGGCACGCTAAACCAGTGACATCCTGTCTTGCTTCGTACGTGACAAAATGCAAGTTGACGTGAAATTTGATCTACCGCAGGTGTTCGCTTGGGACGTTATCTGTCTACATGCGCGATAACTGTTAACAAGTTACATCCTGTCTTGCTTCATACGTGACAAAATGCAAGTTGACGTGAAATTTGATCTACCGCAGGTGTTCGCCTGGGACGTTAGCTGTCCACATGCATGATAACTGTTAACAAGTCACATCCTGTTTTGCTTCGTACGTGACAAAATGCAAGTTCATGTGAAATTTGATTCGCCACAGGTGTTCGCCTGGGACGTTAGCTGTCCACGTGACCGATAACAGAATGTTCAAAGCGTGGGAAAAAATGATTATACATGCAACGTAGCATATATAAAGACATGTCGTTATCATTTTCACTCTCACTTGGGTGGACTACCTTTGAACACACTGCGTTGCATGAAACCCCTGGTCTTGTTTAACAGTTTTGGTGTTGGTGGAAAATACTTAACCTTGTTGTGGGGTAGGTATTTATTTATATATTTATTCATTTATACATTTATTGATTAATATATATATATATTTACCAGCAATTATTTTTTGATTAAGTAATTAATGATTTTATTTATTTGTTTGCAGATAACCGGCATACCTTACATGTCTGAGGGAGAAGAAACCATTGCACTTTTGAGCCCACTAGAAGGGAAGAGTAACAAGTCACTGCAAGTAAAGGTGAGATGATTTTTTTAAACTAACTTGTTTCATTTTTTGTTTTATGTTTTATTTTATGAAATGTATGTATTAACCTGAATTTAGGTATTTATAGCGGTTTATTTTATTTATTTTTAGAAACTTGGAAAGAATAGCCTTACCGCCGTAGCAGTCGCTGAAAAAAAAAACAGAAACGCACTAAAGCGAAACCACTGCCAAAGAGTGAACTGTTTAAAACTCAGGTAAGTCCAACTTAAAAATGCTATTCCATTTTACCACTACTGAAAACTCGTAGACAAAAAAAAAATTAATTACCTGTACATGACTGGGACAATGATTGCTTTCTTGATTAATGGCTATGTTGTTGTTGTTGACTGGGAAAAGTACAAGGCCATGTTGGATTTTCTAAAAATAAAAATAATAAATTTAATTTATGGGTGGTTCCCTATGGACTCAACGAATATCCACAGGTTTGAAAATGATAATGTGAACAAAATGACATGACATTCATTTTTGTTTATATATTGGTTAAAGGGAGGGTGGGGGAATGTAAATGACTGTAGCTTTATAAAAAAGAAAATAAGTACATGGGTTACTGTTAGTGCCAACATACAGTTTATTTTTAATGGTGTTTTGATATATTAATGCCAATTAACGTTAACGTTTTATTTACAAGTATTGATTGATTGATTGATTGATTGAGTGAGTGATGGGTTATATTGTTTGCTTTTAGGTGTCGTCATGTGCCATTAACGTAATGAACAGACAGTGAACAAGCATGCATTATGCTTTAAAGTACTCTGTGCAATGTTAATAACTTACAATAAGAAAAAGTTTTATTATAACACATGGCGTTAGTACCAAATACAACAAGTGAGCAAGTTGGTTTACCACGTGGGTTAAATTTAAAATCAGAACATGATCGATGGTTAACATTTGAATCCTGGCCTGTAGGCTTTTTGTCGACGCATGAACTTGCAAAAGCCGGTTTTTTTTACTTGAACCGAGGAGATGTGGTGCGCTGTGTGTTTTGTCGTATTGAACTTTCACACTGGGAAGAAGGGGATGATCCCTTTAGAGACCATTTGCGATGGTCTCCTCACTGTCCTTACATGCTTGGAAAGCAAGTGGGTAACCTACCCGTGCATTCATTTTACCGAACCACAAGGCCTATGGCCGCTACTTACGTTGCTGAATCACAAATAAATAATAATAATGATGTATTACCAGCCAACGGTAGTGTCGATATATGTGGTCCATATGCCATAGACAGTGTTGAATTGGCGTGTGCTTTTGAAAAATTGGGAGTTTGCAAGACTAAAGCACTAGCACACCCAGAGTACAGCTCTGTTGAAAAACGTTTCGAATCTTATAAAAATGTTTGGCCATTAATATTAAAACACCTTACCAAACAGCTAAGTGAAGCTGGATTTTTTTATACTGGTGAAGGGGATAAAACAATATGTTTTTATTGTGGATTTGCTTTAAAGGATTGGCAAATGACTGATGACCCTTTTGTGCAACACGCTCGTTGGTTACCAAACTGTAAATACATGGTGTTGCTTAAAGGTCAGGAATTTGTGAACACTATTCGTAAAGAAAAAGTGATTGCAGCACAAGACATAAAAGTGCCTTTAGAGTTAGAGCACGCGGAACAAATACATAAGGCTGAAAGAAAAGACTTGTCTCACGAACAGATACAAAAGTGTGACCAACAATTATGTAAAATTTGTTATCAAGATGAACTAGGTGTTGTATTTTTACCCTGTGGACACATGATAGCCTGTGTCAAGTGTGCATTAGAACTTAACACTTGTGCTATATGCAGAAAAGTAGTATCTGCTACAGTTAGGGCATTTCTTGCATAACTAGTATAATTTATTCGCCATGCATAGTGCAAAGTCCCTAATTGCACAATATTATTAAAGCTGTTTTAGAGTGTAATAGATATGCTTTTGTTTTGTTTATAGACTACTACAATGAATGTTTTGAATGCTGTGGGACAATCATGTGGCTTAGAGACAAAGAAGCTCAGCGAATTGCCAACGCATATTCCATTCCGCATTATCAAGATTCGGAAATTGAAAACAGCATATGGTGATCGTGTACTTTGTGTATGTGAAAACTTTGAGACATTTCTGCCTATACGGTTTAATGATATGTCGGAAAGTGTTTTTGATGAAGTCAATAATGCTGTGCAACCAGTACACTTAATTTATGAAGGTTTTAAAAACAATAGGTGCATGGTTCGTTTTAATTAAATAAATTAAAAAAATGTGAAATAATAATGGAAAATATAAGTAATGACAATATACTGAAAAAGAAAGAAAATATGTGTATAGAATAGTAATGTTTCAGTGTTTAGTGTTGTCTTTAAAAATATTATGATGAAACCAAAAAAAAAACAAGAAATGTATATAAAGTTTGTAAATAAATGCAAAATCATGTTACAATGTTGTTTTATTTTATACAAAGTTAGTATATTTAACATTGCAGAGTATACATGATTATGACAATAAATGCACACTGAATACAAGCCTTTCTCACTTTACAATAGTCTGTTATAGTTTTAAACACAAGGCTTGTTGTAGATTATTTTATAGCAATGTCCATTCAACGTTGTTTTCGAAAAGTGGGAAGCCGCAATGGTTGTATAGGCATAAAAGCTTTATTGTTATTACTATTTAGTCACTTTGATCCCCTTGCATATCAAGAGCAGATGACCTAGTTGTTCCACTCTTTAAAACGACAACAACAACACTACCTCTTGCATAGTTTGTGATGTTGATGGCTCTTGCGACGTGGAAGATGGATTAAAAATAACTTTTAGAACTGGGGTTAAACGTTGCTCATTAAACAATGCACTATTTTGAGTAGCAATATGGTTTTCTTGATTTTTTGTCGACGGCAACTGTGTTTCATGCAGCACACTACATTGATGATCACTGACACTTAAAACCTCACTATTTTTACTTTTTAGGTCACCACGACAATGTTTGGAACGTTGCTTTGAACAACGCCAAATAACAGTTCCATTTTTATTGGTTCGTTTCACAATATATGAATATCCTTTATAGTATGCGTAAGGCTTACCATACCTAGTCACTGATACTTCCATATCAACTGTCAAGCATAGACTAAGCTCTAGTAAAGTCAACTTGGTAATAAGAATACTAGTTTAATGTGAGAGCAAATATGGATCCAAAGAGTTCAGGTAAAAGTGAAAGCAAATAAGCAAATATTAGAAACAAGAGTTGAGGTGAAAGTGGTCGCAAAGTGGTAGACCCATTACACAATAATTTCAGCACGACGAAGCTCTTGTTCAATTTCTTTGATTTCCCAATCGTGACCAGTATGGCCAGCTTGACGTGAGGCATGCAACAACTGTAGCCGCTGGACGAGCTTATTGGGACTGTGCCAGTATACAAATTTAACAAATGGATTTTTAGGTGTAAACAAAGCATTACCATTATCATGATCATTATCATCATCGTCATCATCATTATCATCATCATGATCACCATTATCATCATGACCATCATCACTGTTACTATATAGTCCTTTTTGATCCTCTTGCAATACCACTTTATTTATAGTCTGAGTTGATTTTGATAGTGTTGAAGGTTTCTTGGACGTTGACAACTGTCCTAACATGACGTTTTGAGGACATGATAAGTCCTTTTGAACAAACACTGCACTATCTTTAGCCGCAATATCGTTTTCTTGAACTTGCTTTTTAGCATTTTGATAATTGTTTGTAAACAGTAAGCGTGGTTCGTTTCGAGCACTACATTGATGAACACTCACACTTAAAACCTTTCCATTTTTACTTTTCAGATTGCCTCGACATTTTGTTGACCTCTCTTTTGAGCATCGCCAGAATATTATTCCATTCACATTCTGGCGATTATAGTTATAGGAGTAGCCTTGATAGAGTGCACGTAGCCTACCTTTGTTGGTTGTAATAAGTTCCATAGTAGTAACTGACCTGTCAGTACGATGTTCACACTACAAAGGTTACAACTGTTTTGCTGATGGAGTGACCTACCATAAGCTTATATATTGGCTTATGTGTTGGCTTTTTGTGTTGGCTTTTCGTGTTGGCTTTTCGTGTTGGCTTTTGTGTTGGCTTATGTGTTGGCTTTTTGTGTTGGCTTTTTGTGTTGGCTTTTCGTGTTGGCTTTTCGTGTTGGCTTTTTGTGTTGGCTTTTCGTGTTGGCTTTTGTGTTGGCTTATGTGTTGGCTTTTTGTGTTGGCTTTTTGTGTTGGCTTTTCGTGTTGGCTTTTCGTATTGGCTTTTCGTGTTGGCTTTTTGTGTTGGCTTTTCGTGTTGGCATTTCGTGTTGGCTTTTGTGTTGGCTTTTTGTGTTGGCTTTTCGTGTTGGCATTTCGTGTTGGCTTTTCGTGTTGGCTTTTTTTTGTATTGGCCTTTCGTGTTGGCTTTTTGTATTGGCTTTTCGTGTTAGCTTTTTGTGTTGGCTTTAGTATTGGCTTTTGTATTGGCTTATTTGACAAGTTATTTGTGTCAATGTATTTAGTGGATTTTTTTCTTGGTGTTGGAAAGTAGTTGAAAGAGAGGGAATATTTAAAGACTTAACCTCAGCTCACTAACCTAACCTAACCTAACCTAACCTAACTTTGCCTAACCTAACCTAACCTTTCAACTCTCAGATGTTAATTAAATTCTGTGCATAGTCGAGTTGGAACCCAAGACCTCAGGGGTAAAAAAAACAATTATTTTTGACGACTTATTTTGGTAACTTGTTTTAATGGCTAACCTAACTTTACCTAACCTAACCTAACCTAACCTAACCTCAGCTCACTTTGGATATTACTAGTAAGTGTTCATATCCTCTGCTAGGTAGCATGCTAGTAGTACAGGTAGTGCTCATATTTACCGCTAGGTAGCGGAAACATACTTTGCATGTTGCATGTGACACTTGTGAAGTTTAACCACATGCAAGACGTGCTTGTATAAGTTCTCTATTTAAACTCAATATACAATTAACCACTAAATGTTCAGAACTAACATGTATAGCCATGTTTAGGGTATATAGGAGACCCTTAGCAAGAAAGGCTGTCTAACCCACGAGTGTACAGCCTTGTCATACGCAGTAAGCACCTGTTGGCTTTCTCAAATTGTTGTTGTTGTTGTTTTCTGCCAACAGGTGCTTACTGCGTATGACAAGGCTGTACACTCGTGGGTTAGACAGCCTTTCTTGCTAAGGGTCTCCTATATACCCTAAACATGGCTATACATGTTAGTTCTGAACATTTAGTGGTTAATTGTATATTGAGTTTAAATAGAGAACTTATACAAGCACGTCTTGCATGTGGTTAAACTTCACAAGTGTCACATGCAACATGCAAAGTATGTTTCCGCTACCTAGCGGTAAATATGAGCACTACCTGTACTACTAGCATGCTACCTAGCAGAGGATATGAACACTTACTAGTAATATCCAAAGTGAGCTGAGGTTAGGTTAGGTTAGGTTAGGTTAGGTAAAGTTAGGTTAGCCATTAAAACAAGTTACCAAAATAAGTCGTCAAAAATAATTGTTTTTTTTACCCCTGAGGTCTTGGGTTCCAACTCGACTATGCACAGAATTTAATTAACATCTGAGAGTTGAAAGGTTAGGTTAGGTTAGGCAAAGTTAGGTTAGGTTAGGTTAGGTTAGGTTAGGTTAGTGAGCTGAGGTTAAGTCTTTAAATATTCCCTGTCTTTCAACTACTTTCCAACACCAAGAAAAAAATCCACTAAATACATTGACACAAATAACTTGTCAAATAAGCCAATGCAAAAGCCAATACTAAAGCCAACACAAAAAGCTAACACGAAAAGCCAATACAAAAAGCCAACACGAAAGGCCAATACAAAAAAAAGCCAACACGAAAAGCCAACACGAAATGCCAACACGAAAAGCCAACACAAAAAGCCAACACGAAAAGCCAACACAAAAGCCAACACGAAATGCCAACGCGAAAAGCCAACACAAAAAGCCAACACGAAAAGCCAATACGAAAAGCCAACACGAAAAGCCAACACAAAAAGCCAACACATAAGCCAACACAAAAGCCAACACGAAAAGCCAACACAAAAAGCCAACACGAAAAGCCAACACGAAAAGCCAACACAAAAAGCCAACACAAAAAGCCAACACATAAGCCAACACAAAAGCCAACACGAAAAGCCAACACGAAAAGCCAACACAAAAAGCCAACACATAAGCCAATATATAAGCTTATGGTAGGTCACTCCATCAGCAAAACAGTTGTAACCTTTGTAGTGTGAACATCGTACTGACAGGTCAGTTACTACTATGGAACTTATTACAACCAACAAAGGTAGGCTACGTGCACTCTATCAAGGCTACTCCTATAACTATAATCGCCAGAATGTGAATGGAATAATATTCTGGCGATGCTCAAAAGAGAGGTCAACAAAATGTCGAGGCAATCTGAAAAGTAAAAATGGAAAGGTTTTAAGTGTGAGTGTTCATCAATGTAGTGCTCGAAACGAACCACGCTTACTGTTTACAAACAATTATCAAAATGCTAAAAAGCAAGTTCAAGAAAACGATATTGCGGCTAAAGATAGTGCAGTGTTTGTTCAAAAGGACTTATCATGTCCTCAAAACGTCATGTTAGGACAGTTGTCAACGTCCAAGAAACCTTCAACACTATCAAAATCAACTCAGACTATAAATAAAGTGGTATTGCAAGAGGATCAAAAAGGACTATATAGTAACAGTGATGATGGTCATGATGATAATGGTGATCATGATGATGATAATGATGATGACGATGATGATAATGATCATGATAATGGTAATGCTTTGTTTACACCTAAAAATCCATTTGTTAAATTTGTATACTGGCACAGTCCCAATAAGCTCGTCCAGCGGCTACAGTTGTTGCATGCCTCACGTCAAGCTGGCCATACTGGTCACGATTGGGAAATCAAAGAAATTGAACAAGAGCTTCGTCGTGCTGAAATTATTGTGTAATGGGTCTACCACTTTGCGACCACTTTCACCTCAACTCTTGTTTCTAATATTTGCTTATTTGCTTTCACTTTTACCTGAACTCTTTGGATCCATATTTGCTCTCACATTAAACTAGTATTCTTATTACCAAGTTGACTTTACTAGAGCTTAGTCTATGCTTGACAGTTGATATGGAAGTATCAGTGACTAGGTATGGTAAGCCTTACGCATACTATAAAGGATATTCATATATTGTGAAACGAACCAATAAAAATGGAACTGTTATTTGGCGTTGTTCAAAGCAACGTTCCAAACATTGTCGTGGTGACCTAAAAAGTAAAAATAGTGAGGTTTTAAGTGTCAGTGATCATCAATGTAGTGTGCTGCATGAAACACAGTTGCCGTCGACAAAAAATCAAGAAAACCATATTGCTACTCAAAATAGTGCATTGTTTAATGAGCAACGTTTAACCCCAGTTCTAAAAGTTATTTTTAATCCATCTTCCACGTCGCAAGAGCCATCAACATCACAAACTATGCAAGAGGTAGTGTTGTTGTTGTCGTTTTAAAGAGTGGAACAACTAGGTCATCTGCTCTTGATATGCAAGGGGATCAAAGTGACTAAATAGTAATAACAATAAAGCTTTTATGCCTATACAACCATTGCGGCTTCCCACTTTTCGAAAACAACGTTGAATGGACATTGCTATAAAATAATCTACAACAAGCCTTGTGTTTAAAACTATAACAGACTATTGTAAAGTGAGAAAGGCTTGTATTCAGTGTGCATTTATTGTCATAATCATGTATACTCTGCAATGTTAAATATACTAACTTTGTATAAAATAAAACAACATTGTAACATGATTTTGCATTTATTTACAAACTTTATATACATTTCTTGTTTTTTTTGGTTTCATCATAATATTTTTAAAGACAACACTAAACACTGAAACATTACTATTCTATACACATATTTTCTTTCTTTTTCAGTATATTGTCATTACTTATATTTTCCATTATTATTTCACATTTTTTTAATTTATTTAATTAAAACGAACCATGCACCTATTGTTTTTAAAACCTTCATAAATTAAGTGTACAGGTTGCACAGCATTATTGACTTCATCAAAAACACTTTCCGACATATCATTAAACCGTATAGGCAGAAATGTCTCAAAGTTTTCACATACACAAAGTACACGATCACCATATGCTGTTTTCAATTTCCGAATCTTGATAATGCGGAATGGAATATGCGTTGGCAATTCGCTGAGCTTCTTTGTCTCTAAGCCACATGATTGTCCCACAGCATTCAAAACATTCATTGTAGTAGTCTATAAACAAAACAAAAGCATATCTATTACACTCTAAAACAGCTTTAATAATATTGTGCAATTAGGGATTTTGCACTATGCATGGCGAATAAATTATACTAGTTATGCAAGAAATGCCCTAACTGTAGCAGATACTACTTTTCTGCATATAGCACAAGTGTTAAGTTCTAATGCACACTTGACACAGGCTATCATGTGTCCACAGGGTAAAAATACAACACCTAGTTCATCTTGATAACAAATTTTACATAATTGTTGGTCACACTTTTGTATCTGTTCGTGAGACAAGTCTTTTCTTTCAGCCTTATGTATTTGCTCCGCGTGCTCTAACTCTAAAGGCACTTTTATGTCTTGTGCTGCAATCACTTTTTCTTTACGAATAGTGTTCACAAATTCCTGACCTTTAAGCAACACCATGTATTTACAGTTTGGTAACCAACGAGCGTGTTGCACAAAAGGGTCATCAGTCATTTGCCAATCCTTTAAAGCAAATCCACAATAAAAACATATTGTTTTATCCCCTTCACCAGTATAAAAAATCCAGCTTCACTTAGCTGTTTGGTAAGGTGTTTTAATATTAATGGCCAAACATTTTTATAAGATTCGAAACGTTTTTCAACAGAGCTGTACTCTGGGTGTGCTAGTGCTTTAGTCTTGCAAACTCCCAATTTTTCAAAAGCACACGCCAATTCAACACTGTCTATGGCATATGGACCACATATATCGACACTACCGTTGGCTGGTAATACATCATTATTATTATTTATTTGTGATTCAGCAACGTAAGTAGCGGCCATAGGCCTTGTGGTTCGGTAAAATGAATGCACGGGTAGGTTACCCACTTGCTTTCCAAGCATGTAAGGACAGTGAGGAGACCATCGCAAATGGTCTCTAAAGGGATCATCCCCTTCTTCCCAGTGTGAAAGTTCAATACGACAAAACACACAGCGCACCACATCTCCTCGGTTCAAGTAAAAAAAACCGGCTTTTGCAAGTTCATGCGTCGACAAAAAGCCTACAGGCCAGGATTCAAATGTTAACCATCGATCATGTTCTGATTTTAAATTTAACCCACGTGGTAAACCAACTTGCTCACTTGTTGTATTTGGTACTAACGCCATGTGTTATAATAAAACTTTTTCTTATTGTAAGTTATTAACATTGCACAGAGTACTTTAAAGCATAATGCATGCTTGTTCACTGTCTGTTCATTACGTTAATGGCACATGACGACACCTAAAAGCAAACAAAATAACCCATCACTCAATCAATCAATCAATCAATCAATACTTGTAAATAAAACGTTAACGTTAATTGGCATTAATATATCAAAACACCATTAAAAATAAACTGTATGTTGGCACTAACAGTAACCCATGTACTTATTTTCTTTTTTATAAAGCTACAGTCATTTACATTCCCCCACCCTCCCTTTAACCAATATATAAACAAAAATGAATGTCATGTCATTTTGTTCACATTATCATTTTCAAACCTGTGGATATTCGTTGAGTCCATAGGGAACCACCCATAAATTAAATTTATTATTTTTATTTTTAGAAAATCCAACATGGCCTTGTACTTTTCCCAGTCAACAACAACAACATAGCCATTAATCAAGAAAGCAATCATTGTCCCAGTCATGTACAGGTAATGAAATTTTTTTTTGTCTACGAGTTTTCAGTAGTGGTAAAATGGAATAGCATTTTTAAGTTGGACTTACCTGAGTTTTAAACAGTTCACTCTTTGGCAGTGGTTTCGCTTTAGTGCGTTTCTGTTTTTTTCAGCGACTGCTACGGCGGTAAGGCTATTCTTTCCAAGTTTCTAAAAATAAATAAAATAAACCGCTATAAATACCTAAATTCAGGTTAATACATACATTTCATAAAATAAAACATAAAACAAAAAATGAAACAAGTTAGTTTAAAAAAATCATCTCACCTTTACTTGCAGTGACTTGTTACTCTTCCCTTCTAGTGGGCTAAAAAGTGCAATGGTTTCTTCTCCCTCAGACATGTAAGGTATGCCGGTTATCTGCAAACAAATAAATAAAATCATTAATTACTTAATCAAAAAATAATTGCTTGTAAATATATATATATATTAATCAATAAATGTATAAATGAATAAATATATAAATAAATACCTACCCCACAACAAGGTTAAGTATTTTCCACCAACACCAAAACTGTTAAACAAGACCAGGGGTTTCATGCAACGCAGTGTGTTCAAAGGTAGTCCACCCAAGTGAGAGTGAAAATGATAACGACATGTCTTTATATATGCTACGTTGCATGTATAATCATTTTTTCCCACGCTTTGAACATTCTGTTATCGGTCACGTGGACAGCTAACGTCCCAGGCGAACACCTGTGGCGAATCAAATTTCACATGAACTTGCATTTTGTCACGTACGAAGCAAAACAGGATGTGACTTGTTAACAGTTATCATGCATGTGGACAGCTAACGTCCCAGGCGAACACCTGCGGTAGATCAAATTTCACGTCAACTTGCATTTTGTCACGTATGAAGCAAGACAGGATGTAACTTGTTAACAGTTATCGCGCATGTAGACAGATAACGTCCCAAGCGAACACCTGCGGTAGATCAAATTTCACGTCAACTTGCATTTTGTCACGTACGAAGCAAGACAGGATGTCACTGGTTTAGCGTGCCTGTGGTTTCACACATGTGTGCACGCCTTTCGCACTTCCCTGCCAGCACAATGGTCAGATTATTTCACCTTCAAGCGTCTTGGTCATTTTTTCCATTGCACCTGTTGTCAAGTCAGATCGGAGCCTTCCAATAAGCTCAAATGACATTCACCTCCTGCTCGTTTGCAAGTGTGTTTTCTGTACTCGCTTCGATCAACATAGAACCAAGTTCTCATCACCGTTTACACGTTAAAGGTAGAATATCAGAAAACGCACGCTCGCTCTGTCATACACCGACTCGTCGAAATATCAATTGATCTATTGAACACAGCCACCGTGGTCAGCGACAGGTTCGTTGAAACACACACACCCAGCCGTATCGTCTCTCTCAACCACCACGCTTCATAAACATTATAAACAGGTAACGGTAAATAATTTTTTTCTCAACATGTATGGCGTTAGGCCTTTTGTGAATTATTTTGTGGAAACAATATCTGCCACATTTGAAAGGGGGCGTTAGCCCGAGTCCTAGGACACCTCGTACACATCTCTAGCGTTATTGATCCGTGAAATATCGGCAAAAATCACAAAAAACACGTGTTTACCCCCAAAATCGCGTTTCCAATTTTTTTTAAAATTACAACGAGTGGTCTATAGCAAAGAGGACGTCTGCCCGAATCCTTGGACCCGTCGTACATGCCTCTAGCGTTATTGCTTCGTGAGATATCGGCAAAATCACAAAAAACACGTGTTTACCCCAAAATCGAGTTTCTAATTTTATTAAAAATTATAACGAGTGGTCCATAGCAGAGAGGACGTCACCCCGAGTCCTTGGACCTATCGAACATGCCTCTAGCATGATTGGTTCGCGAGATATTAAAAGCACATGACCTTTTAGTTTTGGTCTTTTAATCAAATAAAGAGGCTATAGGAAAGTAGGGTGCATCACTACGGGTGCTAGGACACCCTGTATGTTCAAATCCGACCATTGGTTAGCGAGATATCAGGTTCGGGGCAAATACGAGGAGGGTTCAAAAAGAAGTGGTGCAGCCCTGTCACTACCACACTACTAATGGAGCTCCGATTTCTTCTCAACATTGTTTTACAATACAGTATTTCACTGCCCCACATAAATTTCGATAGTCCGAGTTTTCAATAGTTCGAGGTGGTCGCGGTCCTGTTCACTTCGATCTATCGTGACTCTACGATGTACAGTAATACTACGTGCCTTAACAAAGAAAAGCGCAGGTAGCCTATCCGACCCCAGCGCATGAACCTCAAGCAACAACACATCGCTCATTTTAATACAACAACGTCATATCTCAGAAGTCACAATGTCACAGAAAATGTCTCATTCCAACAATAATTTATTTTTGAAAATGCTGTTGTTTATTTAGGCAAAAATAATAGAATTGACGATCGTACAGTTGAAATAACACATGAAAACAGATTTAAACGTTTACTTCGGTAAAATATATCGAGGTTTGAGATATGACGCTGTATTTAACGAGCAACTTCACATAGTGTGTTTCAATTCAACACACCTCGTGCGTCAGAACATGTACTCAATGTGGTGGGGATGGGGGAAGCAGTGAGTCACCAAGTGTGTGTGAAGAAAACCCCGTCATGTCTGCAGAAAAGATTCATAATATCGATATACATAATATTATACAGATTGCGCAAGAGTACTCCTCCACGAACGAATGATGTAAAGCGCCCTCTTAACCCCCCACTTCTCTGTAGCCTATTTCATACAAATATCTTGCAGTCTAATTTTTTTCTCGAGATGTCTGTACCAAGGTTTATGTCTTTCACTCGGGTGCGTATATAGAGTTTTATTTCGGGGGGTGCCCAACCGGGGGTTTGGGGCATGGTATAGGCCCCAAAGAATAGGGGGTCCGGGGTTATTCCCGGGAAAGTTTTGTATAATTTGGTGCAAAATGATGAGTTTTAAAGCAATCTGGCATCACTTTTTCAATCAATTTGTTGTGATGTTTTATGTTTTGTTAATGACAAACACAACTAAGACCATTTTATGATACTTTTCATTAATACAATCATCTTGCTCACTTGATAGTGTTTACATGGAAAGAATTAATGTTACTGTTTTTATTTACAACTCACTATAATATAAAGTCAAGGTTTCTTGAAGCATTGCCAAATCGGTTCATAACTTCATCGTCAGTGAGATGTACTGTATGTCTCTGTGAATAGATGACAATACTAGATTATTGAGTCTGTTTTCAGAAGTAGAATTTCTTAAGTATGTATTCAACCAACTCAAACTCCGTTCGCCAGTACCAGAGTTATGTATCCCGTCTAGGTTCGAACCCCAGACCCCATTCTAACCTAAAGGTTATGGTCCTTCTTCCTATAGAAGGAACATCATTGCCCAATATATCCCTCAATATGCTATTAACAAAGTGTTTACTTGATGAATGTTCGTTCTTGGAACCAAGGAAATGACATTGCATACTTCTTTCACAACATGTTATTGTCATCGTAATTACTTCACAATCTGTAAATTGTTATTTGTCAAATACTTCCTAGAAGGAACTAAGGAAATGACCCTGTACATTTCCTCATATAATTACTCAATATGTTATTTCAAATGTGTTGACTCCAACAGCTATGACTGGTCAAATTCACGGAACTGTTATCAAAGACATGAGTCCATATCCTGTAAGATGTATATTTCCACATACATGTTATCGAGTGCGCCCCACTACTGTGACGCACATTGTTATGAAAGGATTTGTATAAAAGACCTGGGCTAAGAAGCAAAAGGCCTCTTCCAACAGCAGCAACTAAACAGGTTGTCTGACTGGTGTTCACTTGTATATATTGGATCGTCAAAGATTAATAAATACTTCTACAAACTAACCAACGAGTTCTCATTCATAGAAAGCAGATACTACTCATCAGAAGTAAGAACCACGAGACCTACTGACTTAGCAGTAGCAACAAGTTCTTAGTACATCACTAAAGAAGACTGTTAAGCGACAAACTTAACTGGGGGTTCGTCCGGGATAGGTAACGATTATCCTTGCCAGATAATCAACGAGTAAGTTAGTACAGTGTTCTGACAAACCTCACAAGGAGGCCTTTCGTCACTATACTAGCGACACCAAGGTACCTATCTTCAACACTAGATGCAGTCATCGTTTCTATGAACCAGCCAGCAAGCCAGGAGTGGTACTGACAACCTCAGGGAGGCCTTTCGTCCACAAACGACTTCGCCAGCTTGAAGGAAGCAAGTTAGAAGTGGAACTGACAACGTACCAAGAGACGCCTTTCGTCCACAACCAACTTTGCTAACTTAACGGAAGGAAGGAAGTTCACCGACAAACGTTCAAAGAAGCCCACGCTCCAAGTAACGCCTTTCGCAACAACCGACCGCCATCGCCGTACGTGCCGACAACGCTCCAGAAGCGCTTTCCGACCACACGACGACACAAGAGAACCAACCGACTCCGCAGTTCCAAGAGGATGCAGCCAGCACTGATCATCTTTTCTTGTCTGTAAGTCAAACTCCAAATAATACCTTATTTGTGAACTAGAGTATTATTAGTGAAGCATGGTTCAATATTTCAAGTAACAAATTGGGAGAGCAACAACAATAATAATAATAAAACCTAAATAATACATTCTTTCCCTTTCAAACGAAAACAAATTACAGTTAACTTTAACTAGTAGAGTTTGCCTTGTCATTTCGATTTGAATTAAAATTAATAAACTTAAAACAAATAATAAATACATAATAATAAATATTTGTACTTTCAAGAAGAAATAATTTAGTTGGCTCTAATTAGCAGACCTTACACTCTTTATTTATTTTTGAATTAATATTGTAACTAAACAATTAAAACAAAAATTAATAATAAAGTAATATAATTTCCTAACAAAAGTGAGTTAGTGCAGCCCATACTGGTCTTTCGCTTGTCACTCTTAAAGGAATTAATAAAATAATTAAATATTTATTATCATCATCAATCATCATCCTTATTTCAGAAGAAATATCATTTAACTAGCTTATATTGTGGAGAATCTAAACGAGATATCCACATATCATTAATTTTAGATTAATAATAATAATAACTTATTTCCTTTATTGTGAAAACCTAACCGGGGCTCTTTCACATATGTTTTGATTAATAATAATAATAATAATAATAATAATAATAATAATAATAATAATAATAAGTTATTTCCTTTATTGTGAAAACCTAACCGGGGCTCTTTCACATATATTTTGATCATTAATAATAATAAGTTATTTACTTTATTGTGAAAACCTAACCGGGGCTCTTTCACATATATTTTGATTAATATTAACACTTATAAGTAAGTAATTAACTTTTAAAAGAAATTCATTTTAATTTTATTTAATTTTCATTAACTTTTAATTAATTTTATTTCATAAACAATTTTGAAAAACGTCTTCATAAATTCAAACAAAATGCCTGAAACCGAGTTACTTTCAAAATTCGAATATTCTCAGATACAGCTTTTGCCTGAATTTAACGGCACTAATTCTTGCAGTCTTGACTATTTCTTAGCAAGAACAGAATCGTTTCTAAACACTCATAAGAGAATAGCGTCAGCTACAAATTCAGTATTAATAAATGACTTCCTATTTAACGTCATAAAGTCAAAACTAAAAGGTGAAGCATGTAGCATTCTTGACTTAGAAGCCAACAGTACTTATGAAAAATTTAAAGATAAACTCATAAGAAAATACGGTAACGTCAAAGACGAGAGACTTCTCATCCAGGAGATCTCTAATTGCTACCAAAAAAGAAACGAATCATACAATGACTACCATGATAAATTGGAAGGATTGACTTTGCAATGCAAAAGCTTATGCAAACTCAATTACCAAAATCAAATTTTGGAATTGAAATTAAGAGAACTTGAAGAGTTAAGCCTAAACACGTTTAAAGCAGGAGTTTTGGAACCCTACCGTTCATACTTAAGATATGCACAGATTACAGACCTGAATCATTGTCTCAGGTTATGCAGGTCTTATGATAACGATCGCGCCCATGAAGATTACATGGACCAACTAAGAGGAAAACTACCTCCTAGCAAGTTTCCAACAGTTCGACCACTAGGCCACTCAGCACACAATCCATTCTCGAATTTTAACCCCGCTCCACCAAGGAACCCATTTAACCAACCTTTCATGCAAAATCAAACCCACAGACCCTTCTTTAAAGATAAACCACAACCAATTTTCGGACACACTCAAGCTCCGAACACTCAGCCTTTCAAGCCACCTAACTCCATGAATCGTCCTTACCCAACTCCAAATAATATTGGCCGACGTTTCACACCCACTAACCAGCAAAGATTTCCACAGCCGATGTCAGGTGTTTCAACCATTAGAGGCAATCTGAATGCTCACTTAGAACCTTCAGAAGACATCGAACAGGAAGCTTTAGGTCCCATACAGCAATCACTAGAGTATGTAGACGAGTACAACATACAGAACTACCCACAAGAGTACGACACTCAGCACTATGAATACGGGT
Source organism: Meconema thalassinum (assembly GCA_946902985.2). Classification (NCBI taxonomy): domain Eukaryota; kingdom Metazoa; phylum Arthropoda; class Insecta; order Orthoptera; family Tettigoniidae; genus Meconema; species Meconema thalassinum. The sequence continues at coordinate 43,032,283 of OX336391.1, read as the reverse complement.
GCGATACAGAGGAACAGTCTCAGGATTTTCGCTTGGCCCAGCCATCAAAATCGAAGACTTAAATAATTTAGGTAGCGCAGATTTCGCTCATTTAGACGAAAAGATTGACTACGCCTCGAACCTAGTCACTCTCAACAGCACAGACATACCGTTTCACTTTCATTCTTCACATAAGCAAGTGAATCATTTTCAACCCACAGTATATACAGCTAACACTACGATTCCCGTCAACATCGAAAAGGAAGATGAGTATGTTCTGAATTTTAAATATGGTGAAATGTATATCTTAGATGCCGAAACTCACCAAGCCATACAGCCCACAGAGGGACAACTAAAACAAGAGTTTAAGGAAACAAATTTAGTTGAGCCACTGGAAATAAATTCCATTACATACGGTAATATTCAAGAACATCCCCACACAAAACTAGGAGAGCCTGATTACGTCATAGACAAAACTAACTATGTCGCAGACGCACCCTCTAGAGTAGAAATTAACATGGCTGATGAAGCAGCTTCAATCATTGCCATCCCCGGAGATGACACCTACCAAAATGATATGGATAATGAAACTGTCCATTCAAACCAAGCAGACCCCATATTCACATTGAAAATATCTGAACGGAACTTAAACCAAAACCGCAATCAGATTATTGTAAAATATGGTAATTATCCCAAGGTACTTAAACAAAACCTGTTTAAAAAATGTACCAGACACATAATGATTGTCACAAAAGAATCTTCAGGAAGATTTAGCAAATCACCTCCTCAAAATAATAGTAACCTCAAACAAGTACGCTACTTATTTTGACGATATCACTCTCGAGTTCCCATTCATCAGGGCATGCCAGAAGCTATTTACTTCTGAACTAATCATTATCAGGTCATCCAAATTCTTGGAAGACAATGAAAGCCCCGAAACTCAGAGACAGCTGATTTCACACTATCATTCTGAAAACCACAATGGTATAGTAGAAACTTACGAACATCTTAAGACCAAATACTACTGGCCTCATTTAAGAGAACAAATTAGGACAATCATCAATCAATGTAACCTCTGTCAGAGAAATAAATACGAGAGACACCCTAACGAGGTATCGAACCAAGGTCCCATCACCGCCGATCACCCTTTCTCTCAAATTCACATCGACACGTTTCACTTCGAGCAAAGTCGCATATTAACTATAATTGACATTTTCTCAAAGTATGGACAAGCCTACATTTTACCAAATGGTACAGGTCTGGCCACACTAAGCCAATTACAAGTTTACTTTTCCCACCATGGATTCCCAAGGAAAATCACACATGACCAAGGAGGAGAGTTCGAAAACAATGTCATAAAAGAATATTGTAAAGCCACGAACATCGAATATCACGCTACTACCCCTTTGAATTCTTCATCTAATTCTCCAGTAGAAAGACTGAATTCGACCCTTCTAGAGAAACTTCGTATCTCCAGAGATCACGATAAGTTCACTCCGCTCTCAGAGCTCGCGACCACCATAATCACGAATTACAATTCTTCAATCCATTCCACTACTAAACAACCTCCTTTCAACGTTCTATATGGACCATACTATAAGGCTTTAGACCACGTCTTCTCGCCATGTCCCAAAATCAATGAATACATTGAAAGACAAGGAAATCAGTTGACAATTGTTAAAGAGAGTCATACTAAACCAAACACCGACACTTTCAATCATAATTACCAAATTAATGAAACTGTCTACGTATTAGATCCCCTCACCAGAAACAAGAAATCAAAAAACCTGTACAACGAAGGTTTCATTACCAAAATTGAAGAAAACAGGATATACTGTAAAATGAGAAACGGTAAAACTCATGTAAGGAATTTTCGGGACATTAAACCAAAAAGAAAATTTCTTATTCCAGATTCCTCCCTGGATATGGCACCATCATCACACAGCCCATCCAGACACAAGGATTCTATGCCGACTCATTAGGACCAACCTTAATAATTAACGATTATCACCGGTTCATGTTTCATTTCAATTTAACGAATTTAAAAGAATCTTATAATAATATTCAAGACACTATCTCAAGTCTCGTATCACGAAGCAATAATACTTTTCCTTATCTAATATCAGAATTAAGAGAATCAATTAAAGAAACAAAAAAGGAATTAAATAAGTTGCTACCTGCTGCACCTAGAAGTAAGAGAGGTCTTATAAATGGTTTAGGTAGTATAATTAAATTCATATCAGGTAATCTAGACCAAGATGATATAGACAACCTACAAGAGCAATTAGAAGCATTAAAACAAAGTAACGCCAAGGAAATTAAACATATTAATAAATTAGTATCATTCAGTAACTCCATTACTCAAAAGTTCTATAATGAAATGAACCATGTAAACTATAATATGAAGGTAATTAAAGGTATTTTACAAAAATAAGACTTCAAGATTAACCTTCTGGAACATCAACAATATGTGCTCTTGTGTACGAACAAATTAGATAAAATCATACAAGTGATGCAAGATACTATTAGCTTGTCATTTAATGAAATGACAAATATCAAGATGTTCTCCTAAAAGGATTTAACAAATGTTGTAAAACATTTACAACTAATCTACCCAACAAAAACTATAATTCATACTGACCAGTATCCTCAATTTGAGTACCTTAAACTGTCAAAAACACAAGTTCTCATGATGAACGAAGAAATGGTTGTAATATTATATATGCCAATCACTGATGCTAAAACTTATACATTGTATAAAATTTCTCCTGTACCTAGCAATAATCTAATATTAATCCCTCCGGAAAAATATTACTTGCAAGGAACTACCTTAAGATGGTCTAACGCACCTTGTATAAAAATTACTCAATATTGCGCATGTATACTCTTTAATACTAGAATAACTTCATGTAATTTAACGGACACTACCAGATGTCAATTTGCCACTGTAAAAAACGAGGTACAACTATTTCAACCACTAAATAAGAAGCATAGCCTTTTCTCTAGTAAAAATCCTCAAATAATCTTGCAAACCTGCCCAGACTCTCAGAGAACTATAAAATTAGCAGGATCATATGTTATCTACTCAAATGAGTCTTGCCCTATTACAAGCATGGGTATAACTTTGCAACAGCAACCTACAAATTATGTACACCTGTTTCCACTCCTATCAACTCCAAATGATCCATATGTTAAAACCGAAATAAATTTCCATTCATCCCACCTCGATGTGAGAGGAATGAAGTTAGATTTAAAACCCATTCCAGAATACAATACTAAAATGAAAACTTTTGTGTCTGTGAACACAAGTATTATAATACTTATTTTCTGTGTTATCATGTTAATATTTAGAACAAGAATATATCAATATATTAAATCTGTAAAGAATAGATTTAAGAAAATTGTTATCGAGGACGATAACGAGCAACAAAGGGTGGAGGAGTTATGTATCCCGTCTAGGTTCGAACCCCAGACCCCATTCTAACCTAAAGGTTATGGTCCTTCTTCCTATAGAAGGAACATCATTGCCCAATATATCCCTCAATATGCTATTAACAAAGTGTTTACTTGATGAATGTTTATTCTTGGAACCAAGGAAATGACATTGCATACTTCTTTCACAACATGTTATTGTCAACGTAATTACTTCACAATCTGTAAATTGTTATTTGTCAAATACTTCCTAGAAGGAACTAAGGAAATGACCCTGTACATTTCCTCATATAATTACTCAATATGTTATTTCAAATGTGTTGACTCCAACAGCTATGACTGGTCAAATTCACGGAACTGTTATCAAAGACATGAGTCCATGTCCTGTAAGATGTATATTTCCACATACATGTTATCGAGTGCACCCCACTACTGTGACGCACATTGTTATGAAAGGATTTGTATAAAAGACCTGGGCTAAGAAGCAAAAGGCCTCTTCCAACAGCAGCAACTAAACAGGTTGTCTGACTGGTGTTCACTTGTATATATTGGATCGTCAAAGATTAATACACACATCAAAAAAAGTTTTGCATCACCTCGGTTCCAAGAGTTCCGGAACCTTTAAATACAAAGGGAATAGAGATCAACACAAACAACATTTCAGCTCGTTTTATTGCTCATGAGACCCACACATTGCATGTTGTACCATCATACAGCTAGACTTTCAGCATTTGTGGTCCAGATTGCAGTACACACCACTACCTCTAATACCCAGTAGCACGTCCTCTTGCATTGATGCATGCCTGTATTCGTCGTGGCATACTATCCACAAGTTCATCAAGACACTGTTGGTCCAAATTGTCCCACTCCTCAACGACAATTCGGCGTAAATCTCTCAGAGTGGTTGGTGGGTCAAGACGTCCATAAACAGCCCTTTTCAACATATCCCAGGCATGTTCGATAGGGTTCATGTCTGGCGAACATGCTGGCCACTGTAGTCGAGCGATGTCGTTATCTTGAAGGAACGCATTCACAAGATGTGCACGATGAGGTCGAGAATTGTCGTCCATGAAGACAAATGCCTCTCCAATATTCTGCCGATATGGGTGCACTATGGGTCGGAGGATGTCATTCAGGTATCGTAAAGCCGTTTCGGAGCCTTCCATGACCACCAGTGGCGTACGTCGGCCCCACATAATGCCACCCCAAAACATCAGGGAACCACCACCTTGCTGCACTCGCTGGACAGTGTGTCTAAGACGTTCAGCCTGACCAGGGTGCCTCCAAACACGTCTCCGACGATTGTCTGGTTGAAGGCATATGCGACACTCATCGGTGAAGAGAACGTGATGCCAATTCTGTGGGGTCCATTCAGCATGTTGTTGGGCCCATCTGTACCGCGCTGCATGGTGTCGGGGTTGCAAAGCTGGACCTCGCCATGGACGTCGGGAGTGAAGTTGCGCATCATGCAGCCTATTGCGCACAGTTTGAGTTGAAACACGACGTCCTGTGGCTGAACGAAACGCATTATTCAACATGGTGGCATTGCTGTCAGGGTTCCTCCGAGCGGCAATCCGTAAGTAGCGGTCATCCACTACAGTAGTAGCCCTTGGGCGGCCTGAGCGAGGCCTGTCATCGACAGTTCCTGTATCTCTGTACCTCCTCCATGTCCGAACAACATCGCTTTGGTTCACTCTGAGACGCCTGGAAACTTCCCTTGTTGAGAGCCCTTCTTGACACAAAGTAACAATGCGGACGCGATCGAACTGCGGTATTGACCTTCTAGGCATGGTAGAACTACAGACAACATGAGCAGCGTACCTTCGTCCTGGTGGAATGACTGGAACTGATCGGCTGTCGTACCCCCTCCGTCTAATAGGCCCTGCTCATGCATGGTTGTTTACATCTTTGAGCAGTTTTAGTGACATCTATGAACAGTCAAAGGGACTGTATCTTTGATACAATATACACAGTCAACGTCTATATGCCGGAGATCTGGGAACCGAGGTGATGCAAAACTTTTTTTGATGTGTGTAAATACTTCTACAAACTAACCAACGAGTTCTCATTCATAGAAAACAGATACTACTCATTCAAAGTAAGAACCACGAGACCTACTGACTTAGCAGTAGCAACAAGTTCTTAGTACATCACTAAAGAAGACTGTTAAGCGACAAACTTTACTCCAGTAGCTACAGAGAGAGGCAAATTTGCCAAAAGTTTGATAATGGTATAAAAGTTAGGGGAAAAACTTTTGTCACACGCTTCAAGGGCACTCTTGTTGCTGTTCTTGGTTCAGTATGTTTACAAGAGCGAAGGCACTGGAGAGTAATACGAGGTTATGTTGTTACACATAAGATCAGAGCAAACTGATTGTCACACTGTTTACATCGCTCTACCTTCGCCTTGCTTTGCAACGTTGCCATACGTCGCTTAGTAACAATACCTTCACCTTGCTTTGCAACGTTGCCATACGTCGCTTAATAACAATAGTACATGACTATATGGTTTTTAATGTTTTAATTCATAAACAAATAATATACAGTATGTGACAAACATTTCGGGGGGGGGGGGGTAGGCGGCCCCCACCCTCCTATATACGCCCCTGCTTTCACTCCAGTAGCTTTTACAGCAAACCAAAACAAAGATTGCTGTTATTTGTTGTTAATTCATTTTAGGGACTTGTGGAATATCTTGATCATCAGCCCCGTGTACTTGAGTGTGTGTTGAAATTGTTTGATAACCCGTGCTTCTATGTGACTGTAGGGTCGGAGAAGAGGTACTGTAGGTGCCCCGGGACTCGAGATAAGATACTTTGTAGGAAATGTGGAAAATCCCAGGGATAAGCCACACTCAGGATAACCACTATCAGCGCCGGTAGGCCTATTCGAACTTCCGATCTCCGGACTTGCTGCAGCTCCCTTATCACGGTATTGGTGTCTGAAGCAGATAAATATCCCTGTTGTTTAGGGGCTTTGTGACACTGTGGTCATGTAGCCCCGTGTACATAGGTAGGCTATATGTGTGGAATTTGTCTGATAACCTGTGTTATTGTGATGACTGTATTAGTGTATGTAATTCATATGAGGATTGGGAAAGAGGCGACAGTGACCTTAAGTTATGAACTATCCCGGTATTTGCCTGGAGCAGAAGTAGGGAAAACACTTCCAAAATGGCTGGGATGGGAATCGAACCCACCTCATCTCTGTTTTGTCTGAGTGTACCCCGTTCCAGTCCTCACACCAGAATAGAAATTTCTTGGCAGAGACGGGAATCGAACCCGGACTTCCTGCACGACAGCCAAGAACGCTGGTCTCTACACCACGGGGTGGCCTTGAAGGTGGCTTTCAGCTCCGATTTGGTGAGATACTAGTGTTAAACCTTCCATGGAATAGCGTTACTGTTGTTGACTCGTTTAGTGGCTTTGCGTTATCGTGGTCATGTAGCCCCGTATACTGCTTGCCACGGTGGGCGAGTGGTTAATGTGTCGGTCTACTAACCCCAAGCTTGCAGGTTCGCTCCTGGCCATGGTAACTGATTTTTGAAAAGCGGAAAAAATTACGACACGCATGTCATACGATGTTGGCATGTCAAAGAACCCATTTGAATTCAGTAGGCCGTGTTCATAATTACAAAATTAATCTCGGGATTTTCCGCCAGCACAAAGTTTCTCATTTCTCTACTAGAAAACGCTATAGTGTTCAAGGAGCTTAGATATCTAACCTCCTTGACTTTCATAGTGCTTCAAGGAACAACGACATTTGATATGCAAGCTACCCTCTGGGTGTCAAATAACAAAGATTTCACCCGGCAGTCGAAGCCATACGATATTATTATTATTATTATTATTATTATTATTATGGCCCCGTATACTTGGGTATGTGTGTGTGTGTGTTTGTGGGATGTATCTGATAACCTGTGTTATTGTAATGGCTGTATTAGTGTGTACATTTGTAATTAGGGCTATGAATGGGAAGCAGGCGGTCGTGGTCTTACATATGGTACCATCCGGCATTTGTCTGGAGTGGAAGTGAGAACCAAGGAAAACGACTTCTGGAGTGGTTGAAGTGGGAATCGAACCTACCTGTTCTCAGTTCTGCCTCACAAGGCTGAGTGTACTTCGTACCAGCCCTTATATTAGACCAAATTACATTTCTTACCACAACCGGGATTCTAATCCGGACCTCGCAGATGAGACCCGAGCATGCTAGACACTGCCCCACGAGCTGGCCTCGTGGAATAGCAAGAAGATGGATTCAGAAGACAGACAGCCTACCATGCGGTCAATAGATCTTGTGCGAATGGCGATATTTTAGCTGCTGGCGCTTCTAGTGGAAACTCGCTCACTGAGTCGGTATGACGAGTGTATGTGATGGCTCGTGCTGGAGAACCGCGTAGGACAGTAAAAGAAGTTATTTACAGGTGAAATGTCGTCATCCGTAGAGATTTATCTGGGTTTAGGGAATATTTCACAGCCTCTAAGCTTATGAAAGGCGGACAGCTTAATTATGATAGTAACCACATTCTCCACGTGAAATAAAGATGGGAGAAATTACAGTATAGACCTATCCAGTTTGTGTTTGAGAGAAACTAGCATTAATCAACCACCTCATGCTGTTAAATTTCATTGGCAGTACCTTACATTTTGCTGTGTAAATCATATAGGCTTAAGCGGCTTCGGTGGCGTAGTCCGCAGCATGCTGAGCTTCTATGCCCAAGATAGCGGGTTCAAACCCGGCCTAAGCCGTCTGATTTTTTAAGAGCGTTAAAAATCCCTCAGTATGCCTTCCTTCGGAGGGGAAGTAAAGCCGGCGGTCCCATGTCAAAGATTTATGGCATGTTAAAGAACCTTCCACTAATTACACCTGTGTGAAGCTAAATTGTATAGGTTAAGAATGTAAACAACGCTCTTAGGATCCTACGTTCGTTGTCAAGAGCCGACTGCGGTGGCGTCTAGTAGCTAAGTTCTGAACTAGGCCTAGTAGTCGTTGACGGTGGCGTTTGGCGGCAAAAGTAGTAACTATTTGAAAAATTCAATGTTGCAGTTCTTACTTGAATTAAAAAAACAGATACTCACACTAATACAGCCATCACAATTAACACCGGTTATCAGACATATTCTACACACACCCAATGTACACGGGGCTACATGACCGCGTTGTCGCAGCCCCTAAACTGTGGAACCAACCAACCATATAGGCCTACAGCCTATATAATTTGTTTAGATTATTATTATTATTATTATTATTATCTTCAACGTACAGTAACTTCTATTTTCTCGAACCCATTACAGACCATTATACATATTTTAAAATAAATATTTAACAGATCGATTGCAATAAGAATTAATTCTCAATCACCTCTTTGTGCCATCACGCTCTTCTCCCTTACTTATATTACTCATATCCAGAGCTTTATTTTTTCTAGACAAAATGATTCTGGTGCTCAGTGTAACTATTACCATAAGTCCCCTTTCGGAACAAAGGGCTGCAACAAAATCCATTGGTCTCTTCTCCTGGCAACCTGTTGTAGATCTGCCCATGATGTGCTTTCTTCCCTCATCTCTTTCTCCACGCTTCTTTTCCAGGTCACCTTAGATCTTCCTACATCCAATTTTCGTAACCTGTTTCATGCTAAACATCGTTTTTTTATCCGTCCGGTTTTTCTCTGTTGAAGTTTCAGTAATAATGTTTTCTCGGAGATGCTGGTTATTGGCCTACAGTGGGGGAAAAGGGCTGCCCCCTTAGCGTCTGTGCTCACCTTCTCGTTACTTCACGATTTGATGTTCGTCGCTACTCCCTGTGCTTCTGTTGTAATTTAGATCTCTACATGGTGTAACCAGACTCCCTCCTACTTTCTCAACCGGGCTTTGGACCGGCTATGGCGGAGTTAACATAAGCAAACTTACTGTTAAATTACTCACAGCCGATCATTTTGGGCTTCAGAGAGAAATAATGATGATGATAATGATGTTGATAATATATATTGTTTTAAGGAGTCTAACATCTAGGTTATCGCTCCCGGATGATATGGGTGAAAGCAAAATATGAGAGTGATATGAATCTACTAATAGTCTACAGCTACAACTGCTAACTACAGACTTATAATTAACTTACAAGGGGAAGGAAGAGAAAACAAAAGGAGAAAATGAAATAAAAGATAGAATGATAATGCCCTCAAATCTCGAAGAATGAGAATTGAGGGACTTGGAGGGAAGAAGAGCCATGAACGGCAGATAGGAAAGGGGAAAGAGGAGAAAGTCCGCGCCAGAGTCACTGGGAGAAGGGGAAAATTCGGACCTAAGTCAGGCATTTCTCAGGGTTGCCAATTCCTGAACTTATCAGCCGTGAGCCCTTGGGGTGTAGCACTATCCAGGGTGGGTCAACACACACCCTGCCTGCTTTAGGGCCTTGGACAGAAGGCAGGAGAAATCATGAAAAGAGAAAGAAGAGGCTTGACCCCTCGAAGAATGAAGGTATCAGGAAAGCTGAGACCAGAGACAAGTAAGGCGGGAAAGTGAAAGACTCCCTAGGCCTCGGATACCCTAATACCGTCGGGGTCGTAAGAGAACAAGATTTGATCAAGGGAGGTCGACATGACAGATAGCAATGCCGGACTCAGCTTGGGTCCCGTGGTCGCCAACCCACGTCCCAATAGTCGTGAGCCCCTAGAGGGAGAGAAAGAAGGTGCCGGTACGGCGTACCACTGTGTACTCCCAGAAATGAGTACTGTTAACATCGGTTTATGTTGCATAGTATTGCCCTCCCCCCACCACCAAGTGCCAACGTTCGTTGCTAGGTGTCAGTGGCATCTGGTAGCCAAAGTTGGAACTACTTGAAATTGAACTTGCTCATTCACCTTCATTCATTTCATCCTCACGCGACGGGTGTCCGCATAGAAGCAGCTACAAACTCTGGCGAGCCGAACATGTTCTCGGACACTCATGGCAATAAAAGCCATACGCTAAAAGACGTCCATTGACAACAAGAAGCGAGAAATGGCGCTGCAGAATAACTTTCCCGGACAAGAGAACTAACCACTGAGCAGCAGTGGCGTGACTACGGGGAGGAGGGGGGAGGGGGGGGGAGCAAGGGGCATAAATCCCCCCCCCCCCCCAGAGTCAAATAATAATAGAAGTATGAAATTTGTTGAAGTTTTTAATTTTAAATAAAACCAATCATCGGATTGATGAAAAATAAAAACTTTCCTCGGCCTTTCCCAATTAATTGGGGTCGCCGGAGCCAACCACGCTAATTTCGGTTTAGGCCGGGGATTTGAGGCCGGATGCCCTTCTTGACACCACGTGATTTTTCAGGTGAAAATTCCAACCCGCTGTCACCCGGATTCGAACCCCGGCCGTCCGGATGAAAGACGAGCAGCTACGCCACTGCGCCATCACGCTCCCCGGATTGATGAAAAATGATTGGATTATATAAGTTTATAGCCTAATTACTAATTTCAAATCATTTCTTTTCACTCGTGTAAATATTTTAGCGTTACCCTAACTTAACCCTTTTTGAATGAGCAAAATGGTCAGCTGTTCAGTTAACCTAAGAAGTGGCACCACCACATGTCAGTTGCCATTCTGTTAGTATCTAGTGTTGGTTGGTTCCCCAGTTTAGGGGCTGTGACAATGCGGTCATGTAGCCCCGTGCACTTTGTGTGTGTGTAGAATATGTCTGATAACCAGGGTTAATTGTGATGGGGTGTATTAGTGTGTGTTATCTGTAATTCAGGTAAGGACTGCAGACGATCAATTTCAAGTAGTTCCTACTTTTGCTACCAAATGCTACCGTCAACGACACCTAGCTGTGAACTTGGCTAATAGATGCCACCGCAACCGGCACCTGGCGATGAACGTTGGAACTTAATAGAGCGTTAATTAAATCATCATCATCATCCGTGTCCAACTCCAGTCATCCGGGTGTTGTAAGATAGCCTCTTCCACTGCTGTCTATCCTTCCACTTCTCCTGCTCAATTACTTCTGCCACATCTAGTCCAAGGTTACATATGTCTTGTCGGATTTAGTCCATCCAACTCTTTTTTGGCCTTCCAACCAATCTAATACCATCAAGGTTCCTCACCATCTCCCTCTTTGCAGCTATATCCATTTCCATCCTAACCTACAAATTTAGCTTCACTCAATTGTAGTAAGTGGAAGGTTCTTTTACATGCCATAAACCTATGACATGGGTCCGCCGGCTATACTTCCCCTACGAAGGAAGGCATACTGATGGATTTTAACGCTCTTAAAAATCTGATAACTTCGGCCGGGTTTGAACCCGTGCTCCTGGGCATAGGAGCTCAGCATGCTACGAAATACGCCACTGAAGCCACCATATCCGAATGTAACATTTCGGAAAGTGAATATTATTGTTAGGCTGTTGCCGTTTTAAGTTAAGGTTTATTTGAAGAATGTTGTTTATTAATATTTATGTTCGACCCTGACTATTATACACACATCAAAAAAAGTTTTGCATCACCTCGGTTCCAAGAGTTCCGGAACCGTTAAATACAAAGGGAATAGAGATCAACACAAACAACATTTCAGCTCGTTTTATTGCTCATGAGACCCACACATTGCATGTTGTACCATCATACAGCTAGACTTTCAGCATTTGTGGTCCAGATTGCAGTACACACCACTACCTCTAATACCCAGTAGCACGTCCTCTTGCATTGATGCATGCCTGTATTCGCCGTGGCATACTATCCACAAGTTCATCAAGACACTGTTGGTCCAAATTGTCCCACTCCTCAACGACAATTCGGCGTAAATCTCTCAGAGTGGTTGGTGGGTCAAGACGTCCATAAACAGCCCTTTTCAACATATCCCAGGCATGTTCGATAGGGTTCATGTCTGGCGAACATGCTGGCCACTGTAGTCGAGCGATGTCGTTATCTTGAAGGAACGCATTCACAAGATGTGCACGATGAGGTCGAGAATTGTCGTCCATGAAGACAAATGCCTCTCCAATATTCTGCCGATATGGTTGCACTATGGGTCGGAGGATGTCATTCAGGTATCGTAAAGCCGTTTCGGAGCCTTCCATGACCACCAGTGGCGTACGTCGGCCCCACATAATGCCACCCCAAAACATCAGGGAACCACCACCTTGCTGCACTCGCTGGACAGTGTGTCTAAGACGTTCAGCCTGACCAGGGTGCCTCCAAACACGTCTCCGACGATTGTCTGGTTGAAGGCATATGCGACACTCATCGGTGAAGAGAACGTGATGCCGATTCCGTGGGGTCCATTCAGCATGTTGTTGGGCCCATCTGTACCGCGCTGCATGGTGTCGGGGTTGCAAAGCTGGACCTCGCCATGGACGTCGGGAGTGAAGTTGCGCATCATGCAGCCTATTTCGCACAGTTTGAGTTGAAACACGACGTCCTGTGGCTGAACGAAACGCATTATTCAACATGGTGGCATTGCTGTCAGGGTTCCTCCGAGCGGCAATCCGTAAGTAGCGGTCATCCACTACAGTAGTAGCCCTTGGGCGGCCTGAGCGAGGCCTGTCATCGACAGTTCCTGTATCTCTGTACCTCCTCCATGTCCGAACAACATCGCTTTGGTTCACTCTGAGACGCCTGGAAACTTCCCTTGTTGAGAGCCCTTCTTGACACAAAGTAACAATGCGGACGCGATCGAACTGCGGTATTGACCTTCTAGGCATGGTAGAACTACAGACAACATGAGCAGCGTACCTTCGTCCTGGTGGAATGACTGGAACTGATCGGCTGTCGTACCCCCTCCGTCTAATAGGCCCTGCTCATGCATGGTTGTTTACATCTTTGAGCAGTTTTAGTGACATCTATGAACAGTCAAAGGGACTGTATCTTGGATACAATATACACAGTCAACGTCTATATGCCGGAGATCTGGGAACCGAGGTGATGCAAAACTTTTTTTGATGTGTGTATGTCAGTAAAATGTACTATAATGAGGCTCATTATAACACTATTTTTCATTATGAAACAGTTTCTCCCACCAATCAGAGCTCAAGAAACAGTTGTTTGACCAATTAGATAATTAGATGCGCTGAGTTCCACGGCCTTCTAATTTAAATTTCACTGTCTGGCCTAGTATCATAGTAGGGTAATCGAGGAGGCTATGGTCAAATACAAGGCATTCTCTGCGTCTCATGCGCTCTGTTCAGTACTCGTATGGAAATTATAAAACTCGCATACGCTCCTTTTATAAACATACTCGTGTCTTAATTATTGCCATTATAGGCTCGTTGCATAATGTGCTATTATACAATGTCGGGGAACAGAAAGGGCCAGAAATTTCACGAAGAAAACTGGACTTTGTAGTAATATCAACAAAATTGTTAATTTTCGAGCATTTGCACATTAACTAGAGCAAATGCAACGTATAGCCTAATGTTAATGAAATCAAATAAAAAATAAAAAATAATGTAGATGGGGGTTTTGAAAGTTCAGAATCGGATATTTGTTTTCATTGATTACGGCAGGTCTCATTATTAGGGATCGGATATTTTGAAAATTCATATATTGTGGGATTATTGGATTCATTGCATATTCTGAACATAACAGCATATTTCAGCATAAACTTTTGAAATTAAGTATAATTAAAATCATCTTGAAGAAAATTGGTTTAACCTGCGTGTTGGACATCCCTTGTTAGCAACTTTCTGAGCAACAGATAACGAGATGACAGTATTTTACGCCTGGCATTTCAAGAAATGGATGGGGTGGGATATTCCTTTCACCATCCGAGCAGTATCCCTAATAAGCAACTTTTTGAGCAACAAATAACGAGATGACAGTATTTTACGCAATAATGCCGCCTGGCTATTTCAAGAAGGGAATGGGGTAGGACATTCCTTTCACCATCTCGGCAGCCAGTAGCCCGGGGTTAGTTTTGTGATGAGTTTCTTCAGTTAAAGTGTTAACTTTAGTCTTTACAGCAGAAAGTATTTATTAAATCAGTGGTGTCAGGTAATAGTGATTACTTAACTGATGGCGTTGTCGTCAAATATAAGGTGCGCTCAAAAAGTAATGAGCCGGAGGCTGGAATGCCCAAACCGGTGACTACATCGGCTAATCGTGGCGTGTATAACGAGGTGTGGTTCCGACCAGAGCGTGGAAGGTCACAGCCCGTCGCTAGAGGGCACGCGTGCACGTCATGTGACGATGCAAAGCGAGCAGCGGCATGCATCAATCGTCCAACGCTGCCAGTCGCATTGCAAACAGTCGCATGGAGGCGTCAACCGAAGAGCAATGAGGTGTTTTTCGGTTTCTGACAGCGCAAGGAGTAGGGGGAACGGACATTCAACGCCGAATGTCACAAGTGTACTGTGCCCGTTTAGACCGGAGTCCGCACGACCACATATGCATTTTACCAATAATCAGTCAGCACGAGAGTTAAAATATCCCGGGGCGCCAGATGGGTTAAAGCTAATCGCAAAAACGACATCAAATGAAAAAAATGCTTTACTGATTTTTGGCTCAATGCAACAATAAGGATAGAAGGAGATTCAACTGGGCATAACACATCATGTAAAATTATCTCATTTTATTTTGAATTTAAAATTGACTGCAAAAATGCTCAAAGTAGCATCACTCACGTGTGGCGACCCACACTCCTATTTACATAATGTACAGAAATTTTCCAAACACATTTGACAATTATCTTTGGAAACACAAGTCTGATTATTAGTCCTGTAGACTGTGTTCCAAAATTATATTCATCATTCATGATTAAATCCAGTTCAAATTTAATTGTCTCTACTGGAAATATCGTAGTTCACTGTTTGAATTTTTATATAATATTAACACTCGTAGAATAAATGTTCATAGAATTTTTAACTTCACTTATTTTTCCAGTTTCAAAAAATATTGTCAAAAAATATTATTATTTCTGAATCAACACAAATTATTTACACATATTAATAACATCTGAAAAGTATTTGACCTTGAGCATAGCATCGAAGAACTGTGCGAAGCACAACAAAATTAATTGTTCTTCTGACATTAAACGTTTCGAGAAGTGACTCGATTATGAACTTCAAGTTCCTAACAAAATATATGATTTCTGAATCATCAACTTGGTCAATAAATTGTTGAACCATTCAACTATTTGACTTTCCACTTGGAATCATTATTATGAAAGATATTTATATTCATGGCCATTTTAGTAACTTTCACAACTTGCAAATCTTCGACAGAATGCGGAAATAAAAATTGTAGCTTCATAATAAATTCATTTAGTTCATGGCACTAGAATTGAAAAGATCCTTCAAATTATTCGTGGTTATAGAATTATTTTTAATTGGCAGTGGCCTATTCTATTATTTTCATAAGAACATAATATTCCAACAACAACGGCAGGGGTCTTCCTCTGAAGAAGAATAAAATATTATCATGACAAAACCGGGTTCTAGCAAAAACAAAGTCTTAATGGAATTCGTAAACAAGGTTGAAATAAGTACTGATGGTTTTAAGAAATAACCTTCGGGTCATTCATACGACGAAATGTGTAGTTCCAATACTCCTTCTATAAACCTGAGCCATCGAACCTGCTATTTGATTGATGCTCCAATAAAACTCCTCATTCCTGCGACTTAAACATGCGCACCTGTAAAATTTTTACAATAAATCAAGCCTCTGCTTGTTATCAACACTGGAAGATTTATAAACTGACAAGTTTATTTTATTTTACCATTCAGTTCAACCCGTGAAGTTACCATACTTATGATACTCTTTATTTCACTTTCGAATGTGTATTTACGTCATGATTTTATATAAATACAAAAATATCCTATTTGATACAATTATCAATTGCTTCCCGTTTCATGCCTCTCCGTGTTATCTGAAAAATATACTTTGCTCATTGCAAATATCAACTGTTCAACCAGAACTGAAATGTTGGTTGAATGCGGGCTTGCGCTAACCACTCTCCTTCGGAAAATCACCTGTTCCAAACCAGAAATGATTAAACTACTTCATAAGCTCTCTATCAATACATATGATTATTAGAAAAATATAAGATCCAAAAATTATTTAGAAAAGTTATGAAAATCATTATTATTATTATTAGTGGATTATTATTATTATTATTATTATTAGTTATATTATTTTAAATATATTTAATTATTATTTCATTATGTGAGAATCCACATGTTCGAATCTTCGAATATGGATAAAATATCCATTCCTCAACAAAAAATAATTTAACTTTTACAGTTACATCGACGGTTTTCCGTGACTTCCCAAAAATATGAAATATTCAAATAAATGTTCGTTATGCTCGGTCATCGATCTTAAACTGTTCTGAGTGCTGAAAATACTCAGAATAACTCTAATATGTCTTGCGTAAATCATTGCAAGATTTAAATACGAAGAAAAATAAATGTGTTGGTCATCTGCAGAAAAATAGTTTGTTCCAATTAGCTAGGCATAATATAAAGTCAAAATGTGGCTTACATTTCTTGATGGTCTTGAAGCGTAGTGAACCTGGTCTGTACCAGATTTATCCAGAAACATGCCCTGTCGGACACGCACGTCTAATCCTTGTATCGGCCGCCATTATATACCCACAATCTGTCTAACAAGACATAGTGGTAATATCTCTTGACGTTTGAAGTAACTGTTGATCCATTTTAATATCGGCTCCTATCAAAACCATAGCCGTTCGCTTAAATGGGGTCAGATCTAAGTGATCTATTCTCAAATATGTCAGTTGTAACATAACTCACGGTAATCGTTTCAGTACAAGAAAACACTGACAGTCTAAACCAATCAACGGCTGTTCTGAAGATCGTTCCCTGGGCATGGCTTCACACCATCTATCATGCGCGAAGCAACATATAGTTTCCCTGCGTTGGCTAATGAACAACACCGTGATAGACTGGCCTTCAATATACTGAAAGATCGGAGTGGTTATTAAGTTACAAATAATGAAACTGACTGAATTGGACTAAAATATCCAAGTATTAGATTATTACTGGTCTGTGACAAAGTATTATTCTAGACAAAGTCTAGCATATGTCCATGTAGAAATAAAATATTTCACCAGTGTCCGTTGAAAAATATCAATCACCTTAGTGATTCTCTCTGCCGGAAACTTACTAAGTTCCACTTGTAGCGCAGCACTTTTGTGACTATCACAACTTTGAAAACAACTTCTGCGTAGATCCGGCAACCATGTGCCTTGGCTCAGCGTAGCGGCACCTTGCTAGGCAAGTGCTTGTTTCGAAGTGAGCTGAAGTTGCTTGAGCCGGTCGGCTTTTATTCAAAACGGTCAGGGTCACGCTGAATCAGCTGAAATCTGGAAATCCTCATATCTCTGGTATCCCTGGTCCGATTTACTTGATACTAAGTGCATTCTCTTTCATTTGGCCGTGCCAGTAATCTGATCCAAGTCTCAAGTCTCTACTCCTTGGCTAACTATTTAATCAATAAATAGTCTCGACCTCTGCTATTACTTGCTACGTCACTTGACCTGCTCTTAGCTGCATAAAATTTCCAATTGCTTCTAGAAGCAATGGAGCGCGATATTCAAATATCTCAACTTTCAAAAGCGGCTGTAGCCTTTCCCTTGATATCTAGGTGTCTGAATCTTGGAATACCCAATCCTAGAGTTGGGCACAGTACGGCGAACACTCCATGTCCCTTACAAGGGTCAAGGCGTAGCACAAGCGCTTCAGGGAAGGACGGGTGTCGTTAGCCGATGATGCCTGGTCTGGGGCACCCCCCTGCATTACCGATGACAACGTCCAGCTGGTTGATGCACTCATTACCCAGGACCGCCGAGTGGCAGTGAACGCCAGTAGTGAGTAGTGAGTCTGAGCTCAGCTACGGTCCAGGTCAGACGTCGCTGCTACGAGCTCCGAACCAAGAGATGCCAAGTCGATGAACCACCTTCCACGTCACGCTTACATCGCTGCCACCGAGACTACAGCTATCCCGCACCCCTTTATCATTACCCTTCCCGCCTTCCCCTCCGAGTTCAAACAACAATAATCCAGCAGTTACCATTGTTACCATTGTTGACCCCTTTCCAAGCTTAACTGTCTCACCTACCAAACCGTCCCAATCAAGCAAATCCCATCAACCGAGTCGCCGCCAAGCTAACTCATTCCCTTCTCACCCCCAGCAGCCTAATTAATTAATTAATTAATCCTTAAATCTTCGAAGCCAGCTCGTATACTCTCGCAGCCCCTCTGCTTAATAACTGGAAACCTTATACGACTGGCTACTCTTCTTGGGCGAGCCAAATTAAATACAAGGGTCTACCACGGTATTTGACCCCTTTTAACTAAACTACTCACTTACATTTACATTTACATTTACACACAGTTACACACATGGACCCAGTGGACCCAGTGGACCACGTGGCTGCTTTTGCCGAATTCGCACAATCGCTGTCGGAGGAAAGCAATCAGTCATGGGCCTCTGCACAACACTCTGGCCCCGAGCCTGCACCTACACCGCGCCATGGCACCTTCCCGTATTTTGACTACGGAGAGAGGCTATGGTACGAATCCCCTACACGCCGTTCTCCCAAAAGCTCGCTGATTGTAGTCCGCCCACCGGGCTACAAACAATTGCCCGCTACTCGCGATGCAATAATCAGCGTGCTTACACCTATAGCTCACTACATTACAAACATTGAGGAACTGGTAAACCATCAAATCATAATAACACCTACCAGGGACTACCGCATCAACGCGATTACCAGGGCCCTCCACAGCCATCCCTACATTCCCCAATACACCTTCATTCCCTACATCCATACCGAAACCTACTCAGCCCAAACGCAAACAGAACAGCCAACCGACTGCGCAGCAGAAACACGCCCTAAAGCCACTCAGACCATTCCTACTCCTCCTCCCATGCCCATTTACACCAGCAAGAAACACGCTCAAACAGACACGATTGAACACTTTCACGAACAAACTCAAACACACACGGAGACAGGAGAAAGATGGACACAAGTCTGGACCCAAACGGGCAAAAGAAACAAGAAAAACAAAACAAAAGACACTAAAACAGATCCACCAAGCCCCGTTGCAACAACTACTCAAACAGACTCTCCCCAACCTGCCTTCAGCACGCACGCCACTGAATCCCCTTCCTCACCTCCCCCTAACACAGTAAATTCATCCCCAAAAACAAGAACACGGGCGAAACGTCGTCCAATAATCAAACAACACTCCACACTCATCTACCAGTGTTTCAACTGCCAAAGACTGGGCCACAACGCTTCAGATTGCCCTCACGAGACTCGCTGTAACAGGTGTGGTGATCCACATCACCATAAGATCTGTGCGACTCCAATTGACAGTCCTAAGTGCTGCAATTGCAAGGGCAACCATGCAGCGTCATACGGTGGCTGCAGTTTCATCAAAAAAGCCATTAAACACAGGCAGTTGGAACTCAGACAACACGCTACTTCCAACCTTCCCTCCCTCATGTCTGTCACAATCCCACCGCCGCCAGCTCTAACACAAAACTCAGCCCTCACTCACATCCTACAGATTCTCTCGCAATTAGCTTCTACAACACTTTAAACTCCACATCCCTCCATAATACATCATTCCGGGAGCCGTGGCGAAGTCTGCTTGGGGGGTAAGGCACTGCCAGCCTGCCTGGGGTGACGAACCATGGCCCTCGGAGCAGCAAACACACCAAACTGCACTGGAGCGTATTACAGGATTCGAACTTGGTACCCACTAGGAAGCCCAGGCTAGCGGGGCCAATCCAGTCGACTGGTCTACGCTATACTGGCTTCCATGCATTACGAAAACTTCATATTACACCATCAACAGTCTATATTAACAATAATTAACCATAATATAGCATAATTATTACATACAAATACTTTAAAACTCCATCCAGCCTTCAGCCAATCAGATCGCTCCTCCAGCCAATCAGCGAACAGTGACTCTAAATTCAAACTCCCCGCTCCAGTGTCAGTCTTTACACTACAATAACACAAGTTACATACTCCTCTCACAAATTTTAACAACATGAGGTGGTAGCTGAGGCCTTTACAAAGCAATGCATTGTTATAAAACTATGCAAAACCCACTACGGGTCTTTATTTTCCACTTCTCTCAAAGCACTATTTAACTTCTACCTACTAAAGGTCTTCTACATTTCTAATAAAATTACGAAGCTGCTGCTTAAATTAAACATTTATACACACTGCAAAATTAAACACAGTCAAACCATGGCGAGTGAACTGACAATTAACATCTACAGCATCGGCAGGAGTGTGCACTGGCCAACAATGGCCATCAGGCACATCCTGACCCGAACTTAAGCTGAAACAGTCTTCTATTCTCTTCTTAAATTTGCACTGCCCCAAACTAATTAACTGGTTGCTCTTGCAATTAGTTAATTAAATTTATAACTTAACTCCTCGCACAACTAAAATCCATTTCACTGCAAAAACTCTGGCTATCGGTTACTCATTAAACTATAGCCAGAGTAAATTTACTTAATTCATCAGTATTTTTTAATTATCCTCCAAAATTCTCCCCCTCAAACTAGAGTAAAAGGAGCCCGGTTTACGGGCACCAGACTCTACCTCTTCCTGCATTCACCTTTCAAAGGTGACTTGCATGTCACTGCCAGGGAATAGTACAGTGAACGCCATAGCCGCCGTGGTCGCTCCACGACAATGCACGACCTCATACGGCCAACACAGTCGCGGCACTCCTGCAGAAATCCAAATGGGAGGTCCTCGGCCACCCTCCATACAGTCCAGACCTCTCTCCCTGGGATTACGCCATGTTTGGTCCCCTGAAAAGGGCTCTGAGGGGCCAACGATTCACCGCTGTACGTGCGGAACTGGTTCACATCGCAGCACAGGGAATTTTATGAGACCGCCATCCACCGCCTCGTGTCACAGTGGGACAAGTGCCTCAACAGCCAGGGCCAATACTTCTAACATGCAGGTACTGGTTTCTGTAATTATGCCTCCGGCTAGTTACTTTTGGAACGCTCCTTATATGCTCGAAGGAAGTGAAATGTGAAAAGAAAAATTCAATTTGAGCAAGATGCAAATACGACTCCACATATTATGGCAAAGGGGGGAAAGAAGAGTGAATGAGATTGGCTTATTGTTGAGCGCATATTTTTCAATTGTAATGCATATTTTCTACATTTTAAGTGCATGCATGTTTTAATCGTTTTTAGTGCATTAATATCCGGTCCCTACTCATTATGTCCGAGCGCCTCCCCCCCAGGGGCGTATATAAGGGGGGGAGTCGAGTGCCCCCCCCCCCCCGAAATTTTTGTCACATATTATATTATTTGTTTATGAATTAACACATTAAAAACCAATATTCATGTACTATTGTTACTAAGCGACGTATGGCAACGTTGCAAAGCAAGGTGAAGGTACTATTGTTACTAAGCGACGTGTGGCAACGTTGCAAAGCAAGGTGAAGGTACTATTGTTACTAAGCGACGTGTGGCAACGTTGCAAAGCAAGGTGAAGGTACTATTGTTACTAAGCGACGTATGGCAACGTTGCAAAGCAAGGTGAAGGTACTATTGTTACTAAGCGACGTATGGCAACGTTGCAAAGCAAGGCGAAGGTACTATTGTTACTAAGCGACGTGTGGCAACGTTGCAAAGCAAGGTGAAGGTACTATTGTTACTAAGCGACGTGTGGCAACGTTGCAAAGCAAGGTGAAGGTACTATTGTTACTAAGCGACGTGTGGCAACGTTGCAAAGCAAGGAGAAGGTACTATTGTTACTAAGCGACGTGTGGCAACGTTGCAAAGCAAGGTGAAGGTACTATTGTTACTAAGCGACGTATGGCAACGTTGCAAAGCAACGCGAAGGTACTATTGTTACTAAGTGACGTGTGGCAACGTTGCAAAGCAAGGCGAAGGTAGAGCGATGTAAACAGCGTGGCAATCAGTTTGCTCTGATCTTATGTGTAACAACATAACCTCTTATTACTCTCCAGTGCCTTCGCTCTTATGAACATACTGTACCAAGAACAGCAACAAGAGTGCCCTTGAAGCGTGTGACAAAAGTTTTTTCCCTAACTTTTATAGGCCTACCCTTATCAACTTTTGGCAAATTTGCCTCTTTCTGTAGCTACCGGTACTGCCGAACAGAGTTTGAGTTGGTTGAAAACATACTTAAGAAATTCTACTTCTGAAAACAGACTCAACGGTCTAGTATTGTCATCTATTCACAGAGACATACAGTACATCTCACTGACGATGAAGTTATGAACAGATTTGGCAATGCTTCAAGAAACCTTGACTTTATATTATAGTGCGAGTTGTAAATCAAAACAGTAACATTAATTCTTTCCATGTAAACACTATCAAGTGAGCAAGATGATTGTATTAAAAATGGTCTTAGTTGTGTTTGACATTAACAAAACATAAAACATCACAACAAATTGGTTGAAAAAGTTATGCCAGACAGCCTTAAAATTCATCATTTTGCACCAAATTATACAAAAGTTTCCCGGGGAGAACCCCGGTCCCCCTATTCTTTGGGCCTATACCATGCGCCCTAACCCCCGGTTGGGCACCTCCCGAAATAAAACTCTATATACGCCCCTGCCCCCCCCCCCCCCTCATTATAATATTGACTCATTTCATCCCCCTCCAGAGGCACGCCACTGCCACTTAGTCCTCGTTGAATCACACCCAAGATTTCTCTCCATCACTGAGTTTAATAAAAGAGACATCAACAGAAATAATCAACTCATGTTAACCTACTTGGTTATAACTTTCATTGAAGTGCCTACTTTACCTGTGTGAAAGGAAGAAAAACCGTCTACCGAAAGTGTTGAGGAGAAATCGTTATTGCCCTTGTCCTTGTTTGGGTAATGGTGATGATGACTTTCACTGCGGTTAACACGGCCTAGATTAAGTGTCGTACATTAGACATACCGCGGCTAATGGTAATGTTCAGCGTCCAGGAAGACACGCATTGCGTTTCTGTGCAGTCAATTGTCTTTACGAGTCCCATGCGTGTTCCTTCTGTTGTCATTGTGCTTCGTGTTCGGAATCACTTTGTGGCATAGCCGTGCGAGTCAAGTCCCCCTCCACGACTGCAAAGGAGCGCTGGATATCCGGAGATGGAAGGGAATCCCAGTGATGATAACAGTCATTCTGCGTGTGCTTTCCCGCGTTTTTTACAATCCGAGAAAACGCTGAGCTGGTGTCTAAAGCCAAGTCATGGGGTACAACATCAGTCCTCTAACAGTTACATACAGTGACTCAGGTTATTCGACAAAATCCTTAGGCACCTAAGTACACAGGGCTGCAGTAGCGGCTATTCAGGTGAAGAGAGTGAAGAGCCTCTTCACATGCCATCTCTTAAATTAAATAAACATTATTTTTTCTTATTTAAATAAAAATGTTGTCATTGTCTTGGGCTACTTTTTCACTTAGTGTACTGTTATTTCTACACTCCGTCGCTAGATGGTGCGCAAGCAAGGCTGCATGACGTCCTTGTAGCAGTTGTACTCCCTGTCGCTAGATTGTACTGCCGTAACTTGGAAGGAAGCAGGAGACGAAGTGTCTTGTTTATGTCAGCCACATCGTCTCGTTGCCATGGTAACCTAACGTCAGTTGTGACGTCATTACCTGCCGTTAGACAGACGAGTGAAGATGTTCCTGTGTCGGCAAGGCAATATCGTCTAGTTCAGTTGATGAAAGTTTACATTGCAACAGGCTTCTTTTTCTTTTATATTGAGGCTTTTATTTACTTTCCCAATGAATAGTATGTATTTATAACGTTATCTACCCTGTTGTTGATGAAGGTTCATGGCTTTTAGTGTATAATGTTTGCAGTGAAAGACACGTTACTAATTTTATTAGAAATTCCCTTCAGTAGGTGGAAAGATGAAGACAAAAAGGGATTTATTAATTAAATTATTAATTTGTGGGCGGCCAAAGAACTTAATAGAACTGTGCACTAAAAAAATAAAACCGGAAAGTCCTATAGCCTTCATCGCAAGGGATCTTGGTTCGAACAGTTCACATAGTTGTGCAGTAGTTATAGAACTGTTCTGTTGGCCTTGATTACTATACAGTAACAGTAACAAATTTCCAAAACATTACGCGCGGTTTGGACAAACACAAAGACAGTGAGCAACATTTAAAGAACCAGTTACCACTTAGAACACGCACACAAGCACGATATCTGTCACTTTACGGGAAAATGCAAGACTAAGTGCACTTAAATGTAATGTGAATGTGACTTTAAATAGGCAGATCCTGGGACTTGTGATTAGAGTTGTTCTATACTTAACTTTACAGGAATTCTCTACTAGAGAGGAGGGCCGATAACCTAGATGTTAGGCCTCTTAAAGCAACAATTATCATCATCATCATCGTCTTCTAGAGGA
This sequence comes from Meconema thalassinum, assembly GCA_946902985.2. Classification (NCBI taxonomy): domain Eukaryota; kingdom Metazoa; phylum Arthropoda; class Insecta; order Orthoptera; family Tettigoniidae; genus Meconema; species Meconema thalassinum. Next base: position 43,007,506 of record OX336391.1, on the reverse strand, counting down.
CATGACAAGACCTCTTTAAACCGTGTGCGCTTTAAGGAATTATTGAAGATACTGATATCTAAAAAGTCCTTAGAACCTCAAAATTATTAAAATAAAATTCAAAGTGTGTTGCCTGGAAATAACTGATGCAACATCAGAGTACATCAGAGATCATATTAAGGACCGACTTACTAATGTTAGAGCCTCCGTGGCTTAGGCGGCAGCACGCCGGCCTCTCACCGCTGGGTCCGTGGTTCAAATCCCGGTCACTCCATGTGAGATCTGTGCTGGACAAAACGGAGGCAGACAGGTTTTTCTCCGGGTACTCCGGTTTTCCCTGTCAAAAATTTCATTCCAGCAACACTCTCCACTATCATTTCATTTCATCTGTCATTCATTTCATCATTGCCCCAGAGGAGTGCGTCAGGCCTCGGCAGCCGGCACAGTTCATATCCTCGCTGCTAGATGGGGGGGCTTCATTCATTACATTCCTGACCCGATCGGAGACTAGAAGCAGGCTGTGGATTTTCATTTTTTTCTTAATAATGTTCCGCGTTTTTCTATGCTAACGCATGGCTGTGATAAATTACAATTCTTAAATAAGTCTTATAGATTCCGACAAATTTGAGCTGTATAACAAACATAATCAACAATAGGCCTACCCCACAGTTAAGAAATGAACTGTCACTCTTTTATGCTCATGAATCCTACATCGTAAAAATAGTCGGGAGAAATACATCAAGAACTCCGTGAATAGAAGAGACTTACAAACTTTTGCCTAAGGACACCACGTACTCTTGCATGATGAAAATATCGTTTTATTTTTATTTTGGCGCCATAAAATTCTTCATTCTTTTCTGAATCCAAATATATATAGTTTGTGGTTTTTTTTATGTCTACAACTACCTTAAATTCGTTTTTTTTTAAATTAGCGTCCCATGCTCTGAATAATTCACTTTTAACTTTGCCAGCTGTTTTCCGTTAATACTCATTTTCCATGTTTAGGTACCAATAACTAGGAAACCATTTAAGATAGAGGGCTAATTTTTTTACATTAACTTGCCTAATGGAGTACTTGAATATTAACCTATTTGCACTTCCAAAACATAGTAGGCATGGATTGGGAAGAGAAAAATTAATACATATTTTTGAATAAATTTAAAAAGATCGAGTTCGGATTCTTTTTTCTTGCATTCTGTCCCAATAATAATGAAACAAAGTGGTTACCGGTACTCATCTGCCATAATCCATTCCAAGTGTGTGAGCAGAATTTGAGAATATTTGATTGAAAAACAACTGAGAAATGTGTACCTGAAGCAAATTATACAACATTTTTTTGAAAATGTATCTGTCCAAATTTTGTATTCATTTCACACATCCTATAAAAGCAAAGTAGCACTACATGGTCATAAACAGCTCAGAATATATGTGACAAGAATCATAGCTGTACCTTTAGCATAAATCCAGAAAATACTTAGTAAAGTGATGCCAAAAAAATAGACTTTTTCATCGTGTAAGAGTACGTGGCGACCTTAATTGGGTACTGGCAATACCTTCTACAAGTGCATCAGTACAACGCAGTTTCTCTTGTTTGAAAAGATTCAATACTTTTGCATGTAACACAATATCTCACTCCAGAATTACATCATTGGCTATCTCCATAAATCGTGAATTGTAGTTGAAATTGATTGAAGACCTTCTATGAGGACATCATAGATAAGATTGCCAACCTTAGAGAACGGAGGATTCATTTAAGCTATAAAAATAAGCGAGTTTAACTTTTTAGTGCGATAACTTATGTTTGGTTTGGTTTTAAGTGCTAGGCTTTTAGTAGATATTTTAGCATTAAAATAGGAAAAGGATGTCAATATTCACAAACGCAAACATCATGCACTGATGAAATTAGGAGTTTGGCTCTTCACCTGATATTTGATCTACGAGCCGCCACTGCAGGGCTGATGCCTCTTACGCAAACAACGACAATAACAAGAATGTAAGTGCATTGGAAGGTCATTGTGATTCATTTGGAATTAGTCAGCGTGTCAAGTCGCGCACCACGACTGTAAAGGAGCGCTGGATGTCCGGAGATGGAAGGGAATCCTGTCGATGATAGCGGCCATTCTGCGTGTGTTAAATGTCTTAAAACACTCCAGGAATCAATATCTCTCTTTTGCACTGTCGGTCACTCAAATCGGTTGCGTATGAGGAAAGTTCTGAGGTAACAATCCAAACAACGTTGTTTTTTTTTCGTTTTTTTCCGAGAGCTTCTTTCATTCAATCGGCTATATCGCAGGTTGGCTTAAGTCAAGATCTCTCATTCGCGCTATTGACTACTCAAATCAGTTGCGTCTAAGGACAGCTCTGAAGTAACATTCGATTCAAACTATGTAGACTACCCATGCTTCCGCCAGCTGCCACCACGTAATGCTTCAAAGGTGGGTGATTTGATTAAGAAACACTTAAGTTAATTATACGCCAAATCAATACTAACAGAAACACACTAAAATGTCTACAATTTATAGACTATTTGAAGTGTACATGTTTCGAAACAACAATGGTTTCTTCTTCAGCACAATTAAGAGAAAAAAATACTTATTCTAAGGAAAAAAACTTAAATTAAAAATGGATATCCTTACAATACGTTTTAAAAGAATAATTTGGAATAAACATTATTTTATAAATCCTTAAAATTATCTATGAAAATTTAGGCAATTATATGGTTAATCTTCTGAAAAATATCTATGAAAAAATATTGTAAATATTCCTCTTCTGAAAAAAAATATGGTTCTCTGAACATAAACAGTGTCTTAAAAATAAACTAGTAAAGCTTTAAAGTACTGTACCACGGAGTTGAAATAACACATGTAGTCATATCTCTGGAACTGATTCAATCTTAGATCCTATTAAGAGCATCAAGTTTTTATATGCCTTCTGTTCCGCATGCCAACTATTTCAATACGTGGTGGCATCTCAATCTCGAAAATCTTAAATCAGAGCATCAGGTTGGCATCTACGTCACTATGCCTTCAGTTCCGCATGCTTTACTAGTTTACTTTTAAGACACTGTTTATGTTCAGCGAACCATAATTTTTTCAGAAGAGGAATATTTACAATATTTTTTCATAGATATTTTTCAGAAGATTAACCATATAATTGCCCAATTTTTCATAGATAATTTTAAGGATTTATAAATGTTTTTTCCAAATTATTCTTTTCAAACGTATTGTAAGGATATCCATTTTTAATTTAAGTTTTTTTTCCTTAGAATAAGTATTTTTTATCTTAATTGTGCTGAAGAAGAAACCATAGTTGTTTCGAAACATGTACACTTCAAATAATTTATACATTGTAGACATTTTAGTGTGTTTCTGTTAGTGTTGATTTGGCGTATAATTAAGTGTTTTCTTAGTTATTCTGTCAATACGGATCCAAACAATTTGCTATTATTGCAAATATTTTTGCTTATTAGGGTTATTTATTTAGCGTATGATGCTTCATTTGACAATCGTTGAAATGTATTACATATAATTGCTATTACAAAATAAAAATTAATATATACATATTTATATACATGGATGTAAAGTATTACAGACATAATAACTGGGATGCACGCATACACACACACACACACTGCTGCAGGGTGATTTGATAGGAAAGAATCGACTGAATCTCAGATTGCAAGGGCAAAGACGCTGCTGTTTCATACTTGTCATCATCACTTGTATCCCCGTCCCTTCGTGGAGCACGTCTTAACACGCGTGGCTATGGAGGTAGGTGACTAGCTACTCGAGTCCCAGATCACTAGGTTAAAGGCTCTGTTGTTTCACCGCACGCGAGGTAAATTATATAGTAGCTGGTGCTCCTCCGCCTTTCGGTTTTATGAGCTCGTTATGCAAGGTAGTGATTACTTGTAATTGTTCATATTCTTTATGTACACTATAAATACAGGTTGCTCTTGAGCCTTTAATCACGCTACTGGAGCACAATAATTGTATTCAGTATAAAGACAGTAAAAGAATCCATCTCGTGTGGTCCACTAGCCTGGTGCAACTCTTCGGAATTGAAACTACAATACATTTAAGACTTTTGTAACAGTTCATTCATATAAGGAAGTTGGACACTTAAAACGCCCTGAGTGCATTTAACTGGCGCTTCTAACAACACTCGAGAACCACTGGATGGATTTTGATGCAGCTTTTACAATTCTGTAAAGGATATCTCGAGGAAGGTTTCTGTAGAAAATAATGTATTTATGATCAAAGGAAGCCAAGCAGTAACGATTTCAGTGAAAAAAAAAATCGAAATAAAACAACAACCTTGCGTCCGGGCGCTTTTTCGGCTTACGCTGGTCAAACCGTTAAAAATATCAATATGCTTTGAGTGTAAGAATTGTTCAGCATGAAAAGTTCTACAAAAACGTCCGCGAGAGCATATCTCTATCTTCAATACATCGCCCACTATAAGTGTTTTTACGTTTCATTTCTTCCAACGATCTCCATTCAATTACTGAGGCGACAGTTTACGAGCTAGCTAGGGGTGAGCCTATCACCCCAATTACCGCCTAGCTAGCGGGCAACCCTATTACCCCCAGATACAGCCAGCAGCAAACTGTCGAGTCGTGTTGAGCCTATATGTTCTGTGATGTTGAGTTAAGACTTCAGAGAAGAGTGGTTGTGGTTGGAGTTTCCCTGGAAGTGCAACTCGGCTTTTCTTCATTTCGCCTGTGAACTTTTCGTTTCGAAAAATACACAGTCAAGTTAAGATTGGACGGAAGGGGGATTTGTGTTTCATGCACCTCGCCATTCTTAAATAACGCCTGACAAGAGTTCGTTGCATATTTATAGTTATTTAATAAATTGACTACACGCGACGGAGCCGTGCGCGTTAAATCGCCCACCTCGACCGTGATGGAGAGCTACAGCAAGTTCGGAAATTGAAGGTTCGAATCCCGGCGCTGACTGGTGTGTGGTTTTCCCCGGATTTTTACCACACTCTCTTCAAGAAAATGCTGGGATACAACCTTATTTCAAGTCCCGTAGCATCAAAGGAATTCCCGACCGTAATAATTACAGTTACATACACGACTACTGTCACCACAGAAACACAGGTTATCAGACAAATTGAGAACACACGCTAGTATACAAAACTGATAACCTACATGTCCCAAGCTCCTAAAACGATTTGCCAACCAACCAATAAATGGAATACCATGCCCACGCTCTAACACTAAGGTTTGACATCAAGTGTTAAATCCCCCACTCTCTTAGGTAGATTTCATGTTGCAATTTCCGGAAAATTTCAGCATATCTTCGCGTTTCACATCCCCCAGACCTCAAAACCACCGTCAGTTTTTAAGTGTATACATAATATATATATTATTCGCTAATCGGCCAACTAGGGATCACGATAAGCTCCACTATACATTCTGGCGTTTATACAATTTACGATTGATCCAGTAGGTTTTCATTAACTTGCTGTGTCGAGCACGGCGTTCATCCGACCACTTTGCACCAGTTGTCCATTTCTCATCTCGGAACGTCCCAAAAGTCACGATGCTTTTCCGGAAAAAATCTCGTTTGTGCGCGTCATCAGGTCGTAGGCCCATTTCTTGGAGGTGTTTCTTGACGTTAACGTACCAGGGAACTGTTGTTTTTGGTTTTGAGTCGAAATTGTTAAATATACGTTTTGTCCATCTAGAGTCGTCCATTGGTCGCAAGTGACCGTAGAAGCGAGCCCTGCGTTTGCGCGTTGTGTCCCTGTCCGTGATCTTCTCTATCTTAGAATAGATTTCTTGCCTGGATTTTCTTACGTAGATCCCGTTTTTGTAGTTTGGTCCAAGTATGTTGTAGAGAATCTTTTTCTCTCTTATTGCTCTAACATAGCAAGCGCACATTTCTGAGAGAGGATAAGGCATTCGGACGCATAAAGGGATACCGGCTTGACGACAGTGATGTAGTGATGAATTTTGGCATTTAAAGAAAAGCACCTTTTGTTATATATGTTCCAGATGGTTTGAAAAGCTACCTCCAGTTTCTTTGCTCTGGCCGCTATGGTCTCTGTATCTAGTCCGTTTGATTGGATCCACTCACCAAGGTATTTAAACTTATGCACACGGTTTATTGTTCCATATTCGGTGTTCAGTTGGGTCGTATTGTCTTTGATGTATGCCATTACTTCCGTCTTTTCAAAGGACATCCGCAAGCCTGTTTGTTCTGCTACCCCCTTCAACAAATTGATTTCGTCTGTTGCAGTTTCAAAAATTTCTGTCAGTATGGCTATATCATCCGCAAAAGCTAAGCAGTCGATTTCTACTCCGTTCTTCTTCGTCCCAATCCTTAACGGTCGGAACAAGTTTCTGTCTTGTAGTATCCGACTCCACTGCTGTATTACTTTCTCCAGTACGCAGTTGCACAAGAGGGGTGAAAGTCCATCTCCCTGTCTAACACCCGTTTTTATTTCAAAGGGTGCAGAGTAGCAACCTTGGAATTTTATTTTGGAGATGGTATTTGTCAGGGTTGCTCGTATTACCGCTTGCAGTTTTTCGTCAACTCCTATTTCTGCAATTATTTGAAGCAACACATCGCGATCAATGGAGTCGTATGCCTTTCTGAAGTCTACAAAAGTACACACGTATGATCGGCCTCTCAGCATATGATATCTTATTATACTTTTAAGATTGTGGATCTGCTCTGCTGCTGATCGGCCTTTCCGAAAACCTCCTTGGTATTCTCCAAGTGAACGTTCAACTTGTTGTTCTAGTCGTTCTAGAATGGATAACAATAGAATCTCGTACGCTACGGTACTGGGAGTAATGAGATACCACGATAGTTGTTTACATCTTTAATATTTCTTTTCTTATGTAAAGGATGGAATTAAGCTACCTTCCAGTCCTCCGGAAGTTGTTCTTTCTCCCATATGTCAACGATGGCCTTATGCAAGACATCTATTGCTTCATCCGAGGCATATTTCCATAGTTCCGCTATCATGGAGTCTTCGCCAGAGGTCTTGTTGTTTTTCAGCCTCCCTATGTGGCGTTTGATCTCATCACGGTTCGGGGGAGAAGTTGGCAGGTTTTGGCATGTTGATTTGTTGGTTCTGATGGGATGAACAGGTTTATTACAGTTTAGAAGTTTGTCGAAGTATTCGGCAAGTAGCTCACAGTTTTCTTCGTTTGAGGTTGCTTAAGTTCCATCATTCCTTTGAAAGCAGAGGGAAGGAGGCATATACCCTTGTATTTTCTTTTTAAAACCTCTATAATATGCTCGTGACTCACTTCGCTGGAAGTCTTCCTCATTCTTGTTCAATTGTTCCTTTTCGTAATTGCGTTTCTCACTCCGTATTATCCTTGCCGTTTGTGCCCGTTGGGTTTTGTAGATGTTCCAATCTTCCTCTCTTTTGGACGTATAGTACAATTTCCAGGTTTGTAAACGGTCCAGTAAGGCTTGTTCGCAACTTTCATTTCCACCAGGCTTGTTTCTTCTTCTTTTTAACCTCTGCTACTTCTTTTGCAGCTTGAACCATCTGCCTCTTTGTACTGTTAAAGTCCAAGTCCACTGGCCGGGCGAGTTCTGTGAATTCATTCTCTTTTTCTTTGAGTTTCTTGGTGTCGAAGCGGGTTAGGGCAGGCTGTTTATTTCATATTTAAAGGGATGGGTCTGAACTACTGATACATAATGGTCTGAATCTATATTCATCCCCTTTTTGACTCTGACGTTCATTATTTCTGGACTGTATCTGCGAGAAATTGCGACATGGTCTAGTTGGAATTCTCCCATTGCTGTATTTGGGGATCGCCATGTAGTTTGCTTTCTGGGAAGGTGTCGAAAGTAGGTGGACATCATCTAGAGGTTATGATTTTCACATAATTCAACAAGTCGTTGTCCATTCTTGTTGGTTCTCTTGTGAGCCGAGTATCGCCTAATGATATATCTGTATTTCTGTTCCCGTCCAAGTTGTGCGTTGAAATCACCCATTAAGATCTTGATGTGATGTTTTGGAATTTTCGCGATTCTGGTATCGAGTGTGTTCCAAAATCTATCTCTGTTCTCGGAATCTTTCTGGTTTTGGTCATTAGTCAGAGCGTGGACGTTGATTAAGTATAAGTTTTGTTTGCACAGCGCAGGGATAGTAGGGATAGTCAATCATTTATAAGTTCAAAATTTGAGACAGACCTAAGGATTGAGGTGTTGACTGCAAAAGCCGTGCCGAAGATTGGCGTGTTTTCCATCACTCTTTTTTGAGCTTTGCGCTTGATATATATCACTTTCTTGTGGACACGATAACTACCATCATTTTTGTTCAATCACTTTCAAATGTATGCATAAAAAATAACCGTTCAAATGGGGCAGATGACCTTGCTGTTCCACCCCTTAAATCCAAAGTAACTAACGTAACCGTTCAAAATTTCGGTCGATATTGTTAGTGAGCAAAATTGAACCATTGGGGGAGGGGGGCAATTTTCGAAAACGTGAAATATCGCTATAATTCTCTTAGGTGGCGTAGCGTGCTAGGCTTCTATGCCCAAGGTCGTGGGTTCAAACCCGGCCGAAGTCGTCGGATTTTTTAAGAGCTTTCAAAAATCCCTCAGTATGCCTTCCTTCGGAGGGGAAGTAAAGCCGGCGGTCCCATGTCGTAGATTTATGGTATGAAAAAGAACCTTCCACTATAAACGACACTTGTGTGAAGCCAAGATTTGTAGGTTAGAATTGATGACTCTATATTAGTTCCAACGTTCGCCACTAGGTGCTGACCTCGATGGCATCTAGTAGCCAAGTCCGCAAGCTAGATGTCGTGGACGGTAGTATTTGGTAGAAAAAGAGGAACTACTTGAAATTATCGTCTGCAGTCCTTTTACTTGAATCAAAACAGATAACACACACCAATACAGCCATCACAATTAACACCGATTATCAGTCAGATTCTACACACACCCAAAGTAGACGGGGCTACATGACCGCGTTGTCGCAGTCCCTAAACTAAGGAACCAACCAACTTTCTTAGTAGGCCTATGTGAAAAATCGAATCCATTCAAAGTTCGTACTATTCTTCGGATAAGGGCCGAAATTTATCTCCGTAAAGATTTTTGATAGCAACAACCATTGACCAAAGGGATGGGAAAATGGTGTTTTGAGAGATAAGAACCTTCCTTAATAGGCAGAATATCAACACCGTTATTATTTATTTATTTATTTATTTATTTATTTAGCGTATGGCTTTTAGTGCCGGGAATGTCCGAGGACATGTTGGGCTCGCCAGAGGCTGTAGCTGCTTCATGCGGACACCCATGGGGTGAGCTACAAGTTCCGTTCAATTTCAAGTAGTTCCAACTTTCACTACCAGATATCACTGACACCTAGTGGTGAACGTTGGAACTTTGATAGAGCGTTTCAACGAAATCTAACCTAGAAATTTAACTTCACAAGTTTAGTTAGTGGAAGGATCTTTTACATGCCATACATTTATGATATGGCCCGCCGGCTTTACTTCTCCTCCGAAGGAAGGCATACTGAAGGATCTTAACGCTCTTTAAAAATCCGACGACATCGGCCGGGTTTGAACCAGCGATTTTGGGCACAGCAGTTCAGCATGCTACCAACTACACCGTTCAAAATGTTCAATACTGCTCTAAAATTACCTAAACCTTTTGTCTGAAAGAACTTTTAATATGACCCACCCTTAGGCCAAGGGAAGTGCAAAATATTTTCGGAATTATAGCCTAAGAATTATTTTCGTATGCTAAATCATGTGGAACGTTTGTAGCTGTACAACAATATTGTCTAATTTAGTGAATTTGAAATAATTTTCTTTGTCCGGTGAAATCTAGCTCCGCCTTCTGACGTATTGAGGGGGGTTTTTATATTTATTTGTAGGTAAGTAATCTATAATGTTATAATTAATGCTTTATTGCGCACAATGTGCATGCACGTGTCTCCATCATTGGTACAAACTTTTGTGAGGGATTCTACCCTCAGTTTACATGATAGTAGGCTACGTGATATCGTTCACATGGGCTGTCACATCTTATGCACCTACACTCAGGACGTGGTTCGCGAATTTTCTTCGTCTGACATATACGGTGGTGAAAACCATGTACCGATATTCGAATCATAACGTGCCTCAACTGATAACCACCATGCGTCCATGCACGGTTAGTCTTCGCGGAGGATATTTGGACTGGCAAAGCACTCTTTAAAAAAAAAGATGCTTTCGCCTTCTTTATAGATCAGCCTTGTCAAATACTAGAAGGTAGTTTACTAATTAAAATATACGTAGGCCTACACGTTTCGTTATTGCATTGATAACCTCTTCGTCGTGAGAAAATCTTAGAAAATTATATCAACAAAGAACCAAAAATAAAGTGGATATCCTTACATAAATTTAATTTAATTTAAAATAACTGAATAGACACAAAAAGGAATAATAAAAACATAATAGGCTATTATAAATCTATCTTGAATTAAACATATTGTATGAAGGAAACGTGTATAGGATGTTGTTGAATGTCACGTTTCTTTCATACAATATACTGCCACTGCAGTCGGCTCCTGGCGACGAACGTTGGAACCTAAGAGCGTTAGTCAAATCTAACCTATAATTTAGCTTCACACAAGTTCTTTTGCATGCCATAAATCTATGACATGGGACCGCTGGCTTTACTTCCCCTCCGAAGGAAGGCATACTGAGGGATTTTTAACGCTCTTAAAATATCCGACGACTTCGGCCGGGTTTGAACCCGCAACCTTGGGCATAGAAGCTCAGCATGTTACCAACTACGCCACCGAGGCCGCTAGTATTAGACTACTGCCTTTAGTATTAATTGGTAGATGTTGAATGATATATTCAGTTGGTGTAGAGCTGTCCTGTTATTACTCCCCTGGCTGAGATTACAATTGGGATAAAAGTGACTGGTTTTATTTGTTTTGTATTTTTCCAAAGTCGCTTGATATCTGTAAATTCTGATGTGAGAGTTTGGTACTGCGATGTCTATGAGCCATGTGTTCTTGTGCACTTTGTAACAACGAGGTCTTGTGCATTGACAGCTATTGATGACAGAGGAATTGAAGAGCCCTTCCTTCCTTCCTTCCTTCCTCCCTCCCTTCCTGCGTGGCGCACCGGTAACGTTTTCGTGTGCTCTGCTGGAAGTTGCGGGATCGAACTCCGTTACTGTCAGTTGGCATTTGAGGGTGCTTAAATGTGAGGTAGCCGCGTCAGTATACTTACAGGCACGTTAAAGATCTTCTTCGTGGTAAAATTCGGCACCCACGAGACTTTAAATCCGCAGTAGTTAAAAGAGACGTAAAACCAATAACAATTTTAAGATCATGAAGGTCATCCGGCGTTAAAAGCCGCAAGTCAACCCCTGGTACTACAGCCCATAAAGTGCCTAGGCTGACCAAGCGACCGCTGCCCAGCCATTTGGCCTGCAGATATTGGGATGACGCGTGATCAGCGCATCGGGTCCCCTCGGCCGTTTATCTTGGTTTTCATGATCGGGGCGCTGCCTCACTGTCAGACAGCTACTCAATTGTCCTCACGAGGCTGAGTGCACCCCGTTCCAACCCTCACGTCAGTTTTAAAATCCCTGACGGAGCCGGGAATCGAACCCGCGGCCTCCGGGTGTGAGGCAGGCGCGCTACCCCAGCACCACGGGGCCGGAATACAGGCCGCAAGCCGCATATAAAACTAATCTCACCTCATTCCTCACCCCGTCGAAACGAGAATAATTAGGGGTGAAATGTGGAAGTGAACACAGAAGGCAGTCAATGGCGTGTGTCGCACATGGATATTAATGCCCACCTAGGATCTCGTGTATGGAAAGCAATGAATTGCATTGCATTTACTTAGGACAGAGAAAAGAAACCTGAAATTCCCGTTATGAAGAGCGATGCATTCTGCAGTACTACAGATCATAAATGACCTACTTTCTTCTCATAAAAGATGACAACGTACCGTATGTAACATGCTTCAGACGAAGCGTGAAGCACGATAATGCCTGCCACTCAAGGACGATGAAAGTAACCGTGACAATCAAGTTATTCGTTCTCATCACTTCACTTTTCTCTTCAAGGTTGACTTCTTCACGTCATGATTCATCTCCCTGTTTTCAGCGCTATTTAAACATACCGTGGGTGATCATTAGAGGCATGATTCTTTTTGCGCATTAATTTCTGTGCGATTTCGCGAGAAGATTACCAATTTTCGCGTTATTTCATTTCACTCAAATGAATTTTTAAAATTAAAGGTTCCATTATTGTGTTTTTTGAATCACTCTATGAATGGTAGATGTATAAATTGGCGGCTTCGGTGGCGTAGTCGGTAGCATGCTGAGCTTCTATGCCCAAGATCGCGGGTTCAAATCCGGCCGAAGTCGTCGGATTTTTTAAGAGCGTTAAAATCCCTCAGTATGCCTTCCTTCGGAGGGGAAGTAAAGACGGCGGTCCCATGTCATAGATTTATGGCATGTTAAAGAACCTTCCACTAATTACCCGCGTGTGAAGCTAAATTGTATAGGTTAAGAATGTAAAAACGCTCTTAGGTTCCTACGTTCGTTGCCAAGAGCTGACTGCGGTGGCGTCTGGTAGCTAAGTTCTGAACTAGTAGGCAGGTCGTTGACGGTGGCGTTTGGCGGCAAAAGTAGGAACTATATGAAAAATTCAAAAGTCTGCAGTCCTTACTTGATTTAAAAAATAGGTAACACACACTAATGCAGTCATCACAATTAACACCGGTTATCAGACAGATTCTACACACACCCAAAGTACACGGGGCTACATGACCGCCTTGTCGCAGCCCTTAAACTTAAGAACCAACCAAAGATTCTACACACACCCAAAGTACACGGGGCTACATGACCGCGTTGTCGCAGCCCTAAACTGAGGAACCAACCAGCAATTAACACAGGTTATCAGACAGATTCTACACACACCCAAAGTACACGGGGCTACATGACCGCGTTGTCGCAGCCCCTAAACTGAGGAACCAACCAACAATTAACAACGGTTATCAGACAGATTCTACACACACCCAAAGTACACGGGGCTACATGACCGCGTTGTCGCAGCCCCTAAACTGAGAAACCAACCAGCAATTAACACCGGTTATCAGACAGATTCTACACACACCCAAATTACACGGGGCTACATGACCGCGTTGTCGCAGCCCCTAAACTGAGGAACCAACCAACAATTAACAACGGTTATCAGACAGATTCTACACACACCCAAAGTACACGGGGCTACATGACCGCGTTGTCGCAGCCCCTAAACTGAGAAACCAACCAGCAATTAACACCGGTTATCAGACAGATTCTACACACACCCAAAGTACACGGGGCTACATGACCGCGTTGTCGCAGCCCCTAAACTGAGAAACCAACCAGCAATTAACACCGGTTATCAGACAGATTCTACACACACCCAAATTACACGGGGCTACATGACCGCGTTGTCGCAGCCCCTAAACTGAGGAACCAACCAACAATTAACAACGGTTATCAGACAGATTCTACACACACCCAAAGTACACGGGGCTACATGACCGCGTTGTCGCAGCCCCTAAACTGAGAAACCAACCAGCAATTAACACCGGTTATCAGACAGATTCTACACACACCCAAATTACACGGGGCTACATGACCGCGTTGTCGCAGCCCCTAAACTGAGGAACCAACCAACAATTAACAACGGTTATCAGACAGATTCTACACACACCCAAAGTACACGGGGCTACATGACCGCGTTGTCGCAGCCCCTAAACTGAGAAACCAACCAGCAATTAACACCGGTTATCAGACAGATTCTACACACACCCAAATTACACGGGGCTACATGACCGCGTTGTCGCAGCCCCTAAACTGAGGAACCAACCAACAATTAACAACGGTTATCAGACAGATTCTACACACACCCAAAGTACACGGGGCTACATGACCGCGTTGTCGCAGCCCCTAAACTGAGAAACCAACCAGCAATTAACACCGGTTATCAGACAGATTCTACACACACCCAAAGTACACGGGGCTACATGACCGCGTTGTCGCAGCCCCTAAACTGAGAAACCAACCAGCAATTAACACCGGTTATCAGACAGATTCTACACACACCCAAATTACACGGGGCTACATGACCGCGTTGTCGCAGCCCCTAAACTGAGGAACCAACCAACAATTAACAACGGTTATCAGACAGATTCTACACACACCCAAAGTACACGGGGCTACATGACCGCGTTGTCGCAGCCCCTAAACTGAGAAACCAACCAGCAATTAACACCGGTTAACAGACAGATTCTACACACACCCAAAGTACACGGGGCTACATGACCGCGTTGTCGCAGCCCCTATACTTACGAACCAACCAACCAACCAGATGTATTGTGCCCAACTGGTCACGGCAGTCTGGCATCGAACTCAGGGCCTCATCAGAGAAGACCAGGCAAATGGTTATGCCTAAGGTCGAACCAGTGGTCTCTAAGGGGGAGCCATTATATGGAACCCACAGAGCAATGAGAGGTCTACTGACACATAATAGTCTAGCGTGATTTCACGATTATTTAGGTGCAAATCATAGCAATTTAAAGGAAAAATTATAAGCAAAATGCAAGGGAATGTACGTTTTCAGTGCATACGAAGTCGAAAGAAGGCTAGTTTGAAGTCTGACAAATTACTTTAGCAAATGGGCGGGCTAGGCCTGGCGCCTACGGAACTATTTCCGTCTAGGGCGGTCAGACAGCTCAAAATTAATGACCCGGGAATTCACCACTCGACAACGAGCAAAGCTTTGGCGGAACCAAGCCCACAAGAAATTAATTAATTACAGATAAATGGAGCATTGTAATGCAATGGAACATACACACAGATGAATGTATTCACGGAGGAGTAATTTAGGAGTGGTTTTTCACCTAAAATTACGCCTATTTCTCAAAATGACCGCATTACAACCTAACTCACGCTCGAGAGCACGAATACTTTAACCAACCAGCGGGAAATCCCCACCATGGCGTCCCACGCGCTGAACTAAGGCAATTAATTGTAATTAATTGGCCGAAGCGATCGCCGGCACGCGAGTGTTTTTAAAACCTCCACGCCTAATTAAACAAGATGCAGATGTTATTTCGGCTGAAGACGGAGTATTTCAAGAAGGGAGTCGCTCTCACGTGTCCCGTGAACTATTTTGTGCAAGAAACCAATATAAGGGAGAGCAGCCTACGCCAAGGGTCAGTTGCAGTCAGTTGGAAAGCAGTTGCAGGAGTTGGAAGTCAGTCGAAGTCAGTGATGTACGTCAGACGGTCGCTCGAGTTGGAAGTTAGTCCTTTGTCTACAAGCGCTCTGCAGTAAGCACGCCAATTATTAAAATATCAGCGTACCGCCGTTGAAGACAATGGAGGCAAATTGTAAGCTTCATCAGTAATAATGAAGTGCATAAAAAGTAACAAAGTGCAGATATTTCTTTATTATCTGACACAGATATAAATTCGCTACAGCGAATAGGAACTGATAATGTTTGGAACAGTTCGTATACCGGAAGGTATTGTCAATTATATGACATCAGCATCAGGAGCACTCCAGTGATGGGAGAGTGGAAGTTATTGCCACCTATCCAGGACAGTGAGGTGAACGGGAGTGCAGGGAACTAGGATCGAACATCTATAAAAACGCTACTAGATTTCACGGAGACCAGCGGTTATCATAAGTCATCGCATCTCTGAGGTCAAGCGTAGGTGAAATCCAGATTAAGGATCAACATGTGAAATGATAGATGAAGTGTATAAATTGTGAAATAATAATTTAAAGTGTTAATGTGTTTAATGATTAATATTCAGTGTTTATCAGTGGTAAAGGCCACTTGTGATAATATGTGTATCATGTGTAAAAAGTGTGAATCTCAGTGTTGTGTATTGGATATCATGATGGATTAAGTCAATCATCATGGTAGAGCTCAGGCGGAGATACTGGTACTTTCCAGCCAGAAGGAAACGTGAGTACACATGCAAATAATAGCATTATAATGGCATAGTTCACCATGTAACGATTAATCACTTTGAAATTAAAGATGTAATTGTCACTTACTGAACGAGTTTTCACCACTCGTCTTGAATAAAGTATGACTTGGAAGGTGATTTGCTTAGGACCATGTAGGTCAAAAATAGTGATGGATCTAAACGTTATAATAATAATAATAATAATAATAACTGGGGTCGGCAACCATAAAGTAAGGGCAAAGTTGGCCTAAGTAATGTTCAAATAGTGTCATGTCTAATTTAAGATACTGTCATTTGGTAAACAGTAAAGAATGTAGTGTGGAATATCGCGAATACGGGAGCTTTTCTCAGTGTCAGTGAAATTTTGAATGAATATTTGAAATTAAAGTAAGCCAGTATATTTATACATTTGTGTTAGGAGCTATGTAAAGCTTTGGCTTAAATAGTATAACAGGAAGAACGCAGGTACCTTGATAATGGAGTCATATATGTGAAATGTTGTTTAGCCGCATATAGCGTGCAGATTAACGTAGAATCCAGTGATTTACGTAAGATAAGCACGGGAAAGACTAGTATAGCTTGCGTGTGAGGTGAAAATTGGCTTAATCTTCGAGAAGTATCGCCTTTGTGCATACTGTATTTGTTACGCAGCGATTTGGATAGATTCTGTCTATTGCCAACGCTCGCATTGAATTATAGCCACTATGGACGCCCAGCGAGGCGCGGTGTGCATTTATACTTATGGTCTGCCCGAGAGGTAGAATCATATTCGTCGACGAGGAACGTGGTTCCCAAAAATATATGTTGATGACAGCTGCTGATGATAACCATGGGGTTTCATTATGATGCGCGTCTTAAAAGCCACAAGTAATCACCTTAGAACGGCAATGCTATCATTGGAATTTCACCCCTGCCATGAATGTTTAATAGGAGCCATTTGAGCCCAAATACACTGTAAAGTTAGGTGTTAATTAATTAAATGACTCAATTACTTAGGACTATGCCTAGCGGATCTTTACTGTTATATAATTGTAAACAAGTTTGGCCTTGACGGTAGAGAGAGACAGGGAATGTAGACCATTTCCGTGGCAGCCATCTTGGAGAGCCGTCTGGAACTAATTTTATGACCTGCTGAGGGGAGGGAGGTCGCTCGACCGATCCCTTGTCAATTACAGTCACAATAGGACACTGAGAGATCTCGGTATTCAAATATGCAATTAAAATATAAGTATTTTAGTGATGCCAATGGAATTAATTGGTATGTGGCAACTCACATGTGTGGTTGAACCATAGAAATCAGATGATATTTGGCGAAGTTATCCTCTGAGGGGGAAAGCTGAACCAAAATAATGTAGGCATCTTCTTTCAAGTGCATTTTGCCAGTTTATGCTAATTTAGGAAAAACGGGTATGTGTTTTTCCCAGAACATGACACAGTTGTATCTATGATAAGTCCGACAAGACCCAGAAAAATCGTTATATGGTGAAACTATAAATATTCTATCCATGTTTATGTTTATTTTATGATTAAGAAGCATGACTCATTTTCCTAGAGCGTTCATAGGGATGGAAAGAAGGAAGATGATTCGCACGACACAACAAATATTTGCTAATAAATGTAGGAAACATTGAAGTAATGCTAATTAAAGTAAATGCCGTAGGAGACGGAATAATGTCTTAGTAATATCATGTTTATGTGACATGTGGTTTTTGTGTTAAGATATTTCCATTAAATAAAATTGTGTCACATGACGAACACTATGAAAACCTTGTAATCTGAACTATTATTGACAGGATATTAGAAGTAGGTTTGAGTGCATTGTAGCGCTATTTTTAAGGAGAAAGCTCACAGAATAACCCTATTTATTTGTGGGAATTAATTGTAATTTGTCCTTTGTTTTGTATTTGTTGTACAGCCATGATTTTAGACCAGTAAATATTTTATTCATAGGAATGTTGTGTATTTCCTGTAGAGTAGTTACCTGGTAGACTCAAATCCTGAGCATGTGATCGTATTGTGGGCAGGAACGTCCCATACCTCGAAAGACCGTGAGCTAGTTGGGATACGAACACATGGTCCACATGGTGACAATCGGGTACATGGGGGAGTTGTCTCTGTACTTGGATTGAGTCACAGGTAATTACTTAAGTCGGTCAAGGTATTAATGGTAGAAGCAAATATAGCATAGAAATTAGGACAGAATAGGAAGACCGCATCCCATTTGTTAATAAGCCACCACATTAAAAATAATTGTTATTCCACCATAAGACATGCTTATATAGAATTGTAACTTTCATAAACCATAGCCATAGATAACCCATTATTGTTAACATGACGCTGATATGTGGGGCCAGTTTAAAATACAGGTAACCTCCACTTAAGCATCATGAGCATGGCATAAATAAGCATGTTGATACCACCCTATAAAAATAACATGACCCCCACATATAAAAATACCATGGCGCCCGTACGTGGTTGGCTTATGGGATTCAGAAAAACCCCATAATAATAGCATGGTTTTCATGGGGAAAACCATAGAAATAATTTTTTTTTCCCTCAAACTTGGTTTGAGCGATTGTGAGTCTTTCTAGATGATGTTCAGACGTCAGACAAATGTTGTCAGACGGGTACGAGGGTCTATACCCATTCCATAGTTAGTTTTGACATTTTATAATATGTTGTTGTTGTTGTCGCGGGATCGGAATCTTTTCTTTCCAATAGAACGCGCCAGTGTCTTCAGCTAGGGCCTACCTGAATCTCAAATTAAGTAGTACAGGATGGCCGGAACGGAAGAGGTACTCAGGTGTATCGCCGAGTTAAGGGAACATTTCGATGTTATAAACGCTAAGAGTAAGGAAGAATCCAAAGCATTTAAAGATGAAATAGCGGGTAGATTGGATGCCAATCAAACCGAAATAAACAATAGGCTAGAGGCCAGTCAAACTGAGGTAAGCCAGATGTTGGCTACAGTAAATACTAGACTAGAGGCTAATCAAGCCGAAATAAATACTAGACTAGAGGCTAGTCAAACTAATGTAAACACGCAGTTAGAATTAAACCTAGTAGAGGTTAATAAGAAAATGGACGACGTTAAAGAGTCTGTTCAGAGACTGGTAACTAAGAATATTGTTAGCGTGATCTCAGAAATGCAAAATGATAACGATAAACGCTTTGAGTCTATTGAATTAAAATTAGAAAGCAATTTGCAAATGTGCAGAGAGTCACAGCGTGAAATTAACGATAATTTAAACAGTATGTCCCGGGAGCTTAAAGACATTCAAAGTCAGAATGAAGCAAACACTAAACGTCAGTTAGAACAATTTAACACGTTTACTCAGACCGTGGATCATAGGTTCGAGGATAATGAACTAAAATGGAATACGCGAATGGCAGGTTATGCCAAGGCTGTAGACGAAGCCTTAAGAAAGCAGGACCGGAATATCCTTGACCAATGCAAGGAAATGCAGGAAATAAAGACGTCTGATCGAGATAATAAGGAAATAATGTCTAATATGAAGATACAAGTTGGAAAAGTGCAGAAAGAGTTGGAACAAACTCAGAACGACTTAGCAGTTATCCATAAAAGACAGGACGAAGACCAAGGAGAAATCACGAAAATAAGGACTGAAATCTCTCATATACAAGGTCACATTCAACGGGAAGTTACAGGCTTACGCGAAGAGTTAGAGCTTCGAGAAGGCTTAAAGACTGAAGCCAGTGATAAGACTCTTGCCGAAGTAAGAGAAAGTCTAGCAGGGGAAATTATCCACCTGAAGGAAAACCTTAAGGATAATAAAGAAAAGGTATTTTCTATGGCAGAAAGAAACCGAGATCGCCTAGAGAAAATAGAACGAGAGGTATTAGCTCGTTTGGAAAGGACTGAAAACAGGCACAGCCAATTAGAAACTAGAATGATAGCGCAGGAAGAATCCATGTTGCGGAATCCTAGGTCTAGCGAAGGAAGTATAGACGAGAATAGGAGGAATAAATGGGCAGAGATAGAAATACAGCCCACTCCAAAGAATGCAGCAATGCCAAGTGACAGCCCGTATGCCACACC
Organism: Meconema thalassinum; assembly: GCA_946902985.2. NCBI lineage: Eukaryota > Metazoa > Arthropoda > Insecta > Orthoptera > Tettigoniidae > Meconema > Meconema thalassinum. The sequence goes on along the minus strand of OX336391.1, from coordinate 42,987,489 downwards.
TGGTATGCCAATGGCTATGTCAACACCGCAGGAAAATGCTGTACAGAACCAAATAGTCACAGTTATAAGGGCTAGTGATGAAAAACCAAAGAAATACTCTGGGAGTAATTCTAATATGACACCCAAGTACTGGCTTAAAGAAGTTTCCGAGTACTTGAATGATGCGAAAGTACCGCCAGAGCGCAGGTTGAGAGCGATTGAAAAACTAACCGATGGGGAGTGTGCTCTATGGTTTAGAAGTTTTAGGTACACGTTCGACACCGTTGAGGAATTTCGCCAAGCATTTTTAAGCAGGTATTGGAACGCGAGCGTACAACAAAACCTCAGACTGGACTTGTATTCCAGGCGTTACAGTACTAGTAACCCGACCAAGTACGGAGAGTTTTTTGTGAACCAATTATGCCGTTTTCGCGAGCTCGATGAAGGGCTTAGAGAGTCAGATTTATGCATAGCAATAGCTAAGCAGCTGCCGTATGAAGTGCAGCGCCTGCTAATCTCAGCAAACGCCAAAACTGCAATCGATATGGAGGAGGTGCTGAGACAACTTGATTTAACCACAGTGCAGCACGCAAGACAAAGTCGACATGTGGAACAAGTTAATATGACGAATACGCCGATCGAGCCAACGAAGGTGCAGACGAAATGCAAGTCTACAAGCACCGAAACAGAAAAATCCGACTGGCAGCGCGAAGGACACGAAAACCAAAATTGGAGGCCAGCGTATCGAGGAGGTTCGAACCGTGGTAACCGAGGAAGGAAAAACTGGAATCAGCGTGGTACCAGAGACCAGCAGCTGGATAACAGAAGAAATTACGGCCGAAATGGGAATAACCAAGGATGGAGATCCCAAGAGCAGAGTCGTGGGTTCGATGAAGAGGCGGAAGAACGCTATCATGCATCTTTAAGATACATGGAAGAGCGCGGAGATGATCCAAGACAATCGCGAGTTCACTGGGATGAAGCGATTCGAAATAGAAGGTCACCCGACATATATCAAAATGATGATGGTGCCAAAAGTCTGGAACTTCAACAGCATGAAGACAGGCAGAAGAACTCCACAAAGAATGGAGCAATTGAAAAAAAAAACACCAATTTTAAATGACCAGAGAGAGATAGGTTCAGGATGGAATACAGTAAATGTTATTAACTGGATTGCCAAACCTGAGGAGCTTATCGAAGACCTCGATGAAAGAACGGTCAATGTGAGAAGGGAACTACCTATTATTATTGTAAACATTGCGGGAACGAAAGTAAGAAGTCTCATTGATACAGGATCAACAGTGAGTTTGATAACCCAGGCATTATATAATGAAATCCAGAGTAAAATCCACGTATTGAAAATACCCATTTCAAGCGTGAAAATATAAGGTGTCATACCAGACAAAGTTATGATATGCAGATACCAAGTATTTTTAGATTTGCAGATAGGGAACTCTACATTCTCACAGAGCTTCCTACTTGTAAATAAGCTGCCATATAACCTTATTGTTGGGATGGATTTCATAAGAGAGTATAAAGTTATTATAGATCTCTCGCAAGACATTGTAATGTTTCGCGCAAGTGAGGGAAAGGAAGACTTAGAGCTCTCATTAAGGCATAATGAAGCGAGACAAGAATAATACGTATGACATACATACGGAGATATGACTGGGGAGGCAGTGTCGACAATAGAAGATATTGAGGAAAAGTTGGCAACACTGGCCGCAGACATTGAAAAGGATCTCGAACCAAAATTTGAAGAATGCCTGGAAGAGAAGATTGAAGAAGCTAAACTTGGTCCAGAATATAAGAAAATGCTAAGGGAACTGCTATTCGAGTATAAAGGAGTCTTCGATTCGAGACCTGGCCGGATCAAGAATTTCCAGTATGCGTTTCAAGTCAGCGATTGGACGCCATTCAAACAGAAGCCGTATCCTGTAGCTGAGAAACATTATTTAAAGGTCAAAGAAGCGATACAAGAAATGCTAGAAGCAGGCGTCATTGTAAAGACAGCCACACCTTATGTCAGCCCACTGGTAGTTGTACCGAAACAGGATGGAAGTGTGAGGATATGCCTGGACCTACGAAATTTGAATTCCAAGGTCATACCGGAATTTGATACAGTTCCACCCATTAAGGAGGTACTCAGAAGGTTCAAAGGAAAGACTGTATTCTCAAATCTTGATCTAACGGCAAGTTTTCACCATCTTGCTCTGGAAGAGAAAACAAGTCTGTTAACCGGATTTTTATTTGACCAGCACACGTACTCATACGTCCGTCTTCCATTTGGATTAAAAACAGCAGGTTCAGCGTTGATACGAGCGCTAGATAGGAACCTATCCGAAGAAGTAAAAGCTACAACCATATGCTACGTAGATGATATACTACTGACCTCTGAAACAGTTGAAGAACATGTCAGAGATCTACGCAAGTTGTTATATGACCTAAGTCAGGCTAACTTCAAGGTCAATATAAAGAAGTCTAACTTTGCTCAGAGAGAAGTTAAATTTCTAGGTCATGTAATCGATGCACAAGGAGTCAGGCCTAATCCGGGAAAACTGGAAGTCATAAAACGTTTCCCGAGACCAACGAAGGTAAAAAACGTCAGGCAATATCTAGGCGTTATTGGATTCTTTTCGAACCATTGTCCGAAGTACACCGAGACTGTAGCACCACTCCAAGACTTACTTAAAAAGGGAGGAAGATGGCGATGGACGGAGCAATGCGAGGAAGCCTTCGTAAAATCTAAACAGATGCTGTTAGATTATGTGAAATTGGGATATCCTGACTACACTCAGAAATTTATCATCCAGACTGACGCATCCTTCGTAGGCATTGGAGCTATGTTGTATCAGGAAAATAAGGACAGGCCAGAGGAGAGAACTTATATCGCATTCATCAGTAGAAGGTTGAGGCCTAATGAAAAGAATTATACGGTCACGGAGATCGAATTACTTGCGATACTGTATGCATTACAGTATTGGCACAAGCTGATTTATGGTTTTAGAATTATTTTGAGAACAGACCATAAAGCCCTAACATTCCTGCTGAAAACTGACTTGTCGAGTCAAAGACTGACAAGGTGGTCCCTGTACATACAACAATTTCAAGTGGAAATAGAATATTGCCCGGGGAAGGACAATATCATACCTGATTTGCTAAGCAGATACCCTACAGCAGAGGAAGAAGAAACTCTAGCTATTGAGATAGAAGATAGAGATCAGAAGACCTTAGATGATCTGAGGAACATCACCGTTTTTCAACGTGAAGATCCCTGGATACGGTTGATGATAAATTACTTCGAGGGAAAGCTGGATAGAGGAACCCCGATGTATATGGAAGCTGAAGCACTTTCAACGGAATATCTATGGTTTAACCAGATGCTACATAAATGGAGCGACTCTGACCACACAAAACCTAGGATTGTTGTACCACCAGCATTGCAGAGAAGGCTAGTTTGGCTAGCACACCGAGCTTTTGGACACTCAGGTGTAGATAAGACTGTTGCCCTGCTTAAAGAGGCGTTTATTTGGCCTAAACTTAGAGAAACAGTCAGAAATACTATCAGGACATGTGATATGTGCCAACGAGTAAAGCCTAACTCGTACTTAATGAGGCAGAAACCTATACCACTCTTACCAGAGAAGCCATGTCAGCTCCTGGCGCTGGACAACTTTGGGCCCCTGCCTAGAGCTAGAAGAGGAAATAAACACATCCTAGTTGCACTAGACGTGTTTTCCAAAATGGTAGTCCTGTGTCCAATTCAGAAAACCAGTACAAAACAAGTACTTAAGAGGCTGAAGGAAAGAATCATTCCTATATTAGGACAGCCAGAAAACATCTTATCGGATCATGAAAGCTGTTTTACCAGCGTAGAATTTCGCAGGGAGTTGGAAAATCTGGGCATAAGACAGATTTTGTCCACGGTTAGGCACCCGGAGTCGAACTCCGCTGAGAGAGTTATGAGGGAGGTGCAAAAATACATGAAGATATACTGCTCTACTGAGAATTGGAAATGGATTGACGTACTTGAGATTATTGAATATTGTATCAACAATACCGTGCACGAAGCTACAGGAGAGGTGCCAGTGAGCCTACATCTCGACAGAAGACCCGAGAGGCCATGGAATAATGTCATCCAGACACCCGTCGATGCACAACTTGGACGTGAGTTGAGAATCCAGAGGACGTTCGAGTATCTCAAGAAACAAGCAGATAAACGACAGCGGAGAAACAGGAGGAAACGCTATCATAGACCGCTACTCGTGGGAGAATACGTCTTATTGAAAAAACCCGCCAGTTCAGATCCAGAGAGCAGGAAATATAAGAAATTTCAGCATGCTTATCTCGGACCCTACCTGATTATAAGGGATCTGCAGAATAACGCATATCGGATTAAAGATGAGGCAACAGGTAGAGAAGTTGTGGTAAATGCAGCTAATCTGAAGTTATATAGTCCACCAGAAGACTATGATGCGAGAGAAGAGCAAGCTACACACATCCAAGTGAACGGGGAATCATTACGTATGCACGGAAAGGTTCTGGAGAAAAGCTTGCAGGCTCGAGACGGGTCGAAGAAAAGCAAACAGCTCGCCAGCCCAGCGGACACGAGGGGAGAGTGCAGCTGTCGGCTGCAGGAGTTTTACGACCAGTTGAAGGGAGCTGCTGTGGAGTTAGAGGAGATGAATGAACAATTGAGACAGGAAAACGAAAGTCTACGAGACAGCAGACAAGAGTGGAGTGGGAAAACGTGAAAGCCCATTGCCGAGAGCAATGACCGCTTAAAGTGAACACTGCAAGGAGTTGATACCAGCTGATAGGCCCGAAAAATTCACTTATGAAATGAATTTTTCGAACTTAGCAGGAGAAAGATGTGCCCAACTGGTCACGGCAGTCTGGCATCGAACTCAGGGCCTCATCAGAGAAGACCAGGCAAATGGTTATGCCTAAGGTCGAACCAGTGGTCTCTAAGGGGGAGCCATTATATGGAACCCACAGAGCAATGAGAGGTCTACTGACACATAATAGTCTAGCGTGATTTCACGATTATTTAGGTGCAAATCATAGCAATTTAAAGGAAAAATTATAAGCAAAATGCAAGGGAATGTACGTTTTCAGTGCATACGAAGTCGAAAGAAGGCTAGTTTGAAGTCTGACAAATTACTTTAGCAAATGGGCGGGCTAGGCCTGGCGCCTACGGAACTATTTCCGTCTAGGGCGGTCAGACAGCTCAAAATTAATGACCCGGGAATTCACCACTCGACAACTAGCAAAGCTTTGGCGGAACCAAGCCCACAAGAAATTAATTAATTACAGATAAATGGAGCATTGTAATGCAATGGAACATACACACAGATGAATGTATTCACGGAGGAGTAATTTAGGAGTGGTTTTTCACCTAAAATTACGCCTATTTCTCAAAATGACCGCATTACAACCTAACTCACGCTCGAGAGCACGAATACTTTAACCAACCAGCGGGAAATCCCCACCATGGCGTCCCACGCGCTGAACTAAGGCAATTAATTGTAATTAATTGGCCGAAGCGATCGCCGGCACGCGAGTGCTTTTAAAACCTCCACGCCTAATTAAACAAGATGCAGATGTTATTTCGGCTGAAGACGGAGTATTTCAAGAAGGGAGTCGCTCTCACGTGTCCCGTGAACTATTTTGTGCAAGAAACCAATATAAGGGAGAGCAGCCTACGCCAAGGGTCAGTTGCAGTCAGTTGGAAAGCAGTTGCAGGAGTTGGAAGTCAGTCGAAGTCAGTGATGTACGTCAGACGGTCGCTCGAGTTGGAAGTTAGTCCTTTGTCTACAAGCGCTCTGCAGTAAGCACGCCAATTATTAAAATATCAGCGTACCGCCGTTGAAGACAATGGAGGCAAATTGTAAGCTTCATCAGTAATAATGAAGTGCATAAAAAGTAACAAAGTGCAGATATTTCTTTATTATCTGACACAGATATAAATTCGCTACAGCGAATAGGAACTGATAATGTTTGGAACAGTTCGTATACCGGAAGGTATTGTCAATTATATGACATCAGCATCAGGAGCACTCCAGTGATGGGAGAGTGGAAGTTATTGCCACCTATCCAGGACAGTGAGGTGAACGGGAGTGCAGGGAACTAGGATCGAACATCTATAAAAACGCTACTAGATTTCACGGAGACCAGCGGTTATCATAAGTCATCGCATCTCTGAGGTCAAGCGTAGGTGAAATCCAGATTAAGGATCAACATGTGAAATGATAGATGAAGTGTATAAATTGTGAAATAATAATTTAAAGTGTTAATGTGTTTAATGATTAATATTCAGTGTTTATCAGTGGTAAAGGCCACTTGTGATAATATGTGTATCATGTGTAAAAAGTGTGAATCTCAGTGTTGTGTATTGGATATCATGATGGATTAAGTCAATCATCATGGTAGAGCTCAGGCGGAGATACTGGTACTTTCCAGCCAGAAGGAAACGTGAGTACACATGCAAATAATAGCATTATAATGGCATAGTTCACCATGTAACGATTAATCACTTTGAAATTAAAGATGTAATTGTCACTTACTGAACGAGTTTTCACCACTCGTCTTGAATAAAGTATGACTTGGAAGGTGATTTGCTTAGGACCATGTAGGTCAAAAATAGTGATGGATCTAAACGTTATAATAATAATAATAATAATAATAACTGGGGTCGGCAACCATAAAGTAAGGGCAAAGTTGGCCTAAGTAATGTTCAAATAGTGTCATGTCTAATTTAAGATACTGTCATTTGGTAAACAGTAAAGAATGTAGTGTGGAATATCGCGAATACGGGAGCTTTTCTCAGTGTCAGTGAAATTTTGAATGAATATTTGAAATTAAAGTAAGCCAGTATATTTATACATTTGTGTTAGGAGCTATGTAAAGCTTTGGCTTAAATAGTATAACAGGAAGAACGCAGGTACCTTGATAATGGAGTCATATATGTGAAATGTTGTTTAGCCGCATATAGCGTGCAGATTAACGTAGAATCCAGTGATTTACGTAAGATAAGCACGGGAAAGACTAGTATAGCTTGCGTGTGAGGTGAAAATTGGCTTAATCTTCGAGAAGTATCGCCTTTGTGCATACTGTATTTGTTACGCAGCGATTTGGATAGATTCTGTCTATTGCCAACGCTCGCATTGAATTATAGCCACTATGGACGCCCAGCGAGGCGCGGTGTGCATTTATACTTATGGTCTGCCCGAGAGGTAGAATCATATTCGTCGACGAGGAACGTGGTTCCCAAAAATATATGTTAATGACAGCTGCTGATGATAACCATGGGGTTTCATTATGATGCGCGTCTTAAAAGCCACAAGTAATCACCTTAGAACGGCAATGCTATCATTGGAATTTCACCCCTGCCATGAATGTTTAATAGGAGCCATTTGAGCCCAAATACACTGTAAAGTTAGGTGTTAATTAATTAAATGACTCAATTACTTAGGACTATGCCTAGCGGATCTTTACTGTTATATAATTGTAAACAAGTTTGGCCTTGACGGTAGAGAGAGACAGGGAATGTAGACCATTTCCGTGGCAGCCATCTTGGAGAGCCGTCTGGAACTAATTTTATGACCTGCTGAGGGGAGGGAGGTCGCTCGACCGATCCCTTGTCAATTACAGTCACAATAGGACACTGAGAGATCTCGGTATTCAAATATGCAATTAAAATATAAGTATTTTAGTGATGCCAATGGAATTAATTGGTATGTGGCAACTCACATGTGTGGTTGAACCATAGAAATCAGATGATATTTGGCGAAGTTATCCTCTGAGGGGGAAAGCTGAACCAAAATAATGTAGGCATCTTCTTTCAAGTGCATTTTGCCAGTTTATGCTAATTTAGGAAAAACGGGTATGTGTTTTTCCCAGAACATGACACAGTTGTATCTATGATAAGTCCGACAAGACCCAGAAAAATCGTTATATGGTGAAACTATAAATATTCTATCCATGTTTATGTTTATTTTATGATTAAGAAGCATGACTCATTTTCCTAGAGCGTTCATAGGGATGGAAAGAAGGAAGATGATTCGCACGACACAACAAATATTTGCTAATAAATGTAGGAAACATTGAAGTAATGCTAATTAAAGTAAATGCCGTAGGAGACGGAATAATGTCTTAGTAATATCATGTTTATGTGACATGTGGTTTTTGTGTTAAGATATTTCCATTAAATAAAATTGTGTCACATGACGAACACTATGAAAACCTTGTAATCTGAACTATTATTGACAGGATATTAGAAGTAGGTTTGAGTGCATTGTAGCGCTATTTTTAAGGAGAAAGCTCACAGAATAACCCTATTTATTTGTGGGAATTAATTGTAATTTGTCCTTTGTTTTGTATTTGTTGTACAGCCATGATTTTAGACCAGTAAATATTTTATTCATAGGAATGTTGTGTATTTCCTGTAGAGTAGTTACCTGGTAGACTCAAATCCTGAGCATGTGATCGTATTGTGGGCAGGAACGTCCCATACCTCGAAAGACCGTGAGCTAGTTGGGATACGAACACATGGTCCACATGGTGACAATCGGGTACAGTATATATTATAGAGGTGTGGAAATCATTAGACTCGATGAAAGTTTTCCAGCATTTACTTTGTACTGTGTACGTTTTGTGACTTAATACAGTAGAAATGCCAAGGCGCTGAATTTATTTAAAATGTTGAATTAATAGTCTTAATAACATTCTTTTAAAGAATCTGACAGTATTTTACAGTTTCCTTGTTAATGCAGAATACCAAACGTTTTGTTTTGATTACTTTATTCTAGTTTGTGTGAATTTAAACCAGAGAGATTGGAAGTCGTACTGACTAGTGGGCCCGTGCATGCTTTCGTAACGTGAATGTAGGTTTATGGGGTAGTAGGGAAGAATGTGGGAGAACGAAGTTTTAAATATTGAAGAAATGTATTTATTGTTGTTAAACGGCATACGTACATGAGAAGATCACAAAGAATTATGTAGAACAGTGTTTTGTACTTGTCACCGCACCTCTTTGTGGACAATATTCGATGTCACAACGAATTCATCGGTTATTGTTTGCTCGGGAGTTTCTTCTACAGTAATTTTTACATTTGAAAAGAATTGAACCCTAGAGAAAGTCATGGCGAGACCACACCGGAGCCATCTGCTGAGAGACTCCTCAGCTAGCAGTACGCTGCGCTGCCCTGCGCTCTAGCGGCAGGCTCGCCAGGTTACGGTGCTCCCATTGTAAATGTAAATTTTTTAAGGTATTTATTTAAATGTGAGGCAATTAAAGAGGAAGTGAGTGCATTTCGGGCGCACATGGGGTTATGCGGAACCTGTAGGTACCCCATATGTGTATGTTGGTGTTAACAAGACCTTATTTTCGGTACAAAACCGGAATGGGACCTTAACAGAATAATATAGGGAGGATTGTCCACTCTTGAACTATTCAAATATTCCTAGACAATTGATTGAAATCACCTAATTTAGAGGATACATTCCAAAATCAATGAAAAAAGAAAAAACGAACCCAGCTCACGTGCCCCTAAGAATCTGCTATTTCGAAAATTTGGAGGTACAATTCCTTATGGGAAACGTTGTAAGTCCACAGAGGAGAAAACATTACTAAGTAGGACTATTAAAATGAAATAAAATAATTCTTAATAAAAAATTGTGGCTGATTTAAATTACTTATTTGATTCTAATAATGTGCACACCTCGGTATTGATATAGGCTACAGTAAAACCTCGTTACCCCGGACCAGTTATGAAAAAAAAAAGTAATTGGTTGCAAATCGACAATGACGGAGGTTATGAACCGATTACAGAAGCAGACATTACTGCATCATGCAGTGTTAATGAAAATGAAAATGAAGAGGATTCAGATTCAGACAGTGTTGATTAACCAGCTATGGTTATGACCCACGCAGAAGCAGTAGCAAACATAAACAAGAAGTTCCGTGACGAACTAAAGAGCCTACTTTTCTTAAAATTTAAGATTCATGCCAATGATTAATCTATATGGATCTATCTAGAATAATAACGAAATTGAGTCGCTAATATCGAAATTTCTAATTAGTTTGAAATACTGTATACCTGACATAATGTAGCCTAATAGAGCTTTACAGTTGGCAGCCCTGGTGACTGAATATATTCTTAGTTCCATCTCTTAAGGTACAGAATACAAAATTTGGTTGATGCCCAATGGATAGCATGGACGTTACATGCAGTTAAACATTGGATCTAACAGCGGGCGTAAAATCATGTTGGCATCAATGTCATGCATGTATTGGTCAGAAATAATCTGAAATAATATGATCTATTGTTGCGCCAATTTTGAATGAAATCCATTAGTTAGTATAGAAGTTACATGCATTTTAAAATTGGACCTATCAGCAGGCTTAGAATCAATTTGGCAACACTGACGTATATTAGTTACTCCAAATTAATATAGAATGCTAGGTACTATACGTGTGCAAAGTTTAGAGCTATTGGCTTGCATACTTCCTGATATATTGATATTAGGGTAACACAAATAGAGACATCATTTATTAACAGTTGGCAGCCCTGGTTGCTCTTAAGAATACGCATAGTCATATCTGTTATGGTACACATAGCACATACGAAATTTGGTTGATTCCATTGAAAAAGGAGGCAAGGTTTCTCCGAAACGTATGGTTTTAATCTAAATACACACGGCATTAGAAAAAAAAAAAAGAAAAAAAAAGAATTATTTAGGTAGTATCGAAGTTACATGTATTTAAAGTTGGACCTCTCAGCAGGCTAATAATCATATTGGTAGCACTGACGTATATATGTTACTCCAAATTAATATAGAATGTCAGGTACTATACGTGTGCATAGTTTAAAGCTGTCGGCTTGCATACTTTCTGATATATTGGTATTTGTATAAAATAAATTGAGAGTATTTATTAACAGTTGGCAGCCCTGGTGGCTCTTAAGAATACGCTCTGTCATATATGTTTATGTACACATAGCACATACGAAATTTGGTTGAATTCCAATTGATAGTGTAGAAGTTATATGCTTTTAAAATTGTACCTATCAGCAGACTTATAATCATTTTGGCAACACTGCCATGTATGGCCTCCTGGAAATTAAACTGAAATATTATTATCTATACATGTGCCAATTTTGAAATAGCTCCCATTCATACCTTCCAAGATATCCAACATGGAGCTCAAATTTCAATTGCGAATTTTCAGCAGTTGGTAGCACTGACATCATTTTGAAATACGGCAATGAGATATTCAGGTATAGATCTTTACTCCTACCAAATTTAGTTTCGATTGCTGCAGCCGTTTAGGAGTTGATAGACACACACACACACACACACACACAGCCAGACAGACAGGACAGACAGACTGACAGAAATTTTCCCGGATCTATCTCATAAGTCTACTTTTCCCTAATTTTTGCCAAATGAGAAAAGTAGGCTAAAAATTAATGGTTTATTTCGAGAGTCAAGCCGAAACATTGCCAAATGAACTTCTGATGTTACAGCGGATGCGAGATTGCACTGCTCGCACTGCCTTTTTTAACCGACGAGTTAGTAGCTATATTGTGTACAGTGCAAATACATTGGCTATTACAGTACACACAGTGCACATGTATGTGTTTTATTTGAAAGTGTGCCGATTACAATTTCTAAACTCCATTAAAAATATGTCGGTGATACACATTTTTTTTTTCAAGTTTTTCCGACATTCTCTGGATAACCCGGATTTTCGTTAACTCGGATCGGCTCTACTAACCCCAAGATTGCAGGTTCGCTGTAAGTGATTTTTGAAAGGCGGCAAAAATACGACACGCATGTCATACGATGTTGGCATGTCAAAGAACCCATTTGAATTCAGTAGACCGTGTTCATAATGGCAAAATTAATCTCGGGAGTTTCAGCCAACACAAAGTTCCTCATTTCTCTACTAGAAAGCGCTATAGTGTTCAAGGAGCTTAGATATCTAACCTCCTTGACTTTCATAGTGATTCAAGGAACAACGAAAATCGACATGCGAGCTACCCTCTGGGTGTCAAATTACAAAGCTTGCACCTGGCACCCGAGGCCATACGATATTATTATTATTATTATTATTATTATTATTATTATTATTAATCTTGATTGGTCACATTGGACCACTTGAGTCGTTCCACAATCACTTCTTCTTTGAAGGTAGTACTGCTTGGTTCTTGCGCTCTTTCCAGTATTTTTTCATTCTTCCAGATCGCGCGATTTTCTCAACTCATCTGAAATCTCCATAGGCTTTCTATGAATCATTTCTACCGTACATACAGTATTATTTTATTATATTCCTGATTATGATTACATACCACATTATTAACAATACATTGTCCGTTTATCACCCTACCCATTATTTACTTTGTGAAAGATAACGTAGTACATGTTACAATTAGTTAGTTAGATAGTTATTGTTGTTTTAAGGGGATGAACTACGAGGTCATCTGCCCCTACATGCTACAATGGAGCTCTCTTTCATTAGTCTTCACCGGTCATTGGCAATTATTTATTTTATCTGAACAAGGACGCTGAAACCAAACCTTTGTTGTTAATGACCGGAGACTCAAACGTTAGGCAGTAGCACGCGCCGAAAATAACCATTGTTCGCTACTAACCAATAATATGCCTGCTGGGTAGATTATTGGCTGAGGAATAACCTAACCACCAAGGGAAGATGATAAAGAAAAGGAAGTGGGTTTCGGACTGGAGAAAAAGGATGGAGAAATAGGAGGAGAGTCCCACAAAAGTTATAAGTTTAACTTTAAATGTACTCAAAGGCGGTTGCCATTGCAAATCCTCTCTCCGATACCTAAAGTGGGTAGGGACCTGGGCAAAGCTAACGGGAGACGCAGCTAGAACTTGGGCGGTTTGCAAGAGAGTGGCTTTAGAGTACTCCCTCTCAAGCATACATATGCCTACTATGGGGAAGGGTGATGGTCTGGCAAGACAAAGAGTAACAGATTTATTGTATATCTGTTCAAAGGAATTTGTTTTTGAACAAGTAATTCGAAGAATGCCAATAATTTGAGTCGGTTTCAATATTTTTTGTTTTCGAAATTGTAGAATTCCTAAAGAGCGACCAAATGCTTCCAAGAAGGATAGGGATAAAACAATTATACCTTTGGGAGTAATTTTGGTAATTAAACCAATAGTTGCATTTGGAAATTGCTAAACTTTTACCCAGCAAGGAGCCGACTAAAAGTTTAGACAAGGAGAAACACTTATATTTTGAAAAACCAACCATAAGTTTTGGAGAGAATCTCCACAAGCAGGAAGCTGGCGTAGCGAGCTATGCTTGCCTTACTGGCCAGTTAGAATTAGCTATTAAAGCTAAGAGAGACTTTACCAAGTTACCAACTAAGAGTTCTTGCTCAAATGCAACAAGTGGTGAAAACCCTAGTAAGAGATGTATTTGCATTAAGTGGGAAGAGTCAAGGAAGACAGGATCTTGCCTAACCGTTATGTTAGAGAAATGATGAGTCAAAAAAGAAACTTTGAATTTATTTAACAATGCAAAAGAGTGTAAGGAATTTAAAAAATATATAATTTCAATTTTGTTAACAATTTGGGGTCGCAGACCTCAGAAAACGTTTAAAGCTTGCGCCAGGCAATTAACAATTCTTTTGGTTTCAAACCTTTATATGTTTTAAAATCTTCGCAAGATTTTGAAATGGCGAAGATAAAATAAAAAATTTAAAGACAATTAAAGTGATTAAAGTTAGACAATAAAACAAGTACAAGTTGTGTATTTTTAAGGAATTCTAGGTAAATATCTTAGAAAGAGTAACAACCTCGGAAATAACAACAACAAAAACAGGAAGAATAAAATAGAAGTTCCTATAACTTCTTATATTAAAGCTGAATTACTTTTTTAGTAGTTATACAAATAGGGCAGGTCACTTACTGTGAAACCTGAAGAGAAAGTCGAAAGGAAGTTTCTAGATCTCCTATGTTTAAGTAGGAATCACGAGACAAATGGGGCAAGTTTCCCTTTCGTGAACCCTAGAAATAACTCACTTATGAGTTGAAAGAATTGTATTCCCTAATTAGAAGGGAGAAACAAGATAATTTAAAACGTGTACCAGACACGTAGTTATGCAGACATTAATTCGTTGAATATGGAGCAAAAACAAAGGGAGGGCACTAGTTGAGAGTGACACCTCATTGAAAAAGACCTAAAGTAACAATTTTATTATTATGATTTGTTAGTAAGAGGTTTGGGAAAGATCAAATGGGATTGAGGATGAATGTTCATGGCCGTATTTATAATAATAATCGGACGAGCGCGACGCGGAAGAAATATTGAATAAACACTATTTTTCACTATAGTCTGTTGGAATAGATGAAAAGTTCACTGTAGTAGCACAAACGTTTATGGCAAAAAAAGTTATTGCAATTATGGAAAATAACTAGTTGCACTAGATAGGCGAGAGTCTATTGCTTGAGAAGGTTGTAGATTATCGTTAAATACGCCAGAGAAAATTCCAACGGAGGAAGAAAATTTAGCTATTGAGCAGTAATTCATAAGGAAAATTCCTTAGTTTGAAATTGTATTCCCACATGTGAGTGGAAAATACATGACGGTACAACTGGTAGATAGAGTGCAGATTCTGGAATGTTCCAGAGCAATCCTTACTGAAGAATAGGGCAAAAGTTATTCCAGCGGTGGAACGAACTAAGTATTTTATAGACAGTGGGTAATTCAATAGTATCCCACGTTGTGAGAAGATTTCTCATAAGAAATGCTGCTTTCTATTAAGATTGGCTTAGACAGACAAAAGCTCAACATGGAAAATCCCGCGAAGGATGATTATTGCCCCAAACATAGTAATCTCACACTGCCTATAAAATGATCGTTAAAAGCATGTAGTTATTAAAAGACGATGAGAATGAGGTTAAAACCTGAAGTCGGTACTTATCTTTGCTTCATGGCGAAGGTGAAGTTCCCTTTGACGGTTGAGATTAAAGTTCCAACATGGCGTGGAATTAAAAGAATGCCTCTTTAGTTGAGGAGGCTAGCTCTAGTTGAGCTTCAACTAACTAAGTCGACTGCCGACGTACAAGTGAGACACGCTCAGCGAAGCACAGAGGGAACAGGGAAGGGAAAAAAGTGGGGTTAGGAGAAAAAAGGAAAACATATAAGCATAACCAACATTGAAAAGTTAATTTCTCTTGATGAAAAGGTCTTCAAAGAGTTGATAGCAGGCAACACTAGCGCAGCATGGTGGGTGAAAAAGTAGACGAAGTTCGCTTGATCACGGAGATGATAGCTAGCGATGGCGACGAGATCTGGTGGCCAGATTGATAAGGAAGTCCTCTTGTACAGGGAAGAATTGAGGAACTTCAGAGATTCGCTGCTAGATGACGCTAGGTGGGTCATGGAAGATATATATCTAGAACAGACTCACAAGTAACATAAGAGACATGACCAACAAGGAGAAATTAGAAGATCACTGTTGGTGTTTGAGAAAAATGAAGGAATGAACTATCAAAGAGAAGTAAAAGTATACTCTATCCTACCGTGTATTCCAAAGAATACACCACCTGCTCTAACACTCCACGCGGAGTCCTGGCTGCAGGCTCGCTTGTCAGGTATCCAGTGTTGCACAGTTGCACGTAATTCTGTCCAGTCTTACTGCTTGCTCTCAGTGGTTACGGTGGAGAGTTAACAACGATGTTCTTTGAGCTGGGGAAAGCCCTGGCTCTACGCAGACATGGATAAACATGGCCGCCCAGCGAGATAACTATATTCACAGTCAGCCCTACAGCCAGTAGACGTCATCAGGGATTTCAGGACTTCCGAGAATCGTTCCTTTGTGGCGTGAGTTGGGATTGGCAGCCACCCCAAGAACGATAAACTCGGCACTATTCATGCGGGCCATTAAGAGATTCCTGAAATATTAAAGGGAGCGAGCATTTCTTTCAACTTGAGAAATACTTCTTATTGTTTCCATTTATCTTCACACAACGGCCTCGGTGGCATAGTTGGTAGCATGCTGAGCTTCTGTGCCCAAGATCGCGGGTTCAAATCCGGCCGAAGTCGTCGGATTTTTTAAGAACGTAAAAAAAAATCCCTCAGTATGCCTTCCTTCGGAGGGAAAGTAAAGCCGGCGGCCCCATGTCATAGATTTATGGCATGTTAAAGAGCCGTCCACTAATTACACCAGTGTTAAGCTAAATTATATATTGGTTAAACATTTGACTAGCGTTCTTAGGTTCCTACGTTCGTCGTCAGGAGCCGACTGCGGTGGCATCTGGTATCTAAGTTCTGAACTAGTTGGTCGTTGACGGTGGCGTTTGGCGGCAAAAGTAGGAACTATTTGGAAAAATTGAATGTCTGCAGTCCATACTTGAATTAAAACAGATACACACACTAATTAACACCGATTATCAGACACTCAAAGTACACGGGGATACATGACCGCGTTGTCGCAGCCCCTAAACTAAGGAACCAATCAACCTATCTTCACACACGTAGCCCTTGAAGCTCGTTAATTTCTATGAATTTCGCTTTAATTTCACACTTGTCACAAAATAACTAGATTTTGTTTAAATTGCACCTATCACCTAAATTCTGAGTAATTCGAGAAAGTAATATCACTATTTCCTTAACCAGAATCATACGATTCGTTAAGATGAATTGAAAATCACTTCTTCTTCTTCCTCTTTGTCGAATTTATCGTTAATGTGAAAAAAAAAAAAAACATGCCTCTAGAGATCATATTGTCTGAGCCACCAGGCACTCGTGCTTGGCTTCTGAGGTAAGGCTAATGGATATCACACAACATGATCAAAACTTCTAGAGCGTTAGAATTCTCAGTGATTTTTTTAAACCGGGAAAATTCAGGGAATTATTAGGGTATTTTAATGACACTCAGGGAATTTTAGTTTTTACCTTGAATAATTGGAAATTACTCATTCAAGTATAGTCTGGTGATGTTTGTTCTTACTGACATTAAATCAGTAAGCACTCATTTCTTGCAAGATTGAGCACACTGTGTATTTGTATATAAATGTGCAACTGTATTTTTGTTGAGAGCATCTCTATTGTCTATTGACGATCTACATTCAATACTCACAAGTACAATAGATTTCTGGATGAATAATTTTTCTTTTCCAACTTTTTCCCCTTTATTGTTCGATCAATTTTAGAAATGATCTTTAAGTACAAACTCTGTTTTATATATTTATTATGGCCACTACTGTTACTCAGGGAATTTTCTCATTTATCCTAAAAAAAAAAAAAAACTAAAAAAAAAAAAAAAACTAAAAAAAACTTGGAATTGTCAGGGAAATCTGTTAGTTGGTTTTGGTGGACACGCTTTTTAAAGAGAGTGCTTTGCCTGTCCAAATATCCTCCATCCCGCCTTGTTCACGAGTTGTCTAGAGAATTGATTTTTGTGGAGGAGATGCGTTTGAAGCTTCTGCTTCCAGCCATTCAAGCATATAACGAACTTCTACTAGAGCTTCTTCAGAAGAAGATTAGCATATGGAAGGATTTCCACCTTTGCGATGCGATGACTAACCGTGCATGGACGCATGGTGGTTATCAGTTGAGGCACGTTATGATTCGAATATCGGTGCATTCGCGAACCACGTCCTGAGTATAGGTGCATAAGATGTGACAGCCCATGTGAACGATATCACGTACTACCATGTAAACCAGGGTTTCCCAAACTTTTTCTGACCATCGTCCACTTTCAAGATTTATGTATTTTTTCGCCCACCTCAATTCAAAAAAAAAAAAAAAACGAACAAATCTTAAAATTACTAACACATACATTCAAATACCTACATATAAGTTGAGAAATGAGGATTTTTACGGACATTTTTCTTAATAGGTACATCATGTTTATTTAAGTATAATTATGTAGGCCTACATTAACAATTTACAAATAATAGGTCTAAAAAAGGAATAACAATTAATGAAATGAATTATAGAAAAAAAAATTAAATTAAAACGACATGAATTTTTATATCTAATTAATTAAACAACATGAATACCTATGTCTAATTAATGTGAGGGATGGATTTGATGAGTTTCAATCAATTTGTTGATGTGCGGAGCCATGTTTGTTAGAAAAATTCTAAGATCTCCTCGCTTTTCAATTTCTAACCTATTTCTAGATTTCGTGGCAAGATTATTTGACATAATTAAATTACTTGTTTGCAAATTTATTTTATTCCTTGTTTTTATAGGCAAAAACTTCTCGGTCATATTGTATATATAAATAAAAAATGAATTATTTGCCCACCATTTTTTTTTTCAAATCGCCCATCGAATTCATATTCTGTCAATTTCGCCCACTGGCGAGCTAAAATCGCCCACTACTGGGAATCTCTGATATAAACTGAGAGTAGAATCCCTCACAAACGTTTGTACTAATGATGTATCGTAAGAACCACGTCCATGCACATTGTGCGCAATGAAGTATTTATTTAATACTTATTGAAATAGAAAATAATACTGTCCAAAAAAAAAAAACCCCTGGCACTATCCAGCCCATGACGGGCTAAGGCCGACCAAGCGACCGCTGCCCAGCCATTTGGCCTGCAGATATTGGGGTGACACGTGATCAGCGCGTCGGATCCCCTCGGCCGTTAATCTTGGTATTCGTGATCGGGGCGCTGTCTCACTGTCAGACAGCTACTCAATTGTCCTCACGAGGCTGAGTACACCCCGTTCCAACCCTCACGTCAGTTTTATAATCCCTGACGGAGCCGGGGATCGAACCCGGGGCCTCCGGGTGAGAGGCAGGCGCGCTACCCCAACACCACGGGGCCGGTCAAATAATACTGTAAGACATTAAATTGTAATTCTTGAGTACAGTGAACCGGTTTCGGCTACATTAAAACCTTCTTCAGCAAACAGTAGTTGATACTAATAAAGTTGCAAGATTGACACAACATTTTATAAAATTGCTGTTTTCAAAACTACAGTATTTCCAAAATACTCACTATCTAAAATGATTAAAATACTCTAAAAGACTAAAAATCAGTCCTGTTACAATATTTAGATTAACGATGAAAGATAAATCTCTTGAAAATACTGCTCAAAGTGGAAATGTCAATGATGTGGAACTGATGTAAAGGCTCATACATATTGACACAAGACACAAAATATACATCATTTTACGTGTAGTGCATGTTTGTTGACAATGCTGAGAAGAGGAGGGTTTGATTCCCACCTCAGCCCTCCTGGAAGTGCTTTTCCCACTTCTAGTTCTGGGACGGTTCCTCACTTATAGCCACGGACGCCTCCTTCCCAACCCCAGAAGCGTAGCCAGGATCGACCAATGGGGGGGTTATAGTTACTCGAAGCCAACAATTACAAGTACCTCGTCCCGCGGCATAGCCGCGCACGTCAAACGTGCACCATGGTCGCGAGGGCAGCTGCGGTAAGTACGGATATCATAGGTTCGAATCCCGGTGCTGACAGTGGTTATCCTGAGAGTGGTTTTTCCCCGGGTTTTGCCACACTCCCTACAGGAAATTGCCGGGATAGTGCCTTGCTCAAGTCCCGGAGCGTCTACTCCATCCCTGTCCCAGATACATTTACACTCACAACTACAATCATCACAGCAATACAGGTTGCCTGACAGCTTCAACACACTCCCAACTACACGGAGCTGATGACCAAGATGTCTCAAGCCCCTCAAATGAATTAACAACAACTCTACAAGTATTTCCATTTCTCAATGAGATATTATTACACAAGAAACGTTTCATGTACAGTATTTTAGTCGAGAAGTTTTCGAGTAATACAATATGCACAAAAGATATAAAAAGAAAACAGTTCTTTAAAAAATGAAGTTAATTTTTGATTGAAATGGTAGGAATCTTGAACACTCCGGTTCCCATGACAGGAACAAAAAAAACTTGTATCTAACGGTGCTACGCGCGGCTTCGGCGGCGTAGTTGGTAGCATGCTGAACTTCTATGTCCAAGATCGTGGGTTCAAACCCGGCCGAAGCCGTCAGATTTGTTAAGAGCGTTGAAAATCCCTCAGGATGCCTTCCTTCGGAGGGGAAGTAAAGCCGGCGGTCCCATGTCATAGAATTATGGCATGTTAAAGAACCTTTCACGGGGCTACATGACCGCGTTGTCGCAACCCCTAAACTGAGGAACCAACCAACCTATCTGTGCCACCAATATGAAGACTGCGTACCTCTCAACAAGAGAAAGCATTTACAGAAGCCTCAGCAAAAGTGGGCATGTCCTCTCACAGTGTATCATGTTGATTTATGAGTAATACAATAGGCTACTCGTTTTTATGTTTATTCAGTTTTTTCAACTAGATCCTGTGCTTTATATTTCAATCAGCCCTGAACGCCTAAAATATCATTTTCGAAGATTTTTGTCACCTACTAAGTCCTTTTTTTACTTTACAAATGCTACATGCAGCCGGAAAAAGGGTTAGTTGCTTAGGCCTACACTAAACATGCAACAAATTTCACTCATTCGTAACTGGGAGATAACCGAAATTCGGGAATTTGTATACTGTATTAAAGTTATAGAAAGCAACTCCGCTGACGGCGATCTCATGCTCAGGAAGTTAATAACGATCCCTCAAGTAGTGTTAATGTAACCATAGAATTTTCTATGTCCTTACTAAAACGCGTTATTTTTAATTAAACCTAGATTAATTTACATACAACTTCTCTTCCGCTAAGAAAAGAAAGAAAAAAAAGCTAATATTGTCCCGGTAGGTGGGATTCAAAATTAATTGGCGCTAGCCTCAGTTTGAAATAAGCTATATTTCGCGGGGGAAAATATAGATTGGCAAATCTGGGAGGACGGAGTTGTATTTCCAGTCTAAAATTCACAGTTACGAAGCTCGCTACGTCAAGAAATTGCATTCTCTTGGTAGATGGAGCAACACTAGCGCTTGCGGTGGCCAGCAAGCTGGCAATTGCCTTGAGTGCGTTATTCACGGAACTGATGATTTCACTTTTGTAGGGGTTTTATGAAAGTTAACTCACCTGAGTGATTATTTCCATTGTAGGCTAAACATAAGTCATGTTAAATCACAATGTTGATATACTGTACACTTTTAATTGATAGGAACATTAAAAATAGCTCTGTTTTATTAGTTCAGTCCTCTACATGTATCCCTAGGTAGAGTTGTATGACGTATTTAATGAGTCTTACGTAGAATTAATAGCCCATACCAGTTATAAATTCATGTATTTATTTCAATGATAGTCGCGGGCATCTCGACATACTGTAGTATTAAACAGAGTCCCCGAATCTTGAATATAACGGGTAATCTCGAGAACCACTGAATGGATTTTGATGCGGTTTTCACCATTCTGTAAATGATTTCTCGAGAAAGGTTTCTGTCGAAAAACATTCATTTGTGACCACAGGTAGCCAAGCAGGAACGATTTCAGTGAATCGAGTCGAAGAAAATCCTGCCGTCCGTGCGCCATTTAATCTTACGCTGGATAAACCGTTAAAATATCTAGTGTAAGAATTGGTTAGCATGAAAAGTTCTACAAAAAGGTTCGCGACAGCGTATCTCTATCTTTAATACATCGCCCACTATAAGTGTTTTTACGTTTTCATTTCTTCCAACAATCTCCATTCAGTGGAAATATAAATTACTAGCTTCGGAGCGAGTTTATGAAGTAGCGAGCGAGACTATCATCCCACCTTCGGCCAGCATCAACTTTCGAGTCGTGTCGAGTTAAGACTTCAGAGAAGAGTATATGTGTTTGGAGTTTCGCTGTTCACTTCGGCTTATCTGAATTGCGTCCGGAACCTGCCGTCCGTGCGCCTTTTAAGCTTACGCTGGGTAAACCGTTAAGATGCCGGGCGAAGCTGGGGTGGGTTACTAGTATGAGTATAATTGTAAATAGCTATCCTATATCGAATTCTTAACCATATCAAAAGCTAGTTATTCCGAAAAATTGAGTAACATTATAATTAATTATAAAAATACCGGTGTGATTTGTGAAACAAAAAGTATAAAAGATATTAAGGTATTAAATGGCTCAATTGTAAGTACTTCGTATTTTTCTGTGATTTTGAAACCTTTCATTCCTGAATTTGACAATAACTTAATACAATATCAATTTTACAAATAATTTCATACGAGAATTAACAAACAGTGTACCACGTCTAAGTTTATGAGCATTAAGCTATCCTGACGGCATAAATGGGCTTGCTTCAAAATGATTCGAGAATAAGTTTGTATTATTGTACAAAATATCTACATATTTATTCATTAAATCAGCTGTCTGAATATTTAAAAGCCATTTTCTGCACTTGAAAATTAAAATGTCGGCACGTGTTTGAGATGACTTAATTTACGTTTACTTATGCCTTAATTTTCAAAATGCATTGATATTATTTATATATTAATTGCAGCCAATGACCATAGCAGGGCATTTCAATGAACGCCCGTAGGCACCCTATCAAGTTCAATTTCAAATAGTTCCAACTTTGGCTACCAGACGCCAATGTCACTGACACCCAGCGTCGAACGTTGGAACTTGATAGAGCGTATTTAACCAAATAGCCGTCAAATTTTGGCTACACACTACCATTGCAGTGGTAGGTTCTTTTACATGCCATAAATCTATGACATGGGCCCACCGGCTTTACTTCCCCTCCGAAGGAAGGCGTACTGAAGAATTTTAACGACGCTCTTAAAAATCCGACGACTTGGCCGGGTTTGAAACTGCGATCTTGGGCGTAGCAGTTCACATGCTACCGACTACGCCACCGAAGCCGTGCATAGATATCCTACCGAGACATGCTTCTGATTTATAACCGAATGACTGCGTGGCTCAGCGGTAACGTTCTCGCCTGCTGTTCCGAAGGTTGTATGATCTACTCCTGGTGCAGTCAGCTGGCAATGAGGGTACGTAAATGCGAGGGACCCGTGTCTGTAGATTTCCTGGCATGTTAAATATCCCCTTCGGGGCAAAATTTCGGCACCCCGGCGTCTCTATAATGATGCCGCAGTAGACAAAAGAGATGTAAAACCAATAACATTATTATTGATTTATAACGAGTTAGCCTAAAGATCCAGTTCCGTTGTTTGTTTGAAAAGCTTTATAATACTAGCCTAAAATCCATAGCTCAAGTCTTACCTCTTAGGGTCCTTTGCAAACTCGGGCGTCTTCTTGTTATTTGAACAGTCTTTATTAATAGAATGACTTTTCAGTCGGTCAACACGCATACACCCAATTAGATTGGATGAGGAGTGACAATTAATTTCCCTGCTGTTTTAATTCAAATACAATAATTATTAATACACTTAAACGTTTCTCTTCACCCCCCCCCCTCCAAAACCTTCAATTCATGTATTTTTATTTCAGGCCCTAGGAGATAAACTGCCACTTCCCTCCCGATATAATTGGGTACCGTACACTCGTGTTGACCGACTGAAAAAGCGATCATTACCTAGCACCTTGGCTTTTAATATTTGATCTGTTTATTGCACTGCACATCTCCTCTTGAAAACACACTATTAAATATAAGGTGCGTTCAGAAAGTAATGAGCCGGGGGCTGTAATGCGCAAACCGGTGACGACATCGGCTAATCGTGGCGTGTGTAACGAGGTGTGGTTCCAACCAGAGCGTGTAAGGTCACAGCCCGTCGCTAGAGGGCACGCGTGCACGTCACGTGACGATACAAAGCGAGCAGCAGCATGCATCAATCGTCCAACGCTGCCAGACGCATTGCAAACAGTGACATGGAGGCATCAAACGAAGAGAAAAGAGGTGTTATTCGGTTTCTGACAGCGAAAGGAGTAGGTGGAACGGACATTCATCGCCGAATATCACAAGTGTACGGCGAACACTGCATGTTCCTTGCAAGGGTGTCGTTAGCCGATGATGCCCGGTCTGGGGCACCCCCCTGCATTACCGATGACAACGTCCAGCTGGTTGATGCACTCATTACCCAGGACCGCCGAATGACAGTGAACGCCATAGCCGCCGTGGTCGGATTGAGCGTCGGAAGTGTGCACACCAGCATGAAGGAATGACTCCACTTGCGGAAAGTGTGTGCCCAATGGATGCCCCACAGTCTTCAACCACACCAGGAAGCATGTCGAATGGCCTACTGTCTTGGTCTTGGTTGCACGATTGATGCATGCTGCTGCTCGCTTTGTATCGTCACGTGACGTGCACGCGTGCCCTCCAGCGACGGGCTGTGACCTTCCACGCTCTGGTCGGAACCACACCTCGTTACACACGCCACGATTAGCCGATGTCGACACCGGTTTGCGCATTACAGCCTCCAGCTCGTTACATTTTGAACGCACCTTATATATAACTGCTCACATACAGTCTAGCCTTAAATGTTGAGCCTAGCAGAAAGGCGACAACTGTGCATCACCAAGTAGCCAGCGCGGTGGTGAAACGGACACAAATCACAACCATGCCGATCTTCCAATGGGGGGGGGGGGTTTCTAACCCCCAGTAATCCCCCCATCCCACCCCACCTGACCATGCCACTGCCCAACCCTATCCCCAATTTACAAATAAACCAACTAGTTCAGCCATCACAATAACACAGGTTATCATACAAATTCCACACACACAAATACATGGGGCTATACAGTATAACCACGATGTGGCAGCCTCTAAAATAAGCAACTACAAAAATGTTTTTTTTAAATTTTGGTTTTGTAGCCTATATTCAAACCATCACATCTCATGTAATTACTGACCAATAGTGGGCCTACAGTAGTCTATATTCAAACCATCACATCTCATGTAATTACTAACCAATAGTGGGCCTACAGTAGTCTATATTCAAACCATCACATCTCATGTAATTACTGACCAATAGTGGGCCTACAGTAGTCTATATTCAAACCATCACATCTCATGTAATTACTGACCAATAGTGGGCCTACAGTAGTCTATATTCAAACCATCACATCTCATGTAATTACTGACCAATAGTGGGCCTACAGTAGTCTATATTCAAACCATCACATCTCATGTAATTACTAACCAATAGTGGGCCTACAGTAGTCTATATTCAAACCATCACATCTCATGTAATTACTGACCAATAGTGGGCCTACAGTAGTCTATATTCAAACCATCACATCTCATGTAATTACTGACCAATAGTGGGCCTACAGTAGTCTATATTCAAACCATCACATCTCATGTAATTACTGACCAATAGTAAGCCTACAGTAGTCTATATTCAAACCATCACATCTCATGTAATTACTGACCAATAGTGGGCCTACAGTAGTCTATATTCAAACCATCACATCTCATGTAATTACTGACCAATAGTGGGCCTACAGTAGTCTATATTCAAACCATCACATCTCATGTAATTACTAACCAATAGTGGGCCTACAGTAGCCTATATTCAAACCATCACATCTCATGTAATTACTAACCAATAGTGGGCCTACAGTAGTCTATATTCAAACCATCACATCTCATGTAATTACTGACCAATAGTGGGCCTACAGTAGTCTATATTCAAACCATCACATCTCATGTAATTACTGACCAATAGTGGGCCTACAGTAGTCTATATTCAAACCATCACATCTCATGTAATTACTGACCAATAGTGGGCCTACAGTAGTCTATATTCAAACCATCACATCTCGTGTAATTACTGACCAATAGTGGGCCTACAGTAGTCTATATTCAAACCATCACATCTCATGTAATTACTAACCAATAGTGGGCCTACAGTAGCCTATATTCAAACCATCACATCTCATGTAATTACTGACCAATAGTGGGCCTACAGTAGTCTATATTCAAACCATCACATCTCATGTAATTACTGACCAATAGTGGACCTACAGTAGTCTATATTCAAACCATCACATCTCATGTAATTACTAACCAATAGTGGGCCTACAGTAGTCTATATTCAAACCATCACATCTCATGTAATTACTAACCAATAGTGGGCCTACAGTAGCCTATATTCAAACCATCACATCTCATGTAATTACTGACCAATAGTGGGCCTACAGTAGCCTATATTCAAACCATCACATCTCATGTAATTACTGACCAATAGTGGGCCTACAGTAGTCTATATTCAAACCATCACATCTCATGTAATTACTGACCAATAGTGGGCCTACAGTAGTCTATATTCAAACCATCACATCTCATGTTATTACTGACCAATAGTGGGCCTACAGTAGCCTATATTCAAACCATCACATCTCATGTAATTACTGACCAATAGTGGGCCTACAGTAGTCTATATTCAAACCATCACATCTCATGTAATTACTAACCAATAGTGGGCCTACAGAAGTCTATATTCAAACCATCACATCTCATGTAATTACTAACCAATAGTGGGCCTACAGTAGTCTATATTCAAACCATCATATCTCATGTAATTACTGACCAATAGTGGGCCTACAGTAGCCTATATTCAAACCATCACATCTCATGTAATTACTAACCAATTGTGGGCCTACAGTAGTCTATATTCAAACCATCACATCTCATGTAATTACTGACCAATAGTGGGCCTACAGTAGTCTATATTCAAACCATCACATCTCATGTAATTACTGACCAATAGTGGGCCTACAGTAGTCTATATTCAAACCATCACATCTCATGTAATTACTGACCAATTGTGGGCCTACAGTAGTCTATATTCAAACCATCACATCTCATGTAATTACTAACCAATAGTGGGCCTACAGTAGTCTATATTCAAACCATCACATCTCATGTAATTACTGACCAATAGTGGACCTACAGTAGTCTATATTCAAACCATCACATCTCATGTAATTACTGACCAATAGTGGGCCTACAGTAGTCTATATTCAAACCATCACATCTCATGTAATTACTGACCAAGAGTGGGCCTACAGTAGTCTATATTCAAACCATCACATCTCATGTAATTACTGACCAATAGTGGGCCTACAGTAGTCTATATTCAAACCATCACATCTCATGTAATTACTGACCAATAGTGGGCCAACAGTAGTCTATATTCAAACCATCACATCTCATGTAATTACTGACCAATAGTGGGCCTACAGTAGTCTATATTCAAACCATCACATCTCATGTAATTACTGACCAATAGTGGGCCTACAGTAGTCTATATTCAAACCATCACATCTCATGTAATTACTGACCAATAGTGGGCCTACAGTAGCCTATATTCAAACCATCACATCTCATGTAATTACTGACCAATAGTGGGCCTACAGTAGTCTATATTCAAACCATCACATCTCATGTAATTACTAACCAATAGTGGGCCTACAGTAGTCTATATTCAAACCATCACATCTCATGTAATTACTGACCAATAGTGGGCCTACAGTAGTCTATATTCAAACCATCACATCTCATGTAATACTGACCAATAGTGGGCCTACAGTAGTCTATATTCAAACCATCACATCTCATGTAATTACTGACCAATAGTGGGCCTACAGTAGTCTATATTCAAACCATCACATCTCATGTAATTACTGACCAATAGTGGGCCTACAGTAGTCTATATTCAAACCATCACATCTCATGTAATTACTGACCAATACTATAATACAATAGTCTATATTCAAACCATCACATCTCATGTAATTACTAACCAATAGTGGGCCTACAGTAGTCTATATTCAAACCATCACATCTCATGTAATTACTGACCAATACTATAATACAATAGTCTATATTCAAACCATCACATCTCATGTAATTACTGACCAATAGTGGGCCAACGGTAGTCTATATTCAAACCATCACATCTCATGTAATTACTGACCAATAGTGGGCCTACAGTAGTCTATATTCAAACCATCACATCTCATGTAATTACTGACCAATAGTGGGCCTACAGTAGTCTATATTCAAACCATCACATCTCATGTAATTACTGACCAATAGTGGGCCTACAGTAGTCTATATTCAAACCATCACATCTCATGTAATTACTGACCAATAGTGGGCCTACAGTAGTCTATATTCAAACCATCACATCTCATGTAATTACTGACCAATAGTGGGCCTACAGTAGTCTATATTCAAACCATCACATCTCATGTAATTACTGACCAATAGTGGGCCTACAGTAGTCTATATTCAAACCATCACATCTCATGTAATTACTGACCAATAGTGGGCCTACAGTAGTCTATATTCAAACCATCACATCTCATGTAATTACTGACCAATAGTGGGCCTACAGTAGTCTATATTCAAACCATCACATCTCATGTAATTACTAACCAATAGTGGGCCTACAGTAGTCTATATTCAAACCATCACATCTCATGTAATTACTGACCAATAGTGGGCCTACAGTAGTCTATATTCAAACCATCACATCTCATGTAATAACTGACCAATAGTGGGCCTACAGTAGTCTATATTCAAACCATCACATCTCATGTAATTACTAACCAATAGTGGGCCTACAGTAGCCTATATTCAAACCATCACATCTCATGTAATTACTAACCAATAGTGGGCCTACAGTAGTCTATATTCAAACCATCACATCTCATGTAATTACTGACCAATAGTGGGCCTACAGTAGTCTATATTCAAACCATCACATCTCATGTAATTACTGACCAATAGTGGGCCTACAGTAGTCTATATTCAAACCATCACATCTCATGTAATTACTGACCAATAGTGGGCCAACGGTAGTCTATATTCAAACCATCACATCTCATGTAATTACTGACCAATAGTGGGCCTACAGTAGTCTATATTCAAACCATCACATCTCATGTAATTACTGACCAATAGTGGGCCAACGGTAGTCTATATTCAAACCATCACATCTCATGTAATTACTGACCAATAGTGGGCCTACAGTAGTCTATATTCAAACCATCACATCTCATGTAATTACTGACCAATAGTGGGCCTACAGTAGTCTATATTCAAACCATCACATCTCATGTAATACTGACCAATAGTGGGCCTACAGTAGTCTATATTCAAACCATCACATCTCATGTAATTACTGACCAATACTATAATACAACAGTCTATATTCAAACCATCACATCTCATGTAATTACTGACCAATAGTGGGCCTACAGTAGTCTAATTCAAACCATCACATCTCATGTAATTACTGACCAATAGTGGGCCTACAGTAGTCTATATTCAAACCATCACATCTCATGTAATTACTGACCAATAGTGGGCCAACGGTAGTCTATATTCAAACCATCACATCTCATGTAATTACTGACCAATAGTGGGCCTACAGTAGTCTATATTCAAACCATCACATCTCATGTAATTACTGACCAATAGTGGGCCTACAGTAGTCTATATTCAAACCATCACATCTCATGTAATTACTGACCAATAGTGGGCCTATAGTAGTCTATATTCAAACCATCACATCTCATGTAATTACTGACCAATAGTGGGCCTACAGTAGTCTATATTCAAACCATCGCATCTCATGTAATTACTGACCAATAGTGGGCCAACAGTAGTCTATATTCAAACCATCACATCTCATGTAATTACTGACCAATACTATAATACAATAGTCTATATTCAAACCATCATATCTCATGTAATTACTGACCAATCGTGGTGATCCCCAACCCCTCTCCTCAGTATTTGAAGGAGCGTGTCACTCCGAGAAGGATGTGGAAAAGAGGAGGCGAGGAAAGTAAACTGGGATGCTGAGTTCGCGGTCCAGTGCTCTTGACCAGGCGTTTGAAGGTCTGTGTTCATCAAGAGTCACAGGCCATTGAGCATTACTGAACTACAAAGGGAAGGGAAAGCAAGTGCGACCTATATAAACACTCCAAATTAATTTGATGTTACAAAAATTGCACTTTCACGATCGTATGTATGCCAAATGGAGACTTTCAGCTATCATTTAGATGGCGCACGCAAAACCCGAACCTCGACCTCTGGCTTTGCACGGCGTCACAGGGTTTGTGATTTTCCGTTTACTCCGGTAGCAATACTCATAAATGCAAACAGGCTAAAAACAAGATGTTCAGTAAAGAACTCATAGCCTACTTTCTCCTAAATCCATGGGTATTGTTATAACTAGGGCTCGGATCGATATGCTCGATAAAATCCTCAGATATGCTCGAAAACCATGTGTTTTATGCTCGATAGATATGCTCGAAAAACCCATTATATGCTCCATAGATATGCTCGAAACTCCCATTATATGCGGTTAAATATGCAGAATATGCTCGAAAAACACCGTTAAAAACTATAGAAAGGAAAGTGGAACGAAAAAAAACAGTAACATACCTTTAAATACGAGCATTATTTTCTAATTGAATGTATGATACATTGCAATATACTCGCATTCAAGTTGTACAAGTATATATAAGAGAAGTGCTCTTATAAAAGATACAGTTTAAAAGTTCATTTACAAAATGTTCAGAATTAGGCGAGTCAATGAAGTAGATCTGCATTGGTCTGTACAACAAGAAATTTTCTATGTTTTCAGTTTTGAATGATTTTCTTAAATCAGTTAATAAAAGTTTCAATGACGAGAACGACCTCACTAAAGGTTAAAAACCTGCGGTTCTATTATTCGCACCAGATAGGCTTTTCAATAATTATTTCTGTTTTCGAACCTTAAGGATTGTCTGGGCCAGAATTCGGGGAGAATTCGGAAAAAAAAAAACTATTTAGACGAAAGCCACAAGAATATGCATGTATATGCTTCTATTCTGAAAACCGCAGTTTTATGCATTTATATGCTCGATAAATTTCAATTCTGCTGCTGGTCCCAGAGAGGTGAAAATACCACCGAAAGGCTTCTTTCAATGTGTACTATTCAGGAAAAAAATATGCAAATATGCTCGAATCCGAGCCCTAGTTACAACTCTTTGTCCTTTTCAAGGAGTATAATTGAATGTTGGTTGTAGTAGCTTGTAGAAATACAACGTGTTATACGGATATTAAAAATGAATATGAGGTGCCCTTTGCTAGTGCTACATCTGTAAAAAATTTCATTCACTTCGGTTTCACCGTGTTTAAATTGATATGGTGAATCGATTTGCTCACATACATGGCCGCTATCTGCAAGCTATTGGGCTAATGACCTTGTAGTTCAGTCAAAAGATGCTTCCCACAAAAAGGTATGTAGTTTCGGCCACATGGAGACCTTCCTCAGCGCAAATTATAATAAGAAAAGGTGCAAGAACTTACATTTAACAAATTCACCACAAGAGAAGTTATTATCAACAATATTTCTAAAAAATATTAATCGTCTAAAAGTTAAAAACACCACTTTAAAATAAAATAAAAAACAGATTTGTTACAAAATTATATTAAATACTGTAAGAAAGATGTAAGTCTTGATACAAAACCAGCTTGAAGTAGGACAGATCTGAAAAGAAAATTAATACAGAAATGAGAAACGAATACTAGAAACTCAGAAAGGAATTGAATTGAATTGAATTTATTCATAAAGAAATGCCACTGAGGCTAAAGAGCCCCTTTATGTAGCGTATACAATGTTCTGGCCTGAGATTTTGTAATAAGAAACTAAACCTAGCTTAATAACTAACAGAGCAAAATATAGAATACACTTATTATTAAATAAACCAATTAGCAACCATTTTATACAAGATGAATAATGCAAATTAGAATATAATAAATAAACAAATAACCTACATAATGTATTATTAAATCTATTGGATAAAAATAGTACGTTAAAAAAAGGACTATATTCTTTATCTGAATTATGATTTGATCTATTATTGAAACAAGTACATGAGTGACATGATTACTCGAACTACTATCAATTCCACGGAAGTTGTATCTTGGATATTACAAATATTATAAAAAGCTGTATGGCACGGATATATTTCAAAAAAATTGTATGAACTATTTATATTACGTGGTTTACGAATTCAACAACTGAGGTGTTTCGTATTCCTTCAGGAATCTTGACATTAGGTATTTCTTGAGTTGTGTAGTGTTAACAGAGTTCGTAAATGAGTGAAGATGGAATGTATTAAAGAGCCGTGAAGCTGTGCAAAGGAATGATTTATTGTATTTATTTGTACGGTGGACGGGAATCTGTAGAGTGGAATCAGTAAATCTATTTCCTCTGTTGTGGACGGAGTTCATTGGTTTAAACATATTATAGAGATAACCAGGGGTTTTTGTACACAATATTTTCTGGGTTAGGATAGCAATTGACAGCTGCCTACGTTCACGAAGTTTCAACCACTGCATTTGCACAAGAGATATATAAACCATAAAACACTTAGCCTACGTGGACTTAATACTGTATAGGCTATGTGAAAATTGTTAGGTTAGGATTGAGTTAATAGATGGTCACGAATATGCGTAGACTATTAATGAAATATGAAGAGAAAAAACAAGTACCCTATATTGTGTATAATGTGATTACATGTACATAGAAAAATAAACAAGTCACTAAATCGCAATATGCACAACTTTTTTGAGCACTGTATACTTTAGGGCACACAATGGAAAGAAAAACGGTAGCCGTGCGCATTAAATCGCTCACCACGACCATGACGCAGCAAGTTCGGAGATCTGAGCTTCCAATCTCGGATAACCTGAGTGTGGTTTTCCCACACTCCCTCCAGGAAAATGCAAATGCAAGAAACTCAGGTTGCTAGATAAATCGCCTAAAATGAATTAACAACAACAGAAAGAAGAATAAAAGATTTTACAGTTTTTTTAATCGCTAAATGCTTATCAAGGACTAGCAGTACCCGACATGCCTTGCAATGCCAATCATTCAAAGAAAGAAAGTGGTGTGAAATGAAAGTAAATAATGATGATCTGTATGTAGACTAATCCAACTAATCTCTTATACAATTACTCAAAGGGATTATTTGATTCAATTTAATTCTGTCGAGCCTGCACGTTTAGGCCTATACAACGTAAACACATAAACTGCCGCTAAACTGTGTGAAATACACTCATTTATTGAAACGATTCGCGCGTCAATACTCATTTTTATTGAAACGACTCGCGCGCAATGAATTATAAAATCGATTTACTAATTCGGAACCCTTCGTGGTCGTGCTCACGACAACTCACCAAAGTTCATTTGTTGAAACGCGCCAACGCTTATTTGTTGAAACGAGTCATGCGCTACCTATTGTAGAAAGGATTTATTAATTCATACACCTTCGCAGCTTGCAGCTTTTGAAATGTGGTGTTGGCGGCGGATGGGGAAAAATCCATGGACCGCAAGAGTGACGAATGACGAAGTGCTCAAAAACATTAATGAAAAGAGAGCATTTCTCAAAACAATACGGAAACGACGAGACCAACTGATAGGACATCTCTATCGCCACAATGACTTTATGGTAACTGTGTTAGACGTCAAAATTCGGGGCAAGAGAGGAAGAGGGCGACCGAGACTGCAATACATCAAGCAGATCATAACAGATGTTAAGGCTGTGCGGTCAAAAATTAAAATTTTATTTTTATTTTTATTTTTATTCTTAATCTCTAATGTAGGTCTTTGTGAGACATTATATGCGTTTTGCAGAAAATAACGACGGCTCGTTTGCTGAGGACATGGCTTCAAAGTGGCTATTTTGAGCGTTAAAGGTACGATCACCACGACGAAACTAATAATCGGAAGACACCGAAATTTCTCTACAACAACCCCTGTACTAGTACCTGCAATAGGAACAATACTCATTTCGAAATTCAAATTTTGTATTAACCTCTTCAGATTTGAATACCATTTTTAGTGAGAAGAAAATGTTATATTAACTTCAAAGTTCTATTAATTTGAAGTGGCTCTTATTCTGAGCAGTCGAAATGTTTGATAAAGGAAATTTGTTCAGCGATATACCCGTGGTGAATGTTCCTTTCAGACTCTAAAAAACGCTAGCTGAATCAGTCACACACACATACACACACGCGCGCACACACACAGCGACAAGACAAGGTCTTGGGCAAGAGCCCGCTCGGGCACCTAGCCTCTCTTCCCATTTCTTCAACACCTTTGCTATCACAGCTTCCGCCCCCCTCCCTCCCTGACTCATCCTGCCAGTCTACACGATCACAGTCTAGAGAGGAAATCGTAGAAGTGTTACAGTATTATCTCACCCATTACTCCTTTCATTTGCTAATTCTGTGTTTGTGCTTTTGTGATAAGAGTGATAGTGGAGTTTATACCTATACAACTGTTTTTCATTTTATAATATTCACACTTTATTGAAGAATGCCACGAAAACATCATCTTCCGCGGAAACGTTCCAAAAAATCGCGAGCTGTAAGGGCCTCTTGGGAGAAAAGAAAACAAGCCTTAGCGAATATTTCAAATAATTCTGTTCAATTGGAAGACTCCGAGGAAATATTTAACAGATTGTTAGATGAAATCACTGTGTTAGATGAAAGTCACGATGCAAGTCGGTAAGTAAACTATTGTTATAATTTTTACAAGCATAAGTTAATTAATTAATAAACCGGTAAAGTAAAATTCACTTATTTGACCGGGTACTACATTTACTGTATTTTTTGTTTTGTTTCTGAATTTGGCCAACTGTGGACCGCATAGACCGCGTCTTGACCTTTCTTCTCTTTTCTTCCCAGAACCTCTTCATTCCTTAGCTTCACATATTTCTCTCCTATTCGGAAATGATCCGTTTGGGTCTCCCTTCTTAGTGGTTTCACTTCAAATAATTTACTGTATATTACGCTACGAAATAAAATTTAGAGATCTGTCTATTTGAAAGGTCTTGTATTTTTTTTTTAGCAGATTACCTACTTTTTTAAGCGTATTATGTTTTTGTATGTTTCTTCTTTCTTCTTTACGACCGCATAGGATCACTTTAGTCAGTCCATTATCTATGTCTCTTCCAAGGAAAACTTCGGGCTTTGCTGTCCTCTCAGTACTTTTTCATATATTCCCATCTTCGTGCCCTTTGTTGTGTTTAAAATACTCATGTTGTGATCTTTCTTGTGAGTGTGAATTGGAGATTGCGTTCTTGATTTTTTGTTCAATTTTATCTTATCTGTTGCGTCTTCTGGTGTAAGGCAAATTTCCTTCAGATCCTCTATTATTTCTGTAATCCATCTGCATCCTGCCGTGATATATTTTTAGTCGAGTTTGTACTGTACCAGTTGTTTCAGAAGTCTCGAATCCAGTGTCCAAAGAATCCCAGTTTCCTCTTACGCATAGTATCATTAATGGGGTTTTTCGTGTAGGTTATTTTTTATTACTTCTCCGAGGTATTTGAATTCGGTTACAAGTTTGACTGTATTGCCATTTATGGTTATTTCTTTTAATGATGTTGGTTTTAGGGACATAATTTCTGTCTTTCGGATTTCAATATTTTATTTATGATTGTCTAATTTTAGGTATGAAGATCAAGATTATTCGATGAATTTCTCAAGTGATTCAGAAACTGATATAGGCGACAGCAATCAGTCGGATTGTGATTTACCAGTGCTGATAGTTGAAACAAGTACAGAGACTAACGAACTGCCTCCAAAAGGGCGACGCATCGTTGACATTGGTCACGTTATGGAACAACTCGAATTAGTAGCGAGCCATTCCAAACATTGTTCCATGGGAAAATATAAATATAAGAAAGAAATTAAAAATGGGTTATTTTGCACATGGATTTATTACTGTGGTAATTGTGAAAGCGAGTATGGTGTAACTTCAGAGCGTCTTGACCGAAAAGGGGAAGTAAACGATGCTCTGGTGTGGGGAGCCACGGCAGTGGGCATTGGATTTTCACAAGTTGAAGAAATGTTCAGTGTTTTGGACATACCAATCATGGGCCGCAAGAAATACACAAACCATGAAATAAGAGTTGGCAATGTAAGTACTGCTTGTTGATCCATATTTCCTCACATAATGAATATATATATATCAATCCCAAATTAGAGATTAAGTAAAGGAAGACGAATTAAAATTTAGTGAAACAATTTATTTAGATTTACTATTAGATCAAGATCTATCTTTAGAAATACACATTGATGAATTATGCAAAGAAACTCTCATAAAACATTTTTATATTGAGACAAATTTTTAACATTTTGTTCGAGACGTATTAAACATTTTAAAACACAAATATATTATTCTTTTAACATTTCTCTGCTTCTTTTAGGTTTGGGAAGAAACTCTCATATGCAAAATGAAGGCTAATGCGGAAGAAGAAAGACGTATAGCCATTGAAAAGAACAACTATTTAAATGGTGTGCCATACATAACTGTTATTGGTGACGGTGGCTGGGCGAAGAGGTCGTATGGACATGGGATGAACTCGCTGAGTGGTGTGGTAAGCAATTGGGAAATATTAAAGTGAATACACTATTTATTTATTATCATTGAAGATGAGCGATTTTTAAGTTTTACTGAAAATCCTAATGAATAGCACATAGTGATATCTTTTTGCAAGTTACATTTTTTAATTGGTAATTGTTCCATTGTACAAAATCAAACACGAACTTTTGAGGTACTCTAGGGTGACCAGATTTCCAAAATCAAAATACGGGACACAAATTAAAAGTTGATATGAATCGAAATTTTATGTAAACATTCGTTATTACTATACCTATAATGCTTTTAAAATAGTTTAAAAATTAAAATTCTGATCAAATAAGTCGGTTATGATATAATAACAGCGTAAATTCTTGGTTTATGCTTCAAGTAGGTCATTTTCGTACCTTTTTGTTAAAATCCACACTGAAAGGAATATTAAAATACATATAACCATTTAATGACGTAATATTGTTTTAGCAACAATATTTTCCCTTGGAGTATCCTGAAAATAAATTTTAGTTATAATTATTTCCTTAACACTATCCAAGCAAAACCTATTCTTTTCATCAGTCCAAAAAGCATTTGTGATAGAAACCCCTATTTCTGCAGCAGCATTAGTGCCAGGTATGGCTAGCACAAATGCAGTAATGAGGTCCAAATTTTTGCAGCAGATATCTGGGAGCGCAAGGAAGTTGAAAATGACAGACCATTTTCCACCAACACACTTAACAGTTCTTAGTTCAACGTTCAACGTTTTTCACTTCACATACATTTTTAACGTGGTTAACTTTCTCAGAAAGTTCCTCTTCACATATTTCTTTCAGAATACTTACATCAAACTCTGCTAATGTCTTAAGGCTTTGCTGAACCGCCTTCCAAAGAGGAGTTTTGAGCTGCACCCAGTTAAATGGTTTCAGCACGTGAAATGGGCAAGCCCACTTTTCAACATAGTCAAATGTGTCATAAAATAAACTTGAAATTTTGAAGAATTCCGTTTCTTAAAGTACGCCATCCTCTTGCAACGTGCTTATCATTTCATACTTTGAAACTTTTCATCCTTCCTCGATTTCAATTTCCTTATCGATATTTCTGACACCACCAAAACTTCATCTGCTGACTAATCTGCTGCTCAATATCTTTTATGGTTGATGAAAGAACTTCCAATTGACTCTGAATAAATGAAGAGCCACTGCAGGGATTGAGGATCCCTAAAGAAAGATTTTACAATCGCATTGCATTTGTCTTGAGACAAAAAGTACGATTTTAGCTCATCGTAAATATCAATAGGCCTAATTCTTTTCACAGCCGGTTCCAAGGAAAGCCATCTGCTTTTTACACTAACAAGCACTTGTTCGTACTCCACTTCAGCAAACTGGCAACACTTTTTCAGTTATTCAACACGAATGGTGTAAATGTGGAAATATTGGGAAATGTTGTTTACAACGGTTTCTATGTCTACTGGGAGAATATCCCCAATGATTTGTACCGCATTATGCACTATGTGTGGTGCACAACCTCACCATAAATGTTGCTCTTCAAAAACATTGCAAAAACATTGTTTTGTCCCTTTCTCCCTGCACTTCCGAAGTTTGTGTTACAGTTTGGTTTCATCTTTACTAATTGGGTATGACCACAGTTGTTCTCCACTTGGTTGTGTTACACGTTACTTAAAAACACGCTATCTCAAAATGTACGGGACCATTAATTAAAAAACGGGACAATTTGCGTCCCGTATGTATTTTGTCGGGACAACGGGACACACTAGGGAAATAAGGGACGTGCCATGAAATACGGGACGTCGGGTCACCCTAAGGTACTGTATTAAAGTTATCACGTTGGAGATAATAATCTATTCCTTAAAACTATTTCATTTTCAGGGGGCTATCATTGGTGCTCACACACAGAAGTTGATATATCTTGGCATCCGAAACAAGTTCTGCTTCGCTTGTGCAAACCCAAAGAAAAAAGAAACTGAACACCTCTGTTTCAACAACTACAACGGTCCATCCACTGGAATGGAAAGTAGTGTTGTGCTGGAAGGGTTTCGCTCTAGTGAAGAGAGCTACGGCCTCATTTACAAATACTACATCGGTGATGGGGATGCGAATGTGTTGGCAAAGATCCAAGAGGGGTGCAGTTATGGAAGGTACATAAAAAAATCGAATGTGCTAACCATGCTACCCGTTGTCTCAACGACCATCTACACAAGCTGACCGAGAACACTAAATTTCCCTTGGAGTCACGGCAGCTACTAAGTAAGCCCGCGTCAGGTGAATCTATTGGACGCTTGGAGCGAATGGTGAAAGGAGTTCGCACTGCTATCAAAGAAGCAGGTGTGACCAGAAGCAGCTCTGACCTTTTCAACCTCCGAAGAGACCTCAAAAACGCGCCCGACCATGTTTTTGGAAATCATGTTAACTGCCACGATTTTTGTAAAAGAAAAGAATCCGGAGAGGAGTGTATAATTGACAAAGTTGACAAGGAATGTATGATCAAAATCCGTACACTCATCGGAAATCTTGAAAGCAAGGCTAACAGTTTGGTGTTCAACCAGACAACAAACGTCGCAAAAAGGTATTTATTTAGGAGTTATTGCAATTTAGCGTAGGCCTATATCAACGCAGCCTAATGGAGTGTAACTTACCCGTAACATTTTGAATGAGTTCTCTAGATTAAAACGAATTTGTGTTATAGTTGAGTACAGTATTTACAACTTAGTCCAGTTTTCATTCAGATTAATACTTGTGTGTTTTTTTTAATGATTCTATTTTACATAATGAGGCGTCAATCAATTTGGCGTAAAATTTTGCATCTTTTGTTATTTATTCAAATTTTTGTTAGGACAAATGTAGTGAAACACTTCTTTGTTAGGGAAATGAAACACGCATACCGAATTCAATTGCATTATCTTTAATAGTTTTTGAAATGTTATATTTTTCCTAAGAAACGCATGCAGGCAAATAAGAACGTCTTTTTTTTTATCATAGAATAATCTCCCAAAGTTTGTATTAACAGTTTTTAATGTTTGCCTTTTTTTTTAGGTACATGGGCATCGTGGCTAAATTTACAGGAGGGAAACGTGTAAACTACTCTAGTGGAGGATCTTTCAAGAGAAGATGTATAGGTGCAGGCCTGAGTCACACAGCTGGACCTTCTTGGCATCTCAGTCCCTGGAGAAAATTGAATGGAAGCCCAGGTAGTGTCTTCAAGGCGAATATTCT
Organism: Meconema thalassinum; assembly: GCA_946902985.2. Lineage (NCBI taxonomy): Eukaryota > Metazoa > Arthropoda > Insecta > Orthoptera > Tettigoniidae > Meconema > Meconema thalassinum. The sequence goes on along the minus strand of OX336391.1, from coordinate 42,948,030 downwards.
CGCCAGAGAAAAAAGACGATCAAGAAGGAGATTGGCATTTTCTCAAAGCCACCAGTAAAGAAAAGACGAAGAACTGGGAAGTGTGACGAAAACTATGGGCCACTAGCGCAGTTGCCCGACGTTGAAAATGAAGTCCTTGAAATAAGTTGTAAAAACGTTTTGAAGAAAATGGCCGATGAAGTATCAAATAGTAGACCTATTGAGGTTTTAACTATTGGGCAGCATACTAACCAGATGTGGCACGACCTAAGAGTAAATCGGTTGACAGCTTCCAAGTTTGGTCCCGTCATTAAACGTTTACCTTACACCCCTTGTCACAATCTCGTCAAAACAATTTTATATCCAAAAAATCTCACCTCAGTTGCCGTCACATTTGGAAGAGATAATGAGGACACTGCTATAAAACTGTATGAGAATAGAACTGGCAACATTGTCACCAAGTGTGGGCTCTTCGTGGACCAAAAATATCCATTCCTCGGAGCCAGTCCTGATGATTTGGTTGGTTGTGATGGTGTCGTAGAAGTGAAATGCCTTGCCTCCGTAACTGAATCAGATTTGAGTGAAGAGGTGACTAATAAACAGAAAAAAGGTTTGTGCCTGGAACTTTCAGAAGAAAAATTGCAATTGAAGCGAAGCCACAACTACTTCTTCCAGGTGCAAGGTCAATTGAATATCACCAGGAGAAAATGGTGCGATTTTGTAGTTTATACGAAGAAAGGAGAGCTCTTCGTGGAAAGGATAGAAAAGGATGAGTTGTTATGGCAAACAAAGATCCTTTCAAAATTAGTCCAGTTTTATAAGGAATGCATTTTGCCAGAAATTGTAGACAGTCGAGTTGTTCGTGGCATGAAAATCCGAGATCCCACCTTCGTGCTGGAGGCTCAACGACAAAAGCAGGCAGCAGATACCAACAAACGAAAGAGGAGGGAGAGATCAGGTACCATCATTCACGGCAAGAAAAAGACATAAGTTTAGTTACGGTACTACGGTCGGATGGTATTCGTGCGTAAGTTGTTCAGAAGATGTGTAGGACTGACAAAAATGTCGACCCTGCATGAGTGGTATAATACAGTGAAGAAGAAGAAGACGAAAAACATCGACAATATTGTAAGTCGATAAAACTCTTCAAAAAATTGATGTGATGATTTATTATTTGAGATGGTTAATATTGAAAGGTAAAACGCAGTTGGATGTCATTTACATTGACCTGGCTATGGCATTTCACTCCATAAACCATAATCTGGGCATATACAAACTGTCCCACAGATACAATATTCATAGCAATCTTTTAACACTCATAAAAAACTGTCGTACTTCCTGGTCCTATCTCCTTATGGCTGAATGTCTCGTCTGGCATCCCACAAGGAGGAATTCCATAATCTCTACTGTTTTCTCTCTTTGTAGATGACCTAACAGATGAAATAAAGACCACCCCATGTTCCATAATTGCTATATGCTGATGATCTAAAAATTTTCAAAAACATAGTGAACTCCAGCGATTGTGATAGCATTCAAAATGCTTTAGACTTGTGCTACGACTGGGTAATTAGATGGAAACTGAAAATTAATACTGAAAACTGTGTTAAAATGTCGATCTGCCTAAATGAACGTGAGCTTACCCACAGGTCTGAAATAAACTGCACTCCTCTAAAGGCTGTTACTCAGGTCAAAGATCTTGGAATAATTCATGATAGCAAATTAAATTTCTCTCTTCATATAGACCAAGTTAAATCCTGTGCCAAGAGATCTCTTAGACTTTTGTTCAGACTTACTGAAATTCGTGACTTAAACGCTCTTAAATTATACTTCTGTTCTTTCTATCACTGATTTCTGCTCCCCCATCTGGTCTTCAGCTGCCCCCACAAATGTCAGTAACATTAACAGCATATTCTCATTCTTTGCGTACATTGTGAAAGCCCGTGACCCCGACCTTAGACAGTACAGTACCAACCAAATTCGTATTTCAACATCTTGGACCTGAGTAAACGTCTACAGTACATAGATCTCTGCTATCTCCCCAGAATTGTTAATGGTACTCTTAAATGCACATCTTTGTCACCTCATTTTCCGTTATAATGTTCATCCACGTAAGCTCCGAAACAGACCACTATTCCATATGCCTCGTGTGCGCCTAACACTCCAGCAACGCTCCATATTCTATCGCTTTCCCACAACAGCAAATGCCCTGCAAGAAATTGACATCTTCATTCCCTATCATTTCCTTAAGACGCTTGTGGTACTAACATCATGGCCATCGGCCCATCTTTAAGACGAAACTGAAACATGTACTAAACGAGTAAGCTCTCGATTCTCTGTTGACAACCTGGCCAGAAAATTACTAGTCACACGGACATTATACAGTATATATACATATCTCTATAACCTCTGTTATTTATTTTCTTTGTTATTTAAATTCCAATGAATTTGTTATTATTAAGTCCCTTTTCTGTTAAATTTTATTGTTTGTTTTCTTAGTGTCAGTATTTTATATTGTTATACAGTCAGTGTAAAATGGCGTACTTCGTACCTGTATCAGATTATATGATATGTAAATGACTTTTAAAAATCTGAAACAATAAAATATATTTTCATGAGAATATTTGCTAATAATAAAACATGTGTGTGTTTCGTTTACAGAATGTAAAAAATTATTTATAAGTTACTTCATAAAATTCTGTAAGTTATATTCGCAGAATAAAACATGTTTATGATCAATAGAACTTTATGCGAGTTGTAATCTTCAAAATATATAAAAATAATGTATATTATGTGTATTGCAATTTATCTTACGTCGCACCGACACAGATACTGTAGGGCTTATGGCGACGATGGGATAGGGAAGGGAAGGAAGCGGCTATGGCCTTAATTAAGGTACATCGCCCATTTGCCTGGTGTGAAAATGAGAAACCAGGGAAAACCATCTGCGGGGCTACCGACAGGGGGGTTCGAACCCACTATTTCCGGAATGTAAGCTCACAGCTGCACAACCCTAACCGTACGGCCTGCTCTCATACTATATCAAAATATAATCATAATAGGCCTATATCATAATATACTCTTTTTTATTGGGCTGGACGGAAGGAGATTGCCTAGTCCACAAATTGGTAATACGGCTCGGAAAGCAAGTCTATCAACGCTATCAGTGAGAGAGAGAGAAGACATTGAGTGACGAGGAGAAGCGGTGGAAGTAGGGGCGGAAGGAGGTGATAAGTGAAGGGTAGACAGGTCACTAACACAAATGCAGCGACTGACAAACGGTAATAGTGCTGCCATCTCTGGCCTTGCGATTGACGGCTGTACTGACCGCACAGCCTTAATGTCCATTCATACAGAGACATGAAGAGACTGACTGGCGACAGGGTAGAATGGAAGAGGAGGATTGCTGCCGACCAATCTACGGATTGAGAACGTGAATGAATGAACACCTTCGCGGGAGTGTGCACAATAACTTAACAACGTTCTTTTGTTGAAACGACTCGCGTGTCAACGCTTATTTGTTGAAACGACTCGTGCGCCACCCATTATAAAATTATTTACTAATTCATAAACCTTCGCGGGAGTGTGCATAACAGCTGACTTTAAGTTTCATCGCAATCGGATAAATGGTATATGAACGCATAAGGGACAAACGAACTGACAAAGAAAAACATATGTTTATATATAAAGACTAGCAACCCGCCTCGGCTTGGCCCGGGAACAGTTTTGAATGCATTACGTGATAAGCGCTTTTTTCGATGTCAATGAACTACGACCTATATCCGTTTTACGTCTCGGCATGATGGGTTAAATTCACTGACTGGACTATTAATTATATTCTCATGGAGATGCATGTGCAACGAATTCTTGTCAGACGTAATTTAAGAATGGCGAGGCTCATGGAACACAAATCTCCCTTCCGTCCAATCTTAACTTGACTGTGTATTTTGCGGAACGAAAAGTTCACAAGCGAAATGAAGAAAAGCAGAGTTGCACTTCCAGGGAAACTCCAAACACAACCACTCTTCTCTAAAGTCTTAACTCAACACGACTCGACAGTTTGCTGCTGGCTGTATCTGGAGTAATAGGCTTGCCCGCTAGCTAGGCTGTAATTCGGCTGATAGGCTCTGCCCTAGCTAGCTCGTAAACTGTCGCCTGAGTAAATGAATGGAGATTGTTGGAAAAAATGAAAACGTAAAATCAATTATAGTGGGCGATGTATTGAAGATAGAGCTATGCTCTCGCGGACTATTTTGTAGAACTTTTCGTGCTAAACATGTCTTACACTCATAACTTAGTATATTGATATTTTTTAACGGTTTGCCCAGCATATGCTTAAAAAGCGCACGGACGCCAGGTTTTCCTTTTTGACTTTTTCACTGAAATCGTTACTGCTTGGCTTCCTTTGTTCATAAATAAAATTTTCTACAGAAACCTTCCTCGAGATATCCTTTACAGAATGGTGAAAACTGCATCAAAATCCATCCAGTGGTTCTTGTGATTACTCGTGACATCCAAGAATCGGGGACTTAGTTTTATACTAAGTAGAGATGTACGAGTAGGACCCTGGTTCAGGTAACGCACGGTTCTGTTGTATCACTTCCGGTAAAGCCTGACGCCACACAAGGGATTACTGGGTCACATGCTGTCACGCACTATGCCATTGTTCACCTCACTTGACCCCTGTCTCACAAGGCAGGTCAGTAGAAGACCCAGGGACATCTCAAGAGCCCTGCCCGCCGTCTGTGGCAACAAACCAGCTGCATTTGTTTTGCGGCTGTTTCTAGAGAGCCAGAAAAACAAGGTCTTCTGCAAATGACCAGACAATTAACTGTCAGATTCATACTTCTATATCAAAGTCTGACTCCATTTGCATTTCTTTCCGCAACTCACGGATGACTTTCTCGAGTACACAGTTGAAATTCTACGCTTGATAACGCTAACGCGCAGCGCTAGGCCATGGTATCTGTGAACTCAGTACACGTGGGTTCAAGTCCCACCGTCGGTCGTCCTTGAAATGGTTTTACGTAGTTTCCCCATCTTCAACTCCAGGCTCCGAAATCATGTGGCGAATCTCTCATATATAAGGTGCGTTCAAAAAGTAACGAGCTGGAGGCATAATTACAGAAATCAGTACCTGTATGTTAGAAGTATTGGCCCTGGCTGTTGAGGCACTTGTCCCACTGTGACACGAGGCGGTGAGTGGCTGTCTCATAACATTCCCTGGGCTGCGATGTGAACCAGTTCCGCACGTACAGCTGGACGTCGGCGTCCGAGGTGAATCGTTGGCCCCGCAGAGCCCTTTTCAGGGGACCAAACATGACGTAATCACAGGGAGAGAGGTCTGGACTGTATGGAGTTTGGCCGAGAACCTCCCATATGAATTTCTGCAGGAGTGCCGCGACTGTGTCGGCCGTATGAGGTCGTGCATTGTCGTAGAGCGATCACGGCGGCTATGGCGTTTACTGTCACTCGGCGGTCCTGGGTAATGAGTGCATCAACCACCTGGACGTTGTCATCGGTAATGCAGGGGGGTGCCCCAGACCAGGCATCATCGGCTAACGACACCTGTCCTTCCCTGAAGCGCTTGTGCCACGCCTTGACCCTTGCAAGGAATATGCAGTGTTCGCCGTATACTTGTGACATTAGGCGATGAATGTCCGTTCCCCCTACTCCTTCCGCTGTCAGAAACCGAACAACACCTCTTTGCTCTTCGGTTGACGCCTCCATGTCACTGTTTGCAATGCGACTGGCAGCGTTGGACAATTGATGCATGCTGCTGCTCGCTTTGTATCGTCACGTGATGTGCACGCGTGCCCTCTAGCGACGGGCTGTGACCTTCCACGCTCTGGTCGGAACCACACCTCGTTGCACACGCCACGATTAGCCGATGTAGTCACCGGTTTGCGCATTCCAGCCTCCGGCTCGTTACGTTTTGAACGCACCTTATACATGAATGGGCAGTAGCGAGTACCATACATGTTGGAAGGGACAGCCCTGACGGCCAAGGTACTCAAGGCCAGTGAGAAGCACCCATTCGCTCCAGTCAGCATATACGCCTCGCTGCTATCCTAGTGCCGCAGGGATGTCTAGATCCACCAGCCGTCATGCCTGTGTACCAGGATGTCAGGTACGATTTTGGAGCCTTGCAGATCAATCTGGAGGCTCATTTTCCACACATTGTCCTCTTATAGTACAACGATTGCGACCACAAAATTTCAAGATAGGTTTCGACCTGTCTTATTTGATACTCTCCTTGTGAATAACAAGGAGTTAGACGAGAGCCCAACAATGCCTCAAGAAACCGCCATCCTCACGTCCCAATAAGAGTGGAAGCGCGAATCGGTAAAGTTAATTCAGATACCGCCATAAAATTCCAAATCCAACTCTAGGCGACAACATCGCTTTATAAACAGTTTTCATATTCTTGTTCTGAAATGTACAAAACATCCTTTGCCCGAGATTTTAAAGAAAACCATTATAATGAATTATGAAACACTTTTCGGCAACTTACATTTTCCTAAGTGTTACGTTTTTTGGCCGGCAGTGTAGTTTTCTTGTGTTACCAGTGGTGTCAATACCTGTTCGCTCTTCTTTCCTTACATCAGCCAAGAGCGCGTGGTCTCTAGAACCAGTCACAGGTCCAAATTGTTACCAAGGCCAATGTTGCTCAAATTACGGATCCGGTGTTTATACATGGTCACGAAGTTAGACTATTTTAAGAAATACAGACTTCAGAACAGCCTTTCCGCTTTTTAGGCCGTGTAAATATTTTCTTGGTATAGTGCCTTCTGAGGGAGGCTCAAAAGGACACGAACTAAGGACCATGGGTATTCCCAATGAAAGAATGGATTAATAGTACATTATGCAACGAGCCTATAATGGCTATAATTAAGACACGAGTATTTTTATAAAACGAGCGTATGCGAGTTTTATAATTTCCATACGAGTGTCTTAATTACCATTATAGGCGAGTTGCATACGACTGTTTATGTTCGACGATAATTATAACTTTATTATATGTTTTAACATAAATATTCATAAATATCTGTTCAGTCACTACAGTAGAATGTTGTGATCGGGTGCTGCGGTGGGTAGTATATCTCTCTTGCCCAAGCTCTCTGGACAACCGACGCATGCGCTCTGTGTGCTTCAATACCATATGTTCAGATTGCGCACCAGTATTCAGTAAAACTGTCACTGAAGTCGTGTCAAAACCACGCGCTGTGTATAAATTGGTTTTGGGGATATTAAGGTACCGGTACAGTGCTATTTCTTGTCTCATATTCGCCAGTTTATTTACGCGATCATATGGACGGTGCGTATTCCATGTCGGTAATTTATTATAGTTCGATGTTGTGTTTATATCCGACATGTTGGATTTTGAGTGCATGCGCGAAGGTATCGTTACCTAATTGGTCAATGAACGAGCTCTGATTGGCTGGAGAAACTGTATCATAATGGAAAACGGTGTTATAATGACCATCATTATGATACAGTTTTCTAACACATAATAGTGAGGGTCGAACATAAAGAACTTAGGACCATAAGGATGGCAGGCAGGAAATTAGCCGAGATGTGAGGTCTTAAAAGTAATACGGAATAAAACAGGTCATTGGGCAAATTTAAATACAGTATTATTGGACGTTTTAATCTTAAGACAAGATGCAATTTCTACATATTAGGACATGAGATGCAATAGTATCGTAAGACGAACGAAATGATTCAGAAGGAGGCGTTATCTTGCACGTGTGCTGGTGAGGTCACTCCAGTGATTCATATCACGCAAGAAACCCAGGGACTTTTTGCGATGAGATATTGCTATCATATGGAACGGGGAACTACCGATAAAAGTTCAGCCAGCGATATTTTCGTGATATGAGCTAGAGGCTGTAACGCTTTTGCTCCGCGTTGAGCGCACAAATGTAACGCTTCTACTGGGGTGAGTGATGCTAAACCACAACAAGTCCCACGTTTTGCGGGCAAGTGTAACTGTTTCGCTAGTGTCCCCACTGTTGGGTGACAAATTAACGTTTATTCTGACTAAGATAAGTTGTATTAATGGGCGCCAAGACCTCAACACTACGTTGAAATCTAAATTTATATTTATAACCACCTAGCTCGGGCAGAACACATTTAAGAATCTTGACACTCAGACCATGGTATGATTGGATCATCAACCCAACTAACAATTGTATCCGGAGAAGGAATTAGGTCTATATCTAATGCTACCTACTGAAAGCAAAGATTGCATAGTATAATAAATGAATTTATTATATATAAAAAAACAAGTAGTGGCAAATTTTAATAATGATAATAATAATTTAAAATGGAGCATAACGATTTTAATTTTACCACTGGAAGATTACGTGACGTTGGAGACGGATGAATTATTGAATTTACTATTATTTCCAACCTAAGAAGTTACTGAAATTCTGATTCTGAGACCGTGAAAAGAGAGAGATTACGTAATTCTGCGTTAGTCGCGCTTACCATTGGAAATAGCAGTAGCATTTCCCTCGTACGTGATGAATAGACCTGGGATTTTAAGGCAAATGCCTATTTCGTTCCTTACGAAATAACATGATTTTTTAAAAATATCTTGACGTTTCATGATAAATCCCTTACATTAATAGAGTTTTATAGTGCCCTAAAATGCCTATTTGGACCTTTAGAGCCTATTTCACTATTTTAGTGCCTAAAATGCCTATTTTCTACATTTAAAATAAAATTCAACTTCTGTAATTTTTACAATCACACAATGGACATCCCTGGAACGAGCAGAACAGCAGAGGGTGGGTTTTTCACAGAAATGTGCTCTTCCCAGACAATTGTCACCAAAGGAATGCTGAGTGAAGGGTGGATGTGGAGGATTAGCTCAGAAGAACAACGAGCAGGTAGTCAAGGACGTACTGTGTCGAGTGACGGGGTGAGGGGGAGGATTATCTAGGAAGAACAAGGAGCAGGTAGTAAGAAGCGACATACTGTGTCAAGTCGCCAGTGAAAGAACATCTGTTTAAGTGAATATAGTTCATCATGCCTAAAACGAAATCATCTAAGAGTGCGCTTATACAACAATGGCTTGTACAATTTCCAGGGATGACTTTTGAAGGCAAGATTATTTTCTGCCAGTACTGCAATAAACAGGTATGTGCCTATATCTTAAATTTCATATTAATCTAAAATTAAGATTTTGATATTGGCTTCTCTAATTAATTGTAGAGACCTACTGTCGGCGCATAAAGTATGTGCAGTCGAGTTTAAACGCTAATACAATTTGAACCAGTCCACCAATCTAAAATATAAATACACCATCGTAAAGCGTGTTTTATTCTGCGTTATCTCCTGTTACATGCATATTTCTATTGTGTTTCTGGTGAAAGATATATTAGGCGGAATGCAAAAAAATACCTATTTTCTTGTCCGTTTTTTGTAACCAACAACTTTGTAGTTTAATTACATGAAAACGGAGAGCCTGTCGCTCGATTTCAAATAAAAATCGGTATAAAATACAGAAATCATTGTAAGTTTTCGGTATACAACGATTTGAAACAAAAACCTTCAGACCTTTGATGAACTCAGTCTCGATTTCGGAAGACCACCCAGTATCAAACGGACAGTCTTTTACAAAAACAATAACTTCTTTCCAACGTGTGTAGAGTAATTAAACTTCATAAATATATTTATAATAGTGCATTCCATAATCCACCTAAATTTCATGAAAGTCGAACAGTACGTTTTCATGTAACGGTACTACAAAGTTGTTGTTTACCAAAAACGGGCAAGAAAATAGGTACTTTTTGCATTCCACCTAACATAACTTTCACAGGAAACATAATAAAAATATGCATGTACCAGCAAAGAATGCAGAATAAAACAAGCTTTACGATGGAGTGATTGCATTTTAGATTGGTGGACTGGTTCAAATTTTATTAGCGTTTAAACTCGACTGCAGATACTTTCTGCGCCGACAGTAGTCCAGGCGACCTGGGTTCGATTTCCAGTACCGGCAGTAATTTAGAAATCTATGAGGTCTGGAAGGGTGTTGACCCAGCATCGTGAGGACAATTGAGAAACTACGGTGGGCAGGGGTCACGGAGGCAAGGCAATACGGCTGAGGGATGTATCGTGCTGACCACACGCCACCCAATATCTGCAGGCCATGAGCTGGGCAGCAACCGTTATTGAAAGCCAAGGCCCTTCGGGGACTCTAGTGTTCTTGTTCTTAATTAACTTTAGAGTAATAATGGCTTAATTTAAATAGTTCAAAATTACAAATTTTATTCAATAGCTCACCTTTTCTATTCCTCATCTTAGTCTCTAATTGACATCACTTTATTGTGTTTTAGATTTCACATGAGAAAAAATGCCACCTTCAGCAGCATGCAGATAGTGCCAGTCACAAAGCGAAAGCAGCCATGAAAAGTAACATTAGACAGACTCTGCTCACACAAACTATATCTCCTACAACTCATAATGGTTTCTATGCTGATATGTGTAGAGCCCTAGTTGCAGCAAATATCCCCTGGAATGCTGTGCATAATCCGGTTTTCAGAGATTTTTTTACAGAAATACACCAAGCAGCACATCCCATCAGCATCTACATTAAAGAAAAACTACTTAGATATTTGTTACAATGAGGTCATTTTATCAATCAGGGAGGATATTGGGGAGTCTTGCATATGGTTGAGTGTGGACGAAACCACCGACTCTGTGGGCAGGTACATTGCTAACCTTATAGTAGGAAAACTGGAACCCAATCAGGCATCTACCGCTCACCTCCTTTGCTCTAAACAGCTTGAGAAAGTCAATAGTCGAAGCATTGCATACTTCATCAACAAGGGGTTGCAATTGTTGTTGATGATTCTAAAGTCCTTCTCCTTGTCTCCGATGCTGCTTCCTACATGATTGCCACTGCACCTCTCCTCAAAACTTTCTATCCTTCTTTAATTCATGTTACTTGCATGGCCCATGCCTTGCATAGACTCGCAGAAACAGTTAGGGCCGAGTTTCCTGCAGTAAATACTCTCATTTCAACAATGAAGAAAGTAATTCATGCTTTTGGGCCACATTGTTTATTTCCATTGAAAAAGGAGGCAAGGTTTCTCCGAAACGTATGGTTCAAATTAAAAATACACACGGCATTAGCCCAAAAGCATGAATTATTTATATAAAAATCCGGGCCGTGAAAGCCTTAATATGCAAAATGAAGAAAGTGTTCTGTAAGGCTCCATCAAGAATAGCCATCTTTCGAGAGAAACTCCCCTCTATTCCCCTTCCACCACAGCCAATCATCACCCGTTGGGGTTCCTGGATGGAAGCTGCCCTGTATTATGCAGAACATCTTGAGGAAATCATGACTGTGATAGAAAATGTGCCTTTAACGGACAACTCTGCATGTGTGTCGTCTGTCAAAGAACTGTTAAATGATTGTTCCAGTGTTCAGAGAGACATTGCGTATATTCAGGCAAATTTTTCATTTCTTCCAGTCACCATTACAAAAATGGAGGAAAAAGGAAACAGTCTCAAACAGCAATTTTCTGTAATTGAAGAAGCTGAGAATAACATACAAAGTGCTAGGGGCAAGGTAGGAGATAAAATAAGAGACAAGTGGTCTAATGTACTGCTGAAGAACCCAGGTTATTCAATGCTGAAAAGGGTACATCAGGTAATGGATGGGGAAAAGGTAGACTTACCAAGTGAAATTGAATTGAAAAATGTAGGTAAATTTTCCTATGCCCCTCTAACACCTGTGAGTGAGGAGCGCTCTTTTTCTGCTTTCAAAATGATTTTAACAGACAAAAGACACAGCCTGACTGTGGAAAATTTGGAGAAGATTATTGTTATGTACTGTAAAGCAAACTACGAATGAAAGTACTGTAGGAATGTTCCTCACAAATAAATAAACACATACTCCATTCTCGTTTCCACCGTTATTGGATGCCTACAGTGCTGTAATTGTGTACAGTGATTTTAGTATTAAGGTTTTAGATCAGTACTGATAATGATATATCATATAATCCAAAACATTTTTTGACACATTACTTTTTATATTGTTTTTCATAAATGTCTTTTTTATTCTGTCTTAATTTTGCAGTTATTTCGGTTAAGAATAGGGATACCACGTTTGTTAAAGAAATAAAGTATCACGTTACAGTTTAAGTGTATATTGTAATATTTTAAAGTCTATTTCCTGCCTATCCACACATTTTGAAAACATATTTTAAGTGCCTAATTTCTCTTTTAAAAGCCTATTTACTTGTTTTAAAAGCCTATTTACTTGTTTTAAAAGCCTATTTTAGGCGCCTAAAACTAATTTTTAGAGCCTAAAATCCCAGGTCTAGTGATGAATCAAGAGAGCTTCCATCAGCCTCTTGGACGTAAAATCTTCTTCGTTTCTTGCGGGAATCGGTGTTAAAATGACGAAGTTAAATGCTTGATAGTGGTGGATCCAAAATCCGTTAGCCACCTACGCTGACTCCCTGTTCACAAGAGCTCGCGTATTTCTCATGACTAATTTGTCAGTTGAGAGTAGCAGTACTGAAATGTTCGCCATCGAACACGAGTATGAAGTCCGTAGACTAAGCAAAAATACAATGTTCAAGTTACGGTCCGAACACAACGGAACCTACGAAACGAGCGTCCACCTCGGACAAGTTTTACAATGTTAATGGTCCCCTCTTCACTGCGCGCGCTCAGTATATGCACTCGCCGGTCGTTCCCCTCCAGTGTACCACCTCCCTGTGGTCCGGTCTCCTCTGGTTGGCTGTGACCCCACGCGAGACTCCCGTCATTAAGTTCTTTGCACACTGTAAATTGTCCGTTCCACTCCAATTCGCCTTTTCTTGAAACTGCCAGTTGTAATGTTCCTCGGTTGCATCATCGCTTCACGACAAGATTATTCCTGTAGCCGAATTCCCGATGACTCATCTCTCCCTCCATAAGCCCTTAACTGAATAAAATTCGAAAATCTCCGCGATCAAATAATTTACTGTGATAATGTCGATCGGAATAATCCGCTTGATAGTGTTTTCTATAAAGTCGAAAACCTATCTGTATAGTTATAATCTTTCAAGAAGAAGCTAAAAAAACATTATTAATAATAATAATAATAATAATAAGTTAAATGAAAATTATCTTGGCTGAATAAGTTGCCGCGTAAACAAACATTAAATAGCTTCCATCTGACTTATGTCAGTGGCATAAATACCCTTCGAAAAACAGGTTACATTTCGCCTCGGATCATCAAGTGATTTACTGTGACCACGGTACTTCATTTGATTATCCCAGACACGTTCATAAAATCCCCATCCAAAATACATATTACACAAATTAAATCCCCTAAATTACATATATATATATACCCTCATAATTTTCTTCACGCACTTTGCGTCAAAGTCTGTTGTAATATTGGATTGCCCTAGGCAATCAGTCCAATGTTTTTTCATTCCAATAAATGTTCCACGGATATTTCCGCCTCTCAAATATCTCTATGTTAGGAAAGATATACATAAATAATGTGTGAGCACTGTGTGTACATGATGTCACTTCACACGCATCAAAGGTGTTCTGATACATATACCACCACATAACTTCCTGATATCAATGGTTCTTCTGGCGTAACTTAATTTCACTGATCGCACGAGCACACGATCACACTATTGTGGCTGCGCATCGTGACCATAATACTTAATCTCTCTGTGTATTAGATAAAATTACCATTGACTTCTGAAAAAAAAAAAACAGTACGTGCGCATTACATATAACACCAAATATTTCTGTGCCGTAATTGCCCTGTCTTACTGAGTTCCCGTCGACCATATTCTACTTAATACTAGTTCATCACCCACCATGCCACACACCTTCATCAGTGCACAACCCAGACCAGTTCTCCACGATCCTGACCTAGTTGCCACCACCCTCAAATAATACCTATGTACTATTTACCTTAAATTCACACATACAGATCTTACATGGCGAGGCCGTAAACAGAAATCACGTGTGCTGTTATGTATGAGTTTCATGAAGGACTGTCTCGCATTCTGGTGGCCCATCTTTTGTCTCCTGGACGCCTTAAGCAAACATGCCCTGTACAAGCGCTCACCCATCTGTTGGAGACAAATGGGAATTCACCAGCGCTACCAAACTCTGGCCTTGGTGTATCGATACATTTTAGTGCTCAACAGCATCCGACAATCCCGTCATATTTCCCTGTACCTTAAACTCGCAATTACTTATATTCTACCCCCTTTGTGACCTCTGATACGCCTGCCTGGAAGACCAGATATCCCACGCACCAAATACATCTCTTACTCATTTGATAGGCTGGCTCGCCAGCTAAACACACCCACTTGAAGACATATTTTCGTAGACTATGTATATTATACGTCCCGTATAATCTGTTTTCCTTAACATACTCCAGCACATATGCTGTTTTACCAATACGTTTGGAAACTATAAATGGGCCCTCGTAGAGATAGAATAACTTGGACATGACTTTCTCTAGCTTATTCGACTGTTTCGGAACTCTAAGTAAGACTCTGTCTCCCGGCTCGAATTGGTCAAATTTAGTTTCTTTTTGTTGTCGAATTCTCTTTTGTGCTGACTTAGATAAATTCAGTTTCGCCAACTGGACAATGTAATCCATCCCCGGTTGTTTTCCCTCATTTAAACCCAATAATCTCGCTAGTTCATTTTGTGGTCTCTTTCCGAAGTGAACTTCGTATGGCGTCAATTTCGTGCTCTCATGCTGGACAGAATTCAGCCAAGTCTCGACTTTGGGAAGATGTCCAACCCAGGCCGAATGCTTGTCATGCACTAGAGTCCGAAAAAGACGGGCCACTTCCCTTAATGGACGCTCTGCAGAATTCTCCTGAGGGTACCTTACAGAGGAATGAACGTGTGAAATACCAGCTTCCTGCATACTGGTTCTCCATTTTTTGCAGTAAACTGTGGTCCACTGTCAGATAGTATCCTGAGAGGAAGGCCAAACTCAGGTATATACTTATTAATGATCAGACGGCTACACGCTAGTCCCGTGGCTTTCCTTAGCGGATATAGCTTGACATACTTACTAAAACCGTCAATAACTATAAAAATGTACTCGTAGCCATATTGTCCTATAACGATCGGGCCAAATAAATCCACACAGAGTAGTTCGCCGGGACTACTGGTGTGAACGGCAGATCTCTCCCCCACTAAATATTTAACTGGATACTTGCTCCTTTGACAGGTGTCACACTTAGTTAAAATCCTCCTAACATCCATTCCCATTTTATTCCAAATAAAGTCACGACCAATTTCATAGAAGACTTTGGTAGCACCAAAGTGTCCTAGTTCCCTATGAAAATGAAAATCCACGGCCTGCTTCCAGTCTCCGACCGGGTCAGGAATGGAATGAATGAAGCCCCCATCTAGCGGCGAGGATATGAACTGTGCCGGCTGCCGAGGCCTGACGCACTCCTCTGGGGCAATGATTAAATGCATGACAGATGTAATGAAATGATAGTGGAGAGTGTTGCTGGAATGAAATATTGACAGGGAAAACCGGAGTACCCGGAGAAAAACCTGCCTGCCTCCGTTTTGTCCAGCACAGATCTCACATGGAGTGACCGGGATTTGAACCACGGACCTAGCGGTGAGAGGCCGGCATGCTGCCGCCTAAGCCACGGAGGCTTCCTAGTTCCCTATGAATGAACCAAATTAGTTCCTCCCGTAAAGTGGCAGGAACACATATTGTCCAGCGATTCTTCCTACATTTCCGTGCAAGAAGCCCATCCTGCATCTTGTACGTGAACCTCCTACTTTCACACACTCTTCTTCAACTGTCTCCAATATAGCCAGTGGCTCCCTTAAATTAACGTTATCACGTTGCTCTACTAACATGTTTCTCAGTGTCTGTAACGATGCCCTGTTGCTCCTGTCCACACATGCACATAATAAAATAACGTCCTCTGCTTTGACAACAGGATAATCCCTACATAAATTAGTGTCCCTTGATAGCATATCTGCAAGAATGTTATCTTTACCTTTAATATATTTAACTGTGAATTCGTATTCCTGCAGTGCAAGAATCCATCTACTAACTCTGTTAGAACTGAATTTACAGGTCCTCATATACAGTAATGCATGGTGATCTGTATGGATCTCAAATTTCCCCCCTACTAAATACATTCTAAATTTCCCTAAACTGAAAACAATACCTAAAAGCTCTAACTCAGTAATAGTGTATCTTTTCTCTGCTGCCGTAAGTCCTCGCGAGGCTAAAGATACAATGCACAGATAACCCTATTCATCTCTCTGACACAATACCCCAGCAATACCTATTTGCGTAGCATCCGTTATAACCACATATTCCTTATCTTTCAAAGGATATTTCAGCACTACAGCCTTCTCGAAACCTTCCTTCAGCGCTCTAAAAGCCTGATCATGCTTGGGCTCCCATATCAACCGATTACCACCTTTAAGCAATTCCCTGAATGGTTCTACTAACCCTGATTATTTAAGAACGAATCTTCTGAAAAAGTTGCAAATTCCCAGGTATGTTTTCAACTGTTTAACATTCTGTGGCACCTCTGCATTAAGTATTTTATTAACCCTACTTTCCTATGGTGTTACACCTCTACTCGACACTCTATGACCTAAAAATGTCACTTCTGACTGAAAGAATGACGACTTAGACAGTTTCAAAGTGAACCCTGCCTGATCTAACTTCTGAAAAACAATATCTAAATGACGTAGATGCTCCTCAGAAATGCGTGAACTAATTACCATATCATCAATGCAAATGGTTACAAACTCTCCTGTGTCATCACCTAATGCGATGTTTAATGCTCTGATTAAAGCAGCTGAACTACTCTTTAAACCATAAGGTATTCTACAAAATTGATACAGGTTATATTTATGACTAAAAGCTGTAAATGGTCTATCTTCATACATAAGTGGCACTTGCCAGAAACTGGAACTCAAATCTACACAAGTGAAATACTTCTTACCCTCAAATGTCTGCATCAACTCCTCTATAGACATGGACTTCAGCTGGTCTGAACTGATTCTACTGTTAACTAAACGAGCGTCTAAACAAATACGGACAGTGCCATCTCCCTTCGGCACGGTGATCAAAGAATTAACATATGGACTGTTGGAGTGCTCAATAATGCCATCTTCAAGCATCTGGTTAATTTGTGCCTCAACTGCACTCTGATAAGCAAAAGGTACAGGATATCTATGTCCTGTGAATACTGATCTATCAATAACGTTCAACGAATGTGTATAGCAATTGGCCTCACCAATGCGATCCTCAAAAACTCTCCTATTACACAATAACACATCATAGAGCAGAACACACTGTTCTTCCTGTATATTTCCCTGAAATGCAGCATCACATATCGAGTCCTCTAGACTACCGTTCGTAATCACACTGCCCACAAAACTTGGAGAATCCCGCTCTACGGCTGGCGATGTCTCATTCAAAGTACAAATCACACCTACAACACTACTTCTCTGAACATTGTCGTTGAACGCTTCTTCTGCATCAGAATCATCCCATTTAAATTTCAAACTTCCTACCTCATAATATATGTTACCAGACACTCTACTTAGCCATTCTGAACCCAAAATAACACTGAATACTAAATTTGGAATTACAAGACAAATCTGCTTTTCTACATGATTATTAATTTGAATGTCTACTAAAACTTGCTTAGAAATTACTTTAGACCTCTTCCCAACAGCTGTAATAACAAAAGTGCTTTTAATTGGCATCTCCCAAAATTTATTCCAGTTCCTTTCATTTTATCGTAAAATGCACTACTTATGCAACTCTTCATGCAACCACTATCAATTAAAACATCCGTGTACGCCTCGGGCACGTTAAGTTTAACAATGGGGCTCTTACTAGCCACCTCCTGAATAATACCTTCATCATTTATTTCACGTAATAATTCACTTCTTACATTTAGGTCATAGGGTTCCTGTATAAGCGTATGGACCGGGCACGTTACAGACTGAGATTCTGACCTTACATCGCAGCCTGGTTCGTGTTTAAAGTACCGCTACCGCTTGGCGTAGTACTACTCACTACTGCACTGGTCAGGTCGTTCTGGGCTGTGTTAACGGTATTTCTCGGTTCGTTATTACCATTGGGCTGATCCCTTCCTTGACCCCTGTTCTGGTTATAATTATTATTATTATAATTCCTCCCTTGGTTACCCCTGAAATCATTATTTCGGCCTTGATTTCCCCTGAAATCATTATTTCTACCTTGGTACTGCGTACCATATCCATTTCCTCTGTACTGATTTTGCTGGTTGTTATTATGATTTTGGTTCCCCCTATTTTGGATATTGGCTCCTTCGCCACTGTTCCCCTGAACATCCTGATTCCTATTCTCATTAGGCCTATTATTATGGTTCCCCTGGTGCCTACTGAAATTCTCCTCGTAACCACCTCTTCCCAGAGCATCGAATGTACTTAATAGATTTTCCACTTGCGAAATAGATTTAACATTTTGGATACAGGCAGCTTCTTTGATTCTATATGGAAAATGTCTTAGTAATAGCCTAACTATATCACTCTCCTCCCTCAAACCATCCAGATATTTACACGTCTATACCTGTCCTAAAAAGTATTCTGTCATCGTGTAACTTCCTTTCGGGTTATATTTCCCACACACAATTCCCTCACGATGCTGAGACTGAATTACCTCATTCTAAAACTTTTCACAAAACATGACTTTGAATTCCGAAATGTCCACAAAATTGTCTCTATAGACAGCAAACCAGTTCCTCGTCTCCCTAACAAACGCCTGCTCTAAAATCTCAACTACCTGACACCACTCAATACTGCCATCATCCAACCTCTCCTTGAATTTGTTTTCTATAGCGATCGTAAATTCCATGGGACACCCCTGTCGATTGCTGAATTTCCCTAACTCTATCTCCCTGTGTGTGCTATTCATATAAACTGGCCTACTCTGATTATTTTCCTGCCTAATTCTAGCTTTCAGTTTTTGTTCTAATTCAGCTATTTTCTCCTCAGCTTTTCTCTCAATGTTAGTTACAGTTGACCTAATGCTTCCTTCCGATGCTTCCACTTTATCACTTAATTTAGCCTGTTTCTCCTCAATCTTTCTAATACTTTGATTATTCTTCTGCTTTAAATCATTCACTTCAGTAATTATTTCTGCATGTACTTTATCAATTCTACCACCCAGCTGTTCTTTAACCTCCTTAGTTGCTACCTGAATTTTATCAATTTCTCCCCCCAATTGCTTTTTGACCTGCTGTGTTTCAAGTTGCAATAGTTCTTTTAAATTTTCAGCCTGTGTACTGATTCTACTTTCCAGCTCCTCCTGTACTTTTCCTAATTTTCTGTCTACATCTGCAATGATCTCTTTAGCTTTTTCTTCCATCACCCCTCTGATTTCTCCTCTAATCTGCTCAAATTTCTTATCTAATTTTAGATTGTTCTCTTCAAATTTCTCATTTAATTTATTGCTCACTTCCTTACTGCTCTGTTCCAATTTAGCGTTTAAAGCCTCTGTACTCTAGTAAAAATTTAGTCTTTCAGGACCGGCGTTGAAATAGGAATCTCTGTTTCGCGGGCTTATAGGCCGTGTTCCAAGGACATTTTGTCGTCCTGGCGTTTCGCTGAATACTGCGTTCAGCATGTTCGCAGGTTACATTCAGCGAGGTAAAACAAGCAAACAGAAGATATATAAACAGTCAACAACCCACACATAGAGGCTACCATAGCAACGGCGTACCACATAAAAGTAATGCATCAAGGACAGGGCTGCTCGTCTGTTGCATCTTCTCGTCTACGACGGTCAATAAGGGCAGGCTTGAGGGGATTAAGGACTGGAAGCCAAGCTCTGTTCACACGTTCTGCTTCCTCCTTAAGATTGAAGCTGTTAGTATGCTTCAGGATTTCAATGGCCTCCCTTTGTAGCCTGGCATGATAAGACACCGTGGTGGACAGAACTTCGGTGTCTCCATATCTTATGTCGTGAACTGCAAGTAGTGAGTGTGCTGCTACAGTGGATTTATCTGTTTGTCCCAGCCGGCTGTGTCGTTTGTGCTCCTTGAGGCGAGTGGCAATACTTATTTTCGTTGTTCCAATGTATACTTGGCCACAATCACACGGGATTTTATAAACCCCTGCCGCGGTATGAGGATGTCGCTTATCTTTAGCGGACCTAAACATGTCCTTAATTTTTCGTGTAGGCCTGTATATGGTCTTCATATCAAGGGACTCGAGTAGCCTCCCTATTCTGTCCGTGACCTTTTTTATATATGGAAGAAAAGCTCTAGCCAGGGGCTGTTTGTCTCCAATTACCCTTGTAGTTGGACGTCTCGGATGGCGTGCTCGCTGGATATCTTTCTGGCTGTACCCATTGGCGCGTAAGGCCTCGTTGAGGTGTACAATTTCTTGTTTAAGGCACAGATTTTCACAAATTCTTTTCGCGCGGTAGCCAGTGTTTTTATCACTCCGTATTTCTGTCGTGGGTGGTGGTTGGACGTCTTGTGTAGATATCGGTCCGTATGGGTCGGCTTACGGTAAACTGTATGTCCCAATGTTAGATCAGCGGTCTTCGTTACCATAACGTCGAGAAAGCGATTTTCTGTTCATTTTCTAACTCCATGGTAAACTGAATGTTAGAGTTCT
The DNA here is from genome assembly GCA_946902985.2 of Meconema thalassinum. NCBI lineage: Eukaryota > Metazoa > Arthropoda > Insecta > Orthoptera > Tettigoniidae > Meconema > Meconema thalassinum. The sequence continues at coordinate 42,927,387 of OX336391.1, read as the reverse complement.
GGCTGTTAAGATGTTGTAAAAACAGATTTAATTGATCTTTACCATGGCCCCATATTTCAAAAGTATCGTCCACGTATCGTAGCCACACTTTAGGTTTCAAAGGTGTGGTCTCTAGTGCTATTTGTTCAAATTGTTCGATGAAGAAATTCGCCTCCGTAGCGTAGCGGTCAGCATGGTTAGCTGCCACCCCGGAGGTCCTGGGATCGATTCCCGGCTCTGCCACGAAATTTGAAAAGTGGTATGAGGACTGGAACTAGGTCTACTCAGCCTCGGGTGGTCCAAATGAGTAGAGGGGGTTCGATTCCCACCACAGCCATCCTCGAAGTGGTTTTCCGTGGTTTCCCACTTCCTCTTCGGGCAAATGCTGGGATGGTGCCTACTGTAAGGCCACGGCCGCCTCCTTCCCTCCTCCTTGCCTATCCATCCTGACCATCCATTACCTTCCCTCATGAGGCCCCTGTTCGCTTTGCAGGTGAGGCCGCCAGGGCGAGGTGCCAATCACACCTCACCAGTTGTATCCACTCCGATTGGATGTTCCCAGCTCTAGGACACTGCCCGTAGAGGCGGTAGTGGTGAGTTCCCTCGCTGAGTCAGTGGGTTCCACCAACCTGGAGGGTAAACGACTAAGAAGAGAAAGAAAAAAGAAGAGTCAACGAAAAAAACATTCAGTTTTATGAACCCCAGAAGAGGGTCATACTGTCTCACCAGTTATTCAGTATCTCGTGAACCCCGAAAGGATCATACTGTTTTAACAACATATCCAGTCATTCGTGAACCTAGGGAGGATACGCTGGTTCAGCCTCCCGTCGAGACCCGAGTGGGGTCCTAACGAAATTGCGAGAGTCGATGATTTACACGTGCTTGGGAAAGTTGATGACAAGCGTCGGTCCAAAGAGACATTAGTAAAACAGTGATAGTTTCAGTTCGCAAGTAGAAGTGACAGTTCGAAGTAGAACCAGATTAAAAGAACGTTATTGCAGCGATATGGAATTAGTATCGCGCCGACAAAGTCAATTCCGTGCCTATCGAACCCAGAAAAGAAACTTTGAGAATAGAACTTTCCGAGGTGAATAGAAAACCGACGGAGGTAGGAGTTCAGAGACTTTCATTCGTTCAAGTAGATGTCTAGGACAGGGGTAAAAAAACGCCAATACCTGCATTTCCCGAATGAAACGAATGGAGAAATTGTAAAAACGTGTGAATAGGAAGGACTATAACCACGTGTGCTAGGTAGTGGAAAGAAGCCGTATTGTATGCTCGAGTGAATTCAGTTTGTAAATAATTTTTGAAGTATGTCAAGTGTTAAGAAATAAGTGTATAATTATAATTTGATGTATCAATACACCCTAAGAAAAGGGAAGCAAATTGAAGATGTGTGTCAAGGGTGTAAATTGTGAAGTGAAAATATATGTGAAAGTGTAGAAATGTGTTACCGGTGTAAGATGAGAGGTTAATCTACCAAAATGGTGGACGAAAAGTTCCATAGTGATTGGCGAAGACTACAAAATATGTAAGTACTATTTCATTATGATTGTTGGTGGAGAGTCGTGCATTCGGAATAATTGTGTGTCACCATAATGCAGGGATATAATGAATATGTGTGATATGTTTGTGTGTATTGTAGTGATTTGATATAATACGGTTTAATAAATTTGAATTTAAATTGTATAAGATGGAAAAAGCCCAATATATTGTTGAAAGGGTAGGATTATTTTATGAATGAATAATGATCAATTATAAATAATGATATGCCAAAGTAAATTCAGTTGTATGAAGGAGGGCTGGCAGAAGTTAACAGATCTTCACGGAAGGTTTTAAGAGAAATATACAGGGTGAACCTAAAATGCCGCACTTGGAGGTCGGCATGCGATTCCTCATCCAATTGCAAGACAAAAGTTTCTATAGCAAAATCGGATCGGGTGCTGATTAAAACCACAAGTATGAAAGCGAGGAGCTGGCAACACTGTCACGTACTGAAGCGCATCGGAATGTACAGAGAAATGTGTATCAGCCCGCAATACCGTACTATTCGTCGCAGCTCACTGAGTAGACTGTTGAGTTATCAAACCCACATGCACCATCGAGCTACGGTTCGAAACTACGTCAGTTTTTTTTCTTTCTTTTGCGTGTTACGTCAGTTCCCGTCGTTTAACTGCGTTTGTAAGCATGACATCACATCATTTTGTCACATGACAGTGTGATTCACCTCCGTTGCGTAGTGGTCAGCGTGATTAGCTCCCACCCCGGAGGTCCGCGGTTCGATTCCTGACTCTGCCACGAAATTTGAAAAGTGGTCTGAGGACTGGTACTGGGTCCACTCAGCCTCGGGTGGTCCAAATGAGTAGTGGGGGCTTGATTCCCACCTAAGCCATCCTCGAAGTGGTTTTCCGTGGTTTCCCACTTCGTCTTCGGGAATGCCGGGATGGTACCTACCGTAAGGCCACGGCCGCCTCCTTCCCCTTTCCTTGCCTAACCCTCCCACTGTTCCTATCCCTTCATCAGGCCCCCGTTCGCTTTGCAGGTGAGGCCACCTGGGCAAAGTGCTAGTCACACTCCCCAGTTGTATCCCCGACTCATAGTCCCAAGCTCCAGGACACTGCCCTCAGTGGCGGTAATGGTGGGATTCTCGCTTAGTCCGTAAAACGTTAACGGAAAAAAGAACGAACAGTGTGGTACATTAAACGGCATGCATGAGTCGACTAACCACGCATTGCACTACCATAACTGGTGCTGTCAATTTCATGTAGGGTGGCTTCATGATGGAGTACACAAATTGTGAATATGTCGATATGCTTTTAGTGTTGGGTGCTGCTCGTGAGTATGCGGCACGGTACCCTCAAAGGCGCCATCCCGATAAGAATGTTTTTCGTCGCCTTGAGCAACGCCTGTGGGAAACCGGTAATCTTCACCCACAAGTAGTGGACAGAGGTCGTCCAAGGACTAGACGTAGCCTACTCCACAAACGGAGGACGCAATTCTTGAAACCGTTCACCAATCACCTCGGCGAAGTACCCGTGATATTGCAAGGCAGTTACAGGTATTTCCAACACTGGTTGTTGACGTGTTGCACGACGAAGAACTGAATCCATATCTTTACAAGTTAACTCAACACCAGCGGCCAGAAGACCACATTCAACGAGTACAGTTCTGTGAATTGCATCTGCAATAAGTTAAAGATAACGAATATTTTATCAAGAATGTGCTCTGGAGTGACGAATGTAGCTTCACTCGGGAAGGTATTTTCAACCATCACAACAGTCATTATTGGTCTGACCACAACCCGTGAACGTGGCTTTCAGGCACGCTTTGGCATAGGCCTGTGGGTTGGAATCGTGGGAGGAGTGCTTTTAGGCCCTTACCTATTGCCATACAAGTTTATTACCCCCCTCTATCGTACGTTCCACTTGGTGTTCGGCGACAGCTATGTTTTCAGCATGATGTTGCACCGCCACACTTTGGAATGACCGTGCGTAACTGTTTAAATGAAGTGTGTTCAGGGAAATGGATTGGTCGTGGAGGTCCAATGTTCTGGCCGCCACGTTCCACGGACCTTAATCCACTAGATTTTTATTTGTGGGGACACTTAAAGGAACAAGTTGATAGTACTCCACCCATGGATGTACAAGACCTAATAGCTCGCGTGCATGCTGCATCGGTAATGGTGGTTGCAGGTGTGTTGCACAGGGCCCGGCAAAGTATGCTCCAACGAGTGGCGAAGTGTTTGCAAATGCAAGGAGGTCGCTTTGAACATCTGCTGTGAAGTGAAGGCGTTGCTCGTAAGTGTACGTACCGGCCCTGTGAAGGTAAGACTGGACGTCAAACGTACACTATGGAATTATGGTGCGTAGCATAGTGGGCAATCTAGTGTAGGCTACCTACAGTATTGTGCTTCTTTGTACCGCATTGGATAGAGACGATGTTACTGTATCCGCTATTATGTTGTATTGGCTTTATTTGTGCCATGGACGAAACAAGGGTTGTTTAACTCTCTAAGAAGTTCATGTTACGCTTGAATGATTAAATACAGATAACTGTAACGGTAGGACATAGTGTATTGCATAGTGGAGGTGTACATTGGATGCAATTTGATACATTACCTGAAAAAAAATTGGCACGAACGCGACTCGAACATCGGCGCGTCCGCACATCCGGCATTTATGGCATTACCTTGTCTCACTGAGCCAATGAGACAGCTCCGGCACAGTGCCAAGTTCCTGCGATCAGTTTTTGGCCACGCTGCATGCAGTTACAGCGTTGCCAGAGCCTCGTTTCTTAACACGCATTTCTGTTAAACCTATCGGCCGGACTAGGTTTTGCAAGATAAACTTTTGTCGTGAATTACGACGAGGAACCGCATGCCGACCTCCAAGTGCGGCATTTTACGTTCACCCTGTAGATTGATACCGCTGACATGAGCGATGATTAAAGTAGAATTGAGTGATTCTGCAAGGAATAAAATAAGGGTGTATCAGTCTTGGGCGTAGTTGCCGCGGCAGTATTACGACGAGTCGAGTCGTCGGTCTAAGGACAATTAGGGAGCATGTTGTGTGTTGGCGCAGAGAACCGGGTGTCCCACTCTGTTGCAAAAGAATTATATACCGCAAAGAGGACTGTGAGGTTGTTCCGCTCTAATTTTGGAAGGATTGCTGGTGTGTTCCACTTCCACGGTATCGTCGAAAAATCCCAGTAGAAGAGGTATGGACCCTTGGGTTTGATATTATGTTATGCCGTATGGTTGCATATTTGTGTTGGAGCCCCCGTAATTAAAGACCGCTTAATACTCCGGGTGATGAGGGTGTCCATGCATTGATTAACTTACTTGTGCGTGTTGAATGTTAGCTAATGAGCAAAAGAATAATTAATACAGTAGGATGTAAATTCGTTAAAGCCTTCCAGAGTGAAGAGATTTGTTACTTGCGTATCCCCGCGAAGCCAAGCTGGTAAAAGGAGACCACAATGTTATCGATGTTGAGAGCGAGACGAGAGTCATAACTTACGTGTGTCTAGCACGCCGCTTGAGAAGGGTCATAGACCGTAAATGGCTTGTTGAGGCCTACTGGAAATGAATATACAGAATTTGTAATGATTGTTTTGGCAATGTAAATGAAATCGTGGATAACATAATCTATAAGCATGCGTTATAAATATTGTTTCCTGCTAAAAATATTCATTAAAAACCAGTTTTGGGAATCTCATATTCCAGAATAACTATAAAGTTCCCGTGTTACACATACATTTGCAGAGAGTTCCTTTAATAGAACAAAGAGAGATGTCGGGGAGACGCGATCTCATTAAATGATTCAGTATTTCTTAGAATTGAAGGAATGCACGACGACCCACAAGAATAGTACTTAACATGTTATGTGATAGAAAGAAGGAATATTTGTGGAATCTAAACCAATGATAAGTAAAACATATTTTGAAAAATTCAAGGAAAAGTTGTCAATTAAATAAGTTGTAAATGCTTAACGTAGGAGGTTAATGATCATTCAGGGAATTGCCCTAAAAGATTCTTTTTGAATATTGTAGAATCAGTAAGAATTTATATTCTTGCATGTTATACGGAAGTAAGAGCAGTGGAGCCGTAGTAACAGTGTCCATAGAACACTTTGTGTACAGGGGATGTTTTGATAACGGAACAAGTTTGTGTAATTTATATTTGAATTTTATTTTAATGTCATTCTATTTGTTTAATGTAAGATACTATGGAGTGCCATACTTTATAATGAAATATGTTTTGTGAATTTTTATTTTTGAGTGTTGACCTGTGTTGCTCATAATCCCAAAACGTATGCGTCATATCGTGGGAAATGAACGTACGATCCCCGAATTGACTGAGCTAGGCGAAGTATGACCATATATTATTCCTATGAAAGGGTGCAGTATCTGATTGGCATTTTCAAAAATTTGTTCTGAATAGCTTGAAGTGGCACTGTCTGAGGTTGATATAGGAAGTAGCAACCCGACCCGGCTTCGCCCGGGAACAGTTATGAATGCTTTACGTGCTAGTTCGTAAACTGTCGTCTCAGTAATTGAATGGAGATTGTTGGAAGAAATAAAAACGTAAAAGCACATATAATGAGCGATGTATTGAAGATACAGAGATATGCACTCGCGGACTTTTTTGTAGAACTTTTCTTGCTGAACAATTCTTACTCTCTTAGTATATTGATATTTCTAACGGTTTGCCCAGCGTAAGCTTAAAAAGCGCACGGACGACGGGTTTTCTTTTCGACTTACTCACTGAAATCGTTACTGCTTGGCTTCATTTGATCATAAATAAATTATTTTCTACAGAAACCTTCCACGAGATATCCTTTACAGAATGGAGAAAAATCCATCCAATGGTTCTTGAGTTTACCCGTGACATCCAAGAATCGTGGACTTTGTTTTGTACGAAGTAGAGATTGGAATGTTCTCGAATTAACACGAAACGTGAGCAGTTTCTGGTTGAAAATTCTGATTGACGCCCTAATAAACCGAAAAGTCGTTCTGAATGCCCTAAGCCAGTATAGAGATACAGATTATTTTTTACAAGGTCCTAAACGAAAACCTTCATGGTTATATTCCTAAAAAGTAGCAAGTAATTTAGTATATTATGAGGTTTTAATTCTCATAATACAGTATATTAAACTTTGTCATTAAGGAATTGGGCAGACATGGTTACATTCATATCTTTTCATTCTAATGCTAAGTAAGTTAGTTCCGTGAAGAACTATAGAGCCTACTTTTCTTGAAATTCAAGATTGAATACCTTCTATTCTTCTGTTCAGAATATTACCATAAGCTACGGAATTATGTTGGTAACATAGACATTAATGTTTAGGCCAAAATATGTCAGGTATATTATGAATATTAATGTGCAAGATTAAAATTGTTTCCCTGTATAGTACGGTGTCTAAGATATTGATAATTAACACAGATCTGAATTTTATTTTTTTGAAAATTGTTTTAGTTTTGATAACTGATTTTTATGTAGTTTTTGGCGCTGATTTCAGAAATGTTTTTTTTTTCTATCACGTGAGGTTTGTCTACAAAATGAGGTAAAACTTCTGAGTAAAATCCTAAAAAGGCAATTTTTATATTAGTATTATTTATGTACAATGTTATTAAACCACATTAAACATAGTTTAATCTTAAACATAGAGTAAGAAAAGTTGATAAGGATTTATTACAATACTATTACAACTTACAAGTCTTTGTAGTAACGTTTTCTTTTTCCTTCAAAACTTCTTTTTGTACTTTTCCTGCTGTGGAGTTGAGGATTTTCTCTTTTTAACATCAAACAGTAGTCAGCCATCATGTTAACGTCCCAGCGTCCTTGATATCTTGGTTATAATTTGTACGTATGTTGAAAAAAAACTGAAAGAAAAATATCAATGTGTGATTTGTGGGTAAACAAAGGGTGATGGATTGTTTTCACTATTTTTTTCTGTATTCAGCACTAAAAGTGCCATAAGAATCACTATAAAAATTTGAAACAATTTTTTCATCGTAGACCTGTGTAATCTGTGACTCAAAAGCTGAAATATAATTTAATAGGAATGCTCCATCACGCAGAAATTATGCGGATGAGTGTTTAGAATATTGTTGGCAACACTGGTATATTCATTGTTTCGTTCACCATGTATTCGCGATATTAGCCTAGGGCATAATAGTGGGCACAGATCGTAGTTTACAAGCATAGGTTTGTGGACAAACAGGGACAATTGGGAATAGACGAGCAGATGAACTATCTTAAGAGGCTGCAAAATCAACAATGGAAGTTTCATATGACAGAACTCCAATATGTCACCTGAAAAGAAAGATACAAGACTCAACTGTGGAATACCATTTGGACCTCAACTTCGAAAGGATCTGTTACGAGAGAAATATTTTTTCATGAGATTCGGCATCGACTTCAAAGTAATATACTAGTTCCAAACTTTGTGCTTACTCAATTTTTATCTGGACAAGGGAAAATCACGTCCTACTTTAGCGATTTCACATCGCTATTCTAAATGACTACAGTATACAGGGTCTTTCATATAAAGTAAGAACGGCAAGCAGCAGTTTTGTTATTCGCTGCTGCGGTGCCTTTGCTGAGCTTGTGGTGTGCCATGGCCCCCTGCTGTACTATTGAAAGCGCGCGAATAGTACATACGAAGGGTGTTTTTTTTCTTTTTTTTTCTTTCAAGATCACGACGGACTGTATAAAAATAACAGATTGACATACCAAACTGATTGTACTACTAAATGTTTGCTGTTTTATTCTTATGTCTCAACATAATCACCAAAACGATTGAAACATTTGTCGTATCGTTACACCGGCTTTCCAATGCCCTCGGCAAAATATTCTGCTGCCACTGAGGCGGGTACGTCTGGAGAGTCTCCTGAAGTTTTTCCTTTTGGGCGAGGCGTTTCCACCCAACCATACCTTCAATTCTCGAAAAAGGTGAAAATCATTCACGACCGCACTGTGCCAACATTACGATAGACGTTCACAAAGAATTCACGTGTGAAGTTTGGACCATCTGCCGTTTAGTCCAAACCAGCACTGAATGAGAGCACTTCAGGAGACTGTCTAGTCGTAACTACCTCAGTAGCGGTAGAATATTTTGCCGAGGGCAATGGAAAGCTGGTGTAACGATACGACAAATGTTTCAATAGTTTTGGCGATTAAGTTGAGACATAAGCAAACATTTAGTAGTAAAATCAGTTTGGTATGTCAATATGTTATTTTTATACAGTCCATCGAAACTTGAGAAGAAAAACCAGCCCTCGTATGTACTATGCGCGCGCTTTCATTAGTACAGCATGGGCCCATGGCGCGCCACATGCTAGGCCAAGGCCACCGCAGCAGCGAATAACAAAACTGCCGCTTGCCGTTCTTACTTTATATGAAAGACCCTGTACTTGCTCTTGTGGATCCACTCAAACTGTATATCAGCTGCTTTTCAACTGCCCTGCTTTTGAAAGAGAAAGACTTATTATAAAATGTCACCTGAGTTAATGCAATATTGAAATCAGGGTGTCTACTGCTCTGGAAAACATGGTAAACAGGGAATACTCAGGGAATTTTCAAATCCTGGAAAACTCATGGAATTACCAGGGTATTTCAAAGACACTCAGGGGATTTTAGTTTCACAAGGTCCAACCTTGAATAATTAGAATTTAAGAATTTAAATTTTGATTGGGTAAAAGTATATTTTGGTGATGATTGTGTAACCCCATGTGGTTACAGAGTTTGTAGGTTAAGAAAATGGCGCTTGCTGGGAGTGCAGTGCATTGTCATAATAGATCTCTATGAAATAAGGTAGGATGGGGCCATGTTTTAGTGAGTCCTTATCTGTGTATGTTTTCTTTTTACGATGGTGTATTGTTTTTGTTATTATTATTCTATGACTTTGTATTACGTGTTAGGTCTGATTATTGGCTTTCATGGAAGTTGGAAAAAGAATATGAGAGAGGATAGTCCTGGTAAATATGAATGATAATGATACTAATGTGAAAGATTGAAATAATGGGAGAGAAAGAAGGAAGGAAGATTGTAGTTTTACGTGACCGTGAATCTTGTGATTATGAGTCACGGGACCTCCTTTTTACGTGGAATCCGAACCACAGGACATGGCATTTCACTTCGAAAATCTCCCATTAATGGGAGAGAACATGATGTATGGAATAATAAGCTTTATTGTGAGTAAATATGAATATGATTATTTAAATTACTCTTCCTATGTGTGAAAACACGCACGGCCCCTATAACCCCAACGAAACCCCCCTGTACAATTACAATTGTTGTAGACGTATGTTCGTACTGACGTTAAATCAGCAAGCTCTCATTTCTTGCAAGATTGAGCACACAAATTACATGTATAGACCGTGTATTTGTATATAAATGTGTAACTGTATAATTTTTGAGAGCATTGCTATTTATGAGCTACTACAATAGTCTTTCTGGATGGAAAATTTAAAAATAGGCAAAATATAGAAGAAGAATATTTTTTTTCTTTCTTTTTGTCCTTTCAACTTTTCCATGTTAACCTTTATTGTCTACCTTACTCCTCTTCTTGCCTAGTACGCCTTAATATAGCGCTGCCTCGGGTTTTTGTGGGTATCTACCCACATAACCTAACGGCGGTGCTTTTTGAGGATCCAACCAGCCTTCGGGCTGACTACCTAACAGACTGACTTTATTGTCCAAGCACTTTTTGAAATGCTCTTAAATGCAAACTCTGTTTTATATATTTAACTAGCAACCCGATCCGGCTTCGCCCGGGAATAGTTATGAATGCATTACGTGATAAGCGCTTTTTTTATGACAATGAACAACGACCAATATCCGCTTTACGTCTCGTCATGATGGGTTAAAATCACTGACTGGACTATTGGAATATTATCATGGAGATGCATGTGCAACAAATTCTTGTCAGACGTAATTTAAGAATGGCGGGGTGCATGAAACACAAATCCCCCTTCCGTCCAATCTTAACTTGACTGTAATTTTGTGGAACGAATAGTTCACCGGCGAAATGAAGAAAGGCCGAGTTGCACTTCCAGGGAAACGCCAAACACAACCACCCTTCTCAGAAGTCTTAACTCAACACGACTCGATAGTTTGCTGTTGGCTGTATCTGGGGCAATAGGTTCGCCCGCTAGCTAGGCTGTAACAGGGATGATAGACTCGCCCTTAGCTAGCTCGTAAACTGTCGCCTCAGTAGTTGAATGGACATGGTTGGAAGAAATTAAAACGTAAAAACACTTATAGTGGGTGATGTATTGAAGATAGACATATGCTCTCGCGGCCTTTTTTTTATAGAAATTTTCATGCTGAACAATTCTTACACTCATAGTATTTAGATATTTTTAACAGTTTGCCCAGCGTAAGCTTACAAAACACTCGGACGCCAGCTTTTTTTCGACTTTTCCACTGAAATCGTCACTGCTCGGCTTCCTTTGATCATAAATAAATTATTTTCTACAGAAATTATCTTCGAGATATCCTTTACAGAATGGTGAAAACCGCATCAAAGTCCATCAAGTGGTTCTCGAGTTTTCCCGTAACATCCAAGAATCGGATACTTTGTTTTATAGGCCTACTAAGTAGAGGTACTATTATAGCCGTTACTGTTACTCAGGGAATTATCTGATTTATCCTGGAAAAATCAGGGAATTGTCAGGAAAATCTGTTAGTTGGTTGTGTTAGACATCCTGGAAATGACAATACCTCTGCATCCTATAGTTTAAAAATCATGTTGTTATTCTCATTTTCTTACATTCATCCAACACATCTTCCATAAATTATTAGGCCTACTTATTATAATGTAGGCCTAGTAAATATTTTGTAACTGTCGAACTACAGCCCTAATATGCTATGCAAAATAGGGTTCCTTCTTTGTTTTGGAAACTCAATAATAATACTAATAAGATATTGATATCGAGTCAAGGGCTCAACTGTTTGCACAACCTTACTAAACACCTGATTGAGAACTCTAAAAGGTTGTTTGGTTCCTCAGTTTAGGGGCTGCGACAACGCGGTCATGTAGCCCCGTGTACTTTGGGTGTGTGTAGAATCTGCCTGATAACCGGTGTTAATTGTGATGACTGTATTAGTGTGTGTTTTAAATTCAAGTAAGGACTGCAGACGATAATTTCAAGTGGTTCCTACTTTCGCCACCAAATGATTCCGTCCACGAAACCTAGCTGTGAACTTCGCTACTACTGGATGCCATTGCAACCAGCGCCCGATGATGAAGGTTAGAACTTAAGAGCATTAATCAAACCTAACCAACAAATTTTGGCTTCACACAAGTGTAGTTGGTGGAAGGTTCTCTTTCATGCCATAAATCTACTTCCCGTCTGAAGGAAGGCATACTGAGGGATTTTTAATGCTCTTAAAAAATCCGACCACTTCTGCCGGGTTTGAACCCGCGACCTTGGGCATAGAAGCTTTGCATGCTACCAACTACGCCACCGAAGTCGCCTGAACTCCAAAAGTAGAAGTGATTTTCCGTTGTTTCCCACGTTTATTCAAGATAAATACCGTACCGACACAGTTCCTAAATTACGCTCCTTCACAATTATTGTTGTTCATGATATTAGTTCATTTTAGGGGCTTAGGACGTCTTGGTTATCAGCTCCGTGTACTCGAGTGTATTGAAGTTCGTCTGATAACCTGTGTTTCAGTGATGCCTGTAGCCTAATGTGTGTAACGTAAATTGTAATGATTAGGAACTAAGATTGGAGCGAATGCCCCAGAAATTGACATAAGATACTGTAATGACCCCGGCTACTACACAGGGGTGCGTGGGGGTTAAACACCTGTACGATAATATCAACAGCAATAGACATTCACACCTAACTATACCTTAGTGACCTAATAAATAAAACCCTTCAGCTTCTGGTAAAATCGATAGTATATTGTCATACCAGACATAAAACACACATTTTGCAGGATCCTCCTCGTACAGAATATTAACACTCCCTATCGTATTTCCACAGGTACACATATGACATGATATAGATGACCCTCAGGAATAAAGTTGATCGGTACTTACAGATGTTGGCTCCAGCAGTGGTGACCTAGCTCTACTAATTCTGGGGTTATTTGCTCCCAAAAGAATTAGGCCTATACTCGCAGCACAATTGATTTGATTCACACGCCATTCCCTTTTATGATTACTTATTACGTTTGTTACTTTTGTACCCAGCATCCAACGATTTACTTTGCGTCGTGGATCTAGTATCAGACCAATGTTTGGAATCCGTTCGTGAATTTACTAATGCAGAGCATATTTGACTCGCATTTCTGGACGAATAAATTAACACTATAGTTGCAATACAGATGTATAGATATCAGACTACAATACTTCATGCTGTTCGAAATAAGTAACCTTAGCGATATACTTAAGACTAGGCTCATCATTCAATTAAGAACTTATAGTCAGCAACTCCGTTATTGTATCCAAAAACACAATTAGTGTAATACTGTAATGTCTTATCCTCCACACACAAGACCAAAAAGACAAGTCCACTCCCGCCCGGAGTTCTAACTAGAGACCCGCTCACCACGCGGTCTGACAAACAAGCCTACTCCACACGGAGTCCAAAATAAGAGTCTCCACCGCCCGGCGGACTGAATAAGAGTGTCTCCCAATGCCTTCCACAAAATCCCAAGTACCGTCATCACCCCCCCCCCCCCCCTCTACAATCACAGGTTACCTGGGTTGATCCACGGATCCACCCAATCCCAACGCTTGATTCTCAACATGACCATATATGGAACACAGCCCATCGTCACCGCTCGTACATGGATGCCAAGTCTCACCTCTGACTCACGCTTACTGGCGCTCGGGTTTTACCCCGTGTCTGAACACCAACTCGTATTTCATCGCCTGTGTGCACTTTTCTGTTACAAAACTTTCAGATTACTCCAATGTTAAATATTTCAACTTCCCTTGATTTGGATCCTGCTCAAATTATAATACTTATACGCTAAACAAATTAAGCACGTCATAATATACACTCTAATAAATAATTATAAAACATAAAAAGACCTAAAATAAAAATATACACACTATTAATAAAATCCGTAACTCCCCGGAACCCGGGTTCAGTTCCTTTGTAACTTGGAAGGTTACAAATTCCCCTCCATGGAGTTCCCTTGAAGATATGAATGGGGACTCCATCACAAAGCACAAAAATACACACATGACCCTAAAACAATATACAATGAACAACATACACAAATGACCCTTCAAATATAAAAAATAACCCTCAATACAATCATTTTCTTGACGTCTGAATCTACACAATCATTCTTCCAAAAGTCTTTGTATTGTCCTAAGACTACCTCACACCGATCTCTCAAGTGTCCTAAAAACTAACTCACACGGAATTTCCTCACGTGTCCTTTACTTTGCCATGTCAAACATGACCGATATGACACAGAACCATGTTGCACACGCTGAAATACATGCTACAATGCATTTACTTAATTTGCTCTGCTTTGTTTCACTTGGCTAATGGTGGCCTCTTCGTCATTACTTGCAGTGTATCTGTGTAATACACCACAATGTCGGCTAAATCTGCCTCAGAGGACCTGCCCTACCATTACATGCTAATATACTTCTTAAGGTTATAGACATTGTATGACCCTACAATGGTACCTTGGTGGTTTGTTAAGCTATACGCACACTCGCCAATACGCTTAGTAACTGCGAAGGGTCCCTTATACAATTCAAAAAACTTGGACATTTCCTTCTCAACAGCGGAAGACGGACATGGCACTCTGAGCAAGACCTGGTCACCAACATTTAAAAAATCAAACTTCACTCTCTTTTGCTGGCGCCTACGTTTATTTCCTGCTTTCTCTAAATTAAACCTAGCCAGCCGGATGCTGATATCCCTGTCTATCTCCTCTCCCGTTTCCAATCCTAACATTCTTGCGATTACATTGGTAGGCTTCCTACCAATTTGCAGCTCATTAGGGGTGCATTTCGTGCTCTCATGCAGCGTATTATTGAACCATTGTTCAATATCTCCTAGTTTGGAGAACCATGCATTATGGCGATCGCTTACATAAGTACGGAATACTCTCCCAAGATCTTTCATAATTATTTCGGACATATTTCCTTGCGAGTATCTTATAGAAGAGAAAATATGCTCGACACCCACTTCACCTAACTTGGTCTTCCAGATTTTCGAGGTGAACTGGCTGCCGTGGTCAGTCAATACTCTGATGGGCTCCCCGAACTCAGGTATGTATTTGTCGACCATTTGTAGGGCGCAACCTTCCCAGTCGCTTTCCTCAGGGGATACAGTTTGACAAACTTACTAAAAGAGTCAACAATCACGAATATATACTGATATCCGTACCGAGATTTGACTAATGGCCCATACAAATCACAACATAGTAAATTCCGCGGTTTTTCAGTGATTACCGCCTGACGAGGTCCCTGCAAATATATCTTCAGGGCTTTACAACGTTGACAAGAATCACAACTCGCAAGAACTTTCCTGATATTCCTTCTCTTGTTACGCCAAATAAAATGCTGCTGAACAGCGAAAAGAACTTTAGCTGCTCCAAAGTGCCCCAAAGCTTTATGGTGATACCAGATCATAGCCTCCTGCAAAGACTTAGGTACGCATACCTTCCACTCACCTAGGTGACATAACCTCGCCAATAAGCTGCACTCCAGCTTATATGTGAACTTACCCACCTGAAGTCCAGCTCCAGCCACCTTCTCTCTCAACTCCCCCAAGATCTGAGCCATGCTCTCGTCTTTCTCTTGCTCTGCCAACATATTCCGGAGCTTACCAATCTCCTCCACACAATCTGCCGTCTTTGTAACACATAAAACAACTCCCTGTTGAATGTTCACCACTCGGTGATCATCATCACCTATGTTCCTGCTTAGGAAGTCAGCCACGATATTCTCCTTACCCTTGATGTGTATAACCTCCAGATCGTACTCACTGATCGCCAAGATCCATCCCGACATCCTGTTTGAGGTCAACTTACACGATCCCATAAATACCAGAGCATTATGGTCCGTGAGCACCTTCAGCTTGCTCCCCAAGACATAGCTTCGAAACTTACCAAGCGAGTACACAATAGCTGACAACTCTATCTCCGTGATAGTATAACGCTTCTCAGCCGTACTCAAACCCCTACTAGCTAATGAGACTATTCCTAGATTTCCTTCTTCATCATACTGGCACAGCACCCCTGAAATCCCTATCATACTGGCATCAGTCATAAGGACGTAAGGACAATCTAATCTAGGGTATTTCAGTATAACTGAATCCACGAAACCTCTCTTCAACTCAGCGAAAGCTGCCTCGTGCTCATGGTTCCACACCCATCTTGCACCCTGCTTCAACAGTTCCCTAAAAGGTTCAACCAGATTGGAATACCTAACGACAAATCTCCGAAAATAATTGAAAACCCCCAATATGCTTCTAAGTAGCTTGGCGTTACGTGGTGTAGCGGTGTTGTTTATTTTCTCTAAACGCGATTGTTCCGGAAAAATCCCTTGAGTAGTGATTGTGTGCCCCAGAAAAGTAATCTGTTGTGTTGCAAACGAAGACTTACTAAGTTTCACTGTAAAACCCCCCTCCCTTAACTTTCTCAAAACTATGTCCACGTGTCTTATGTGATCCTCTTTAGTGTGAGATGCAATAATAAGATCGTCAATGTACATTGTAACAAAATCGTGTGTGTCCCTCCCTAATACTAAATTTAAAGCCCTGATGAACGCTGAACTACTTGTTTTGCATCCAAATGGCACCACACAATGCTGAAAAAGACCACTCTTATAGCTGAAAGCCGTTAACTTCCTATCTTCCATTCTTAAAGGGACTTGCCAAAAGCTGGCGCTCAAATCAATGGTTGAAAACCACTTCCTACCAGTAAATTTCTGAACTAGGTCTTCAATGCACTCAGGCCTCTGGGTGTCTCCTGCCAATCTCAAATTTAATTGACGAGCGTCAATACACAATCTAACTGACCCATCACTCTTACCAACAACAACAAGGGGGTTAGAATACATACTAGTGGAAGGCTCTATAATACCCTGGTCTAACATACGGTTAATCTCGTCCTCCACAGCGGCAGCATACCAGAAAGGAATGGCATATTTGGGTCCTGAAAAAGGTGAACTATCCACTAGTTCGAATTGATGGGTGTACACGTGCGTTAATCCAGGCTTATCACTAAATACCTCTTTGTTGCCCTGCAACACTTCCAATAAATCTTCTTTACTCTCATCACACAACTTACATTTGTCCATCGCTTCCCAAAGTGGATCACCTCCATGTTCCTCTACCGAAATATGGCACACAGCCTCCAGCTGCACCTCATCAGATACTCCTACTGACATCCCCTCCAACCCCTTAGTGATACCCGCACCATCCATCTTCTCAACTAACTCACACCTCATCTTAATTCCCTGACCACTAATGCCTTTCTCCAGACATAAAACTCCGCTATCGAAATCCATAACAACCTTATGCTTATTTAACCAGTCGTTACCAAGCACCACTTCATAAATTAAATTTGGTATGACCAAACAACACTGATGACTGACTTTACCTTCTAACTTAATAGGCAACAATACCTGCTTACTGACCTTCTGGCTTTTACTTCCTACAGCAGTGATAATATGTAAGGTCTTAATATGTATCTCTTCCAACTCATGACCATCTCTAATAATTTCTTCATAAGCCACCTTGCTTATGCATGACCTTTCACTTCCAGAGTCTACCAGAGCCCTCATTTCTCTCCCTAAAATACCTATTTCAATGACCGATGAAAATCCCTCGCTCTTACCTTCTACTTTTACCTCCTCTTGGTCAGATAATAAATCCTCCTTCGTCATAGGCGTGAAACTCATCTTCTCCTCCTGAATCACACACTGCCTAACATATCTACCTTCGGGCTGTCTACCTGACCTACTTCACAACCCGCTACTAGTTTAAATTACTCGTGCCCGCTACCTGAGATGATTCCTGTCCCCTCCTAGATTCATTCACTCCCTGAACTGTCCCCTCCTGTTGGCCCCTCTGAACATTTTCCCGCCTTTGGAAATTATCTCTCCTCTGATAAGTATCCCCTTGTCCATTATTTTCTGTTCTCCAGTTATTGTGCTCCTCCCTCCTTCTATTTAAATTGTCACCTCTGCCAGCCTGATTGAACCTATTCCTATTCTGATTAGGTTGATGCTCATTCTGCCTATTCTCAGTCTTCACTTCCGTCCTGTTCATTTGCTGAAGGCCTAAATTGTCGAAACTAGTTAATAGCTCTTCAAACTCCTCGATACTTTTCACCTTATGCATGCAGCTAGCCTGCTGTATTCTAATGGGAAAATGTTTCAGCATCAACCTAACAATATCTATGTCTGAGGTGACCCCATCTAAGTTTTTCCATGCCAATACATGAGCTAGAAAATACTCTGTGAGGGATACCCCGTCGCGCTCCCTAAATTTTCCAAACATGAGGTTTTCCCTTTCCCTGGCTTGAATTGCTTCTCCCCAAAATTTGACCTTACATTTCCCTTTAAAATCTTCTAAATTCCTCATATTTGGCCTATAGATCTCGAACCAAGATTTTACATCCTCCTTGAACGAGTGTGACAGGATTTCCATTACCGTTTCCCAATCTATTAATTCATCATCTAAATCTTTTTTAAACTTCTTTTCTACGGACTTTAAATATTCCATTGGATTGAATTGCCGCGAATTAAATTGTGGCAGACCCAGATCCCTATTGGAAAAACCAAGTGACATTGCTCCTCTGTGACTCATCGGTCGGTCTCTCACCTCTCTTCTCACTTTTATTAACTCTTCCTTAAGTTTTTCATTATTTTCCGCCAATGTTACCTGTTCTCCCTTAAGTCTCTCGATCTCCCCCAACTTACTTTCTACGGCTCCTACTCTATGTAAATATTCCTTAGATTCATCCCTTACGGTATTGCAAACCTCTGTACACGCTCCGCTCACTCGCTTTTCTATAAGTTCCCCGTTAACAATAATTTCTTTCCTGACTTCCCCCAGTTCCCGCTTCTGCTTTTCCTGATGGCCTTCCATCCCTGCTAACCTACTCTCCACGCTATCCTGTTCTCTGTCTATTCCTTCCTAAGAACATTTTCTCTCTCCTCTATTTTACTACTAAGATCCTTCTCTAAGTTCTCTAATCTACTGCTCATGACTGATTTATGCTCCTGTACTTCCTTACTTAATTCTTCTATCTTAGTATTAGTTGCCTCTGCCTGTTTCATCACTGCCTCATCTACATATAATTTCACCGATTCCACCTGTTTTCCTACATACTCTATTTGTTTGCCTAATTCTTGTTTCTGCTGACCCATAGACTCTTTAACCTCACCTATCTTCTGACCCATGGACTCTATCATAGACTCTTCCTGCTGTTTCATAGACTCACTCATATATTTACTTAACGATTCTAATTTTGACTCTATTTCCCTGCTTAAAGACTCATTAGACTTACTTACACTTTCCATTTTCTGATTTACTGACTCTTCCATACCTGTAAATTTATTTAGTAGCATTTGGAGCATACTATTGTTCGCATCCCCCCCGTTATCGTTACTTTTAGTACCCCCCTGTATAGCGACCTGGCTTTGCTCGGAATTAATAGATTCCCCGGATGGTGATTCTATTAAGCCTTCACCCTCCCCGCTCTTGTCCACGTCCATACCCAAGTTCTTTCCTGCCATCTTAACGTTAACTTCACTAATAGCTCTGTTTCTTAATTCCAAACTCTCCTCTGATGACATCTAATCTGTATGAAAATTTCTCTAAGTGTATTGGCGTATGCGTACACGTGAATGTTATTGTTGTTGCTATATCGTACTTCGAGCTCCACAGTTGGGCGTCAATTGTAATGACCCCGGCTACCACACAGGGGTGCGTGGGGGTTAAACACCTGTTCGATAATATCAACAGCAATATACATTCACACCTAACTATACCTTAGTGACCTAATAAATAAAACCCTTCAGCTTCTGGTAAAATCGATAGTATATTGTCATACCAGACATAAAACACACATTTTGCAGGATAATCCTCGTACAGAATAATAACACTCCCTATCGTATTTCCACAGATACACATATGACATGATATAGATGACCCTCAGGAATAAAGTTGATCGGTACTTACAGATGTTGGCTCCAGCAGTGGTGACCTAGCTCTACTAATTCTGGGGTTATTTGCTCCCAAAAGAATTAGGCCTATACTCGCAGCACAATTGATTTGATTCACACGCCATTCCTACTTTTATGATTAATTATTACGTTTGTTACTTTTGTACCCAGCATCCAACGATTTACTTTGCGTCGTGGATCTAGTATCAGACCAATGTTTGGAATCCGTTCGTGAATTTACTAATGCAGAGCATATTTGACTCGCATTTCTGGACGAATAAATTAACACTATAGTTGCAATACAGATGTATAGATATCAGACTACAATACTTCATGCTGTTCGAAATAAGTAACCTTAGCGATATACTTAAGACTAGGCTCATCATTCAATTAAGAACTTATAGTCAGCAACTCCGTTATTGTATCCAAAAACACAATTAGTGTAATACTGTAATGTCTTATCCTCCACACACAAGACCAAAAAGACAAGTCCACTCCCGCCCGGAGTTCTAACTAGAGACCCGCTCACTACGCGGTCTGACAAACAAGCCTACTCCACACGGAGTCCAAAATAAGAGTCTCCACCGCCCGGCGGACTGAATAAGAGTGTCTCCCAATGCCTTCCACAAAATCCCAAGTACCGTCATCACCCCCCCCCCCCCCCCCTCTACAATCACAGGTTTCCTGGGTTGATCCACGGATCCACCCAATCCCAACGCTTGATTCTCAACATGACCATATATGGAACACAGCCCATCGTCACCGCTCGTACATGGATGCCAAGTCTCACCTCTGACTCACGCTTACTGGCGCTCGGGTTTTACCCCGTGTCTGAACACCAACTCGTATTTCATCGCCTGTGTGCACTTTTCTGTTACAAAACTTTCAGATTACTCCAATGTTAAATATTTCAACTTCCCTTGATTTGGATCCTGCTCAAATTATAATACTTATACGCTAAACAAATTAAGCACGTCATAATATACACTCTACGTTCGTTGCCAAGAGCCGACTGCGGTGGCGTCTAGTAGCTAGTTCTGAACTAGGCCTAGTAGTCGTTGACGGTGGCGTTTGGCGGCAAAAGTAGGAACTATTTGAAAATTCAAAGTTGCAGTCTCTACTTGAATTAAAAAACAGATAACACACACTAATACAGTCATCACAATTAACACCGGATATCAGACAGATTCTACACACACCCAAAGTACACGGGGCTACATGACCGCGTTGTCGCAGCCCCTAAACTAAGGAACCAACCAACCAATCAATAAATAATTATAAAACATAAAAAGACCTAAAATAAAAATATACACACGATTAATAAAATCCGTAACTCCCCGGAACCCGGGTTCAGTTCCTTTGTAACTTGGAAGGTTACAATACCATCCGAGCATTTGCTTGTAGGGAGTGAGGAAAATCCAGATTCAATAAAGTCGCTGTTAGTGACGGAGTTTGATCCTCCGATATCCTGACATTACACAGCAGATGGATTTTGAGGGAGGAGTGACGTGGCGTGAATATTCTTCGGCAAACGCCACATTGCTGTCGCCTCATATGCCTTCCTTCGGAGGGGAAGTAAGGCCGACGCGGCGGTCCCATGTCATAGATGTATGGCATGTAAAAGACCCTTCCACTATTAAACTTGAGTGAAGCAAAATTTGTAGGTTAGGTTTGATTAATGCTCTTAAGTTCCAACGTTCGTCACCAGGCGCTGGTTGCGATGGCATCTAGTACAGTAGTAGCCAAATTCACAGCTAGGTGTTGTGGACGGTAGCATTTAGTAGCGAAAGTAGGAACCACTGTACTTGAAATTATCGTCTGCAGTCCTTACTTGAATTAAAAACTGATAACACACAAATACAGTCATCAATACTAACATCGGTTATCAGACAGATTCTACACACACCCAAAGTACACGGGGCTACATGACCGCGTTGTCACAGCCCCTCAACTAAGGAACCATTAGATGACGATTATTGGGTACGTTCATTACTCAGATATTGACTTCGATCGCATGATTAGGACACAAGAAATAAAAAAAATAACTAAAAAATTTCGCACAGCTGCCATCTTGAGTTTATGAAAGCAATTGAACTAAATTAGATGTCTGTGCAATACATTTGCTGTATCATGTTTCTCTGCACTCGGATGGTTAAATAGCCAGAAAAGTCAATTTAAATGTTTCAACTTTGCATGGCCACCATGTTCGTTTTGTACTTAACAGGTTTTGAAAGTCACATAGGTGAACTTCTAGTAGTGTCCTTTATCTCCTTCTTCTATGCGATCAGGCCCAGTGGACCGCGCGCCGCTACAAGTTTCCTTCTCCATCGTCTCCTATCCATAACTGCCATCCGCCAACTGTGCACATTGCCTGTTGCAGATCTTCATGACGTCCATCAATCCACCCCTTCCTTGGTCTCCCTGGTGGTCTTTTTCCTGTGGGGATGAAATCCAGTAGCTTCCGTGGCCATCGGTAATCTTCCATCCGGGCTACATGTCCAGCCCACTGCATTCTTCTGTTTTTGATGGTTCCAGCTATGTTGGCATCATGGTACTGGTCTTCTACTTCATGATTGTGTCTAATCGTCCATTACCGTGTGTACATCCCTCACCGGTCCGAAGATCTTACGAAGAACTTATCTCTCAAAAACGAGTAGTTTATTAAAGTCCTGTTTTCGGATACTCCATGTCTCACATCCATATAGAACAACGGGTTGAATCAGAGTTTTATACAGACGAATTTTGAATTGTCTGGAGAGACATCTGGACCGAAGAAGCTGTGTTAAGCTGTCGAGAGTTCGGTTTCCTGCTTGGATCCTGACGTTGATTTCTGCCTCACGTGTTGAGTTCACCGTGAAAAGCGATCCTAGGTACTTAAATTCATGGACCCTCTTGTAGGACTGGTCCCCTACCCGGAGTGACTGTAGTTGCCCAAAAACGTGGCCTTGCCCGCGAGTCATATTGAGGTACTCCGTCTTGGTTTCATTCACGATTAGCCCAAATTTGTTGGCAGCTGCCCTTTATCACCGTACAAAATTTCAGGGTGATATCAGTAATAGTTTCGGAGATATAGTAAGCCGGTGAAATATTTCGCATAGCCGCAACTGTTGTTATAGTTGTTTCATCTAGGGAATTGACACATCGTGGTCATCAGTCCACTGCAGAATCCCTGTCGAGTTAAGTCGGGATCGCGTTATAAAGTGCATCCGATTTTACACACAAGTGAGGACAGTTTCTGGTGCAAGCAACATGTTCAGCTGTGAAGTGTTCGTATCTAATACTGTAGACGATGTTGAAAAGATTCCATGTCCTAACCTCCTGAGGAGGAAAGAAAGAAAGAAAAGAAGTAAACTGTTCAAGATTTATGATCAGTTGAAGATTGTTTTACCGTGTCATTGGTCCAGAGCGCATCGCAATTCAGTGTGTCGAATATTGCTTCGTACAATGACCCAGAATCACACTCAGGCTACATGGCAATGTGAAATGCAATGCTCTGTGGTTCAGATTCCACGTTAAAAGGAGATCCCGTGGCTCATTATTTGGGCTAGGATTTTTGATGACTTTGCATCTTTGTTTTTTGTAAGCTCGATTCATTAATGAGTTTAATATAAACGTATTTCAGAGTAAGAGGTGCTGGACTAAGCATATTTGTTAGAGTATTTTTCTCTTATTTTGTGGGATAGAGCATTTTTTAGGAGTTTTATTGTACAGTATTTTTATGCATTTTTAGCCTACTTTTCACATTTTGCAAAAATGAGGAAAAAGTAGTCTTATGAGATCGGGCAAATGTGTGTCTTTCTGTCTGTCTGTCTGTCTGTCCTTCTGTCTGTCTGTCCTTCTGTCTATCAACTCCTAAACGGCTGGAGCAAACAAAACAAAATTTGGTAGGAGTAAAGGTCTATACCCGAATATCTCACGGCCATATTTGAAAATTATGTCAGTGCTACCAACTGCTAAAAAATCGCAATTGAAATTTGAGCTCCATGTTGGATATCTTGGAAGGTATGAATGGGAGCTATTTCAAAATTGGCATACGTATAGATAATAATATTGCAGTTTAATTTCCAGGAGGCCATACATGGCAGTGTTGCCAAAATGATTATAAGCCTGCTGATTGGTCCAATTTTTAAATGCACATAACTTCTACACTATCAATTGGAATACAACCAAATTTCGTATGTTGTATGCATACATAACCAGATATGACTGAGCGTATTCTTAAGACCCACCAGGGCTGCCAACTGTTAATAAATGCTCCTAATTTATTTTATCCAAATACCAATATATCAGAAAGTATGCAAGCCAATAGCTCCAAACTTTGCACACGTATAGTACCTGGCATTCTAGATGCATTTGGACTAACTAATATACGTCAGTGCTGCCAACATGATTCTAAGCCTGCTGATAGGTCCAATTTTAAAATGCATGTAACTTCTATACTAACTAATGGATTTCATTCAAAATTGGCACAACAATAGATCATATTATTTCAGATTATTTCTGACCAATACATGCATGACATTGTTGCCAACATGATTTTACGCACGCTGTTAGATCCAATGTTTAACTGCATGTAACGTCCATGCTATTCATTGGACTTCAACCAAATTTTGTATTCTGTACCTTAAGAGATGGAACTAAGAATATATTCAGTCATCAGGGCTGCCAACTATAGTGCTCTATTAGGCTACATTATGCAAGGTATACAGTATTTCGAAATAATTAGGAATTTCGATATTAGCAACTTAATTTCTTCATTATTCTAGATAGGTTCATATACTGTAGAATAATCATTGGCATGAAAAGTAGGCTCTTTAGTTCGTCACGGAACTTCTTGTTTCAATACTTATCGGGATTCATTGCATTTCATTATCTCATTTTTAGCCTACTTTTCACATTTTGCAAAAATGAGGAAAAAGTAGACTTATGAGATCGGGCAAATGTGTGTCTGTCTGTCTGTCCTTCTTTCTGTCTGTCTGTCTGTCTGGCTGGCTGTGTGTGTGTCCCCCCAATCAACTCCTAAACGGCTGGAGTAATCGAAACAAAGTTTGGTAGGAGTAAAGATCTATATATGAATATCTCACGGCCATATTTGAAAATGATGTCAGTGCTACCAATTGCTGAAAAATCGCAATTGAAATTTGAGCTCCATGTTGGATATCTTGGAAGGTATGAATGGGAGCTATTTCAAAATTGGCACACGTATAAATAATAATATTGCAGTTTGATTTCCATGAGGCCATACATGGCAGTGTTGCCAAAATAATTATAAGCCTGCTGATAGGTTACATTTTTAAATGCATATAACTTGTATAATATCAATTGGAATTCAACCAAACTTCGTATGTGATATGTGTACATAAACAGATATGACTGAGCGTATTCTTAAGAGCCTCCAGGGCTGTCAACTGTTAATAAATGCTCTCAATTTTTTAATAAAAATATCCATATATCAGAAAGTATTCAAGCCGACAGCTTTAAATATGCACACATATAGTACCTGACATTCTATATTAATTTGGAGTAACTTATATACGTCAGTGCTACCAACATGATTCTAAGCCTGCTGAGAGGTCCTACTTTAAATATATGTATCTTCTATACTATCAGTTGGATTTCAACCACATTTCGTATGTGCTATGTGTAACATAACAGATAAGACTATAATAATTCTTAAGAGCAATCAGGGCTGCCAACTGTTAATGAATGCTGTCTATATTTTGTTTTACCCAATATCAATATATCAGAAAGTATGCAAGCCAACAGCTCTATAATTTGCACACCTATAGCACCTGACACTCTAGATTAATTTGGAGTAATTTGTACAAGTCAGTGCTGCCAACATGATTCTATGCTTGCTGATAGGTCCAATTTAAAAGAATGCATGTAACTTCTATACTAACGAATGGATTTCATCCAAAATTGGCACAATACGATATCATGATATATCCGATTATTTATAACCAGCACACGCATGACATTGTTGCCAACATGCTGTTACGCGTGCTGATAGATCCTATGTCTAATTGCATGTAACGTCCATTGGACTTCAACCAAATTTTGCATTCTGTACCTTAAGAGATGGAACTAAGAATATATTCAGTCACCAGGGCTGCCAACTTTAGTGCTCTATTAGGCTACATTATACCAGGAATATTTCGAACTAATTTGACATTTCGATATTACCAACTTAATTTCGTCATTATTCTAGATAGGTTCATATACTGTAGAATAATCATTGGCATGAAAAGTAGGCTATTTAGTTCGTCACGGAACTTCTTGTCTATATATTTAAAACACTAAGCTGTTTTTTGTACACACGAGATTGTGAAAACGACTTAACCGATTGGCTTCGTAAGACATTCTAACGAAAGCTCTTGGCATGCAGATTTGCAGAGTGTCTCTAAAATAAACAAATATATTACGGTATATTTTTAAATTAATATAGAAAATAGCAGAATTCTAGGCCCTCACGCATGCGCACAATCCGCCTGGGGGTCATGACAAAATGGCGGTGAGAAGTCCATTAAAATGTATGTTATTTAATAAGCTTGCATGTAATTGAAAACATACATTAACCAAGTTCTGACAGTAAAATATAATAACAGTATGAACGTATACGAATGTGCAACATTGATTTATTTGGATAATGAAATGGATTATTTTCTTCAGACAGCGGCTTTTAATGATAAAGAACGGCTGCGTCTGCTGTTCACCAAGAGTGCGCGTGTAGCTATGTTGTTAAGGCGACAGACTGTGGTTCCAAGGTTTACCGGTTCGATCCCAGCCCTCGCCGATATATATATTTTTTTTTACCACTGAAATATTGTTTAATCAAGGAGTATTAGTAAGGTTTTATGTCTGTTAAAGATACATATTTCTACATTCCCTCTCGGTATATTTTTGAATTAATATAGAAAATAGCAGAATTCTTGGCCCTCACGCATGCGCACAATCCGCCTGAGGTCATGACAAAATGGCGGTGAGAATTCCATTAAAATGTAAGTTATTTAATAAGCTTCCATGTAATTGAAAACATACATTAACCAAGTTCTGACAATAAAGTATAATAACAGTATGAACGTATACGAATGTGCAACATTGATTTATTTGGATAATGAAATTGATTATTTCCTTCAAACAGCGGCTTTTGAATATAATGAATGGCTGCGTCTGTTACTATAAATGAGTGCGTGAGTAGCCATGTGGTTAAGGCGACTGACTGTTGTTCCATGAAGCGCCGGTTCGATCCTAGCCCTCGCCAGTTTTTTTTTTTTTTACCACTGAAATATTGCTTAATCAAGGAGTAACAGTAAGGTTTTATGTCTGTTAAAGATACTTATTTCTACATTCCCTCTAAATACGTTTTATTTTCGTTTTACCATTGCATTGCAGCATGTAATCAAAAGAGCAAACTGTTGTCCGCAGTACGCCGTTTAAATATCTGCAATCAGTTCCTGTAACTGACAAC
Organism: Meconema thalassinum; assembly: GCA_946902985.2. Classification (NCBI taxonomy): domain Eukaryota; kingdom Metazoa; phylum Arthropoda; class Insecta; order Orthoptera; family Tettigoniidae; genus Meconema; species Meconema thalassinum. Next base: position 42,900,270 of record OX336391.1, on the reverse strand, counting down.
ATATGGCAGTACATCGCCCATATAGTTCCAATAACTGACAGCAGATGGCAGCACCATTGCATCGATATATTTAAAACACAAGACATGGCATGTTTTCACGTGATGGAAAATTATAAAGGAGGGGAATATTTAAGAAGGGAAATGTTGAGGAACATTAACTGACAGTTGAATGTGTAGGCTAGGTTGTTTATGTACCTTAATATTGCAATTTCTTCCCAATGCTTCGGTGGTCAAGTTATTAGCGTCCTAGACTAAAAGTTATAATTATGCATCGTCGATATTAAAGAAAAAAGTAGTTTTCCAGGCACACGCGCGTCTCCACAATTGCTTTCGCCATGAGAGACACTTGGCAAATATAATTCGTTTGAAGGACTCCGAAATCTTGGTCACTCAGCCCCGTGTACTTGGGTGTGTATGTGTGAAATTTTCTTCTGATAACCTGTGTTATTGTGATGGCTGCATTACTGTGTGTATTTGTAATTAAGGTGGTAAATGGCAAGGAGACGGCCAAGGCCTTAAGTTAGGAACCATCCCGGTATTTGCCTTAAGTGGAAGTGGGAAACCACGGAAAACCACATCCAAGATTGTCGAGGTGGGAATTAAACCTTCCTCTTCTTAGTTATACCTCAAGAGACTGAATGTACCCCGATTTTGCCCTGAGACCAGAATTAAATTTCTTGGCAGAGCAGGAAATGTAACCCGGGTCTCCGGGGCGATAGACAAGAATAGGTGGGCCTCCATGTGTTAATACGATTTTTGACATGCACGGGACATAGAATTCAAAAACTGCCTCCATTAGGGTGACTATCGAAGTGAGTATTGAGTATAGGCCTATGGTCATTCCAGTAGTTGGTGAAGTGATTCTATGTTCCCCTGCAAAATGTACTGCCATAACCTATAACAGGTGATGGAAATTGCTTATTTAGAGCAGTTTCGTACTGTTTATAACAAAATGAAGAACGTCATTCTGAGCTGCGTTTTCAAGCTATCGCAAAAAATTTCGCTGGCAGGAACAATTATAAGGAATTTATTTTAAGCGATCAGTCTCATCGCATTCTCCTCACCAACCAACTTGAGTATGAAAGTCTCTGGACGGTCATGTTGAACTTCATTGTATAAGACAATTGTTTAATGATTATTTGTTTAGAGTACGGAGTCTAACTACGTAGTTGATTTCGGCAATGGAAGTATTATTTGCCATTTAATATTTAGCGGCTCCGTTATTGCAGGACACTATAGTGTTATCGAATAATACGAAGCCACATTTAAAATCCAATATAAATAGGCCATTTCAGAAACAATTCCAGATATTATGCATTACAGTGTACTGTAAGGTCCTTGACGATCAAATGTAAACATTTTTCTACATTGTATTTCTCTTGCGTAAAATCTATGCGTGGTTACTTTGGTCTTTACTGTTGTGAGGGTAAAATTGATCTACTGGAATATAAAATATTTGCCAAGCTGCAACAATGTAATGATATTAATTTAAAAGTCATTGAACTTATATCCAGCAGTTCAAACACATACATCAGCGTTAACAGATTGGATACTGAAGATGAAAGCCAGCTACTTCATTTCCCTATTATTGAATTTTTCAATTCCTTGGAATTAAGAGATTCGCCTCCACATACTTCGAACGTTTAAGCCGTAGATAAGCTTCTTAGAAATCTGAACGTTTCCCATGGACTCATATATGGTAATATATTAATTGTAAGAAATCGCTTGGATTCGGATATAATAGGTGCAGTAATAATAGGCAGAGAGCTCAAATCCTACGACTTGATTTAACACCTTACGATAAAACACTTACAGGTAGCCTACAGTACATTTTCTTTTAATAGGCAACAATTTCCTATTCGCTCGGCCTACTTTATCAAAATCAATCAAGCTCAAGGAGAAACTCTTGAACGTATTGGGCTATTTACCTCATCACGTTTTCAGTCATGACCAGCAGGATAGTGAAGGTGCAAAAAAGGTCCTGTTTGGGATGGTAAAGAATAAGAGGCGGAAGGATCCTACGGATTATGTTAGAATTGTGAACAAAAGGGGACAAGAGATAGAAAATAGGGAAGAACTGAAGAAAATGTGGAAATAATATTTTGAAGAACTCCTGAACCCAAATGGAAACCACGGCGAGGAGGAAGAAATCGGGGAAGAGGTACAGTAGATGAACTGCAAATAGAAATGGACTTAACATGGAAAGAAGTGGAAGATGCAGTGAGGAAGATGAAAGGAGGGAAGGCACCGGGTGTGGATGAGTTGAGTGTGGAGATGGTGAGAGCAGCAGGAGAGGTGGGGATACAATGGTTGTACCGAGTGATGAAGACAGCATGGAAGGAAAGGAAGACCCCAGAGGACTGGAAAAAGGGAATAATTGTCCCGATCTTCAAGAAAGGTAGTAGAACAGAATGCAGAAACTATCGGGGAATAACACTGATGAGTCATTGTGCAAAGTTGTTTGAGAAAGTTTTGGAAAGGAGAATTTGGACAAGGATAGAAGGAGGGATGAGGGAAGAACAACATGGCTTCAGATCAGGAAGGTCCACAGTGGATTTGATTTTTGCTGTAAGGCAGTTACAAGAACAGCACTATGAGTATGGAACAGATCTACTGATGGCCTTTCTGGACATTGAGAAAGCATATGACAGTGTATGCAGAAACAAAGTATGGAAGTCCCTGGAGGATAGAGGAATATAAAAATGGACTATAAGGAAGATAAAGGAGATGTACAAGGGAAGCGTGAGCTGTGTGAAAGTGGGAGGAGAGAGATCGGACTGGTTGGAACAGAGAAACGGCCTGAAACAAGGAAGTGCACTGTCACCGTTACTTTTCATTGTGGTGATGGATGACATAATGACCCGAGTGGCACAAGTAATTGGGGAAGGAAAGATGAAAGCAATGGTGCTTGCAGATGATTTGATGATTTGGGGAAACAAGGAGGAGGAGGTACAGGAACAGTTGGACGTGTGGGAAGGAATAATACAAGGTTATGGGATGAAATTTAGCATAAATAAGAGTGAGATGGTGATCACACAAGGAAGAAGGAAAGAACCACAACGGAAATAACAATTGGTGGGGAACAGCCGAAGGAATTGGAGAGTTTCAAGTATCTGGGAAGCCTGATACAAGAGAATGGAAGAAACGATAGAGAAATAAATGAGCGGGGGAGACAGGCAGAAGCATTCCGGAGGAGTGTGAGAAGCATGTTATGGAGCAAGAATGTCCCTCAGAACAGCAAAAAGATCATATATCGGACGTACAATGTCCCTATCCTGACGTATGCCTCGGAGACCTGGGTTATGAAAGGAAGGGAGAAGAGCAAAATACAGGCCAGTGAGATGAGGTTCTTGAGAAGCAGTATTGGAGCTACAAAGATGGACAGAATAAGAAATGAGAGGACCGGAGAATTAATGAAGGATGAACCATTACAGACTGGTATAGAGAAATCTAGACTTAGATGGTATGGACATGTAAAACGAATGGAGGAGAAGAGGATACCCAGCAGGATACACGAGACGAAGTGGGAAGGAAAGAGACCAAGAGGGAGACCGAGAGACAGGTGGCTGAAGGGGGAGGAAGAAATCGTGAAGAAGAGAGGAGAAGACTGGACAAGGGTGGAGGCTGAGAGATGGTGGGAAGACAGAAGACGTTGGAGAGACTTGTGTTCCAAACAGACCCGGCCAGTGGCTGGAAACTGTGCAAGATGATGATGACCTAATCACGTTTTCAGTCATGACCAGCAATATGTTGCAATGCTGAGAGTGCTATCTTTTGACGCCCTTAAAGTTGCAATAGTGCTAAAAAGTAATCGTACAAAGAATGTAACTTATATAAGAAGCTTCTTCAGTAATTTTGTTTTCCATTGTCCGTCATGTTTTGACGGGTTTCATCTAGTTATTTATAAAAATACTAGGCTTATGAGATCACCTTTTGTCCATGTGTGTGCGTGTGCGTAAGTGTGTGTGTGTCCCTAATAAAATCTAAATGGCTGAAGTGGTTTCAATCGGTGGTCACGCACCGACCGTGCCCTTCAAATTTTACTCTCACCAATCCAATATGGCGGCTGTGCTAAATATTTCACCGGCATACTATATCTCCGAAACTATTACTGATATCACCCTGAAATTTTGTTCGGTGATAAGGGCACTACTAGAAGTTCACCTATGTAACTTTCAAAACCCAGTTAAGTACATAACGAGCATGGCGGCCATGCGAAGTTGAAACATTTAAATAGACTTTTCTAGCGATTTAACCATCCGAGCGCAGTGAAACATGATACAGCAAATGTAATACACTGACATCTAAGATGGCGGCTGTGCGAAAGTTTCAAATTAAGTTTTTATTTATTATGTCCTAATCATGTGAGCGAAATCAACGTTTGAATAATGAACCTACCCAATAACCATCATCTAATAGTTAATTGGTTGGTTCCTTAGTTTAGGGGCTGCGACAACGCGATCATGTAGCCCCGTGTACTTTGTGTGTGTATAGAATCTGTCTGATAACTGGTGTTAATTGTGATGGCTGTATTAGTGTGTGTTATCTATAATTTAGATAAGGACTGCAGACGATCAATTTCAAGTAGTTCCTACTTTTGCTAGCAAATGCTACCGTCCACGACACCTAGTTGAAAACTTGGCTACTAGATGTCATCGTGACCAGCACCTGGTGACGAACGTTGGAACTTAAGACCATTAATCAAATCTAACCTACAAATTTCGCTTCACACAATTGCAGTTAGTGGAAGGTTCTTTTACATGCCATAAATGACTGTAAGACATGGGCCCGCCGGCTTTACTTCCCCTCCGAAGGAAGGCATACTGAGGGATTTTAACGCTCTTTAAAATCCGACGTTTTCAGCCGGGTTTGACCCGGCGATCTTGCATTTTTAAAATACATTTTTCATTGTTTTATCGCGCATTAAAACCCTAGCCCTTCTCATGATCGCGAGATTAACGGTCACGTAAAACTACAAACTTCCTTCCTTTATGATCTCTCTGGAACTAGATAAATTCGAAGTTCTCTGCATTATCCGCTGACCGAACGGTAGCACTCAGTAAGTGTTTTACTTCGACGCTGCTATTGTTTGAGACTAGCCGCGCTTGTGCACTCGATCGGACTTCTCCCCTGCAGGTAATATATAAAATTACGAGCCTTACAGTAGTCGCATATGATTTGTAACATGTGACACGTTATCCCTTGTTAACGGTGAACTCTGTTGGTCATTGAAATAACTACTTGTAAAACTGCAGTGCCAAATCCTGACCGGTTTTCAGCAAATATGATATAATAAATATTTTCACACCAAACAACGACAACTTGAAGATGATTTATTGTAGGAATATCTTTAATGGGGGCTCCAAACCTTGAAGTAATTTTGTATGCGATATAGATTGGACCACTGCCAGCTGGATCGCATCCCTCCTGGCTGTTTAGACTGCCTGCCCATTCAACACTTGGAGGCGTACAAGATTATATTAATCACTGCCGGCTGGATGGCACCCAGTAGTATTATAGACACTGCCAGCTGGATCGCATCCTTCCTGGCTGCTTTAGACTGCCTGCCCATTCAACGATTAGACTACAGCATTGGTTAATGCGTACAACCTTGTCACAGTGACTTGGTGCTACTGCTAGCGACCGTATTTGAAAACGAGGTTGTACGCATTAACCAATGCTGTAATTGTCGAATGGGCAGGCAGTTGAAAGCAGCCAGGAGGGATGCGATCCAGCTGGCAGTGTCTATAATACTACTGGGTGCGATCCAGCCGGCAGTGATTAATATAATCTTGTACGCCTCCAAGTGTTGAATGGGCAGGCAGTGTCAAACAGCCCGGAGGGATGCGATCCAGTTGGCAGTAGATTGCACATAGCCGTCAGTACCTCGAGTGCTTACATTAAATAAGAATACAGCATAAGTATGAAGATTTAATAAATCATAATTGTTTTCAGCAAATATGATATAATGAATATTTTCACACCAAAGAACGACAATATAGAAGATGATTTATTGTAGGAATATCTTTAATGGGGCCTCCAAACCTTGAAGTAAATCGTATGCGATATACATTCCACATAGCCACATGGCCGACAGTTTGTCGTGGTATCAATCTCCGCCGCCGCGCGCGCTCATTGTTTGCGTCTCAACTATTTCCATTTCATTTTTCAAAATCACCCCCACAAAAATATACAGATACCGAGTGGAAAGATGTTACAAATTAATAATGTCCATCTGGTGTCACACAAAGCGGCAATCGAATATGCTGATCTTTCGTAATTTATTAAAGTAATGTATTTCCATCGCAGACCCCGTTGTGTTGGGATAGCACGCCTGCCTCCCACACGGAGGCCCCGGGTTCGACTCCCGGCTCCGTCAGGGATTTTAGAAATGGGGTGCAATCAGCCTCGTGAGACAAAAACTGAGAAGAGATGGATTCGATTCCTACCTCAGCCATCCTAGAAGTGGTTTTCCGTGGTTTCCCACTTCTTCTCCAGGCAAATGTCGGTATGGTTCCTAACTTAAAGCCAGAGCCCTCTTCTCAATATTATCTCAATTACAAATAAGCACACATACACTGATACAGCCTTCAAAATGACAAGTTGTCAGACAAAACCTACATACACCCAAGTACACAGGGCTACACGACCACGCTGTCACAAAGGCCCTAAAGAACCAATAACAACAATCAGTTGTCATCCATATGGGCGTGGCGAACCAAACCCCACAGTGGGCTTCTAGTGTAATACTAAGAGACTGTGCTAAACATATGTAGCTTCTATGCCCAAGATCGCGGGTTCAAACCCGGCCGAAGTTGTCGGATTTTTTAAGAGCGTTAAAAATCCCTCAGTATGCCTTCCTTCGGAGGGGAAGTAAAGCCGCCGTTCCCATGTCATAGATTTATGGCATGAAAAAGAACCTTCCACTAACTACACTTGTGGAAGCTAAAATTTCTAGGTTAGTGTGATAACGCTTTGTTAGTTCCAATGATCGCCACCAGGTGGTGACTGCGATGGCATTTAGTAGCCACGTCCGCAGCTAGGTGTCGTGGACGGTAGCATTTGGTGGCAAAAGTAGGAGCTACTTGAAAAATTAATCGTCTGCAGTCCTTCTACCTGAATCACAGATAACACACACTAATACAGTCATCACAATTAACACCGGTTATCAGACAGAATCTACACACACCCAAAGTACACGGGGCTACATGACCGCGTTGTCGCAGCCCCTAAACTAAGGAACCAACCAACCTAAATATATGTAGTCTGAACTAATGCCAGCAGATGACGGTTCAATATAGCCTACTGAACAACCTTTCATTTCGATTGCTTGATTCGGACACAGGAAAATAAAAGCGTGTTTTTAAACGCTGCCATTTTCAATTTCTTATAAAAGTTGAAATAAAACATACGCCAGTACCGGTAAGATAAACCTACTCGTAGTATAAAGATATACCCGTGTCAAATTTCACTACACTCGGATGATTAAGCCGCAAGATATTTTGTTGTTGATGCTGCTGCTTATATTAGGGGCTGCGACATCCCGGTCATATAGTCCCGTGTATTGTTTGTGTGATAGCCTGTGTTATTGTGATGTTTGAACTAGTATGTGTGTTGGACCTTAACGACGAATCAGGGGCTCCCCTGTTCCAAATAAACCAGTCAGCAATTGTAAAGCTAATACAAAAACTACGTTTCAATGTATCAAGGGGTCCTGATAATATTGTTAGTGAAGTACTTAAACTAGGGGGTAGGGCCGTGGCACGATACTTTGAGGTGATGTTTAATGTGTCCATAAACAATGCGCAAATCCCAGATGACTGGAAAAGAGCTACGGTAGTCCCAATATTTAAGGGAGGGAGCAGACTTGAATTGGGCAACTACAGGCCGGTTAGCCTTACGTCCATCGTTTGTAAACCGATGGAGCATCTCATTTGCGACTACTTGAGGGAACAGTGGGAAACATTATCATGGTTTAATGATAGGCAACATGGATTTCGGAAAGGTTACTCATGCGAGAGTCAGATGCTATCACTTTTTCAAGACATTAGCGAATCGTTAGACCAAGGAGTTTCAGTCGACGCCGTGGTTATAGATTTTGCGAAGGCATTTGATGTCGTGCCGCATGACATGCTACTCCATAAATTAGCTTCGACGAAGATTGATAGAAGAGTAATTTTATGGATCCAAGAATTTTTGACGGGTCGTTCACAGAAAGTGAAAGTCGAAGGCATATTCTCGGATGAAATTACCGTAACGTCGGGTATTCCTCAGGGCAGCGTAATCGGAACGTTGTTATTTTTGGCGTTTATAAATGACTTACCAAATGGGATTCGCAGTGACTGTCGATTGTTTGCGGATGATTGTGTAATATATCGAAAGATACATGACTCACAAGACAATGCAGTGCTTCAAGAGGACCTGAACCTGGTCTATAAGTGGGCGATTGAAAATAAAATGAAAATAAACACAAGAAAATGTAGTCTCTTAAAAATAGGGAAAGTGGGGAGGCAGGATTTTCAATATAACATTGGCTCGGAAATACTTGTAGAAGAAGATTCTTGCAAATATTTGGGCGTTCACGTAAGGAATGATATGAAATGGAGTAGTCATGTAGGATGTGTAATTTCAAAAGCTTACAAATCCCTGCACTTTGTAATGAGGGTATTAAAAGGAAGTAGTACCTCTGCTAAAGAATTAGGCTATTTGTCACTTGTAAGACCTATTCTGGAATATGCCTCGGCGGTTTGGGATCCATATCAAGTAGGGCTCATCAATGAGTTGGAAATGGTACAAAGAAAGGCCGCTAGATTTGTGCTAAGTGACTTTAATCCCAGGAGCAGTGTGAGCCGTATGTTAAAGAAACTTGGGTGGGAATCACTGGAGGCTAGGAGGATGAAATCTAGACTCTGCGCTATGTACAACACGTATACAAATCAACCAGCATGGGGTGAGCTTAGCAAACGATTGGGAAAGCCCACTACATGGGTAGGAGCGATCATCCTTTCAAAGTTAAGGGCCGACCACAGCGAACAAATTATGTTAATATTCTTTTGTAAACCGTGCCATTGATAACTGGAACTCTCTACCTGCCGCAGTCTTAGAGCCTTTTCCCAAACATATAGGTGTGTTTAAGAAAAGACTGACTATTTGTGTAAATACTCCAGTTTAATTGTTGTATAATTGTCATTGAATTGTTATGTATAATTATTTATTTGTTATGTGTATCCAATTTGCCACCGGGGGACACGCCCCCCATTGCAAATAAATTAATGAATGAATGAATGAATTTGTAAATTGGGGATAGGATTGGGAAGGAGGCGGCCGTGGCCTTAAGCTAGAAACCATCCCAACATTTGCCTTGAGTAGATGTGGAAAGCCACTGCTAGGATGTCTGAGGTGGAAGTCGAGGCCTTCTCGTCTCAGTTTTGCCCAAAGAGGCTGAGTGTACCCCTTCCCAGTCCTCAGACCAGAATTAAAATTTCTTGCCAGAGCCTGGAATCGAACCCCAACCTCCCGAACGACAGCCAAGAACGCTAGCCGCTACACCAGAGAAATGCGAGACAAAGTCATTTAAATAATTTAAAGTTCACGTGGCCGCCATGTTGGGTTTCTGTTCATCAGATAATTCAAAGTTACATAGTTGAACTCATTTTATGGCCTCGACGAACATGCAGAATTTCGGTTTGATTGCTGTAATAGATTCGTGGACATTCAGAACCGGTGAAATAGGCCTATATCACAGGGCTGCCATGTGGATTATTTTATATGTAGGCTGTATAGTTACGTACAGTAAATTATGCCTATTGTGTTGGTTCATTATACAAACTTTAATTTCAGTCGCTTGATTAGGAAACAAGAAATAAAACCATAATCTTAAAATTTCGTACAGTCGCCATCTCATGTTTGTCAAATAGTCCAGTCAAATTAGACATAAAAAGTGGCCCGACCTTGCAAAAGGTCATGTATTTTTATATGTTGTTTGGACCTCTGCCAATAGTTAAAAAAAACAGTTTTTTTTTACTTTTATGAAAAAATATTCAATCTTGAAGAACTGTATCTCGGGATCTACTAAACATACAGTATTCGCTTAGGTCTCAAATTGTAGTAAATTTATTCTAGTTTAAACAAGTAGTTCCGTGAAGAACTAAAGCCTATTTTCATATATCCTACTTATGTTAATTGCCTCTATCTACATACAAAATTTCAGTTTGATTGCTGTAATAGATTCGTACATATTGAGACCTGTCTATTATTAAGGATGGTCGCCATGTTGGTTTTTTATATTAGGTCTTAGAGTTATGTACTGTTACATGAAGATTATTGTGTACGTGTAGTATTCAAACTTCAGTCGCATGATTAGGACACAAGAAGTAAAAACGAGATTTTGAATGTTCGCACAGCTGCCGTCTTGTGGTTATGAAAACAATTGAAATAAATTAGATGCCAGTGGATTAGCATTTGTATAAGCATTTACCGTGCCACGATTCACTGCACTCGCATGGTTAAATCGTGAGAAACGTCCTTTTAAATATTTATACTTCGCGTCGCCGCCATGTTGGATTTGTGCCCACCAGGTTATTGAATGTCCTATAGGTGAATTCATGTTCATAGACTCCATGAACATAAGAAATTCAATTTGATTGCTGTAATAGATTCGCAGATATTAAGAACCGTCTAAATATTTCGGATGGTCGCCATTTTGGATTGTTATATGTATAGACCATAGAGTTATGTACCATTAATGGATAATTATTGCGTAGCTTCATTATTCAAACTTTCACTTCGATCGCATTATTACGACACAAGAAATAAAAACTTAATTTTGAAATTTAGCACAGCCGCCATCTTGAGTTTATGTAAACAGTTGAACTAAATTAGATGCCATTGCATTAAGTATAATCATTTACTGGACCACATTTTACTGCGCTCAGATGGTTAAATTGCGTGAAAGGTCTGTTAAAATGATTTAACTTCGCTTGGTCGCCATGTTCGTTTTGTATTTTAGGTTTTTGATAGTTACATAGACAAACATGCAGTAGTGCCCTTTATCATCGTACAAAATTTCAGGGTGATATCAGTAATAGTTTCGGAGATATAGAATGCCAGTGAAATATATCGCACAGCCGCCATCTTGAGGTTATGTAAACAATTGAACTAAATTAAATGCCAGTGCATTACAATGTGTATAAACAATTTCTGTACCAAGTTTCATTGCGTTTGGATGGTTAAATCGCGAGAAAAGTCTATTAAAGTTTCTCAACTTCGCCTGGCCTCCATGTTGGTTTTGTAGTTACCAGGTGTTTGAAAGACTCATTGGTGAACTTCTATTAGAGCCCTTTATCACCGTACACAATTTCACGGTGATATCGGTAATAGTTTCGGAGATATTGAATGCTGGTGAAACATTTCGCATAGCCGCCATGTTTAATTGGTGAGACGTAATAAAATTTGAAGGGCACGGTCGTAGTCAGCCATATTGGTGCTATGACCTTACCGAGTTTCATTGAAATCACTTCAGCCGTTTAGACGTTATTGGAGGGGGACACATACTGACAGACACACACATACACACACATGGACAAAAGGTGATCTCATAAGCCAATTTTTTCATAAAATGAAAATGGCAAATGACTATTTCAATAAACATGGAGCAAAAACCGAAAAATGTGCACAATTACACAACTAGCACAGGTCTTGCGAAGTTGCAAATTTGCTTTATTTTACTATTGGCAGAGGTCCAAACAACATGTAAAAAAGTACAACTACATGACCTTTTGCAAGGTCAGATGTCAAATTTGACTGGACTAAAAACAATTGGATTAAATTAGAGGCCAGCACTATAAGCATCGTAGGACCTTGACAAGTTTCGCTGCACTCAGGTGATTAAGTCGCGAGCAAAGACCATATAAAATTTGAATATTTTTTTTGGCCACCATGTTGATTTAATACTTATCAGTTTTTGAAAATAAAACAGGTGAACTTCTCTCTATCACCATACAAACTTTTAGGTTGATACCGATAATAGTTTCGTAGTTGTATCTGCTGACAAAGTGTGTTCAGCTCCCAGACACCAGCCTTGCGACCGTAGATGAACGATCCCTCGCAGAGTCCGTGGGTGAAGACGAGCTGGGAGGTTCACAAAACAAGTAGTTCCGTGAAGAACTATACAGGTGTAGTATTCAAACTTCAATCGCATGATTAGGACACAAGAAACAAAAACGAGATTATAAAATTTCGCACAGCTGCCATCTTGTGGTTATGAAAACAATTATAATAAATTATATGCCAGTGGATTAAAATTTGAATAAGCATTAACCGTACCAAGTTTCATTGCACTCGGATGGTTAAATCGCTAGAAACGTCCATTCAAATATAGCCTATATATTTCGCGTCGCCGCCATGTTGGATTTGTGCTCACCAGGTTATTGAAAGTCCCATAGGCGAACTTAAGTTCATTTCCTCTATAAACATTTAAAAAATAGTTTGATTGCTGTAATAGATTCGTAGATATTGAGAACCGTCTAAATATTTCGGATGGTCGCCATGTTGGATTGTTATAATATGTATGGGCCATATAGTTATGTACCATTAAATGGAAATTTTTGCGTAGGTTAATTATTCAAACTTTCACTTCGATCGCATGATCACGACACAAGAAATAAAAAAAACTAATTTTAACATTTCGCACAGCAGCTGTCTTGTGTTATGTAAACAATTGAACTAAATTAGATGACAGTGCATTACAATGTGTTTTACCCTTTCACGAATTGATTGCCGGCGATCGAGATGGGAACTATTCCTTGTTTACTTGTGTCACACGTCAGCCTGCTTCGTTGACATGCACAGTTGCGCGAGTAGGATATGACTCAGCTCCAATAGTCAAAGTTATCGTTTGACTGTCCGTGGTGACATGAGCTCCTGTGACACGCAATGCTGCTTGTCTTATGTGCAGAACGAACTCTTGTCATCGCTGTGTTCCCCGCTTCGTCCCGCGGGCTCATACTACAATCAACAACAAACACTGGCGGAGGCAGGCTCAGCGGCAATCAAATGTTAAACGGGTAATATAAACATATACTGTGCCATGCTTCACTGCGCTCGGCTGGTTAAATCGCGAGAAAAGTCTATTTAAATGTTTCAAATTCGCATGGCTGCCATGTTCGTTTTGTACTTTACAGGTTTTTGAATGTTACATAGATGAACTTATAGTAGTATCCTTTATCACCGTAAAAAATTTCAGGGTGATATCAGTAATAGTTTCGTAGATATAGAATGCCGGTGAAATATTTCGCACAGCCGTCATCTTGAGGTTATGTAAACAATTGTACTAAATTAGATGCCAATGCATTACAATGTGTATAAACATTTGCTCTACCAAGCTTCATTGCGTTTGGATGGTTAAATCGCGAGAAAAGTCTATTTAAAAGTTTCAACTTCGCTTGGCCGCCATGTTGGGTTTGTAGTTAACAGGTATTTTAAAGTCTCATAGGTGAACTTCTAGTAGTGCCTTTTATCACCGTACATAATTTCAGCGTGATATCGATAATAGTTTCGGAGATATTGAATGTCAGTGAAATATTTCACACAACCGCCATGTTGGATTTGTGAGATGTAATAAAATTTAAAGGGCACGGTCGGGGTCGGCCGAAACGGTGCTATGGCCTTACCGAGTTTCATTGAAAACGGCCCAGCCGTTTAGAAGTTCTGAGGGGGTGGGCACATACAGACAGACAGACAGACAGACAGGTACACACACGCACGCACACATTCGCAGACAAATGGTGATCTCAGATGCCTTTTTTTTTATTTTATATATAAATGGAAATAGGCTAAAAAGTAATGCCACTCCCCGAGAGAGAGTGACTGTGTATTACTTTTAAGACCACAAGCAGAACGTTTAGTGATGGAGAAATCTCTGGAACAATGTCGCGATGAGCCCCAGTTACGGAGATGATGTCTCGTTTCGTCAAGCTTCATTGGGCATGGCGCAGTTTCTGGAGCAGTAAGCATCCATAGATGAATGGACCCTTTGTTCAGAAGACATGTCATACGAATTTTGTTCTGTAGACTTTCGAGCCCGGAGCTGATACTGTTTGCTGTGTTTGGTCAGGCTGAAATTTTGGAGTTGAAGACGACATTCCTACAAAACGGATACACAATGAACGAAATAGTACGGATCATTAACCCCAAGGACCACCCCGTGGCACAGTGGATGGTATTGTTGGCTCCCAACCGGGTTCAATTTCCGCCTCTGCAAAGAATTTAAATCTTGGAATGTTGAGGTACGGGATTTCCAGCATCGAGATGCTAATTGGGAACCTGCCGGATGTTGTGGTAGGAGTGAAAAGCAACTGGCCGCCCTACCGCACGTAAACTCCGGCTCAGGACGCCTGGTTAGTGACCCCGTGACACAGACAGGGTCTCCATCCCTTGTGAATATGGCACTTACAAATTGAACCGAAGCCTTACATCATCACGCTAACAAGTGATGACAAAGCTTACCTAAATAATGTGAAGAAACTCATCTGCACTATTCTCAGCGCATGGAGGACCGGGTTCAATTCCCAGCTCTGCCAAGATATTGTTAGCCTATTTTCATTTTTGAAAAAAATTGCATATGAGATCACCTTTTGTCCGTGTGTGTGCGTGTGTGTCTCTGTCTGTCCCCCTAATAACTTCTAAACGGCTGGAGCGATTTAAATGAAACTTGGTAAGGTCATATCAACATCTTGGCCGACCCCGACCGTGCCCTTCAAATTTTATTACGCCTCACCAATCCAACATGGCGGCTGTGCGAAATATTTCACCGGAATTCTATATCTCCAAAACTATTACCGGTGTCACGCTGAAATTTTGTACGGTGATAAAGGGCACTACTAAAGGTTCACCTAAGAGATATTCAAAAAACCTGTTAACTACAAAACCAACATGGCGGCCTAGCGAAGTTGTTACTTTTAAATATCCTTTTCTCGCGATTTAACCAACCAAAGGCAATAAAACTTGGTACAGCAAATGTTTATACACATTGTAATGCACAAGCATCTAATTTAGTTTAATTGTTTACATAACCTCAAGATTGCGCCTGTGCGAAGTATTTCACCGGCATTCTATATCTCCGAAACTATAAAGTACAAAACGAACATGGCGGCCAAGCGAATTTGAAATATTTTAATAGACTTTTCTCGCGATTTAACCATTTGAGCGCAGTGAAATATGGTACAGTAAATGTTTATACACATTGTAGTGCACTGGCATTTAATTTAGTTCAATTGTATACATAACCCCAAGATGGCGGCTGTGCGAAATTTTAAAATTAAGTTTTTTATATCTTGTGTGGTAATCATGCGATCGAAGTGAAAGTTTGAATAACGAACGTACGCTACAATTGTTATTTAATGGTACATAACTCTATGGCCTATACCTATAAAAATCCAACATGGTGACCATCCGAAATATTTAGACGGTTCTCAAGATCTACAAATCTATAACAGCAATCAAACTGAAATTTTGTATGTTGATAGAGGCAATTAACGTAAGTAGGATATATAAAAATAGGCTTTAGTTCTTCACGGAACTACTTGTTAATTCTGGCCTGTGTGCTGGAACGGGTTATACTCAGCCTCGTGAAGCACAACTAACAAAAGAAGGCTTAAAATCCTACCTCAGCCATCCTATAAGTGGTTATGCGTGATTTCCCCATGTATAATCTAGGCGAATGCCGGTATGGTACCTTGTTTCAGTCACCACAGACACACAGGTACCATACAAATTCAGCACACACCCAAGTACACGAGCTGATGACCAAGATGCCCCAAGTCCCCAACAACAACAGCAACAACAACAACGGTATTTATGGCCGTGAAAGGCTCGGTCAAACAGGAAGCGGGCTGCCCACGCGAACCAGCCCGCCCGACCGCTGCGAACTCTGTATCGTATAATACTGCATCATCCTGGTTAAACCACGGCCGACTGAATGCGAGCTGCGCTCTATACCGGCCTTGACAATCCCAGTTAGAGCCCATGCATAGCGTGTAATTGGAAAATTTCTACTCGGCGCCGATAGAGCGCACTCCCATCCCATTGTAGGTTCGATTAATAAACAGCTGTACAGTACGTTTATTAAATGTGTAATCTCAAGAACCACTGGATGGATTTTGATGCGGCTTTCACCATTCTGTAAAGGTAATCTCGAGGAAGATTTGTGTAGAAAATAATTTATTTATGACCAAAGGGAGCCAAGCAGTAACGATGTCAGTGAAAAGGTCGAAAAAAGAGCCTGGCGTCCGTGCGCTTTTTAAGCTTACCCTGGGCAAACCGATAAAAATATCAATATACTATGTGAGTAAGAATTGTTCAGCGAGCGAAATTCTACAAAAAAAAGTCCGCGAGAGCATATCTCTATCTTCGATACATCGCCCACTATAAGTGTTTTTAGTTTGGACGGAAGGGGGATTTGTGTATCATGCATGTCGCCATTCTTAAATTACGTCTGACAGGAATTCCTTGCACATTCATAACTGTTCCCGGGCGAAGCTGGGGCGGGTTGCTAGTGACACTATATAATTATTATCATTATAATTTCCGCATTATCAAAATTCAAATTATATCACAAAATAAAATAGCGTGGTAATAAATCTAAGAGAAATTAGACATACCTTGCACCTTCTTCGGGTACAAGGACACAATTTCAACACCGTGTCATCAAAAGGAAAGATAGGATGAAAATTACAGCCGGGAACAAGTAGCAGCCAATCGTGTGTTGTGTTTTGTGCTAAGAGAACATTCGACAAATTATCAGATACCGTGTGCCTTCTTTTTCACGAAGTAGCTGTCAGGACGGGACTTACATAATCTCCTGCTGGACGTTATTTTTGAGGTCGAACAATGCGGTTTCATAATTATAATAATTGTCTCTGATAATCACAAAACTGACACTACAATGATGAGGCATTTAGGTGGAGGGAATTTGCAACCAATGGTCAATCACCCATACGACGAGTCTAGGAATTTACTCCCTAGTTTTGATCATTGTCACATTCTAAAAAGAACATTAGAAACATTAGTTTCTGTAACGAGAGATGACTGATGGTACTGGAATAATTTCAGGGAAATACTTGTCATTACTAGACACAATGCAAAAGGATGAGATCGTCAAACCGGTCAGACACCTCACTAAAAAACACATCGAACCCACTAAATTTGAAAAAATGAATGTTCGGCGTGCCGTGCCATTAGTAAACTGAAAGAAAATATAGGCATGCACCCGGAAGCGTACACATCCATGGACGCAGAAGCAACCATAATTTTTTTGAAAAACGTTAATAAATGGTTCGCTATGCATGACGTAAGCATCACATATTATCATGTTCAGTCTAGAAATCCAGATAAAGGGTATTTTTTCTAATTAAATGAGAGTTGCCTAAACTGGCTAGAGGAATATTTTCTTTCTTACCTTGAAACTTTGAAAGCTGCTAGTAACGCTGCTAGAAAGGACTTCCTGAGTTCTGAGACTTACGAAGCTACCTATACAATTAATCACGGATTCAACTGTCCAGTGCATAAGGTATCTTCTAAAAATGGGTAGAGGAAAGTCGCCAAATATGGGGAGTTTTTTTATAGGGCTCACATTAGACATAAGAAGGAACGGAATAATTTTGATTTTCTCACCAATGTAAACCTCAGGCGATATACTATGTATATTACAAATATGGGCACGTTTGATGTTGTAATACCCTCTGATATTATTGTTAACTTTAAAAGTGCACTTTCCCCGTATTGGGCAACCGGGTTTCCTAATATGGGGAGGTGAGAAACCTCACGGTTTTTATTTATAATAGGTACACTGAATAGTATACCCCACTAATTAAAGCATTAATTCTGACAATGCAATGAAATCATGAACACAAATAGTACAAAAATACAAAAATGAATATTTTAAGTTAATAACAGTCCTAGTTTCCTGTTGCCGAACTTCCAAACCGTTCAGCAGGAAAATGCATATACACACATCAAAAAAAGTTTTGCATCACCTCGGTTCCCAGATCTCCGGCATATAGACGTTGACTGTGTATATTGTATCCAAGATACAGTCCCTTTGACTGTTCATAGATGTCACTAAAACTGCTCAAAGATGTAAACAACCATGCATGAGCAGGGCCTATTAGACGGAGGGGGTACGACAGCCGATCAGTTCCAGTCATTCCACCAGGACGAAGGTACGCTGCTCATGTTGTCTGTAGTTCTACCATGCCTAGAAGGTCAATACCGCAGTTCGATCGCGTCCGCATTGTTACTTTGTGTCAAGAAGGACTCTCAACAAGGGAAGTTTCCAGGCGTCTCAGAGTGAACCAAAGCGATGTTGTTCGGACATGGAGGAGGTACAGAGATACAGGAACTGTCGATGACAGGCCTCGCTCAGGCCACCCAAGGGCTACTACTGTAGTGGATGACCGCTACTTACGGATTGCCGCTCGGAGGAACCCTGACAGCAATGCCACCATGTTGAATAATGCGTTTCGTTCAGCCACAGGACGTCGTGTTTCAACTCAAACTGTGCGCAATAGGCTGCATGATGCGCAACTTCACTCCCGACGTCCATGGCGAGGTCCAGCTTTGCAACCCCGACACCATGCAGCGCGGTACAGATGGGCCCAACAACATGCTGAATGGACCCCACGGAATTGGCATCACGTTCTCTTCACCGATGAGTGTCGCATATGCCTTCAACCAGACAATCGTCGGAGACGTGTTTGGAGGCACCCTGGTCAGGCTGAACGTCTTAGACACACTGTCCAGCGAGTGCAGCAAGGTGGTGGTTCCCTGATGTTTTGGGGTGGCATTATGTGGGGCCGACGTACGCCACTGGTGGTCATGGAAGGCTCCGAAACGGCTTTACGATACCTGAATGACATCCTCCGACCCATAGTGCAACCATATCGGCAGAATATTGGAGAGGCATTTGTCTTCATGGACGACAATTCTCGACCTCATCGTGCACATCTTGTGAATGCGTTCCTTCAAGATAACGACATCGCTCGACTACAGTGGCCAGCATGTTCGCCAGACATGAACCCTATCGAACATGCCTGGGATATGTTGAAAAGGGCTGTTTATGGACGTCTTGACCCACCAACCACTCTGAGAGATTTACGCCGAATTGTCGTTGAGGAGTGGGACAATTTGGACCAACAGTGTCTTGATGAACTTGTGGATAGTATGCCACGGCGAATACAGGCATGCATCAATGCAAGAGGACGTGCTACTGGGTATTAGAGGTAGTGGTGTGTACTGCAATCTGGACCACAAATGCTGAAAGTCTAGCTGTATGATGATACAACATGCAATGTGTGGGTCTCATGAGCAATAAAACGAGCTGAAATGTTGTTTGTGTTGATCTCTATTCCCTTTGTATTTAACGGTTCCGGAACTCTTGGAACCGAGGTGATGCAAAACTTTTTTTGATGTGTGTACTTTAATGAAAACCGAGTGATTCTGATCGAATTCAACAGTAACGAGGTGCAAGGTATGTCTAATTTCTCTTAGATTTATTAGCACGCTATTTTATTTTGTGATATAATTTGCATTTTGATATTGCGGGAATTATAATGATAATATATAGTGTCACTAGCAACCCGCCCCGGCTTCGCCCGGGAACAGTTATGAATGTGAAAGGAATTCCTGTCAGACGTAATTTAAGAATGGCGAGGTGCATGCCAAATCGCCCTCCCGTCCAAACTAAAAACACTTATAGTGGGCGATGTATCGAAGATAGAGATATGCTCACGCGGACGTTCTGTACAATTTTTCATGCTGAACAATTCTTAACGGTTTGTCCAGCGTAAGCTTAAAAAGCGCACGGACGTCAAGTTCTTTCTTCGACGTATTCACTGAAATCTAAAATCGTTACTGCTTGGCTCCCTTTGAACATAAATAAATTAGTTTTTACAGAAATCTTCTTCGATATTACCTGTACAGAATGGTGAAAGCCGCATCAAAATCCATCCAGTGGTTCTCGAGATTACCCGTGATATCCAAGAATCGGGGACTTGGTTTTACACTAACAAGTAAGTAGGGATAAGTCTTAGTCGTGCAATGCTTAGTCAACAGCGCTGTGTGAGCAGTTGAGTAACTAACAAGATTTCATTGTCTAGGCCGGTATGAGCGCAGCTCGCATTCAGTCGGCCGTGGTTAAACAGAAGGCGGTCTACCGCGGCGGACCAATCTAGTTCCACAAAGACCGCGCGGCCTGGAAGCATGGCCGACGAAACAGAGAAGTTATTGACCTTGTGCGCGAGTGCGTTCCACAGTTATTCGAAAATATACGATAAGACGGTCTGGAAATGACCTCAACTCACAGCATAGTTTGTGATACTCGCCCAACTCCTGTCATTTTTCATTAGTAGTCTATCATGCACCCATTTTCTTTTTCGTCTCGCTTGACTCAAAGGTTACAGAAGAAGCAATTCTTCGTCCGAGGAATTGCTGGCCATGTTGAATTAACACCACGAACAGAAAACACTATGATATGCACCTGATCGCGTTAGCTTTTACACTGGTTCGCCTTGACTTGTCCGTATTCAGTTTGATCGCAGTCCGCGACGGGCTGCGGTCGCTCCGTTGGCGCGAGCAGCCCGCGTCCTGTTTGACCGAGCCTGAAAGCCTTCGCCAGAGATGTTTCATTCATAATTTTCTCTTTTGCTTATACTGTACTTATTTTCTAAGTACCGTTATCTTGCTTATTTACTTTGGTTGGTTCCTCAGTTTAGGGGCTGCGACAACGCGGTCATGTAGCCCCGTGTACTTTGGGTGTGTGTAGAATCTGTCTGATAACCAGTGTTAATTGTGATGGTTGTATTAGTGTGTGTTATATGTTTTTAATTCAAGTAAGGACTGCAGACATTCGATTTTCAAGTAGTTCCAACTTTTGCTACCAAACGGCACCTTCAAGGAACAACTAGTTCTGAAGTTAGTTACTAGATGCCTCCGAAGTCGGCTCCTGGCGACGAACGTTGCAACCTAAGAGCGTTAGTCAAATCTAACCTATAATTTAGCTTCACACAATTGTAATTAGTGGAAGTTTCTTTATCATGCCATAAATCTATGACATAGGACCGCCGGCTTTACATCCCCTCCGAAGGAAGGCATACTGAGGGATTTTTAACGCTTTTAAAAAGTTCGACGACTTCGGACGGGTTTGAACCCGCGACCTTGGGCATAGAAGCTCAGCATGCTGCCAACTCTTATTTTCTTTACCAATAAGTTTTTAGCAATGCAATTTTTTTTCACCACTATTCTCATCTGCCTTTATATACTGGGTGTTAAATTATTAGTATCCAATATAATAGGAGGAGAAAGTATGTATCAAAACAAAAATAAATGGTTTATTAGACACAATAGCCCTAACCTTGCGAGACAAAATAAATGTAATCTAATGTAATCCTTTTCCAGCTACACCTTCAAATGTTTTTGTACCTGTTACAGAATGTGGAGTGAGCAATGTCGTCAACCACCGCCAGCCACGTAACGTGACGTCATCGTCAGCGATGGGACGGATTATCAACGGCAAGCAGAGTCGAAAGGGGGCGTGGCCTTGGCAGGTGAGTTGTTCGCTATGTCTCAAAACAACAAACATCAGCACCAAGGTTAGGATTTTCAGATGCGCAACTTCTTTCTTAGGGTAATTTAAAGGTGTTAAGAAAGATATCACAGTGTGAATTTTTGTTTCTAGTTGCGAAAAGAGGAATTTTCACGTACCCTTTTCCCTTCTTTGGGACCTTTATCTCTTTTCCCCCCAACCATGCTCATAATGCCCCCCTCTTTTAGCTTATTTCCATTTTATGAAGAAAAAAAAGAGGCTTATGAGATCACCTTTTGTCGGTGTGTCTGTCTGTGTGTGCGTGTGTGTGTGTCCCCCTAATAAAATCTAAACGGCTGGAGCGATTTCAATGAAACTCGTTAAGATCATATCACCATTCTGGCCGACTCCGCACCTGGCGGCTGTGCGAAATATTTCACCAATATTCAGTATCTCCGAAACTATTACCGATAGCACCCTGACATTTTGTACGGTGATAAAGGGCACTACTCGAAGTTTACCTATGAGACGTTCAAAAATCTGGAAAATACAAAACCAACATGGCGGCCAAGCGAAGTTGAGACATTTAAATAGACTTTTCTTGCGATTTAACCATCCAAACGCAATGAAACTTGGTACAGCAAATGTTTATACATATTGTAATGCAAAGGCATCTTATTTAGTTCAATTGTTTACATAACCTCAAGATGGCGGCTGTGCGAAATTTTAAAATTACGTTTTTATTTCTTGAATCGTAATCATGCGATCCAAGTGAAAGTTTGAATAATGGAGCTACGCAATAATTTTCCTTTAATGGTATATAACTCTATGGCCTATACATATAACAACCCAAAATGGCGAGCATTCGAAATATTTTGTCGGTTATCAATATCTACGAATCTATCACAACAATCAGACTGAAATTTTGTATGTTGATAGAGGCAATTAACATGAGTAGGATATATGAAAATAGGCTGTATAGTTCTTCACGGAACTACTTGCTTCTTTTAAGTTTAATTCCAATTTACTCTATAAGATTTCTAATCAATATAAAATATTTAATTTTCAACTTACGTCTCATCAGCTTACTGTGTACGTTCCGCATAGATAACCGTCAGCCGAGTTGCTTCATATTACGTAAATATATGTCCAGCAATTCACCGAATTGCGGTTATCTCCCAGTTACGAATGAGTGAAATATGTCGCATGAGTAGTGTAAGCAATTCAGTGAACACCGCGCGGGATTTGAAAGCACACCCTCCAACAAAAGGAAAATAATTGTGTGTGCGACAAAACCTCTTTCGAAGCTTGCCGATGCAACACACTTCAACGATTCAAATCCGGCCGAAGTCGTCGGATTTTTTAAGAGCATTAAAAATCCCTCAGTATGCCTTGCTTCGGAGGGGAAGTAAAGCCGGCGGTCCCATGTCATGGATTTATGGCATGTTAAAGAACCTTCCACTAATTACACCTGTGTGAAGCTAAATTGTATAGGTTAAGAATGTAAACAACGCTCTTAGGTTCCTACGTTCGTTTCCAAGAGCCGACTCTGGTGGCTAAGTTCTGAACTAGTAGTCGTCGACGGTGGTGTTTGGCGGCAAAAGTAGGAACTATTTGAAAAATTCAAAAGTCTGCAGTCATTACTTGAATTTTAAAAAATCCTTTCGGCACGCTGGCAGGCGGAGGTAGATTTCACCGAGCAAACAAGGGGATAGGCTATAGTAGTCAAAATTCGCAGGTTTCGTAATAGGATCAGACCTCATTTATTGCGAGAAAGTATTTTACAATTGGAGCTTAATTAACTTTTTTCGTCTTTCTATGCATATTTTTAACGTTTTGTTGTCTTATGGGGACGGTAACCTTCTTGTCATTTGGGGTCCATTTTTATACTTGTGGTCACACTGTCCTTATGCAAGGTTTGGAACTGATGTGTAACTATCTAACAGTCTGTCACTTCTTCACGCCAAATTTTATCTCCCGCACAGATGTTGTTTGGTTCCTCAGTTTAGGGGTTGCGACAACGCGGTCATGTAACTCCGTGTACTTTGTGTGTGTGTAGAATCTGTCTGATAAACGGTGTTAATTGTGATGGCTGTATTAGTCTGTAATTCAGGTAAGTACAGCAGACGGTCAATTTCAAGTAGTAGTTCCTAATTTTGGTACAAAATACTACCGTTACCGACACCTAGCTGTGAACTTGGCAACTAGATCCCACCACAACCAGCAACTTGCAACGAACGTTGAAACTTTACTTCCGAAGGAAAGCATACTGAGGGATTTTTAGCGCTCTCAGAAGATCCGACGACTTCGGCCGGCTTTGAACCCGTGCCCTCGAGCATAGAAATTCAGCATACTATCAGTTACGTCACCGAAGCCGCTTCCCCCTGAGTCAGATGGAAGACTGAATGTGATCTCGTGCAATGGTGTTGTCATGGCAACCTCTGATAGCTCATCTCTCATCAATTTAACAGCGTTGTCATGGTAACCTCTGATGGCTCTCGGCATTTTCTTGTAATTCCGAAATCATTTCACTCATCCCTTGGAGTAATGGTGGGTTATATCAAAAATTATTTCAGACAAAAGTTGTCCATTTTGTACGGTTTTGATATTGTGCCTATTAAGAGAGATATGGTTAATGTTTCCCGAAAAACACACTTTTTTTCCACCCCTTTTGTCGAAGGTTGGTGCTATCAAAAAATTTCTTAAACAATAAATTTTTGGCACTTACCCGATACATAGTATGAACTTCGAATGGATTCGCTATTTCTCGTATTAAGAGAGTTATAGCGATATTTCACTTTTTCGAAAAATGTCCCTCATATTCACGCCCTTCGACCGATTTTGCCCATTAACGAACTCGACCGAGATTTTAAAGGGATACATATTATGTAAAACATTCAAAGTGATTGGTGAAAAATTACGGCAGTTATCGTGTCCACAAGAAACTGATATATATTGTACCCGATCGGGTATCCCTAGGCCTAAAAATTAAATAATAATAATAATAATAATAATAATAATAATAATCTCGGGTGCGGTACGTTCGTTAAATGATCACTAATGGCCTAGGTCAACAGGAAACAGGTTCGCTAAACTACTGAAATGGCGTACACTAGTTAACAGGTAAAATCTAATTTATTGAACTCAAAAATCCGGTTTGAAAAATTACATTAACTCAAAAGAACAAAAATATAAATGCAACAGCAAAAAAACAAGTTACAATAACGTTACAAATTAAACCCAAATAAGAAAAGAAAGAAACAAATTAAGTTTAAAACAACAAAAATCAAAATAGTAAAATAAAAACACGGCTCTCCCAGAGCTCATCATCGGCCTCAATTCAGCTTAAAAGAAACGGAAATAAAATACATTAATTGGATCCAGCTGTGAGCAAGCAAAGATTACATCACTACGTTAACAGCTGACTGCCAGGGGTGGCAAAGTTATTACGGTAAATGTCAACTGCTACGACAAATTCAGGGTCTCAAACAAAATGCAGTTGCCCTTAAAATACTAAAATAAAATATTCTGATCCAGCTGTGAGCAAACAAAGATTACATCACTACGTTAACAGCTGACTGCCAGGGGTGGCAAAGTTATTACGGTGAATGTCAACTGCTACGACAAATTCAGGGTCTCAAACAAAATGCAGTTGCCCTTAAGATACTAAAATAAAATATTCTGATCCAGCTGTGAGCAAACAAAGATTACATCACTACGTTAACAGCTGACTGCCAGGGGTGGCAAAGTTATTACGGTGAATGTCAACTGCTACGACAAATTCAGGGTCTCAAACAAAATGCAGTTGCCCTTAAAATACTAAAATAAAATATTCTGATCCAGCTGTGAGCAAACAAAGATTACATCATTACGTTAACAGCTGACTGCCAGGGATGGCAAAGTTATCACGGTGAATGTCAACTGCTACGACAAATTCAGGGTCTCAAACAAAATGCAGTTGCCCTTAAAATACTAAAATAAAATATTCTGATTCCTCTCACTGGCACACACATCTGTAAATACACTTGGACGTAGTGTGAGAGTATTCTTTCTGATAGGCATCTGACATTTGGTCGTTCAGCCTATCGGGTGGACAATAATATAGAAAATATCGGGGCAAACGAGATAACGCAAATTGACAGGGGGCGTAACTACACCAAATGCAACACAAAACATTCTGGGTTCGAACCAGAAACTACATAAAGAAAATAGCCCAACAATGGCTCACTTAAACAGAGAAAATGCCAGCATGCCTAACTACTAATAAACAAACCCCCTCTCCTATCTAAAATCTAACTTCAATCTTCCGTGTGTTGATAAACTAATCGACCTTGACCAACCAGCCGGGGTGACACTCCCCATGGGTAGCGAGCACGCTTCCACGAGCCAGCTGGACAGAATGACTTCACATTCTAAAATGTGGTCTCTTACTAAAAACGCCTTAGTGGCTATGCTACGATTTGTGACATTTACAGGGTTTTAAATAAATTTTATATCAGACCAGGGCTGCGCAACAAAAACCAGAGACGTCAGCACTCCTCCAACCTGTGAAAAAAAAAACACATCGCGTGTATGTGTACACAAAACAAACATGATGAACCAGAATGTACTTTGTGTGCATACTAATTACTTTGGACTACGCTGTCCGGAAACACTTACCTCGGAATACAATCCGGAAAAACACTTACCTCGGAAATACAATCCGGAAACACTTATGGGCTCAAAATTCGGCCGGTATGCACACAAATACAACCTCACGGCTCCTTGCCGGGAAAAAAATTAAAGCACACACACATAAAAAAATCTGTGACAGACATCGTCCTGCTTGCCGTTCCTGGGAATTCACTGGTCAATTCGCAACCGGTCTGGGAAAAAGAAAAGTGGGTCCTGGGTCGCTAACCATCTGACCTATTTTCCTAAAGTGGCAAAACTAGTCTAACCTAGCTGGGCGTTACTAAATGTCACAAAAAAACAAATTCTTACCCTATCTACTTGTCAGGTCGTACACTTAACTTACAGCTAGTCTTACATGAATATAGCCACAACAAATCCATCCTAAAACACACGGCAATTTAACTTATGATGCCTTTGGCAAATAAAAATTACAGACACCTCCGTCTTCCACCAACAAATATGCATTATTTTTAAGGACTGACGGACAAAACAAAATAAAAAGGACTGGCATGCTGACTAAAAAAAAACTAATAGCCCCTGCCTAAAACGAAAATATTGACATCAAAGGTCAAAACAAAACTAATACTACTGTACAAATATCTCGTCCCCTTTTCTACATTACGTCCCCAAATATAGAAAGTTTAATACTCATCACTTGTCCCTGGAGTAGACAGGCCCATGACGGCTGCTGGTCACCACTTCGACACCCGGACGTAAGGCCCTTAGCCCCTCATCAATCCGGTGTCGTTCCACTGGGTCATCTTACAAGGCGATGACATACACATAAATACACTGTTAACACTAATCGATGCACTTATTTTGCACACCCTATCACATAAGACACTTTCTACACTTATATCCACGGGCTTCATTCGCTGCGAAACGTTATGATATGTGGCTGGCGGTACCGTTACTGCGAATCGGGCTTGCAGGTCCTCAGTAGGCCGACATACCCCTATCCCGTTCAGTCCTAGATTGGTATTTCCTACGATTTCCTAGACCGTCGAAACGTATGAGTCCATGCCTATAGGTTCAGCGATCTCGCTTGCAACTCGTTAGCTCCACAAAGTTCCCTGCTCGGGTCTCGAATGGGCTCCTGGTCAGCGCTCCGCGCTCTCGGCTCCACACGGCGTGGCGTTAAGTTTTAATGGACGTGGGTGGCAAACTCCATCTGGATAGATTTATATAAATAGTGTTCGCCTTCGATAACTATCATGACCTCTGTGAATGATTGGCGGTAAAAGTTTATCACTTAGAAAAATGTTTTCTCACTCGGCTACGCGGTATCAAAGTCGCGAGCAGCGTGGACTATGCCCGGTGTGGCTGCAAAAACTGACTGACTAGTGTGTGCGCTCAGTGCCTATATCCTCCCTCAACATTGGGACAATGGACTTGTCACCTCTGTCAAGTCCGCTCCCATGGCAATCGTCACACCGCAATAATTTTTGGTTCAACTTGTAGGTCAAGATGAGGACGGCAATATTCATAGGATTAAATTCGAAATCGATCGGCAGGAACCTCTTCAAATCAAATTGCATCATGACGCTACAGGGTAGATCCTCGGTTGGCGCCATGTCTTGAGTGTCGTAGAGGGGGGGGGGGGGGAAATATTGCTCCGCGGCTGACTCAGTAATATCCCCGTAACTCTGGTAGTTTTTGGGCTTGGGCCGTGATTAAAATTCCGAAATGCATTTCTCAGCCTCTTCTCTGATTGGGCCATTTTATTACAATTATTCCATAGGCGGATCTTAAATTAGCATCTCGGCGCTACTTTACATTGTCTAATTCCGCGGGCTCTAGTGCTGGAGGATTACCAAGGCTAGGGTGTCATAAATCCAGCACTTCAGCTGCACAATAAGTGTGTTGGCTATACAAAAGGAGCTCTTGTCCACAAGATTCTTGGAAATGCGGGCCTCACCCAGTAAGGCTACGTTGTTGTCCTGCTCGTATTCCAAACCTCCGTGTTTTCTCTTAGTGCTATGGGCAGTAGAGTAATTATTGTTCTTAACATCATATTGGACTGGCAACTCAGATGTCGTATTCATTTCGGTTCAAACACTATCGTGTTCCTTGTGTATGGCTCCCCCACAATTTCGGCACTGAGAACACCGCAAATTATGCGTGCTCGGTATGCGATCGATCCTGAGGTCTCCGATAACTCGGCATGCTATCGATCCCTAGCCCCCTGATCGGTCACAATTTCCCCTTGCTCAGTTTGAAAAATGTGTACGATCGGAATCAGTACCATTTTTCTATCCTAATACCATGGTCATTTGGTATTATAATGCCGAGTTCAACGCTCTCTCTCTCTTCCTCCTCAGCGGGGTTCTCTCTATCTAGTTCTCGGAGTTGTAATAGTTCGCGCTGTTCTTTTCGCAAATCCCCGTTGGTCTTCAAGGCTGCACTGAGTAGCCTTCCCAGTTCGTCCCTCAGCGTAACTAGCTCACATCTGTGGGGTCGCTCTTCGGTGTTGCTTCTTTCGTCCGTAATGGCATTCACTTGGGCAGGCGGCGGTTCGTCTAATACATTCCTGGGGTAGTATACTTTCAAATTTTGCGCGTTGTGGGTGACCTC
Organism: Meconema thalassinum; assembly: GCA_946902985.2. NCBI lineage: Eukaryota > Metazoa > Arthropoda > Insecta > Orthoptera > Tettigoniidae > Meconema > Meconema thalassinum. The sequence continues at coordinate 42,871,445 of OX336391.1, read as the reverse complement.
GTTCTGTCCTCCTAATTCTCGAATTTTGTAAGCGTTGTTTCCCAAACATTGAATAATTTCGTAAGATCCCTCGTAAATGGTGGCAAATTTTGCGTAGAATCGCGCTGAAGGGTTTGATACGGCAGGTTTCTTCACTAAAACGTACTCTCCCAATCTCAGGGGTCGGTGGTATCTTCTCCCTCTCACCCGCTTCAGTCTCTTCTCGGCTTGTTCGCGCAGGCTTGCTTTAGTTTGATCAATTTTTAGTGGTAGCGCAGACCTCACGTCTACTGGGCAACTTATGATCCTGTTCCATGGTCTCTCGGGATACTGATCGAAGTGGACTACCGTTGGCACCTCCGATGTAGATTCGTGCACTGTGGTGTTTATGCACGTCTCTGTGGTCTCCAGGACATCTATCCAACGATAAAGCGCGTCCGGGCAATATATCCGGCAAAACTTTGCAATCTCCCGCATCAGGCGTTCTGAAGGATTGCTCTCAGGATGGCGTATAGAACTAAGAATATGCCGAATTCCCATTCCTTCTAGCTCTCTCTTGAAGAGTCCGCTTGTGAAACAAGACCCATGGTCGGATAATATAAATTCTGGTTTCCCCAGTTCCGGTACAATTTTGTTTCTGATTTTATTTACCACCTGTTTTGAGGTTGTCTTTTGTACCGCACACAGTTTCACAATTTTTGAAAACACATCTAGGCATACTAGTATGTGCCTCATGCCTCGTCTGGCGGCTGGGAGAGGCCCATAAAAATCAATGGCGTAAATTTCTCTCGGCTTCGATGGTAAGATCGGTCGAGGTAGCTGCTTCATCAAAAATGTATTGTGCTTTATGCGTTGGCAAGTATCGCATGTCCTCAATACCTCTCGGATCGTAATTCGGAGACGTGGCCATGTGAATGCCTCCCGAATCACAGCGAATGTCTTATCACAGCCCGCATGTCCATAGACACGGTGAACATGCCAGACTAGTCGGCGCTGGAATATCGGTGGAACTAAAATGCGAAGCTTTGTGTGCTCCTCATCGATAAACTTATGTAGAAATCCATTCATGAAATTGTATTTTGGCGCGAGTTTCTCCATCTCGGCCTTGGCTGGTGAATCTTCCGGAAGTAATCCTCTGAGATGATCTCTCATCAGCTTAGCCCAAGGGTCAGCCTCTTGTTCCATCCCTAGTCGCGGTAAGTCTGCGAGAAAATCATGGTCTTCCTGCTGAAGCGTGGCGTGATGTATTTCCCCTTCTTCATCTTCCTCCGGGTTCCGGGATAAAATGTCTGGGATGACATTCTGTTTTCCGGGGCAATGTTCGATCTGCATGTCAAACTGTTGTGCATAGAGAGCCCAACGATTTACTCTCTCGCTAGCTAAGCTGGTCTTCAACATGAAGGTGAGTGCCTTGTGGTCCGTTCTCAAAAGAATCGGGAAACCATATATAATCTTTCGCCAGTGCTGCAATGCGTGGAGTACTGAGAGCATTTCAATTTCAGTGACAGTATAATTCATTTCGTGATTTCTAAATTTTCGGCTCAAAAATCCTAAATATATTCTCTTCTCTGGGTTTTCGGGGTCTTCTTGGTACAACATTGCTCCTATCCCTACTTTCGATGCATCCGATTGTAGCACGAATTTCCAATTGAAATTTGGATATCCCAGTTTCACGCTCTCTAACAGAAGGTCTTTGGTTCGCTGGAACGCTTCCTCGGCCTCCTTACTCCATAACCATCGGTTATTCTTCTTTAAAAGTTCTTGCAATGGCGCGACCGTCTCCGTATAGTTAGGACAATGTTCTGAGAAAAACAGTCATGCCCAGAAACATGCGGATGTGTTTAATCCGTCTAGGCGTGGGAAAATTTCGAATAGCGGCAATTTCAGTGGGATTAGGCCGAATTCCTTCCCCGTCGACAAAGTGTCCAAGATATAAAATTTCCTTTTGACAGAAGTGGGACTTGTTAAAGTTAATTTTGAAGTTGGCCGATTGAAGATTCGAAAGAAGTTTTTCTAAATTTTCAACATGCTCTCGTAGCGTCTCTGAAGCAAGTAAGATGTCGTCTACATAGCGGACTGTGCATCCCTTAACTTCTTTCGTCAAGTTGCGATCCAGGGCTCGGATAAGTGCGCAACTTGCGGTTCGAATCCCGAACGGTAAACGATTATGGGTGTACGTCTGCTGGTCGAAAATGAATCCTGTGAGAAGTTGGGATTTCTCCTCTAGTTCCACATGGTGAAAACTACTCGTTAAATCGATGCTCGAGAAATAGTTCTTGTTTCTGAACTTCTTCAGCACTTCCCTAATCGGCGGAGCCTGGTCGAATTCGGGCAGTAACCTGGAGTTGATTTCGCGTGCATCGAGACACAATCTCACGCTTCCGTCCGCCTTCTCTACAATGACAATGGGATTCACGAATGGGGTAGATTTCTTCGTAATTATTCCGGCCTTTTCCATGGCTTTAATTGTTTTCTTTACCTCCTCGTGATGCCTCTCTGCTATGGGGTACACATTTTTCTTGTATGGACCCCAGTCATTTACTTGGAATGCGTAGCTAAAATTTCTAATCTTCCCCGGTTTATTATCGAAAGCTTCCTGGTGTTTTGTTAAAATTGTCCGCAGCTCCTCTCTTTTATGGGGTTTGATTTTCGCCTCAGCCACCTTCTCTTCAAGTATAGCGCCGAACTCTGTACTGACATTTAGGACTTCTTCCTCAATGAACTCCTCCCCTATTGTATGTAATAATACCGTAGTTTTCCTCGTGACATCATCTTGTATGTCAATGCTCCAAATTTGACCTTGATCCCTAGGTTCCGCTTCATTCAACCGTAGGTCAATCTCCCTTTTATCATGCGTGCGAAATTTAATCTCGTTTGCGCGCATGTCTATGATGGCTCCATTGGTTCTCATAAAATCCGCTCCGAGGATCAAATTGAAGCTGATTTTATTCATAATTAAGAATGGGTGCGATATAGTATGATTGCCAATTTCAAAATCCAAATATGCTTGGTATTTGCATTCCGCTGTACGGTCGGGGTTTATGCCTTTCACTCTGACAATTGCTACTGGAATTACGGGTACTTTAAATTTCCTCTCCAGTTCTTTCATTAGCGCACCACTCGCTACCGAAATGCTGGCTCCCGTGTCGACCAGACTTCGGACCATAAGTCCTCCCACGCGTACATAAATTACAGGTAACTCCTTAATGGTAGGGCTTTCTTCCTTGTACGTATCCTCAATGAGGTCCTCTGGTTGCGCTACCCATTTCTCGATTTTCGCTACCACCCATTCTTGGTGCCCGCCATCTTGGTCAAATCTGGGGCTGTCTTCCCTATCTAGAACTGTGATTTTTTTTTTGTTGCTCGCTCCATTATCCCGGGGCGGTGCCTCCTCTCTCTCCCGCTGGAGTTCTAAGCTCTGGGCTCCCTGATAGTGCCTGTCTGGGTCCTCGCGATGCTGGATAGCCTCTCTCCATTTGTCGGCTTCGGTCCTTGCCTGTCCATCTCCGTTCATACTACGAAGTTCTTTTAGATATTGTTGAGACTCCACGTATCTTTGTTCGAGGTCCGTCCGCGCCTGTTCTTTGGAAATCCTGTCTCCCTGTTGGGTCGGCCGTGGCCTGTAGCTTCCATGCCTTCCCTCTTGCGGTTGGTACGGCGCTGAGTCGTGGCGTCCTTGGTCCCAACGTCCGCGGGATCTTCTAGGATGGTACTGCCTGTTCCATCCTCGCTCTCCCCTTGCCTGGTACCTTGGTTCATAACCCCTCGGCGGTCGGTTCTCATATCTCCTCCAGTTGTTATCGTGGGGCGCGCTCGCTGTAGTGGTCCCCTGCTCCCGTGTGGCTGGCCTTCTTTGGACTTCCGTCGCATGAATTTGTTCAGTGGGCCTCATGCGCTGTAAATGCGTGCTAGTGTGGTCCAGCTGTCTCAAAATTCCCTCCGTTTGTATTGCCGTCTGGGCGTTTGCGGCGATAAGCGTCTCTTGGACTTTAACAGGTAGCTGTTTACCTATTGCGGCTACCAGAGAGCGCTCGGAAGGGGGATCATCGAGTTCTCTCATCTTGGCGAATTGCGCAATGAAATACTCCGCGTATTTTGTCGGGCTTTGCGTTGAGAACTTACGGGAATATAACTCCAGTCTCAAATTTTGTTGCCGCTCGAGACTCCAGTAAGTTTTTAGAAAAGCCTCTTTGAACTCTGCCAGTGACTGAAAAGTATAGCGGAAACTCTGAAACCATTGTAAGGGGGCATCTTCCAAAAGTTTCTCCACTGTGCGCAAGTGCCTTTCCTCCGGTATGCGGTTGTCCAAGATGTAAGCGTCCAGTTCGCGAATGAATTGTTTAGGGGTCATGACGCTATTTTCGTTGTATCGTTTTGGGCGGTCATCTCCGGTCCTGATCACATGTACAAGCTGCGTCGGCGTCGCGGCGTCGTTCGGCGTCGAAGTTCTGGCTTTCGGTGTCCCGAGTGTTATGCTTGTTGGAAATCCGAGTATTCCATTTAACGGCCGCTCTGGCGTCGTCTGTGTCTGACATCCTGTCTTCCGGGGGTAATTATTATTATTGCTCCGGGCGTCGTCCGTCGTCCGTGCAGCTTCTCTTTGCAGTTCGAGGATTGCCTCGTCCTGAATCTGCCCTCTCAGGTCTGTTTTAATTAATTTTGCCTCCTGGCGTTCAATTCTCGATATCATTTCCATTTCCAACTTCCGGACTCTTTCTAGGTTGGCCTCCATTTCTTTTTCCATTCCCTTCTTATTCTCGTGGGCGTCTTCCTCATTTCGCTCTGTTAATCCATCGATTTCCTCTTTCAATTCCTTTATCCCAATTTGCATCATCTTAATGTGTCGGGTGACATTTTGTTCTCGGCCTTCCATAGCAATGACGCGTTCAGCTCCGGCGCTAATCTGCCCTTGGACTTCCTCTAGCTGTTTCGTAACTCTAATGTCCATGGATTCCATATTGCTCGTTATTTCTTCCAAATTCTTATCCATAGCTTTGACGGTATTATCCACCTTATTTACTTCTGTGAGCAATTCTTGATAATTCCTGTCCGCTTTGCGCTCTATTTCCCTCGTTTTGTGTGTTAGTTTATCGATCTGCTCTGTAGTGGACCGTGTAAGTTGCTCCACTGCGGCCCTCAACTCCTTGCCCTGCGCTATACAAGTTTGCCCTAGCTGCTCGGTCTTTAAGTTAATTTCTGCCTTAACCACCTCTAAACTATCTTTGAGTTCCTTATCCGCGGCTTCCGATCTTTGCTCCCATTTTCTATCACTAGCCTCTAAAGTGTCTTTAAGCTTCTTGTCGGTGGCTTCTGACCTTTCCTCTGTCTTTCTGTCACTAACTTCTAAAGTGTCTTTAAGCTTCTTGTCGCTAGCTTCTAACGTGTCTCTGAGCTCCTCAATGTTCGCTGCCGCGCTTTCCTCAATTTTTTTTACAAAGTACATCAAACATAAATTGCAACTCCTCGGAAGTAGCCATTGCAACACACACAACAATAATATAATCACTGAGAATACGGGTGTCTAGGTTCCCCATTCACCATCATGCACCTGTCTTGTGTAGTAGTAGGAATCAGAATAATTTTTGGACCTGTTACAATATTTACGTTAACCAGAACAACAACCATAACCTGCCTGAATGGCCTCCTAGTATCCAGGTCTCCAAATACAATAACATATAACAATTTTAAACTCCTCTGGGATGCCTTAATAAAATGCCTAACCCGATCGCAAAAATCAACAACACAGTTCATTAATTGAGGATTATGAATCCGCGGTTAGCTCTCAGAAGTGTGGGCTACCTAACCAAATCTTCCCCTTTCTGGACTGCTATCTTTCAAAACACATTTATTTCAAAATTTAATCTTTTCTGGGTTTACCCGTGAATTTAACAACGCTGTCTACGCGTGATTTTAATTATTCACCCAGAAACAAACACATTTTTGTCCAGTATAGGCAATCTCGTTTATTGGTTCACTCCTCCTACCTTGGCTTGGATAATTACATGATTATTCATCCTAGATCATAGATCTTCGCCTTTTTCAATAGATCCGCCTTCCACAATGGATCTAGCCTCCACAATGGGCGCCATTTCATACATACTATAATGTGGGGTGGTCCTGTGGTGCAACGAAATGCTACGGGTCTCTAAATCATCCCGGTAGGACATCCAGTCACCTCTGTGAGCTGTCTTCATTACTTCCAGCGTCACTGGTGGGTACCAGGAGAAATAGATCACCGCATCGGTAGATCTAGGTATCAGGTAGTGCAAACATATGGGGAAAAAGTAGACTACATTAAACGAAGCGATTGCCAACTCCTCTCCCACGAACAAAACCTTGTGTACGCCACTGTTCCTGATTTGAAATAGAAAAATGGGTCCTAAATATTTGCTATGTACCCGATCGGGTATCTCTAGGCCTAAAAATTAAATAATAATAATAATAATAATCTCGGGTGTGGTACGTTCGTTAAATGATCACTAATGGCCTAGGTCAACAGGAAACAGGTTCGCTAAACTACTGAAATGGCGTACACTAGTTAACAGGTAAAATCTAATTTATTGAACTCAAAAATCCGGTTTGAAAAATTACATTAACTCAAAAGAACAAAAATATAAATGCAACAGCAAAAAAACAAGTTACAATAACGTTACAAATTAAACCCAAATAAGAAAAGAAAAAAACAAATTAAGTTTAAAACAACACAAATCAAAATAGTAAAATAAAAACACGGCTCTCCCAGAGCTCATCATCGGCCTCAATTCAGCTTAAAAGAAACGGAAATAAAATACATTAATTGGATCCAGCTGTGAGCAAGCAAAGATTACATCACTACGTTAACAGCTGACTGCCAGGGGTGGCAAAGTTATTACGGTGAATGTCAACTGCTACGACAAATTCAGGGTCTCAAACAAAATGCAGTTGCCCTTAAGATACTAAAATAAAATATTCTGATCCAGCTGTGAGCAAACAAAGATTACATCACTACGTTAACAGCTGACTGCCAGGGGTGGCAAAGTTATTGCGGTGAATGTCAACTGCTACGACAAATTCAGGGTCTCAAACAAAATGCAGTTGCCCTTAAAATAATAAAATAAAATATTCTGATCCAGCTGTGAGCAAACAAAGATTACATCATTACGTTAACAGCTGACTGCCAGGGGTGGCAAAGTTATCACGGTGAATGTCAACTGCTACGACAAATTCAGGGTCTCAAACAAAATGCAGTTGCCCTTAAAATACTAAAATAAAATATTCTGATTCCTCTTACTGGCACACACATCTGTAAATACACTTGGACGTAGTGTGAGAGTATTCTTTCTGATAGGCATCTGACATTTGGTCGTTCAGCCTATCGGGTGGACAATAATATAGAAAATATCGGGGCAAACGAGATAACGCAAATTGACAGGGGGCGTAACTACACCAAATGCAACACAAAACATTCTGGGTTCGAACCAGAAACTACATAAAGAAAATAGCCCATTAATGGCTCACTTAAACAGAGAAAATGCCAGCATGCCTAACTACTAATAAACAAACCCCCTCTCCTATCTAAAATCTAACTTCAATCTTCCGTGTGTTGATAAACTAATCGACCTTGACCAACCAGCCGGGGTGACACTCCCCATGGGTAGCGAGCACGCTTCCACGAGCCAGCTGGACAGAATGACTTCACATTCTAAAATGTGGTCTCTTACTAAAAACGCCTTAGTGGCTATGCTACGATTTGTGACATTTACAGGGTTTTAAATAAATTTTATATCAGATCAGGGCTGCGCAACAAAAACCAGAGACGTCAGCACTCCTCCAACCTGTGAAAAAAAAAACACATCGCGTGTGTGTGTACACAAAACAAACATGATGAACCAGAACGTACTTTGTGTGCATACTAATTACTTCGGACTACGCTGTCCGGAAACACTTACCTCGGAATACAATCCGGAAAAACACTTACCTCGGAAATACAATCCGGAAACACTTATGGGCTCAAAATTCGGCCGGTATGCACACAAATACAACCTCACGGCTCCTTGCCGGGAAAAAAATTAAAGCACACACACATAAAACAAGATGTTCAGTAAAGAACATATAGCCTACTTTCTCCTAAATGCATGGGTATTGTTATAACTCTTTGTCCTTTTCAAGGAGTATGATTGAATGTTGGTTGTAGGAGCTTGTTGAAATACAACGTGCTATAGGGATATTAAACATGAATATGAGGTGCCCTTTGCTAGTGCTACCTCTGTACCAAATTTCGTTCAATTCGGTTTCACGGTGTTTGAATTGATAGGGGGAATCGATTTGCACACATACTTGGCCACCATCTGCAAACTATTGGGCTGATGTTCTTGCAGTTTGGTCAGAATATGTTTCCCACATAAAGATATGGTGTTGCAAAATTAGGTAGACACTAGATTATTAGGTTGGTCGTAATTACATTTTAGCTTTTAACATTTGGGTGGCCGCGATTACGTTTCCATCAAGATAGCGGTGATATAAAACATGACACTGAGGTGCCCTTTGCTAGTGCTACCTCTGTACCAAATTTCGTTCATTCGGTTCCACCGTGTTCGAAATAATAGGGGGAATCAATTTTGACATAAAGATGGCCGCCATCCGCAAACTATTAGGCGAATGACCTATTAGATTGGTCAAAGGATGCTCCCTCCATAAAGGTATGTTGTTGCAAAGTTTGGTAGAGTTCGGATGGTTATGTTAGTCGTAATTTGATTTAAGCTTTAAACATTCGTGTGGCCGCCATTACGTTTCTGTCAATATGGTGGCGATATTAATCATGACACTGAGATGCTCTTTGCTAGTGCTATCTCTGTACCTAATTTCGTTCCATTCGGTTTCAGCGTGTTTGAATTAATAGGGGGAATCAATTCTGACACAAAGATGGCCGCCATCCGCAAACTATTAGGCGAATGACCTATTAGATTGGTCAAAGGATGCTCCCTCCATAAAGGTATGTAGTTGCAAAATTTGGTAGAGATCGGATGATTAGGTTAATCGTAATTGGATTTAAGCTTTGAACATTCGTGTGGCCGCCATTACGTTTCAGTCAAGATGGCGGCGATATAAAACATGACACTGAGGTGCCCTTTGCTAGTACTACCTCAGTACCAAATTTCGTTCCATTCGGTTCCACCGTGTTCGAATTAATAGGGGGAATCAATTTTGATATAAAGATGGCCTCCATCCGCAAACTATTAGGTGAATGACCTATTAGATTGGTCAAAGGATGCTCCCTCCATAAAGGTATGTAGTTGCAAAGTTTGGTAGATATCGGATGATTAGGTTAATCGTAATCTGATTTAAGCTTTGAACATTCGTGTGGCCGCCATTACGTTTCAGTCAAGATGGCGGCGATAAAAAAAACATGACACTGAGGTGCCCTTTGCTAGTGCTACCTCTGTACCAAATTTCGTTCCATTCGGTTCCACCGTGTTCGAATTAATAGGGGGAATCAATTTTGACATAAAGATGGCCGCCATCCGCAAACTATCAGGTGAATGACCTATTAGATTGGTCAAAGGATGCTCCCTCCATAAAGGTATGTAGTTGCGAAATTTGGTAGAGATCGGATGATTAGGTTAATCGTAATTTGATTTAAGCTTTGAACATTTGTGTGGCCGCCATTACGTTTCCGTCAAGATGGCGGCGATATAAAACACGACACTGAGGTGCCTTTTGTTAGTACTACCTCTGTACCAAATTTCGTTCCATTCGGTTGCACCGTGTTCGAATTAATAGGGGGAATCGATTTTCACACAAAGATGGCCGCCATCCGCAAACTATTACGCTGATGACCTATTGGTTTGGTCAAAGGATGCTCCCCCCATAAAGGTATGTTGTTGCAAAATTTGGTAGAGATCGGATGATTAGGTTGGTCGTAATTTGATTTAAGCTTTGAACATTTGTGTGGCCGCCATTACGTTTCCGTCAAGATGGCGGCGATATAAAACATGACACTGAGGTGTCCTTTGCTAGTGCTACCTTTGTACCAAATTTCGTTCAATTCACATTCACCGTGTTCGAATTGATAGGGGGGGACAGACATTCAGAGTACACACACTCACACACACACAGACACACACACACACAGACTCACACACACACATACACACACACAGACAGACACACTTTTTTTCGCCCTGTGTTGATCTCATAAGTCTACTTTGATTTTTTGCAAAAATCGAAAGTAGGCTAATAAAAAAATCTGTGACAGACATCGTCCTGCTTGCCGTTCCTGGGAATTCACTGGTCAATTCGCAACCGGTCTGGGAAAAAGAAAAGTGGGTCCTGGGTCGCTAACCATCTGACCTATTTTCCTAAAGTGGCAAAACTAGTCTAACCTAGCTGGGCGTTACTAAATGTCACCAAAAAACAAATTCTTACCCTATCTACTTGTCAGGTCGTACACTTAACTTACAGCTAGTCTTACATGAATATAGCCACAACAAATCCATCCTAAAACACACGGCAATTTAACTTATGATGCCTTTGGCAAATACAAATTACAGACACCTCCGTCATCCACCAACAAACATGCATTATTTTTAAGGACTGACGGACAAAACAAAATAAAAAGGACTGGCATGCTGACTAAAAAAAAACTAATAGCCCCTGCCTAAAACGAAAATATTGACATCAAAGGTCAAAACAAAACTAATACTACTGTACAAATATCTCGTCCCCTTTTCTACATTACGTCCCCAAATATAGAAAGTTTAATACTCATCACTTGTCCCTGGAGTAGACAGGCCCATGACGGCTGCTGGTCACCACTTCGACACCCGGACGTAAGGCCCTTAGCCCCTCATCAATCCGGTGTCGTTCCACTGGGTCATCTTACAAGGCGATGACATACACATAAATACACTGTTAACACTAATCGATGCACTTATTTTGCACACCCTATCACATAAGACACTTTCTACACTTATATCCACGGGCTTCATTCGCTGCGAAACGTTATGATATGTGGCTGGCGGTACCGTTACTGCGAATCGGGCTTGCAGGTCCTCAGTAGGCCGACATACCCCTATCCCGTTCAGTCCTAGATTGGTATTTCCTACGATTTCCTAGACCGTCGAAACATATGAGTCCAAGCCTATAGGTTCAGCGATCTCGCTTGCAACTCGTTAGCTCCACTAAGTTCCCTGCTCGGGTCTCGAATGGGCTGCTGGTCAGCGCTCCGCGCTCTCGGCTCCACACGGCGTGGCGTTAAGTTTTTAATGGACGTGGGTGGCAAACTCCATCTGGATAGATTTATATAAATAGTGTTCGCCTTCGATAACTATCATGACCTCTGTGAATGATTGGCGGTAAAAGTTTATCACTTAGAAAAATGTTTTCTCACTCGGCTACGCGGTATCAAAGTCGCGAGCAGCGTGGACTATGCCCGGTGTGGCTGCAAAAACTGACTGACTAGTGTGTGCGCTCAGTGCCTATATCCACCCTCAACATTGGGACAATGGACTTGTCACCTCTGTCGAGTCCGCTCCCATGGCAATCGTCACACCGCAATAATTTTTGGTTCAACTTGTAGGTCAAGATAAGGACGGCAATATTCATAGGATTAAATTCGAAATCGATCGGCAGGAACCTCTTCAAATCAAATTGCATCATGACGCTACAGGGTAGATCCTCGTTTGGCGCCATGTCTTGAGTGTCGTGGAGGGGGGGGGGGAATATTCCTCCGCGGCTGACTCAGTAATATCCCCGTAACTCTGGTAGTTTTTGGGCTTGGGCCGTGATTAAAATTCCGAAATGCATTTCTCAGCCTCTTCTCTGATTGGGCCATTTTATTACAATTATTCCATAGGCGGATCTTAAATTAGCATCTCGGCGCTACTTTACATTGTCTAATTCCGCGGGCTCTAGTGCTGGAGGATTACCAAGGCTAGGGTGTCGTAAATCCAGCACTTCAGCTGCACAATAAGTGTGTTGGCTATACAAAAGGAGCTCTTGTCCACAAGATTCTTGGAAATGCGGGCCTCACCCAGTAAGGCTACGTTGTTGTCCTGCTCGTATTTCAAACCTCCGTGTTTTCTCTTAGTGCTATGGGCAGTAGAGTAATTATTGTTCTTAACATCATATTGGACTGGCAACTCAGATGTCGTATTCATTTCGGTTCAAACACTATCGTGTTCCTTGTGTATGGCTCCCCCACAATTTCGGCACTGAGAACACCGCAAATTATGCGTGCTCGGTATGCGATCGATCCTGAGGTCTCCGATAACTCGGCATGCTATCGATCCCTAGCCCCCTGATCGGTCACAGTATATAGATAGATGTCTGTTAGGTAGTCAGCCCGAAGGCTGGTTGGATCCTCAAAAAGTACCGCCGTTACGTTATGTGAGTAGATACCCACAAAAACCCAAGGCAGCGCTATTTAGAGGCGTTCTAGGCAAGACGAGGAGTGAGGTAGTTTGCCATCACTTTCCTCACTGTCAGAACAGTAGTCCTAAATCTATGAGTTGAACCTTTCACAGCATTCACAGGCACTGACTGTGCCCTGAATGCCATGACTAAGCACCACCCATACCTCAGTAGCTTCCATATAATCACAGCCATGAGTGAGACTGAGACATCGGTGAAAAGCCACCTTTTACTCTAGCCTGTGCCAACTGACAAATGCAAATGTACTGTATTCATCAAGAGATGGCGAACAGGCCAATATATATATATATATATATATATATATATATATATATATATATATATAAAGTTTTGAACTGGCGGTGGTTTTGGGGTCTAGGGATGTGAAACGCGAAGATATGTCGAAATTTTCCGGAAGTCGAATCATGGTACCCACTGCAATAGTTAGCTTTCTAATGAAATCTACCTAAAACAGATACACACACTAATACAATTAACACCGGTTATCAGACAGATTCTCCACACACCCAAAGTACACGGGGCTACATGACCGCGTTGTCACAGCCCCTAAACTTAAGAACCAACCAACCAACACACTACTACTGTCAGTACAGAAACGCAGGTTATCATAGAAATCCAACATTGAAGTATTGGAAGCCATTTTTTCAGTGTTGCCTAAGTAGTCTATTACCAAATGCTTTTCAGTCGGTCAACACGTGTGATTGAGCAGCGAGTAATTCTAACCCTAATACCTAGTTAGTTGTTGTTGTTTTAAGGGGCGGAACTGCGAGGTCATCTGCCCCTATCCTAATGCCTGAAAGATATACAGAATGTATAATAAAACAAAAATTAATGTCTCGAAAACATATCGAGATAATTATTGGCGGTTTGTTCCTACAAGTAGAAAATCTCAAAATGTTTTACTAGGTAGGCCTATATAGCCTACCTGTTCCTAACGGCTTCGTTAGAAACTGTAAACTGGCGACAATTCGCGGCGGAAGGCATTTGCAGAAGAAGTTCTGGCTAAAATTGACGAAAGTGAAGCATTCCTCGATATGCTGTGTTTTTTCGGAAGAAAACCCTCATGGCGTAGTAGAGCACAAAAGTGACTCTCCGAAAGTGAATGTGTGGTGTGCATTGTTGAAGGACAGAGTCATAAAACCGTTCCTTTTTGCGGAGAGTACCGTTAATTTATAAACGTACCTAGACATGTTGGAGTTGTACGCTTTGACACAACTTCCTCGTGGTGTAATCCTCCAACAAGATGGTGCACCATGCCATTATGCGGGTGCTGGGAAAAATGTCTTGGCCGTGACTTTCTAGGGCGCTCGATTTGAAGAGGTTGGTTGGTTCCTAAGTTTAGGGGCTGCGACAACGCGGTCATGTAGCGCCGTGTACTTTGGGTGTGTGTAGAACCTTCTGATAACCTGTGTTAATTGTGGTGGCCTGTATTAGTGTGTGTTATATGTTTTTTAATTCAAGTAATGACTGCAGACTTTTGAATTTTTCAAATAGTTCCTACTTTTGCCGCCAAACGCCACCGTCGACGACTACTAGTTCAGAACTTAGCCACCGCAGTCGGCTCTTGGCAACGAACGCAGGAACCTAAGAGCGTTGTTTACATTCTTAACCTATTCAATTTAGCTTCAGACAGGTGTAATTAGTGGAAGGTTCTTTAATATGCCATAAATATATAACATGGGACCGCCGGCTTTACTTCCCCTCCGAAGGAAGGCACATTGAGCGATTTTTAACGCTCTTAAAAAATCCGACGACTTCGGCCGGATTTGAACCCGCGATGATTTGAAGAGGTACTTAGCCGATATCTTGGCTCCCCTAGAATCCCAGGCCGTACGCCACTCGTTTTTTTTTCCTGTGGGGCTTTGTCAAGAATCAAAATGTACTAAAAACCAGTTCGTGATCAACCAGATCCACGCCATCGCAAATGTTACTCCTACAATGTTACAAAACACATGGAGAGAGGTGGAATACTAGTAGGGGGATGATAGGGGTTCTGCCCCCCCCCACCACTACTCCCAATGCGAGCCGATAATTCCCGAACCCGTTGTCGGAGATTCACGAATGAGGTGTCGTTGGACTCGGGCTGACGGGGGCTTTGCTATGGACCACTCATTTCAACCCCTAAATAAAACCTACCCCTACTAGGGGGTGAAATTGTAATTTTTAGTGAAAGTCTCTTTTCAAATACGACATGTATAAGGTGCGCTGCTAAAATGAACTTAAATGTTGTTGCTCATATCGCGCATGCGTTTTTCTGGCTGTCGCTATGGATGAACATTTTTGTTTTTGTTTTTTACGCATGCGCACTTGGGATTTTTGTAAGAGGGCGAGCTCTTTGAAAAATATGATTGATAAGAAGGGGTTTTGGTGGTGAGGATAGAGCCAGATAGTCCCCTACTTTCCTACGACGTTTGCCGATATCTCTCAAACGCAAGGTCGGATTTGGACGTGTGACGTGTCAAATCGATTGTCTCGAAGCCCTATACATGTTATTAATAGGTTAAAGTTTTGAGAATGAGGGAAACAGGCTTTTTGGGGGTAAAACCGTGATTTTAGACTTTTCCGATATCTCACGAATGCATGGTCGGATTTGGTCCTATGACGTGTCAAATGGCTTGTCTCGAAACCCTTTTTATTTTGGTAATAGGTTAAAGTTTTTGAGAATGAGGGAAACAGAATTTTTTGTTGTAAAACCGTGATTTTAGACTTTTTGTTATATCTCACAAACCAATAACGCCAGAGACGTATACGAGGGGTCGTAGGACTCGGGGTGACGCCCCTCCCCTATCTCCCTTTCGAATATAGTATTTATGTTTAAAAAAATGCGAAAGAGCCTAACGACACTTATGTTGAAAACATTTCAGTTTTTAAAACTTTTCTTAAATTTGTCTAAAATGTTCATGACGAGTGGTTGTAGATAGAAAGAGACGATACCACTGGACACGTGTTTCAACTAAGCTATTACTGGCCACGGTGGTGATATACCAATACAGTATTCGCTATTTCGATGAGACGGCGGGTCGAGGGTTCGTTTTCTGATTTTTCCTATGATGGAATTCCTAATTCCTAAACCCCCTGAAGGGGGTCTTTAACGTGTAAACGATTATGAGTGACATGACAAATGATAATTCCTTGATTCGATGAAGTTGGCTTTAGATAGAACAAACAGAACTTGGTTATATGTTGCTTGAAGTGAGTATAGAAAACAAACTTGCTGGGGCAGACTGACAGGATGTGAATGTTATTTGATCTTATTGGAATGCATTGACTTGACAGGGCAATGAAAAAAAGCACAGAGATGCTGAGGACACTTGAAGGTCAAACGATATGGCCACCATGGTGGGAGGGGGAAGCTAGGATGATGTCGCCGATCATGTTCAATGGATGAATTTATATTTTGCGAAGCATTGTTCGGAGAGGGTCATGGGACGACTTGTTTTAAGGGTATTTATTTTTTCGATGTTTCCTATGGTGGACTCATTGATTGAAATAATCCAAAACTGCTAGGGCATGGCCTTGAGATTTTATAAACCGATAATGGGATTTTGACATACAAGATCCACTCAGAACTTGACATGATGTCATTCTTTTTATGGCTTATGAATTTCCCCAAAAAAGACCCAAAACAACAAGATCATGGACTTTTGCTTTTCTTAATATATTGCAAACCCATAATGTAAGATGTTTACTGTGAGTGACGAAATCTAGCTAGGTAACGAAAGAATTATTGTAGGATATATGTATGGTGACTGACACGTCTTTGACCATTGGAACTTGTTTTCAGATCTGACTGTAGTACATAGGGAGTATAGGTTGTAGGCATGGATTGACAAACGGTGCACACAAAATTCAATTTATCGATTCAAGAATTAAGAGTAGACTATCATTAATTAATTGGTTAAAGAGTGTAGCTAAAAATAAAAAAATGGTGACTACATTAAACTAAACTGAACCAAGTCGAATCAAACCCAACCGAACCAAACCAAGCCTAAAGCAAACCAAACCTAATCAAGAACAAGCCAAGGGCTTAAGTGTAAAACTTGTGGGGGAATGCAGTCATTGGCAATGTCCAAAGGAAGGGATAACGCTCTACCTCTAGAGGGTAAGGTAAAGCTAGCGCATGGTGCTAATGCATATTCCCAAGTACATGAACCACACACACACAACTATCCTATGCTGTTTTTATGAGTTAACTGTTAAAACTTACTCAGTGGTTACTGAGCAAGATGGTCGCTACACACAACAAGCTTTAAATACTTGAGGCTAATAATCTATACACACACACACACGCTTGTTCTAAACTAAACTGTCTTGCTGGCAGTGCTCACACAGTAGGCAAATGACAGAAATGCTTGGCTAACAGAAATACAATCATTTTCGTTTGTCTAATGTTACCAGCTAACCATTACATGCTATAGTGGTGAGCACATGTGCCTCTTGCACTGGAGATCGTAACTCGATTTCTAGCTCTAAGGCCTAGAATGAATCAAACTAAGAAAGAAGGGTATGGTGACGCAGTGGTTAAACTGTTAGCCTTTCACTAAGGTAGACTAGGGTTTGATTTTAGGTTAATATACATGTCATAAACAAACAAACAAACAAACAAACAAACAAACAAAAAAGCAGAGATAATGTTTAAAACTGATTACACTTGTCTCTTTTCAAATTATTACTTAGATTGCAAATACAAAGGTGGACTGGGTTTGATATTCAGTTAATGCTGCCTATCGCATACTAGCCTGTAAGAAAGCCAAACAAGCAAAAGGCGTAGGTAGAGCAGTGGTAAAATCGCTATGTGTAGAGAACTACCTAACGGTTTTATGAACTGGCAATGGTATGTCGCATAAACAGTGCAGGATACAATCCAGCAACCATAATTTGTATCTTGTGGAGCAGAGAAAACATATATATAGAGAAAGATATAGAAAGCTAGTGTATGTATGGGTAGCATTGATAATTTGACCAGAGAAAATACGATGAGGTAGGGTGGGGAGAGGGAGAATTAACACTTATATATGAATGAATGGTAAATAGTATTTTAGTTTTTTTTCCCCAATAGTTTTGTTTTTTAAATGCAGTGGTAGATAGTCGTTATTTTGTAAAACATTCTTACTTGCAGTAGTAATAAGACTCTATGGTTTCGCTAACACATAGATAGACTGTATTATTGCCATGGTCAAGCACTCACATTAAGATCATTTACAAAATCATAAAATGAAAAATAAAAAATCTTGTTTTGGAAATATCGTTTTTCAACATACACAAAATAAATATATAAAAAATTTGTAAACAGCAAAATGGAAAATCCATGGTCAAGCACTCACATTAAGATCATTTACAAAATCATAAAATGAAAAATAAAAATCTTGTTTTGGAAATATCGATTTTTTTTCAACATACACAAAATAAATATATAAAAAATTTGTAAACAGCAAAATGGAAAATCCATGTTTCCATATAGACAAAATTTAAAAACCTTAAACGGACATTTAAGAAAATATATGCAAATGGGAAATTGACAAATGTGTAAATATGAAAATGGAAAAATCCATGTTTCCATATCATGAAATTGAAAAACATCAAACTGTCATTTAAAAAAATGCAAATGGAAAATTGACAAATTGCAATGTGTGAAATGTGAAATTGAACAAATGGCTATCATTATTTAAAAAAAAAAAGAACATGGTGCTCTATGGTTGAGGTGTGAATCAAACCCTTTCTACTTATTTGGACCACCCGAGACTGAGTAGACTAGTTTAAGTTGTCATACCACTTTTAAAAGTTTGTGTTAAATCTAGGAATTGAACCCAAGAGCTTGTAGGGGAGATCAAAGGTTATAATATGTTAAACAGATAGCCTTGAATGAAGGGTGTGGTAGCTATATAGAGATGAGACGTTTCGCTCGGGGCAGGGAGGCATGGAGATCTGCATCAAACCAGTCAAAGGACTAAAGACTCAAACAACAACATGTACGTTCACCAAAATAATGTTGTGTAACGGTAAATGTTAGTCAACGAACAGTAATGCATTACTAAAACCCATGACACGATACCTAAGAGCTTTTCTAAAATGATTTTAAAATGCCTTTAACCCTATATTGAACACCCAGTTCACAAGACTCATAACTGCAATGTTATGGTAAAACAAAACAAAATCTATATTTCAAAACAAACAAGTGGTTTAGTCAATGTATACTGGAAAAAGTTTTGTAAACACTCAAGTCCTCAAGACCAATTAAATTAGTAACTGTCAGGTTGGCCGAGTGGTTAAGGTGTTTGACTTAAGATCAAATTTCTGTATAAGGAAGCAAGGGTTCGAATCCCTTACCTGACATAACTATTGCCTTAACATGGCTTGGCCACACTGTATTATTATGATACTCAATACACAAACCATAGATATAGTGTATTGTTTAAGGCCACTCTCTTTCTGAACATAGTCAGAGACTGTTGATGGTTAACAATTGTATTAATAGTGGGACATGGGGATAGCAATTAAGAAAAAACAGCCAATACCCATACAATATTTTTATTCATTTTAGTTTTTTTTTACAATAGTTACACACTGAATACAACTTTTTATCTCTTTACCATTGTTTGATATAGATTTTAAACACAACGCTTGTTGTAGATCCTTTTACAACTTTCTCCAGGTACTCTTGTTCTTAAAAACTGGGGAAGCCGCAATGGTTTTATAGACATTAAACCCTCATTCTCTTCTTTTTCATCATCATCATCATCATCATTATTATAAATATTATCTTTATAATTATTATAGTCATTGTCACCATCATTATCATCATCATCATCATCCTCAACATCACTAGAACTATCCAATTCCATTTTTTCCTTTTCAAAAGGGATCTCTTGAAGAGTCTGTGTTGCTTTTGATAGTGTTACGGGTTTATTGAACGTTGACAACTGTCCTAACATGACTTTTTGAGGAGATAAATGTTTTTTCATAAGGAAGTCACTATGTTGAGTAACACTATGTTTTTGTCGGACTTGCTTTTTCTTGTTCTTTTGATCATGTTTTGTTAACACTAACGGTGTTTCATTTGGTATACCACATTGATGAGTACCCACACTTAAGACCTCACCATGTTTACTTTTTAGATGACCTAGACATTTTGTTGTTCTTTGTTTTGAGCACTGCCAAAATATGATGCCATTCGCATTTTCTCGCTTATAGTTATAAGAGTACCCATGATACAGGGCACGTGGTTTACCTTTATTGGTTATAGTATATTCCATAGTAGTCACTGACTTGTATAGTCGATCCGCCTACTACAAAGGTCTGAACACTTGTGGTGAAAGAATGATGTTGTGTTGACGTTTTATGCAGGATAATGTTGGTGGCATATGTGGGTGGCTTATGTTGATGACATGTGTTGTTGGCTGATTTTGGTGGCTTATGTTGATGGTTTATGGTGGTGGCTTATGTTGATGGCTTATGTTGGTGGCTTATGTTGATGACATATGTTGGTGACTTATGTTGATAGCTTATGTTGGTGGCTAATGTTGATGACATATGTTGTTGGCTTATGGTGGTGGCTTATGTTGATGACATATGTTGTTGGCTTATGGTGGTGGCTTATGTTGGTGGCTTATGCTAGTGGCTTATGGTGGTGGTGGTTTATGGTGGTGGCTTATGTTGATGGTATATGTTGCTGGCCTATGTTGATGGTTTATGTTAATGGCTTAGGTTAATATCTTAGGTTGATGGCATAAGTTGATGGCTTATGTTGGTGGCTTATGGTGGTGGCTTATGCTGGTGGCTTATGCTAGTGGCTTATGGTGGTGGTTTATGGTGGTGGCTTATGTTGATGACATATGTTGGTGGCTTATGTTGGTGGCTTATGTTGGTGGCTTATGGTGGTGGGTTATGGTGGTGGATTATGGTGGCTTATAGTGGTGGCTTATGGTGGTGGTTTATGGTGGTGGCTTATGTTGATGACATATGTTGGTGGCTTATGGTGGCTTATGGTGGTGATTTATAGTGGTGGCCTATGTTGGTGGCTTATTTTTGGTGGTTTACGTTAATACCTTATTTGTAATGGCTTATTTGACAAGTTATTGTTGTCAATGTATTTAGAGGATTTTTCTCTTGGTTTTGGAAAGTATTTCAACTCTTTTTTATGGTAGCATAATGCTTACCGCCATGTTTGTAAGCAACAACAACACACTAAAATTCCAAGAATCCAAAGTACTCTAAGGTTAATGATTGTCTCTCAACTCCATTCAACGTCTAGTCAAAAAACATTATATATTTTTCACATTTTACAAAAAAGGTAAATTGGGAAAGTAAGCTATATGTTTAAACTAAAAATCATATCAAATCATATGCTAACTCCAACACCTACGTCTACCCCAATCTCAGTCAAAAAAATATAATATTCTTCAAATTTTTCCAAAACAGTATTTGGAAAGTAGGCCATATTTTGAAAACTAATCATCCTATAAAGTCATATATATATATACTGAAACCAATGGCTTTTATATCCTTAATCTTAAGAACAAAATATGGAATTTTTGACATTTTTTCCAAAAATGTTCATTTTAAAACGGGGCTATATTTTGGAAACTAGGAATTTTACAAGAAAGTTTGTTTAACGTAAATGGCAGGTATTTACCCCCACTACCCGCAAACCAAGTCCCAGGTCTCTGGGGAAAAATCCAAAAAAAGTTCAATTTGGAAAGTAGGCAATATTTTGAAAACTAATCATTCTAAAAAGTCATATATAGACTCAAACCAATGGCTTTTATGTCCTTAATTGGTAGAACAAAACTTAACATTTTTTCAGTTTTTCCAAAAAAGTCCAATTTTCAAAAATTGTCTATATTTTGGGAACTAAGAATTTTACAAAAAAGTTTGTTTAACGAAAATGAAAGGTCTTTACCCCCCTCTACCCAAAACATAAATTTCAGGTCCCTAGGACAAAAACTGTGCAGTATATATATATATATATTTTTTTGGGGAGGGGGTCTATATTCACTTTACCTCCCCACTTCACAAGATGGCGGCCATAGCTTAACTTAACCTAGCCTAACCTAACCTGACCTACGAGGTGTGATCAAAAAGTTCCAAAAATGTGGCTGCAACTTAACCAAACCTAGCCTAGCCTAACCTAACCTCCCTGTTGACTAGCCCCCTTTGGACGGGTCCTTTTTGAAGGGAGTCATTTTTTTTACGTGTCCCGGAGGACGGGTCCTTGTTGACGGGTCCCAGTGGCGGGTCCCCTTTGACATAATTTGGATAAAATGCAAGGCCAGTCCATAGGGATCAGTCCAAAGGACCCGCCACAGGGACCCGTCAACAAGGACCCGTCCTCCGGGACACGTAAAAAAATGACTCCCTTCAAAAAGGACCCGTCCAAAGGGGGCTAGTCAACAGGGAGGTTAGGTTAGGCTAGGCTAGGTTTGGTTAAGTTGCAGCCACATTTTTGGAACTTTTTGATCACACCTCGTAGGTCAGGTTAGGTTAGGCTAGGTTAAGTTAAGCTATGGCCGCCATCTTGTGAAGTGGGGAGGTAAAGTGAATATAGACCCCCTCCCCAAAAAAAAATATATATATATATACTGCACAGTTTTTGTCCTAGGGACCTGAAATTTATGTTTTGGGTAGAGGGGGGTAAAGACCTTTCATTTTCGTTAAACAAACTTTTTTGTAAAATTCTTAGTTCCCAAAATATAGACAATTTTTGAAAATTGGACTTTTTTGGAAAAACTGAAAAAATGTTAAGTTTTGTTCTACCAATTAAGGACATAAAAGCCATTGGTTTGAGTCTATATATGACTTTTTAGAATGATTAGTTTTCAAAATATTGCCTACTTTCCAAATTGAACTTTTTTTGGATTTTTCCCCAGAGACCTGGGACTTGGTTTGCGGGTAGTGGGGGTAAATACCTGCCATTTACGTTAAACAAACTTTCTTGTAAAATTCCTAGTTTCCAAAATATAGCCCCGTTTTAAAATGAACATTTTTGGAAAAAATGTCAAAAATTCCATATTTTGTTCTTAAGATTAAGGATATAAAAGCCATTGGTTTCAGTATATATATATATGACTTTATAGGATGATTAGTTTTCAAAATATGGCCTACTTTCCAAATACTGTTTTGGAAAAATTTGAAGAATATTATATTTTTTTGACTGAGATTGGGGTAGACGTAGGTGTTGGAGTTAGCATATGATTTGATATGATTTTTAGTTTAAACATATAGCTTACTTTCCCAATTTACCTTTTTTGTAAAATGTGAAAAATATATAATGTTTTTTGACTAGACGTTGAATGGAGTTGAGAGACAATCATTAACCTTAGAGTACTTTGGATTCTTGGAATTTTAGTGTGTTGTTGTTGCTTACAAACATGGCGGTAAGCATTATGCTACCATAAAAAAGAGTTGAAATACTTTCCAAAACCAAGAGAAAAATCCTCTAAATACATTGACAACAATAACTTGTCAAATAAGCCATTACAAATAAGGTATTAACGTAAACCACCAAAAATAAGCCACCAACATAGGCCACCACTATAAATCACCACCATAAGCCACCATAAGCCACCAACATATGTCATCAACATAAGCCACCACCATAAACCACCACCATAAGCCACCACTATAAGCCACCATAATCCACCACCATAACCCACCACCATAAGCCACCAACATAAGCCACCAACATAAGCCACCAACATATGTCATCAACATAAGCCACCACCATAAACCACCACCATAAGCCACTAGCATAAGCCACCAGCATAAGCCACCACCATAAGCCACCAACATAAGCCATCAACTTATGCCATCAACCTAAGATATTAACCTAAGCCATTAACATAAACCATCAACATAGGCCAGCAACATATACCATCAACATAAGCCACCACCATAAACCACCACCATAAGCCACTAGCATAAGCCACCAACATAAGCCACCACCATAAGCCAACAACATATGTCATCAACATAAGCCACCACCATAAGCCAACAACATATGTCATCAACATTAGCCACCAACATAAGCTATCAACATAAGTCACCAACATATGTCATCAACATAAGCCACCAACATAAGCCATCAACATAAGCCACCACCATAAACCATCAACATAAGCCACCAAAATCAGCCAACAACACATGTCATCAACATAAGCCACCCACATATGCCACCAACATTATCCTGCATAAAACGTCAACACAACATCATTCTTTCACCACAAGTGTTCAGACCTTTGTAGTAGGCGGATCGACTATACAAGTCAGTGACTACTATGGAATATACTATAACCAATAAAGGTAAACCACGTGCCCTGTATCATGGGTACTCTTATAACTATAAGCGAGAAAATGCGAATGGCATCATATTTTGGCAGTGCTCAAAACAAAGAACAACAAAATGTCTAGGTCATCTAAAAAGTAAACATGGTGAGGTCTTAAGTGTGGGTACTCATCAATGTGGTATACCAAATGAAACACCGTTAGTGTTAACAAAACATGATCAAAAGAACAAGAAAAAGCAAGTCCGACAAAAACATAGTGTTACTCAACATAGTGACTTCCTTATGAAAAAACATTTATCTCCTCAAAAAGTCATGTTAGGACAGTTGTCAACGTTCAATAAACCCGTAACACTATCAAAAGCAACACAGACTCTTCAAGAGATCCCTTTTGAAAAGGAAAAAATGGAATTGGATAGTTCTAGTGATGTTGAGGATGATGATGATGATGATAATGATGGTGACAATGACTATAATAATTATAAAGATAATATTTATAATAATGATGATGATGATGATGATGAAAAAGAAGAGAATGAGGGTTTAATGTCTATAAAACCATTGCGGCTTCCCCAGTTTTTAAGAACAAGAGTACCTGGAGAAAGTTGTAAAAGGATCTACAACAAGCGTTGTGTTTAAAATCTATATCAAACAATGGTAAAGAGATAAAAAGTTGTATTCAGTGTGTAACTATTGTAAAAAAAAACTAAAATGAATAAAAATATTGTATGGGTATTGGCTGTTTTTTCTTAATTGCTATCCCCATGTCCCACTATTAATACAATTGTTAACCATCAACAGTCTCTGACTATGTTCAGAAAGAGAGTGGCCTTAAACAATACACTATATCTATGGTTTGTGTATTGAGTATCATAATAATACAGTGTGGCCAAGCCATGTTAAGGCAATAGTTATGTCAGGTAAGGGATTCGAACCCTTGCTTCCTTATACAGAAATTTGATCTTAAGTCAAACACCTTAACCACTCGGCCAACCTGACAGTTACTAATTTAATTGGTCTTGAGGACTTGAGTGTTTACAAAACTTTTTCCAGTATACATTGACTAAACCACTTGTTTGTTTTGAAATATAGATTTTGTTTTGTTTTACCATAACATTGCAGTTATGAGTCTTGTGAACTGGGTGTTCAATATAGGGTTAAAGGCATTTTAAAATCATTTTAGAAAAGCTCTTAGGTATCGTGTCATGGGTTTTAGTAATGCATTACTGTTCGTTGACTAACATTTACCGTTACACAACATTATTTTGGTGAACGTACATGTTGTTGTTTGAGTCTTTAGTCCTTTGACTGGTTTGATGCAGATCTCCATGCCTCCCTGCCCCGAGCGAAACGTCTCATCTCTATATAGCTACCACACCCTTCATTCAAGGCTATCTGTTTAACATATTATAACCTTTGATCTCCCCTACAAGCTCTTGGGTTCAATTCCTAGATTTAACACAAACTTTTAAAAGTGGTATGACAACTTAAACTAGTCTACTCAGTCTCGGGTGGTCCAAATAAGTAGAAAGGGTTTGATTCACACCTCAACCATAGAGCACCATGTTCTTTTTTTTTTTAAATAATGATAGCCATTTGTTCAATTTCACATTTCACACATTGCAATTTGTCAATTTTCCATTTGCATTTTTTTAAATGACAGTTTGATGTTTTTCAATTTCATGATATGGAAACATGGATTTTTCCATTTTCATATTTACACATTTGTCAATTTCCCATTTGCATATATTTTCTTAAATGTCCGTTTAAGGTTTTTAAATTTTGTCTATATGGAAACATGGATTTTCCATTTTGCTGTTTACAAATTTTTTATATATTTATTTTGTGTATGTTGAAAAAAAATCGATATTTCCAAAACAAGATTTTTATTTTTCATTTTATGATTTTGTAAATGATCTTAATGTGAGTGCTTGACCATGGATTTTCCATTTTGCTGTTTACAAATTTTTTATATATTTATTTTGTGTATGTTGAAAAACGATATTTCCAAAACAAGATTTTTTATTTTTCATTTTATGATTTTGTAAATGATCTTAATGTGAGTGCTTGACCATGGCAATAATACAGTCTATCTATGTGTTAGCGAAACCATAGAGTCTTATTACTACTGCAAGTAAGAATGTTTTACAAAATAACGACTATCTACCACTGCATTTAAAAAACAAAACTATTGGGGAAAAAAAACTAAAATACTATTTACCATTCATTCATATATAAGTGTTAATTCTCCCTCTCCCCACCCTACCTCATCGTATTTTCTCTGGTCAAATTATCAATGCTACCCATACATACACTAGCTTTCTATATCTTTCTCTATATATATGTTTTCTCTGCTCCACAAGATACAAATTATGGTTGCTGGATTGTATCCTGCACTGTTTATGCGACATACCATTGCCAGTTCATAAAACCGTTAGGTAGTTCTCTACACATAGCGATTTTACCACTGCTCTACCTACGCCTTTTGCTTGTTTGGCTTTCTTACAGGCTAGTATGCGATAGGCAGCATTAACTGAATATCAAACCCAGTCCACCTTTGTATTTGCAATCTAAGTAATAATTTGAAAAGAGACAAGTGTAATCAGTTTTAAACATTATCTCTGCTTTTTTGTTTGTTTGTTTGTTTGTTTGTTTGTTTGTTTATGACATGTATATTAACCTAAAATCAAACCCTAGTCTACCTTAGTGAAAGGCTAACAGTTTAACCACTGCGTCACCATACCCTTCTTTCTTAGTTTGATTCATTCTAGGCCTTAGAGCTAGAAATCGAGTTACGATCTCCAGTGCAAGAGGCACATGTGCTCACCACTATAGCATGTAATGGTTAGCTGGTAACATTAGACAAACGAAAATGATTGTATTTCTGTTAGCCAAGCATTTCTGTCATTTGCCTACTGTGTGAGCACTGCCAGCAAGACAGTTTAGTTTAGAACAAGCGTGTGTGTGTGTGTATAGATTATTAGCCTCAAGTATTTAAAGCTTGTTGTGTGTAGCGACCATCTTGCTCAGTAACCACTGAGTAAGTTTTAACAGTTAACTCATAAAAACAGCATAGGATAGTTGTGTGTGTGTGGTTCATGTACTTGGGAATATGCATTAGCACCATGCGCTAGCTTTACCTTACCCTCTAGAGGTAGAGCGTTATCCCTTCCTTTGGACATTGCCAATGACTGCATTCCCCCACAAGTTTTACACTTAAGCCCTTGGCTTGTTCTTGATTAGGTTTGGTTTGCTTTAGGCTTGGTTTGGTTCGGTTGGGTTTGATTCGACTTGGTTCAGTTTAGTTTAATGTAGTCACCATTTTTTTATTTTTAGCTACACTCTTTAACCAATTAATTAATGATAGTCTACTCTTAATTCTTGAATCGATAAATTGAATTTTGTGTGCACCGTTTGTCAATCCATGCCTACAACCTATACTCCCTATGTACTACAGTCAGATCTGAAAACAAGTTCCAATGGTCAAAGACGTGTCAGTCACCATACATATATCCTACAATAATTCTTTCGTTACCTAGCTAGATTTCGTCACTCACAGTAAACATCTTACATTATGGGTTTGCAATATATTAAGAAAAGCAAAAGTCCATGATCTTGTTGTTTTGGGTCTTTTTTGGGGAAATTCATAAGCCATAAAAAGAATGACATCATGTCAAGTTCTGAGTGGATCTTGTATGTCAAAATCCCATTATCGGTTTATAAAATCTCAAGGCCATGCCCTAGCAGTTTTGGATTATTTCAATCAATGAGTCCACCATAGGAAACATCGAAAAAATAAATACCCTTAAAACAAGTCGTCCCATGACCCTCTCCGAACAATGCTTCGCAAAATATAAATTCATCCATTGAACATGATCGGCGACATCATCCTAGCTTCCCCCTCCCACCATGGTGGCCATATCGTTTGACCTTCAAGTGTCCTCAGCATCTCTGTGCTTTTTTTCATTGCCCTGTCAAGTCAATGCATTCCAATAAGATCAAATAACATTCACATCCTGTCAGTCTGCCCCAGCAAGTTTGTTTTCTATACTCACTTCAAGCAACATATAACCAAGTTCTGTTTGTTCTATCTAAAGCCAACTTCATCGAATCAAGGAATTATCATTTGTCATGTCACTCATAATCGTTTACACGTTAAAGACCCCCTTCAGGGGGTTTAGGAATTAGGAATTCCATCATAGGAAAAATCAGAAAACGAACCCTCGACCCGCCGTCTCATCGAAATAGCGAATACTGTATTGGTATATCACCACCGTGGCCAGTAATAGCTTAGTTGAAACACGTGTCCAGTGGTATCGTCTCTTTCTATCTACAACCACTCGTCATGAACATTTTAGACAAATTTAAGAAAAGTTTTAAAAACTGAAATGTTTTCAACATAAGTGTCGTTAGGCTCTTTCGCATTTTTTTAAACATAAATACTATATTCGAAAGGGAGATAGGGGAGGGGCGTCACCCCGAGTCCTACGACCCCTCGTATACGTCTCTGGCGTTATTGGTTTGTGAGATATAACAAAAAGTCTAAAATCACGGTTTTACAACAAAAAATTCTGTTTCCCTCATTCTCAAAAACTTTAACCTATTACCAAAATAAAAAGGGTTTCGAGACAAGCCATTTGACACGTCATAGGACCAAATCCGACCATGCATTCGTGAGATATCGGAAAAGTCTAAAATCACGGTTTTACCCCCAAAAAGCCTGTTTCCCTCATTCTCAAAACTTTAACCTATTAATAACATGTATAGGGCTTCGAGACAATCGATTTGACACGTCACACGTCCAAATCCGACCTTGCGTTTGAGAGATATCGGCAAACGTCGTAGGAAAGTAGGGGACTATCTGGCTCTATCCTCACCACCAAAACCCCTTCTTATCAATCATATTTTTCAAAGAGCTCGCCCTCTTACAAAAATCCCAAGTGCGCATGCGTAAAAAACAAAAACAAAAATGTTCATCCATAGCGACAGCCAGAAAAACGCATGCGCGATATGAGCAACAACATTTAAGTTCATTTTAGCAGCGCACCTTATACATGTCGTATTTGAAAAGAGACTTTCACTAAAAATTACAATTTCACCCCCTAGTAGGGGTAGGTTTTATTTAGGGGTTGAAATGAGTGGTCCATAGCAAAGCCCCCGTCAGCCCGAGTCCAACGACACCTCATTCGTGAATCTCCGACAACGGGTTCGGGAATTATCGGCTCGCATTGGGAGTAGTGGTGGGGGGGGGCAGAACCCCTATCATCCCCCTACTAATACTGATTCGCGTCTGTCGTGCCAATACTGGTGCGCATATCGAGGAGTATATTAGGTACTGCATGTAAAAGCATGTTGAGTTTCTCTACTTGTAGAGACAAACCGCCAATAATTATCTACAATACTTTTGAAGATATTGATTTGTATCCAAGGACACGCTGTATTACATTCATTATTTATACACGTCTTATTAACACGCTTCTCGAACAAATGGAGGGGGATTGATAGTGACCATCCTGAGAGTGGCTTGTGTTCGGCTTTCTTCACACTCTCTATATGGCAATGGCATATCCCGAGCTGGTATTGATTTCTAGTCCCGGGGTACCCATCCAATCCCTTGCCAACACTAACTAATTATAGTTAAACACACTACTACAGTCACCATGGTAATGCAGGTTATCAGACAAATCCAACACTCAAACAAGCTCATGGTCAAGATATTCCTATCCTGTAAAATAAATCAACAACAATGATTTAATTTGGCTGTCGCCTGTGCTTTTTATATCCGCTTTCACTGGCTGAGAGGAGACAAGATTATAGCATGTGATTGTGACACTCTCCCTTTCTGCACGGCTCATTCAGCATTGGACCTTGAACCATCGTTGGGGAGCGCTTGCACGGCCGAATGGATGCGACCTACGCTGTCCACAACCGGCCTAGACGTAAGGTAATCTGTAGCCTAGACTATTTCTGTCGCGCCCCCCTTCTGAAACATGAAATATCTAGCGCCCCCCGCCCCCTATTCTCATTTCCTTTCTTAGCACTTCTCATAGGCTATTTCAAAAAAAAAGATCACACATGATCTACTGTGTATGCTCCTGCGTAATTAGGATTAGCCGCAAAAGAAGAAGTTTACTGGCCTGAATAGGGATTTGCATACGTCTACATCTCCCTGTAACTGATGCATTTGAAATGCCAAATGTGGGATAATTAAATAAGATCTTTTGTGATTCCTGTGATGCAAAGTTAGTAAAATAAGAGCAGACAAGGTAAGTGTTCCAAGTGATTACTAGGGCCCGGATGTGGTTACCGTAAAAAAAAATAAAAAAAGCACTTAAAATTTTCAAAAATGACTGCAATAAATGACCTAAACATTTGAAAAATGCACAAAAAATGGCGAAAATAAACTTATAATAATAAACTCACCAATATTTCAAAAATGACATCTTGCTCAAACTGGAAAGTCAATCAAAATAGATTTCTAGCACTTAATAAAAGGTTTATGTTCACTTTACTCTGAGTTGCACTGCACTACGAATGCCATTCTGATGTTGTCAAATGTAAATGATCTGCGATTATCAGCCAACAAGTTTTTATATCTCGAAAAGCTGCGTTCAACTACAACTGATGTGATCGGAGTGTACTTGAATTGAGGAAGGTCGTTTGCTGCTAAATCCTTCTCAATCCTATCCGTGCAGTAGTTTTCAGCAGAAAGAATGCCTGAGATTTTGCATAATATTTTATACCCGGTGTTTTTGTCCGGCAATTTTTTCAGTGTTGATGCAATACCCGCAGCAATTTCGCCACGATTGTTGCTAAGACCAGTTTCCATCCGGTTGGTTAAAGGGCCGTCCACACGCGCAGGCTTTCCCTCAAGCAAACTTGTGCAAACCGGTTTGAAGAAGAATGCTTGTACGTATGGACGGGAAAACGGTAGCTCGTGCAAGCCAAGAAGCGCGGCTTGTGCAATCGTCGCAGCCCCAAAGATTTTACTTGCGCAAACTAAGTTGCGCAGTGCAGTTTGTGCGTGTAGACACGTTAGCTCAAGCCTCGCCTTAGCTGAAACTTGAAATACTTTCCAGTGCGGTTAAATAATAGGCATAAACAATAATGTCCGATATAAGAAATTGTTCGAAACAGTTTATTGCGGAATTTATCGGTCTCTACAAGTCTCTACCATGGCTTTGGAAAGTAAAATCCAAGGAGTATTGTGACAGGAATAAAAAGAATGCTGCATACGAAAAACTGATAGAAAAATTAAAAGAGTTGCATAAACGGTGTACATAAATACTGTATAAATGGACTTAATTTTGTTACACATTTTCGGTCGTATAAAATGTGCGTAGCACATTGAAGTAAAATAGTACCGGTACATTAAATGATGGAATAGTTCAGTTCTGTGAAATGTTTATAGTACGCTAGTGGTCACTACTAATTACATATCTTCCCATTTTATCTGTACAGATAGCACCAAGCGCAGGCAGAGTTTCAGTGACAAAAAAGTGAATTCTTTGCGTAGTTCCTGCCGCAAAGAAAAGATAAGGTGAAAGTCTCACAGAAGGCAGGTACCAGCGCTGAAGACGTTTATGTACCTACCTTGTGGTACTACAACCTACTGCGGTTTGTAGATGACCAAGAAACCCCTCGAATACCAATCTCCAATTTTGAAGAAACACTTTTTTGAGGTACGGGTTGTAACATAATACGTTTTTATTGAGTTTATTATTGCAGTTCACACAGTCCACTCTGTCGGTAAACACTGTCTTCATTATTGAAGATATTTATCCATTATTTACATTACACAATCTGCTCTGCCAGGGAACACTGCCTTCATTATTGAAATAAGCTACCGGTAAAAACTCTTCTCTAATCTCCTTGGCATCCCTGGAACTGCTTCTGTACTGTCCTCATTCTAAATCAGTCAGATTAGAATCACTCGTTCTTAACCCTAACAACAGTGTGCCTAATATAGAATCTTCAAAGTCCAAGCTTCCGATTGGTGTGTAGGTGGTAGAAAATTTTCTTAAGAAGTTATGAAGCACACAGCACGTCATGACTACAATGTCTATATGTTCAAGTTTAAAATTAATACTGCCATGAAAAAATCTAAATCTATGCCAATATGCCAAACGCATTTACTGCAGTGCGCCTTGCTCTTGATAAACGATAATTGAATATTCTACGCTCATTTGTTAACTCTCTTTCATTGAAAGGTTTAAAAAAAATTGAAGTCAAGGAAAATACTTCGTCGCCTACAAACACATAGTTGAGGATTAATCTGAATTATTCAGCCGTTGCAGGCCAGGAATACATAAAGAATTATTTTTCAGTTTATTGTAAAATACTGTTTCTTCAATAACACCTCCGTCGGAAATTCCTCCATTCACATCAAAGTCACATACAATGAATTCATAATTTGCACTGACGACTGCCATTAGTACCATGCTATGGAATCCTTTACATTATGTAAAAATACGAACCACTCTCTGACGGTGGTACAATCTTGACGTGCTTGCCATCAACGGCACCCTAACAATGAGGGAAATTCGATCTATTCTCAAATTCTCGTGCTATTTTTATTCATTCCTCTTGCGACCTTGGAACCTACAAAAATATGTCTTTCTCAGGATGAAAGTGACACATATTCGGTAACGAATAACTCTACCGCAGAGCCTCGCCCACCATCACAATCGTCAGCAAGCAATTCTGTACAGGATCGTCCACATTCTAGCTTAGGCGTGTTATCTCCTACCAAAACCACACCCTTACCGCCCAGACAACTCAAGAGGAAGAGAGAAAGAGCAGTAGAAGTAGACAGCATACTAACTTGTATTGGAAAACAATTAACAGAAAGAAGAGATGACGATCAACACGGCATTTAAGGTCAAAATATTGCTCATAAACTTCGACATTTACCGAATGATCAATGCATTTATGCGAAAAAGATAATGAGGCTATTTTTTAAGCTGAATTAGGGTACCTAAACAGAAGTTGTGTATATTTACCTACGAGGCCTTTAAATGTTCCTGCTTATAACGACAGTTCTCGGCCATCTATCCCGTCAGTGTCAGTGTACAATCCACAAAATATGCCTCCGTACACCGCGTTAAACTATTCACCAGAAATGCCGTGTTATACTCAGTCATCTAATACAACAACCATGAACAGTAACGATCACAAAGCAAGCATTTAGATAGTGCTGCGCGAAACAGCGTTGCTGATTTTGTAAAAAGTTACAATCCTGTTTAACTGATATTTCAGAAGGTTGTTATTAACTGAAATTATTGTATAATCATTTTGTCTTTAATAAATAAATATTGATTGTAACGTACCTTCATGAATTCTTTGCTTAAAACCTTGTAAATGGCTCGGCATGTGTGCGGAATTAATATAGACAAAGCTTGATGAGAAATTGCCGACGTAAATCTCAAGTCCCTATACGATCTTCCTGTAGCTAAGAACCTTAAAGTGCAACTCAGTCTTTCGTAAGGAGATAGATAGATAGGATATAGATTCGCGCATCACAGTATTTTGACGTACAATTAGAGGCGTAACCGAACAAGGCAATTCTGTATATGCGTTTTCATCCATTCTTAAATAATTACGCCAATCATCTGGATCTTCTCTTAAGTCGTTCAATAAATTTACATGTGAATATATATTTCTTTTCAATAGCCATTTTTTCTCCATTTTGATCTACAACGTTAACTTCTCCTCTTCTTCAGCAGCAAACAGTAAAAAATAACTGTAACAAAAGTAAATCGTCACTTGCCCACATTGCTGTCAAAGCACCTACTCCAAAGTCAAACTTTGTCGTACCGGAAAAAGAAAAAAAAAACTCTGGCACTACAGCCCGTTAAGGGCCTAAGCCTACCAAGCAACCGCTGCCTGCAGATAATAGAGTAATGCGTGATCAGCGTATCGGGTCCCCTCGGCCGTTAATCTTGGTTTTCGTGATCGGGGCGCTGCCTTACTGTCAGACAGCTACTCAATGGTCCTCACGAGGCTGAGTGCACCCCGTTTCAGCCCTCACGTCTGTTTCTAAAATCCCTGACGGAGCCGGGAATCGAACCCGTGGCCTCCAAGTGAGAGGCAAGCGCACTACCCCTACTCCACGGGCTTGTCGTACTGAAGTTTGTGCACATTTACTCGCGCAGTGTGGACGCTGCACAGTGTTCCGTCTGATTTGCGCAAACTATACCGCGCAAGTAAGTCGGTGACGTGTGGACGGCCCTTAAGGAAATGGAATCAATATTTCAAATTATCTTGTATCAGCTACTAATTTCTTCTTAATTCTGAGAAATGTAACTCCCTCATATAAAGCTGTGACATGACTAAATTGGAAAAGAATGACATCAAAAGGCCGATTTCTCTAAAATAAGCCCAAAAAAATCTACCAAACTTTAAAAATGCTCTTAAAATGGAAAAATAGCACCAACAAATGCAAAAGGATGCAAAATAAAAACAAGATGTTCTGTAAAGAACATATACCCTACTTTCTCCTAAATGCATGGGTATTGTTATAACTCTTTGTCCTTTTCAAGGGGTATAATTGAATGTTGGTTGTAGTAGCTTGTTGAAATACAACGTGCCATACGGATATTAAACATGAATATGAGGTGCCCTTTGCTAGTGCTACCTCTGTAAAAAAAAAAAAAACATTCAATTCGGTTTTAACCTGTTTTGAATTGATATGGGGAATCGATTTGCACAAATTCATGGCCTCCAAATACAAACAATTGGACTGATGACCTTGTGCTCACATAAAGGTATGTTGTTGCAAAATTTGGTAGAGACCAGATGATTAGGTTGGTCGTAATTTGATTTAAGTTTTTTACATTTGGGTGGCCACCATTACGTTTCCGTCAAGATGGCGGCGATATAAAACATGACACTGGAGTGCCCTTTGCCAGTGCTACCACGGTACCAAATTTCGGTCAATTAGGTTTCACCGTGTTTGAATTGATAGGGGGAATCGATTAGCACACATACATGGCCGCCATCTGCAAACTATTTGGTTGATGGTTGATGACCTTGTAGTGTAGTCAAAAGACGCTCGCCATTTGAATATATGTTGTTGCAAAATTTGGTAGAGATCGGATGATTAGGTTAGTCCTAATTTGATTTAAGCTTTGAACATTATGGTGGCCGCCATTACATTTCCGTCAAGATGGCGGCGATATAAAACATGACACTGAGGTGCCCTTTGCTAGTTCTACCTCTGTACCAAATTTCGTTCAATTCGCTTTTGCCGTGTTCGAGTTGATAGGGGGGGGGGGACAGACATTCAGAGTACACACACACACACACACACACAGACACACAATTTTTGGCCCTGTGGAGATCTCATAAGTTTACTTTCATTTTTTGCAAAAATCGAAAGTAGGCTAATGACATATTTGAAGACAGGGTGGCCCGTCCGCATTTTCTATGTACTTCAGCGATGTTTCAGACAGCTCAATAAAAAGATGACATGTCATCAACATCCGGGCCCTAGCATGATCACAGTCGTTTATGACGTGCGTACCTGAGTGTGTTGTGCCGACACTGAATTTAGGACGTGCTGCGGTGGTCTGGGGCTGTTCTTCCTGGTGTGGGCTCTGGCTATTAGTTTGGTTAATGGCAAAATTTACACAGGTGTTTATGACAACATATTAGACAATGCTATGCTTTCCACGCTGTAGCAACGGATTGGAATCCGACATGATAAAGCTCCTGTCCACAAAGCAAGGACCATTTCATCGTGGTTCGAAGAACATCAGATGGATTTGCTAGACCGGCATGCTCAGAAGTCAGAATCCCAACCTGACCCCATCGAACATGTTTGAGATGAACTACAAGTGCGTTCAATTCGCCCAACAATTCGGCAACAACTCCTCTTCACAATGCTTCAAGAAGAATGGAATCATGTTCCACTTTCAGCGCTTCAGAACTTAAGAGGAAAGCTTTTCGAGAAGATTAAACGCTATAATAATGGTCAGAGGTGGTCCTACACGCTGTTAGTTATTTAGCAATGGGTGACCTGAGACTTTTGGACACATACTGTAGTGTAACTGCGGACGGCCATGATGTCAAACTGCTTGCCTCCCACCAAGGCGGATCGGGATCGATTCCCAGATAATGCATGTGTGAAATGTCACGTCTGCTGGCTCGGAACCACTTAAAAAGGAGGTCCCGTGGCTTATGATCGTGATTTTACCGGTGTAAATCTCCGAATTTAGTAGCTGAGTGTTTGTCCGCCTCGTTGCGGACATTTTTGACTGTCATCGCGGTGCCCTGGGTTCGATTCCCGGCTCTGTCAAGAAATTTAATTCTGGTTTGAGGGCTGGAATAGGGTACACTCAGCCTAGTGAGGCAAAACTGAGAAGTTTTGGGTTCGATTCCTACCTGAGAGATCCTGGAAGTGGTTTTCCTGCTTTCCCCAATTCTAATCCAGGCAAATGCTGGGACGGTACCTTCTAATATGCCACAGCCGCTTCCTTCCATCGTCTTGCCCAGTTTCATTCATCTTCATTCATTTCATCCTTCGTCTACTCCCAACTAAGTGTCGTGTGTGATACGTGTATTGAGCGCTTTAACATTAATTTCTTAACTTTATACTTCATATTACCGACTGCAGTGGCTACGCTCGCTGAAGTGCAGCGTTAGGCTATGGGGCAAAGCTCTCTGCTGACTCGGTAGACGTACGTGGGTTCGAGCCCCACCGTCGTCCGTCCTTGAAATGGTTTTCCGTGGTTTCCCCCCCATTTTCAACTCCAGGCAAATGCTGGGATGGTACCTTCTGACAGGCCACGGCGGCTTCCTTCCACATCGTTGCCCACTTTCATCCATTCATCTCATCTCTCATTCCAACGCGCATGTCGCCGTTAAAGAGAAAGACCTGCACTTGGTCTCTCAGGAGGAAACCCTCAGTATGCCTTCCTTCGGAGGGGAAGTAAAGCCGGCGGTCCCATATCATAGATTTATGGCATGTTAAAAAACCTTCCACTAATTACACCTGTGTGAAGCTGTTTGCCATCTCTTGATGAATGCAGTACATTTGCATTTGTCTGTTGGCACAGGCTAGAGTAAAATGTGGCTTTTCACCGATGTCTCAGTCTCACTCATGGCTGTGATTATATGGAAGCTACTGAGGTATGGGTGGTGCTTAGTAATGACATTCAGGTTAAAGTCAGTGCCTGTGAATGCTGTGAAAGGTTCTACTCATAGGGTT
Organism: Meconema thalassinum; assembly: GCA_946902985.2. NCBI lineage: Eukaryota > Metazoa > Arthropoda > Insecta > Orthoptera > Tettigoniidae > Meconema > Meconema thalassinum. The sequence continues at coordinate 42,834,566 of OX336391.1, read as the reverse complement.
AGTACAGCTGTACTGACTCAGTGAGGAAAGCAATGACAAACTACCTCACTCCTCTTCTTGCCTAGTACGCCTCAATATAGCGCTGCCTTGGGTTTTTGTGGATATTTACTCACATAACCTAACGGTGGTACTTTTTGAGGATCCAACCAGCCTTCGGGCTGACTACCTAACAGACAGAAGCTAAATTGGATAGGTTAAGAATGTAAAAACCGCTCTTAGGTTCCTACGTTCGTTGCCAAGAGCCACTGCGGTAGCATCTGGTAGCTAAGTTCTGAACTAGTAGTCGTTAACGGTGGCGTTTGGCGGCAAAAGTAGGAACTATTTGAAAAATTCAAAAGTCTGCAGTTCTTACTTTAATTTAAAAAAAAAACAGTAAACACACACTAATACAGTCATCACAATTAACACAGGTTATCACACAGATTCTACACACACCCAAAGTACACGGGGCTACATGACCGCGTTGTCGCAGCCCCTAAACTTAAGAACCAACCAACCATCTCTCAGGAGGCCACACGAAAAAAAAAAACACGTCATATTGACTTCGCAAAATTTGCAGATGAATCCAGGAGCTCAAATAGAGTTTGTTTTGTGGGTACTTCATAAAAAGTAGTAGCCTACACTCACGCGCCTCTTAATGAGTAGGGCTAGGATTTTTAGGTGCTATAAATCGGGAAAATATTTATTTTTTATGTATTAAAAATACCTGAAATATGTGCCAAAACAGTAAAAATATTTAATTACAATTTAGTTTATTAATGTGAATATAAACAATATGCAGTACTCACGAATGCTATGTCTCACTGACTGCTGAAGCATTACAATACACAACGAGATACGTCTTCGGGTTGTCCTGTTCAGCCTTGGTTGCTCTCCCTCCTGGTTGTCAGAACAAAACGCTCCCATCAGAAGTAAAATTATCTTAAAATTCTGCAACAGACGATAACTTGTACTGTAGTTGTTTTTACTTTAGGCATCGTAGAACTGTCTTACACTTCACAGTGCTAGAAATGAACTGCATGTGAGTGACGCTGGTTCCAGCTAGTTAAGGGGAAGGTCTAGCACGTAGTGATATATGGCTATGGACAAGGAAATCCCCGGCTTCCACAGTGAGTGGCACGGGGCGACAAGTTAAGAATAACACAGTTGCAACCTGACATACGATCTGCATGAAGATTAGATAGCTCACAGGTTCTTCCCAGTTGAAGTAACACGGAACAAAAATGCAATAAACTGAATGATCTAGCAAACTGATTTTATTTAAAATGTAAATATTATTTGCTAATAAGTGAAAAACAGGAATTTATGTATTTATAGATACAATGTTTAAAATATGTATTCACATAAAAAAATATTTATTTACCTAAAAATCCGAGCCCTATGAATGAGTTATATGTTCTTTTCGCAGGAACAGCGCGGTCAATATCATATTTGCATGTGTGTGTGGTTGTTGTGAAACAACTGAACGGTGCGTGAACTTGTTACTGGGAAACTAGTGTTAGTGTCTAGAGGTACAGGAATAAGTAGTTTGTTGTTAATTCATTTTAGGGGCTTGGGTGAGTGGTTAACGTGTCGGACTACCAACCCCCAAGCTTGCAGGTTCGTTCCTGGCCGTGGTAAGTGATTTTTGAAAGGCGATAAAAATCACGACATGCATGTCATACGTTGTTGGCATGTTAAAGAACCCATTTGAATTCAGTAGGCCGTGTTCATAATGGCAAAATTAATCTCGGGATTTTCCGCCAACACAAAGTTCCTCCATTCTCTACTAGAAAGCGCTGTAGTGTCAAGGAGCTTAGATATCTAACCTCTTTGACTTTCATAGTGTTCCAAGGAACGACGAAATTCGACATGCAAGCTGCCCTCTGGGTGTCAAATAACAAAGCATGCACCCGGCATGCGAGGCCATACGATATTATTATTATTATTATGAGGGATTTGGGGCATCTTGGTCATCAGCCCCGTGTATTTTGGTGTGTGTTGAACTTGTCTGATATCCTGTATTTATGTGATGGCTGTAGTAGTGTGTGTGTAACTGTTTTAGGGACAGGGATGAGGTAAGTGCCCCGGGACTTGAAGTATCGCGGCATTTCCCTGGAGGGAGTGTGGAAAGAAACGTCAGGATAGTCACTGTCAGCGCTGGGATTCGATCCTGCGATCATCGGACTTGCTTCAACTGTCCTCGAGGCCATAATGCGTCATTTAACGAGCACGACCGCGGCGCGGGACAGAAGAAAATAGAAGGTTATTGAAAATTTAGAATTTCGTTGGAAAAGGTGCAACCGAATGAATTGGGCAATATGCATCGGTAATTTGGGATCCACACTCAAAGGAAAAAATACATGCTATAGAGCAGAGTTTCTCAAAGTGTGGTCCGCGGACCCCGGGGGTCCGCAAAAAATATTCGAATCTAATTTTGTTAATTACTCATACCAAGGACTCCTGTTTCTGCAAATAAAAGTTTTAGTTTGTATTACAAAATATGTGCGTGGCAAGCTTAGCCAATCCTATGATCAGGTCAATATTGTTTTCGGCGGGTGGCTACCCTGCGGCTAGCCACTAACACACCTAGTCTGTCATCTGTTCTGTCAGCTGAGCAAACGTATCGGCATCTGTTATTCAGTTGACTTTTGTCGCTATTTGGTGCTTGTCGTGATGGTTTGTTTCGCTTTGTTGTGATGTTTACCTTTTAAAGGTGGAACATTTTACGTAAGGAAGTGTTAATTTAGGGCCTGTATCATGGATCGTTGGTTAAAGACAGGGACTGTAAAGCGTTCAGTTGATAAATTAGAAAGAGACAATGATCGTGAAAGTGAGGTTAGCTGCTCAACTTCAGTAGCTAGTTCTAGCTGCAACACTGATTTCCGTAAGAATGTTAAGCGCCGCAAATATTCTGAAGAGTATTTAAAATTAGGTTTTGTGCAATCTAATGACGAACAAAAATCACAGTGCGTGTTATGCTACGAGATTCTTTCCAATGAAGCTATATAAACCTGCGAAATTAAGGAGGCACTTAGAAACAAAACATCCAGACTTTGGTGACAAGTCATTTGAGTTTTTTTTAAATAAAAAGTCAAGAAATGGAAAAGATCAAAACATCAATGGAGAAAATGGTGTCAGGTAGCGCTGCTGAAAAAGCTACTGTGGCGTCATACGAAATAGCATTACTCATAGCTAAATCTGGAAAGCCATGTACGATTGCAGAAGAACTAATCTTACCAGCGGCAAAAAAATGTGTAATATAATAATAGGAGAGGCAGCTGCTAAGGAATTAAGTACAGTTCCACTTTCAAACGATTGATGACATGTCTCAAAATATTGAAGAGCAGTTACTTTGTAGGTTAAAATCTACAAAAATGTACGCAAGAGTTGAGTGCTTTTCAGTCGGTCAACACGAATGTACCCAAAAGAGATGGGTTATGCCCTAATCCTGAAATAAATTACATGAGATTAATAAAACACTAGGATGACCAGTTTCGATCGTCAAGCGATCATCATCAGATCCAATACACTTAGGCTATAAATCTATGTTTGAAATACAGGTGAAAATATTTACAATATGTACAATTATTTAGTTGCAGTATTGGTACTGCAACTGTCAGTGTATGCTAAATGCAGTATATATGTTAGGTGAAATGCTAAATTGTGATGGCTATCCTGAGATTGTACTTTAGAGAGATTATATGGTTGTAAACTATGGTTAAACTATAAAATTTTAGGCTAACTACTTATCTGATTGTCTTCCGTACTACAGCTATTCGCAGTTTCCGTGCTCACTTGAACTCGCTGTGCGGTCGACTGCGGTGGTTATCTTAACGACTGGTTTTTCCCTGCCTTCCCCCCTGTCCCTACGTGCTGTGGGGAGTGATCGCGATGTGTTTATGTGAGGTGTTGCCAACCTAGATAAGATGTATGTTATTGAATGAGGTGGATCTACAACTATTAAAGACCGTGGATTAGTCCTCGCCACGCGTGGAGCATAACCCATTCGAACTAAGCGTTGACGGTCTTATGAGGACGTCCCGGCACCTTTAATACTGCCTCTAATATGGGCCTTGGTTTATTGCAGAAGAAAAGTACATCGTACACCTGATCCAGATAACATTTACCTATTAAAAACCCCCTAATTTCCCCCCTTTTTTATCTAGCTTGGCTGTGTGGCTAAATTGTGTTTTGTTTCCGACAGGGTGTGTTTTTAGTAGCGTGAAGAGGGGTGAGCTCTCCATGAACGTGTGTTCATTTAGATTGTTGGGATTGTTTCGTTTGGCTAGGTGTATCTCGATTGCTTCCTTTATGTCAAGAGCTCTGCCTTTCGATTCGTGATGGATTATTTTAAGGTCCGACTCTATGTTGGTAAAGCTATGCCCTGCGTCACACATATGTTCGCACACGGCTGAATGTGTTCCGTATCTTATCGCATTTCTATGTTCATTATAACGTGTGTCTACTCGCCTTCCACTCTGCCCGATGTAATTAGCTTGACAATCGGTGTCTTGGCACGTTATAGAATATACCCCTGACCTTGAATACGGGTCACGTTTATTTAGATTACTATTTAGGAGGTGCCTAGCGGTTGTGTTTTTCGTCGTGAAAGCTATCTTTATGCCTTGCTTTTTGAATAGGTTAGTGATTTTATATGTATTCGCATTCACATAGTTGAAACGCGCAAATTTTTTCGCATTACTGTCCGGTTTGGGAATCGTTTTATCTTTATTTTTATGTTTGGCTATAATTTGATTTATTTTGCTTGGCGAGAAGTTGTTTTCCTTTGCTATTTGCATAATAGTTCTTATTTCCTTATTATAGTTGTCTTTTGACATGGGTATGTTTAAAGCCCTGTGCACCATTGAATTGAAACCCGCTAGTTTGTGCGTACTGGGGTGATTAGACTGATTGTCGATTGCATGCGAGGTTTGTGTTGCTTTCCGAAATATGGAATATGAAAGGTCGTTGTCTTTACGTTCAATAGTTATATCGAGATAATTTATTTTCCGGTCTATTTCGGATTCCTTAGTGAATTTGATAGAATGGTGAAGGCTATTAATGGATTGGAGAATTGTTTCTTCGCTTGTTAGTTCAGTATCGTAGATGCAAATTACATCATCTACGTATCTTTTCCATATTACTATTCCCTTTGTTGAAGTCTTTTCAACAAAGGGAATAACTATTCCCTTTGTTGAAGTCTTTTCAACAAAGGGAATAGTAATATGGAAAAGATACGTAGATGATGTAATTTGCATCTACGATACTGAACTAACAAGCGAAGAAACAATTCTCCAATCCATTAATAGCCTTCACCATTCTATCAAATTCACTAAGGAATCCGAAATAGACCGGAAAATAAATTATCTCGATATAACTATTGAACGTAAAGACAACGACCTTTCATATTCCATATTCCGGAAAGCAACACAAACCTCGCATGCAATCGACAATCAGTCTAATCACCCCAGTACGCACAAACTAGCGGGTTTCAATTCAATGGTGCACAGGGCTTTAAACATACCCATGTCAAAAGACAACTATAATAAGGAAATAAGAACTATTATGCAAATAGCAAAGGAAAACAACTTCTCGCCAAGCAAAATAAATCAAATTATAGCCAAACATAAAAATAAAGATAAAACGATTCCCAAACCGGACAGTAATGCGAAAAAATTTGCGCGTTTCAACTATGTGAATGCGAATACATATAAAATCACTAACCTATTCAAAAAGCAAGGCATAAAGATAGCTTTCACGACGAAAAACACAACCGCTAGGCACCTCCTAAATAGTAATCTAAATAAACGTGACCCGTATTCAAGGTCAGGGGTATATTCTATAACGTGCCAAGACACCGATTGTCAAGCTAATTACATCGGGCAGAGTGGAAGGCGAGTAGACACACGTTATAATGAACATAGAAATGCGATAAGATACGGAACACATTCAGCCGTGTGCGAACATATGTGTGACGCAGGGCATAGCTTTACCAACATAGAGTCGGACCTTAAAATAATCCATCACGAATCGAAAGGCAGAGCTCTTGACATAAAGGAAGCAATCGAGATACACCTAGCCAAACGAAACAATCCCAACAATCTAAATGAACACACGTTCATGGAGAGCTCACCCCTCTTCACGCTACTAAAAAACACACCCTGTCGGAAACAAAACACAATTTAGCCACACAGCCAAGCTAGATAAAAAAAGGGGGGAAATTAGGGGGTTATTAATAGGTAAATGTTATCTGGATCAGGTGTACGATGTACTTTTCTTCTGCAATAAACCAAGGCCCATATTAGAGGCAGTATTAAAGGTGCCGGGACGTCCTCATAAGACCGTCAACGCTTAGTTCGAATGGGTTATGCTCCACGCGTGGCGAGGACTAATCCACGGTCTTTAATAGTTGTAGATCCACCTCATTCAATAACATACATCTTATCTAGGTTGGCAACACCTCACATAAACACATCGCGATCACTCCCCACAGCACGTAGGGACAGGGGGGGAAGGCAGGGAAAAACCAGTCGTTAAGATAACCACCGCAGTCGACCGCACAGCGAGTTCAAGTGAGCACGGAAACTGCGAATAGCTGTAGTACGGAAGACAATCAGATAAGTAGTTAGCCTAAAATTTTATAGTTTAACCATAGTTTACAACCATATAATCTCTCTAAAGTACAATCTCCGGATAGCCATCACCATTTAGCATTTCACCTAACATATATACTGCATTTAGCATACACTGACAGTTGCAGTACCAATACTGCAACTAAATAATTGTACATATTGTAAATATTTTCACCTGTATTTCAAACATAGATTTATAGCCTAAGTGTATTGGATCTGATGATGATCGCTTGACGATCGAAACTGGTCATCCTAGTGTTTTATTAATCTCATGTAATTTATTTCAGGATTAGGGCATAACCCATCTCTTTTGGGTACATTCGTGTTGACCGACTGAAAAGCACTCAACTCTTGTTTACTAAGGCAACACTGAAAATATGGCTTCAAACACCACAAAAATGTACGCTTTGCAGCTTGACGAAAGTACAGACCTATCAAACAAATCTCACTTGTTAGCCTTTGTTAGGTATGAAAATGAAAATTGGCTTTTAGAAGAGCTTTTGTTTTGCAAAGAGATTCTTCATAACAATGACCATGATGTTTTTGAAGCATTAAATGATTTTATTTTATCAAATGACTTGGACTGGCAACGTTGTGTTGGTGTGAGTACCGATGGAGCAGGGGCCATGGCCGGCAAAAAGACAGGCCTAATTGCTCGTGTCAAGTCTGTCGCTCCCAAAGTTAAGTGGACTCACTGCTCTATTCATAGGGAGGCATTGGCTGTAAAAAAAATGCCAGACGATCTAGAAACATCATTAAAAGAAGTTGTGAAAATTGTAAATTATATTAAAGCCCGACCTTTGAACTCTCGTATTTTTACTCAGCTTTGTGAAGAAATTGGAAGTGAGCATGTACAGCTCTTGCTTCACACTGAAGTTCACTGGCTCTCCCGAGGTAATGTCCTCACACGTTTTTTTGAATTGCGTGATGAAATTAGAATATTTCTTTTGGAAGAAAAGTATGAAAACTTTCTTCTCAAAGACAAGTTGTGTGAGTTTGCGTGGTTGATCAAGGTTGCATATTTGGCAGATATCTTCCAGCATTTGAATGTCCTAAATACGAAACTTCAAGGGTCTGACACTGACATGTTCCGTGTAGAAGAGCAAGTGGAAGCTATGATAGGAAAACTGTAGCTTTGGTGTTGGTCTGACAGTATGCTTAAGGATTCATACAACAATTTTACAACGTTGCAGAAATTCTTAATAACATCTGAAGAAGAAATGCCTACAAATACAAAAGAACTGTTGGCTGAGCATTTAACAGGCCTAGCTCAGAGTCTGAGAAGTTACTTTCCTGAACCTAATCCTAATAATGATTGGATGAAGTATCCATTCAAGAAGAGAAGTATTGGTAACCTCATCGACCTATCTGATACTGAGCAAGACCAATTGGTGGAACTCTCTTGCAGCAGAGCCTGGGAGATTGTTTATCAAGAAAATAACTTGGCAAGGTTTTGGCTACTTGTACAAGCTGAGGTACCAGAACTTGCCCAAAAAAAAAAGCCCTCGAACATATTGTGCCCTTTTGTACGACATATTTGTGTGAACGCGCCTTTTCTGAACTGTGCAACCTGAAGCCAGCAAAAGGAAACAGACTGAAGAACATTGAAACCGATTTAAGGCTAAAGCTTTCTAAAATAAATCCCAACATTTTAGAGATAGTGAAAAGCAAAAAACAGTACCATTGTTCCCACTAAAGTAACGGTAAAAACACTGATAACTTTTTATTCTAAGATTGCATTTAAAGTCTACTCCTACTGTAATTAAGAAAATTTGTGTATACTTATGTAAGTCATGTTTTTCCAGTATTTATCCCAATTTAAATAAACTATATATATACTAAAACAAACAGATTAATTGTTTTTACAACCCACCATTTTTTGCTGTAACTTGTATATCTTTAAAAATGACAACCATTAAAAAATTTACAACAAAAATTAAAGGCAGTTTTGAGGGGTCCGCAATGACTACATAAATAATTAAAGGGGTCCTCGAGTACAGGAAGTTTGAGAACCCCTGCTATAGAGGTTGTGCAAAACAAATTCTTAAGGTATAGGCCTATGCAGGGCTTCCAGCGACTCACTTTTCTCACTATTTGATAAAATTACTCACTATTCTCACTTTTTTCAAAACTGGTCACATTCTGCATTAAAAATAGTCTCATGCACAATCAGATTGTTAGAAATGACCCAAAATATACCCATGAATGGGTAGTTCGTTTTTCTGCCACTGCTGTCCGCAGCGAGACAGTCGGCCAGAAAGCATGAAAAGCTTCCATGGTGCAATACGACAGCCAGCCGGTGCCGTGCAGCGATCGACGAAAATATCACAAACAGTACTCAGAGATATTATTAACATAGGCAAAATTTGGTTGACATTTTTGGGGGGCTAATTTGTTTTTCAGATACACATTCTTAAAAATGTTGTCTATTTCAATACAGTTTTCTCAAATTTTGAGGGAGCTATGGTTTGATTTGGGGAGCTTAGCCACCCAAGACCCCCCCCCCTCCCTCCCTAATTGCGCTTACAGATATCAACAAAAGTTAAAATTATGAACCAGATATAGGCCTATGGCCATAAATGCGAATAATCCTATGAATTTACTCACTATTACTCACTTTTTCATACAAAACCTCGCCTTTTTTCACTTTTTTGAAATAAAACACTCTCTATATCACTATTTTTTGAACGAGTGAATGGATAGAAGCTCTGGGTATTACAGAACATTAAATATATATTTGTCCTTACGATACATCAACGCAACTGTTATGACATACCGCATGTTCAACTTCACATCACTGAAGAGTAGACGGCTGGGTATTTCATTGCAAACGTCGAGAAAAATAATAAGTAAATATGATTCTATAGAATTAATGAATTTTCTCTCATTTCACGTTCCACAGGTTAGATCGCGAAACCATAAATTATTTCACATTCAAAGGTCAAGAAATTACCACGACTTAAATTCACCATTCATGAAAATAATAACCAACTACAATGAATTTGCTACAGTCATAAATATATTTATTGAATCAGACGTTGTGTTCAATAACAAACTAAACATGTTTTGCGTTATAAGCTGTACCTCTTTATTAGGCACTGTCCTTGCTTCGTCAAGGTGTTCATGTTTTGTTTTATTCATAACTAAGCATTAGCTACGAATTTGTATTTTAAGATTTTTATTTTATTTGGTAGTTTTAAGTTTAATTCTTTTTTCTTTTCTTGTCTTTTCCTAAAATTATTCAGATTTACAATTATCTACTTTGTATTTGTGTCAAGAAGATACTTAATTGGGTTTATAACCTGTGTACTTTCGGTCGAACATCAATTGCCCTCGATTTTCCTTAATTCCACTCGGTCCTCCAAGGGACCCAAAAATGAGTTCCTCAACTCCGCTCAGGCTTTGGCAAGGGGTTATCCCTAATGACGTAAACAAATGTCATAACCCTCTTGCTCGCATACCAAGGGCCGGGTCAAACAACTTCTGCATCGCAAGACATTGTTGTGCCATTGGTCAACCGCTCTGATGTCAAGTCCGCTCATTCGTTAAATCAGGAATAAAGTGTTTGGCACATTATAACTTACATGGCAGAAAATACAAGTGATTTAAAATTAATCGTAATATTCTTTTAAATAAGTCTGCCAAGTTGTTTTTTTTCTACAAATTTTATGCATTGTTTTTAACATGTGCATAATTAAATGTTTATATGTTTTTTTACCTAGTCAGACATTATAAAATTAAATTTAGATAATAATACGTAGCCTATATAATTTGTACCTAACAAGAGTTTAGTGCTTTTCAGTCGGTCAACACGAATGTACCCAAAAGAGATGGGTTATGCCCTGATCCTGAAATAAATTACATGAGATTAATAAAATGGCTTCAAACACCACAATAATTTGTACCTAAAAATACTTTCGATACCAGCTGCGGATGCTGGAAATACTGTTTTCCAGCCTAGAACGGAAAAATCAGTTGCATTCCCACACAACAAATTAGTTGTTATTCAAACTCTTATAGAGCCAGGCTTGTTTACCGTAACAGCTATTCGGATTTAAGATATCGTCTGCACACCACTTGTTCTATGCAATCGTCTCGTCTGTTCTTATCAGTTTATAAGTGATAAGAAATTGTTAAATGAGGAGTAGACTAAGTAACAACAAAAAGTTAAACATTTCTACTCTATGTTTTGAAATTAGCTATTCCACTTATTTTAGTAAACTTAAAAATGTAAACACTTAAGCAGTGGTTGTTGTACTGCTGAAATATAACTGACCACGGTAGGTTATTTTGAGAAGTTATACTTAATATGTTATCAGTATTACAAGTTATATTAGTTATATTAGAAGCATAATCAATGGTAGAAGTGAGCATGGAACACTTGTGTCGTTCTAAGAATGCGTAAGGATAAAGAGACCGCGATCGAGCGGAATTGAGGGTTTCCTCTGGCGACTACCTGGATTGTCGAGTGGAATTGAGGTAACCTGACTCAGGTACCCAAGTGGAATTAATGCCCGCCCGTACTTTCAGACATAAATAAATAAATGAGAAGACACAAGAAGCCAGATACAAAATCGTTGTCGCTTCATTTGAGGGGGTTGTACATCGTGCTCCCTGAACTTGAGTGTGTTTATGTGTAAGATTTTGCCTGATAACCCGTGTTATTGAGATGGCTATATGAGTGTGTGTATTTGCATTTGAGACTGCAATGGGGAAGTAAGCGGCCGTAGCCTTAAGTCAGGAAATATCCCGGCATTTGTCTTGGGTAGAAACGGGAAACCATGGAAAACCACCTCCAAGATGACTGAGCAGGGAACCGAACCCAGACCTCCGGGGCGACAGACAAGAATTCTAGCCGCTGCACCACGAGGTGGTCTTGGATGGAAATAAAATGATAGAAAGATTGCAGCCAACCCATTGGTGGGATAAATAAAGAAGGGAAAAGATGGGGGCGAGTTTAACACAATTTCTAAGTTTATTTACCAGAGTACGTTTTATAATGAACACCAATATATCTTTTCCTATGAAAAATGGCGGAGAAGCCTACTCGCTAGCGGAATAGAAGACAAATGGAGAGTATTAGCTGAGATTAGCACAACATAATACGTATTTCATTCCTGATCCTGCAACCTTGGGGACAGCAGGCGAGAACGCTACCGCTGCCAGTTGATACAGCCTGTCTCAAAAGCAGATTGTGGGAAATGGAAATTGATTTTCGTAATTGAATGCAGCAAAACGCCAATTGGCAACAACATGTTTTGTTTCTTTTTCGGGGGGGGGGGGGGGGGGGGCGAAAGGTTTCCCGCACCCCCCGCGTGGTACCCGACCTTACTACTGGTGCCTCCGACATGCAGTTAGTCTACATAGTAGAAGAGAAAGCATAGGGAATTGGAAAGAGAAGGATTGCCCTTTGAGGCTTTGCGCCTGTCCCATCGCGGTCGCGATCTACCAGGCATCATAGGTATATATTAACATTGGTATATTATCATATATGTGCACATATAAATATGTACACATATATAACGGTAAGATTGTAGGGCCAGGGAAAACCTCATAGACAGAAAGGAAATATTGTCTACACGTAAAACCTGGCGGCTTGGTTATTGCCACATGCAAGGATAATGTGGGTATGGAAATGAGTAGGTTTTGTTAGTACGGGAGGTGTATCATGCAATCAGTTGGCTTGGCACTGCTGGGACTAGCAATGGCGGACTGCACGTCCGGGGTTAGGTTCGGAGCACAGTCCGCCCGCCTAGAGCGTCCTAGTACCAAGTCTCCGTGATCCGGAGAGGGGAGCCACGCCTGCGAACAGGGGCTTCTTCTCTCGTGTCCTGGACATTGCTGATGGTTGTTATCGGTCACTCCGCAACAACATGGAAGAACACTTTTCTTTTTATACGCTGCCGAAGTGACGCGCCTAGCAACCGTATGGGCGCAGCCACATTGGACCCAAACAACTGGTTGCTAGGTTTTTTATACATAGGAAGCTGCATTAACGCTGCGCAGTGTCTTGAATTTTGTTGATAAAAAGGTGTAATAAGCGTGAAATAAGGCAAACGCCTCCCGTGAAGATTATCCACAATGTTGGAGCTACAGAATAGAAGTGAAATTTTATGGATAAAGTACGAGGATTTTGCGAGATAATATGAATAAAGTCGACCTCACTCCTGAGGCAAGAATTGCATCGCGGGTTCTACAAATTATAAATATTTATTTATAACATCATTTAGTGGATACAGTATATCTAATATCGAGAGATATTTAGACCATATATGTCACATAAAGGTTTTTTTTGGTTCATGTGGGCAGTGTAGTTGTAATTAAATATGGTTTGTACTATAAGTAGGGTCCCTAATTTATGGTAATATAAAAAGCTCCAAAGCGGTGATATAAAATGTCCAAAGCGGTGATATAAAATATCCATAGCGGTGAAATAAGAAAGTGAGGTGTGAGTGTGCTAAATAACTATTTGTACGGTGCACGGATTTTGTTCAATAATGGACTCTATAAAAACATTTGAAGGAATTACAAACAATTTATTCTATTTATTTTTACACTAGACAACTGAATCACAAATGAAATATATCTAAGACCTAACCTAACATTTACTTCAACACTCTGCATGACTACCTTAGTCCTTTTTTCATTAACTCTTGAAACTTATGTTGTCCCCAAAGTATAAACAGAGCATTGTTTCCAGGTTTTCAGGACGCAGATTTGTACGCCTATCTGACAGAATAGTTGAGTACACAGAAAACCCTCTTTCACTGTCCACGTTACTTGTTGGAAACCATACAGTTTCCAAACTCCTCCTGGAAAATTCAGGATAATCTTCCATTAATCCCTTCAATAGTTCTGGAACTATGTCTACTGTTACGGTACCGGTACTTGACTTGGCCAAACTTTGCAGTGCTTGATAACCTCGAAGAAAATCTTCCTTCGATACTGGTTTCAAAAGAGGAATCTTCTGTACATGCGAGATGAGGTCATTATCTACTGGCGCAACCACTAAATTTGGGAGGTAGAAAAGCTGGGCAATCGCCTGAAAGATGTTCTTCGCCGGATCTTCTTCCACCAATTTCTCAAGATTCGCAATGCTGTTTCCCGTTAGCTTCTCGACTCTTCGCTCTTCCCTCTGTTTCTTTTCACCCTGTAACTTTTCCAACGCAGATGATGTTTCAACTCCAAACACTTAGTTTTTAACAAGCTGCAGTTCACCTACCAGCGCTCGGACTTTTGGCGCAAGCTTGTGAGCAGTAGGGTAGTGGCAACCTTCCAAGAAAGTTATCATTGAAGAAACTGCGGTGCAGTGTTCCTTAACAAACGCGGCCTCAAACTGAATGCATCTTTTCTCATTGCTGGAGAGTTCTATAAAGTACCCGACTGCTGGATTTGAATCACTCAGTTTCCTAAAGTATTCGACTGGGTCATCCAGGTATTGTCCAACGTATAGTGCAGAGTTCAGCCACGAGCCCCAGCGAGTAAGCACAGGTATGGGAAACATCTTAACTTTTTCATCACTATGCTTAGCCTTCAGAAAACTTAAATATTGATGTTTTCTCTTCCTCGCATTTTTAAAAGCCACTTTCACCATGGACACACATTTATTGAGACTGAGCAGATGATTTGGCACTAACTTTGCAACCAAGTCCAACTTGTGTGCCCAGCACTGAATGTGAACCAAATCCTCAGAAACCAATCCTTTCAAAGTACCGACACATTTGGTCATGTACCTTGCACTGTCTGTTGCCACACCTACCACATTACAATACTGCACCCGGTATCGTAACATCGCATCTACGATACCTTGACAACAGGTTTGTGAATCGGCTGATTCAAGTTCAGTGACACTCACAACAAATAACTTTGTTGTCTGAAAACCATTGGGAAGTATTCTAAATAGAAATAAATACTGCCTTGACGTTCCTGTTGGTCGTTTCATCGCAGTGGATAACAATCTTTTTATCTTTGATGGCTTCCACAACATCCAACTCATATTGTTCCTTTAATTCTGGAACATACTTCCTTCGGCATGTATCAGCTTGTGGGAGATCACCAGCACCTGAAGCAATTACAAAGCAAGACTCTAGTTCATGTTCCAACAACCAATATCTTTACAAACTACTGTTCAAGCTAATAGTAATTAATTCATATTTCTTCTTTAATGACCGCATAAGATCACTCTAGTCAATCTATTCGAAGCAACTGTTTGAACATTGCCGTCCTAGCAGTACTTTTATAGATTTTCCTATCTTCGTACCTTTATTGGGTTCAATTCATATTAATTAAAAGTACCGGTATTATAATTAAATTCTAAAATGATACTACTGGAAATGTAGTCCCTTACCAGAACTAAGCTGTTGTATGTTTAGGTGATACAATTAATATATTGTTATTTTAACTAGGAACTGTTAGCCTAAAATAAGTAGGGCTACATAATATAAAATACAGTACATTACCTTTTATATATTTGTTCATCCACTCTCGAATATCAGGATGATCAAGCTTTGCCAATGGTATATTAGCTTGCACAAAGGCCTTTGTTGTGCTTATTACGAATTCTTCCTTGTCTGTCTTAAGTCTTTTGGCAGCATTCAGAGTTTCTACAAGTGTGACTTGTTTCCTATGTGACTCTTTGGAATCTTCTTTTTTTTTTCTTTTCTTGTGAACTGCAGAATCTTTGCAGTGCTTCTCACACGTGTCTTTTCTCTCCCAATTTATTCTAACATTGCAGAATTTGCACATTAAGAATTTATCTAAAACATAGAAACCTTCGTTCCGGTACTCTTCGGCTCTCGTAAAAACAGACACAAACTTTGTTTTGGGCATTATTTCAAACCACGAAAAAAATCTCACGCACGATTAAAACACGACGACACAGAACAACAAGGCACGACACCGCATGGAGAAACAAGGAGAAACTGTAGCGTTTGATTGGTAGCGCGTATTGGTGTGCGCAGTGCCTGATTATCGAAAGTTGTTTCCGGTGAAGGGTGCATGCTTTGTATCGATCGTTTAAATACTTCGATGGTCGAACATTGGAGGTTATGTTTGAATTTTCGTAACGTGTAAGAACATTATACAGATGGCAAAGCTTAAATTTAGCTTCTATGCTTGAAATTTGACGATACTCTCCTCTGGGATAATAGTTTGTTGATATAATGTGCGTAACGCGTACGCGTGGTATTCGACAGTTATAAAGCTTGAATCAAAGAATACGAAAGATCAACAAATCGATTGGCCGAACGTTCTGTGCAGTCGATGATGAAAATAAATCGATTCTATCCACAACGCGAGCTATTAATGCCACGAGTCGATTCGCAAACGTGATTGACTTGCCCCTTCATCCAATCAGGCTCGAGAAGGCAGTTACCCCGTATCTTATGAAACATTAAGGCCTAGATTTAAGTTTATTTTATTTTCTATCCAACGACGGACAGAAAAAAACTATTTTAATAAAGTAAATATTTAAAACAAAAATTCTTAATTCCAAAAATTCGTTCGTATTTCGCATTTTAGGGCAAAAATAAAATATTTCGCAAAATAATTATATTTCGCGACATTTCGCGGCTTCAAAATCGAGAAAAATGACATATTGGGGGTCAATATATCGCTGTGATAACATATATATGTTCACTGTAAAATTTCGCGAATATCGCTAAAACCAAAAATCCGGGACCCTAACTATAAGTATTATAAACCACAACCTACATAACCTTACATCTGATTCACTAACAGCAATCTATTTTCTCCTACAACTTTTCTGAGGAGTGATTTTTCACTTAATTTATTTAAGTAGTGAATGGTTTCCAAATAACAATTAGGCCTATCCTAGACTGAAAATTTCTGCCTAAATACTGTATTTTATTTTTTGCAAACTGAGCATAATATGTGGTCTGTGGAAAGGTTTGAAGTTGCTAGTAGAAAGTCCTATTCAATTTGGTAACTGGAAACTGTGTGAGCCATCAAGTACCATAGCACATGGATCATCGTTATTGGACCGGGACTAGCATTTCCCTACATCAACTCTTTGACCCACTTCATACCAAGTAGGCTACTTGTACCACTTTGACTGTCCAGCACATATTGTGTGAATGCTTGCTAGGATTGCTCGCGAAGATGCAGGTTTTTTTTTTTTTTTTGTTGTTGTTCTAAATCTCTATATACCAGCTAATTCTATTTAGCTCTTTTGTGGCACACCAGCTAATGTGTAACATTAATCAGTGTGATAATGTGGCCATCAGCTTGGTGTAGGCCTACTTATTGGGCGAGAGCCTCGGATATTTTCATGTCAGTTTTAGTGGCCTAATATTTAGAGCTAGGATAGGAAAAGTGCCCCATTATTTAGAACGAGGTAGGACGATATGCCTTAATTGTAGACTTCTCTAACCTGTTATTGAGCACACAGGTTAGGCTTTGTCAATTTGATTCGTTTTCAAACAAACGCGGCGTTGTGGTAAACACATAAATTGTATTGAAATGCAGTCTTTGTTTCTTCTATAGCCGTTGAGATTTGGCCTAAACTCTCATCCAAATATTTTAAACTGTTCCCTTATGCATTGATAGACCTTAATTTCATTTTATTCGTCACTTACTGGTAGGGCCTACGGTACTTTATTTTCCGTAGTATTGATCATTCATACGGGACGTGATTCACAATATCCAGAAATGTTATATTTTCATGTTTTCACTTAATTTAAGGTAAATATCGTAGGCCACATCTCTACGACTTATGCTCTAAGACTTAATGTGCATCTCGTACGCAATATTTTACAACTTTATTGGACAAGTATGTTAAATTACTGTGGAAAATATACTTTTCTATGCTTTCTTGCCTCTGGACATCCATGCATGTACAGTTTTATACGATACAAATAGGAAATAATGACGGCTCAAAGACTGAAGCAAGCTACAAGGGAGCCATGATGTATTGCTCCAGTTGCTTAGCAACGGAGCGGAAGTGACGTCGACTTCGGCGTGGAGCAATACATCATGGCTCCCTTGTAGCTTGCTTCAGTCTTTGAGCCGTCATTATTTCCTATTTGTATCGTATAAAACTGTACATGCATGGATGTCCAGAGGCAAGAAAGCATAGAAAAGTATATTTTCCACAGTAATTTAACATAGTTGTCCAATAAAGTTGTAAAATATTGCGTACGAGATGCACATTTAAGTCTTAGAACATAAGTCGTAGAGATGTGGCCTACGATACTTACCTTAAATTAAGTGAAAACATGAAAATATAACATTTCTGGATATTGTGAATCACGTCCCGTATGAATGATCAATACTATGGAAAATAAAGTACCGTAGGCCCTGCCAGTAAGTGACGAATAAAATGAAATTAAGGTCTATCAATGCATAAGGGAACAGTTTAAAATATTTGGATGAGAGTTTAGGCCAAATCTCAACGGCTATAGAAGAAACAAAGACTGCATTTCAATACAATTTATGTGTTTACCACAACGCCGCGTTTGTTTGAAAACGAATCAAATTGACAAAGCCTAACCTGTGTGCTCAATAACAGGTTAGAGAAGTCTACAATTAAGGCATATCGTCCTACCTCGTTCTAAATAATGGGGCACTTTTCCTATCCTAGCTCTAAATATTAGGCCACTAAAACTGACATGAAAATATCCGAGGCTCTCACCCAATAAGTAGGCCTACACCAAGCTGATGACCACATTATCACACTGATTAATGTTACACATTAGCTGGTGTACCACAAAAGAGCTAAATAGAATTAGCTGGTATATAGAGATTTAGAACAACAACAAAAAAGCCACCCTGCATCTTCACGAGCAATCCTAGCAAACTTTCACACAATATGTGCTGGACAGTCAAAGTGGTACAAGTAGCCTACTTGGTATGAAGTGGGCCAAAGAGTTGATGTAGAGAAATGCTAGTCCCGGTACCGTAACGATGATCCATGTGCTATGGTACTAGATGGCTCACACAGTTTCCAGTTACCAAATTGAATAGGACTTTCTACTAGCAACTTCAAACCTTTCCACAGACCACAAAATAAAAAATAAAATACGGTATTTAGGCAGAAATTTTCAGTCGAGATTAGGCCTAATTGTTATTTGGAAACAATTCACTGCTTAAATAAATTAAGTGAAAAATCACTACTCAAAAAAGTTTTAGGAGAAAATTTATTGCTGTTGTCGTTTATAATACTTATAGTACAATCCATATTTAATTACAACTACACTGCCCACATGAGCCAAAAAACCCTCTATGTGACATATATGTCCCAAATATCTCTCTATATTAGATATACTGTATCCACTAAATGATATTATAGATAAATATTTATAATTTGTAGAACCCGCCATGCAATTCTTGCCTCAGGAGTGAGGTCGACTTTATTCATATTATCTCGCAAAATTCTCGTACTTTATGAATAAAATTTCACTTCTATTTTGTAGCTCCAACATTGTGGATGATCTTCACGGGAGGCGTTTGCCTTATTTCACGCATATTACACCTTTTTATCAACAAAATTCAAGACACTGCGCAGCGTTAATGCAGCTTCCTATGTATAAAAAACCTAGCAACCAGTTGTTTGGGTCCAATGTGGCTGCGCCCATACGGTTGCTAGGCGCGTCACTTCGGTAGCGTTATACAGCGCTCTGCTGACCAACGATCGAACTGCTTGCTGCTGGCCGTGTTAGTTGGCGTTGGTTGGCGTGCGATGTCACTGAGCGGCAGACTGGAGCCAAGCACGCAGTACTATTAGTTGGAATAAGGGAGATATATTTTACAATTTAATATGTTCGAAATCAAGATAAATCTAAATGTCTTTTATGTGTTTGGTGTAACAAAAAATCAGTATATGTCTGCTTTGCATATTATATGAAAATTAAGGGAAATAAAACTGTAACGGCATAAATACAACTACACACTCGTAGAAAGCTAGCAGTTCACAATTGGTTGGAGAGCAGACTTTCACGAAAATAACACTCTCTGTTCAGTATCAAAGAAGCTGTTACGCTGACCGTGTGTCTACATATAATTACAAAACTTTTACAAATTCTCAGTGCTACGACCGGTTCTCACCAGTTTCTGCGTGTGCCCGTGCTAGCGAGTATATCTATACCAGTGCTTGTGTTCGTGTGCGTCATGGTGAAAACACCGTCTAATGCGGCTAAAATGCCGCCTTCTGCTCAAGCTTCTTCTTCTCCAGCTCCGTCCATGCCGTCGCTGCTGATGGACTCGGAATCTGATCACGACCAACCTGAGGTGAGTGAAAGTGAAATGGAAACTCTGCCAATTAAAATGGCCCGCAAGGAACGCTCGCCTCCTCCCATCGAGCGTGCTAAGAAGCCTTGTTATCCAGGGCAGAGTTCTGCTTCCACTAGCACTACTTGTACGCCCACGGATGAGGTCCCTGAAGAGCTGGGTATTAAGAGCCTTTTGGAGATTGACTCTCCGCTCCGCCGCCTCTCACCATCTCGTATCGCTGCCCCGTTTCACTTCCCACCTCGATCGCCGCAACAAAACCAATCTCAATCTTCCGACGTCTACATGCCGGCCAATATTGTACCCGGCCCACTTCTCCGCAGCTACGCCGACGCAGCACGGAACCCCGCCTTACCCTCTGCTGTCCGCACGCGTAGTGTCACCGCCCCCTCCCTCATCCCGTCTCCCACCTACTATGTCGTCCGTCTTGTCAAACTCATGCCTGAGCACAACCACCCCCGCCATCTCCACCAAGTCCTTTCCAAATTTATTCCCAACCTTGCTGCCTACAACCTCGAAATACAGAGGACCAAGGAGGGACACAACCTCAAATCCACTGAGCCGCTGTTCAGCATCATAGTAAACTCCATCGGCACAGCCAACCTCTCCCCCTCCTGTCGGGCTTATAATGTCACTATGGCACAGCCTTCACATCAACCTCCCCCACCTCACCGCACTACGCCCATCATGTCAGCGGTTATCTATGGGGTCGAACGTTCATACTCCGCCGACGAGGTTGCCGCTCAGCTCCAACTCGCCGGCCTGGATGTCTTCAAGGTGGTACGGATCAACAACGCCCATGGCCCCACCACCCTGGTGCGGGTGCTGTGCAAGAACGTCACTTCCATCGACGCCCTTCTGCGCAACGGTGCATCCATCTATTGTAAGCGTCATCGCGTGGAGCCCTCCCGGACTCCCGCCCCTCAACGTACGCGCTGCGACCGGTGCCAGAAATTTGACCACCCACCTGGAGCCATCTGCCCGAACGATCAGGTATGTGGAATTTGTGCTCAAGAACACCCTACCGCTCGTTGCGTAAATCGGGAGCACCCGAGGTGCGCAACCTGCGGTGAGGCCCACCCCGCCTTCGCATACCGATGCCGGGGCCGGCCTCTTCCCGACCCTGCTAAGCCTGAACAGGTTGTCCCCGTCATATCCCAGGATCTTCCCACCCCCCCTTCCGCATCCCCTACCCCTCCCCCTACCACGGAGAACGTCGTCCGATTCGTGACGATGGTCCTCCAAAACGTCCTTCCCTTCGCCCGTCCACTCATTGTTTCCCAAGTCCAACTCGCCGCCCGTCTCACTCTGAATACGCATGTCGACATGTCGTATAGTGGGAATAAGATGCATTTTGCATTTTTCCCGCTGAGTACCGTCCCTGCATATTGATAAATGCCTAATCTCACCCTTTACTTTGTCAACATCCGCTCCCTCTTCTCCAACCGACCATTGTTGGACATCTCCCTTTCCCAACATGCCCCGGACATCATGATTTTCAATGAAACCTTCCTCAAACCTCCACAAGCAATTCCCCCCTTTGATGGTTACCAACTCATTCGCGCCGATCGTCACTTTCAGCGGTCGGGTGGGGTTGCAGTTGCTGTTCGCAACTCAATTCCCACTCGCCAGCACTTTTTCAATTTCCCTGACGGCTTTAATGAATACCTCATTCTTGACCTTATCTTTCCTAACCAAACTCTCACCCTTGTCACTATGTATCTGGTACCCCGCTCCCCTCCCCCTATCGCTTTCTTCCGCTTCCTCGAAGCCAATTTTCCTACTTATTTCTTTGCCGCCGATATCAATGTTACCTCCTACACCCCTGTCCAAGCCCGTCTTTTCCAGGACTTCTTATCCATCAGCCGGGGCATGTCCGTCCCTTTTCCCTCCCCCACACTTCCCTATTCCAACTCCACCCCCGATTTTCTTATGCTTACTCCCAATCTCGCCAATATTGCTAATGTTACTGTCCTCCCCACTATCGGTAGTAACCACCTTCCAACCCTCATTTCCCTGTCTAACTACCTCCCCGCCCCTTTCCAACCTCCTCCACGACCTCCTCCCACCCGTCAATACTCTAAAACCGATTGGAACGCCTACCGTACCACCTTAACTTCCTCCCTCACCCCACTTCCTCCTACACCCCCTGCCTCTCTCCCTGCCCTCTCACAACTCATTCATCGTGTTGAACAGGCCTTAATTACCGCCGATCTCCGCCATGTTCCCCGCCGCTCCTATCACCCTTCGAAACCTCCTATCCCCCCCCGCGCCCTCCGTCTCCTTCGTACTGCTCATGATCTCTACCGCTCCTACTGTCGAACCCGCGATCCTGCCACCCTAACCGAACACCGTAAAACCCTTCGTCACGCTCGCTCCTTTATCAAAGCCATCCGCCGCAAGCAATGGAATGACGCCTGTTCCGACCTTTCCCACAGCCCTGACCCTACCATTTTCTGGAAAACTTTCTCCCGCCTTTCCCAGCGTCGTAAATCCCATCCCACGTACCCTATACTCCGTAATGGTTCACCTGTAGTTTCTAATCAAGCAAAAGCCGATATGTTTGCTCAGCATTACTCCCATGTTTTCTTCCCCACTATCGCCCCTCACCTCTCCCACCCCGACGAACCTACCATTCATGCCTATACCGACCCAACCTCCCCTCGTCTCACGCCTTCCTTTGCCCACCTTCCCTCCACTGATTACCAACACCCTCTCAATTCCCCCATCACCCCACTTGCAATCCGCAATCTCCTTAAGCATCGCCGCACTACGGCCCCCGGGGGTGACGGCATTACTTACCGTCACCTTCGCGAGGCCCCCGACATCCTCTTCCTTTACCTTGCTCAGATCTACAACACTATCCTCTACACCGGACATTTTCCCCACCACTGGGGAAATGCCAACATCCTTCTTTTTCTCAAACCTTCTAAACTTCCTTCGGACATTAATTCTTACCGTCCAATCTCCCTTCTCCCTGTTCTTTCCAAACTTTTCGAACTTATTATCACCAAACGCCTCTATCCCTATCTTCACTCCCTTAATCTCATCCCCGCTCATCAAGCTGGATTCCGCCCTAACTTCTCCACCCACGATCACCTCTTTCACATCACTGCCTCCATTGAAGCCTTCCTAGCCTCCCCCAATAACAAACATGCCCTTCTCCTCTGTTTCGATGTCGAAAAAGCTTTCGACAAAGTCTGGTTCCCTGGCCTCCTCTTCAAGCTCCTCCACCTCCCCTTACCCATCACGTACGTCCGCCTCATTGCAAACTTCTTGTATAATCGCACGGCCCAAATCCTCATCCATGGTACTTCTTCCTTCACTTTCCCTATCCACGCCGGAGTCCCTCAAGGCAGCCCCCTTTCTCCCCTTCTCTATGTCCTCTACACCCACGATATCCCTACCCCTTCTCCTCCGCTCCGTTTGTATCAATACGCCGACGACCTTGCCATTCTCGCCCTCTTCCCTCGTTCTCACACCCTCCAACGCCATGTACAACGCTACCTTCATACACTCCAAACCTGGTGCAATCACTGGCACATTCAAGTCAACCCCCAGAAGTCCCAATACATCCATATCAAACGCTCCCGCACCCGTCGCCGCCCTTCCCAGCGCCTCCATTTCACCTTTAATGATTCTCTTATTCCTCAACTTAATCAGCTTAAATACCTCGGCATTACCTTCCAAAACAACCTCAAATGGAACCTTCACTTCGATTCAGTCTACAAGCGCTCCCTCTCCCGCTTCCGCATTCTCCGTCTCCTCACCGGTAAGACCTGGGGCCTACGGCCCCCTCAGACCCTTAACGTTTACAAGACCTTCATTCGCCCAGTTTTCACCTATGCCTCCCTTACCTGGCTCACCGCCCACCCCCGCCTCTATTTTCGTCTCCTCACCCTCGACCGTCACGCTATCAGAATCGCCTATCATTGTAAACTCGATACCCCTTCCGCCACCCTCACTGGTATGCTCACTTTCCCTTCTGCACTCGCCCATGTTCACTCCCTTCGATTCTCCTACCTTACTCGCGCACGCCGCTCCCACGCCACACAACCCCTTGAAGCTCTCGAGCTCTCCCCCTATGCCACTGCTATCCTCAACTCCACACGCACCCCTGAAACCGGTCATCTCTTCCCTCCACTCATCGACTAGCCCCCTCTCACGCTCTCATTATTCTGTTCTGTGCACATTTTTCACATGTTCTACTTTCTTTTGGGGGGCTATAGTCAGCCCCGCCTCTTTGTTACTGTCGGCACCACAAGTGCCCTCTCATTGTTTATTTTTCGTTCAGTTTTATCCTATTCACATCGCCCCTGTCGCAGTTACATACATTTTTTTTTTTTTTTTTTTGCCCCACTAAACCTTATTTAGTCTACTTCGTTCTCCGGAATGGCTCCACGCATCGTCACACAGTGCTCCCAGTGCTCCAAAAATTTAACGGCCTTGTTGCCGCTTCACCCCAGTGCTTCAAGTGATGCGTGTGCTTCCGAATTATTTTTGTTTCTCTTTCAGCAAGGACAATAGACACTCTTTTGAACTTTAATACATATCAATTTATTCATTTCCTGTGCTTTTTCCAGTGTCTTTATCTTTTCCAGCCATACGAACAATAGACATTCTTTCTGGACATTACTTTTCAATTTGTTGTATATAATTCTGTATTTTGCCCACGGCAATATTTATTTTATGTATTATGTATATTTTTGAATAAACGGGGCTAGTGGGGTAATGCTCCGGCGAGTGTGGTGGGGGGCCTCGTCTGGGGGGGTCCGCCTTGGGGTCGCGGTGACTTCTGCGCCATTGCATCCTCCTTCATCCCTCCTATCCATATGCCTAGCATATCTTCTTCCAATATAACTTATTCTCTAACCCTTTTCTCTTCTTTGGCACAAGAGCTCCCTGTTGAGCTGGGTGCCCGCCCTGCCTCGCTTTGCGGGGCAGGGAATGAAATAACTCCTGTTCATTCATTCATTCGAAAATAACACACTCACTTTTCAACTCAAGGAGCATATAATAACAGGTGACCGAAAAATCTAGGTTGCTTTCGCCGAGTATGTTAGCCAACTTACGAAATGAGAGAAAATCGAATCGAGTTTGATTAATCTGGAATTACATCGTTATAGTTGCTATAAAGCAACTCCGTTTTGTTTTTGAACGACAATATATTACGTAGATTGGATATTAAGAGGCAACGGACACCCGAAAATTAAATTTTGTACATGCATTCTGTTCTATAACGTTGGTATGAATTTTAGAAAAAAAATGGACTGTCGTTTATTTATATCCTACTTTTTAGTTGTTTAGCCCTTTTATTACGTGTAAAGTGCAAGCGATTGGCCTTTTTGAAGTTCTAACGTTAAAAAGAAATACATTATGAAGTTTCACGCAAGTTTGCAATATTATGGTACCATAACCTCAAAAAGACCGTACCCATATTCCGACCCAGTACGCCACTATGACTGATGTCAGATATACCTCCTTCCCTAAATAAATTGAATATGCCCAAGAAATGTCATTTCATTGCAATTTACTTGCCCTCAACGGTTAAATGATTTTCAACTGCATCTACAGAAAAACTATAGGCAGGGTAGAGGATTGTCGAGGAAATGAGAAAGCTGATTTTCCAGGCAGTTTCAATTGTTTTATTAATGTATGTTCAATCATGGTACACATTGTACATTCTTTCACACGTGAGTCATAACTTCTGATGTGTGAACGTCAATGGCTTAGTCGACTGGAGACAGGATTGAAGAAGACCATGCCGGGCTGAACTCAGATGATCGGCTACGCTGCAGGAAGGTGGAGAACAACTGATCACCCACAGCCAAGTACACTCCAACGCAGTAAAACCTCTTGGCTAGCTCCGATCAATCCTCAGGCTGAAGAAGCTGTAAACTCAAAGAGGATTATTTTTGGTGAACATGAATTTTCAGCCTGTAAAGCAACACAATTCCAGTTAACGCCCCGGCCTAGGGGCGCACCATGCTGAGGGTCGCAAAATTAATCTGCAATTTTTTTTGTCAGAAAATTTCCATAAAATGTTATAGACTACAATACACGGATTCCGTATAATTTGATTACTTAAATTAAACTTTCCAAATTTTGACACTTTTCCAATTTATATTGTGGCCATCATTTCCCAACGAATGTGTTGTAACAGCAGATTGTTCGACTTCAGCTTTAGAACAGGAATCTTTAATGATTTATTAGGGGAAAATTTAAGTCTTGAATATTAATATCAGTTTAATTTGAATAATTAATTAGCCTATGCATAGTTGTAAGTTGTATGATGTAGGCCTAGTGTATATGTATATCCATATCTGTTAGTGTATAATGAGCCTTAAAAGGTTTAAACTTATTTTAATATCTCGTTGGGCCATTTATTTATAGTTGATATATACAAATTAAGAAACAGTTGATTCTCTCATCATTGTAATTTATTTAATTGATTTTACTTCCCGATACATTAGAATAAAAT
This sequence comes from Meconema thalassinum, assembly GCA_946902985.2. Lineage (NCBI taxonomy): Eukaryota > Metazoa > Arthropoda > Insecta > Orthoptera > Tettigoniidae > Meconema > Meconema thalassinum. Next base: position 42,808,226 of record OX336391.1, on the reverse strand, counting down.
AAAAATTACCTTCACAAAGACCTTTCTGAGGTCCAAATTCTCCCTTCATTATGATGGTATGAAGAGGGGGCGGCAATAACCCACGGGCCTAGGAGCGCATAAAATCTAAATCCGGCCCTGGACATTTGGAAGATGTGGTTGAACGTAATGGTGCAACACATTACCAATTACATTCAATACCCCCACCTCAGTTTAATGGCAATTAAAACCTCCTGTTTCGGGCATGATAAAAGGACCCCTGCAGGCCAAATGTACGGAGCCACATCATATTACTGTGAAATACACAGAAAAAAATCTGCATCAGAGGAATATTGTATATTTAATAGTGTATTAAAAGAGAGAAGGGAAAGAGTGTGTCCTACAGACAAGTTGTCAATATTCTTGAAAATATTCTATGCCCTTTAAATATAAATTTACAATTGGTCTTTAACCTCACCCATTATCTCGCAACATGTGTGTTTTGAAATGTGCACATTAAATGCTAAAATCTATCGTTTTAAAGTTAGGCAAAGATGACATTGTTGCTTTGTTGAAGAAGGACTGGAGAAGTTCAAAACAAGTGCATGTATACCTACCCCGTCATATTTTGGTTGTGTGGCCTCCTAATAGGCCGAGTACAGGTCTTTCTAGTTAACGCCCGTGGGCAACCTGCGCACCGGAATGAGAGATGAATTAATGAAACTGGGCAAGGATATGGCAGGAAACAGCCGTGGCCTGTCAGAAGGTACCGTCCCAGCATTTGCCTTGAGTTGAACATGGGAAACCATGGAAAACCATTTCAAGGATGGCCGACGGTGGGGTTCGAACCCATGTCCACCGAGTCAGCAGAGAGCTTGAGCTTGGGCCCAAGGCCGAACGCTGCGCTTTAGCTGCCAGCATACCTACACCTAATTTTTTTTTTTTTTTTTTTTTTTTTTCAGAGTGATCGGAGATGAGATACAATGTATTGCTATAAAAATTGAAACAAGATTTCAATGAACCGCCATCCAATACAATACCACCATTGAAATATTGCATTAATTTAAGTCGATGCGGTTCCACCTAGCCAATGTGTACAGCCGGATGTCGTAACCAATGGCAACATCACAAGGAGCTGATAAAAGGATGAAATAAATGAATATGACCAAGCAGTTGGAATGAAGCGAGGTACCGGCCAGGCCATTGGGGGATGTTGAAAACGGTAAACATGAACAAAAAAATTCCAAAACCAGTCACCAGAAAGATTGGCCCCATGGCCTAGCACTGCACGTACATGAATGCAGCTACCAAATATGTAAAAACTTTACATTAAACTATATACAGTACACAGACATGTACTGACAAAGTGCAATGTAAAGAAAAATGTATCTCCTTTGGAAATTACTACAACTTAAACATACTGTTACACCAGATTATATGTATTTCCAGAATACTTTCACAGCAAAGGAGCAGATGACCTCATAGTTCTGCCCCTTAAAACAACAATAACTAACTATTTTTCACAGCACGTGTGCCAACCGTCCAACTCTGCCTGTGGGTGTATTCCACCCCTCCCACCCTTGGGAGGGGGGCACAATTCATAAGACAAGTAGGAAGCCTCAAAGAATAGCCAAGGTTGCTCCTTTTAGTCTCCTCGTACGATAGGCAGAGGATACCATGGGTGTAGTCTGAACCCCCACCCACTGGGGGCTGCAGTGTTGAAGCCACACAAAGAAATTATATTGTGTTGTTGATTCATTTCGGGGCTTTGCGACATTGTGGTCATGTGGCCCCGTGTACTTAGGTGTGTGTGGAATTTGTCTGGTAACTCGTGTTATTGTGAAGGCTGTATTAGTGTGTGTAGTTTTAACTCAGATGAGGATTAGGAAGGAGGCAGCTGTGGTCTTAATTAAGCATTCGCCTGGAATAGAAGTGGGGAAACCACAGAAAGCCACTTCCAGGATGGCTGAGGTGGGATTGGAACTAGCCTCTTCTCAGTTTTTGCCCAACCCTCAGACCAGAATTAAACTTCTTGGCAGAGCTGGGAATCAAACCCGGGCCTCCGCAGTGACAGCCACTACACAATGAGGCACAAAAGAAGTTATGTATATGGTCAGTCACTGTGCATAGTTGATGTGCGACAAGTGGCAGTATACCTGATCTGGCAATTGGTACCCAGGTTACAATAGCAATGGCATCCACATTCACAGTTGTTCCAATTAAGGCATTTCGTAATATTAGCAAATCTATGAATTCATCGCTACAAGTCCAGATATTACAACCCACCAAACAGCAAGGCATTTGGGAGGAGGGAGTTAAGTACACCATTATCCGGGCCCTGCTTATAACTAATCATACTCCAAACAGTCACAAGCCTAATTTTTTGGCTCTATGTTAACCGTGGAAACTTGCAATTACATGTATAATTCTTCCAAGGTGTCAACATAGACATAATGATCATGATTTGTCAAACTGGAAACAAAACTTCCTCATGGAAAACATCTGGGTGAAGCTTACGCTATCTACTGATAGGGGCAGATGACCTCGTAGTTCTGCCCCTTAAAACCTCAATAACTAATTACCTAACTGACTAATAGCCTAACTGCAGGAATGAACAGACACAAATCTACATCACAGATAAAGGTGACTAAAATGGAAAATACTGTACCTGGTTTATACAAAAGATTTGTATAAAACTACTACCATACGATAATCCAAGGGAAATCTACACAGGTGCCTATGCTGGTTAGATATCGCCATCACAATTCAGAGCAGTACACGACCTTGCCAACACGGTAATTCTGCAATAAAGTGGCAGACTATTCATCATGAACAACAAGTGAAACAAAGGTTTGAGAAATGATGAGAATGTAGGCTCCATGTAGAGAATAAAGAGGATGTTCATCCTTCTCCTAAATATAATGTACAGCATTAATCCCAATAGAAAAAGTCTACTGGTATGTGTTAACACATTTTCAATATAATATAATAATTTCTCATTCATACGCGGGCAGATTTTCTAAACTTCTAGCCGATGACTGGATTACGGGCAACACACACCACATCTATCATTACTTCTCAAATATTGAAGACCTTAAGATCAGTTAACCTATACAGGATCTCATTAAGTCTCTATTATTATAAACTTAGCACGACCAAATACAGAACTTAATTCACACTCAATCAACCAACAATATACTGCCATTTTATTGACTGAAACTACCATTACCTTTCTGTAAATCACCAAATGTCGAGACGTAATAATTACTTTGATTTGCGAACTCCACATCACATGTATCCATCACCGTCCATGATTACGTTGCCATGGCAATATATAATAATTTTCCCAATGACCAACAAAATAAACGGAAAGCTCCTAAAATCTAGTGACAACCAACTTTAGAAACATAAGTTACCGAGTTCGGGCCCAAACAAAAGAATAATTATTTAACGGACGGAGAAAGTAGTATGGACTTTCTTAGGCCTGGTTCAACTCCTGTAAAGTGCCGGAAAAAAAGTGCTGCCAACATCTGTATTCGTGTCAAAGTGTCAAACTGCTGTAAAACGCTGCCAACCGTTACCAACGAGAAAATTCTTCGACAAAGTTACACCGCCAAGTTTCATCGTGAAAGTGTTTGTGCTTTTCAACCAGTACATCTCTGCTAGTGATTGTTATTACCATCAGCCATGTTAAGCCGTTCGCCTCCGCCTAGAGCAGGTAGGCAATCCAGCATATTCGATCCTCCTGAACAAAATGAGATGGAAACGACTCAAACCAAATGCCCACGAAGGCCGGAAGATATAATCAGCCCTGAACATCAACGCAAACGTGTCTGTATAAATGAAACAACACCTTCATCAGGCTCCACTTCTATAACACCAGCATCGGACAACGGAATGGTGAGTGGCATTAGTTACCTGTCCACGGAAGGGCCAATCTCAGAAGCACCATTTGACATAAACCACTCTCACTTTCAACAACCTTCAACTTCAACCTACATGCCAGGCAACCTCCGTAGTTTTGCCGAGATGGCCAAAAATCCTGCACTACACCCGCAAGTTCGCCAACGGAGCCAAGTGGCACCCTGCCCAATACCAACTGCCCCATTCTATATCATAAAACTAACCAACATCGATCTTGCCAAAGCCAATCCCCGATCCTTGTACACTATCATTTCTGCATTCACCCCTGACCTCGCATCCTACCAGCTGGAACTCCAGAGGACCCGAGAAGGCTATAACATTAAAACCAGCAAACCCTTCTACAATCACTTGATGCATGCAATTGGACTGCAACAATTTGGAGCTCGCACACAAGCAAAAAATCTGTCGAACCTTCAACCCTCCCGCCCCTCTGCCCCGCCCTCCCGCCCCACCCCTCTACTATCAGTTGTGGTCTACGGTGTCGACCAAGAATATACGGATGACGAAGTGGCCCAACAACTACTTCTCCAAGGACACACCATATTTCGAGCCATCCGCATCAAGAACCACGCGGGACCTACCACACTCATCCGGATCCTCAGCCGGGACACTGCCACATTAGTTGCACTTCTGCGGGACGGAGCAGTTATCTATGCCCGACGGCACCGAGTGGAGCCTTCCCGCGCCACAGCCCCCCAAAGGACGAGGTGCGAGAAGTGCCAAAGATATGACCACTCACCAGGAGCACCATGTGTGCAACCTCAGGTATGTGGTATTTGCAGTTTAGATCACCCAACTGTAATGTGCCAAAACCGTGCAAATCCTAAATGTGTCAATTGTACTTTGCCCCACCCAGCATTCAGTTATAAATGCAAAAGCCGACCTGCTCCTACACCCACTGAACCAGAAACCGTGATACCAGTTGTCTCCCAAGACCTCCCCACTCCTGCTCCCTCCTCCGCTCTCCCCTCACCTAGCACAGAGAATATAATCCGCTTTATGTCAATGGTCCTACAAAACTGCCTTCCTTTCCAGCGTCCCCTCATTACCCAACACATACAGATGGCAGCCCGGTTGGTGTTCCATACCCACGTGGATATAGCTTATTCAGGCAATAGAATGCATTATGCATTCTTCCCACTTGCCAGTATTCCACCTATAAGCTAAAATGACAGTACAAATTTATTACGATAACATCAGGTCACTGCGCGCCAACTGGGTAACTTTCGAATTTGCCATCAAACAGCACTCCCCGGATATCTTCATATTAAATGAAACTTTTCTAAATCCCATCCAACAGCTGCACTTGCCCCCGTTCACTATCTACCGTGCAGATAGGCCATCAGGTGCGGCTCGGGGAGGTGCAGCTGTTGGCATCCACCGAAATCTAACAGTAAAGCAACATTTCTTTAATTTTCCATATAATTTCACAGAATACCTCATACTTGAAATTTTCGCTCCATCAAAAACCTTCACCATAGTCACCCTCTACTTAGCACCTCGAACCCCACCTCCTATAGATTTTCTTCACTATATTGATCAAACATTCCCAAATTATATCCTAGCCGCCGATATTAATATAAACTCATACAATGTTACAGAAAATAATAACTTTCAACAGTTACTTGGCCAAATCCGAGGAGTGCTGATCCCTTTCCCATCCCACACCATTCCCCATACAAATTCCACACCCGACGTCATTATCATACCTCCTACCCTCTGTCTAAACCCTCCAGTCAAACTCTTATCCTATAACGGAAGTGACCACCTCCCGGCAATTATTTCCATTCCAAATATTTTCCCTCGTTCTTCAGCCCCCAACCTCCCCCCTCCTACCAGGCTATTTAAGAAAACTAACTGGAATGCATATCGAGCTACCTTAACTTCACTCCTAGAAACTACTACACCACCAACCTCCCTTCCTAATCTCCAAAGCCTCATATCTGAAACAGAAAAGGCCCTTCTGGCCGCTGATCGCCTCCATATTCCACGTCATTCCAGACACCCAACCAAACCCCCATTACCTCCAAAAGCACTACAACTTCTACGCCTCTCTCATGATTATTACCGCACTTATATCCGTACCCGGGATCCGGCCGACCTATACCAACATCGTCTTCACCACCGACATGCAAAATCGTATCTCAAAGCCATAAAACGCAAATATTGGACCGATGCCTGCAATCGTCTTTCCGACACTCCCGACCCTTCTAAATTCTGGCCCACCTTCCAACGTCTGACAAACACGAAATCCTCGCCCCCTACATACCCCATCCGAACAAACAACTCAGTACCAACCTCCTTTCAAGAAAAAGCAGACATGTTTGCTACTCACTTCCACTCCGTCTTCTCCCCGGTTCAAAACCCCAGCTTCCGCAGTCAGAATGAGTCTCTTATTCATAGATTAGACAATCCAGTATACACACCCGACCTTATACCTTCCTTCGATCATTTTGCCCAAATCCAATATGACCATCCTTTAAACCATCCCATCACTCCAGACGAAATCACTTGCATCCTTCATCGACGTAAAGCAACTGCTCCAGGACTAGATACACTCACATATAGACATATTCAAGAATCTCCACCCCTTCTTATTTCTATCCTCTGCCTTTTATATAATACCATGCTATACACCGGCTTTTATCCCTCCCATTGGTGCAAAGCCACCATCAAGCTATTCCTAAAACCCAAGAAACCCCCCTCAGATCTACATTCCTATCGACCCATTAGTCTCCTCCCGGTACTGTCAAAGATATTCGAACTAATCCTCGCTCGCCGTATTAGCACCTATCTAGAATCCCTTCACCTCATCCCAGAGTCACAAGCAGGCTTCCGTCGCCGACGCTCCACAAACGACCACCTTTTCCACCTCACCTCCTCAATACATGCTTTCCTCAAACCCCGCAAAACTGCCGCTCTCATATGCTTAGACATTGAGAAAGCATTTGACACAGTATACCTACCAGTACTCATGTTCAAACTACGCCATCTTCCTCTCCCGTCATCTATCATCCGACTCATCTATAATTTCTCACACTATCGCACTGCATTGATTAGCATACGCACAGCCCAGTCCTATACCTTTCCGCTCAGGGCAGGTGTCCCTCAGGGATCGCCCCTTTCACCCCTCCTCTATCTCCTATTTACACATGATATACCACACCCTCCTTCCCCCCTTCGGTTATACCAATTTGCCGATGACCTAGCCATACTGGGCTTAGCCCGAACAGCTCCTCTCCTCACCCGACTTCTCCAATCATACCTAAATACACTACAAGACTGGTTCAACTCCTCCCATATTACTGTAAACCCTACCAAAACCCAACTTATTGTTTTCCGTCCAAAATCCCGCCTATGCCGACCCCGAAATAAAATCCAACTCACTCTCCATTCCCTCCCCCTAACCGAAACAAATATTATAACGTACTTAGGCATCACATTTCAAAATAATTTCGAATGGAACCGTCATCTTCAAAATATCTACCGCCGTGCTTTCCATCGGCTTGCCGCCACCCGCAAACTTATAGGTCACACCTGGGGCCTAAAAACCCCCCAAATCCTTCAGATTTATCAAACCTTTATACGCCCTGTTCTTTTATATGCTTCCATATCCTGGATTACCGCTGACCCCCCTCTTTACTTCAATCTTACCAAGCTCGATAGACATGCCTTACGCATAGCACATCACCTACCCTACGACACCCCCTCCGCCGATTTTTCAACCCTGTACACCTTCCCCTCCATCCTCACAACTATTCACAAAATTCGACTTAAATATCTAATAAAAGCTAGCAAGGACAATTTTCCCTTTTTCCAAGAAGCCCTCTCGATCTCCCCCCTAGCCCAAGCCATCTTTCATGACAATCGCACCCCATCCAATTCACATCTATTCCCGCCCCCAATCACTTAACTTCCTTACCACATCATCATACGCCGCCCCGCCCCACCAACCAATCATAAAACTACGACTCCTTATCCCTCTACCAAACAAATGACACATTAGGGCGGGTGGTTTTTCCTGGCCCTATAGAAGCACAGTGAGCCATAGGCGTACAGCCTGCACATATATTTTCCCTCTCTACAACTGCAGTACCACATATCTGTTTAATATCTGTTTTAATATTTGGTTTCCTAATATGTTCTGTGTTTATCTTTTATATGCCCACCCCAACAAGTACAAAAATCAGGATCAACTGCTCCACCTCCGATAACGCCAGATACAAGTTTGTATATAAACAACCAATGTATCGAGTGTCCAAACAGTGCTAAAGTGACATCAAGAAACATTTCGTGTGAAATCAAACATGTCAACCTGTTTCAATTAAAATTAAGACAATTAAAATTAGAACAGATGAACTCCCAACTTCCAATGAACTTTTAACACATGTATCTATTATTTTATGCTCTGTATATGTATTGCTCCATCTGTTGATGTTTGTATTGTATCTGAAAACAAATAAACGGGGGACTAGTGGGAAGTCACCCTGGGCGGAGTGTGGGTGGGGGGCCCTCCTTGGGGGGCCGCTTTGCGGGTCGGGGTGACCTCTGCGCCACCATCTATCAATTTCTAAAGTCCAGTGTACGTCATGACGTACTACAGCTACAATCAATAATCATTAATCAATAAGCAAGTAATACTATGGCCTAAGGGCTACTAGTTTAGCCGATGGCCCGCCTGCTCCCGCGCTTCGCGCGGAAGCAGGAATTGAAATAACAATTATTTGCATTTTTTTTTTGCGAAAATAATACGGAGCTCTGGGATTTGCTTTTTCAAGGTCAATTTTGCTTTCTCTTTTTAACCAACTTAGACCTGGAAATAGCAAATCCTAGTGCTCCAGAGGCGGTTCTAGACTTGACGTTACAGACAATTAGGAACAGGGCTTCGAGTGAAAGCCGAAGTTATACGATTGACTTCGCGTCACCACATGGTAGCTTTACGATTGGTTACGAAGTGAGAAGTTTATTATCCTCTCTGTTTCAAAATAAATCATGTGATTGTGCCTGAGTTTATCTATATTTGCGACACTTTACTAAATGATAAATACTGTAGTGTAACATTCAACATAATTATCATATTCTCAGAATACATTGCATTGAAGTTCTTCCATTTTCTGCACATTGGACGTCGGCCTGTTGGTCTAGGGGTAGGATTTCTCCTTCGGGTGCGAGAGGTCCCCGGTTCAAACCTCGGTAGTTCCCAACATTTTTACTTTTGTTTTTTCCCTCGAAAAGTTTCAAAAAGTAGATAAAAGAACCTTAGGAACGTTCTTTTTTTCGTGCTAGACTTGTACTTATACCGGTAATATAAATACATAGTTTGAGGTCAAACGCTTCTTTTTTTTTCTTTCTTCGGCTTACCCTCCAGGTTGGCTTTTCCTTCGGACTTAGGATGGTTGGTTCCTCAATTTAGGGGCTGTGACAACGCGGTCACGTAGCCCCGTGTATTTTGGGTGGGTGTAGAATCTGCCTGATAACCGGTGTTAATTGTGATGGCTGTCTTAGTATGTGTTATCTGTTTTTAATTCAAGTAAGGACTGCAGACATTTTTTTTCTCAAGTAGTTCCTACTTTTGCCGCCAAACGCCACCATCAACAACTACTAGTTCAGAACTTGGTTACTAGACACCACCGCAGTCGGCTCCTGGCAACGAACGTTGGAACCTAAGGGCGTTATCCAAATTTTTAAACTATAATTTGGCTTCACACAGGTTTAATTACTGGAAGGTTCTTTAAGATGCCATAAATCTATGATATGGGACCGCCGGCTTTACTTCCCCTCCGAAGGAAGGCATACTGTGGGATTTTTAACGCTCTTAAAAAATCCGACGGCTTCGGTCGGGTTTGAACCCGCGATCATGGGCATAGAAGAACAGCTTGTACCAACTACGTCACCGAAGTCGCTTCCCTCCCTTGGACTCAGCGAGGGATCCCACCATAACCGCAGCCAGGGCAGTGTCCTGGAGCTAGAAACACCTGGTAGGGGGACACCATTGGGGTGGTGGGGCCACCCTCCTTGCCTATCCCTCCCAATCTTCCCCCTCACTTTCCATCCCTCATGAGGCCTCTGTTCGCTATGCAGGTGAGGCCGCATGGGCGAGGTGCTGGTCCCACCTCCCCAGTTTTTCCCCCGTCCAGGTGTTTCAAGCTCCAGGACACAGCCCTGGCGGCAGTAAAGGTGGGATCACCCGCAGAGTCCGAGGGAAAGCGGGGAGGGCCAAGCGACTAAAAAAATAAAATAAAATAGCGTTTGACCTCAAACTATGTATTTATATTACTGGCACACAGTAAATACAAGTCTCGCACGAAAAAAAAGTTCCTAAGGTTCTTTTATGAACTTTTTGAATCTTTTCAAGAGATAAAACAAAAGTAAAAATGCTGGGCATTTCTGGGGTTTGAACCCGAGACCTCTCGCACCCGAAGTAGGAATCATACCCCTAGACCAACAGGCCGACGTGCATTGAGCAGAAAATGGAACTACTTCAATGTAATGTATTCTGAGAATACAGTATTTTACATTTAGTAAAGTGTCGTAAAGTCGCCTCCGTAGCGAAGCGGTCAGCATGGTTAGCTGCCGCCCCGGAGGTCCTGGGTTCGATTCCCGGCTCTGCCACGAAGTTTGAAAAGTGGTGTGAGGACTGGAACGGGGTCTACTCAGCCTCGGGTGGTCCAAATGAGTAGAGGGGGTTCGATTCCCACCTCAGCCATCCTTGAAGTGGTTTTCCGTGGTTTCCCACTTCGCCTTCGGGCAAATGCCGGGATGGTACCTACTGTAAGGCCACGGCCGCCTCCTTCCCTCTTCCTTGCCTATCCATCCCAATCTTCCATCCCATCCCTCATGAGGCCCCTGTTCGCTTTGCAGGTGAGGCCGCCTGGGCGAAGTGCTGATCACACCTCCCCAGTTGTATCCATCCCGTCCAGATGTTCCAAGCTCCAGGACACTGCCCATAGAGGCGGTAGAGGTGAGTGACCTCGCTGAGTCCGTGGGAACCACCAACCTAGAGGGTAAATTGACTAAATAAAGAAAAATAAAAAATAAATACAATATATTCATCCTCTTGTAAATGGCGGAATTACCCCGCTGGTTGGGGCAATTCCGCCACCTAGTTCAAATACTTGCAAATAGGACATAATATTTATTAGAATTAGTAAATTTGTCATTTATCATTTGCGTTTAAGCCTACACTAAGGACAAGGCCCCAAAACAAATTAACCAGCTACAGGCACAGGCGTCAAAAGCTGGTCTTCAGATATCTTTGGATAATAATAATAATAATAATAATAATGCCGTATGGCCTCGGGTGTCAGGTGCAAGCTTTGTTAATTGACGCCCAGAGGGATAGCATGCATGTCCAAATTTATCGCTTCTTGGCATAATGAATTCAAATGGGTTCCTCAACATGCCAACAACGTATGATATGCGTACCGTGATTTTTGTCGCCTTTCAAAAACCACTTACCACGGCCAAGATCGCACCTGCAAGCTTGGGGTTTGAATAGAGGCTTTCTTCCTAGAATTGCTTTGTCTGTTGTGTTTGTTTTCAGTCGGTCTCTCAAAGTTGACCTAGGAATGTTATATTTATTCGCTGTGCTTTTTACTGAGTTGCCATTCCGCACAGCATTAATAGCTTCTTTCAATATTTCCTCTGCCCAATTTCCTATTTCTGTTGTCCTTTTCCTAACGCGTGGCACCTGAAAAAATCCGATTAGCCTACTTCCCTGCGAATTCATTTTGGGGTAATACCGCCACCATGGCGGCGTTCCCCCATGTAGGAGTGGCGGTATTACCCCATATTGTATGAACTATTTCGCGCCATATTTTCACATAACCTATAAAACTATCAACACAAAATAAGATCTGAAATCACTCTTTAATAGTTGATGTTTCACAATATGTCATGCTTCTATTCATAACTAGAAATTTAAGCTCACTTACCTCTCTTCAATTAGATTGTAGAAATTAGATCATAACAGGTGAAATTATGTATACTAAAACGATAGGAAACAACGCTGTCTCGGCCGACCGGAAGCTAGTGCACTATGTTTAAATTTCATTCCACTAGAGTTCGCACCTATCGACTCGCGTCTTACAGTTGCAGTTCGTTAGATTTCAAGGGTGGCGGAATTCCCCTGAGTGGCGCCATTCCCCCACCTTCCCCTACCTTGTTTCAGTGGATTTCGATCCATGTAAGTGCATTGGACAAGCATATGATGGAGCCGCGGTTCTGTCAGGGAAGATAAACGGTGTGCAGCGTTTATTGCGACAGAAGGTCAATAACCCGTGTGTTTACGTGCATTGTTATGTCGCATAAATTTAGTTTTGGTGGACGTTTCAAGGTCAGTTTGTAGACGTGGTAGGGGACACTTTTGGTTTACTGGAAGCAATTTATGCTTTTCAGTCTGTATCTACTGTAAGACACCAAAAGTTTGTTGAGATACAGAGTGATCTTCATCCAGGAGAACGTGTTTTAGAGATACCTCTTCATAGTGACACGTTATGGGTATGTAAATATAGAGGAGTAATGTATTTTCAGAAACGTTTTGCTTCAGTTAAAGCAGCTCTGGAGTATTTTTCAAAGTCAGTTAACAAGAAAGAGGCAGCAGAAGCAAAAGGTTTGTTGAAACAGCTTTGTAAAGTGAAGGTGATGTTTGTGTTACAAATCTTTTCTGATATTCTCGAGCTTGCCAATGGAGCCTCTATGTTCTTAAAACAAAAACATGTGGACTTCGGAGGGGCACATAGATTGATCTATGGTCTTGTAAAATCGTTGCAAGGAAAACGAAATGATTATTATTTTAAGGAACTATGGGCGGTTACATGTGACTCTGTTCAGTCGTTAGGCGTGAAAGTTTATAAGCAATCTAGAGTCTTAAGTATTCCAAAGAACTTTTCAGACTACGTTTTATTAATGCCAGTCTCTGCGGAGAAAGAAGAGGAAATGTCACATTATCAGAGACATGTAAAAGAAATCTTTTTGAAATATTAGACGACATGGTAGAAGAGTTACTGCGTAGATTTACTGAAAATGATTTTGTGTGCAATGCAATGGATGCCTGTAACCCAAGAAGTGAAAACTTTTTAAATTTTGCTCACGTTCTGTGAAAAGTATAATCTAATCTTCACAGACCGTAAGGTGCTACAGACTGAAATCAGTTTAGCTAAGAATGTATTTAGAGGCAAATATCCAAACACTTCCTCATTCTTTTTTTCTGAACTTCTGAAAATGGAAGTTGCTTTTCCATAGCTACCATTATTTTTCAAGTTGATGCTGACTCTTCCTGTGTCATCTGCTTCTGCTGAGCGCAATCTCTGTCGTGAAAGGAATAAAATCCTATTTAAGAGCAACAATGGCAACAAAGAGGCTTTCCAATCTCGCAATTCTTTCAATTGAAAGAGAATTAAGTGGAAAATTACTTCACGACCCTTCTGATATAGTGAACCAGTTTGCCCAGAATAGAAACAGAAGAATAAATTTATGTGACAGTGAAATATGCTAAAGTAGACTAATGAGATCGATCCGGGAAAATGTCTGCCCCCCCCCCCCCTCCCCCCAGATTGAAGCTTCTAGAACCGCCACTGCAGTGCTCTTTACAGAATCATTCCTCTTTTACCCCGGACCTAAACAAATATCAACTGGAAATACAACCTACTAGAGATGACATCAACCTGAAAACATCGCAACCATTTTACCACCACCTAGTCAACGCAATAGGATTACAACAGTTTGGGTCCCGAACTCGGGCAACAAACATTCAGACTTCCCGCCCCACACCGATCCTTTCAGTAGTGGCATATGGAGTCGACAGGGAGTACACTGACGAAGAGATCCCACAACTCCAGCTCCAAGGACCTACGATTTTTCGAACAACCCGCATCCGGAACGCAGCAGGCCCAACTTCTCTGGTCCGAATACTCAGCCGGGACACAAGGACAATGGACCTTCTCCTGAGGGACGGCGCAACCATCTATGCCCGCCGACACCGAGTAGAGCCATCACGATCATCAGTCCCACAGAGGAAATGCAACCGATACGATCATGCCCCAGGAGCGCCTTGTATTCAAGATCAGGTATGTGGCATTTGTAGCCAGGACCATCCAGTGCACAAATCGGTCAGACCCTAAATGTATTAACTGTTCCTTACCACACCCGGCCTTCAGCTACAAATGCAAGAACCGCCCTGCACCTAATCCAACAGAACCGGAAACGGTCATACCAGTTATATCTCAGGATCTCCCTACCCCGGCCCCATCATCTGTCCTACCTTCACCCAGTACAGAAAACATAATCAGATTCATTACAATGTTTATCCAGAACTGTATGCCCTTTCATCGACCCCTGATTACCCAAACAGGTCCAGATGGCTGCCCGATTGGTGTTTAACACTCACCTAGATATCGCATATGCGGCAGGGGCGGATCCAGACACTGATCTTGGAGGGGGCGGTCATGATATCTGTCCTCAAAATGGAGGGGGGGGGGGGGGGTGTAATATACCATAATGCAAATTTAAAAGTTAACAATAAACATCGAATTATTTGCGCATACTTTTACCAAAATGTCATTTTTTTCGAAATGTGAAATTTTTCGTTACTTTCCTACTTTCTGTGTGGTCACTAAACAATATTTTGTTTGCTCATATTTACCTTTACTTACGTACACTCTATCAGTATCGGACTGGCCCTAAGAGCCCTCGACGGGAGCGGGAGAGTAGCCCCCCCCCCCCCCCACCTCACCCATCACCCACCCTCTCCCCAGTGACTTGCTCCAATTTTTACGCTGAAAAATATTTTTATGCGGAGTTTACTGACACGGGGATCGCGCGCATTGAAATACTGTGATCGTAATGAGCCCTCTTTGGGACTTACCCCCCCCCCCCCCATTTTTAGATACAATATAACAAGCTGATGTTAGAGGCCTACTCGCACAAGGGCCGAGGTAATTAATTTTAAGACCCCGAGGCCTCTTGATGCCTATGCCTTGAATGGTCCGAGGGGGGCAAAAGTCCCCCGGACCTCCTCATAGGTAATGATTGACTTTGTCCCCTTTGCGAGTAGCACTCCCTCTCTTAAGTTGTAAACAAAGACGCAGAATATCTTAGCTAGCTAATAACTGAGGTCACAGGCCTATTTGCGCAAGGGCCTAAGAGCGGGCCTCGGCACTCATAGTCTCCTGGCCCGAGGCCTCAATGGGAACTCCCGTTCTTCCCAAATGGCCAGTCCGACACTGCTCTCTATATTATCATTTGCCATGCCAATAATATCGCTGGAGCGCTTTCGTAAATATAGACTTTTAATTTTATCCAAAACGCTATCATACCGGGTTCATAGTTTATAGTTACTGTATTAATGTAATTAAAGGGTAGGAGAGTAAAATCAGAGTTATATAGTTTGATGACTGACAACCGTAAAAAAATAATTATATAGCTTAGACAATAGCTTCAAGATTAAATAAAAACGAGAAAAAGATCGTTAAAGACACGATTTAATCAGATTTACGGGAGTTTAAAACTATATTTAACCTTTATTTTAGGGGTATAGGTTGAGCGAATTAAGAACAAGGCTACCCGAAATTATGACAGGTACATGTGTATTGCTAATTGTAAGTAAATATTACAAATACAGCAATTTTGTTCGTGATAACAATTTTAAGCTAAACAACAAACTAGTCGCCGGTTTGGTGTTTTCGCGTACCGATCAATCACGCGAGATGGGTCAACATAAACATCGTAGTGGATGTGCAACAAAGCAAGTCCGTTTAATCGTTCATTGGACATAGTTGACCGCAACCACGTCTTCAGCCTTCTCAAAGAAGCCTTTCCGATGAAGCGGCGCTGACGGGTAAAGTAGCATAAATCTTAAGACATCGATGAATACTGGGGTACAACTCTTTATCGCAGGCAATTAAAGCTTCCATAGCTTTCTTTGGGATGGTTGATCCCGATTCAAGCTCCCGGGACCATTTTACCTTCCACATACGAAGTTCAGCCTGTAGAAGCCTTGCCGCCGACGCGGCAGAATGTTGATTGAGAAGTTTGAAGTACTTTGCAGCGATTGTGTCCACATCCGCTGACGTCCAAGATGATATTGGCATCATTGCTGATAGGCTGTGTAACTCTTGCGTTGCTTTAGGGAAGCGAGTGTTTAGGTCTTCTAGGACGTAGTCTAAAATGGGTATGAAAGTGGCCCGGCGATAGTAGTCTTCTACGGTTGACGCTGGATGATTTTCGCGGTGCTTTTGCCGTTGTGCGATGCGTGGGAGCAGACGTTCGGTTCCAAGTTGTTTTGCCAGAGCTTCCGATTCTTGGAAGAGCTCAGCAAATTGTGTTTCGCACTCTTCGCGCCTCTTGCTCAACACAGTAGTAGTGTCGTCTAGCGCATCCTGGGCTTCCTTCAAGTCTATTTGCCCTTTTTTGAAACAAAATGCTGAGTGTTTTAGTGTCTCCAAGGATTTCTGACAAGCAAATGTCGATAACTATAAAATCACTCACTCAAAGAGCAGCTATGAGCGTTTTTGCCTTAGAAGCACTTTCTGAGTCCTTCCATAAAGTAATCGAGTCTTAACTCTCGACTATGTTCGGGAGTAAAGAGCGAAATTGTACAAAACCGTCGTGCCGTCCGTTCCACCGCGTCTCACAAAGTCCACATAAAAGTTCATCTAGAGTTGCTTTAAATACATAGGAGCGTTTTGAGGACGAATCAATGGACGTAATAGTGGCCTTCATAACTCCTATTGCATTTCGCACGGCGACGACTTTCGAGGACTTTGACAAATTCAGAGCGTGATTATAACAAGGGCACCTAACGGCATGCTCTGCTTCGGTTTGCACCTCGGTGACAGCACCACAAGCTACTGACGCCATGATAGCGCACCCGTCTGTACCGGGCCGATAACCTCGATGTTAGGCCCCTTAAAAAAACAATTATCATCATCATCATCCGTCTGTACCACGCCAACACACCGACATAGGACAAGACAGTGATGCTTGAGAATACTCAACACAGTTTTTACCCACGTCTCTGCCGGTTACGGTAGGCTCTGGGACTCCTTTGGTTTCTTGTTTCTTGCTGGTTCTCTCTTTGGTTTGCGTTTTCTTTTTCTCCTCTATAGTTCTTGCATCTGCATCTTCATCTCTTGTTTGTTGGTCGTATTCATCTTCATCCTCTGGTTCTGCTACATTTTTCTTCTTTTTCTTGATAGTAGGCTCTGCAACTTGTTTCTTGGCGTTATTTTTGGCTTTAAATTTTCTCTTCGAATCCTCCTTAGTTTCTTCTCCATCTTTATCTCTTGCTTGTGGATTTCTTCTTCGGTTTCTGCTTTCTTTGGTTCTTTTCCTTCCTGTAGCTCCCGCTCGGTTTCTGTTTCCGTCACGCTGTTTGCTTTTTCAATATTGTCATCATTTAGCATCTCTTCTCCAGTTTTCGGATTTGGCGATTCTTGCGCTAGCCCTTCAGTATTAATTTTATTTCTCTATCGACATTCCCTTCGTTTCGGGCGATATTTTCCTGTTCGGATACTGGGATTTCGTCTTTTTTTCTTCCTTTTACTTTCCCTTTAATTACGTATTTTCCCTTTAAACGGCTGTGCACTGTTTCTCGGAGATTTATAAAGCTTGTGAAGTCTTCATACAATTTACCTCGATAGACTTATCTTAGGCGCGGGTGGAGCGGGCCGAAGAGGATTGTTCGTTTGTACTCGGCTCCGTTCGGACAGGCGGCGCGCTGTGCTCAGTCAGCTCGGCTCGTCACAACAATAGCAACAGTGCTGAAAAATAAGCGAGCGGGGTAGCGAGAAGAGAGCGTCGGCCGTCGCGGCTAGGTAATTTAATATACTGTATATTGCACGATTATTAACTGAATACTAGTTAGGTTAAAATCGTTGTTTATAGTTCGTTTGGTGCGTCTCCTCCTTCGCTTCTCTCCTCCCTCTTCTCTCCTCCCTCTTCTCTCCTCCCTCTTCTCTCCTCTCCTTCGCTTTCCCCTTTTTCCTTTCTCTTTTTCCCTCTTTTCTTTTCTCTTAAGGGGGGGGGGGGAGCGATCGCCCCCCATCGCCCCCCAAATCCAATCGGGCACCACTGGATCTCTTCCTCCAAACGCACTCCCCTGATGTTATTATACTAAATGAGACCTTCTTACAATCAACACACCATCTAAGTATACCTCCGTATACCCTACACAGGGTCGACAGGCCTCACGATGCAGGCCATGGAGGGGTAGCAATCGGAGTCCACCTTGGCCTCACCACCAAAAGATATTATACAACTTCTCAAATCACTTCACAGAATATCTAATTGTTGAAATTTTTGCTCCCTCCAAGACTCTGACGGTGGCTACAATGTATCTACCACCCCGATCCCCCCCCCCCCCCCTTCTATAGACTTCTTAAGATTTCTGGTTAGTACGTTTAACAATTATCTATTCATTGCAGATATAAACATAAACTCATATACGGTAGGAGAAAATCAAGAAAATCAGAATCTCACACAAACCATCCGGGGAGTGCAAATCCCTTTCCCCGCTCATACCCGGCCAATATCCAACTCTACACCCTATGTGATACTGATATCCCCAACACTTAGTCCAAACATACAAGTCCAACTCCATTCCTCCATCGGCAGCGATCATCTCCCAGCTCTGATCAAAATCCCAAACATATTTCCTCGAAATTCAGCCCCATCTCGCCTTCCTCCCACAAGACGCTTCACCCAAGCTAACTGGACCCACATATTAATGTATGATATTTTAAATGTATAGCCTATAATGTATTTAATAAATAAACTAGTTGAAACCCGTCAAAACATGACGGTCATTGGGAAAATATTTACGGAAGAATTTTCTTATATGCATTCTTTGTATGATTACAGAGAAAGATCGACTTTGCAACATATAACTGCCCATGACTGAAAACTTGATGAGGCAAATAGTGACCTACACGTTCCATAGTTTCCCCTTGAGCTTTATTGATTGTGATAAATTATGCCAAGCGATTGGAAATTGGTGGTTCTTAAAAGAAAATGGGAGTATTTTTATGGCATATTTATATTGGATTTTTAAAGTGGCTTCGTATTTTGTCCGATTTCTCACTTTATTGCGTCAATTTGTAGTTTACATACGAAAGGAAAATGCTCCTTTTCGTCGAACGGGGTTTTATAGCAGTATTTCTCCCAAAATTAACGTCTTATTCGATAACACTATAGTGCCCTGCATCAATGGAGCCGCTAAATATTAAATGGCAAATAATACTCCCATTGCAAAAACAACAGTGTGGTTAGACTCATTGTTATGTACTCTAAACAAATAAAATCAATGAACAATTGGCTTATACAATGAAGTTCAGCATGACCAGTGTATTCACCGTTCATAGACTTTCATACTAAGTTGGTTGCTGAGGAGAACGCGATGAGGCTGATCGCCAATAATAAAATCCTTATAATTGCCAGCAACAATGTTTGCAATAGTTTGCAAATGCAGCTCAGGGCGATGTTCTTCATTTTGATATAAACAGCACGAATCTTCTCGAAATAAGCAATTTCTATCGCCTGTTATAGGTACAATCCTTTGGTCTTCTTTGACACAAACCATCCAGGGGAGCATAGAACCACTTCACCAATTTACAGGATGAGCACAGACTCACTTTGCCAGCCACCGTAATGGAGACAGTTTTAGAATTATATGTCCCGTGCATGTCAAAAAACGCATTAACATAGGGAAGCCCACTATTAAGACTATATTCTTGGCCATCGCCCCAGAGATCCGGATTCATTTCCCTTCTCTGCCAAGAAATTTAATTCTGGCCTGAGGGCTGGAACGGGACGTACTCAGACTCGTGAGGTAAAACTGAGGAGAGGTAGGATCGATTCCAACCTTAACTACCTTGGATGTGTTTCTCTTCGGTTTCCCACTTCCACTCCAGACAAATACCGGGATGGTTCCTTACTTAAGACCTCGGCGTTCTCCTTCCCAATCCTCACTTTAGTTACAGATACACACATTAATACAATCATCACAATAACACAGGTCGGTAACATTTTTTTTTCTCTTAAAGACACTCTGCAAATCTACAGGCCAACAGCTTTACGAAGTCGAAACATGATGGTCAATGGTAAAATCATTACCGAAGGATTTCCTTATATACGACATTCTTTGTACGACTACTTTTTGGCACTATTGAAACTTTAAGGGTGTCAAAAGATCGCACTCTTGACATTGCAACATATAACTGGCCATGACTGAAAACATGCTGAGGTAAATAGAGACCTACACTTTCGAGAGTTTCTCATTGAGCTTGATTGATTGTGATACAGAATGCCAAGCGAATTGGAAATTGACGTCTCTTAAAAGAAAATGGAAGGGTTTTGTCGGATGGTGTTAAATCAACTTGAGGGATTAGAGCTCTCTGCCCAATTTTATCTCCACTGATTATTTCCAAATCCAAGCAATTTTCATACATATTCTTTACAAATAATATGGTTCCGTTCTGTAGCCCTTGGGAAACGTTCAGATTTCTGAGGAGCATAACTAGGGCTCCAACTTTTAGAGTAAGAATATGTGGAGGCAAACCACTTAATTCCAAGGAATTCAAGAATTCTGTAGGAAATTGAAGTAGCTGGCTTTCATCTTCGGTAATTAATCTGTTAACGCTGGTGTATGTTTTTGAACTACCGTGTATAAGTTCGATGACTTTCAAATTAATTTCAGTACAGTGTTCATTTTTTGGTGTTAGAATGCATACTTTCGAGAAATGGATTATATCTTTCGTAGAAATGAATGTTTCGCCCTAGATCTCAGTCACGATGTCATCGTGCGCTAAAATTCTGGGTGGTAGTTCAATAACATTTGATTCCTCACCATCTACAGAGGGGTAGTCACCGTTACCAATTTGTTACAAAAAATCAGAAAATTCAATTTCTTCTGGTTTCAACCGCATGTTTTTATGTAAGCAGCGTATTTTGAAGAAGGGCCAGAGAGGAGAGTATTTAATACAGTTTTGAATAATTGTTTGGCGAGAAGCGTGCGGCACAACAGGCAAAACCTGTCTAAAGTCTCCTCCAAGAACAGTAATTTTCCCACCAAATGGAATGTCATTACCCATAATATCTTTTAGAAGACGATTCACACACATTAATGAATTAATATTTTCCATTGGGGCTTCATCCCATATTATGAGCCGTGCTAATCGAATATCGTCAGCTGCTTTGGAATTTAATTTTAATCCAGATACTGAACTCTCATTTAAATTTAGAGGAATTTTGAATGTACTGTGTACTGTTCGACCGTTGGGTAGCAAAACAGCGGCTATTCCGGTCCATGCTACTGATATGACGTGAAGACCTAAACTGCAGAACTTTTGTATTGAGCATCGGTAAATAAATGGTTTTCCTGTGTCCCCAGCACCGTCAATAAAGAATACGTTCGTGACACTTGTGTTGTTATTTTGAAGAACGCTAGTGATTTCATTAATGATTGAAAGTTGTTCCTGGTTTGCTAAGGACATCAGGTCAGCCAAATCAAAAGGGAACACTGACTCATTAGTAGTTTGATCGTTTGAGTGTGTGTCAGTACCAACAGGCAAGTTAAATGTTGGGAGAGAGAAACCATGCAATTGCAGAGTTTTATTAATATCTCTGAGAGATAGTTGACAAGCTGTATTTTCGTCTTCAGACTTTAAATAATCTTCACAGAGAGAGTTTTTGTGCATGTCCCATAAGTGACTGACATTGCAAGGTTGTTATTTTTTTTTTGCGTATGGCTTTTAGCCGGGAGTGTCCGAGGACATGTTCGGCTCGCCAGTTTTGTAGCTGCTTCGAGACGGACACCCAATGGGTGAGCTACAAGTACCGTTGGTGAGGGAAGGAGGGAAGTTGGATTGTAAGGACGAGGAGTTGGAAGGTAGCGGCTGTGGCCTATAGTTAGGGACCAACCCCGGCATTTGCCTGGAAGGAAGATGGGAAACCACAGAAGACCATCTTCAAGGTTGCCGGCGGGGGGATTCGAACCTCCTCGCCTCCCGGATGTGAGCGACTGCCATCAGTCATGCCGTAACCACCACGGCTAACTCACCCGGTGCAAGGTTGATGAAATATGCATATGTAGGCGAATAACTGTCTCAGTTGAAAGGGCATTTGGAAAACCGGTGCTTCCATCAAGCAGCGTTGCAATTCTGAATCATCAATAAACAAACTAAGCTTAGTTGCCATATCCTTATATGTTGGGCAGGTAACACTTTGGTATGTTCGGAGATCCTCAAAGCTTGTGGCACCTACTATATGAAGTAAAAGTAAGCGCAGATGGTATCTTTCTGATTCAGATGGAGAAACATTGCACATTCGAATCTAAGTCGTTTTTTCCAAATGCATTTGCATTTATCCCATACATAATGAACGGGTGTTTCAGGATAAATATATGCACTCCTAGTTGTTGGATTTTGGTTCAGCTGAAACCATGCAGTGAGTTGTGTACATTTTGACTGAGCCCGTATTAATGCTTTGGGAGCATCATCGGCATGAAAAAATACATTTTGTTGGTCTGGTAAATGGACAGGTAACCGGGCAACAATGTGGGACTGTTCGTGCATGTTGTAACCAAAAATCCTGCATGCAGCCTCACTTGACCTAACATATCTAGCATTCAAATACGTAGAAACATCGCCATGATGTAACATTCCATCGTTTGCCGTGATTTTCAAGTTAGCACAATCATGCCCCTTATAAACATATTTATGTATGTATTTGATGCTGTGTACACTTGCACAGATTTCGACGTTAATATGGGCCTGAAAGTACATCAATAGATATCGATTGTGTGGAACAATGAAGCGATTGTCGATTTCAACATTGGTGCCTTGTACTCGTTTAGTACAGTATATGATCTTCCATTCTGTCGCCTACGGTAAAGTGGATAGCCGTTCACATTCTCTTTAGTTTCTGGCACAAAGTCTTTTGGAAAACCCTTCTTACATCTTCCATCCTTCATGAAAATTGAATTGGGATTCAGAAGGCCGCAAGGTCCATGTACCATGTGTGTCTTTACTAAGTTGTACAATGTTGTATTGGAAGGATCTGGTATTTCTGCAGAAACTGTCATATCAATATCATAGATTTCTCGTAATTTACAACTGCCTCGAAGACAAACCAGTAAGTGTATATGAGGTAAACCTCGCTTCTGGAACTCAACCGTGTATAAGAAAGTTTGTACCTCGCCAAAATTTTGCTTTTGATTTATTAAACGCAAGAGTTCCTTCATTTTCGCATGAAAGACGCGAACAACGACATCAGGTATATTGTTTGCATTTTCATAAGATTGGAGGCTAGTAGTAATTTCAGGCCATGATGGGTTGCAAGTGAAGGTTATGAAGAGGTCTGGCTTGCCAAATTTTCTCACAATTGCCATTGCATCCTGATAATTTTGCAACATATTTCGGGGACTACCAATAAAAGTAGAAGACAAAATAACTATGCGACCAGCTCTTAAACTTTCATTTTCAGCTCTCAAGTGTAAAGCATCAACAAGACCAACGTAGGTATCGACACGCAATTTCGTTTGTTGATTGCGAATATATTTTAGTCTATCTTCTTCTATTCGACAATAATAAGCAACTATTAATTGTTGGGTAAGTTTACCTGCATTAAGTAAAGGGTTGAAACCTCCTGCGGGAGGAAAACCTCGAATCGACAGCCTATACAAAATATATTCACGCATTGTCATATTTTGCCTAACGTTCGTCTTACGTTTCCCTCCTGTTGGTGGTGAAATATGCCACCCTGTTTCTCCGCAAGGCCAGATTAAAACGTAAGTTAATGGATCACAATGCATACTGTCAACATCAATTTCCTTTAAAACTCCCTGATTGGAAAATACGGCTATGTGGCGGTGTGAAGCCGGAGTACCGTCTGTTGTTTCAAAAATAGCTGCAGTCTCTGAGGAGGCTGGGTTATTGTAAGGTCTAGGAGCTTCTTGAGGTTCACGGTAAAAGCGCATGACCAAATCTAACGGTTGACGTTTTTCTCTTAAAGCCAGTTCATTTTCTTCGCATATGTTTGAATGCATTGTCTTATACAGTTGAATGTAAGGGTTATGCTCTTGCAAAATATTATTTAGAATATGAAGTGCAAGAATTCGCTCGATTTGCTAGTTTGATTTGATTAGCTTCTGACCAGTCTAATATATACAACTGGCCGTAACAACTGTCACTTATATTTTTGGAATATATGGAAGAAATGCGATGATGTACAATTCCTGAAATTTTGAAACAATATGGACCGTGTTCAGGTTGTACGGTAACATTGGCACCAAAGGAAACGAAGGACATAGAATTGTTGTACTGCCGAATGTTCTCTCTGAAGTTCCTTGTCGTTTCGTCGTTTGAGTCTTCAGTCTTTTGACTGGTTTGATGCAGCTCTCCATGCCTCCCTGTCCTGAGCTAATCGTTTCATCTCTACATAGCTCCGACACCCTACATCGGAGGCAATCTGTTTAACATATTCTAACCTTGGTCTACCCCTACAGTTTTTGTCCTCGACCCTTCCTTCCATAACTAAGCTTGCTATTCCTGGGTGTCTTAGTATGTGTCCTACCAACCTATCTCTTCTCTTCATTAGCAGTCGCCAGAAACATCTCTCCTCTCCCACTCGTCTTAATACCTCTTTGTTTGTAACCCTATCTACCCATCTGATCTTCATCATTCTCCTGTAACACCACATTTCAAATGCTTCAATTCTCCTCTTTTCTGCTGCACCAATAGTCCAAGTTTCACTTCCATAGAGCGCCACGCTCCAGACAAAGGCTTTCAAAAATGACTTCCTAATACCTAAATCTATATTCGATGTCAGCAGATTCCTTTTTTGTAGAAATGCTTTCTTTGCCTGAGCCAACCTACTTTTAATATCCTCTTTGCTTCGTCCATCACTGGTTATTCTGCTTCCTAAGTAACAGAAGTCTCCTACTTCCTTCAGCTTTTCACCTGCCAATTTGATCTCCATAGAGGTTTCTGATATATTTCGGCTGCATTCCAGTATTTTTGTTTTACATTTATTTATTTTCATCATGAATTCTTTCCGTAAGACGGAGTCCATACCATTCAAAAACTCATTCAAATCCTCAGGCTTGTCGGCCAAGATGACGATGTCATCAGCAAATCTCAGAGTTGAAATTATTTCTCCTTGAATCTTCACTCCCACTTTAAATTTTTCTCTAATTTCCTTCATTGCTTGTTCAATGTAAAGATTGAAAAGTATGGGTGATAAGTTGCAGCCTTGCCTTACACCTTTCTGAATACCAGCTTCTCTCTCATGTCCTTCAACTCGAATGACTGCTGTCTGGTTTCTGTACAGATTGTATATCACCCTCCTATCCCTGTACTTTATTCCAATTGATTTCAAAATGTCAAACAATTTAGTCCAATCAACGTTATCAAAAGCCTTTTCTAAGTCTACAAAAGCCATGAACGTTCTCTTATCTTTCCTTATTCTACCTTCTAAAATCAGCCTAAGACTTAGTACAGCTTCCCTTGTTCCTACATTTCTCCTGAAACCAAACTGGTCTTCACCCAACTCCGTTTCTATCTGGCTTTCAATCCTCTTGTAAATTATTCTAGACAGGATCTTTGAAGCATGAGTAATCAAGCTGATTGTACGGTAATCTTCACATCTGTCAGCTCCCACTTTCTTTGGTATAGGGATGATTACATTCTTCTTGAAATCAGGGGGTACCTCACCTGTCTCATAAATCCTACACACCAAGTTAAATAACCTGATCAGACCTTCATCTCCTATGCAGCGTAGCAACTCAATCGGTATATCATCTATGCCTGGTGCTTTGTTCCTGCTTAAGTCTTCCAAAGCTCTATCAAATTCTGATCTCAATATTAAATCTCCTTTCGCATCCTCATCAATTTCCTCCTCCCTCTCCATTACATGATTCTCAATCTCCTTTCCCTTATACAAACTCTCTATGTAAGCTTTCCATCTGTCAACCTTTTCTTCCCTATCTGTTAGAGGCTTTCCATTTGTGTCCTTAATATTACAGCACTTAGTCTTCTTTTCCCCAAAAGTATTCTTAATCCTTCGATAAGCTGTGTCTACTTTTCCTAATTTCAGACAATTTTCTATACCTGCACATTTCTCTTTCAACCATTCTTCTTTCGCTTCCTTGCACTTCTTGTTAACCTCATTTCTCAGACGTCTGTATTCTGCTTTCCCCTTTTCATCTCTTAGATTCTTGTGTTTCCGCCTTTCATCCATCAATTCTAGTATATCCTGAGTGATCCACGGTTTTCTACCTATTCTTTCTTTCCTACCAATGTTTTCTTCTGCGGATTTTGTTATTTCATTCTTCAAAAGTGCCCATTCGTCTGCAATTGAAGTTTGTTTAGGGTTTTTCATTAGTCCTTCCTTTATACTCTTCTTGAATCTTTCGTTTACATCCTTCTCTTTCAGTCTGTCTATTGCCCACCTTTTTGGCTTTTGACTTTTCTTCAGTTTCTTCAACTTTAATCTGCATTTCATTACAACCAGATTGTGATCAGAGTTTATGTCAGCACCAGGATATGTTTTACAATCCAAAATCTGGTTCCGAAACCTCTGCTTGACCATAATGAAGTCGATTTGGTAACGCCCTGTATCTCCTGGTCTCATCCATGTGTATATTCTTCTATTGTGGTTATTGAATAAGGTGTTAGCTATGACCAATTCATGCTCGGTGCAGAATTCTACCAGCCTGCTTCCTCGATCATTCCTTTCACCTAATCCGAAATCTCCTACTATCTTCCCTTCTCTCCCTTTTCCTACCACAGCATTCCAATCTCCCATTACTATAACATTTTCATCACCCTTGATATACCTCAGAATTTCGTCTATTTCTTCGTAGACCTTTTCAACATCCTCATCATCAGCTTGACTGGTAGGCATATAGACTTGTACCACTGTAGTGCAGGTAGGTTTTGTATTGATTTTTGCTACAATAATCCGTTCACTAAATTGCTCATAAAATTCCACCCGCTGTCCAAGTTTCCTACTCAATATGAGGCCAACCCCAGCTTGGCCATTGTTTGATTTAGTGCCAATGACCCTATAGTCTCCTGACCAAAAGTCCTGTTCTTCCTGCCAGCGCATTTCACTAATCCCAACCAAATCCAACCTCAACCTATCCATTTCCCTTTCTAAGTTTTCTAACCTTCCACTTCCTAGCAGACTTCTAACATTCCACGCTCCAATCCGTAGAATGTCAGATTTCCTCTTTGTCACTTCTGTGATGTTAACCCCCTCTCGAGTAGTCCCCACCCGGAGATCCGAACGGGGGACTAGTTTACCTCCGGATTGAAATTTTACAAGGGAGGAGGCCATCATCACATGTAATTATGCATAGAGAGGTGCATATCCTCGGGAATAGCATACGGCTGTAGTTTCCCGTTGCTTTCAGCCGTGCAGCAGGACGCAGTGTAGCCATTATTGGCTTATATTATCAATATCTTAACCGTCTATAAGACTAGTAAAGAATTGATTTATTCTGAAAGGCTGCTACTCCCTTTCAGAATAAGTAAAGAGCAATTCTACTAACAAAAATACTAATCTTCTACCGTACTAACAATTAAATATAAAAACTCTACTAACAAAAAACTTAAGTTCCACCAACAACAAATACTACCACTAAAACAGTCTGTCAACAGGCATACTCACATGCACCCTCACACATCACAGTCTACTGAAACAATGAACTATAACTAATAAACAATGCAACTGCTACCAGACACACTCACACACCACAGTCTAATAGAACAATGACATATATCTAATAGACTAACTAACTACCTACTTACAACTAAAACTAACTACATACTTACTGTACTTTTATTTGAATTGACAATATTTACAAAATGCAATTTAGATAGAAAATAGTTCCTTGAGGTATCATCATTTCCAGTGAAAAATGGTTTAAGCTTGTCAAGTATTTTATATTCCGGCAGATCAATTTTACCATTGCAACAGCAAAGGCCAACGTAACCAAGCGTACATTTTTCGAAAGAGAAGAACAATGTTTACATTCGTTCGTCAAGGACCCAACGCTGTACGGCATAATATCTGGCATTGTTTCTGAAATGGCAGGTTTATATTTTATATTAAAAGTGGTTTCGCCTTTTCTCCGATTTCTCATTGTTTTGCGTCTATTTGTAGTTTCTACACAACCGCTTAATGTTCTTTTTCGTCGAATGGGCATATTTACAGTAGGATTTATCCCCAAATTAATGTCGTATTCGATCACACTATAGTGTTAATAATGGAGTCAGTTTTATAATTATATTTCCTGTGCGTGTCAAAAGTCGTATTTACATAGTATGCCATAGTTATGGTATATAAAATGAAAGGTTTAACAATTCGTAGAAGCTGCTATATGTATTCTCGACAGACAACGACTGACCTGGACTGACCACCAAAGACTATATAACAGCAGGCCCGACGAGAGGGAGGGGCAAACGGGGCTGCAGCCCTGGGGCCCGGTCTTGCCGAGGGGCCCGCGAAAGGAGAGAACCCCAGAGTAGACAAATTTACCCAATTTTACGTATTTGCCTACAAATTTGACATTTTATTATATTCAATGTATCTGAATCAATTGAATATTGTATGCTACAAAATACTATAATGAGAACATGAAAATAACCATTACGGTACCTTCATATCTTCGCGGCCAGAAAATAGTAAAGTTTCCACTGCTTGTAGGGAGGAAAGTAACATTCAACTTGATCAATAGCCACTAAGCTACATCTAGAAACCTTCGAAAGTTCAAATTTTAGTACATAAGGTTGTGAAAGGCGTTGAACTTATTCTTGTGATGAGAGAGAGAGTAAATTTTTCGGTCAGATACAACAGAAACGACATTGCAAATTTACAATGAACAAAATTAGTAGGTACGTTCCAAAAAGAAGTAAATTAAAAAAATCAACGTTTTTAGTGGGTTTAAAAAATAAAAAAGGCAAATTTTATATTTACACGATGTCACGGGAACGAAACAATATGGAGAGGGCCCGTAAGTCCTAGCCCTAGGGCCCGTCCTCTCTCTCCACGGCCCTGTATAACAGAAAGATCGGAAACACAACACAAATGGCGGTTCCAACATTCGACTGCAGTGGCATCTGCTACTGAAATATAGAAGTTAATTTGGTAAACAATGGAATCAAAAAGGTACAGTTCATTAGTGGAATTTCATGTAACAACATTTTGGACATGCCTTGTATGTTTATAAGGCAAAGAAAGAACTAAAGAAAACAAATGAGTACCGTAGCACATGGCGCGATTCGAAGACACTCGGAAGTAAGTCGCCCAGGCGGGTGGATTCACTGCATATATTCTTCGTGATGTGTTGGAATTCGTTCAATCCTTGATTCATAGTCGGCTTAACAGTTATCCCATGTGCAACAATATGCCAAAACGTCTGTAGCAATAAAGATAAATAGCCTACCGTTATTGCAAATGTAATCTGTCGAATGTTGGAACTTATAAAGCGTTTCAATGAAATTACCATAGCGTTTTAATTTGAGATGGGAATGGAATTCCTTAGTTTACGCGAATGTTGATGAATGTCACGGATAATAAAAACGGTAACAACTTCAAGGTAGGATAACATGTCAGATGTGACACATATGCGACTACTGTTAGGCTCGTATCTTTTTTTCCTTCCCCATGTTACAATCCTGAGAGAATTTACAGCCTAAGTATTTTAAATTTTCCACCTGCTCTAATTTAGTTTCTTCTATCTGTCATTCTATTTTCTTGTGTTTCTTCCCTACCGACATAACCTTCGTATTTGAAATGCTGATTTATTTTATTTATTAACTTTCTTTCTTTCTTTCTTTCTTTCTTTCTTTCTTTCTTTCTTTGGTCTGATTTTCTCTGAATCCCAGCGGGTGCGGGTACTCTAGGGGCCGTGGATAACACAACCTAGATATGTCGCTGATTACGTCCTTCCTGGGTTTGATTCTCCCAAGGTTTGTACACACACACACTCCACCTTAAAATTACAGTTTGACACACTGCTACAGTGTATTACAGATTATACTGACTAACAAACAAAAATCTTTTATAATGTTTTCTTCACTTCATGAGTCAAATATTACTAATTTTGGGTTGAGAGAAACGAATATGACAATGCGAAATTTGTACCAGCTCTAATTTTTGTGCTATAGAATTGCTGGAAGTGTTCTATTTTAACGGATTAAGAGAAAACGATACATGTTAATTACATATGTGAACAAATTGAATGTGCACATTTTCGTGGCATGTTGATTTAATAAATTTTACACTTTAGAAAGCACTCCAAAATGCAAAAATCTGCACTAATTACAATAGAAAGAATATGAAACTCACTGTCACAACAACAGTATTTATGTTCATAATCTACAAACAGATGGAGAACGTTGTGTTTTGTCAGTTACCAAATTTTCCCCAAACTGAAAATGTAGATTCTAAACAAGTAGTTCCGTAAAGAACTAAATAGCCTATTTTCATATATCCTACTTATGTCAATTCCATAGCCTTTATCAACATACACCATTTCAGTTTGATTGTTGTCATAGATTAGTAGATATTGAGAACCGTCTAAATATTTCGGATGGTAGCCATGTTGCATTTTTATATTATATAGGCCATATTTATGTATGATTAGATGGCGGAGAATAGAGAAGATTGGCGAGTTGCTGCAAACCAGCCGTTAAGAGAGAGAGAGAGAGAGAGAGAGAGAGAGAGAGATGCCAATATTGCGTAGGTTCATTATTCAAACGTTCACTTCGATCGCATGATTAGGACACAAGAAATAAAAAGTAATTTTAAAATTTCGTACAGCCGCCATCTTGAGGTTATGTAAACAATTGAACTAAATTTGATGTCAGTACATTACATTGTGTATAAACACTTGCTGTACCACATTTCACTGCGCTCGGATGGTGAAATCGCGAGAAAGATGTTTCAACTTCGCTTGGCCACCATGTTCGTTTCATACTTAACAGGTTTTGAAAGCCACACAGGAAAACTTCTAGTAGTGCCCTTTATCACCATACAAAATGTCAGAGTGATATCAGTAATAATTTCGGAGATGTAGAATGCCGGTGAAATATTTGGCACAGTCGCCATGTTGGATTGGTGAGTCCTAATAAAATTTGATGGGCACGGTCGGGCTATGTCCTTACCGAGTTTCATTGAAATCGCTCCAGCCGTTCAGATTTTATAACGGGGACACACACACGCACACACATATGCACACACACTCACACACGGACAAAATGTGATCTCATAAGCTTTTTTTTTTTCATAAATTAAAATTGGCCAAAAATGTCATGTCACGATATTTCCAAAACAAGAGTTAATCGGTCATTTTATGGTGATATACCTCAGGAATATAATCAAATGCTAACCTATTTTGTTCGCTTTTTATACGACAGTCGCTATTGATTGAGACAGAAATTCACCGTGGAAAATCTCTCACGTCTTTGAGAGAGTTAGCCAGTCTATTGCAATGAAATAAAATGTGTTTCTTTGTCCAAGCACGTCTCACAAGTAGACTGCGCGAGGTCCGTGTTCCACTTTGTAATCAATCGAGAAGAATGTAGGGCCTCCGTGGGCTATAAATAGAGCCCTACAAGGACAAACAAAGCGTTATCCACATCTGCACGTTTGTTATCCGAATCTACTGGGATTACAATAAAATGTCTAGTTAGACAAAATATAAAGCATTAAATCAACACATTTAGACATCGAGGAGAAAGTCATTACCCTAGGTCCTGTGCTATGTTTAAAATGAACGTTATAGAGGCGTGGTTTCTGTAATAGTGTGTGTATGTAATTCAGGTGAGGATTGGCAAGCAGGCGGTCGTTGCTCTAAGTTAGGAATCATCCCGAAATTTACCTGGAGAAGAAGTGGGAAACCATAAACCATAAACTTCATAATCCCACATGCATTAACCGGTATTCGAGCCCGACCCACCCTGGTGGGACACAAGCAGCTTGACCACTGCGCCATCGCGGCCTCTTTGCGAGACACGATGCACAGTTTTTGCTCAGAAGGTCGTCTGAAGTCTGAACTTGCGGGAGCGAGGTTACGAGACCTACCGCAAGATCTAGTAACCTCTCCGACATGGTCAAGTGATCTGCAACCCAGGTTTCTCTTCTTTTCTGCAAATGGCAATGAGGACAATGCGTGAAATAGAACGACCTACCCTTTCTTCTAAACAACTTCTTCTGACTTAGAAAGAGCTACCATATTCTATAGGTACCGGTACTTATAACTTCACGTGTACAGTCTTTGCGGATATTTTTAGCCTAAATTCAACATACGAAATATAGAATTATGAGATAATATCTTGTCCCGGTGTGGTGGCGCAGTGGTCAAGCTGTTTGCATCTCACCAAGGTAGACTGGGTTCGATTCCCTGTCAATACATGTGAGATTTTCGATCGATGAGAAATACCATGTCCTGTGGCTCGAATTCCACGTAATAAGCAGGTCATAACAGTAAAAACTGAACTCAGGAGAGAATCTACTAATGAATGTCAGCAGAAATGGGAAGCATCTTCAAAAGCAACTATCTCATAGGAATTCTCCCCAACAGTAGAAAGCAGATTAACAAGCAAAATTAACCTCACGCCAAATTTGACAACATTAATATCAGGACATGGTAATATCAACTCCTATCTACACTGACTTAAAATTGTATGCAGCCCCGAGTGTTCTTGTAACGAAGGACCCCAAGCAGTTGACCATATAATATTTCAGTGTAGTGAAGTGAATAGCGAGAGAAGAATGTTATTAAACAGTGTTTCCATAGAAGGATACTGGCCGATTCATAAGTCTTTTTAATCAGAAAATATCTTAAACCATTTTCAAAATTCGTGAACTCTTTGGACTTGACAGCAATGAAAGTAAATCAAGATCAACACCCATCAGCAATAATATAGCCTATAGGAAAAATTGTACCGTATATTATAATTACACAATTGTATAAAATTAGTTAGGAGCATGTGGAGCATGCAGAGAGTATATTAATGAAAATAAAACATAAAAAAAGAACGGTCACGTAAAACTAAAAGCTTCCTTCCTTTTTTTTCTCTCGAATACGGCGGTTGTGCGAAATATCTCCATATTGCAGCAATCAACCTCAGGTTTTGTTCTATAGAAGATTATTAAGCAAGTTAACATAATATGTAATCTTCAAGACCACGGAAAGCACAAAAATAACATGGCGGCTAATTGAAATATTCAAATACTTAAATGGGCTTTTCTACTGATTTAATCCGAGCACAGTAAAACTTGGCACAGTAAATCTTTGTTTAGACCTACATAGCCTATCATGGATTAACATCTATTTCAATTCAAATGTTTAAAAATTCAAGATGTTTGCCGTGCAAATTTTTAAATACATGTTTTTATTCCTTGTGTTCTGAACAAGGGATCGAAGTGAAACTTTGTTTAATGAACCTACTGTAATATTTTGTTAACTGGTACAGAACTCTATCGTCTAAATTTAAAATACCCCAAAATTGTAGGCATTCTGCATATTACACTAATTCTCAATATCTCCAAAACGATTACAGCAATTAAACTGAAATTTTCCATGATGATAAAGTACGTAAGTGGCTTTCAAAAAAAAAAAAAAAAAAACATGGTGGCTACGCGAATTTCAAATACGGTATTTAAAATTGCCTTTAAGCCGATGCCGATCTGAGCGTCATGAAACTTGACAGAGCAATCTTTATTTTGAGCTAATATATTGGCATCTATACTATTGTTATCGAAAATTGAAGAAGGTGGTAGTGCATAGTTTTAAAGCATATTCTTTTATTCTCTCATCCTATTGAAGCGACCGAAGGAAAGCTCCGAATAATGAACTTGCGTAATACTATTTTGTTTCTGTCCTTGAATTCTCTTGCTTAGTTTTCATAAAATATAGATGCCGCGCTTAGGTATGACTTTCCTTAAAATGAACTTCTGTGATTCATTACAGAAAGATGGCGTCTCTTCTGGAGGAGTTATAATTAACCGGCATGGAAATTCACATATTCCAGTACGTTATCTTCAGCCTACTTTTCACATTTTGCAAAAATGAGGAAAAAGTAGACTTATGAGATCGATCCGGGAAAATGTGTGTCTGTCTGTATGTCTGTCCTTCTGTCTGTCTGGCTGGCTGTGCGAGTGTCCCCCTATCAACTCCTAAACGGCTGCAGTAATCGAAACAAAATTTGGCAGGAGTAAAGATATATACCTGAATATCTCAATGCCGTATTTGAAAATGATGCCAGTGCTACCAACTGCTGACAAATCGCAATTGAAATTTGAGCTCCATGTTGGAAATCTTGGAAGGTATGAATGGGAGCTATTTCAAAATCGGCACAAGTATAGATAATAATATTTCAGTTTAATTTCCAGGAGGCCATAAATGGCAGTGTTGCCAAAATGATTATAAGCCTGCTGATAGGTCCAATTTTTAAATGCATATAACGTCTACACTATCAATTCGAATTCAACCAAATTTCGTATGTGCTATGTGTACATAAACAGATATGACCGGGCGTATTCTTAAGAGCCACCAGGTCTGCCAACTGTTAATAAACGCTCTCATTTTTTAAAAATCCAAATACCCATATATCACAGAGTATACAAGCCGACAGCTTTAAACTATGCACACGTATAGTACCTGACATTCTATATTAATTTGGAGTAACTTATATACACCAGTGGTACCAACATGATTCTAAGCCTGCTGAGAGGTCCAACTTTAAATACATGTAACATCTATACTATCATTTGGATTTCAACCACATTTCGTATGTGCTATGTGTACCATAACAGATATGACTATGCGTATTCTTAAGAGCAACCAGGGCTGCCAACCGTTAATAAATGCTGTCTCTATTTTTGTTACCCTAATATCAATATATCAGAAAGTAAGTATGCAAACCAATAGGTCTAAACTTTGCACACTTATATTACCTGGCATTCTAGATTAATTTGGAGTAACCAATATACGTCAGTGCTGCCAACATGATTCTAAGCCTGCTGATAGGTCCAATTTTAAAATGCATGTAACTTATATACTAACTAATGGATTTCATTCAAAATTGGCACAACAATAGATGATATTATTTCAGATTATTTCTGACCAATATATTGTTGCCAAGATGATTTTACGCGCGCTGTTAGATCCAACTGTAGTGCTCTATTAGGCTACATTATGCCAGGTATACAGTACAGGGTCATCGAAAAATAATGCCATCATTTCAAAAAATTATAGCACCGAAACCCTTTATGTTAAACGTGTAATTCTTTCACTGAACGCCAGCTGGTTAAAGTAAGTTTTGTTTTGGAGGGGACGTGACCTTGGTATGCGCACACTAGATGCGTAGTAGCCAGGGTCGGCCGGGGGCGCGCGCGCCAATGACTGCACCGCCCGACAAACTGCACCTGATTACAAAGCTGTAATTCGATGGTTTAATCAGTTTAAGGAAACATGGACTGTAGAGAAAAAATCCAGGCCAGTCCGACCACCAACATCAGCATTGAACGCACGCTTTCCCAATGGCCGGATTGGTACCTGCAATCATTTCAGGAGTAACTGTCAAGATTGCGGCAGAAATTCGCTCCCGCAGGTGCTACAAATCCCGATTTGTTTCTGCATACACAATGTTTTTAATGTACCCCCAGAAAAAATCCAAAGGGGTGAGGTCAGGACTTCATTGGTGCGCGCGCTCCCGGCCGACCTTGGCTACTGCGCATATGGTGTGCGCATAGCAAGGTCACGTCCCCTCCAAAACAAAACTTACTTTAACCAGCTGGCGTTCAGTGAAAGAATTACACGTTTAACATAAAGGGTTTCGGTGCTATAATTTTTTGAAATGATGGCATTATTTTTCGATGACCCTGTATTTCGAACTAATTAGAAATTTCGATATTACCAACTTAATTTCGCCATTATTCTAGATAGATCCATATAGATTAATCACTGGTATGAATCTTAAATTTTAAGAAAAGTAGGCTCTTTAGTTCGTCACGGAACTTCTTGTTTATTATAGTGGCGGTGATTGTTTTACCGGGTTGAACATCGATGTCATATATTGATATTTGTATTGTCTATAATATTTTTGATTAGTCCCAATTTGATTAGTAATCTTTTAAGAACACGGCTTGGGAATGGTCTCGAATTGTCTATTTCGATTATGATATAGTCAACCCAACCATTCTTAAACGGTGGTCATTTATAGGCAATATTGCTTTTTACGGAACTTGTCCATGTCCTATCTACTAAGAACTAAGATAATGGGTTAACGGTTAGTCTTATCACGAAATGAAGCGTATCAAGTGTAGCTTATAATTCAAGTATCTACAGTAAAAATCTCTCTTGCACTTTCTTCAATTATACTGTAATGGTTTTCCAAGTAATAAATATTTTCCGTCTTAAAGTCCCGTCAAGAACTGCTTATAACTTGACATCTTCCTTGGCAATTCCTTTCACGCAAACAAACCGATGAAACTGAAATTTTGCTTCGATATCCGTAATTATTAATTTAAACAAGGTGTTCAGTAAAGAACATATAGCCTACTTTGTCCTAATTCATGGGTATTGTTATAACTCTTTGTCCTTTTCAAGGAGTATGATTGAATTTTTGTTGTAGTAGCTTGTTGAAATACAACTTGTTATACGGATATTAAACATGAATATGAGGTGCCCTTTGCCAGTGCTACCTCTGTACAAAATTTCATTCAATTCGGTGTCACCGTGTTTCAATTGATATGGTGAATCGATTTGCATACATACATGGCCGCTATCTGCAAACTATTGGGCTGATGACCTTGTAGTTCAGTCAAAAGATGTTTCCCACAAAAATGTATGTTGTTGCAAAATTTGGTAGCGATAAAATATTTAGGTTGGTCGTAACTTGATTTAAGCTTTTAACATTTGGGTGGCCGCCATTCCGTTTCCGTCAAGATGGCGGCGATATAAAATATAACCCTGAGGTGCCCTTTGCTAGTGCTACCTCTGTACCAAATTTTGTTCAATTCGGTTTTACCGTGTTTGAATTGATAGGGGGAATCGATTTGCACACATACATGGCCACCATATGCAAACTATTTGACTGATAACCTTGTAGCTTGGTCAAAGAACGCTTCTTACATAAAGGTATATTTTTGCAAAATTTGGTAACGATCAGATGATTAGGTTGGTCGTAATTTGATTTAAGCTTTTAACATTTGGGTGGCCGCCATTACGTTTCCGTCAAGACGGCGAAGATATGAAACATGACACTGAGTTGCCTTTTACAAATGCTACCTCTGTACCAAATTTCGTACAATTCGGTTTCATCGTGTTTGAATAGATAGGGGGATCGATTTGCACACATACATGGCCGCCATCCGCAAATGATTGGGCTGATGACCTTGTAGTTCGGTCAAAAGATTCTTCGTACATAAAGGTATAAAGTTGCAAATTATGCTTGTCCGTGTAAAGCCACGTCGAGCGCAGCACGCAACTTAAAATAGGCTATAGTATATCAGTACCTTAAAAACAAAAAGAATGCTAGAAAGAAAGAAAAACTGAACCGAATGAGCTGAAATTTTGCATGGGTATAGTTATTGTGAACGACTAACACATAACCTATTTGTGTTAACATGTATGAACCAACTCTGATTGGCTGTGCCCTAGAACAATGGCGTCCTCAAGAGATTTATTTGGATCTAGCCAATCACTATGAATGCTATTTCGTTCAGCATTTGTTATTGAGTGGTATACGGTCCTCTAATCCACAGATCTGAATGTTAATTGTATCTCAGTATCTATTGCGGGTCCGTTTGACTGGACTCTGAGTTACAGTCATTCCAGTTTTGGGTATAATCTCTTTACTAATAGGATTTGCGTCACAGTTAAGAGCACAGGCTCGAGATCAACGTACATTTAATATGGACGTGGTTTTGGGCTGGGAGTCTAAAGTGGAACTAAGGTGGACAAGAAAGTCGACACCTAATTAACA
The DNA here is from genome assembly GCA_946902985.2 of Meconema thalassinum. NCBI lineage: Eukaryota > Metazoa > Arthropoda > Insecta > Orthoptera > Tettigoniidae > Meconema > Meconema thalassinum. Next base: position 42,770,349 of record OX336391.1, on the reverse strand, counting down.
TGGCAACAAGAACAAGCGCATATAGTTCTCTACTGGTTGAGTTTCCGACACCTAGTGTGACGTTGCCGGTCCTTCTAAGTGACCAAAGGTTACGTTCCTGGCGGGGCTCCAATATTGCGTTCTCCTGGAGTACAGTAGAAGAATCGCAACAAGAACAAGCACCGCTTTACTCACACCACCAATAGGATACTTACCTCTTACCTGTTCATTAACAATGATTATAATCAGCTCGTGTGGGCGCCAGGACATCTGATACTTACTTTAGATGTGCCAAAGTATTTAATTGAAATAGTGATAGAGCACTCGAAACATCTTTCTCTCAAGCCGTGGTATAGCTGAGCCATTAACCAATTGTCTTATCGTTACTGGGAGAAGGTATGCAATATGTCTAAAGCTAGCTACTGGAAATGAAAGTCCTACCATTACTTAAGAACAACATTTAATTGATCAAAATTTAAAGCAGCAAAAGACGTAAAAAGAGAAGCAAATGAATTTACAAAAAAAATCTAGAAGTTATATTAAATTGGCGAGAGTTACAAAATGGAATATGAATTAAATTTAAACAAAAGCTGGATTCTAATTTGCCATAAACAGAATTACAGAGACTTGATTGGATTTAGTAAAGGAACTCACGGCCGTCTTCTTCATAGTGGTAGTCTGGTTTTCCCTCTGATCTTGCTGGCGGAATGTTGTTTCGTTCTGCCTCAATATTGTGTAGATCCTTATCTTGATACGGGCAGGGAACCAATTTGTCCCGTCTCCCGACTGACATATGTGAATAGCTTTGCTCCAAAATTCACTTTTGTGAATATGATCAAAGACACGATCAAATTCACGTCAGTAGTATTAATTTATAACTTCTTGATCTGATAAGTTGCGATCTCGCAGCGAAGATGTCTGATAGACGTGAAGATTCAGAAAATCTGAGAAGATTCGGGCTGAGAGTAGATGACCATTAGTTTTTATGGAAGATGAACTTCCCCACTCTGCAGTATTTCTCGACCAATCAATTAGGTATCCTGATGACGTAGCTCCCCACACCAGATCCCTAAGTTCTCATCATGCCTCTTCATTAGTTGGGTTAACCACGTGGGGTTGCTTCTGAAGCAATTTTAAATCAGCGTCCTGGTGCGGTGTTCTTCCGAGAATTCGGGACGTCAGCGCTAACTGACCAACTTGCTTTGTCTTGAAGCCTCGCGTCCCCGGAAAGTTTGTACATAAATCTCGTAAGTCATGTCTATTTTCGGCGGCCTACCCGTGGCGAAACTGACGACACGCTGAACGAAATATTTCCTAATCAAGTCTTGTATAAAATATAACCTACAATGAATCTAACTAAAATCTCCATTTTATAACTTCCGCCAAACAATAATTAAAACCCTTATATATATAAAGAAATTATAGAATAAATCCACAATCGATATCATAATTAAAATATACATAATAATAATAATAATAATAATAATAATAATAATAATTTTGCTGCTTATAAAACATATAAATTAAGGGGAAGTATTCGGACTGTTACATCGCCCTTAGAATTTTTCGTCCAATCTTTGATTTGGGCGAACAAATTATATACACATTTAACCTAACAATTAACAGCATCATACAAAATTATACCCTTCAATACAAAAAATATACATATATACCCTTCAATATTTACAACAATGAATGCTTTGTTGTTGCTTTAAAGCGTCAATGTTCATTTCTTTCTTCCTGATATGTATGATTTCATTCATACTAACACTCGTTTGTTAGGCAGATATTCTGAGAGACTTGTATCGTTTTAATTCAAATCGTTAATTTTGTTGTCTCCAGAATAATTATAATAAATATTGCCTTCACTAATTCATCACACGACACATCACACGCATGTGATAATCCTGCATACTTGATTCCTCACAAGTACTCTGTAATGAATTTACAAAATTTTACCTATATTACATAAAACAAAAAAAGAAAATTCCTACAAGAATATTTTCCGCCGAAGAACGGGCAAGACGATCAATACGCATGAATAAGTACTGGGAGGACCGCAAGGCTCGTACAGTTCCTACAAGTCGACGAACTAATGGTTGGGTAAAGTGATCCCTTGTGGTCTCAAAAGCAGAAGGAAAAGAAAACAAAAAAGCATCGTTTTACACACAGGCATAATATTTGAGTGCAAGTTACCCCATTAATTCCAAAATATAAGGTACTAGGTCACCCTTCGCTTATCTGATTCAGATAACTCACTCGTTCCAGTATATGTGTCAACAGTCGGAAATGCCTCTCGTAAACTTAGTTACCTATCTCTTTAAAACTACTAATTGTATACCAGGGCATTGACACATGTTGTTCCGTTACTCACGAGTCCTTACGTGACTCATTCCACGTATTTTCTTAAAGACTGTACATTATACGTACCATACAATGTTTTGTCTCCATCCGCTAAAACATATGCACAAGGTCCAATCCTCGTAGTGATCAAGAAAGGGCCCGTAAAGATAAGGAAGAATTTCTTCATTACTTTGTCTGTTTTGCTTGATTGCCTCGGAACAAGTAATAGGACTTTATCGCCCACATCGAATTCATCAAGCTTTTTCTTCTTTTGTTGGCTTTGTCTATATTCTGCTGATTTTCTCAAATTCCTACCAGCCAACTGGATAATAATATCCTTCCCTGTTTGATTTCCCTCACTTATTCCCAGTACATTTGCTAGTTCATTATGTGGTTTCCTGCCATAATGAATTTCCCAAGGCGAAAATTTCGTACTTTCGCTCTGAACAGAATTCAACCAGAGTTCAACTTTCGGAAGCTGAGCAACCCAGGCCGAATGTCTATCATGAACCAAAGCAGGAAAAAGACGAGGTAATTCACACATCGAACGCTCAACTAAATTCCCTTGCGGATAGCGAACAGATGAGTGAACGTGTGTGATACCGACTTCCTCAATTTTGGTTTTCCAATGTTTTGAGGTAAATTGCGGCCCGCTATCTGTCAAAATTCTGAGTGGGAGGCCAAACTCAGGGACATACTTCTCTAAAATCAGTCGGATACATGCTTTACCGGTAGCCTTCCTTAGAGCATATAGTTTGACGAATTTACTGAATGCGTCAACTATTACGAATATGTATTCGTATCCGTACTGACCTTTAACGACCGGCCCAAATAAGTCCGCACATAATAACTCACCGGGGTTATTTGTGATGACTGGCTGCATAGGTCCACTTACATATCTTACTGGAACTTTTGACTTCTGACAGAGTTCACACCTAGCAAGGATTTTTCTAACCTCCTTTCCCATTTTCTCCCACACAAAGTAATGCTGAAGTTCATATAAAACTTTACTCGGACCAAAATGACCTAACTCCTTATGCGTAAACCACACCAACTCTTCTCTCGTACCTTTAGGAACACATATTGACCACATGTCCCCCGAGCACTTACGTGTTACAAATCCATCCTGTAATTTGTACTCAAATCTCCCCACTGTCACACTCTCTGAGTCACCCTGTTCTAACATAAGAAGGGGCTCACACAAAACTTCATCCTCTCTCTGCTTCTCCTTAAGCTTCCTTAGAGACTCTAGCGATATTTTATTACTAGGATCGAGACATGCGCAGATCAAGATTCCCTGGTCATCCGTGATCGTAAAACTATCTGAACACAAATTTCTGTCCCTGGACAGCATATCAGCCAAGATATTGTCTTTCCCCCGAATGTGATGTATTACAAATTCATACTCTTGTAAAGCCAAGATCCATCTACTTATCCTATTGGAGCTTAACTTGCAAGTGTTGATAAATGCCAAAGCATTGTGATCAGTATAAATCGTAAACTTGCTTCCTAATACGTACATACGAAATTTATACAAACTATATACAATACCAAGGAGTTCCAATTCTGTAATGGTATACCGCTTTTCTGCTGCAGAAAGCCCTCGTGACGCCAATGACACAATTCTGAGATTGTCATCATCATCCTTTTGGCACATAACTCCCGAAATTCCTATATGTGACGCATCGGTCGACAACACGTACTCCCTGTCTCGAATTGGATACCTTAAAATAATGGCGTTCTCAAATCCCAATTTGAGTGCTTGAAATGCCTCGGCATGCGATTGAGTCCAAACCCACTTACTTCCATTCCTCAACAATTCCCTGAATGGTTCCACCAAGCACGCATACATCAACACGAACCGGCGGAAAAAATTACAGGCGCCAAGATAACTTCTTAACTCCTTAGCGTTCCTGGGTTCGATCGCATCCAAGATCTTCCCCACTCTCCCTTCTTCCGGTGTCACACCTTCCGTAGAAATTTTATGGCCAAGAAAAGTGATCTCCTGCCTACAGAATTTAGATTTAGTTAATTTAAGGGTAAAGCCTGCCTGATCTAACTTACTAAAAACACACTCTAAATGACCTAGATGTTCCTCAAGAGACCTGGAACTGATGACTAAGTCATCGATAGAAATAGTGACAAAACTACTAGTATCATCGCCTAGTGCAATATTTAAACCTCGAATTAGAGCTGCTGAGCTACTTTTCAAGCCGTAAGGGGTTCTGCAGAACTGATACAAATTGTATCGGTGGCAAAAAGCTGTTAAAGGTCTGTCTTCTTTACATAATGGAATCTGCCAAAAACTCGAACTTAAATCTACTGAAGTAAACCACTTCTTTCCTTCAAAACACTGAACTAATTCTTCAATGGACTGTGACCTCAACTGATCTTGTGAAATATGCATGTTCAAAATTCTTGCGTTTAGACACAATCTTACTTTCCATCTGGTTTAGGTACGGTAATTAGGGAGTTAGCATATGGGCTTATCGATGGTTCAATGATCTTATCTCTTAACATGTCGTCAATCTGCTGTTGTACTGCCTCTTGGTATTTAAATGGGATAGGGTATCTATTACCTACAAAGACTTTGCGATCAATTACATTTAATGAGAGTGTGTAGCAATTGGCCTCGCGAATCCGATTCTCAAAAACTCTACTATTCCTTACTAAAACATCCAATAATTCATCCCTCTGATCAATGCCTAAAGAACTTTCTTCCACAGCCTGACATAATGCATCCTCTAGATTGTCATTAGTTAGCAAACTGCCAATGAAACTAAAACCATCGTCACTACTTCCCACCTTATTGTCACCTGACAAAATCACTTTAATAACGCACACTCTTTGAGAATAATCCCTCTTACCTGGCTCATTAAATGCAATAATCACAGCTTTCTTCCCCCATTTCATTCTAATACACCTCTCATCGTAACACACCTGAACCTGATTAGCAGACAACCAATCAGTACCCAATATCAAAGAAAACACAAGGTTTGGGATCACCAGACATATCTGCATACCAATTACATTATTAATACAAATTTCCACCAGAACCCGTTTAGAAATGACATGAGACTTTTTACCTACAGCTGTTATTACAAAAGTTGATATGATAGGGATTTCTTGAAATATAACACCTTCGTCTCTCATCCTATTATAAAATGAGAAGCTAATGCAACTCTTGACACACCCTGTATCTATAAGCGTATCTATACGCGCCCTCCACACATTTATGCTAATGACGGAATTTAAATTTTCAATATCACTGGGTTCTGTCACCTTTTCATCATAATCGCACAAGATATCATCTCTTACATTTAGGTCATAACCACTAAATAGAGTATTGGCTGGGAATATCAACGACTGGAAATCTGACCTCGCATTACAGTCTCGATCTAGTTTAAAGCTCCGGCACCATTAGGTTCATTTACCGACTGTTGACTGGACACTTGATTACTTGCCTGGATAACCTGTATGTCCTCCCTAGGACTGGCCTGATTCTGACCTCCGCTAACCCTCTGGTTCTCTCTGTTCTGGTAAGAGCCTCGGTTATTGCTCCCTTGGTTCTGATTACCTACGTTACCTCTCTGGTTCTCTCTGTTCTGGTAATTACCTCTGCCTTGATAGTTATTTTGATTATTATTACCTGAATAATAATAATTATTATTATTATTATTGCCTCTATTGTTCTGATTATAATTCTGATTATTATGATAATTCTGATTAGTAGAATAGCTCTGATTATTTCCCCTATTGTTCTGACAATAATTTTGTCCTCTCTGTTCTTGCACACCTCTATTGACATACTGACTTGGCGGCTGTTCACCATTGCTTCCTAACACATCGAAACTACTTAACAATTTCTCCATTTCTGTTACTGTACCTATCTTCTGAATACAGGCGGCCTCTTTCACCCGATATGGAAAATGTCTCAGTAACAACCTTACCATGTCGCTTTCCTGAGCCATCCCGTCTAAATACTTACACGTGAGCACCTGATTCAGGAAATACTCCGTCATAGAACTGTTGTTCTTAGGATTGTATTTACCAAACACCATACCTTCTCGTTTCTGACCTTGAATTTCCTCATTCCAGTACTTGTTACAGAATTTATTTTTAAAATCTCTAAAATCTTCAAATTCATTCTTATAGACTGCGAACCATCCTCGGGTCTCTCCAACAAAAGCCTGATCTAAAATATCTACTACATTACTCCATTCAATTACTTGGTCATCTAACCTATCTTTGTATCTACATTCCACTACTTCCATAAATTCCATCGGGCAACCTTGCTTATTGCTAAATTTAGGTAAGTCTGCCTCCCTAATGTGACTACCACTCGAACATCCTACTCTACTAACATTTCCTTCCTGCCTCATCCGTGACTTTAATTTTAACTCTAGATCTGCTATCTGTCTACCTGCCGGTTGTTCAGCCTTTTCTACCCTTTCCTTCAACACCTTTTCTCTTTGATCTAATTCTCTCCTTAAAACACTCTGCTTTTCCTGTACTTCGTGAATACTCTCCACATTATTCCTACTACATTGTTCTACTTTATCTCCCAGTCAGACTGTACTTTAGCGATATCACTTTCTAATTGATCTTAATCTGTTTACGTTCAACTTGAACCAGTATTTTCATGCTCTCTCCCTGAGTAGTGAGACTATTTTCGAGCTTCTCCTGTACCTTATCTAGCTTACTATCCACCTCTACAATGACTTTAACAAAGTTCTCCTCCATTTGAGTTTTAAATTCACTTCTAATTTCATCTTTTGTTTGATCTACACTCTCCTTGAGTTTCTCATATTTCTCACTCAACCTTTCATTAGCCTTAACCACATCAGCTAATTTTTGATTATTATGCTTTAGACCCTGATCTATTTTCGTCATCTCCTGTTTTAATTCTTTATATAATTTCTGATTATTACTTTCCATCTCCTGTTTTAATTCGTCACTGTTCTGTTTTAATTCTCTATTTTGTTGCTCAAATTTATTATTATTTTCCTGTCTCATTTGTACTAGTATACTCAAAATGCTATCCTGTGCAGACATCTCCGATGAACTACCCTCTACACTAGTCGCATTAGAATTTACCTCCGCTAAATTCCTAGCTTCGTCTATCTCCTTCTCCAGATTCACGCTACTATCATTCTCTTCACCATCTCCCGTCACCTCTATACCACTTCGCAGCTTCATCTTATCTTTATCCGCCATACCGACACACACAAAAAACTTATTACTACCCCCAAAAATACTTGCACTGAAATATATTCTTTTCCCTTCACGACAAACAATTGGTTTTCGGGCCTACGCTTGTGGCGCCAAATGTGACGTTCCCGGTCCTTCTAAGTGACCAAAGGTTACGTTCCTGGCGGGGCTCCAATATTGCGTTCTCCTGGAGTACAGTAGAAGAATCGCAACAAGAACAAGCACCGCTTTACTCACACCACCAATAGGATACTTACCTCTTACCTGTTCATTAACAATGATTATAATCAGCTCGTGTGGGCGCCAGGACATCTGATACTTACTTTAGATGTGCCAAAGTATTTAATTGAAATAGTGATAGAGCACTCGAAACATCTTTCTCTCAAGCCGTGGTATAGCTGAGCCATTAACCAATTGTCTTATCGTTACTGGGAGAAGGTATGCATTATGTCTAAAGCTAGCTACTGGAAATGAAAGTCCTACCATTACTTAAGAACAACATTTAATTGATCAAAATTTAAAGCAGCAAAAGACGTAAAAAGAGAAACAAATGAATTTACAAAAAATCTAGAAGTTATATTAAATTGGCGAGAGTTACAAAATGGAATATGAATTAAATTTAAACAAAAGCTGGATTCTAATTTGCCATAAACAGAATTACAGAGACTTGATTGGATTTAGTAAAGGAACTCACGGCCGTCTTCTTCATAGTTGTAGTCTGGTTTTCCCTCTGATCTTGCTGGCGGAATGTTGTTTGGTTCTGCCTCAATATTGTGTAGATCCTTATCTTGATACGGGCAGGGAACCAATTTGTCCCGTCTCCCGACTGACATATATGAATAGCTTTTCTCCAAAATTCACTTTTGTGAATATGATCAAAGACACGATCATATTCACGTCAGTAGTATTAATTTTAAAACTTCTTGAACTGGTAAGTTGCGATCTCGCAGCGAAGATGTCTGATAGACGTGAAGATTCAGAAAATCTGAGAAGATTCGGGTTGCGAGTAGATGACCATTAGTTTTTATGGAAGATGAACTTCCCCACTCTGCAGTATTTCTCGACCAATCAATTAGGTATCCTGATGACGTAGCTCCCCACTCCAGATCCCTAAGTTCTCATCATGCCTCTTCATTAGTTGGGTTAACCACGTGGGGTTGCTTCTGAAGTAATTTTAAATCAGCGTCCTGATGCAGTGTTCTTCCGAGAATTCGGGACGTCAGCGCTAACTGACCAACTTGCTTTGTCTTGAAGCCTCGCGTCCCCGGAAAGTTTGTACATAAATCTCGTAAGTCATATCTATTTTCGGCGGACTACCCGTGGCGAAACTGACGACACGCTGAACGAAATATTTCCTAATCAAGTCTTGTATATAATATAACCTACAATCCCAATGGCTGATAGGGGACGTCCTGTAGATATGCAGGACAGGTGCGAATAAGGCATGGCCAAATAAGCATCCGCGGATCAACTGAGGCAAAAATAGTAAACGGTCAACGGTCTCCAAGATGGAAGAGGAAGACTCCCAACGGTTTGGATGGCGGAAGAACCAACACCAAAACTCTGGGGCTTACAACCTCAGTTTTAATTCTGGACGAACAGGCAACGCCTGCCCTCCCAACTAACTTCAACATAGGGCATGATGGAAACACCTTCAGGAAAGACTACTCCAGGGGGCAGCCGGCAACGGAAATCCCCCACCGCCAAAAGCGGTGCAACCAGGCCTTTGGATTCTGGAGAGCCTGGAACGTCATGCAGGGAAGAGTCGGAGCTTCCCAGAACCTCATCACAGAAGATACGAACCAAGCAAAAACATCTGCTGGGAACGCTGAACATCAACACGCTCCTGAAAGTTGGCAAACTAAAACAACTGATCAACGTTTTGAAGGAAAAAGACATCTGCATACTGGCACTACAAGAGACAAGATACCTAGACGAAAATCCCATGGAATCTGAGGGTTACAGAATCTACAAGGGAAAACCTGCGATAAAAAACAAATCAAATGTAACGATCTTAGGTACGGCCTTCGTAGTTAAGAGGAACATCACTGAGTCCATCATCAACTTCACCTCACCATCCGAGAGAATTTCTCTTCTCTCCTTTAGATCTGGAAATAAAGCATATACAATTATCAACGCACACGCCCCTATTAATGAAGATAACAAGAAAAATCCTGAGAAGGTGGATAACTTTTGGCAAACTCTCGAAGACACAACTTCCAAAATTCCACAACATCACGTAAAAGTTTTGGTTGGCGATTTCAATTCCCAGATAGGCAAAGAGAGAAGATATAGAAAAATTGTGGGGGACTATCCAGCACATAAAAGAACGAACAGAAATGGAGAAAGAATAATCGGGTTTTGCAGACATTTCAACCTGAAAATCATGTCCACATACTTCAAGGCACTCCCGAGCGAAAAGAAAACCTGGGTATGTCCTAACACGATGCTGGGAGAGTTCCAGATCGACCATGTCGCAATAACGACCAAAAACCGAAAGGAAATCCTGAATGTTAAAGTAAGGAAAAGCCTAAACATCGACTCGGATCACTACCTCTCGGAGATTAAAGTAAAATTCCAGCCAAACAAGCCCAAACCGAGAACCAACAGGAAACCCAGAATTAATACAGAGACTCTGAAACAGAACAAGGAAAAATACTGCGAAAACCTATCAAAGCTGAACATGAACAGCTGGGAAGAGATCAGAGAAGCAATGACCAAAGCAGCTGATGGTTTGGGAAATTCAGCGAGGAAACGAAAACATAGGTGGTGGAATGAAAAGTGTGATGAAGCTCTTGACAAAAGGCTACAAGCCTGGAAGAGATGGCACTCCAACAAGACCGAGGAGAGGTGGGAAGATTTCAGGGAAGTAAGGAAGAGAACTGCTAAGATCATAAGATCAGAGAAGAGGAACTACGACAGAAGTAGGGTGGAAAAGATAGAAGAAGATTTTCGAAAAAACAACACGCGTGAGTTTTACAGAACCTTCAAAGAGGAACTACAGGGATATCAGTCACAAAGTCTGTGCTTCAAACGGAAAGATGGTAGTATAGCTACGAACGACAAGGAAAACTGTCAACTTTTGGCCGACTATTTCAAAGTGCTGCTGAACTGTGAAGAACCTGTGGAAAGATTGAATACTCAGAATCCATCCTATGAGAACCCGGATTCCAACCCACCAAGTTTAGATGAGGTAAAGCGCATAATAAACGAGCTTAAAAACAACAAAGCACCAGGCGAAGATGGCATCGCTGCAGAAATGTGGAAGTTCGGAGGAGAAATGGCAGCAAAAAAAATACACGGCATCATAGAAGAAATCTGGAAAACTGAAATGATCCCGAAAGACTGGAAATGTGCCCTTACACACCCACTTCACAAGAAAGGTAATCGGGCGAACATCGACAACTTCAGAGGAATCTCTCTACTTCCAGTCGCATACAAGATACTCTCCAAAGTACTGCTGAACAGAGTTGAAAAACAAGCAGACCACCTCATAGGTGAATATCAAGCTGGCTTTAGAAAGGGGAGATCGTGCGCAGAACCTCAAGAGCATCCTCAAATCAAGAGCTTTGAGAAGCCAGAACACTAGTAATATTCGTTGACTTCAAGAAGGCGTACGACTCAATTGACAGGCAGACTTTATTTAACAGCCTAGAGGAGTTCGGAATTGACAGGAAGACGAGAGAAATAATCAAACAAACTCTAACGGATACCATGTCAAAAGTGAAGTTCTTCGGAGAAATCTCTGATCCTTTTGAAATAAAAACAGGGGTCAGACAAGGAGATGGCTTATCACCTATCCTCTTCAACATTGTTCTGGAGAAAATCATGAGAACCTGGGAGGAAGCTTTGGACATGAAAGGAGTAAGGGGGATACATCTGGGAAGGAAAGGACAGAACCTGGAAATTAAATGTTTGGCTTTTGCTGATGATATTGCCCTCTTAGCCCAAAGCCGAGATGATGCCCAAAAAATGCTGGATACTCTGCACGAAATCGCTGAGAAAACGGGTCTTAAAGTCTCCTATGAAAAGACAGAATACATGGAGTACAGACACCTTGGAGAGAGACACATAAAAGTGAAACATGGGACTGTCAAAAGAACTGAGAAGTTTATCTAGGTGAATGGATAGAACCCAATGGGCTAGATAAAGAAGCAAATAGGGCAAGAGCTAGAAAATTGGATTTGGCTTATAGGTTAACCCAGAACAGATACAACAAACGAGCAATATCCTACAAGGCAAAACTCAGACACTATAGCACAGTAGTAAAGCCAGAGGGTCTGTACGCCTCGGAGTGCTTGACACTGAATAAAAAAGGGGATCTTCAGGAACTGGAAAAAAAGGAGAGGAAAATTTTGCGGAAAATTTTAGGACCACAGAAAACTGCTGACGGGACATGGAAGAACAGAAGGAATGATGACCTCTATAAACATACTGAAAAAATTACTGTCACAATGCGGAAGCGAAGGTTGAAATTCTACGGACATTTGGTGAGAATGGACGAGAACCGACTGACTAAGAGGATATTCAAGTATATTACAGAGCTGAAGGCTACAACTAAGTGGGTAGAAGAGGTTAAAAGAGACGCCAAGGAAAGTGGACTCACAGTGGATGGGATCCACAACAGAAAAGAGTTCAGAAACCGATTTGACAACATCAAGATATTCGAGGAGAAAACACCTAAAATTAGAGCCAAACTGGTAATTTCCGAGGAGGAGCGAAAGATCGGAAGTGAACGAATGAAGAGGTTTTGGGAAGAGAAGAGGAGATTAACCAGAAAGCCTTAGGTTCCATGCGGCCAAATTCGGAAGAAAGAAGAAGAATCTAACTAAAATCTCCATTTTATAACTTCCGCCAAACAATAATTAAAACCTTTATATATATATATATATATATATAAAGAAATTGTAGAATAAATCCACAATCGATATGATAATTAAAATATACATAATAATAATAATAATTTTTCTGCTTATAAAACATATAAATTAAGGGGAAGTATTCGGACTGTTACACTAGTTACCATGGCAACAAGAACAAGCGCATATAGTTCTCTACTGGTTGAGTTTCCGACACCTAGTTACCATGGCAACATGAACAAGCGCATATAGTTCTCTACTGGTTGAGTTTCCGACACCTAGTTACCATGGCAACAAGAACAAGCGCATATAGTTCTCTACTGGTTGAGTTTCCGACACCTAGTTACCATGGCAACAAGAACAAGCGCATATAGTTCTCTACTGGTTGAGTTTCCGACACCTAGTTACCATGGCAACAAGAACAAGCGCATATAGTTCTCTACTGGTTGAGTTTCCGACACCTAGTTACCATGGCAACAAGAACAAGCGCATATAGTTCTCTACTGGTTGAGTTTCCGACACCTAGTTACCATGGCAACAAGAACAAACGCATATAGTTCTCTACTGGTTGAGTTTCCGACACCTAGTTACCATGGCAACAAGAACAAGCGCATATAGTTCTCTACTGGTTGAGTTTCCAACACCTAGTTACCATGGCAATAAGAAAAGGAAGCGTGTAGTTTTACGTGAGGCGACTTCGGTGGCGTAGTTGGTAGCATGCTGAGCATCTATGCCCAAGGTCGTGGGTTCAAAGCTGGCCGAAGTCGTCGGAATTTTTTAAGAGCGTTAAAAATCCCTCAGTATGCCTCCCTTCAGAGGGGAAGTAAAGCCGGCAGTCCCATGTCATACATTTATGGCATGTAAAGGAACCTTCCACTAACTACACTTGTGTGAAGCCAAAATGTGTAGATTAGAATTGATAACGCTATATTAGTTCCAACGTACGCCACCAGATGGTGGCTGCGATGGCATCTAATAGTCAAGTCTGCAGCTCGGTGTCGTGAACGGTAGTATTTGGTAGCAAAAGTAGGAGGTATGTACTTGAAAATTGATCGAATACAGTCCTTACCTAAATCACAGATAACACACACTATACTCTGTATTTCAAAAGAATGAACGTGAAAGTAATGGCGGGAGCTTGGAACAGCTGAGCTGTGTTGCCAAGTTTTTATTGTTGATGTAGAACAGCTGATTCGAATAATACACAGGGCTACACTTCGGATATTATTTCGGTACTATTATGCGCAATATAATGTAAATGTCGATCTTGAGTCAACGCCGAGGACATTCAAATAGAGAAATGCGGTATAAAATGAATAAATAACACACCGAAGCTATGCTACCTTTGTCACCGTTATTCAATAAATACGAGAAAGAGGCCAAACACTCGACAGCAATACAAATATAATACAAACCCAAAGTAATATGATGATGAATATATCAACACTCACCATGCAATGATTATATCCTTCAAGATGAAACAACAGTTTGGGTGAAGGTCGTTCACAGTTTACAGCAGTTAACACAGAACGTAGAAATAACATCATGACAATACCAAGCACACTCACTCACTGTATCGCGCAAGGATCATGTAAACTATAAGAGATTCGTCACTTTTGGTTATAGAACTTCCGAGAGAGAGCACCGCCTGAGGCTATGTACCGCTATACCAAGTCTGGCAACATAAAAAGTAAAAAGCCATATGAATGTAGCCTTTATTACACGTAATTGAACAGTATGTTCAGCGATGAGTTATTGATGAAAATAACACAAACATAACTGCGCCTTTCGCTAGGCGTAGAAATGTACGTCCAGATAGGAAAATAGTTCTCTTTGATATATATCAATGTTGGCAATAGATTTGTCACGAAGGACACAGTTATGCCGTTTTAGAGCTTAATTCACCTTTATGCTAATTAAAAATGATCTCCTACTCTACAGAATTGTTGGGATATTCGATGAATATAAAGAAAACTGTTCAAATGCACACACTATATTGCCATAACCTCACTTTTTGCCTAGCAAGCCGGCTGCCACCCACCCCTCCCCGTAGCCGTAAACCACAAATTTTATTGCAATGCAAAGGAGAATGGGTAAGAAAACAAACAAGGGATGAAATGCACACATTTATTCTCTATATATTTTTATTCGAGAGTAGTCCATATTGCCCACTAGTTTTACACATGGTCAACACCAGGAAGATGAAAATTGCCGTATTGTTCTTACTATCATTATAATTCTTACATCCCGGTGCTTGGCAATTTTTCCTCCCTTGCAGTGGCATGGTTGAGTCTCAATTCAATTCAAATGAAATGAAAATCCACAGCCTGCTTCCAGTCTCCGACCGGGTCAGGAATGGAATGAATGAAGCCCCCATCTAGCGGCGAGGATATGAACTGTGCCGGCTGCCGAGGCCTGACGCACTCCTCTGGGGCAATGACTAAATGAATGACAGATGAAATGAAATGATAGTGGAGAGTGTTGCTGGAATTAAATGTTGACAGGGAAAACCGGAGTACCCGGAGAAAAACCTGTCTGCCTCCGTTTTGTCCAGCACAGATCTCACATGGAGTGACCGGGATTTGAACCACAGACCCAGCGGTGAGAGGCCGGCGTGCTGCCGCCTAAGCCACGGAGGCTTACAATTCAATTCAAATAAATAATCAAAATACCGAACAAATCAAAACAACCAACCAACAACACCACGAGGAAAATAAATCAAAACAGACTATTCCAAAGAATATGACTATTCCCGCTCCGCCAGTCGGTTTGGTGTGAGCGTTGGGTGAGTGCCAACTACGGAAACATAGTACTGAAATTAATTCTTCGTTGGTTGGCAGAACATCTACAGCGGAGCTTTATCGATACCCACGCGCTCCCTATGATCTGTCATCCCCCTGGTATCGCGACTCTGTACAGTTAATAATAGCCTCCACATACGTGATGTTAAGGTAAAGTATTTAGCACCAAGCACACAAACAAGCTGTTCTGTGGCGATATTATTGCAGTGATTTTACATTGTCGATTTGTAGGTTATTGAATGACAAGCGTTAAGGTCTACGCACACCGGCGCGGGATGCGGGAACGGTAACGGAAGCGGGATTGACACGATACCCGCAGTCGCTGCGAAATCGTCTTCGTATTCTGACCAGCGCGGGAAACAGTTCCGAAATGAATTCGTCTGATGAAGTGCAACATAAGGAAAATATATACCAATTATCGGGAAGCTATCTCGTCAGAAGATAGTCTTGCTATTGCTATTAGATTTTTGGCTAATGGCGATTCTTTCTCGACAATTGGCCTCAGTTTTCGTGTTGGATTCACAACTGTTGGAGCTATCGTGAGAGAGGTTTGCCAAGCTATCTGCGATACGATGCGATAGTGCAGTTTATATTTAGTTTAGGGTCGTTCAGTTCGGTTTTCTTTAGGTTAATCACCACGTGACAAATGAACACAGAAACAAAGAGTGATATTATTTAAATTGATGCTAACCAGGTACTTGCAGTTCCTTTCCTATTTCGTCCCTGAGCTTATATTTATTCCTTATATTTCTTAATCTTCATTACTCATGTTATTGATATAAGGCAGGATATTTCCTGACACACTCTATTAACAGTTCCGTCGCTATTGCTAAATGGATGCGGGACGCGGGAAAACGCAGCAAGCTGCGTACTCCTGCAGTAACGCAGCAATCCCGCCATCTGTGCGGGATTGTGACGCAGCTGTCTGAGTGGATGCATATCCCGCCAAGTGCGCAAATGTTCGCGACATTCCCGCTCCCGCTTCCGTTCCCGCATCCCGCGCCGGTGTGCGCAGACCTTACATTTGAACACTGCGGTATGCAATGAAACATTACTGGATACGTAAACATTAAGAATAAATGTACATAGCCCATTTTGTACGTCACTCATGTATTCTAGATTAAATATATTTAAATTTGAATTGAACAAATAAGGCTAACCATGAAAATAGTTTGATGTCGAAATGAACGATATTCGGCCGTTACAGGTTGTCGCGCGCGATCTCGAGCTGTATTTCCAGCATTTTCCCACGTTCTTCCTGCGCTACTATTTACAACTTATTGACTCGATGCTTAAAGTAAACGAAACGATGGCAATGAAACAAACTCCGACACAGTTAACCGGCGACTGAATGAATGACAATAGGCTAAGCTGGCAACGTATGGTATTAGTTGTCAAAATCCAGCCAATAGGAGCCCGTGGCAGTCGGCTGTTCCAAGCTCCCGTCATTTCCTTCACGTTCATTCTTTTGAAATACAGAGTATAATGCAGCCATCACAATTAACACCGGTTATCAGACAAATTCTACACACACACAAAGTACACGGGGCTACATGACCGCGTTGTCGCAGCCCCTAAACTAAGGAATCAATCAACCAGTTTTACGTGACCGGTAATCTCGCGATCATGAGCCACGGGACCTCATTTTTACGGGGAATCCGAGCCACAGGACATGGCATTTCACTTCGAAAATCTCACATGCATTGACCGGGAATCAAACCCGGTGCACCTTGGTGAGAGGCCAACAGCCTAACCACTGCGCCACCACGCGGAGCATTGATCTTCCGTTGAGGAGTGGAGGGTGTCAGCTGATATTTGGATAGTTGTACTCGTCTTGTAAACCCCTACGTCAGCAAATTGTGTTGTTGTTGTTGTTGTTGGAACATCACTTTATGGCTTGGGCTATTTGGACCGGTAGTATTTTGTAATCTACTTTGTAAGTGTGGAAGTCATTGATTGATGTTGATGTAAAGGATAAAACAATTTCGATAATCAGCCCTGGTGTGTAGTTGGCTTCCGGCACGTGAAAGAAATACAGTGGAACAAAATTCCGACATCCCGTCGTCTGTTCAGAACAAGCATTTAAGATGGACGTAAAATACTTGATATTGTTTCGTTTCAGAGGCTTGGCGATTGTGGTCATAACCCCCATGTAGTTGGGTGTGTGTATAATTTGTCTTGTGTTTTTGTGGTTTCTGTAGTATTGTGGCCATTTGTAATTCAGCTGAGGATTGGGCAAAAGGCGGCCGTGGCCTTAAGTTATGAACCATTCCTGCATTTGCCTAGGGTAGAAGTGTGAAACCATGGAAAACTACTTCCAAGATTTTATACTACTACGATGCCACATGTTCATAATAATAATAATAATAATAATTCTCAGAAAGATTTACGGGGCATTTAATAATAATGGTATTTGGATGAAGAGACTTCAAAGTGAACTCTACCAAAAGATCCACACGATAACGGAAGTAATCAGAAAACGCCGAGTACAGTTTTATACACACATTTACAGGATGGAAAATTTCAGAACGGCGAAGAAATTGCTCAACGTTATAACACGGAGTAAGGGTGGCACGGAGTGCCTGACAGAGGTTCAGAAGGACCTACAACAGGTCAACATTGAAAACCTTGAGGATAAAATCGAAAATGTTAAGTTTGATCAGAGACCGTCACGACAGCCTGGAAGAAAGTGGACAGCTGAGCGGAAGAAGGAGTATTCTGAGAGGATGAAGAGATTTTGGGAAGAGAAGCGGGAAAACGCCAGGAGATGAAATCGTGTATTCAAGTTCAATCGCTCTCCTAACGGGGAACAATCGGTTAAATAAATAATAATAATAATAATAATAATAATTGTACCCAACGATATGGTGAACATATGAGATAATAATAATTTAATGATAGCGAGGCTGTGTAGCTCAGGTAGTAGAGTGTTATCCTTCTATCTAGACTTTATCTAGGCTTAGTCATGTAATACATTAAGGTAAGCATATACGACAGCCTTATGTCAGTGGGTTTAATGGCACCTACCAGAAATTCTATGAACACAAAATTCCGTCAACTCGACTTCCCCGATAAAAATAAAAACAGTGTGTCTAAAAACCTATTATTATTATTATTATTATTACGGTTGTTGCACTGTCTTCGTACAAAGTTTGGCCAACGGTTCCTTTCATTAATTTACCAAATCTCTAGGATTTCAATTTTCTAATGTTTGTATTCTACTAACTTATACCGTAGATCAATAAGCTATGTCATAGGCCATAAGGCTGCCTGAATCCTAAATAGATCCACCATCACTGGTCATTAAGGTTCGGATGTTTAGGACCTACAGACACGAGAAATATGCAGGCAAATATGCTCTAGAAATACTGAAATATGATCCAAAAAGGTACAATATGACCTAATATATTTACATGCTTTCTAAAAACAAGTGTTAATAATGAAGTTAGGACTGGGGTCAGACAGGGAGATGAATTATCTCCAATTATTCTATTCAACATCGTCTTGGAAAAAATAATGAGAACTTGGGAAGATGATTTGAATATGAAAGGAATTGTAGGAATACACCTGGGGAGGGGAAAACAGAATCTCGAAGTCAGGTATTTAGCTTTTGCTGATGACCTTGCTCTCTTAGCCAACAACCGAGAAGATGGTCGAAAGATGCTTGACAGTCTTCATGAAATAACTCGAAGAACAGGTCTTCAAATCTCCTATGAAAAAACGGAATATATGGAGTGCAGACACCAAAATGAGAAATATATGGAAGTAAATCAAGGGAAGATTAAGAGGACAGAGAAGTTTAAATACCTGGGGGAATGGTTCCAACCCAACGGACTGGATAAGGAAGCATTCAAAGGAAGAACCAGAAAACTGGACCTGGCCTACAAACTAACCCAGAATAAATACAACAAACGAGCTTTATCATACAAGGCCAAAATCAGACACTACAAATCGGTAGTACAACAAGGATTGTGCGCTTCAGAGTGTCTTATTTTAAGTAAAAAGGGAGAACTTCAAGTACTAGAAAAGAGAGAAAGGAAGATTCTGAGAAAAATACTTGTACCACAGGAGACTACTGACGGGACATGGAATAAGAGGAAAAATGAAGAACTTTAGACGTGTACTGAAAAGATCACAGACGTAATGAAGAAGCGGAGGCTAAAGTTCTACGGACATTTACTACGAATGGATGAAGGCAGGCTGACCAAAAGGATCTTCAGCTACATCATGGGGTTAAAGGTTGCATCTAAATGGGTAGATGAGATGAAGATGGATGCAGCGGAAGTTGGAATTACTCCACCGATGGCCTACGATCACTGATCTCTATACATGGATCGCTGATGGCAGCTCTCCGCTGCATGAGAAAGTACGCCAGGTTGAGCGCGTGGTCCGCCATGTTGGTTTAGCCATTCTTGAGTTCTCCTAATGGGGAAACAATGCCTTAGCTACCAGTCAACCATGTATAGAGATTAGTGCCTACGATAGAAGAGAGTTCCGCAGGAGAAACCACCAAGCAGGAGGACCAAACGGATAATTTCCGAGGAGGAGAGAAAACAAAGAAGTGACAGGATGAAGAAGTTCTGGGAAGAGAAGAGAAAGAAAGCCATTAAGTCTTGAGTTCCTTGCGGTACATAGTTGGCCAAATTCGATAATTAAAAAAAATGAAGTGAAATGCGTTTTTTTTATTATTAGTCTAATTTTGAATTCAAGCCTAAACATTGCTTAAATCTACGCTGATTTCATGAATAGGCCTACGATACAAATGTTTTCCTCAAATTCTTATCGCAGTATGTTTCAAGAGACCTTTCCTTGCATTAAAAACTGCGACACAAATCACATTTCCTGTAAATACTGTAGAAAGAAAATGCCCTAAGATAAAAATAATACCAAGTTTACTTAAATATGTTCTGATAGTCTGCAACAATTGACAAGTGTTTAAATTATTAGCGCCACAATCGCACACCTTGCAGCGGCCTTGAACCTTACTAGTCATGCTGGCCACTCCCCATGGAGGATGGAGGTGTGTATGAGCTGTTGATAGGCTAGGTTTGTGCCATTGGAAAACACAGCGAAGAGGTCACTCAACTTCAGACTCTGGTCAACATTCCACTGCGTTGAAGGGGATGCTAGCGGGGAGAAATCAGCTGTGCTGATGAGGGGAACGCAGTCTAAGCCCTTTTCCAAGACACTGACCGACGATTTTTGTGATTTAATTCCACCTGCACTAATTAAGATAGCCTAAATTTCTTGAAGATAATTGCTTAGAATACCATCTTCTATCGCCAGTGTAACGTACTTAACGTGGGTGAGTGGTTAACGTGTCGGTCTACTAACCCCAAGCTTGCAGGTTTGCTCCTGGCCGTGGTAAGTGATTTTTTGAAAGGCGGCAAAAATTACGACACGCATGTCATACGATGTTGGCATGTCAAAGAACCCATTTGAATTCAGTAGGCCGTGTTCATAATGACAACATTAATCCCGGGAGTGCTTCAAGGAACAATGAAATTCGACATTCAAGCTACCCTCTGGGTGTCAAATAACAAAGCTTCCACCCGGCACCCGAGGCCATACGATATTATTATTATTATTATTATTATTATTATTATTATTATTATTATTATTATTATTATTATTATTATACCCTCTATAAGAGTGCTTTAGACTAGGGAAAAACAATTAAAATTTCCTTAATTTTATTTCTCCCAAGTGCACAAAGCTGTGAGTTAGAGCTGTTTGATTGATTCTAGTTAGCAACATAAACCTGCATTAGAAGTCAATCAAGTAAGATAAAAACAGTTTGAGTGCTTTCATACTGCTCCTTTTATTCGATAACAATTTGTCCCTTTTCCCCAACATTTACAAACTTGACTTATTGTTAGAGTGGTTTGTAATCCACTTCTTCAATTGTTTCTGGGCTGTTTAGGACTTCGCACGTCTTCTCCAAGAAGCCAGAGATTGATCCGCAAACACCAACCATCAGTAAAAGACGTTCAGAGCAAATGTGCCCGTTTCTCCAACTGCTCTCAATAGCTGAAGTTTGATGTATGCGTGCGCCTTCTTGTATTCTTTTATCTGCTGTCTTAAGTGTCCGTGTATGGACTAAAACACGAACCGCTTGTGACCTACCAGAATTTAAACTACTTCATTTGGCTCGTGATACCCAAGATGTCATCACTGGAGAATGTGCGGAATTGTTGGTTCGTTACAAACAGTATAAAGTAACCTATAAATGCTAACCTTCCACCAGGAACGTGGGATCTGCTTAGCAACCACGGGGCCCGGAGATAAGTCTGGCATGGTATGTACTGAGACTCCAGTCATTCATTTGATTCGCGACCCTGCCAAGAAATACAATTCTGCTGTTGTTGATTCATTTATGGGCTCTGCGACATCTTGGTTATGTAGCCCCGTGTACTTCAACGAATGGAATCTTACAGTTGTTGCCATGGTAACTAGGTGTCGGAAATTTGCCTTCGCAACACGCTTCAAAGCGACTTCGGTGGCGTAGTTGGTAGCATGCTGAGCTTCTATGCCCAAGATCGCGGGTTCAAACCCGGCCGAAGTCGTCGGATTTTTAAGAGCGTTAAAATCCCTCAGTATGCCTTCCTTCGCAGGGGAAGTAAAACCAGCGGGCCCATGTCTTAGATGTATGGCATGCAAAAGAGCCTTCCACTAACTACAATTGTGTGAAGCTAAATGTGTAGGTTAGATTTGATTAACGCTCTATTAAGTTCCAACGTTCGCCACCTGGCGCCGGTTGCAGTGGCATCTAGTAGCCTAGTTCACAGCTAGGTGTCGTTGACGGTAGCAAAAGTAGTAGCTACTTGAAACTGATCGTCTGCAGTCCTTACCTGCATTACAAATAACACACACTATTACAGCCATCACAATGAACACCGGTTATCAGACAGATCCTACACACACCCAAAGTATACGGGGCTACATGACCACGTTGTCGCATCCCCTAAACTAAGGAACCAACCAATTGCTATTGAATTACATAATTCAACGAATGAAATCTACATGAATGTTTTAATCTCATGTAAGTTAAATTGTTTATAAGTTTAGGGAACACCCATTACAATACGGGTACAATCGTGTTGACCGACTGGAAAGCATTGCATTTCTACCCAAAACTAGAATTGTAGATAAATATGCGGTAATAGTCCACGAGTATTGTACTGAAACTGTAAATAGTGCTTGCTTGGAAACGAGTCACAGCCGACGATTTCTCACAAGTTCTCGTATTGCCCTCCAAGAACTCGTTCTAGTTTTGTAATCTAGTGGATAAAACGAATGTCATTTCTACCTTCGGCTTTTGAGGAACTTTTGTATCAACATTTCAAAGATCTTTCCGCATTTTGATTTCCTATTTATCTTGATTTGCTCCTCTCCTCAAATCAACTTTGTTGTTCAGTGGGTCTAATTTACACGCATTCTTCTAACAATGCTTTATAAAATGCTTAGACATTAACCATTATGAAGATGGTATTAAATATTATCCGTGTAGACTGATATCAAACACTAGAAAGTAGTGCTCGCTAAATGCTCAGCGTTAGGTCATGGGGCCAAGCTCTCTGCTGACTCGGTAGACGCGTGGGTTCGAGCCCCACCGTCGGCCGTCCTTGCAATGGTTTTCCGTGGTTTCCACATTTTCAACACCAGGAAAATGCTGGGACGTACCTTCTGACAGGCCACGGCCGCTTCCTTCCACATCCTTGCCCAGTTTCATTCATCTTCATCCATTCCATCTCTCATCCCGGCGCGCAGGTCGCCCACGGGCATCGACTAGAAAGACCTGCACTCGGCCCATCAGGAGGCTACATGACAAAAAAAATAAAAAATACACGTACTGTACATGTTTCGTTATACCAATGATAACTTCGTTATTGTGCAAAAATCTTAGAACAGCTGATTCTACGGAAATAACTAACAATCAGGATTCCTCTGATTTATTCGAGGTTAGTTGGTTTTACAATTCCAAAATCGTTACGTTGTTCAACCTTCTAATTGATACATAAACGACAGATGAATCTCGGCAGCACTATTCAAGGTCAAATAACTTTATCTTTTGAGGAAGCTTTGCAAAATGTACCATATCTTTGTACCTAGCTGGGAGCAGCAACCTATGACTTTCAACAACGATCGATATACATTTATTTCATACAACCTACAGTGTGTCCGCAAAGTTTCTCCGCAGCGCGTGTCTCGCCTTGCGGGACGTGTTGGGTTGGCAGTACATTCATGCTATGTTGTTACAAGGGAAAAAAAATACATTAAATTAAGTAAATTAAGTACTCACCACTATCACACTGTGCTCCGTCAAGTTTCCACCAGCAAGGAAAACCTCTCCCACTAAAATCACACGCTCTTCAGTAGTAGCCGCTGGGGAGAAACTTTTCGGACACTCTGTATGAGCGGATAATTGAGCCATGATACGAAATACATTAATCATTTGACCAGCAAGTTTATACAGAGCTACCTACAAGTAAGAATCCTTTGGTTTAGTCCAGTGGTTCTTAACCGGTGGTCCACGGGAGAAAAAGGTCCACGAGAACGTATAAAAAAAAGTGGCCAATAAATGGGGATTTAGAAAACGATGTGCGTTGAACAAGAATCGTCCGAATGTGTTCGCGGTGATGACTATCAGGTTTAGAATTGAAATATCTTTAAAATAAGTGTTATTGAGGAAAGGTTACAACTGATTAGGTGTATTGAGGAAGGGGTGGTCCGTACATGATTCAATTTCAGGCTGAGTAGTCCGCAGACTTCTACGGGTTCAGAACCACTGGTTAGTCGAAGTTAATTGGTTCTACCAAGTATGTATTTATTAATTATGTTTGTGACCTTTCCTTTGTTTGTAAATTAATGACTTTTTGTAAGCATATCCATTTGTTTGTTTGTTAACATAGTTATACCAATGGAAACACGTACGTGTAATTTAATTATTAAACTACTGTCTAGTGTTTGACAAGGCGGCTTTTAACAATGCTTTGTCAATAGCAAAAAATATAAAATATTAAGTATCAGATAATTTCTTTGTTAGGATTATTGTTGCAGGTGTCTCTTCAGCTGCTCCATCCGAAGTTCGGGTTCATCGGACACTGGTGTGGAGGTGTCCTCATCCGCTCGCAGTGGATCGCGACAGCGGCACATTGCTTCCACAAGTAAGCCAAAATCACATGCATGTTTCGTTAGAGCATTTGAAGATTCAATATATTATTAGTTCCGTTAAAAAATAATATAATAGTTTACTGGTTCTTTCTATAGTGGTCTAGTGGCTAGCATTCTTGGCTGTCACCGTGGAGATCAGGGTTCGATTCCTACCTCCGCCAACTTAGAAGTGGTTACCATAGTTTCCCCACTTCTCATGCGGGCAAATGCTGGGTTGATACCCAATTTAGGCCACGGCCGGCTCCTATCCAAATCTTATACCCCAGTTACAAATACAGACACAAGTACACGGGGTACATGACCACGATGTCGCAAGGCCCCTAAATGAATTAACAACAACAAACGGTCCTTTACAATTCAAAACTCTCCCGCGAAATAAATATATTTTCAATAATGTAATAATAATTTATTGGTTTTACGTCCCTTTTAACTACCTGGGTGCCGGAATTTTACCCCGCGGAGATCTTTGACGTGCCAGTAAATCTGCTGATATGGTTCCCTCGCATTTGTGCTAACTGACTGCGCCAGGATTTGATCCTGCACCCTTAGGAACAACAGGTTAATATTATTAAAACATCTGCACCACACAGCCAGTCGATTTTCCATGTGATACATGACCTATATTGTGATCATTGTCATTACCGGTATATAAAGAAGGTACGAAAGATATTTTTTAAGTAACGGCCGTTCTTTTAATTAACCGAGCATTTTATTTTGAAACCATATTTATTTTTAGGTTTCACATACCTTCCTCTATTTTTCTAAGTTCTGAAATCCCTCTGCATAAAAGTTTGCTCTGACAACCAAGAATTCACGGCTGTTTTTACTTCTTCATCGTCGGCGAAGCGCTTCCCACCAAGATGACGAAGGGTGATCCAAAACTTTCCACCCAAAAGAGTCAATCAATTCCCGAGTCCGGGCAACAGTGTGAGGTCTTGCCATGATCCTGCGCTGTGACGGTAAAGTGCGAAAATGGGTACGCGAGTTCAAAAGTGGCCGTGAAAATGTGCATTGCATCATCGCCATACACCTCACAAAGCTGACATGTTTCATGCACTCAAAAAACGTATCACAGATCGTACCTCACACGTGGCGGGCGAATCAATAATCTTGAACACTGTAAACATGCACAGTTCAGCGTACAGGTTAGCTACACAGCTGCAACTGACGCCTGCTTGTTCGCAAAGGATGCCGGGAGGTAGCGTGCACGCTTGTTGCGGTGTGAGCACCAACTAAGGGCTTAAAAAAACGGCCCTTACTTAAAAATCAGCCTTCGTATATAAAAAGGAAACTATTGAATTATGGAATGAGCAATGGATTAGGAGTGCAACTGCTATTAATATTGTAGCATTCAGTTGGTCAACACAGGAATCATTCCAATTACTGGAATATATGAAAAATGTACTCGTAACAAGGCAACACTAAACAAGTAGTTCCGTGAAAAACTAAATAACCTATTTTCATATATCGTATTTTGTTAATTGCCACTATCAACATAAAAATGTCAATTTGATTGCTGCAATAGATTCGTAGATATTGAGAATCGTCTAAATATATCGTATGGTCACCATGTTGGATTTTTATATATGTAGGCCTTAGAATTATGTACCATTACAAGAAGATTATTGTGCAGGTGTATTATTCAAACTTCAATCGCATGAATAGGGCATAAGATATAAAAACGAGATTATAACATTTCGCACAGCCGCCACCTTGTGGTTATCAAAACAATTGAAATAAATTAGATTCCAGTGAATAAAAATTTGTATAACCATTTACCATACCAAGTTTCACTGCGCTCGGATGGTTAAATCGCGAGAAACGTCCTGTTACATTATTCTCTTTACGCGTCGCCGCCATGTTTGATATGTGCTCGCCAGGTTATTGAAAGTCCCATAGGTGAACTTATGTTTATAGCCTCAATCAAACACAGTTTAGTTGCTGTCATATAATAATAGATATTCAGAACCGTCTAATATTTCGTATGGTCGCCATGTTGGATTTTTATAGGCCTTAGAATTATTTACTATTAGATGACGATTATTGCGTGGGTTGATTATTCAAACGTTGACTTCGATCGCATAATTAGGACACTTGAAATAAAATAATAATTTTAAAATTTCGCACAGCCGCTATCTTGAGGTTATGTAAAAAAGAGACTGATAGTCAGTCTGAAAAACTGGACTTTATATCATTTTAAATGCTAGCAGCCGAGTACCAAGAAGGAAGTGCGAGAACAGAGTTTCAAGATTCTATTTTGTTTCTTCACTGCCTACTTGATTGTTCTCGCACTGCCTTCTTGAAACTCTGTTCTCGCACTGCCTTCTTGGTACTTGGCTGCTACATCGTACTATGACGTCACACACCTCAGTGCATTCTCGGTACATTTCGTCCCGTCACCGTAACGTAACGCCAGACTTCAACGTAACGGCGAAGTCGACAAGATCATTTAAAATGATAAAAATGAACTAACCAGATGTCAGTGCATTACAATGTGTATAAACATTTGCTGAGCAAAGTTTCACTGCGTTCGGATGGTTAAATCGCGAGAAAAGTCTATTTAAATGTTTCAAATTCGCTTGGCCGCCATGTTCGTTTTGTACTTAACAAGTTTATGAAAGTCTCATAGGTAAAGTTTTAGAAGTGCCCTTTATCACCATACAAAATTTCAGGGCGGTATCTGTAATCGTTTCGGAGATATAGAATTCCGGTGAAATATTCCGCACAGCCACCATGTTGGATTGGTGAGACGTTATAAAATTTGAAGGTCGGGGTCGAACAAAATAGTACTATGACCTTACTGAGTTTCATTGAAATCGCTCCAGCCGTTTAGATTTTATTAGGCGGACACACACATACGCACACAAACACACACACGCGGACGAAAGGTGATCTCATAAGTCTATTGTTTCATAAATGAAAATAGGCTAAAAATGGCTTGAGAGCCACCTGGTACATTGTCAACAGTTCACGATAAACTAAAATGGTTTGAGAGCCATCTGGTACATTGTCAACAGTTCACGATAAACTAAAATGGTTTGAGAGCCATCTGGTACATTGTCAACAGTTTTCGATAAACTAAAATGGTTTGAGAGCCATCTGGTACATTGTCAACAGTTCTCGATAAACTAAAATGGTTTGAGAGCCATCTGGTACATTGTCAACAGTTCACGATAAACTAAAATGGCTTGAGAGCCACCTGGTACATTGTCAACAGTTCACGATAAACTAAAATGGCTTGAGAGCCATCTGGTACATTGTCAACAGTTCACGATAAACTAAAATGGCTTGAGAGCCATCTGGTACATTGTCAACAGTTCTCGATAAACTAAAATGGCTTGAGAGCCACCTGGTACATTGTCAACAGTTCACGATAAACTAAAATGGTTTGAGAGCCATCTGGTACATTGTCAACAGTTCACGATAAACTAAAATGGTTTGAGAGCCATCTGGTACATTGTCAACAGTTCTCGATAAACTAAAATGGCTTGAGAGCCATCTGGTACATTGTCAACAGTTCTCGATAAACTAAAATGGCTTGAGAGCCATCTGGTACATTGTCAACAGTTCTCGATAAACTAAAATGGCTTGAGAGCCATCTGGTACATTGTCAACAGTTCTCGATAAACTAAAATGGCTTGAGAGCCATCTGGTACATTGTCAACAGTTCTCGATAAACTAAAATGGCTTGAGAGCCATCTGGTACATTGTCAACAGTTCTCGATAAACTAAAATGGCTTGAGAGCCATCTGGTACATTGTCAACAGTTCTCGATAAACTAAAATGGCTTGAGAGCCATCTGGTACATTGTCAACAGTTCACGATAAACTGAAATGGTTTGAGAGCCATCTGGTACATTGTCAACAGTTCACGATAAACTAAAATGGCTTGAGAGCCATCTGGTACATTGTCAACAGTTCACGATAAACTAAAATGGCTTGAGAGCCATCTGGTACATTGTCAACAGTTCACGATAAACTAAAATGGTTTGAGAGCCATCTGGTACATTGTCAACAGTTCTCGATAAACTAAAATGGCTTGAGAGCCATCTGGTACATTGTCAACAGTTCACGATAAACTAAAATGGTTTGAGAGCCATCTGGTACATTGTCAACAGTTCTCGATAAACTAAAATGGCTTGAGAGCCATCTGGTACATTGTCAACAGTTCTCGATAAACTAAAATGGTTTGAGAGCCATCTGGTACATTGTCAACAGTTCTCGATAAACTAAAATGGTTTGAGAGCCATCTGGTACATTGTCAACAGTTCACGATAAACTAAAATGGCTTGAGAGCCATCTGGTACATTGTCAACAGTTCTCGATAAACTAAAATGGTTTGAGAGCCATCTGGTACATTGTCAACAGTTCTCGATAAACTAAAATGGTTTGAGAGCCATCTGGTACATTGTCAACAGTTCTCGATAAACTAAAATGGTTTAAGAGCCATCTGGTACATTGTCAACAGTTCTCGATAAACTAAAATGGCTTGAGAGCCATCTGGTACATTGTCAACAGTTCTCGATAAACTAAAATGGCTTGAGAGCCATCTGGTACATTGTCAACAGTTCACGATAAACTAAAATGGTTTGAGAGCCATCTGGTACATTGTCAACAGTTCTCGATAAACTAAAATGGTTTGAGAGCCATCTGGTACATTGTCAACAGTTCTCGATAAACTAAAATGGTTTGAGAGCCATCTGGTACATTGTCAACAGTTCTCGATAAACTAAAATGGCTTGAGAGCCATCTGGTACATTGTCAACAGTTCACGATAAACTAAAATGGTTTGAGAGCCATCTGGTACATTGTCAACAGTTCACGATAAACTAAAATGGTCTGAGAGCCATCTGGTACATTGTCAACAGTTCACGATAAACTAAAATGGTTTGAGAGCCATCTGGTACATTGTCAACAGTTCTCGATAAACTAAAATGGTTTGAGAGCCATCTGGTACATTGCCAACAGTTCTCGATAAACTAAAATGGTTTGAGAGCCATCTGGTACATTGTCAACAGTTCTCGATAAACTAAAATGGTTTGAGAGCCATCTGGTACATTGTCAACAGTTCACGATAAACTAAAATGGCTTGAGAGCCATCTGGTACATTGTCAACAGTTCTCGATAAACTAAAATGGTTTGAGAGCCATCTGGTACATTGTCAACAGTTCACGATAAACTAAAATGGCTTGAGAGCCATCTGGTACATTGTCAACAGTTCTCGATAAACTAAAATGGCTTGAGAGCCATCTGGTACATTGTCAACAGTTCTCGATAAACTAAAATGGTTTGAGAGCCATCTGGTACATTGTCAACAGTTCACGATAAACTAAAATGGCTTGAGAGCCATCTGGTACATTGTCAACAGTTCTCGATAAACTAAAATGGCTTGAGAGCCATCTGGTACATTGTCAACAGTTCTCGATAAACTAAAATGGTTTGAGAGCCATCTGGTACATTGTCAACAGTTCTCGATAAACTAAAATGGCTTGAGAGCCATCTGGTACATTGTCAACAGTTCTCGATAAACTAAAATGGTTTGAGAGCCATCTGGTACATTGTCAACAGTTCTCGATAAACTAAAATGGCTTGAGAGCCACCTGGTACATTGTCAACAGTTCACGATAAACTAAAATGGCTTGAGAGCCACCTGGTACATTGTCAACAGTTCACGATAAACTAAAATGGCTTGAGAGCCATCTGGTACATTGTCAACAGTTCACGATAAACTAAAATGGTTTGAGAGCCATCTGGTACATTGTCAACAGTTCACGATAAACTAAAATGGTTTGAGAGCCATCTGGTACATTGTCAACAGTTCTCGATAAACTAAAATGGCTTGAGAGCCATCTGGTACATTGTCAACAGTTCTCGATAAACTAAAATGGCTTGAGAGCCATCTGGTACATTGTCAACAGTTCACGATAAACTGAAATGGTTTGAGAGCCATCTGGTACATTGTCAACAGTTCACGATAAACTAAAATGGCTTGAGAGCCATCTGGTACATTGTCAACAGTTCTCGATAAACTAAAATGGCTTGAGAGCCATCTGGTACATTGTCAACAGTTCACGATAAACTAAAATGGTTTGAGAGCCATCTGGTACATTGTCAACAGTTCACGATAAACTAAAATGGTTTGAGAGCCATCTGGTACATTGTCAACAGTTCTCGATAAACTAAAATGGCTTGAGAGCCATCTGGTACATTGTCAACAGTTCTCGATAAACTAAAATGGCTTGAGAGCCATCTGGTACATTGTCAACAGTTCACGATAAACTAAAATGGTTTGAGAGCCATCTGGTACATTGTCAACAGTTCTCGATAAACTAAAATGGTTTGAGAGCCATCTGGTACATTGTCAACAGTTCACGATAAACTAAAATGGCTTGAGAGCCATCTGGTACATTGTCAACAGTTCACGATAAACTAAAATGGCTTGAGAGCCATCTGGTACATTGTCAACAGTTCACGATAAACTAAAATGGCTTGAGAGCCATCTGGTACATTGTCAACAGTTCACGATAAACTAAAATGGTTTGAGAGCCATCTGGTACATTGTCAACAGTTCACGATAAACTAAAATGGTTTGAGAGCCATCTGGTACATTGTCAACAGTTCACGATAAACTAAAATGGCTTGAGAGCCATCTGGTACATTGTCAACAGTTCACGATAAACTAAAATGCAGGTGGCTTCGGTGGCGTAGTTGGTAGCTTGCTGAGCTTCTATGCCCAAGATCGCGGGTTCAAACCCAAAGTCGTCAGATTTTTTAAGATCGTTAAAAATCCCTCAATATGCCTTCCTTCGGAGGGGAAGTAAAGCCGGCGGTCCCATGTCATAGATTTATGGCATGTTAAAGAACCTTCCACTAATTACACATGTGTGAAGCTAAATTGTATAGTTTAAGAATGTAAGCAACGCTCTTAGGTTCCTACGTTCGTTGCCAAGAGCCGACTGCGGTGACGTCTGGTAGCTAAGTTCTGAACTAGTAGTCGTTGACGGTGGCGTTTGGCGGCAAAAGAAGGAACTACTTGAAAATTGATCGTCTGCAGTCCTTACTTGAATAACAGATACACACACTAATTCAGTCATCACAATTAACACCGGTTATCAGACAGATTCTACACACACCCAAAGTACACGGGGCTACATGACCGCGTTGTCGCAGCCCCTAAACTTAAGAACCAACCAACCAAACTAAAATGCAATGCAATAGATATTCTACTAACTTTGTTCTTACACAATTCCTTTCTAGACTTTGTAACCTCAGCAGTTATTTTGAAAGTTTTCACATTGATGTAATCACAGAATATTGTTGCCTTTGCCAAGAGACTACTTCATCAGTAGAATATGCTTGACACGGTGAATGAGTGGTTATCGTGTCGGACTACCAACCGTAAGCTTGCAGGTTCGCTCCTGACCGTGGTAAGTGATTTTTGAAAGGCGACAAAAATCACTGCATGTTGGCATGTTAAAGAACACATTTGAATTTAGTATGCCGTGTTCATAATGGCAAAAATTAATCTCGAGATTTTCCGCCAACACAAAGTTCCTACTTTCTCTACTAGAAGCGCTGTAGTGTCTTAGATATCTAACCTCCCTGACTTTCATAGCGTTCTAAGGAACGACAAAATTCGACATGCAAGCTGCCATCTAGGCGTTAAATAACAAAGCTTACACCCGGCACCGAGGCCATACGATATTATTATTATTTTACTGTATCAGTAGAGCATCGAGTGCCAAGACCTCACTGTTAGAATCAGCTTGCCACGGTGGGTGAGTGGACAGCGTGTCGGTCTACCTACCCCAAGATTGCAGGTTCGCTCCTGGCCGTGGTAAGTGATATTTTTTTTGAAAGGCGGCAAAAATACGGTGCGCATGCCATACGATGTTGGCATGTCAAAGAACCCATTTGAATTCAGTAGGCCGTGTTCATAATGGCAAAATTAATCTCGGAAATTTCCACCAACACAAAGTTCCTCATTTCTCTACTAGAAAGCGCTATATCGTTCAAGGAGCCTAGATATCTAACCTCCTTGACTTTCATAGTGATTCAAGGAGCAACGAAATTCGACATGCAAGCTACCCTCTGGGTGTCAAATTACAAAGCTTGCACCCGGCACCCGAGGCCATACGATATTATTATTATTATTATTACCGTTAGAATCAATAATTTGATTGTCCATTTGAACAACTGCCATAATGAATTGTGTACTGACACCATTTAGTAATATTTTAAATGGAAAGTAGGCCTACTGTATAACAAGTTTCTAGACTTTCATTAATACAATATATGCAAAACTTTAAATCCTATGTATCTGTACCATTTTCTTCTATGTATTATTATCATCATTTATTTTGCGCATGCGCTTACACTTTCTCACTATTTGCTGGAAAGAAAACATTCACAATCCCAGATACCGAACATATCATAAGGAGCAAATTCTTGGTGACTGCATTGAGTAGTAGCTTTACACTTTTCCCTCACTCCTTCAGGACCGATTGCCCAAGAACAGCCATACTACGCGACACGTAGAAAGTATGACTGTTTTCTGCATCAGTTTGAAAAGGCCTGGGTGTAATTTCAACTCTGTGAACGATTCCTTTAAGTTGTTGGGAATCACGCCAGTGCTGAAGATAATAATAGGAACTGTCCTGACTTGTGCCATGTGCCA
The DNA here is from genome assembly GCA_946902985.2 of Meconema thalassinum. NCBI lineage: Eukaryota > Metazoa > Arthropoda > Insecta > Orthoptera > Tettigoniidae > Meconema > Meconema thalassinum. The sequence continues at coordinate 42,737,306 of OX336391.1, read as the reverse complement.
TTGCTTCCTAATCAGTTCTGAAAGCTCTGTGTACTTTGACAGCTTTTCAACTTGCTTTGTTAGGATGTTGCTACTGTTAGGGATTGCCACATCTATGAAGGTGGTGTGCTTGACAGTATCTGGGAGCTGAACACACTTTGTCAGCAGATACAACTGGGGATGGAGGCAGGCCGATCACGCAGGCGACCACTAACTTGACTGTAATGAAGGAAAGGGAGTCGGAAGGAAGTCGGTTGTGAGCCTGTTGAAAGGAACCATCCCAGCATTTGCCTGGGGGTGAAAATTGGAAACCACAGAAATTTCAGGACGGCTGATGTGGGATTCGAACCCATGCTACTCCGATACCAACGAGGCTCGAGGTGACGCGTTAGCTCTCTCGCCCACGGCGGCTGGTTCCGTCTTGTCAATATGTAAAGTTAGTTTATGGTTATTGAACTAAAGAACCATAATATATTTTTGTAAAATAGGGTTTCTTAATAAATGGATATTCAATCATCATATATATTATTTCAGTAGTTTAGATCCCTCCTGCGGCGCTCACAAGCGACCGATCGTGAAAAATGAGCATTCAAATGAAAGAGAATAGACATTAGCAGTGACGAATTGCACTCTAATTTCATAAATATCTATATTTAAAAAAATATATTACTTTAAAAGAATGTACCAAGGGGGCGATTTGTAGATACTGTTGCTGTAGGAAAATGCGAACCAAAATTGCTGTCCAGTTCACATTTTGGCCGCTGTGACGTCTGTTTCATGTCATTTTAATATTCTGAGGTACGGTATTTCCTTTATCATTTTGCATAGATTTCAGAAACAGTAAATCAAAGGAATGAGTACTCAAATCGTATAATTTCATAAACCGGTGAGTGTTATAATGATTCAATTTTCAGTGATTGCCTTCTTAAGTTAGGGATCGTAGAACTTGGAATTCTAACTGAAATGTAAATAGTGTTCTATAATCAATCATTTGGTTGAAATAAAAACATAACAACATTTTTCCTTCAGTCTCTCGTTATAAACCTATTGGGGAAAGTGTGGTTTATGAACATGCGATATTTCTCGCTCGGGTCCGTTAGTAATGTTATATTGTGATAAAGTATAGAGCAACATTGCAGTCAACTTAGACATAAAAGTAATATTGTAAGATACCGGTAGCTAATTGGTCGTAGTTTAAACCAGACCTTCCATCGTTGCCATCAACACACCTCCAGCACTGGTAAATATGTATTACATTGTGTATGTGTTGAGAATTCAAGACTCCATGTTTGTTGAGGGGGTGTGATGACGCATTAGTCATGCTATTCGCCTCTCATCAAGGTGGACCGGATTCGATTCCTGGTCAATGCATGTGAGATTTCCGAAGAGCATTGCCATGTACTGTGGTTCGGATTCCACGTAAAAAGGAGGTCTCGTGGCTCATGATCGCAAGATTAACGGTCACGTAAAACTACAAGCTTAAGCTTCCTTCTTTCCGTCCTTCCTTCAGCGACTTCGGCGGCGTAGTGGGTAGCATGCTGAGCTTCTATGCCCAAGATCGCGGGTTCAAACTCGGTCGAAGTCGTCAGATTTTTAAGAGCGTTAAAAATCCCTCAGTATGCTTTCCTTCGGAGGGGAAGTAAAGCCGGCGCGGCGGTCCCATGTCATAGAGTTATGGCATGTAAAAGAACCATCCACTAACTACACTTGTGGAAGCTAAAATTTGTAGGTTAGTTTGCTAACGCTATATTCCAAGGTTCGCCGCCAGATCCTGACTGCGATGGCATTTAGTAGCCACGTCCGCAGCTAGGTGTCGTGGACGGTAGCAGTTGGTGGCGAAAGTAGGAACCACATGCGAAAATTAATCGTCTGCAGTTCTTCTACCTGAATCATAGACAACACACACTACTGTAATACAGTCAGTTATCGGACAAATTCTACACACAACCAAAGTTCACGGGGCTACATGAACGCATTGTCGCAGCCTCTAAACTAAGGAACCAACCCCCCAAACTTCCTTCCTTCATGTTTGATGGTCGTCAGTGTTCCACGCTGAGGAGACAAAGTGAATCTCACTTTCTGTTTGCACCTCTGTAGGAAGGAGATCATATTGTGGGAGTTTTTAGTTCCCGCAGCAAAGAAGTGCGATGCGCTTTACATCGTCCACTACCCTAGCGGCGGTCCGGGCAGGGTGCACCAAGAGCCCGCTGATGAGCCCGACTTGGTGCAGCAAGGCAAAAGACACGGCAAAAACACAGAAGAATTGCTGAATTTTTGGTTTTTCTACTCTTCAGTAGCCTGCTGTAGTTGTAAATCTATCGCTGTGGGAGACTGCTTAGTACTCACCGTTGTTGTTGTTTGAGTCTTCAGTCTTTTGACTGGTTTGATGCAGCTCTCCATGCCTCCCTGTCCTGAGCTAATCGTTTCATCTCTACATAGCTACCACTCCCTACATCCGAGGCAATCTGTTTAACATATTCTAACCTTGGTCTACCCCTACAGCTCTTGTCCTCAACCCTTCCTTCCATAACTAAGCTTGCTATTCGTGGGTGTCTTAGTATGTGTCCTACCAACCTATCTCTTCTCTTCGTTATCAGTCGCCAGAAACATCTCTCCTCTCCCACTCGTCTTAAAACCTCTTCGTTTGTAGCCTCATCTGATCTTCATCATTCTCCTGTAACACCACATTTCAAACGCTTCAATTCTCCTCTTTTCTGCTGCACCAATAGTCCAAGTTTCACTTCCATAGAGCGCCACGCTCCAGTCAAAGGCTTTCAAAAATGTCTTCCTAATACCTAAATCTATATTCGATGTCAACAGATCCAACCAAGGCGACTATAATGCATAGTTACATGCAGATCGATGAAACCCTTTGGGATTGACGTAAGAGAAGAAGAATAGACGGCCTAGTTCTTTTCGGAACAACCCACTTGCTTTTATTGTTGGTACCCCGGTCAGTTATAAGAATAGTATTGAAAATGAAAATCCACAGCCTCCTTCCAGTCGACTGACCGGGTCAGGGATGGAATGAATGAAGCCCCCATCTAGCGGCGATGATATGAACCGTGCCGGCTGCCGAAGCCTGCCGCACTCCCCTGGGAAATGATTAAATGATTGACAAATGAAATGAAATGATAGTGCAGAGTGTTGCTTACATTATTTAAATTATTCATGGTGGTTCCGTATTGATATGCTGAAATAGTTATTAATAATAATTATATAACCGCCTGAATCAATGCTATAATAGTACATTATGCAACGAGCCTATAATGGCAATAATTAATGACCATTATAGGCGAGTTGCATACGACTGTTTATGTTCGACGATAATTATTATAACTATTTTATGTTCGAACATAAATATTCATAAATATGTGTCGAGATTTCGCCAGTTTTATGTACTGAACAGAGCCCTTGAGACGCAGAGAATGCCTTGTATTTGACCATGGCCTCCTCCTCGATTACCCTACTATGATACTAGGCCAGGCAGTGAAATTTAAATTAGAAGGCCGTGGAACTCAGCGCATCTAATTATCTAATTGGTCAAACAACTGTTTCTTGAGCTATGATTGGTGGGATAAACTGTTTCATAATGAAAAAGTGTTATAATGAGCCTCATTATAGTAGCCTACAGTTTTCTGACATATAATAGTCAGGGTCGAACATAAAGGAATTAATTACGGTATTTAAGTTGTTCTTGGTGAGCCTCCGTGGCTTAGGCGGCAGCACGCCGGCCTCTCACCGCTGGGTCCGTGGTTCAAATCCCGGTCACTCCATGTGAGATCTGTGCTGGACAAAACAGAGGCAGACAGGTTTTTCTCCGGGTACTCCGGGTTTCCCTGTCAAAATTTCATTCCAGAAACACTCTCCACTATCATTTCATTTCATATGTCTTTCATTTAATCATTGCCCCAGAGGAGTGCGTCAGGCCTCGGCAGCCGGCACAGTTCATATCCTCGCCGCTAGATGGGGGCTTCATTCATTCCATTCCTGACCCGGTCGGAGACTGGAAGCAGGCTGTGGATTTTCATTTCATTTAAGTTGTTCTTGGTACATGTTTCGGGGATGAATCAACAATTTTGTGCATAATCATTGATTATTTATTATTGATTATAAGCATTGATAATACACGGAATAGTGAAGCATTGAAATCCCCCGTCTGTCATCTCAAGCTATTACTCTTTGCTCAATACGGGACTGTGAATGCACTGTCTACTGGTTTTCACACATCTTCATTAGCATCTGCAGGCTGAATACTATCACCGTCACCAACTACATTTTGTTCTATCTTATAATTTTTACAACCATATTAGGTTAAATAACCTTTCATATTTTTAGTGCTACGCTTTATTACGTTTTCAATATATTAATGCTTTACAATTGGCTGATGAAGGGGATAGAATTGTTGATTAATCCCCGAAACATGTACCAAGAACAAGTTTAATAATGAATTTTTTTATAGTATTGATTCAGGCGGTTATATAATTCTTATTAATAACTATTCGAGAGTGTTGCTGGAATGAAACTGTGACAAGGAAATCCGGAGTACCCGGAGAAAAACCTGTCTGCTCCGCTTCGTTCAGCACAAATCTCACATGGAGTGACCGGGATTTGAACCTCGTACCCGGCGGTGAGAAGCCGGTGTGCTGCCGCTTAAGCCACGGAGGCCTCAAGAAGAGTTCATTTTGTTTGCAGTGACCTGTTCAATCTACCGTGGGCCTTCCTCTGGACGGCTGTACTAGGTGAGTGGGACCGCGAGATAGAAGAGAAGACCGAGGATCGAATCCCTGTTGAGAGAATCTTCATGCACGAACGTTTCGACCATTACCAGAATGACATAGGTGGGTTACAGTTAAAATTCATTTATTAACATGGTAAGTGTGTGATACTGTTATTGCGGTTTTATTTGGGGTCTTGTGACATTGATCATTTGACCCGTGTACTTGGGCATCTATCTGGTAACCTGTGTAGGAGGAATTTAAGTTTCTTTGCTAGTGGCCAGTAGTACAGTACAGCTGGAATGGTTTTGTTCCAAAAACTGTGCTATGGTTGGCTTTTGTAAATCGTTAGAAAAACACAAAAAAAGCTTAACTCTGAATTTTAGAATAATTTGCACGATCATTTTGTTGGAAAACTCAAAAAAACATTGAAAAGCGTTTTTCTCTGAATCGACGTATTTTAAAGAAAATGTTTTTAAACAAAAATTGTAGAGGGCATTATTACCTACAATTCGTCTCATTGAAGTCATGTCATACGTTTTGAATGCAGAAGCTAGGTGGCGCCAAAGTTTCCAAAAATGTGTTTTTTCACTTTTTGTCCTAGAAAAAATGTTTTTTTCACAAAAGAGTGAATCAGAAATTTGTTCCCCTCAAAATTGTCTGCAACATTTATTTAAACGTTTGTTTCCTCCGACTTACCGTTCCAAAGTTATAGCGCAGCAAATGCAACGCTGCGTAGTCAAGGCTACTATTGTTACTGCGGAGAGAGCGGTGGGCATAATTTAGACAGGGACCGGTGTCAGACAGCTGCCTAAGGCTCGGTCAAACTGTACACATATTAACCTTTTTGCCATCTGAATTGTACAATTTTCACACTTTGGCAGACTATAACACTGGAACGGTAAGGCGGAGGAATAAAATGTTTCAATAAATGTTGCAGACAATTTTGAGAGGAACAAATTTCTGATTCGCTCTTTTGTGAACATAACATTTTTTCTAGGACAAAATGTGAAAAAACACTTTTTTGGAAACTTTGACGCCACCTAGCTTCTGCATTCAAAACGTATGACATGACCTCAATGAGACGAATTGTAGGTGACAATGTCCTCTGCACTTTTTGTTTAAAAACTTTTCTTTAAAATACGTCGATTCAGAGAAAAACGCTTTTCAATGTTTTTTTGAGTTTTCCGACAAAATGATCGTGCAAATTATTCCAGAATTCAGAATTAAGCTTTTCTTGTGCATTTCTAACGATTTACAAAAAGCCAACCATAGCACAGTTTTTGGAACAAAAGCGTTTTTTTTTTTCTGTGCATCTGTCCTGTACTACAGCGGCAGGTGATTTCCACCATAATCACAATAGTTTGTCTTCGTCTGAAGTGTCCTAGATAACCATAAACTCGGTGATAAAATGTGGCTATGCGAGTTGTGGTGTCTTAAAATGTTTCTTCCCTTTTAGCCCTAGTGAAGCTGTCCCGAGCTGCCGACTTCACTGGTGGACACATCAAGACGGTCTGTCTACCTCCGCAGTCGACTAGATCATCTTCCTTCACCACGTGCATGGTGACTGGCTGGGGTCATGCTAGTCCTCGCGGGTCCCTGACAACCACTCTGCTACAAGCACGTCTCCCCATTCACGACAGCGCTGTTTGTGTCTCCAAGTACGAGGGACTGACAGCCATATTGCCAGGTCATCTGTGTGCTGGCCACTTGGATGGGACAACTGGGACATGCGTGGTAGGTACACATCACAACTCAGAATTTGGCCATCATGGGTTAATAGCTAAATAATTAGCTAGCCCCGGTGGGTGAGTGGTCAACGTGTCGGATTACTAACCCCCCCCCCAGCTTGCAGGTTCGCTCCTGGCCGTGGTAAGTAATTTTTGAAAGGCGGCTAAAATTACACCATGTCATACGATGTTGGCATGTCAAAGAACCCATTTGAATTCAGTAGGCCGTGTTCATAATGGCAAAATTAATCTCGGGAGTTTCCGCCAACACAAAGTTCCTCATTTCTCCACTAGAAAGCGCTATAGTGTTCAAAGAGCTTAGATATCTAACCTCCTTGACTTTCATAGTGATTCAAGGAACAACGAAATTCGACATGCAAGCTACCCTTTGGGTATCATATAATAAAGCTTGCACCCGGCACCCGAGGCCATACGATATTATTATTATTATTATTATTATTATTATTATTTATTTATTTATTTATTTATTTATTTAGTATGTTTCGACCCATACAGGATCAAATAGAGCAAGTTATGTTCTGTTGCTGTTATTTTTCTTGTTCTTCCAGAATTCTTTCATCATGTCGCTATGTTTAGCTCGACGTTCGTCAGTCCATTTTCCCCTAGGTCTGCTGGGCTTATCTTCTGATGCAGCTTCCCAAGTGTAGATCTTATGTCTGAAAGTTTTGCGGTCTTCGATATCTGTAGGTGTGATGTTGGCGTTATTGAGATCAGTTTGGACTTGTTTAATCCAAACCGTTGTCGTCTTTAATTTTTGTGAGTACATCAATATTTTCTTTGTTAATCGGTTGTCATCTAGCCTCATAATGTGTCCATAAAATTTCAAGCGTCGTTTACGGAAATTGGTTTCAATATTTGAATATTTTTCTGTGATCTTGTGCGATTGTAAACGATATCCAGGGCCGGCCCTAGGTCTTTTTGTAGTGTAAGCAAAGAACATTTTAGCGCCCCCCCCCCTTCCCCACCCCTATACTCATCAGAGTATCTTTACTATTTTTACTAAACGTGTTATATGGCCAAAAGGTAAAAGGCAAAGGGATACACAAAAAATAATTTAAAACGAAACATTAATTTACAGGTCATTATTATTACATAGAATGTCAATTATTGTTGATTTTTTGCATACTGTTGAAATCTTTTAAAATTAAAACGAGATTTTGCTGGCTTTTACTTTAGAAAGCTCGTTCAGCAGCAAATATGTTTCCATTTCATTTAACAAATCATTTCAATGGCCAAAGTAGCTAGTTCACTCAAGTGCTCTTGGCTTAAAGTTGATCGCAAGTATGTTTTTATAAGTTTTAACTTCGAAAAACTTCTCTCTCCGCTGGCCACTGATGCCGGGAGCGTTAGCAGAATCCTCAATGCAACAAAAACAATTGGAAAAATGTCCACATAACCACGTATGGTTGTAAAAGACAAGGCTCCAGCTGGGTGACTTCCATGGGTAGCATTGGTGAAAAAAATTGCAGTTCTTCGAACAGATCATCTCCGTTCACATCACAGTCTCCTCCATCACTCAAAACGGTTTGAAGGTGCGTACAGGCTTCCTTCAACTCTTGTTCGTTCAAATTCGTCTCGAATTTGTCATAACGAAATTTGAAACTTTCACTATGGTGTTCCATTAGCTCAAATATCTCCCTTATGAGGCTATTGCCGTGTCAAGTACGACAAAGAAGAAGTTAACTTTAAATGCATTTTTCCTGAACGTACAGCTTCATCTTCACTCCCATAGGAGAATTGTTTTTTTTTACCTTTCTTGGCCGAAGTAGGGTTTCTTTTTCAAAGTTAGCGTCAACCTCGATTTTTTCTGCAAGTTCATTTGCATCTGTAATGACGTTGTTTAGTCCTTGATCTGATCACATGTTTTTTAGCAATGATTTTACACTTTTAATGAGATCCATTGAAGTTTGTAGGTCATTTGTGACTTTTTGCAACAGTTTACTAACCATATTGGTTTTATGCAGGGTGAATCCTCCGTGGCTTAGGCGGCAGCACGCCGGCCTCTCACCGCTGGGTCCGTGGTTCAAATCCCGGTCACTCCATGTGAGATCTGTGCTGGACAAAACGGAGGCAGACAGGTTTTTCTCCGGGTACTCCGGTTTTCCCTGTCAAAATTTCATTCCAGCAACACTCTCCACTATCATTTCATTTCATCTGTCATTCATTTAATCATTGTCCCAGGGGAGTGCGTCAGGCCTCGACAGCCGGCACAGTTCATATCCTCGCCGCTAGATGGGGGCTTCATTCATTCCATTCCTGACCCGGTCGGAGACTGGAAGCAGGCTGTGGATTTTCTTTTAATTGGTTTTATGCAGGATATCATGCCATGTCACTAAGCAGCATGGAAACTCGAAGTTATGCAGTTTTTTTTAGTCCTACGGCAGTGTTCCTACCAAATGCATCAAGTTTCTAATCTTGAGAAGCTTCATATAAGACATCATACACTTCTTCAATGTGGTACCTCAAAGGCAACAATGTCTCAATTCTACTTTCCCATCTAGTATTGCAGAGTGTTTTCACTGTCAGACTTGAAACATGTTTCAGCAAAATATTCCATCTTTGAGTAGAGCTGGAAAAAATTAAACATTTATTGTATAGTGCTGAAACAGTCCACAGCAATGTTGCACGACAGAACTGCATCATTAATGACCAAGTTCAAGGAGTGGTTCCCACACGGTACATAAAAAGCTCTAGGATTTAAATCAAGGATCTTCTTCTGGACTCCAACATGGTTTCCCTTCATTGCGGAACCTTTGTCGTACCCCTGGCCTCTCATGGCTTTTAAAGGAATGCCTCGTGCTTCTAACTGTTTGAGCAATACCTCTGTGAGGCCTTCACCTGAAGAATCTGAAATGGGAACAAAGCCCAAAAAATGTTCCTTAATTCAAATATCCTCATTTGCTAAAATTTTTACAAATCTTACAACAAGAGTCATTTGCTCGGTGTTGCTAATATCTGGAGTACAGTCTAATATAATAGTATAGTACGTTGCTTGCTGTATCTGTTGTAAAATGTTAGCTTGGATCTTGGCCGACAAGAAACTAATAACAAACTCATTTTGGATACTCTTGCTCAAGTAGTGTACGTGTGTTTCTTTTGAACTTATCCTTCTCACATGTTCAGCCATAAAACCATCAATTTTAGCTATGTTTTCTACCAGCTTTAAGAAATTTCCATTATTATGTTCAAATAGGGTGTCTTTTTTCCCTCTAAAGGCCAATCCTTGAGTTCCCAAAAATTGTACAATACATAGTAGGCGTTTTAGAACTTGATTCCAATGTTCAGTTTCAGCACGAATAAGTCTTTTATTTTCCTCGACAATAGTTTTTTTAAACGTAAACGTAAAGAGAGTTCGAGCCAACATTTGCAGTTTTGAATATGAATAGGGGATTTCTCATGACTGGTCAAAGTTTTGCCAGTCAGAATACGCTTGGCCACCAGCAAGAATAGAATTATCATTTCCAAAAAGTTTGCAACCAAAACAAAATACTGCGTTTTTCAATATGGAATATATTAACCAAATCCTGCGGACTTGCTCTCCGTTGCAAAGCTTCCTTGTGTAATGCTTTGAGGAAAATCGCCTACCTTTAAGGTCCACAGAAATTCTTGGTCTGTGATCTGCTGTGGTCCTCGTTCAACAAGAATTTTTCTTAAATCATCGTTTATTTTAGGTGGCCATTCTCCACAGTCATTTGAAAAAAAAATGACGACGTTTCTGCGCTCAGTTTCTGCAAATAAACCACCGACCTTAAAACTTTTATCTTTAGCTATACATAGCTTAACATCCGTAATACATAGAGACCTTAAACTTTGCATTCATAATTATGGGTACTTTATGAGTACATTAAACCAAATTTTTATTAATATTAATAAATATTTCTATTTTCAAAAAATATTTGTATTTCTAAAAAATGGTAAGAAAAAAAATTGAACATTTTCAAACTGTTAAAAATAAGTAGTATGTATAAATTTTGTAACAATTCTCGTTTATCAGGAAGATATGGATGTAGTAAGTTAATAAGTACATACAATTTTGGAATAATAGGTTCAGTGGTTTTATTTGATATGTACTTAAACTTTGAAGAAATCTTCATTAAAAAGCTTGAATCGGAAAAGGTACAGTCTCCCCTTAATACAAAAAACATAAGGTGCCCCTTTTCCATATCTGCCTTCTTTCCTCCCTCAACCTAACAAAGGCTAAACTAACTATGGACTACTAGGCCTAGTTATATTTTAACAAAACCTGTACTCCGTTAACTAAGATTCAATTTACACCATTGTAAATTGTAATTCGTAAAGAAATAACTAATAAATAACCCATTGTATTGTATCAACATAAACTTACAGTTTCAGTTTCAATGACTTGTTGACTTGTAGACGCCAGGTCTGTAAGTTCTGATGAATCCTCGTCAACACCTTCGGTCCCGGTTATGTCATAGCCAAATGGTAGTGCCAATGGTGTTCCTGTAGTCAGTGTCAGATCCTCATCCTGCAATAAAAATAGCTGTTGGCCAAGTATACTTGGCACCAATATATCTCCTAAAGCTACCCTCAATTCCTAAATTTATTTTCTAAATATACAACTTAAGTATAAATTAATACTTTTTAAGGATTAGTGCTATAATACTTTAAGTAAATTACGACAGTATTCAGTAAGGTACTGCTATTAAATCAATAATATTATTATAATTTACATTATGAGGGTAAATTGTTTATATAAATGCTCATCAATTTAGATTAAATTAATTTAGGCATTTAGAGTCATAAGCCAAAAAATATATATATATAACTTAAAATTATTTACACTTACACTTACTTTTTGAGGATTCTTCACTCATTGATGGTCCAGGCAGCTCTGATATTGGTAACTTGTCGTCATCCTCATCGTTATAAACGGATTCAGTTAACTTAGTTGTTTCGTCGATCATTTTTGCACATGACGGTGAAGCCGAAGGCGCAAAATATCTTTTCAGCGCTTTAGATTGCTTCTCATCTTCTTTAGAATGCTGCAACTGTCTTTTACGGTGAAATGCACCTGATGGCTTTTCATTACTGGACATTTCGTGTGTCTAAAAAATCATCTCCTCAAGTAAGAAGGGGCAATAACACAATGCAGCTTACGTCAATACATCAACACACTACAAACTACAATGATGAGTGATGGCTGTCAGCTAGCTGGCAATACTGAGCGGATAAAGACAAGAGACGTATGAGTCACGCGGACGAGTCGAAGGGGTGTTCGTGAATGGCTCCAGGCACAGGCACTCCGTAATAGTTCTAAGTATGTTTCATAAGTAGCATCACCCGTAAAGCGGCGACTCTTTGAACTGGTTATGCTGAATATTTCGAATATTATTTCGTTTTGTTTGTTAGTGAAATAGTAAAGTAAAACTGAAACATAGACAGAATGGTTATGTTATCTGGTTACATTGTTTATAATGTAAACATTACAGTTTGTTAATGTTGTAAAAATTGGAATGTTTACAACATTACAAACTAGCTCCGGGCGCCCCTAACTTGATATTTCGGCGCGCCGCGGCGCCCCCATTCTCACGGCGCCACCCGCGGTCGCGTAGTTCGCTTATATCTCGCGCCGCCCCTGACGATATCCTTCATCTGTAAGTCTTGGACCAAGAATTTTTCGGATGATTTTCCTTTCAGCTTTCTTGATGTTTTCAAGATCCCCTTTATAATTGAGGTTTAAGGTCTCACTGGCGTAGAGTGTTTCGGGTTTGATGACCGTCGAGTAATGTCGAATTTTTGTGTTAATGCTCATGCATTTTTTGTTGTAGATGTTTGCGGTTTTCCCATATGCTTTCCGCATTTTGACTTCACGTGTTCTTTGTACTATTCTTTCTGTGCCTGTAGGTTCAATAATTTCACCTAAGTATTTGAAATGATTAACCTTGTTGATTGAACCGTATTTTGTTACCAAAGTTTGGGTTTCAATGTGTTTTGTAGCCATGAATTCAGTTTTTGTGAAGGAGATTTGCAACCCTACTTTCCCAGCACATTCTTTGAGGACTTCAATCTGGTGAATTGCCGTTCGTTCATCTCCGGAGAGGATTGCCAAATCATCAGCAAAAGCGAAGCATGTAACATTGATATTATCCTTCTGTCTTCCTAACACGACTGGTTTCCATATGTTGCGACTTTTTAATTCTTTTTCGCATTCTTTGATGACCTTATCGAGAAATATGTTGAACAGCAATGGAGAAAGTCCATCACCCTGCCGAACACCAGTTTTAATGGGAGATCTCTCCAATATATTTGACCTTGGAAATTGTGTCGGTTAAGGTTTGTTGGATGAGTCGTCTCGTCTTCGGATCGAGATGGTTTTCTTCGAGTACATTAAAACGAGATTTTCGATCAATGGAGTCAAAAACCTTCTGAAGTCGACAAATGTACAGATGGTTGGGAGATTACGTGTGGCTCGAAGTTTCAAGGTGGATTTCAGATTGAAGATTTGTTCGACGGCTGATCTGTTTGGTCTGAAGCCAGCCTTATATTCACCGATGAGTTGTTCTTGCGTGCGTTGTAAAAGACAGGCGGAGATGATTTTATAAGCGAAGGGTAAGAGGGAAATTCCTCTGTAGTTATTTACATCAGATTTATCTCCTTTCTTGTGGAGTGGGTAGATGAGTGCGCATTTCCATTCGTCCGGTAGTTTTTCACTTCGCCAAATGTCATCAATGATCTGTGTGATTTCCTGTAGTGATCGTGATCCTAGATTTTTCAATAGTTCTGCGATGATTCCGTCTTCTCCTGATGTCTTTCCGTTCTTGAGTTTTTTGATGTGGTGATGGATTTCTTCTTGCGTTGGTGGTTTGGCTTCGAGTCGTATGTGTTCTGGGACTGTGTGTACAAATCGCTCAGGTGGTTCAGGACAATTGAGGAGGTCAGAAAAATAACGTGCTAGTTCTTCACAGTTTTCTTGGTTAGTGAGTGCGAGACTTCCGTCTTGTTTCTTGAAAGTCAAATTTTGCGGTGTGTAACCTTTAATTCTGTTCCCGAAGGTTTTATAAAAATCTCGACTGTTGTGATTCCTGAAGTCATCCTCGATTGACTGAAGTTGCTTAGTTATAAAATTACGTTTAGTTTTCCTGATAATTTTGGTTGCCTGTTTGCGGACGCCGAGAATGTGTTGTAAAGTTTCTGGAGATTTGTGGCTATTGTATTTTTGGAATGCGATTCGGCGATCAATAATGACTTGATCACAGTTGGAATCCCACCAGGGGTGTTTAGCTTTCTTTTTAGTGGAATCAGTTCTTTGGCTATTCTGATGATTTTGCTGCAGAAGTCCGTCTAATTGTTCACTGGTTCTTTATCCCATTCTTCTGCGATTTTTGTTTCTTGAATATTGGATGTGTCAAATTTTGGGATGTAATATATTTTTTTATGAATCCTCTTAGGTGAAAATTTCATTTTGATTCTTGTGAGATAATGGTCTGAATCAATGTTTGCGCCTCGTCGGACTTGAACGTCATGGATGGTTCTATAGTGTGCATGGGAGATGGCAACATGATCAATTTGGTATTCACCGAGATGTTGAATGGGAGATCGCCAAGTTTTCTGTTTGTGTGCAGGTTTCCTGAAATGCGTAGACATAACTTTGAGATTGAATTGATGACAAATGTCTACCAATCGTGTGCCATTGCTATTTGTATTTTGGTGTGCAGAATTTTTGCCAATGATTTTTCGATAGATTTTTTCTTTGCCAAGTTGGGCATTGAAATATCCCATCAGGATTTTCACGTCATCTTGATGAATGTTACTCATAATTTTTTCCAGTTTTTTTTCTTCAAAATTGTACAACATTTTCCGGATTTTTCTTGTTGTCTATGTTAGTAGGTGCATGAGCATCGCAAGAGTGTATTTCTTGTTGGCGCTCTGGATGCGCATGGTCATAATTCGATCATTAACGGGTGTGACTTCTTTGACAGAATTAATGATGGATTTGTGGACAAGAAAAGCCATTCCGAAGATTGGTGCACCTTTCGCGACTCTCTGTAATGTTTTGCTCTTGAAAATGCGGTAATTTCCATGGTCCATAGTTATTATTATTATTATTATTATTATTATTATTATTATACCTAAATAATTTGAATTACACTACTCATGCCCATTGTGAGTAGCACATTTTATTGAGAAAATCAATTAGACAGATATAGATTTTTGTGTTTCAAAAATCTTATACTCGTAGACTACAGTAGACTAGTTTTAGTAATCCTTGATAATTATTTTCTCTATTTTAGATTTATTTATTTATCGTATGGTATGGTACATACTTACGTCATACTGCAGGGCGCCCGAGAATGTTCTCCGCAGTGGGTACGTGCAGCTGTGAGTAGTTGAGTCATAAGTTTAGTTGGCTGCACTGTGTCCTTGAAAGGGGGACGTCAGCGTGTGGGCAATCAGTGTGTATTGCGATAAGCGAGCGAGCCTATATGTCTTCAGTGTGTATTGCAGTAAGCGAGCGTTCAGACAGATTATTGGAAGAGTGCAACAGTATACAGGCGGTAATGTTTACTACTGAAGAGAGAGTTTTTTTTTGGTGGAATACGTTTTTCGCGAAGGCGGTCGGTTTAGACAAAATGTAAAATTAAGTTTTCAGGCGCGGTTTCCTAATTCCAAGTGTCCAAACCGTGATACCGTTCGGGATATGGTAAGTAAATTTCGTGTGACTGGCTCAGTTCACGATGTACCGGGAACAGCAAGGCCTACGCTTTTAACAGACGAAAAACATCTAAATTCAAAATGTAGTGCACTGATGCAGGAGTCACTGAGAGTCTGTTTTAGAATTATTAATATATTCTTAGTTTTGATTACCTGTTCATTTAAAACAAAAATAAAAAAAATCCCTATATCTAAAAGAAATAGGCCTACCTACGAAAATAAGTCCTACTAAAATGTTTAACTTTGCTACCGTTTTACCAAAACCACTTCGGTACCTAGCATTTTGTTTAAGAACCAAGTACCCTCGGTACTTTTAAGTCTTTTGCAGCGACGATCCAACAGACTTTGATTGGCACTGTACAAAGTTGGCTCCTTATAACTATAATTGTCATTTCTTGCTTGTTTGTTGATGGATATCAATTACAGACTCGGGGAGTTTATGATAGAACGTCAATATGTCGATAGATCATCTAGATCAGAAGGTCTGAGCGTTTGATCTAAAATTACAAAATATGGGGGTCCCATCCAGTGTACATTTTAACAAAATTCATGCTAAATTACGTGTCTTCCCTAAGATATTGAGGGATATTATCGGGCTTTGCGAAGGAACCCTCGACATGCTTGTCCACCACTACCAACAATACAAGTAGTTTGTAACTAATAATAAGCAGTACTTTATGACGTAATTCTGTTCGGTTCTTAACGGAGCATCCAATTCAAAATAGGACAAGCAGGCTAATAACTATAATACCTTAACCGATATTAGCATCCAATTCAAAATAGGACAAGCAGGCTAATAACTATAATACCTTAACCGATATTAGCATTTAATTCAAAATAGGACAAGCAGGCTAATAACTATAATACCTTAACCGATATTAGCATCCAATTCAAAATAGGACAAGCAGGCTAATAACTATAATACCTTAACCGATATTAGCATCCAATTCAAAATAGGACAAGCAGGCTAATAACTATAATACCTTAACCGATATTAGCATTTAATTCAAAATAGGACAAGCAGGCTAATAACTATAATACCTTAACCGATATTAGCATTTAATTCAAAATAGGACAAGCAGGCTAATAACTATAATACCTTAACCGATATTAGCATTCATTATTGCTCCAGAAAACAGTAAATCCAACCTCACAAAATAAAACTGCCTATACCAAATATTTCCTTCACACCTACCCGTAAAAGAACCTTCAAACTATAAATTCCTACAACGACTACAAAAGATCTGAAATTATATATCTTTCAGATAATATTTCAGATTGAAGTAGAAACACGAAATCTTTTTCTTTGTCCCGCAGAGCAGAGCAATTCTGCACAATTGCCTCCATCTTGCACGGTCTGCAGCGTCATTCTTATCAACATTGACTGCTCTCATGTCCTCCTTGATTTGGTCAAGCATCGTTCTTTGGCCGTCCTTGTGGTCGCTTGCCTACTCCATCTAGTTGTAGTGCTCTATTTGCCACTGTATCCTCGCAACTCCGTAGTACATGTCCGTACCAACGCAGGCGAGCTTCCAGCATCTTGTCAGGGATCGGCGCGACATCAAGGGTGCCTCTTACATGGACATTGTTGACATGTTCTAGTTTTGTTAGGCCAATGGACCACGAAATACCACCAATAAATATGATGTATGATTCCTTCATAATTAAACAAGTAGTTCCGTGAGGAGCTATACAGCCTATTTTCATATAATAAATAATACATATAGCCTAGATAATCCCATAAGGGCAAAGGCCTCCTGCGAACAGGAACGTGCTCTGGTTTAAACTCGTTAGGCGAGCAAGTCCTAAGGAGTTTTCATACATCCTACTGATATTAATTGCCTCTATCAACATACAAATTGTCAGTTTGATTGCTGTAATAGATTCGTAGATATTGAGAACCGTCTAAATATTCTGGATGGTCACCATGTTGGATTTTTATATTATAGGCCTTAGATTTATGTACTATTACGGTACATGAAGATTATTGTGTAGGAGTTTTATTCAAACTTCATTCGCATGATTAGGAGACATGAAATAAAAGCGGGATTTTAAAATTTCGCTCAGCCGCCATCTTGTGGTTATGAAAATAATTTAATGAATTAGATGCCGGTCGATAAAAATTTGTATAAGGATATACCGTATCAAGTTTCACTGCGTTCGGATGGTTAAAACGCAAGAAACGTCCATTTGAATATATAAATTTCGCGTCGCTGCCATGTTGGATTTGTGCTCGCCAGGTTATTGAACGTCCCATAGGTGAACTTATGCTTATAGCATCCATACACTTCAAAACATTCAGTTTGATTGCTGTAGTAGATTAATAGAAATTGAGAACCGTATAAATATTTCGGATGGTCGCCATGTTGGATTTCAATATATGTAGGCCATAGAGTTATGTACTATTAGATGATGATTATTGTGTATGATCATTATGCAAATGTTGATTTCGATCGCATGATTAGAACACAAGAAATAAAAACTTAATTTTCGAAATTCGCACAGCCGCCATATTGAGGTTATAAAAACAATTGAACTAAATTAGATACCAGTGCATTACAATGTGTATAAACATTTTCAGTACGAAGTTTCATTGTGTTTGGATCATTAAATCGTGAGTCAAGTCTATTTAAAACTTTCAAATTCGCTTGGCCGCCATGTTCGTTTTGTAGTTAACCGATTTTTGAAAGACCCATAGATGAGCTTCCAGTAGTGCCCTTTATCTTCGTACAAAATTTCATGGTGATTCCGGTAATAGTTCAAGAGATATAAAATGCCGGTGAAATATTTCGCACAGCCGCCATCTTGAGGTTATGTAAACAATTGAACAAAGTTAGAAGTCGGTTTATTACAATGTGTATAAAAATATACTGTACCAAGTTTCATTGCGTTTGGTTGGTTGAATCGCGAGAAACGTCTATTTAAAAGTCGCAACTTCGCTTGGCCGTCAAGTTGGTTTTGTAGTTACCAGGTTTTCAAAAGTCACATAGGTGAACTTCTAGTAGTTCCCTTTATCACCGTACAGAATTCCAGGGTGATATCGGTAATAGTTTCGGAGATATTGAATGCTGGTGAAATATTTCGCACGGCCGCCATGTTGGATCGGTGAGACTAACAAAATTTGAAGGAAACGGTCGGGGTCGTGCCGAATAGTACTATGAACTTACCGAGTTTCGTTGAAATCGCTCCAGCCGTTTGGAAGTTATTAGGGGGGGGACACAAAAAATCCTCTCTCTCACACACACACGCACACATAGACAGACACACGGACAAAACTTTTTTTTTTTTTTTTTCAAAATGATAATAGGCTAAAAAATACCACTGACTGTCTTTTTGAATTGGACAACTATCAAGGGTTCGTCACTGCGCCACAACGTTCTGCACATATAAGCCAGTCTTCAAGGAATACTTCTTTGGTTGCAAGTTTCGAGGCTCTGTGTTTCAGTATTGCCTAGCTCAGGGTGGTCCAACCTTTAGTTGCCCCAAGGGCCAATCAAACTTTAGTATAGGACTGTGAGGGCCAGAGACATTCCAGAAAGAAAACAAATTACATATTTTACTCAAACACATTTATTAAAATTTATATTAAAAGAAGTTTAATATTACTAGTTTAATATACCACTTCATTTTACAGTCGAAAAATCAAGGTGATGATTAGCAATGCTTTCCTGATACAAGTGTAATACAAAATGATGTTTTTGTGTAGTAATACGATACAAGTGTATCAATGTCTACTGTAAGTTCAGCAAGGCAAAGTCTCTGGCTCGATTCCAGTGAAGCACTTTCAATTCGATTTCTCGTTTTTTATTTAATTTGTTAGAGAGCAGAAAAATCACTTTCGCACATATACGTACTGCCAAACAGCGATAACACTTGCAGAGAGAATTTAAGCAGTTTAGGAAAATGTTCTTTAGAAATCAGTTTCCAGAAATTTTCAGGGACATCTGGAAGAATAGGTCTGCCTGAAGATCACAAATTTCCATTTGAAGGTCGCAGGGTACATCCCTCACTTCAATATCCAAGGGATTATTGAACAGTGCAAGTTTTGGATTTAGGGAGTCAAAATTTTGGAATCTGTTCTGGAACTCTTTCTTGATATCTATTATTATTTCATGAAACATACTAAAATGTATGTCATTTTTTTCTTCTTTCTTCTTTCAACTGCTGACAAGATGATAAGTGTGCCATATTAATTGCCCTCAATGCAATTTGCATTACATCAAGTTTTTTGGGAGATATTTTGTTTTCTGCCTTGTAGTTTCAGGTTTAAAGCATTTAGATGGAATGTTAGATCTATCAGAAGAGAAGATTGTTTAAAAACTGGATTTCTTCCAGTTTTTCTTGATACTCATGCCCAATGTTTTCATTTTTTAGAAAAGCAAGAATTTCATTCCTCAACCCAAAAAACTGATGCAAGCAATTTCCAGCAGTTAGCCAACGCACTTCACAGTACAATGAAATGTTACCATACTCAGCTTCCAAATTGTCCAGGAATGCAATATATGCTCTGTGTCTAAAGGCTTTATGCCTCCCCTTATTTAATTTACAGTATTTACAACAGCTTTCATTGTCTCACTGGGCCTTATAATTTTTCCACAGAGAGCCTCCTGGTGGATAATGCAGTGGAAAAACAAAAAAATCAATCCTTTTTCTTTACACAGTCCTACTAAACCAATGTTAGGACCAACCATTGATTTCGCTCCACCTGTTGCAATGCTAGAGCACTTCACAAAACCTCCATATTTAGAAACGACATCATCCAGTGCGTTGAATATGTCAATACCTTTTTTTGCTGGTTTCTAATGATCTTAATTCCAGCAGTTCTTCATGGATTTCAAATTCTTCGTTTATTGTTCTGACAAAGATAAGGAGCTGGCCGATGTCAGCAATATCTGTGCTCTCATCTAGAGCTAGAGAGTAAAATTCACATTTTTCCAAAATGCTCCTGAGAGAATCTGAAACTTCACCAGCCATATCATCAATTCTTCTACTAACTGTCTGATGAGACAAGGAAACTGTTTCAAAATTTTTAGCCATCCTATTATCTCCAAAATGAAGATCCCTAAACGACTTTTTACTTTTAGCTAGCTCTAAACATACCTCATAAGATGCCTTTAAACCGGCAGTGTTCGATGGTTGCTGAAATATATTCCTCTGTCTTGTTAGTTTCAGCTTCAAATCATTAAACACACAACTTCTGGCACTTCCCTGGTATTGATCGTATTTTGATTTATGCAAGCTGGTATAGTGTTCATTCACGTTATACTCCTTTGAAACACCTAAGACTTGAGAACAGATAACACACTGTGGTTTTCCATTATGTTCAACAAAAAAGGAACTTTCCTGCCACTTTGACTGAAATTGTCGTTTCTCATCATCAACACGCCATATTAGGTACCGTTCTCGCAACAACGATGACAACATACTCTCGTCGTACTATATCTCTCGAATAACCTCTCTCGTCAAAAACAACCTCTTCGAAAAGCCCCGCGCTCCCTTTTATAGGGAAATCCGCCGCAGCGAAATTACCGGCAGCCAATCACTGGCAGTCAACCCGTTGTAGCCAGCAGGCGGCGCTTCTTGTGCCGTACGTATTCGTGGAAAGACAATTCTGATTACTGGCGTATTTTTCAGGATCTTTCCTTTCCCACCTGGCTCCTTCGTAACATTACTGAATGAAAGTGAAAATTAAAGTAGGCACGCCACATATTATAACTGTCGAAGATTGAAGGGCAGTAAGAAGGGCAAGGGCCAACAAAAATGAACAGGCGGGCCGCATGCGGCCCGAGGGCCACGGGTTGGACCACACTGGCCTAGCTAATGCTACGTATTGGTTTCTCTTCGGTCGATCAACACGCTTGACTGAACCATGAGCTGATTAACCTCTCTCAGGGTGAACTATATTAATATACACTTATGAAACAATAAACTACGAGGTATTCTTAATATATCATGGTTCAGTCAAGGGTGATTCCGAAATATTTTGGAAATAGATTGTACTTGATCTTTTGACCTCCGAGTTGAAGTGTTGGTTCTAGCTTGCCAGACGATGAGTGAGGAGGAAGCAGGATACTTCAGTATTGTGGAACTTGGAATTAATCTCCAGGCTTTCAAGAAAGTTGACAATTTCTCCAAATTTGCTGAAAAGATTCTCTCCATCTTCAAAACTCCTAGAGCATTGCCATCAGAAAAATAAACATGGTGGTTCTATTTGGGGTGTCATGGAGTTAAACTGAGCCTTGTGGTAACCCTTTGTTTAATTGTCTTTCGCGATGTTTGGAATCCCCAATGAACATCTCAAATTCCCTTTCGTAGAGCATGTTAGAAATCAAGTCTCTGCTTGGGATGACCTTCAATACTTTATACTTCAAGCCATGTCTTCAAACAGTGTCGTAGGCAGCAATAAGGTTTTATTGAAGCCTGCTTCAATGTGCGTCGTAAGAGTTTACCAGGTTCGCGAGTATGGCTATCACTTTCGGCTGCTTAAACTGTTTGGGCAGCGTGTTTGTTGCTAGTACATTAATAACCAGAGATGGGTTAGTTGCCGGGACCCATGTTCCGGATAAATTCATTATAGATGTCATCTGGACCAGCCACTGTATCAATTTTTAACAGCCTAATCGTATTAGATGATGATGATGATAATTGTTGTTTTAAGAGGCCTAACATCTAGGTTATCGACCCCTAATGGTTTGGGTGATCGTGAAGATGATAATGAAATGTAAACTATAACTAACTACTAACTTATATACTAGAAGAAGAAATGGAAAACAAAAGGAGAATAAGGCAAATAAAGGATAGGAGGAAAAGAAATGCCCTCAACCCTCGAAGAATGCGGATT
This sequence comes from Meconema thalassinum, assembly GCA_946902985.2. Taxonomy (NCBI): domain Eukaryota; kingdom Metazoa; phylum Arthropoda; class Insecta; order Orthoptera; family Tettigoniidae; genus Meconema; species Meconema thalassinum. Next base: position 42,715,341 of record OX336391.1, on the reverse strand, counting down.
GAGGGACTTGGAAGGAAGGAGAGCCATAAAAGGCAGATAGGAAAGTGAAAGAGGTGAGGGTCCGCCCCACAGGTAATGGATAAAAGGGGAAAAATCAGACCCAGCTCAGGAATCCCTCGGGGTCACCAACTCCCGAACTCACCAGTCGTGAGCCCCTCACGGTGTAGCAATATCTAGGGCGCACCAGAAGTGTTGGGGCTATATACACCCTGCCTCCTTCAGGGCCTAGAGCAGAAGGCATGAGATAACAGGAAAAGAAAAAGAAGGCTGACCCCTCGCAGAAGGAGGGTATCAGAAAAGATGAGACAAGGGCCAATTAAGGCGGGAAAGGAAAATACTCCCTAGGCCTCGGATACCCTAATACCGTCGGGATCGGAAGAGAACAAGAGTTGACCAAGTGAGGCCGACAGAAAAGAAGACGGAGGGGAGCCCGGCACAAGTAAGTGGAAGCAATGCCGGACTCAGCTGGGGCCCCGTGGTCGCCAACACACGTCCCACTAGATGTGAGCCCCTGGGAGGAATCGTACTAGAGGCTTCCTTGTTAGTAAAAGGGGCCTATATAGACGATCAAATCATTCTATAGGTTATAACAAGGGCTTTTGTGATCGTATTTTACCTCCATATAGAGAGTGAAGTCGTCGTCGACTGTAATTCGTTCCTGAGTATAATGTTCTTCCTGTTGGTCCTTTCCAATCTTATCTAAATTTGTGAATGTGTTTCAGGTGACTATCCTTGCATGACCCATGCATCCACAGACGTTACATCCAACTGATGGGGAAGAACATGATTGAGTTTGACGAAACTTGCGTTATTGACATTTGGTTTCTTCATGTCTACGACGCTCTCTTCGAAAAGAGCTACAGCATCTGGATAAGATGGCGCCACCGTGCAATTGCCTCCCAGTTTTCCAATGTGTTACCAGTCACCTTCATGGTTTGTTGCAATTAGAGAGTGAGGCAACAAACAACGCGCGGTATAGAGAATGCCGGATCGTTTTCGGAACAGCCTTGCTCTCTCGTGTGTAGCCTAATGCAGAAGGCGCTTTCGCTGCACTGAGAAGAGTCCAGGTGATTGGAAGGTGGTAAAGATGTTCCACAGGCCACACTGATACATATTACAGCCAATGTCAACAAGTTGCTTAAGGAAAATTGAGGTAATGGCTTGATAGAAGGGAGAGGACTCTGCATTTTTCTCTAGGGTTTGCTCAAATGGATTTGGGGATGAAATACAACCATGAAGGTTTCCTTGCATTCTGACTAACATGTGTGCGAAATATTACTACAATCATGGAATATATGTGTGCTTGTGGTACAAAACCTAGAGTATACTAATATTGAGGCTTCGTATTTAGAACCCTAGTCATTGGTCCGAAGGGCTCCGCGTTCGATTCATGGCTGGGCCTTAGGATTATGACCTCCCAGTGTTACTCCCCTGGTAGGTTGTTGTTGTTTGTGTCACTCTCTTGACTGATTTGATGTAGCTTTCAATGCCTGAGCTAATCGTTTCATCTGACATAGCTACCACACACTATATCTGAGGAAATATGTTTAACATATTCTAACCTTGGTCTTTCCCTACAGTTCTTGTCCTCGACTCTTCCTTCCTTAACTAAGTTTTCTATTCCTGGGTGCCTTACTATGTGTCCTACCAACCTATATCATGCAACACCACATTTCAAATGATGTTTCTATTGTCCTCTTTTCTGCTGCGCCAACAGTCCAAGTTTCACTTCCATAGAGCGCCACGCGCCAGACTAAAGCTTTCATAAATGACTTACTAATACCTAAATCTATATTTGACTAGCAGAAGTACCCGTTCTTCGAACGTTGTTCGTTGTTAACACCAGACATTATCAATTGAGCTACTGTTGCAATGGTTAGCGGTTTGTCATTCCGTCAAGTTTATCAGAACGAAGTTAGTTTACTGGGAATATCACACACACTGTTATTTTAAGGCCCTTAAAATGTAGTTTTCGTAGACCCTTTATAGATTCCCGAATTTTGTGTCTCACATTGAGAAGCGCAACATATGCTTTGGTCGTCCTTCTAGGATAATTTTTATATTTCGCCTATTTTAGCATATATTGAGAAGTTTTTCTCTATATCCACCCTTCTACTGTATGAAAAGTACGGTGAAGAGTTTCATAGATGATTGGTGTATTGACTCTCATGGTTACCATACCTAATTTTACGATGCACGAAGCATCCGAGCACGAGTTATTGGCGTACATAAAGATACACAGAAAGACAGACAGACAATTCTATTGTCTACAAAATATCACCCAGATATCCAAATATGGGTATATCTACCGCACAGTATCAAATAAAATCATCCTTACGATGAACCCGTACAAAAAAAAAAGTTAAAATGTGCTCTCAGACTAAATTCACCTAACATGTACTTCCTGACGTGAAATACAATTGAAAGCCTTGTAGACGAAACGCAATACACGTCACATAAAAACTGACCCTCTACGTTGTGCTAGGTGCCCATACACAGGAAGACCCCTTTCATAAATTATAAAGGCTTGTGGTGCATGAAAATTCAGGTTCTTTAGCCTCAAATTGCCCAAATTCTTAAAAGCCGCAAAAAATGCTGGTTCAATTCAGGAATTTTTGAAAATAATGTTGCTGTTTGGAGATATAATAGACCTTCTGTACTATATGTCGAACGTGAAAATTGCATGAAAAAATTCTAGGTTACCCCTTCACCCCCTTAATTGCATTGATGAATTATACGGTCTACGTTAGTTCCGTGATAACCTTATAGCCATTTGCAAACTTTCACAGAAATGTAATAAATGGAGTGACATTGCTTCTTACAGTTGTATGCCACCCCTTGAGATAATGTTCTCATGGTAGGGGCGTGGTGGCTCAGCGGTCTAGCTGTATGCCTCTCACCAAGGCGGTCCGGGTTCGATTCCCGGTCAATGCATGTGAGATTTTCGAAGTGAAATGCCATGTCCTGTGGTTCGGATTCCACCTAAAAAGGAGGTCCCGTGGCTCATAATCACAAGATTCACGGTCACGTAAAACTACGAGCTTCCTTCCTTTCTCTTGTTCTCATGGTTACCGATTTGCATTCCTTCATTAGTTTGTTAAATTAAATTAAATTAGTTTTCTGGGAATATTTCAGAAACTGTTGGATTTAGAGCCTTATAATGTAGTTTTCGAGGACCCTTTAGGGCCCTCGACTTTTGTTGCTGGCACGAGGGGATTTCTCTCGTCGTTGTTCGCCATAATATAATACTACTAATAATATAATATAGGGAGAAATTATAACACCTATTTTTTTAAAATTCAGCCAATGGCCATGTACTTTTCTTTTCAGGACGGGTCAGGGAAGGGATATTATCAGAGAAAGAAGCATTCACATCACGCATGAGCAAAATGGAAATGGCCTACCATTTAACTAAGGACATCTATATGAAAAGGTCAATATCCTTCAACGCAAAACTAAAACATTACTGCAGTGTCATCCGTCCGGAGGTCTTGCATGCTTCTGAATGCCTCACGATGAACAAAAAAGGCTTGGTCGAGAAACTGGAGGCCAAAGAAAGGAAAATTTTGAGAAAGATATTGGGTTCCATCAAAGACAATGGGGAATACAGAGGACGGCATAACCATGAACTATATACTCATGTGGAGAAGATAAGCAACGTCATCCGGAAGAGAAGGTTACCATTTTTTGGGCATGTGAAACGAATGAGCCCAGTGAGACTGACCAACCGCAACATAACTTACTTTCAGGAGAGGAAAACAAAATGGGCCTGGTTCATTGAACTGGATAAAGATCTGAAAGAAGTGGGGGATTACACCAACATACATTCAGGAGCGTGCCCCACTCAAAGGGAAACTTCAAGCTTGTAAAGGTTTCCAAGAAAAACCGAAGCTGAAAACGGGAAAGATTTGGACCCAGGAACGGAAGGAAGTCCACCGAGAACGAATGCGGGCGTACAGGGCAAACATCAAAGCCAGTAGGAGACGGTTGGAATGACGCGGTCCATAGATGGCCTATACGAAATGTATGAATGAATAATATGGGGATAGGAATATAATAGACCTGCCGTACCACACCCGCAGGTGTAAATCGCGTGAAAAATCTAGAGTACCCCTTGATCCCCTTAAGCGCATTATACGTATTGATGAATTTTACGGCTTAATTTGGTTCCGTGATAACCTTCTAGCCGTTTGCAAACTTTCACACTAATGTAATTAATGGAATTGCATTGCGTCTTACAGCAATAGATGGACCTCTGAGAATCTGTTGCCATGGTTACTGGCTTGCATTCGTTCATTAGTTTATTAAATTTAATTAGTTTTCTGGGAATATCTCAAAAACGGTTGGTCTTCGGTCCTTAAAATGTGGTTTTCGAGGACCCGAGTTTTGTCTCTCACATTGAGGGGCTGAAAATGAGTTTTGTCTCGTCCTTCTACGCCTATTTCAGCATGTATTTTAAGGGGGTAGGCCCCCTTTTATGAGAGGTACGGAGAAGAGTTAAATCAATGATTAGTGTCGTGCCTCTGATGGATATCTGTACCAAATTTTACGTTGATACACCCAGCCGTTCTCGAGTTATAAGGGAACAAATTTGTCCACAGACAAACAAACAAACAGACAGACAGACAAAAACATTATTTTCGCGCGCATCCATCATAAAACAGTCTGAAACGTGTTAACAACTCAAATGTCCGGAGAAATTCAGAGAAAAACACACAAATTCTCATTTTTATATATAGAGAGATATACTGCACCGCTCGGTGTTGACCGTGTTTTATTGCACAGATTTTGGTTTTACTCGCTAACCGTTGGAGATATACGAAAAGTGATAAGGAACTTTCGGATAGAAAATTAAATGTTAAAGCTCATGTATACCATCAAAAGTTTGCTATTTCTTAGCGTTCTCTTTTTATTTGAAAAGGAAATATGAAATTTTGAAACCAAAGGGTGTAGTGACGTCACAAATGTCGGTTTTACTCGCTAACTGTTGGAGATACACGAAAAGTGATAAGGACCTTTCGGATAGGAAATTAAATTTCAAAGGTCGCATGTGCCATCAAAAGTTTGCTATTTCCTACCGTTCTCTTTCTATTTGATCTGGAAATAAGAAATTTTGAAACCAAAGGGTCTAATGACGTCACTAAAATGGTCGCCATTTTTAATAGTGCAAAATTTCGAAATTAAAACTATCCTATATGTAAACCTGGTAAATCAGCTACATCCATGCAAAATTTCATTTAAATCGGACCAGTGGTTCTTGAGTTATTGAGTAACAGACAGACAGACAGACACACACACACACACCATCACATTTTTATATATTTGTATGATGTCAACAGATTTCTTTTCTCTAGAAATGCTTTCCTTGCCAGTACCAACCTACTTTTTATATTCTCTTGCTTCGTCCATCAGTGGTTATTTTCCTTCCTAAGTAGAGGACTGGATGTGTCATCTCAGGAGGTTACACGCCATTATTACTTAATATTGTGTGTTTGTTTGAACAGGGGGACTCGGGAGGACCGCTGCAGTGCAGCATGGAAGACGGACACTGGTATCTTGCTGGTATCACATCGTTCGGCTCAGGCTGTGCTAAACCTGGCTACCCCGATGTCTACACACGGCTCAGCTTCTACGTCCCGTGGATCCAAGATAAACTAAAGCTATGAGACCTGCGACGATTACTAAATGAAATGTCCTGAAGAGGCCCTGGCTTGTCGCGCTACAGAGAATATAGGCCACATACTCAGGGTTATCATATTATGGTCTCTGTTCCCCCGACGTGAATAATAATGGAAAGGGTATCCGGGTGGATGTTCTCTTCGGAGAATATATCCTTAACAAAAAAAGTTCACAGGTGAAATGAAGAAAAGTCGAGTTGCACTTCCAGGGAAACTCCAAGCACAACCACTCTTCTCTGAAGTTTTAACTCGACACGAAACGACAGTTTGCTACTGGCTGTATCTGGGGTGATATATTCGCCCACTAGCTAGGCTGTAACTGGTGTGATAGACTCGCCCCTAGCCAGCTTGTAAACTGTCGCCTCAGTAAGATTGTTGGAAGAAATGAAAACGTAAAATCACTTATAGTGGACGATGTATTAAAGATAGAGATATGGTCTAGCGGGCTTTTTGTAGAACTTTACATGCTTAATTATGTATGTATGTATTTATTTATTTATTTATTTATTTATCGTATGGCTTTTAGTACCGGGAGTGTCCGAGGACATGTTCGGCTCGCCTGAGTCTGTAGCTGCTTCCAGCGGATACCCTAAAGGGTGAGCTACAAGTTCCGTTCAATTTCAAGTAGTTCCAACTTTCACCACCAGATATCAATGATACCTAGTGGTGAACGTTGGAACCTTGATAGAGCGTTCTGACGAACTCTAACCTAACAATTTCGCTTTACACAAGTTTAGCCTGTGAAAGGATCTTTTACATGCCATAAATCTATGACATGGGACCGCCGGCTTTACTTCCCCTCCGAAGGAAGGCATACTGAAGGATTTTTAACGCTCTTAAATAATCATGCTGAAAAATTCTTACACTCGTGGTACACAGATATTTTTTGTCCAGCGTAAGCTTAAAAAGCGCACGGACGCCATTGTTTTTTTGTTTTTTTTTTTGCTTTTTCACTGTAATCGTTACTGCTTGTCTTCCTTTGATCATAAATAAATAGAGAGAGAGCGTTGCAGCAGAAGAGAGATAAAACGATATCATCACCTTTCACTGTAACACTTTTTCACGATTGACACTATGTTCCAATAACTTATTAGACGTTCTCACGTCAACAAAATACGAAGGAAGTTCCGATAATACTCGTAAGTATAATATTTTTTCCCAGTGACCCTTTATTGCCAAACTGTCATATAGCATGGCAAATACACCTTGCACTATTTATTGACATAGTCACCACAGGGACATTGAGACACTTGACGTAGCGTGCAATCAGTTTGAAGAAACCACTTGAGCCCTGCGATGCAAGGAATTGTCTCACAGCCTGCTCCAGGGTCAGGTTTCCCGGGACCCATCTTGCATTGAACAAGAATCGTCCAAATGTATCCGCGGCAATGACTAACAAGTTTTGAATTGAAATATCTGTAAAAAGAAAGACGCGGCTAGTCAGTCTGAAAGACTAGACTTTATGTCATTTTAAATGCTAGCTGCTGAGTTCCAAGAAAGCGGTGCACGAAGATTCTATTTTGTTTCTTCACTGCCTACTTGATTGTTCTCGCACTGCCTTCTTGAAACTCTGTTCTCGCACTGCCTTCTAGGTACTCGGCTGCTACATCGTACTATGACGTCACATACCTTAGTGCATTCTCGGTACATTTCGTCCCGTCACCGTAACGTAACACCAGACCCCAGATAAAGTCGACATATTCATTTAAAATGATAATACGTGTTATTAGAATATGATACAAAATAATTTTCATAACTTATGTTTAATCGTCGCAAATAAACTTTCACCAACATTAAACAACCAGAAAGTCACAGGACAAAATTAAATTATTATGGTTATTATTATTATTTTGCAATGTCATTTCCAAACAAAATTGTTGGTTGAACATAAATTTGTAATTGAGACTTTTCATATTATGTAGGCTATATACAGTATTCAGTATTATAAAAAAGTAATTTTGTTCTAATAAATAATTTGTAATTGTAATTAACACACCATGGAGCATGTGATGGGTCCGGGCATGACCAATACTCAGTGTGGACGCCACCGTTATGTGCCTGTCTGCTAACGCCATGTCCTGTACTCGGGCAATGCTGTTTCCATTCGTGGATGTGGAGGAACGTCCACTTCTATCTTCACCCTCCACACTCTGCCGTCCTTTACTGAACATGTAACGCCAGCGACGGGACATGGCCGCTTCACCATACACGGTCTGTAGATGTTCATGGATGAGTGACACACTAACCCCACGTGCCCATCATACCGGATAACAGCACGCACTTTCATTGGTGATCACATTGTCAGTACACGTCTGTCTACCATCGTGAGTTGCACTCGAATGATATTGTAAAGGCCCTAAGGTCTTAGCGTCCTTAAGAGACATATTTGCATACACCAAGGGTCATACAACTAATCTACAGCTAGAATCTACATCTATAGTTATCTGCAATGACACCCCTACCATCCACACCGATTACGACCATCTGCCCAACGCCCTACACTTATTTCACCCTTTAGACACCCCCAGGCTGGAAGTATATTGTGAATTGAATGTTATTTGTGAAATAGAGCAACACTGTATGATGCTTTGTTCATTTTAAATGTTAGTCCTTGCCATAATCACAGAGTGATTTCTGGTTATTTTTAGCCTACTTTTCATATTTTGCAAAAATTATGAAAAAGTAGACTTATGAAATCGGGCAAATGTGTGTCTGTCTGTCTGTCTGGCTGTGTTTATGCTTTCAAAGATGCTGATAGTTGAATCTTTAAGCCAAATTTCTGAGAAGGTACAGAATACAAAATTTGGTTGAAGTCCAATGAATAGTCCAATGAATAGTCCAATGAGCTCCTAAACGGCTGGAGCAATCGAAACAAAATTTGGTAGGAGTAAAGAGCTATACCTGAATATCTCACGGCCATATTTGAAAATGATGTCAGTGCTACCAACTGCTAAAAAATCGCAATTGAAATTTGAGCTCCATGTTGGATATCTTGGAAGGTATGAATGGGAGCTATTTCAAAATTGGCACACGTACAGATATTGCAGTTTAATTTCCAGGAGGCCATACATGGCAGTGTTGCCAAAATGATTATAAGCCTGCTGATAGGTCCAATGTTTAAATGCATATAACTTCTACACTATCAATTGGAATTCAACCAAATTTCGTATGTTGTATGTGTACATAACCAGATATGACTGAGCGTATTCTTAAGACCCACCAGGGCTGCCAACTGTTAATAAATGCTCTTAATTTTTTTCATCCAAATACCAATATATCAGAAAGTATGTAAGCCGACAGCTTTAAACTATGCACACGTATAGTACCTCACATTCTATATTAATTTGGAGTAACTTATATACGTCAGTGCTACCAACATGATTCTAAGCCTGCTGAGAGGTCCAACTTTAAATACATGTAACTTCCATACTATCATTTGGATTTCAACCAAATTTCGTATGTGCTATGTGTACCATAACAGATATGACTATGCATATTCTTAAGAGCAACCAGGGCTGCCAACTGTCAATATGTGCTGTCTCTATTGTTGTTACCATAATATCATTATATCAGAAAGTATGCAAGCCAATAGCTCTAAACTTTGCACACGTATAGTACCTGGCTTTCTAGGTGAATTTGGAGTAACTAATATACGTCAGTGCTGCCAACATGAGTCTAAGCCTGCTGATAGGTCCAATTTTAAAATGCATGTAACTTCTATACTATCTAATGGATGTCATTCAAAATTGGCACAACAATAGATCATATTATTTCAGATTATTTCTGACCATTACATGCATGACATTGTTGCCAACATGATTTTACGCGCGCTGTTAGATCGAATGTTTAACTGCATGTAACGTCCATGCTATTCATTGGACTTCAACCAAATTTTGTATTCTGTACCTTAAGAGATGGAACTAAGAATATATTCAGTCACCAGGGCTGCCAACTGTAGTTCTCTATTAGGCTACATTATGCCATGTAGCATATACAGTATTTCGAACTAATTAGAAATTTCGATATTACCAACTTATTTTCGTCATTATTCTAGATAGATCCATATAGATTAATCATTGGCATGAATCTTAAATTTTAAGAAAAGTAGGCTCTTTAGTTCGTCACGGAACTTCTTGTTACATCGTGTGATGTGATATGTGTCACAGAACTGGTCACATAACGAGCACACGCAGAGTTCATTCGGGGCGTGGTAGGACATGTTTTTACATATTTTATGGTGGTACCCATGCACTGCTAACTTTATCACCACATGTGTTAGTTTCTGATTGGCGCTGGTCCAGTTCCGGTTGATCATGGCATCCGTGCAGTAAAATTCTAGCGGAATGTCTTCTCTCTTCTTCTCTCTGCTAGGTGCGCTTCAGCATTCTTTGTTGATGGAAGCTGTAATTTTGTCCTTATTTCTTCGACGAGGAAGGGTTCCCGTGCTAATTCATATGTTAGGCGGGAGCGCGTGTATTTTGAGATGCCCATTAAGGTTTTCAGGAATTGGGCTTTAACTCTTTCGATGGTGGCCAGACCTCTCTTCGTTAGTCGGTCCCATATCAAGTGGATCCCGTACGTGAGAATTGGTAGGATCTTGGCGTCAAACAGATGCATAGCTGTTTTTAAGGATAGCTGCTGTAGATTAATAATGTCGTACATGGCTTTCAAGCAAGCCACTGCTCTGTCTTGGATGTGTAGTCTGAATGTTCCGGTAGTCTGTAAAGTGATCCCAAGGTATTTAACTGCATTTACTATTTCCACTTTGTCCTCTCCATGTTGCAAGTTGTCGTTTGCTGCTACACGCCCACCTTTCCGAAAAACCATCTGTTGGGTTTTTGTCCAGTTTATTTTCAGACTGTTATTTCCTGCCCATTCTACCAGTGCTGACAAATTATGAAAATAATTGTAAAATCAGTTCGAAATTAGTTAATTAATTAATTCAATAAAAAAGATCAAAATTAAATCTCTAAGAACATAAATTGAAAATCAAAAACAAATATATTAACATTAAAATTGAATAAACCAAAAATAATATTATTAATAATTATAATAATTAAAATAAATTTAAATATAAAAACATATAAAAATAGTTTTGCCCTATAAAGGGTTAAAAATTTGACAATAACCTTGGTAGATGTCAGCATCTCACACTAGTTCGAGTGCGAATATGATTGCTGATATCGATAAGCAAAACACCGTCGATGCTTGGTAGAAATCTAAATCAGAAGTATTCATGAACCCTCTTGATCTCGCGCGTTGCGTGCGTGATTATTATTATCCTAAATACACTGACATAGCAAATGTCATGGGGATAGTCACCTAATAGCGTGTGCGGCACCGGCTCCCATACCCCACAGAATCCATGTTCCTACGGATTGTCTACTGTCTAGTACGACCTGTGTTGAGTTGAGCCGTGATTTCGGTCACTATTTATTTATTTGTCTAAATTACAGTGGTTCTGAACCCGTAGAAGTCTGCGGACCACTCAGCCTGAAATTGAATTATGTACGGACCCCTCCTTCTCTCTCCCCACCTCCCCCTCCCTCCGCCGATACACCTTATCAGTTGTAAACCTTCCTCAGCGCCTTCGCCATAAGAATATTCAAAGATGATTAAGCAAAACAGTTTTTAGAACACATTATTTATTATTACTATTAATTAATGTACAGTACAACTAAATTACAAATTACTGTATTCAATAAAACAAAATTACTTTTTTATAATACTGTAAATAGCCTACATAATATGAAAAGTCTCAATTACAAATTTATTTTCAAGCAACAATTTTGTTTGAAAAGGACATTGCAAAATAATAATAATGTTACGGCTGTGAGTTTGTTTCATCGCTCGCCGCATGAGTCACAACTGCCCCCGGGCTGGGCTGTGCTCTGCTTCAGTGTATTGCGTGGGCCTTATGCAACAGGACTACTAGGACAAAGGGATGGTCCAGAATATTCGTGACCCAGCCAGTGATGGAAATCTCGAGAAGCCGTGAACCCTAAATGGGTCTAAAAGCATTTATTGAGTCACCGGCCTGCTATATAAGAGCGACCTGTCAAGCGGTGGGTGTGTTTTTCGAGCTAGTGCGAGCGTTTACCTTGAGCGACAGTTGTTGGCGACGTGACTTGCGAAACCCCTAGTGAAGCTGATTCTCTTGACAGCTGTGAAGGAGTGAGAAGCCTACAGAGGAACTGTGTCTTGAACGAGTGTGTTTTCCATTGCGACAAAGGTGATTGTGGTGAATTGTGAAACAGTGTGTAGTACGGTGACAGCTGAGTGCAGATATTTCCAGCCAGCGCGCGGGGCCACCTCATTACGAGAGATTAACTTCTGCGGCTTTTTGACAAGTGAAAGGGAAGTGTTCTCTCCGTGAGGAAACTGGAGTAAGGTTCTAATTGCTTGTATTTGCTTGTATTAGCAATAAAGCTAATACGTTTCTTTAAAGGAACAATCTGTGTTGTGCTTCAACCCACCGTAATCCAGTTAACAAAAGTGCCACTAGGGGGTGGCACATAACAATAATAACCATAATAATTTTAATTTTGTCCTGTGACTTTCTGGTAGTTTAATGTTACCGGTATTGAAAGTTTATTTGCGACGATTAAACATAAGTTATGAAAATTATTTTGTATCATATTGTTACGTGCCACCCCCTAGTGGCACTTTTGTTAACTGGATTACGGTGGGGGTACAAAGCACAATACCAATTACTGCTTAAAGAAATAATTAACTTTATTGTGGCCAGAAAATTACTCTAATCAGCAAATACAAGCAATTAGGAGCCTTCTCCAGTTTCCTCAAGTCTCTTCCTTATGCGCTCTTGGCCCCTTTCACTTGCAACAGACCACAGAAGTTAATCCGTCCTAATGAGTCCGGTGGCCTTGGCAGAAGCTACCTGCCCCTCTTCCTCAGGTACAACAAATACAGTTACTTACGAGCACTTGATGTACGCTGTTCACAAGCTGGGAGAAACAATGTCACAGGATTTCGTAACTCGCACAGCACTTCGTCTCCACACTTCTGTCGCTCACGATAATCGCTCACACTAGCTCGTAAAACACAACAACCACAACTGCTTCACGGGTCACTCTTATATAGCCGGCCGGTGACTCAATAAATGCATCTAGATCCATCCAGAGTCCACGGCTTCTCGAGGTTTCCAGCGCTGGTCCAGTCACGAATGTTCTGGACTATCCCTTTGTCCTAGTAGCCCTGTTGCATAAGGCGCGCGCAATACAGGAGGCAGGGCACAGCCCAGCCCTGGGGCAGTTGTGACTCACGCGGCGAGTGATGACACAAACTCACAGCCGTAACACCACCCCCTTCCTAAAAAGGCTGATCGTCCCGATCAATCATTGGTCCGTCTGTGTCCCTCCGTAGGCTGCCAGGCGATCTCGATGCACGATCTTCATCTTCGCCCTCGGGCTCCGCTGGATGCTGTAGACGACATCGTTGATTCGTTTCACGACTTGGTACGGGCCCTCCCAGGACTTCTGCAGTTTGGGTGACAGGCCTTTCCTCCGTAATGGGTTGAAGAGCCAGACCAGGTCGTTCTCGTGGAATCCTCCGGCATCCGTCTGCTGGTCGTATCGGGTCTTCATTCGGTCGGTCTCGATCCGCAGTTTCCTCCTCGCGAACGCGTGCACGTCCTCCAGTTGGTCGACCAGTTCTTGACAATACTGGCTTACCGGGATCGGATCATTCCCAGGTCGGCCGAAGGCAAGATCGACAGGTAGACGGAGCTCCCTCCCAAACATGGCCCAGGCTGGTGTGCACCCGGTGGCTTCATGCACGGCGGCGCGGTAGGCCAGGAGAAATAGTGGAAGATGCTTGTCCCAATCCCTCTGGTGCTCGCTGACGACTATTCGGAGATGGTTCTCGACGGTGCGATTGAATCGCTCTACCATCCCGTCGGACTGAGGGTGTAGCGGCGTTGTCCTTGTCTTCCGGATCCCCAGCAGCTGGCATTGGTTCTGGAACACCTGCGACTCGAAGTTCCTCCCTTGGTCGGAGTGCAGCTCCAGGGGTACTCCGTACCGGCTGACGAATTCCTTCACCAGGGTCTCTGCGATCGTCGCGGCTTCTTGGTTAGGGAGCGCATACGCCTCCGGCCATTTGGTAAAGTAGTCGCTGACGACTAATATGTAGCGGTTCCCTGCCTCGCTTAACGGGAATGGCCCAGCAACATCGATGGCCACTCTCTCCATGGGGCCGCCCACGTTGTAGGTCTTCAGTGGACCCCGTCGTCTTCGTCCTGGGCCCTTGCTGGCTGCGCAATCGTGGCACCTCGCGCAGTGGTTCTCCACGTCTGTTCGGCATCCGATCCAGTAGAACCGCTCTCTCAGCTTCTCCAGGGTCTTCTTTATCCCTAGGTGTCCACCAGATGATCCTCCATGAACTTCCTTCAGGACTTCCTCCGTCATAGCCTTTGGAACGACGACTTGTTCCCGAGATGTCTTCCCGTCGGTGCTCTCCCAGGTACGGCAGATGAGGCCATCCCTTACAATCAGCGAGTCCCACTGTGCCCAGTAGGACTTAAACTTTGGGCTACAGTCACTCACAATGTTCCACCCGGGTCTGGGGACACTGGCCCTCTTCCATTCGGCTATCAGTCCCAGGTCATCATCTTCCGCTTGCGCCCGCGTGAAAGATTCGCGGCTCCAGCTCCCTTGAATTTCCACGGTAGTCCTTCGGCACTGTATCCCGGTGTTCTCCTCCCTTCGGGCACAGAAGGTGCAGTCTTCGGGGCACGGTCTTCGTGACAGGGCGTCGGCGTTAGAATGCAGTTGGCCTTTCCTGTGCTGAATCTCAAAGTTATACTGTTGAAGCCTCTCTAACCACCGCGCGAGTTGACCCTCGGGCTGCTTGAAGTTCAGGAGCCACCGCAGGGATGCATGGTCGGTCCTGATGAGAAATTCTTGCCCGTACAGGTACTTGTGGAAGTGTTCAATGGTCTTCACGATGGCGAGCAGCTCCTTCCTGGTGACGCAGTAGTTCCTTTCTGGCTTTGACAAGGCCTTGCTGAAGTAGGCCACAACTCTCTCCTCGCCGTCCACTACCTGCGACAGGATTCCCCCTATGCCAAAGTCGCTGGCATCGGTATCGAGGATGAACCTTGTTCCAGGTCTGGGGTAGGCCAGAATAGGCGCGGTGCACATAGCCTGCTTGAGTTGTTCGAAGGCACTGTGGCATTCTGCTGTCCACGTGAAGAGTTGGTCCTTCTCAGTCAGGCGATGTAAAGGTTTGGCGATGTCGGCGAATCCCCTCACGAAGCGACGGTAATAAGTGCAGAGTCCCAGGAAGCTTCGTAGTTGGGACTTGTCCTTCGGAACTTGCCACCCCCTCACAGCTGCGGTCTTCTCTGGGTCGGTGCGCACCCCTTCCTCGGAGACGATATGCCCAAGGTACTGGACCCGCTTCTGGAAGAGCTGACACTTCTTGGGGCTCAACTTCAGCTGGGCAGCCCGTAGCTTCAACAAGATCTCCTTCAGATTGCTGTAGTGCTCCTCGAAGCTTCTCCCCAGAACGATGACGTCGTCTAGGTAGACCAGGCAGGTCTTCCAGTGTAGTCCCCTCAGAATGGACTCCATTAGCCTTTCGAAGGTCGCAGGGGGCGTTGCACAGACCGAATGGCATGACGGTGAACTGCCAGAGCCCGCTGCCCACAGAGAACGCCGTTTTCTCGCGGTCCTTAGGGTGGACCTCCACCTGCCAGTAGCCACTCTTCAAATCCAAGGTGGAGAACCATCTTGACCCTGATATGGTGTCCAGCGTGTCGTCGATCCGGGGTAGAGGGTAGCTGTCCTTCTTCGTGACGTCGTTCATCCGCCTGTAGTCCACGCAGAACCTGGTGGAACCGTCCTTCTTCTTCACAAGCACGACCGGAGAACTCCAAGGACTATGTGATGGCTCGATCACCCCTTGCTCCTTCATCTCTTCTACCATCCGGTCGACTTCGGCTTGCTTGGCGAGCGGGACACGTCGGAATGGGGCCCTAATCGGTGCGCTGTCCCCAACGTCGATTCTGTGCTGGACCAAGCTTGTCCTGCCGAAGTCTTTGCTCCCCATGGAGAAGACATCCTGGAATTCGCGTAGCAGGTCCTGAAGTTGGCGTGATTGTTCCTCGTCTAAATGGTCCTGGGATCCTTGGTACAGCTTCTGTAGTTCTTCTGGCAGTGTGCGTCTTCTTCGGTTGTCCGTCTGCAGGTGTCCGTCCGTCGTGTCGGTGATGCGGGCAATCCAGGTAACGGGCTCGCAGACTCCTAGGTTGGTGTCCCGGTGAACCGTAATGTCGTAGTCGTTCAGGTTGGACAGGCGGACGTACGGCCGAGACGTCGTGTTGATGAGGGTCTTGGCAACTAGCAACCCTTTTGTCTGGATGTCCTCATATTTTGGCTCGATGACAGCCGCCACTCCCTCAGCAGTTCCGTCGACAATTACGGCAGCGCTGACTTCCGTCCTGGCGGGAACGATGACGTCTTCTCTCAGCCTTACTCGTCGTGCGGTGATGGACTCGTGCGCAGGTTGCAAAGCAAGTTCCTCACCTCCGAAGTGCAGAGTGTTGGTACTCAGGTCCAAGATGATGTTGTTCTGGTCCAGGAAGTCCAGTCCGATGATCACTTCGTTTGATACGTCAGCCACAAGCACTGGATGCTTTATCACCCGTCGACCAATGACGAACTTCAGTGATGCTTCGCCATGTACCGGTGCGGTCTCTCCGGTCGCGGTTATTAGCTGGAGGTTCCTTTGTGTGGGTTGCACTCTCCACTTCGGGATCACAGTGGGATTGACGATGGTCCTCGATGCTCCCGTGTCGATGAGCATGGGCCAGCTCACTCCGTTTATGACTCCGTCGACCATCAGGCTGCTATTGTCCCTCCGTAACTTCGTCACACGCACTTGGACTGCCGGGGCTTGACGACTGTCACAAGCCAACCTTTGCCCCCCAAGGCTGGCTAATACTCGTTTCCCTGGGCCGCGCGGTTTTCAGACGACTGATTTCCCGTCGGATACCCTCGGCGGCGGCGATCACCGCAGTCCTTGCTCAGGTGGCCTTTCTTACCGCAGGCCCAGCAGGTCGGTAGTCCTCTTCCAGGCCGCCTCTCCGGCTGTCTTCCGGCTGTGTCGTTGCTGGTGGTGCCGCGACTATCGAAGAAACGGCTTAGCGCCTCCATCAATTCGTCGGCCAGGGGCTTGGTCTCGTTGGTTTTTGCTGGCATTCTGGATGCCTGTTTTGCCGTCTCGAATTCAAGTGCGTGGCTCAGCGCATCTGCCAGGGTCTTATTGCGCGCGAGTCGCAGCGCCTGTTGAGTGTCCGAGTCCCGTAGCCCGTCGGTGAAAGTCTGCGTCGCTGTCTGCTCCAGAAAGTCGGCCGGCGCTGTTGGGTAGGCGAGCCTTACGAGGCGTGCGATGTCCATCTCGAACTCCTGCAGGGTTTCCGCGTTCTTCTGCACCCGGGTCCGGAGCTGCATCTGGTAGGCCTGCTGAAGATGGCTATCTCCATATCGGGACTCCATATGGGCGATCAGTGCACCGTAGTCCTGGGATCCAGTCGGGATGGCCTGAAGGACGTTAAGGGCGTTGCCTCTCAGCGCTACAATGAGAGCTGTAGCCTTCTCTGTGTTGTTCCAGTTATTTATGGAACAGGCTGCCTCGAACTGACGTAAGTAGGTGCTCCACGGGACCTTTCCGTCGAAGGTTGGGGGCGTCACTCTGCTATGTCCCGTTCCTGATATTCCCGGTGTAACGGTGGGCGGGCGTTGGCGCAGCTCGGCAACTTCCTCTCGTAGAGCGTTGAATTCCTCTTTCACCCCCGTCAGTGGGCGTTGGCGCAGCTCGGCAACTTCCTTTTGTAAGGCGTTGAATTTCTCCTCCACCCCTATCAGCGGACGTTGGCACAGCTCGGCAACTTCCACTTGTAAGGCGTTTAATTTCTCCTCCACCCCCATCAGCGGGCGTTGGCGCAGCTCGGCAACTTCCACTTGTAAGGCGTCGAACTTCTTTTCCACTGCCGTGACTTCCTCACGCAGACCCAGTTCTAATTTCTTCAGGTCCTGTGTCAACTTATTCTGACCGTCTTCCATCTTCTTCTGGCCGTCCTCTATCCTCTTCAGGTCCTCCGCTAGCTTCTTCTGGCCGTCTTCTAGTTTGGCAGTTAGGTCCTCGGCTAATTTCTTCTGGCCGTCCTCCATCTTCTTCTGGCCGTCCTCCATCTTCTTCAGGTCCTCCGCTAACTTATTTTGGCTGTCCTTCAGGTCCTCTGCTAACTTCTTCTGGCCATCCTCCATCTTCTTCTGGCCATCCTCCATCTTCTTCTGGCCGTCTTCCATTTTGGCAGTTAGGTCCTTGGTTAAATTCTTCTGGCCGTCTTCTATGCCATTTAACTTTTCTAGCAATGCTGCCAATTGCGCCTCCATTTTAGTTGTTTGCCTTGTAAAGGGCATGCACTCACAGGAAAATTAGAGAAAATGACCTGCTCGGGTTTTGAAACCAGGACCGTCAGGTGTTGTGCTTGAGTTCGTAATCCGGCTTCTGACACCAGTTGTTACGTGCCACCCCCTAGTGGCACTTTTGTTAACTGGATTACGGTGGGGGTACAAAGCACAACACCAATTACTGCTTAAAGAAATAATTAACTTTATTGTGGCCAGAAAATTACTCTAATCAGCAAATACAAGCAATTAGGAGCCTTCTCCAGTTTCCTCAAGTATCTTCCTTATGCGCTCTTGGCCCCTTTCACTTGCAACAGACAACAGAAGTTAATCCGTCCTAATGAGTCCGGTGGCCTTGGCAGAAGCTACCTGCCCCTCTTCCTCAGGTACAACAAATACAGTTACTTACGAGCACTTGATGTACGCTGTTCACAAGCTGGGAGAAACAATGTCACAGGATTTCGTAACTCGCACAGCACTTCGTCTCCACACTTCTGTCGCTCACGATAATCGCTCACACTAGCTCGTAAAACACAACAACCACAACTGCTTCACGGGTCACTCTTATATAGCCGGCCGGTGACTCAATAAATGCTTCTAGATCCATCCAGAGTCCTCGGCTTCTCGAGGTTTCCAGCGCTGGTCCAGTCACGAATGTTCTGGACTATCCCTTTGTCCTAGTAGCCCTGTTGCATAAGGCGCGCGCAATACAGGAGGCAGGGCACAGCCCAGCCCTGGGGCAGTTGTGACTCACGCGGCGAGTGATGACACAAACTCACAGCCGTAACAATATTCTAATAACACTTATTTTACAGATATTTCAATTCAAAACTTGTTAGTCATCGCCGCGGATACATTTGGACGATTCTTGTTCAACGCACATCGTTTTCGAAATCTCCGTTTATTGGGCACTTTCTTTATGCGCGCTGGTGGACCATTCTCTCCCGCAGACCACTCCGCGGACCACCGGTTAAGAACCAGTGAGAAGAAGATTCCCGAGAGCAGAGCTCAGTCGTGGGGACCAGTACATAGTTCATTACACAGATGACGGACTAAATATACATAGGCTAAATTATAATACATTTACCCCATACAAATATGAAATTGAAGCGATGCTTTTGACAAATTATAGTTTCACAATACATGAATAAGGAAAAAGTGTTACAATATAATTCGAGGAAATGAGAGTGCAAGCAAACGAGCATTCTGATGGTTTGAAGGTATAATACCAAGTACTGATAAACGTAAAATATATTTGGAAGAATGTGGTATCACAAGAGTAAATTATTATACATCCAGAGTCAACAAATGGTTCCTTTTCAACTCTTCCAATTTTAGAGATTCTTGCTAGATCAAGTGGTACAGAGATGAGAGAGTCCTGCAGTTCATTGACTCCAAATGTAGTCGTTCTATTGCTGACTACATGTAACTTATTTTTTTTGTATTGTGCAGTGCATGTGAATTTCATTAACGAAGAGAATGTACTGTTAGTTCTCATGAGACTATGGCATATCTTATAAATAATTAAAGTGGAATTGAAAGATACAAGCAGTTTCAAAGCCAATATATTAGTTTCAGTGTACATTCTACAGCGATGGTATAAACAATGAAATCCATACATTGACCTAAGAACCCTGTTTGGTAGAATCTCCGTCTCAGATGTCACCGGTCACGGTCATCGAGGGTTGGTGGACAACCGGTGGACTGCCACTCAACTCACATCCTGCGGATTACGTGGGACACGTGATCGGCGTGACGACACACTCAGCCGCATTACCTTGATTTTATGCTCTGAATTGCTACTTCCCATATCAATCAGCCGTGTCCTCCCATGATTTCCGATTCCCATGAGTTCCGATTCCCACCAGTTCCAAATTCTTTAGCGGAATAGAAATCTGCCAATTACACTACCTGAGCGAGTCCCATCAGTTCCGAACACTACCTGAGCGAGTTCCAGCTTAGTTTTCTACAGCGAAATTGGTTTAATTAATTTGTTTATTACTGAAACAAATAAGGTCCAGTTTTTGCGCCAGCCGGTAGTTCGTGCCCGTGGCTCCTCTAACGGAGGGGGCGGACGCCATGGACCGGTAGCTCCCATAAGCAGCTTTCGCCTTGTCAGTATCTGTATCAGCATGTACCTCCGTCAAAATGATCAGTTTTGAGTTATATTACAGAGTTCTTAAAATAGTATCAGTATGTCGCTTCGTCTTTGAACTGGTTTTTAAAATCTTATTTACAAGTCACTTAGTAATCACCACTTAGTTTCGTCAAATTGATCTATTAACTGAATTATTCTTCTATTTATACTCTAATCAATATTGTGCCCGTCAGAGGAGCTATCAGGGTTGCCAACACCGAAATGACATCCCTAACACCTCGCCTGTCGGACCCATGTGCCATGAGGATCAGGTGAATTTCTTATAGGCCATAGCGGCACGAGATTCCATGATCCAGGGGATCCGTGATAACATGGTTGCTAAAATGGTCATAGACAGCTTAAGAAAATACACCTCCTAAAGCTAGACTGAGAAATAAACTTCCAGGCTTAAGTAAAACTTGTAGAAATATTTATTCAAAATATTCAGACACCTAGCCTTGTTCGGAGGGTTTCTATCGGCTAATCCGCAAACTAATAAATAAACAAAAATAAAAGATCAGGGCCCTACCTGTAAACTACTATAAACCCTCGTGAAAGATCTATTTGACAAAGTAAAACAGCAACGCTAGGAAAATGGTACGGCAATAATCCCTAAGTCAAGTTACAAAATAAGCTAATAACGGAATTTACATTTAACAGGGTAGCTATAGCAAATCTAAGTTAGGATGGTACCATTTCCTCATTTACATTTACATTTAGTGTTAAATAATCTAGCTAATTCCTAACAATTAATACAAAATTTACGGCGATGACGTCCGTAAAGCAAAACAATTAATACAAATCCTCATGACAAACCGTCAAAAAAAAAAACAACATTAAATGTTGAAATTTCCACAACACGTGGTTGAAAATATGGTGTTCCACGTTGCACGATTTTATAATCACTTTTCCAAAATTCACAATTATCGTGGCACAAGCCTTCTCTGGCTGTAATATTCACTCGAATGATGTATAGTTCGTTGTAGAATATTGTGCGATACACAACGATTACTTTCCTCGCCTTCCAGGCGGACTACTTCCTCGTCGTCTTTAAGACGGACTTTTCAAACACATCCAATCTGGATGGAAAACCAAACACATGTGCCAGGAGCTCTGTCCTGCGCTGCAAGAACTTGTGAATACACTAGTCGTGCAGCGGCTGGTTGGTTCCGGTTCGCGTATTTGCGAAGTTATTACCTTACCAAAAGTAGAAATAACATTCTGAAGAATGTTTCAATGATACAGAATTACAACATGAGAATATCTGAGCTTCGTAGAAAATAGAAGTGTCATAATTAAGCCTCAGATCATATAAAAACGGTTTTCTGCATAGTCAAAAGGTCAACCATTTATAACTCCAAAGAATGTTAGCATGTAACAACAGTATGGCCGGTCAGTGGGTACGTTCTAAGGTGATGCATCAAAATGCATTGTAATGAAAAATATCACATGAACCAGTGCTTAGCGGGTTCAATATGTACAGCAAAAGGAACATTTCTTAAAAATACTTTTAAATCAGCGGTTTCTTCAAACTGTTGAGTTGCTCTTTGGATTCTGTCATCCATTGCAATATATTTTCTTTTCCTTTTCGTGGCTTGCAAATTCAACTCTGCCCGCATATTTTTTTCGTCTGAATTTTGAGACTCCTTCTTCAAACACAACACCAAGTCTCTTACACGAGGATGTGGTTTTCCGCATTTCAAATTCAGCTTATGGTTCCAACCTTCTACAGAGTTATTCGTTCAATGGCTCTTCCCATGGCAATTCCACATTTCAATCGCAATATGCACGTTTTCAAGCCATTGCTCGACAAAGTAATGAAAAAACTCGATTGACTTTTCATTGCCCATTGCCATTAACTCTTCTAGGTTGCGTCGTACTATAATTAGCCGGTCAAACCTCAGAACTGACAGCTGGATTTTCCAGAGACATTCGGAACTAGTGGAACACATTAGCTTATTTACTCAGGCTTGAATACGCTTTCGGAACTCATGGGACGTTTTTCCTAAGAAATTTGTTTTCGGAACTGATGGGAATGGAAGTCGTGGGACGGAACCTCAATCAGCTACTCAATTGTCCTTGCGAGACAGAGTGCACCCCATTCCAGCTCTCACATCAGGTTTCAAATGTCTGATGAAGCCGGGTATCGACCACGGGGCCTCAAACGTTCTCCTCCCTACACATCGGAACTAACAATCGCCCTTCCTGGCACAATAAAGAGAGCTACAGTAATTTAGACCACGCATCTGCAGAAACCATGTACTGTACATACCTCCAAGTGAGGTCACAGGTGTTCCGTTAATCGATCAATCGAATAAATTGAAATTAATCGAAACGATTGATCAACTGGTCGTTCATTTGATTAATTGACTAACTGAATAACAGATCAATCGGCTAACCGAAGAATCGATTGATTAGTAGACGCG
The DNA here is from genome assembly GCA_946902985.2 of Meconema thalassinum. NCBI lineage: Eukaryota > Metazoa > Arthropoda > Insecta > Orthoptera > Tettigoniidae > Meconema > Meconema thalassinum. Next base: position 42,692,666 of record OX336391.1, on the reverse strand, counting down.
AGATAAGAGAATAAGAATAATTTTTATGAGGAACTTTTCTCTGGACTTTGCCTCGCCTATCTTTTGTGTTTGTTGTTTTCTACTTTTTTCTTTTTGCTTTGTGTTTCTGGTTTGTGGTTTTGTGTTTGCTTTGTGCTTTTGCTTTTGAATTTTACGTTTTGCTTTTCTTTCTTGGTTTTGGTTTTGTGTTTGTTTTCTGCTTTTGCTTTTTTTGAATGTTGCTTTTTGCTTTGTGTTTGTTGATTTTTGTTTTCTGCTTTTGCTTTTATTTTTGAATTTTTCCTTTTTGTTTCGTGTTTTTGTTTATGTATTTTTTTCTGGAAAATCAAAATAAAACAAAACAAAATAATATAAAACAAAATAAAACGAAACAAAACAAAACAAATTAAAACAAAATGAACAAAATAAAATAAAACAAAAAACAAAACAAAAAATAAATAAAATAATTTAAAACAAAATGAAACGAAATAAAATAAAACAAAACAAAATCAAAATTAAACAAAACAAAATAAATTTAAACAAAATAAAACAATATAAAATAAAATAAAATAATAAAATAAATAATTTTACGACATGATCCTTATTCACAGGGGGATTAAACGAGTTTTGCAACTGGACGGCTCAAGTCTAAATTTGAGTTAGGCCCCGTGCATACTAAGGCGATATACGATACGCCACACGCACAGACAGATAAGTCAAATATAAAGGGAGGCGATAAAAAAGGTTCACAGCCGCGCAATAGCACAACATATCGCTAGTGACATATCTCTCGAAGTACCGCTTGCTGGCCTCTTGAGCGATTAGTATCGAACGATAGTTCGAGTTGTAAATATGATGACGGGAAGAAGAAGACAATTCTGTAATTCCTTTCATTAATTTAGTGAAAGCTCATAAGCGGCTTCGGTGGCGTAGTTGGTAGCATGCTGAACTGCTGTGCCCAAGATAGCGGGTTCAAACCCGGCCAAAGTCGTCGTTTTTTTTAAGAGTGTTAAAAATCCTTCAGTATGCCTTCCTTCGGAGGGGAAGTAAAGCCGGCGGTCCCATGTCATAGATTTATGGCATGTAAAAGATCCTTCCACAGACTAAACATGTGTGAAGCTAAATTGTTAGGTTAGATTTCGTCGGAACGCTCTATCAAAGTTCCAACGTTCACCACTAGGTATCATTGATAACTGGTAGTGAAAGTTGGAACTACTTGAAATTGAACGGAACTTGTAGCTTACCCTAAGGGTGTCCGCTGGAAGCAGCTGCAGACTCAGGCGTGCCGAACATGTCCTCGGACACTCCCGGCACTAAAAGCCATACGATAAATAAATAAATAAATAAATAAATAAATAAATAAATAAAATACCGTATGATTGCTTTCTTTAATGTCAACGAACTACGACCTATATCCGTTTTACGTCTCGGCATGATGGGTTAAAATCACTGACTGGACTATTAATTATATTATCATGGAGATGCATGTGCAGCGAATTCTTGTCAGACGTAATTTAATAATAGCGAGGTGCATGAAACACAAATCCCCCTTCCGTCCAATCTAAAAACACTTATAGTGGGCGATGTATTGAAGATAGAGATATGCTCTCACGAACTTTTTGTAGAACTTTTCATGCTGAACAATTCTTACTCATAGTATATTGACATTTTTAACAGTTTGCCCAACGTAAGCTTTAAAAGCGCACGGACGCCAGATTTTTGTTTCGACTTTTTCACTGAAATCGTTACTGCTTGGCTTCCTTTGATTATAAAAAAATATTTTCTACAGAAACCTTTCTCGAGATATCCTTTACAGAATGGTGAAAACCGCATCAAAATCCATCCAGTGGTTCTCGAGATTACCCGTGACATCCACCCCGTGTAAGTAGAGATATAATAATTTATTAGAGCAGCCAATGGCCATAAAAAATAAAAATAAAAAATACACAATATGCATAAGTGCTTGTGTTGCTCTGTGCTAAGCCTTGTCAGTGAGATGTTCCTCTTTTGACAGTCTAGGGCATGATATCGCCCACACCATTCACATGAACAATCCGTACCGGGTTCTTGGAATTTCTTTATAGAGCACACTTTGTCATGAAAGCCATGCACTGCGTATCTAGTGATGCCGTTTCTTAGTTCGAAGCCGAATCCTGACCATTTGCTTGATGTCATAGCATCAGTCATGTAGAATTATCTCCATATTTCTTGTTTCTTGTCTCTTAGCTCCTGTAGTAATTCTCTGTAGCTGTCTGTAGAGGGGAGCATCAGCTGGTACCTCAGGTCCTCTAGGAAAAAGGGTTCTCTCGCCATCTCGTATACCAGTCTTGATAGCGTAAAGTTGGAGACCCCTAGAACTCTTTTCAGGAATCTTGTCTTAACTTTTTCAATGCAATTTAGATCTCATTTGTTCAGATGTTCCCAAATTATTTCAAGTCCATATGTTATATTCAAGTCTGAATAACTTCATTGGCGTTTTTAAGGATATTCGGGTTCAAATCGTACTGTTTTCACTTTAAAAGTCCTACTCAAGAGTTATTATAATACATCATATTATATTGTTCATATATCTTGCAAAGCTAAGACATTCTAGTCAAGTTGAAATATAACAGGTGATCCAACTGATTCTGTGATTTATGTAGACTATGTGTGAATTCTCGTAATTTTACTGGAAATTCTGTAATCAGATCACTGAGTTACTGCTACTGTAATAATTATGCGTCACAATAAGGCGCCACGCATCAGGTCGTGAACACTCAAGTTTATACACCGAGTAGAGTGCGGACGTTAGACCTATGTGGTGAGACTTCCAGGTCGCGGTACAGTGTGAATGTTGGGGAGCTGACACCTGGCACTTCAAGACGATTAGCATTAACACGCCATATCGACAGCACAGTGGATGACGAGTGACTGCTGTCGCCGTTCCCCCACCACTGAATCGTGGCTGGATATCTGTCTACCCAGAGCTGTCAGCTTGACCTTGAAGCCTCACCATATACGGTACCGTCCGTACTCGAGCAAAACTCAGGACTCCAATTAAGTAGACACAAATGTCCAGGTGAACACCCTTTTACACTCTGCTCTGTAAAGTTGGTGAACTATGGGTTCTCCCATCTTCAAAATTCCACGGAACCCGTCCCCTTGATCTCCCGAACCATTATGTCGCGGGTTCAAACCCGGCCGAACTCGTCGGATATTTTAAGAGCGTTAAAATCCCTCAGTATACCTTCCTTCGGAGGGGAAGTAAAGCCGGCGGTCCCTTGTCATAGATTTATGGCATGGTCTCTCAACAGTGATGGAGGTTGAAGGGTAGAGGAGACAGTCCAAGGACAGTTGTGTCCACACGCTTCTCGTTGTCAAAATTATTGTTCATGTTTTCATTTCGCTTGTCTGATGTTTATATAATTATACGTTATTGGGATGTTCTGGAATTACTACCCTGCCAGCGAATTGTTGCTGGTGGCGGAAATCGGAACTAATGCGCTCCGCCCCGCCGCACGCCTGGGATAGACGTGCAGACCTCATCGCATGTCGTGCGCTGTGCGGTGTGTTTTCATTGTATGACTGTACATGCATTCCTCCTCTTGCCCGCACTCACCCGCGGCAGCCATAACGTGGCGAGCTGACGTAATGTATACACAACGGCTCCGCTCCACGTCTAGCGGTAACAGAGTAGTAACACGAAACATGAACTGTATCTGGTTGACAGTTCTCTTGTTTCTTTCGCACGTGGTGAGGTTATTGATATAGTCTGCGTTATTGGTTGGCTGCCTTGGGATGCTCCAATCCCTTGTTCGTGAATGGGGGGAGCCTAGGGTAACGTAGGCTGCGTTCAAAGTATCCTGGGAGAGACCCTCTGCTGGTTGCCAATCTTAGAATATCGTCACGCTAGGTTTCCATCATTCCCGTGCGAGAGGGTGGAGCATACCACAGTAGCTAACCAATAACATACAGTAATATCAATAAACCTTGCCGTGTGCAAACGACACAAGAGAACTGTCAACCAGAATCCGTTCACGTTTCGTATTAATTCCAGAACATCCCAATAACGTAGACTATATAAACTATATAGTCAAAAATCAAGTTAAAGCGCCCGGAAAGTTAGAGAAGGGAGACGATGCACAGTGGGTCAAAATCGAAATCTAGGACAAAATTATTTATTTTCATAATTAAAAATCAAAATGTATTACTTCTACAGCATTCTCATATAATTGCTACTCACTATTCTGAGATAGAAACGCATCTTAGTGTAAATCTGTCACCACTGTTCGAGCAGTCTGATTTGGAGGGTGAATTTAAGTGGCTGTGGTTTGGTTGTCTTTGTGGTTAGTGTGATGCTTTAAGATGGAACATGCAGCTGAAGGTATGATCTTTGTAACGTGTTTCAGTTATTAATGGGCGTAATTGTTACGTAATTTTAGCTATATTTGCATTATATAATATTTAACTATTATTTTTTAAATTATATTTTCACTTAGATTTTTAGTATGTCGCGTCACTCTGCGTCACTTTCTACTTAATGTTAAAATGTAGATAAAGTCTTGTAGTTTACGCCTGTTATAGGTTTTTTTGCATCTTTTAGCAACTTACTTAGTTATTTTACGTTTTAGAAGATGCCGCGCAACCAGTTCTCACACGTTCATAAGTGTTTGAAGCATTGGGTTCGACGATTATGTCAAAAGTGGAACTTTGTGACTTTGTTAAATGTAAATTAGGGATAGAAAATTGTTCTGAATAGATAACTGAATGCTCTATCCAACTCCTAGTCATAGACAATTTCTTGCATGTGAAGACGTAGCTTAAAAAGGTCTTAACTGATGTTTATGAAGTAAACAAATTGTATACGTTGCTTTCACTCTAGATTCATAAACGTAAAAATAATTTTGTCCCCCTAGATTTCGGTTTTGACTCAGTTTGCGATGGGAGCGCTAGTCACAATACAGTGGAGAAGTGGACACAGAGAGGGGAATGCGAACAACTTGCTCTCCAGCCTGCTCGTAATTAAGAAACTGCTCTTGTTCACCTTTTCTACATCTGTACGGGCCAGATCTATATCTGACATATTATTCTTTGTAAGTCTACTCCACATAAAGGTGGCCTTACCTCTCTGACACACTTTTGATAGTAGCTGTTCTTATTAACATGGCCAGGAGTAGTTGTGAGTGTAAGTGTACCATTGATTGGAGTGGCATTTACAGAATTTCTTGTGTTAAGACGAACCCACCACATATAAACAAATGTAAGCATGCAACTCTATAATACACTGATAAATTAAGATTTACCTGATTTCCACATCGGAGGAGTAGTTGAATCACCCGGTAAATAATGTAAGTTATGTAAAGTATTATGACTGTAAATTATTGTATATGTTTAAATAAAATTGTCTATATAAGACCAAATTGCTCTGATTCACACCCATCCTCTAACTAATCCAAGGATCTCATTGCTCAATACCCTTGATGTATAAGTTACATAGCTGAGATTATTTTTGTCTGCCACTCTAGAATATTGGAATGTCTATGACATTGAAGTAGAATTACAAGTCTAGAAGTTCTGAAGGTGAACTAAGGTGTGGAGTAGCAGTGAAGAGAATCACGGGGTATCATCATTCAATAGAAGAACATTAAAACCAAAGCTGCGTGTGACCTGTTTGATACGAGAACTCCATCCAGCAGGCAAAGGAGGTTGATTTAGAGAAAAGACAAATGAATCGGTGTTTTTGAAAGGTGAGCAAAAGGAAATTGTTGGGAAACTAAATAAAACTTCCCCAAAGGCTCAATTTTTATTTTTATTTTAATGGATTTTGTGACTAACTTACTTTAATGGAACATGTTCCACTCTCTAAAATAATTTTATACATTTTTGTCCGGAAGATATGCGCAAAAGAAAATCGTGCAACTACGACCTTTCAATCGTGCAACTACGACCTTTCAAAAAAAAAAGAATAATTAGACAAAAAAAAACATTAAATTGTTTGAAAATGCAATCTATTTGCTAGAGACATATATTTACACAAATGTATGGTAAAGATGGATACAAAATTTAGACTAAGAGGTACACGATCACTGTTGAACCAACATTAACAACCATTTTTTTGTGTGTTTCATGGTCCACATGACGTAAATAGTTATACTGTTGTAAATGACAATTTGTGTTTTGGTGCGTATAACGTCCATTAATAGTGCTTGATGAATTTCTTGCCACGGACCACGACCATCAGAACAAGTAGTTTTTAACACTGGAAGAAGCAACAACTGTGTTTGCTGAATATAAACTAGGGTGTCTGCGATATGATGATTCATATCATGATACATGCTCATGTTTTCTAAAAGAAAGAAAAAAAATAAACCAAGCTAACATTTTAAACTATTTTTAAAGCTATAAATAAACCAAGACCTTGTTTTAATTTTTTTATTATTTTAAATTTAAAGAAAAGAATAGTTGAGTCCTACCACAGAGTAGAGGGTTTGTTGAATCACACCAAAAACGTGCTAGACCATCATTAGACAAATCAATTAAAACGTATTTATAGGGATAGGGTTGAATCACTTGCGCATCTGCTAATGAAATAGTGCAAAACAGTAACCACTGCCACTGACAAAACTTATTTTTAAAATCTGGCAAATATCTAAATGGTATCAAATCACTATCATTTTTAATTAAAAATAGTGGGGCTCTCACATCTCTAAAATCTAAAATAAGACCTTGGTTTAAAGGTCTAAGCCTGTTTTAGGTAGATTTCTTTAGAAAGCTAACTATTGCAATGGGTCCCATGTTTCGACTTCCGGAAAATTTCGACATATCTTCGCGTTTCACATCCCCCAGACCCCAAAACCACCGTCAGTTCAAAAGTTTATATATAATTTATGTATATATATATCAGTTTCTTGTGGACACGATAACTGCCGTAATTTTGCACCAATCACTTTGAAATTTTTACATAATATGTATCCCTATAAAATCTCGGTCGAGTTCGTTAATGGGCAAAATCGGTCAAAGGGGGGTAAAAATGGGGGGCTTTTTTCGAAAAAGTGAAATATCGCTATAACTCTCTTAATACATGAAATATCGAATCCCTTCAAAGTTCATAATATGTGTCGGATACGTGCCAAAAATTTATGTCAAATAAGTTTTTTGATAGCACCAACCATTGACCAAAGGGGTGGGAAAAAGTGGGTTTTTCGGGAAACATTAATCATATCTCTGTTAATAGGCACAATATCAAAACCGCACAAAATGGACAATATTCCTCCAATAATTACCTAAAACTTTTGTCTGAAAGAATTTTTGATATGACCCACCATTACGCCACGGGGTGAACAAAATGATTTAAATTATAAGAAAATGCCAAGTGCCAAGAGAGGTTGCCATGACAACTTAACTTTTAATTGATAAGGGATGACCATCAGCAGTTGCTATGACAACGCCACTGCACGAGATCACATTCAGTTTTCATATGTCAGTGGGAAGCGACTTCGGTATCGGAACTGGTAGCATGCTGAACTTCTATGCCCAAGGTCGCGGGTTCAAACCCGGCTGAAGTCGTCGGATTTACTAAGAGCGCTAAAAAACCTGAGTTTGCTTTCCTTCGGAGGGGAAGTTCCAACGTTCGTTGCGAGTTGCTGATTGAGGTGGCATCTAGTAGCCAAGTTCACAGCTAGGTGTCGTTGACGGCAGTATTTTAGGTAGATTTCATTAGAAAGCTAACTATTGCAATGGGTACCATGTTTCGATTTCCGGAAAATTTCGACATATCTTCGCGTTTCACATCCCCCAGACCCCAAAACCACCGTCAGTTAAAAAGTTTATATATAATTTATGAAATATATGTATATATATGTATATCAGTTTCTTGTGGACACGATAACTGCCGTAATTTTGCACCAATCACTTTGATTTTTTTTACCGAATATGTATACCCATAAAATCTCGGACGAGTTCGTTACTGGGCTAAATCGGTCGAAGGGGATGAAAATGGGGGCCTTTTTTTTTTCAAAAAAATGAAATATTGCTATAACTCTCTTAATATGTGAAATATCGAATCCGTTCAAAGTTCATACTATGTGTCGGATAAAGCTCAGAAATTTATGTTTGAAACGTTTTTTTGATAGCACCAACCATTGACCAAAGGTGTGGGAAAAGTGGTTTTTTCGGGAAACATTAATCATATCTCTGTTAATAGGCACAATATCAAAACCGTACAAAATGGACAATATTCCCCTAATAATTACCTAAAACGTTTGTCTGAAAGAATTTTTGATATGAGCCACCATTGCGCCAAGGGATGAGAAAAATGATTTCGGAATTATAAGAAAATGCCAAGAGCTATCAGTGGTTGACATGGCAACACTACTAAATTGATGAGGGATGAGCCATCAGACGTTGCCATGACAACGCACTTGCGCGAGATCAGATTCAGATTTCCATCTGACTAAGTGTGAAGCGGCTTCGGTGACGTAACTGGTAGCATGCTGAACTTCTATGCCCAAGGTCGCGGGTTCAAAGCCGGCCCAAGTCGTCGGATTTTCTAAGAGCGCTAAAAATCCCTCAGTAAGCTTTCCTTGGAGGGGAAGTTCCAACGTTCGTTGCGAGTTGCTGATTGAGGTGGCATCTAGTAGCCAAGTTCACAGTTGGGTGGCGTTGACGTTAGTATCTGGTAGCAACATTAGGAACTACTGCTTGAAATTTAGCGTCTGCATTCCTTACCTGAATTACAGACTAATACCGCCATCACAATTCACACCGTTTATCAGACAGATTCTACACTCACCCAAAGTACACGGGGTTATATGACCGCGTTGTCGCACCCCTAAACTGAGGAACCAACCAACATCTCTGCGGGAGATATAATTTTGCGTGAAGAAGTAACAGACCGTTACATAGTTACACATCAGTGTCGAAACCTTGCATAAGGACAGTGTGACCACAAGTATAACAAGTAGTTCCGTGAAGAACTGTACAGCCTATTTTCATATATCCTGCCCATGTTAATTGCCTCTATCAACATACAAAATTTCAGTTTAATTGCTGTATCAGATTCGTAATTATTGAGAACCGTCTAAATATTTCAGATGGTCGCCAGGTTGGATTTTTATTTTTGTACTATTATATTAAGATTATTGTGTAAGTGTGGTATTGAAACTTCAATCGCATGATTAGAACACAAGAAGTAAAAACGAGATTTTAAAATTACGCACAGCAGCCATCTTGTGATTATGCAAACAATTGAAATAAATTAGATGCCAGTGGATAAACATTTGTGTAAGCATTTAAAACGTGCAACGTTTCACGGCACTCGGATAGTTAATTCGCGAGGAACGTCCATTTAAATATTTATACTTCGCGTCGCCGCCATGTTGGATTCGTGCTCACCAGGTTACTGAAAGTCCTATAGGTGAACATATGTTTATAGTCTCTATGAACATAAAAATTTCAGTTTGGTTGCTGTAAAAGATTCATATATATTGAGAACCGTCTAAATATTACGGAAGCTTGCCATTTAGGATTGTTATATGTATAGGCCATAGAGTTATGTACCATTCAAGGTCACTTATTGCCTAGGTTCATTATTCAAACTTTCACTTCGATCGCATGATTACGACACAAGAAATAAAAACTTAATTTTAAAATTTCGCACAGCCGCCATTTTGAGGTTATGTAAACATTTGAATTAAATTAGATGGCAGTACATTACAATCTGCAAAATCATTTACTGTACCACATTTCACTGCGCTCAGAGAGTTAACTCACGAGAAAAGTCTATTAAAATATTTCAAATTCGCTTGGTCGCCATGTTCGTTTTGTACTTTACAGGTTTATGAATTATACATAGGTAAACTTGTATCAGTACCCTTTATCACCGTACAAAATTGCAGGGTGATATCTGTAATAGTTTCGGGGATATAGAATGTCAGTGAAATATTTCGCACAGCCGCCATTTTGAGGTTATGTAAACAATTGAACTAAATTAGACTCCAGTGCATTGCAATGTGTATAAATATTTGCTGTACCAAGTTTCATTACGTTTGGATAGTTAAATCGCGAGAAAAGTCTATTTAAAATTCTCCACTTCGCTTGGCCGCCATGGTGGTTATGTAAAACCAGGTTTTTGAAAGTTTCATAGGTGAACTTCTAGTAGTACCCTTTATCACCGTACACAATTTCAGGGCGATATCCGTTTTAGTTTCGGAGATACTGAATGCTAGTGAAATATTTCGCACAGCCGCCATGTTGGATTGGTGAGACGTAACAAAATTCGATGGGCACGGTCGACGTCGCCGGGAATAGTGCTATGAACTTACCGAGTTTCACTGAAATCGCTCCAGCCGTTTAGATTTTATTAGGGGGGGACACACACACACCTCACACACACACCTCACACACACACACACACACACACACACGGACAAAAGGTGATCTCATAAGCCTATTTTTTCAAAATTGAAAATAGGCTAAAATGGACTCCAAATGACAAGAAGGTTACCGTCCCCATAAGACAATAAAATGTTTAAAATATGTTTAAAATGAAGAAAAACAAAGTTAATTAATCTCCAATTATAAAATACTTTCACGCGATAAATGAGGTCTGATCCTTCTACGAAAACCTGCATATTCTGCCTATTTTCGCCTATCTCCAAGTTTGTCCGGTGAAATCTACCTCCGCCTTCCGGCGCGCCGAGAGGACTTTTTTATTTTGTATTGGTACAACTAACAGTCGTTTATGTTGTATCATCAGTAACTGATCTTCAACTTCTGAGCAAAGGGCTTCATACATATTTTTTTCTAAAAATATAAATAACAAATTACAAAGTTATTATTATTAACATGTTATGATTCATATTATTTGTCAAATGGGGGGGGGTTCAAGAATTCGTGGCAACAGTTCCCTGACTGATTAACAAAAACGTAGGCCTGTGGACAATGTTCACATGACCACTGCATTACCTTTTGGTAAAACGTATGTAAAACAAACAAATGATTGTCCCTCACTGTGTAGCCTACTTCTAAAAGTTGGCATTCATTTTCATCGTTTTCAGCCAAAGCATGAATTTGAAAATTATTTTAATAGGAAATGTTTTATAAAGATTAAGTGCGAATCATTTTCAAGATCCCTTGGAGCTAAATGTATGCCGCTGTTGTCACTAGGTATTAGCATATAATCCCCTTGTTAAATGACTTGTATACGATTCCCCTGCTGACGTGCAAATTCGCACTGCATACTGACTGTTAAATAAGAAAATAGTATCAACGGATACTATAAACAAACATCTGCATGCTAATGGATGCCTATAAAGGCAAAGTTAACATACCATGCATTCATTAACCATGTCTATATCCAAGAAACAAAAAGAAAAAAAAACACAAATTATAACCTGGGAGAGAGTGTGTTTCCATAAACATGAATACACCATAAACTAAAAAAATAGCCAAATGTCTTTTCAATGTAAAGTATGCTCCTAAAAGCCGAATAAAACAAAAAAACATGAGCATCACATGTTGTTGTTAGTTTCTAACAGACCTTATTCTATGTGGTGAATATTGATTCTTAGGTAAAGTAAAATAAAGTTGACGAAATGCTTGTTGGCGATACCAAGTGGTTCGTTCATCAGCAGGGAATTTATAAAAGTGAAAACAAAACATATTTGAAGTAACTGGAAAATAAACATTAAACAGAGGCTTTGTACATAACGTACACCAAAAGTCTGGAAAACAATTCACTTCAGCTAATTTAACAATCACTTGTTTCATCGTTAAACCATGCCATGATTTATGAAACACTTGCGTTGATACATTATTTTGAAAACCAAAATTTAGCATACATGATTTGCAATAGTGATGACCTGGATCATGAATCAAGTCATCATCATCATCATTATCATGATCAATGATGCTGTCATAAAAAGTGGTATCAATGCGTATTTTAGTGTTCCTATATTCTGAAGGATAGGCCACACGTTGCGGATTATAATTTACCATCGTTGCATATTCATTAAACGTGGTGTGTTTGGTCACAATAAACGCATCTTGATTGTGTTCATTATTGAATCTGAAAAGTAGTAGTTGACGTTTTACTGAGTACATAAAAATACTATCAATCTATACACTGTCTGTGCCCTAAGTGAATACCAAAAAGAAAAGAAAAAATAAGCAAAACACAAATAAATAACCATCTGTCTGTTGGCTTCTTTACCTGTAGGCCACAAGGACAACATGCATCAAGGTTTAAAAAAAAACAATTTCTGTTCAGATATTCGACTGGTGTTGTTCACAAATACAGTACATCACCACTCATAACACTAGCCATAATGTGTCCACAGTAAAAGCAGAAGATTATTTTTTTTGTTCTTGCATGAGGCATATTAAGCCACCACCTAGTGAGGCGTATTAAGCCACCACATAGTGAGGCTTATTAAGCCACCACCTAGTGAGGCTTATTAAGCCACACCTAGTGAGGCATATTAAGCCACATCAATATTGGAGGCGGGTGGACACTTTTTGCTGAAACATGAGTCCTATTAAGCTACCACGTATTAAGCCACCACCTAGGGAGGCGTATTAAGCCACATCAATATTGGGGCCGGGTGGTCACTTTGCTGAAACATGAGGCCTATTAAGCCACAACCTAGTGAGGCTTATTAAGCGACATGAATAATGAGGGTGAGTGGGTACATGTTTGTTTCATAACCTAAAAAGTCAATATGTTTTTAATCTAGCCTGTGCACAGTTAGCCATGCAAACGTTGATGCATGACCCTCTTTATGCGTTGACAGGCAAATAGAAAAAGACATACAGTTTATATACAAATATTTACACGCATTCACACATCCTTGCTTACATCCATGCACACAGTTTAAAAACAAAAATTATATGATACACTATTTTTTTATTACAAGGCTCGAGATGGCATCACACACGTTATAGCAACCAAACCAAACAATTGCCGTGTTGTACAACAACAATAGCAACAACCATTACTGGTTGTAACCAAATGGGACGCTTGTCATCATATCCTCACACCACTGTCTCTTGTCGTCCAACAAAGCGAGTGTTTGTTTTCGCTATTTCATTAAAAATAAATTATGATTTTTTGAAAGAATCCTAAACTGGCTATGTGTCATGCCTGTGTGGGTCTGAAGGACATGCAAATAAATATCCACACCGAGTCGTTTAACCACATGCTGGCTAATCCCTTTGCTTCGCATAGATTCACATCGATCCACCTGCCGAAAACTATACATTTTCGGAGCAAGCCCAACAAACTCAATCACCATGGTGTCTGTCTGAACATTCATCTTTCATTAAACCAATTACCTTTTTGTTCAGACGGGGGATATCAAATACGTTCTTCTCACTCTACGAGGACTTGTCAAACCATTTTGGGTTTTGTTTGATAACGACGTACTGGTTACAGTCACGGATATGGTAAATGAAACTATCCGTGTCTGTATATAACAAGAAAATGCTACCAAATCGCTGCATTGCAAAACCATAATGAAATTTATACATGTGAAATTTGAAAAATCTAAAATGACTTGGCCTAAATAGATAGGTTTATTCATGACCACTTTAGTTTTGGCAAGTTCAATAGCGACTAGATCATGATCAATAACGTTCAAAGATTTGAAATTTGGTTTTGCAACGTATTTTTGAGCCCCCCATCGCCCATGCCATGTGTTTACCAATTTTATGTCCCTATACTCCCGTACATTTTCCAAGCTCTTGCCATAAATACAATTATTTATCAGTTTTAAAAAAAATATTTGAAATGGCTGAGTGGCACTTTGTCTGTGACTGGCATTTAAATCCATGTACGGTTTCAACCACCGTTTCTGACAGAAAGAGATACCTCTGGATTTTTTCAGTGTTAAGCCCTGGGCTTAACATTCTACCAGCATGTCAATATGCAACACATAGTGATTTTTGTCATACAAGGTGCCCATCAATTTTTTTTGATTGCCCTTACTATCGGGCGGCACCATTTTCTCTAAGCAAAAGGGGAAATCACCATGTCGCTGTCTGAGATCGGGGGATAATCTAGGTCAACGTCAAGGACATATCCTACGTTCTGTTTCTCGCTTGCGCTATGCACATTAAAATCTTTAATTTCATCCTCAGACAGCCAGACAAAGTTTTTTACGGCAGCGGGCGGCTCATATCGTGACCGTATACATTTTTTACATCAAAATACATCAAGTAAGATTCTGGTTCTTCGGGACAATAATCAGGCATGTAATGATTATTTGCCTTGGCATGTCGCTTATTGAGCGATACCAACCCCCCACGAATCCCTTTTTCCATCATTAGCACCATATCAGGATCCGTCAATAAATCAAGCTCGATTTGGGTGTATTTGAGAGCAGCGTCCCAACTTAACCCTGGACTGCTATAGTAGTGTGCGAGATCTAGGCCATATATCGTGTGACATAGCTGACGGAACGTCTCAAATACGTCTGTCAACAACAACACGTCTAATTTTAAGTAGTGCATAGCACACTGGTCCATGGTTTCAATGCCAAACGTTCGCCAAACATGGCATGCGTGGGCATATTGCTCTTTAGTAGTAGTGCTTTGCGTTAACTGAGAAAAGAATTTTTCTCCCGGAGGCAAAGTCGTTTCCTCTAGCACTTCCCAACTTCCCACGTAATTGTAAGGAAATTCACCTTTGCGAACGCACAATTTAAATTGTTCAGCATTGGTAAAGTGGGATTGGGTATGTTTCAACTCATCCTCGCTTAGCCCTTTCACGAGACTATCCAGTGAACTAGACATAAACTTGAATGAGTCGAGAAAGCGAATGCTCATCCTTCCTTTTTTCCATGAAAGTTAAGTAAAGCTTCCGTGGTTTTTAGCCAAAATTGTGAATTTTCTCTTATCTACATGAACGAATTGTTTAACAATGAAGTGAAGGTCATACCGGGAGAAATTGTGTAAGAAGACAGGGAGGAAGCGAGGTGTAGAGTACTTCAAATTGCATTCCCTATGGGCAGCACCTATAAAATGCCCTGTCCTGTGGCAGTGATCTCTTACTTTTTCTCGGCCTAAAATAGGCTTTTCACATATGTGGCAGGTGGTGTCTTGATCATATTCTTTTTGCTGTTCGTCATTTATCTGAATAGGTACAGGGTTGTCCAAAATTGTTGCTACCTTGCCCACTAAAGCCTCCATTTGATCAACAAACCACCGCGCACAATCGGGACCTTTTTGACTTACATACTCACATTGGGATTTATCATAGTGACAGACAGCGGAATAGCCAACAGCAAAAGGCTCATGTTTCTGCACTGGATAGGTTGAGCTTGTATGGGGGCTTGGTTCACACTCCTGAATGGGAACGGTGAGGGCCTCAAAATCAGCGTAAACACTAAATGACACCATGTCTTGTTTATTAGTGGCTTTAAATTTCAAGACTGCGTCATTCCCTTCGGGCAGCACAAGCTTCACAGCCAGCTGCCCTTCACAGTCTCCCATATGTCGTTCCAAAAGTTCAGCAGTTCTAAAATACTGATGGCAGCGCTCGCAAATGTACTCATTCATTCATACTTTTATAGCACGTCATAAAAACACAAAAGGTTTAGGGCTGCAACAGGGTTAATCATGCGCGCGCACATAGAATAAGATATTCACTCAGGAATAGTAAGGTAATTTGCACACACACAAACATATCTTCATAGCGTACCTTTTTTCAATATCACGACCGTAGCTTAGTGGTTATGCTGCTTGTGTGTTTCTACTGCTGCTACTGCCACTCTCGTTTGACACACATCTTAATTCTGCAACAACAACAATAAATACATTCCATAAGTTCATGGATTACCATTAAATAAATAGCATTCATTTTAGCGTAAGTCATAAAGAACATGTACACACCTTGAAAATTAATAATATTAATACTATTTTTGAGAAGCCTCCGTGGCTTAGGCGGCAGCACGCCGGCCTCTCACCGCTGGGTCCGTGGTTCAAATCCCGGTCACTCCATGTGAGATCTGTGCTGGACAAAACGGAGGCAGACAGGTTTTTCTCCGGGTACTCCGGTTTTCCCTGTCAACATTTCATTCCAGCAACACTCTCCACTATCATTTCCTTTCATCTGTCATTCATTTAATCATTGCCCCAGAGGAGTGCGTCAGGCCTTGGCAGCCGGCACATTTCATATCCTCGCCGCTAGATGGGGGCTTCATTCATTCCATACCTGACCCGGTCGGAGACTGGAAGCAGGCTGTGGATTTTCATTTCAATACTATTTTTGAAACTGGTCTCCGCAGCTGCTTTATTCTCTCTCTCTCTCTCTCTCTCTCTATTTGTTTGATTTTATGATCAATTAGTTGATTATCTGCAACAAAAAATACATCGATACCATTATGTCACTGAATCACCTTCCAATAATGTACTAAATGCCAATAATCCATTTCATAACATTGTTTTAAAACAAATTACATACCTTGTCTTACTCGTTCTTGAAGATAGGATTTTTTTAAATTCATTAATTAATTATCAACACACACACGCCAATGTCCGCCCGTCTCTATCAAAGGATATCTTGCGAGTAATGGCTATGTTGGTGTGCCTCAGTGGATATATGTCTCGATGAATTGTCAAACCATAATTTTCTCAAACTGTAGCAAACACTTTGCAAGCAATAACTAGCTTGGAGAACTGCCCACATTAATGCTTCACATACACCTACATGACCCGTCAATGCTCACCATGAGAAGTTCACCATCAGCATTTGAACACAATGCTCTCAGGCCAGAATAACCTTGGGCCATATTGTCAAGTTAATGGCTGGTAGCAAAAGCTGATGCTGTTATCTCGCTTAGTCCAGACGTCATAGGTGCAGAGGAAAGCTTCCCACGCACGCGCCTACAACATTCCTGTTGTGATAACGGACTAGATCTCTCAAGCCGTCCAACACACAGCTCTGTCTGCAACTAACAAATCACTTTTTCGCAAACTAACTCTGTGTGAGCCAAGCCCAGCATGGTCAAATCATGTGTGTATGTTTTAGCAACAGCATAGCGCTTTGCACGCCAACACAACGTCACTTCAAATCTGGTTTCTTACTTTTTTTCACGTTTTCCTCAAATAACTGGAAACATAACGGAAACACCCTTTTTAGACCAAAAACATGGTTTTAGTTTATCAACACCTACATCCCCGTAAACAGAACGACGAGACGAAAACACCATCATTGGCATCATAGCCATAACTTAACCCTTTTTCCAAATATCTTGAAAAATAACAGAAACGCATTTTCGACCAAAAAACATGTTTCCGGCTTTTCACCTTTTCAACACTAACATCCCCGTAAAGAGGACAACAACACATTTCATTTATGACATACAAACGTTTTTGTCAAATTCACCGTTTCCAAAATAGGCCCAATTTTTTCAAAATTCATTTTCTTTTGTCCTACACACTTGAAAATTGATTTCACCCTAGAGGGGGTTAGGAGCTTTCATTAACGTCAAACAAACTTATTCAAAAATTCACCGTTTCCAAAATAGTGACAATTTCAAAAACAAACATTATCAAATTTTAAAAAAATCAACACGCATTCGTAGCAAAGAGGACGTCATCCCAACGTCGACAACACCTCATTCGTTAAAATCCGACCATGCGTTCGCGAATTATCACCAATGTTCGAGAGAAAGTAGGCTATCATTTTGTTTTGTCATATACAGTTGAAACTTGCTGCCTGCCTAGAGGGCATAGGGACCTTTCATTAACGTCAAACAAACTTTTTTCCAAAATTCACCGTTTCCAAAATAGCGCCAATTTCAAAAACAACAATTAAGAAAACCACACATTCATAGCAAAAACGACGTTACCCCCAATGCCAACAACACCTCGTTCATTAAAATCTGATCATGCGTTCGGGAGATATCGGCTAAGTTCGTATGAAAGTAGGAGAGTAAGCAGCTCTCTCCCTACCCCACTACTAACATTTAAAAAATTCAGTTTGATTGCTGTAAAAGATGAATACCTATGACTTTAGTCATTTTTTCAAGTTTTCCCGTATTGATTTTGATAAGTTATGTACTTGTCCACTTTACAATACAAAATATATTTTTATTTATACATTTTGATACATGTTTCGGCCCTGTGAGCCTTCTTCAGTCAAAATCAATAAAATTCTCCTAGATCATTCTAAAGGTTGGTCTCTCATAAAAAATTTGTAAATCAATTTTACATCGTCAGGATGCTTAAAATACATGAATATAAAATGCTTAAAGAAATTAAAAGATTTAAAAATGCACGAAATTTTGAAACGTGGGCTCCATTCTTGTTAATCTATTTTCAAAATGAGGGATCTGGAACAATAAAAAATTACCTAACAATCTATGGTTCCTACTTGGAAACATGAAGAAATGTTGACTTTAGTTATGTAGAAAACTTACCCCATTGTACAAGCATCTTGAAAAAGGAAAGTAGAAATAGGAATCGAACGTTGTTTATTTAGAGCTTTGCCAAAATGTTTTTCAACAACCTGTAAAGCGAAAAACTAAATGAAAATGAAAAATTGAAAAATTGAAATTATAACAAAAACCCACGCATAAATGACCAATGTTTACATACCGCAGTTTGGAACCATAAACTGTCACCTCACAACTTGAAAGAGCTACTACAAATGTGTCCGTCTTGTTGTTCACCTTTGATCACATGTTGACTAGAATACTGCAAGTGTGAGGTCAACGGTCGCAGAAGGGGAGGTGTAGCATACGTCAGAACCTTATGTTATGGAGGAGGGAGGACCGTTTCTTGTTTATGTCGGTCTCTTCGCCTTAATTTCGAGATCGTGTTAAATAATATGTTGTCGTTGAGAGTTAATTCGTTCAAATTGTTTACAGGGTCTGTTTTTTGGGCGATATAAATTTCTATGTTCTCTAATACATTAAGTTTTTTACTTTTATTAACAATATGTACAATTTCCAAATCCTTATCTATCGAACTGAAATTATGTTTTTTCTCGTTCATGTGGTTCGCCATGGCCGAGAACTTGTTCTATTTCAGCGCACTGGTATGTTCCCCGTATCTTACGTTGAACGCTCTACCCGTTTGTCCAAAATAGGTTCGGCCATGGCGAACCACATGGACGAGAAAAAACATAATTTCAGTTCGATAGATAAGGATTTGGAAATTGTACATATTGTTAATAAAAGTAAAAAACTTAATGTATTAGAGAACATAGAAATTTATATCGCCCAAAAAACAGACCCTGTAAACAATTTGAACGAATTAACTCTCAACGACAACATATTATTTAACACGATCTCGAAATTAAGGCGAAGAGACCGACATAAACAAGAAACGGTCCTCCCTCCTCCATAACATAAGGTTCTGACGTATGCTACACCTCCCCTTCTGCGACCGTTGACCTCACACTTGCAGTATTCTAGTCAACATGTGATCAAAGGTGAACAACAAGACGGACACATTTGTAGTAGCTCTTTTAAGTTGTGAGGTGACAGTTTATGGTTCCAAACTGCGGTATGTAAACATTGGTCATTTATGCGTGGGTTTTTGTTATAATTTCAATTTTTCAATTTTTCATTTTCATTTAGTTTTTCGCTTTACAGGTTGTTGAAAAACATTTTGGCAAAGCTCTAAATAAACAACGTTCGATTCCTATTTCTACTTTCCTTTTTCAAGATGCTTGTACAATGGGGTAAGTTTTCTACATAACTAAAGTCAACATTTCTTCATGTTTCCAAGTAGGAACCATAGATTGTTAGGTAATTTTTTATTGTTCCAGGTCCCTCGTTTTGAAAATAGATTAACAAGAATGGAGCCCACGTTTCAAAATTTCGTGCATTTTTAAATCTTTTAATTTCTTTAAGCATTTTATATTCATGTATTTTAAGCATCCTGACGATGTAAAATTGATTTACAAAAATTTTTATGAGAGACCAACCTTTAGAATGATCTAGGAGAATTTTATTGATTTTGACTGAAGAAGGCTCACAGGGCCGAAACATGTATCAAAATGTATAAATAAAAAGATATTTTGTATTGTAAAGTGGACAAGTACATAACTTATGCTGTAAAAGATCCGTAGATATTGGGAACTGTCTAAATATTTCGGACGGTCGCCATGTTGGATTGTTATATGTATAGACCATAGAGTTATGTACCATTAATAAACAGGTAGTTCCGTGAAGAACTAAAGCCTATTGTCATATATCCTACTTAAGTTAATTGGCTCTATCAACATACAAAATTTCAGTTTGATTGCTGTAATAGATTCGTAGATATTGAGAACCATCTAATATTTCGGCTGGTCGCCATGTTGGATTTTTATATATGTAGTTCTTAGGTTGTGTACTGTGCCCAACTGGTCACGGCAGTCTGGTATCGAACTCAGGGCCTTATCAGAAAAGACCAGGCAAATGGTTATGCCTAAGGTCGAACCAGTGGTCTCTAAGGGGGAGCCATTATATGGAACCCACAGAGCAATGAGAGGTCTACTGACACATAATAGTCTAGCGTGATTTCACGATTATTTAGGTGCAAATCATAGCAATTGAAAGGAAATTATAAGCAAAATGCAAGGGAATGTACGTTTTCAGTGCATACGAAGTCGAGAGAGGCTAGTATTGAAGTCTGACAAATGACTTTAACAAGTAGGCGGGTTAGACCTGGCGCCTACGGAACTATTTCCGTCTAGGGCGGTCAGACAGCTCAAAATTAATGACCCGGGAATCCACCGGTCGACAACGAGCAAAGCTTTGGCGGGACCAAGCCCACAAGAAATTAATTAATTACAGATAAATGGAGCATTGTAATGCAATGAAACATACACATAGATGAATGTATTCACGGAGGAGTAATTTAGGAGTGGTTTTTTACCTAAAATTACGCCTATTTCTCAAAATGACCGCATTACAACCAAACTCACGCTCGAGAGCATGAATACTTTAACCAACCAGCGGGAAATCCCCACCGTAGCATCCCACGCGCTGAACTAAGGCAATTAATTGTAATTAATTGGCCGAAGCGATCGCCGGCACGCGAGTGTTTTTAAAACCTCCACGCCTAATTAAACAAGATGCAGTTGTTATTTCGGCTGAAGACGGAGTATTTCAAGAAGGGAGTCGCTCTCACGTGTCCCGTGAACTATTTTGTGCAAGAAACCAATATAAGGGAAGAGCACCCTACGCCAAGGGTCAGTTATACGTCAGTTGAAGTCTCTTGTTGGTCAGTTGCAGTCAGTTATGGTCAGTGATACGTCATTTGTTGGTCAGTCGAAGTCAGTTGTTGGTCAGTTGAAGTCAGTTATGGTCAGTTATGGTTCAGTGGAAAGCAGTTGAAGACGTCAGACGGTCGCTCGAGTTGGAAGTTAGTCCTTTGTCTACAAGCGCTCTGCAGTAAGCACGCCAATTATTAAAATATCAGCGTACCGCCGTTGAAGACAATGGAGGCAAATTGTAAGCTTCATCAGTAATAATGAAGTGCATAAAAGGTAACAAAGTGCAGATATTGCTTTATTATCTGACACAGATATAAATTCGCTACAGCGAATAGGAACTGATAATGTTTGGAACAGTTCGTATACCGGAAGGTATTGTCAATTATATGACATCAGCATTAGGAGCACTCCAGTGATGGGAGAGTGGAAGTTATTGCCACCTATCCAGGACAGTGAGGTGAACGGGAGTGCAGGGAACTAGGATCGAACATCTATAAAAACGCTACTAGATTTCACGGAGACCAGCGGTTATCATAAGTCATCGCATCTCTGAGGTCAAGCGTAGGTGAAATCCAGATTAAGGATCAACATGTGAAATGATAGATGAAGTGTATAAATTGTGAAATAATAATTTAAAGTGTTAATGTGTTTAATGATTAATATTCAGTGTTTATCAGTGGTAAAGGCCACTTGTGGTAATATGTGTATCATGTGTAAAAAGTGTGAATCTCAGTGTTGTGTATTGGATATCATGATGGATTAAGTCAAATCATCATGGTAGAGCTCAGGCGGAGATACTGGTACTTTCCAGCCAGAAGGAAACGTGAGTAAACATGCAAATAATAACATTATAATGGCATAGTTCACCATGTAACGATTAATCACTTTGAAATTAAAGAAGTAATAGTCACTTACTGAACGAGTTGTCACCACTCGTCTTGAATAAAGTATGACTTGGAAGGTGATTTGCTTAGGACCATGTAGGTCGAAAATAGTGATGGAT
This sequence comes from Meconema thalassinum, assembly GCA_946902985.2. Lineage (NCBI taxonomy): Eukaryota > Metazoa > Arthropoda > Insecta > Orthoptera > Tettigoniidae > Meconema > Meconema thalassinum. The sequence goes on along the minus strand of OX336391.1, from coordinate 42,670,497 downwards.
CTAAACGTTAAAATAATAATAATAATAATAACTGGGGTCGGCAACCATAAAGTAAGGGCAAAGTTGGCCTAAGTAATGTTCAAATAGTGTCATGTCTAATTTAAGATACTGTCATTTGGTAAACAGTAAAGAATGTAGTGTGGAATATCGCGAATACGAGAGTTTTTCTCAGTGTCAGTGAAAATTTGAATGAATATGTGAAATTAAAGTAAGCCAGTATATTTATACATTTGTGTTAGGAGCTATGTAAAGCTTTGGCTTAAATATTATAACAGGAAGAACGCAGGTACCTTGATAATGGAGTCATATATGTGAAATATTGTTTAGCCGCATATAGCGTGCAGATTAACGTAGAATCCAGTGATTTACGTAAGATAAGCACGGGAAAGACTAGTATAGCTTGCGCGTGAGGTGAAAATTGGCTTAATCTTCGAGAAGTATCGCCCTTGTGCATACTGTATGTGTTACGCAGCGATTTGGATAGATTCTGTCTATTGCCAACGCTTGCATTGAATTATAGCCACTATGGACGCCCAGCGAGGCGCGGTGAGCATTTTTACTTATGGTCTGCCCGAGAGGTAGAATCATATTCGTCGACGAGGAACGTGGTTCCCAATATATGTAAATGACAGCTGCTGATGATAACCATGGGGTTTCATTATGATGCGCGTCTTTAAAGCCACAAAGTAATCACTTTAGAACGGCAATGCTATCATTAGAATTCCACCCCTGCCATGAATGTTTAATAGGAGCCATTTGAGCCCAAATACACTGTAAAGTTAGGTGTTAATTAATTAAATGACTCAATTACTTAGGATTATGCCTAGCGGATCTTTATTGTTATATAATTGTAAATAAGTGTGGCCTTGACGGTAGAGAGAGACAGGAAATGTAGACCATTTCCGTGGCAGCCATCTTGGAGAGCTGTCTGGAACTAATTTTATGACCTGCTGAGGGGAGGGAGGTCGCTCGACCGATCCCTTGTCAATTACAGTCACAATAGGACACTGAGAGGTCTCGGTATTCAATAATGCAATTAAAATATGAGTATTTTAGTGATGCAAATGGAATTAAATGGTGTATGGCAACTCACATATGTGGTTGAACCATAGAAATCAGATGATATTTGGCGAAGTTATCCTATGAGGGGGAAAGCTGAACCAAAATAATGTAGGCATCTTCTTTAAAGTGCATTTTGCCAGTTTATGCTAATTTAGGAAAAACAGGTATGTGTTTTTCCCAGAACATGACACAGTTGTATCTATAATAAGTCCGACAAGACCCAGATAATCGTTATATGGTGAAACTATAAATATTCTATCCATGTTTATGTTTATTTTATGATTAAGAAGCATGACTCATTTTCCTAGAGCGTTCATAGGGATGGAAAGAAGGAAGATGATTCGCACGACACAACAAAATATTTGCTAATAAATGTAGGGAACATTGAAGTAATGCTAATTAAAGTAAATGTCGTAGGAGACGGAATAATGTCTTAGAAATTCATGTTTATGTGACATGTGGTTTTTGTGTTAAGATACTTCCATTAAATAAAATTGTGTCACATGACGGACACTATGAAAACCTTGTAATCTGAACTATTATTGACAGGATAGTCGAAGTAGGTTTGAGTGCATTGTAGCGCTATTTTTAAGGAGAAAGCTCACAGAATAACCCTATTTATTTGTGGGAATTAATTGTAATTTGTCCTTTGTTTTGTATTTGTTGTACAGCCATGATTTTAGACCAGTAAATATGTTATTCATAGGAATGTTGTGTATTTCCTGTAGAGTAGTTGCCTGGGAGACTCAAATCCTGAACATGTGGTCGTATTGTGGGCAGGAACGTCCCATACCTCGAAAGACCGTGAGCTAGTTGGGATACGAACACATGGTCCACATGGTGACAATCGGGTACATGGGGGAGTTGTCTCTGTACTTGGATTGAGTCACAGGTAATTACTTAAGTCGGTCAAGGTATTAATGGTAGAAGCAAATATAGCATAGAAATTAGGACAGAATAGGAAGACCGCATCCCATTTGTTAATAAGCCACCACATTAAAAATAATTGTTAATCCTCCATAAGACATGCTTATATAATTGTAACTTTCATAAACCATAGCCATAGATAACACATATAAAATAACATGACGCTGATATGTGGGGCCAGTTCAAAATACAGGTAACCTCCACTTAAGCATCATGAGCATGGCATAAATAAGCATGTTGACTACCCTAATTTAACATGTCACCCACCTGTGGGCCATGACAGATAAGATTAACATGGCACCCACGTGTGATATGAATACAAAAATTAACATGGCGCCCAACGTGGGGCATTCGGCAGTAAAAACCACTCCTTGGACAGTTTCAACAAATAAATTAGAATATGGCCGATGTCTCTACGATGGCCACCATGAGCAACTAAATTAACATGGCGCCCGTACGTGGTTGGCTTATGGGATTTAGAAAAACCCCATAATAATAGCATGGTTTTCATGGGGAAAACCATAGAAATAATTTTTTTTCCCTCAAACTTGGTTTGAGCGATTGTGAGTCTTTCTAGATGATGTTCAGACGTCAGACAAATGTTGTCAGACGGGTACGAGGGTCTATACCCATTCCATAGTTAGTTTTGACATTTTATAATATGTTGTTGTTGTTGTCGCGGGATCGGAATCTTTTCTTTCCAATAGAACGCGCCAGTGTCTTCAACTAGGGCCTACCTGAATCTCAAATTAAGTAGTACAGGATGGCCGGAACGGAAGAGGTACTCAGGTGTATCGCCGAGTTAAGGGAACATTTCGATGTTATAAACGCTAAGAGTAAGGAAGAATCAAAAGCATTTAAAGATGAAATAGCGGGTAGATTGGATGCCAATCAAACCGAAATAAACAATAGGCTAGAGGCTAGTCAAACTGAGGTAAGCCAGATGTTGGCTACAGTCAATACTAGACTAGAGGCTAATCTAGCCAGTGTAAACACGCAGTTAGAATTAAACCTAGTAGAGGTTAATAAGAAAATGGACGACGTTAAAGAGTCTGTCCAGAGACAGGTAACTAAGAATATTGTTAGCGTGATCTCAGAAATGCAAAATGATAACGAAAAACGCTTTGAGTCTATTGAATTAAAATTAGAAAGCAATTTGCAAATGTGCAGAGAGTCACAGCGTGAAATTAACGATAATTTAAACAGTATGTCCCGGGAGCTTAAAGACATTCAAAGTCAGAATGAAGCTAACACGAAACGTCAGTTAGAACAATTTAACACGTTTACTCAGACCGTGGATCATAGGTTCGAGGATAATGAACTAAAATGGAATACGCGAATGGCAGGTTATGCCAAGGCTGTGGACGAAGCTTTAAAAAAGCAGGACCAGAATATCCTTGACCAATGCAAGGAAATGCAGGAAATAAAGACGTCTGATCGAGATAATAAGGAAATAATGTCTAATATGAAGATACAAGTTGGAAAAGTTCAGAAAGAGTTGGAACAAACTCAGAACGACTTAGCAGTTATCCATAAAAGACAGGACGAAGACCAAGGAGAAATCACAAAAATAAGGACTGAAATCTCTCATATACAAGGTCACATTCAACGGGAAGTTACAGGCTTACGCGAAGAGTTAGAGCTTCGAGAAGGCTTAAAGACTGAAGCTACTGATAAGACTCTTGCCGAAGTAAGAGAAAGTCTAGCAGGGGAAATTATCCACCTGAAGGAAAACCTTAAGGATAATAAAGAAAAGGTATTTTCTATGGCAGAAAGAAACCGAGATCGCCTAGAGAAAATAGAACGAGAGGTATTAGCTCGTTTGGAAAGGACTGAAAACAGGCACAGCCAGTTAGAAACGAGAATGATAGCGCAGGAAGAATCCATGTTGCGGAATCCTAGGTCTAGCGAAGGAAGTATAGACGAGAATAGGAGGAATAAATGGGCAGAGATAGAAATACAGCCCACTCCAAAGAATGCAGCAATGCCAAGTGACAGCCCGTATGCCACACCTGGTATGCCAATGGCTATGTCAACACCGCAGGAAAATGCTGTACAGAACCAAATAGTCACAGTTATAAGGGCTAGTGATGAAAAACCAAAGAAATACTCTGGGAGTAATTCTAATATGACACCCAAGTACTGGCTTAAAGAAGTTTCCGAGTACTTGAATGATGCGAAAGTACCGCCAGAGCGCAGGTTGAGAGCGATTGAAAAACTCACCGAAGGAGAGTGTGCTCTATGGTTTAGAAGTTTTAGGTACACGTTCGACACCGTTGAGGAATTTCGCCAAGCATTTTTAAGCAGGTATTGGAACGCGAGCGTACAACAAAATCTCAGACTGGACTTGTATTCCAGGCGTTACAGTACTAGTAACCCGACCAAGTACGGAGAGTTTTTTGTGAACCAATTATGCCGTTTTCGCGAGCTCGACGAAGGACTCAGAGAGTCAGACTTATGCATAGCAATAGCTAAGCAGCTGCCGTATGAAGTGCAGCGCCTGCTAATCTCAGCAAACGCCAAAACTGCAATCGATATGGAGGAGGTGCTGAGACAACTTGATTTAACCACAGTGCAGCACGCAAGACAAAGCCGACATGTGGAACAAGTTAATATGACGAATACGCCGATCGAGCCAACGAAGGTGCAGACGAAATGCAAGTCTACAAGCACCGAAACAGAAAAATCCGACTGGCAGCGCGAAGGACGCGAAAACCAAAATTGGAGGCCAGCGTATCGAGGAGGTTCGAACCGTGGTAACCGAGGAAGGAAAAACTGGAATCAGCGTGGTACCAGAGACCAGCAGCTGGATAACAGAAGAAATTACGGCCGAAATGGGAATAACCAAGGATGGAGATCCCAAGAGCAGAGTCGTGGGTTCGATGAAGAGGCGGAAGAACGCTATCATGCATCTTTAAGATACATGGAAGAGCGCGGAGATGATCCAAGACAATCGCGAGTTCACTGGGATGAAGCGATTCGAAATAGAAGGTCACCCGACATATATCAAAATGATGATGGTGCCAAAAGTCTGGAACTTCAACAGCATGAAGACAGGCAGAAGAACTCCACAAAGAATGGAGCAATTGAGAAAAAAAACACCAATTTTAAATGACCAGAGAGAGATAGGTTCAGGATGGAATACAGTAAATGTTATTAACTGGATTGCCAAACCTGAGGAGCTTATCGAAGACCTCGATGAAAGAACGGTCAATGTAAGAAGGGAACTACCTATTATTATTGTAAACATTGCGGGAACGAAAGTAAGAAGTCTCATCGATACAGGATCAACAGTGAGTTTGATAACCCAGGCATTATACAATGAAATCCAGAGTAAAATCCACGTATTGAAAATACCCATTTCAAGCGTGAAAATAAAAAATGTCATACCAGACAAAGTTATGATATGCAGATACCAAGTATTTTTAGATCTGCAGATAGGGAACTCTACATTCTCACAGAGCTTCCTACTTGTAAATAAGCTGCCATATAACCTTATTGTTGGGATGGATTTCATAAGAGAGTATAAAGTTATTATAGATCTCTCGCAAGACATTGTGATGTTTCGCGCAAGTGAGGGAAAGGAAGACTTAGAACTCTCATTAAGGCATAATGAAGCGAGACAAGAAGAATACGTATGGCATACATACGGAGATATGACTGGGGAGGCAGTGTCGACAATAGAAGATATTGAGGAAGAGTTGGCAACACTGGCCGCAGACATAGAAAAAGATCTCGAACCAAAATTTGAAGAATGCCTGGAAGAGAAGATTGAGGAAGCTAAATTTGGTCCAGAATATAAGAAAATGCTAAGGGAACTGCTATTCGAGTATAAAGGAGTCTTCGATTCGAGACCTGGCCGGATCAAGAATTTCCAGTATGCGTTTCAAGTCAGCGATTGGACGCCATTCAAACAGAAGCCGTATCCTGTAGCTGAGAAACATTATTTAAAGGTCAAAGAAGCGATACAGGAAATGCTAGAAGCAGGCGTCATTGTAAAGACAGCCACACCTTATGTCAGCCCATTGGTAGTTGTACCGAAACAGGATGGAAGTGTGAGGATATGCCTGGACCTACGAAATTTGAATTCCAAGGTTATACCGGAATTTGATACAGTTCCACCCATTAAGGAGGTACTCAGAAGGTTCAAAGGAAAGACTGTATTCTCAAATCTTGATCTAACGGCAAGTTTTCACCATCTTGCTCTGGAAGAGAAAACAAGTCTGTTAACCGGATTTTTATTTGACCAGCACACGTACTCCTACGTCCGTCTTCCATTTGGATTAAAAACAGCAGGTTCAGCGTTGATACGAGCGCTAGATAGGAACCTATCCGAAGAAGTAAAAGCTACAACCATATGCTACGTAGATGATATACTACTGACCTCTGAAACAGTTGAAGAACATGTCAGAGATCTACGCAAGTTGTTATATGACCTAAGTCTGGCTAACTTCAAGGTCAATATAAAGAAGTCTAACTTTGCTCAGAGAGAAGTTAAATTTCTAGGTCATGTAATCGATGCACAAGGAGTTAGGCCTAATCCGGGAAAACTGGAAGTCATAAAACGTTTCCCGAGACCAACGAAGGTGAAGAACGTCAGGCAATATCTAGGCGTTATTGGATTCTTTTCGAACCATTGTCCGAAGTACACCGAGACTGTAGCACCACTCCAAGACTTACTTAAAAAGGGAGGAAGATGGCGATGGACGGAGCAATGCGAGGAAGCCTTCGTAAAATCTAAACAGATGCTGTTAGATTATGTAAAATTGGGATATCCTGACTACACTCAGAAATTTATCATCCAGACTGACGCATCCTTCGTAGGCATTGGAGCTATGTTGTATCAGGAAAATAAGGACAGGCCAGAGGAGAGAACTTATATCGCATTCATCAGTAGAAGGTTGAGGCCTAATGAAAAGAATTATACGGTCACGGAGATCGAATTACTTGCGATACTGTATGCATTACAGTATTGGCACAAGCTGATTTATGGTTTTAGAATTATTTTGAGAACAGACCATAAAGCCCTAACGTTCCTGTTAAAAACTGACTTGTCGAGTCAAAGACTGACAAGGTGGTCCCTGTACATACAACAATTTCAAGTGGAAATAGAATATTGCCCGGGGAAGGACAATATCATACCTGATTTGCTAAGCAGATACCCTACAGCAGAGCAAGAAGAAACTCTAGCTATTGAAATAGAAGATAGAGATCAGAAGACCTTAGATGATCTAAGGAACATCACCGTTTTTCAACGTGAAGATCCCTGGATACGGTTGATGATAAATTACTTCGAGGGAAAGCTGAATAGAGGAACCCCGATGTATATGGAAGCTGAAGCACTTTCAACGGAATATCTATGGTTTAACCAGATGCTACATAAATGGAGCGACTCTGACCACACAAAACCTAGGATTGTTGTACCACCAGCATTGCAGAGAAGGCTAGTTTGGCTAGCACACCGAGCTTTTGGACATTCAGGTGTAGATAAGACTGTTGCCCTGCTTAAAGAGGCGTTTATTTGGCCTAAACTTAGAGAAACAGTCAGAAATACTATCAGGACATGTGATATGTGCCAACGAGTAAAGCCTAACTCGTACTTAATGAGGCAGAAACCTATACCACTCTTACCAGAGAAGCCATGTCAGCTCCTGGCGCTGGACAACTTTGGGCCCCTGCCTAGAGCTAGAAGAGGAAATAAACACATCCTAGTTGCACTAGACGTGTTTTCCAAAATGGTAGTCCTGTGTCCAATTCAGAAAACCAGTACAAAACAAGTACTTAAGAGGCTGAAGGAAAGAATCATTCCTATATTAGGACAGCCAGAAAACATCTTATCGGATCACGGAAGCTGTTTTACCAGCGTAGAATTTCGCAGGGAGTTGGAAAATCTGGGCATAAGACAGATTTTGTCCACGGTTAGGCACCCGGAGTCGAACTCAGCTGAGAGAGTTATGAGGGAGGTGCAAAAATACATGAAGATATACTGCTCTACTGAGAATTGGAAATGGACTGACGTGCTTGAGATTATTGAATATTGTATCAACAATACTGTGCACGAAGCTACAGGAGAGGTGCCAGTGAGCCTACGTCTCGACAGAAGACCCGAGAGGCCATGGAATAATGTCATCCAGACACCCGTCGATGCACAACTTGGACGTGAGTTGAGAATCCAGAGGACGTTCGAGTATCTCAAGAAACAAGCAGATAAACGACAGCGGAGAAACAGGAGGAAACGTTATCATAGACCGCTACTCGTGGGAGAATACGTCTTATTAAAAAAACCGCCAGTTCAGATCCAGAGAGCAGGAAATATAAAAAATTCCAGCACGCTTATCTCGGACCCTACCTGATTATAAGGGATCTGCAGAATAATGCATATCGGATTAAAGATGAGGCAACAGGTAGAGAAGTTGTGGTAAATGCCGCTAATCTGAAGTTATATAGTCCACCAGAAGACTATGATGCGAGAGAAGAGCAAGCTACACACATTCAAGTGAACGAGGAATCATTACGTATGCACGGAAAGGTTCTGGAGAAAAGCTTGCAGGCTCGAGAAGGGTCGAAGAAAAGAAAACAGCTCGCCAGCCCAGCGGACACGAGGGGAGAGTGCAGCTGTCGACTGCAGGAGTTTTACGACCAGTTGAAGGGAGCCGCTGTGGAGTTAGAGGAGATGAATGAACAATTGAGACAGGAAAACGAAAGTCTACGAGACAGCAGACAAGAGTGGAGTGGGAAAACGTGAAAGCCCATTGCCGAGAGCAATGACCGCTTAAAGTAAATACTGCAAGGAGTTGATACCAGCTGATAGGCCCGAAAAATTCACTTATGAAATGAATTTTTCGAACTTAGCAGGAGAAAGATGTGCCCAACTGGTCACGGCAGTCTGGTATCGAACTCAGGGCCTTATCAGAAAAGACCAGGCAAATGGTTATGCCTAAGGTCGAACCAGTGGTCTCTAAGGGGGAGCCATTATATGGAACCCACAGAGCAATGAGAGGTCTACTGACACATAATAGTCTAGCGTGATTTCACGATTATTTAGGTGCAAATCATAGCAATTGAAAGGAAATTATAAGCAAAATGCAAGGGAATGTACGTTTTCAGTGCATACGAAGTCGAGAGAGGCTAGTATTGAAGTCTGACAAATGACTTTAACAAGTAGGCGGGTTAGACCTGGCGCCTACGGAACTATTTCCGTCTAGGGCGGTCAGACAGCTCAAAATTAATGACCCGGGAATCCACCGGTCGACAACGAGCAAAGCTTTGGCGGGACCAAGCCCACAAGAAATTAATTAATTACAGATAAATGGAGCATTGTAATGCAATGAAACATACACATAGATGAATGTATTCACGGAGGAGTAATTTAGGAGTGGTTTTTTACCTAAAATTACGCCTATTTCTCAAAATGACCGCATTACAACCAAACTCACGCTCGAGAGCATGAATACTTTAACCAACCAGCGGGAAATCCCCACCGTAGCATCCCACGCGCTGAACTAAGGCAATTAATTGTAATTAATTGGCCGAAGCGATCGCCGGCACGCGAGTGTTTTTAAAACCTCCACGCCTAATTAAACAAGATGCAGTTGTTATTTCGGCTGAAGACGGAGTATTTCAAGAAGGGAGTCGCTCTCACGTGTCCCGTGAACTATTTTGTGCAAGAAACCAATATAAGGGAAGAGCACCCTACGCCAAGGGTCAGTTATACGTCAGTTGAAGTCTCTTGTTGGTCAGTTGCAGTCAGTTATGGTCAGTGATACGTCATTTGTTGGTCAGTCGAAGTCAGTTGTTGGTCAGTTGAAGTCAGTTATGGTCAGTTATGGTTCAGTGGAAAGCAGTTGAAGACGTCAGACGGTCGCTCGAGTTGGAAGTTAGTCCTTTGTCTACAAGCGCTCTGCAGTAAGCACGCCAATTATTAAAATATCAGCGTACCGCCGTTGAAGACAATGGAGGCAAATTGTAAGCTTCATCAGTAATAATGAAGTGCATAAAAGGTAACAAAGTGCAGATATTGCTTTATTATCTGACACAGATATAAATTCGCTACAGCGAATAGGAACTGATAATGTTTGGAACAGTTCGTATACCGGAAGGTATTGTCAATTATATGACATCAGCATTAGGAGCACTCCAGTGATGGGAGAGTGGAAGTTATTGCCACCTATCCAGGACAGTGAGGTGAACGGGAGTGCAGGGAACTAGGATCGAACATCTATAAAAACGCTACTAGATTTCACGGAGACCAGCGGTTATCATAAGTCATCGCATCTCTGAGGTCAAGCGTAGGTGAAATCCAGATTAAGGATCAACATGTGAAATGATAGATGAAGTGTATAAATTGTGAAATAATAATTTAAAGTGTTAATGTGTTTAATGATTAATATTCAGTGTTTATCAGTGGTAAAGGCCACTTGTGGTAATATGTGTATCATGTGTAAAAAGTGTGAATCTCAGTGTTGTGTATTGGATATCATGATGGATTAAGTCAAATCATCATGGTAGAGCTCAGGCGGAGATACTGGTACTTTCCAGCCAGAAGGAAACGTGAGTAAACATGCAAATAATAACATTATAATGGCATAGTTCACCATGTAACGATTAATCACTTTGAAATTAAAGAAGTAATAGTCACTTACTGAACGAGTTGTCACCACTCGTCTTGAATAAAGTATGACTTGGAAGGTGATTTGCTTAGGACCATGTAGGTCGAAAATAGTGATGGTTCTAAACGTTAAAATAATAATAATAATAATAACTGGGGTCGGCAACCATAAAGTAAGGGCAAAGTTGGCCTAAGTAATGTTCAAATAGTGTCATGTCTAATTTAAGATACTGTCATTTGGTAAACAGTAAAGAATGTAGTGTGGAATATCGCGAATACGAGAGTTTTTCTCAGTGTCAGTGAAAATTTGAATGAATATGTGAAATTAAAGTAAGCCAGTATATTTATACATTTGTGTTAGGAGCTATGTAAAGCTTTGGCTTAAATATTATAACAGGAAGAACGCAGGTACCTTGATAATGGAGTCATATATGTGAAATATTGTTTAGCCGCATATAGCGTGCAGATTAACGTAGAATCCAGTGATTTACGTAAGATAAGCACGGGAAAGACTAGTATAGCTTGCGCGTGAGGTGAAAATTGGCTTAATCTTCGAGAAGTATCGCCCTTGTGCATACTGTATGTGTTACGCAGCGATTTGGATAGATTCTGTCTATTGCCAACGCTTGCATTGAATTATAGCCACTATGGACGCCCAGCGAGGCGCGGTGAGCATTTTTACTTATGGTCTGCCCGAGAGGTAGAATCATATTCGTCGACGAGGAACGTGGTTCCCAATATATGTAAATGACAGCTGCTGATGATAACCATGGGGTTTCATTATGATGCGCGTCTTTAAAGCCACAAAGTAATCACTTTAGAACGGCAATGCTATCATTAGAATTCCACCCCTGCCATGAATGTTTAATAGGAGCCATTTGAGCCCAAATACACTGTAAAGTTAGGTGTTAATTAATTAAATGACTCAATTACTTAGGATTATGCCTAGCGGATCTTTATTGTTATATAATTGTAAATAAGTGTGGCCTTGACGGTAGAGAGAGACAGGAAATGTAGACCATTTCCGTGGCAGCCATCTTGGAGAGCTGTCTGGAACTAATTTTATGACCTGCTGAGGGGAGGGAGGTCGCTCGACCGATCCCTTGTCAATTACAGTCACAATAGGACACTGAGAGGTCTCGGTATTCAATAATGCAATTAAAATATGAGTATTTTAGTGATGCAAATGGAATTAAATGGTGTATGGCAACTCACATATGTGGTTGAACCATAGAAATCAGATGATATTTGGCGAAGTTATCCTATGAGGGGGAAAGCTGAACCAAAATAATGTAGGCATCTTCTTTAAAGTGCATTTTGCCAGTTTATGCTAATTTAGGAAAAACGGGTATGTGTTTTTCCCAGAACATGACACAGTTGTATCTATAATAAGTCCGACAAGACCCAGATAATCGTTATATGGTGAAACTATAAATATTCTATCCATGTTTATGTTTATTTTATGATTAAGAAGCATGACTCATTTTCCTAGAGCGTTCATAGGGATGGAAAGAAGGAAGATGATTCGCACGACACAACAAAATATTTGCTAATAAATGTAGGGAACATTGAAGTAATGCTAATTAAAGTAAATGTCGTAGGAGACGGAATAATGTCTTAGAAATTCATGTTTATGTGACATGTGGTTTTTGTGTTAAGATACTTCCATTAAATAAAATTGTGTCACATGACGGACACTATGAAAACCTTGTAATCTGAACTATTATTGACAGGATAGTCGAAGTGGGTTTGAGTGCATTGTAGCGCTATTTTTAAGGAGAAAGCTCACAGAATAACCCTATTTATTTGTGGGAATTAATTGTAATTTGTCCTTTGTTTTGTATTTGTTGTACAGCCATGATTTTAGACCAGTAAATATGTTATTCATAGGAATGTTGTGTATTTCCTGTAGAGTAGTTGCCTGGGAGACTCAAATCCTGAACATGTGGTCGTATTGTGGGCAGGAACGTCCCATACCTCGAAAGACCGTGAGCTAGTTGGGATACGAACACATGGTCCACATGGTGACAATCGGGTACATGGGGGAGTTGTCTCTGTACTTGGATTGAGTCACAGGTAATTACTTAAGTCGGTCAAGGTATTAATGGTAGAAGCAAATATAGCATAGAAATTAGGACAGAATAGGAAGACCGCATCCCATTTGTTAATAAGCCACCACATTAAAAATAATTGTTAATCCTCCATAAGACATGCTTATATAATTGTAACTTTCATAAACCATAGCCATAGATATCACATATAAAATAACATGACGCTGATATGTGGGGCCAGTTCAAAATACAGGTAACCTCCACTTAAGCATCATGAGCATGGCATAAATAAGCATGTTGACTACCCTAATTTAACATGTCACCCACCTGTGGGCCATGACAGATAAGATTAACATGGCACCCACGTGTGATATGAATACAAAAATTAACATGGCGCCCAACGTGGGGCATTCGGCAGTAAAAACCACTCCTTGGACAGTTTCAACAAATAAATTAGAATATGGCCGATGTCTCTACGATGGCCACCATGAGCAACTAAATTAACATGGCGCCCGTACGTGGTTGGCTTATGGGATTTAGAAAAACCCCATAATAATAGCATGGTTTTCATGGGGAAAACCATAGAAATAATTTTTTTCCCCTCAAACTTGGTTTGAGCGATTGTGAGTCTTTCTAGATGATGTTCAGACGTCAGACAAATGTTGTCAGACGGGTACGAGGGTCTATACCCATTCCATAGTTAGTTTTGACATTTTATAATATGTTGTTGTTGTTGTCGCGGGATCGGAATCTTTTCTTTCCAATAGAACGCGCCAGTGTCTTCAACTAGGGCCTACCTGAATCTCAAATTAAGTAGTACAGGATGGCCGGAACGGAAGAGGTACTCAGGTGTATCGCCGAGTTAAGGGAACATTTCGATGTTATAAACGCTAAGAGTAAGGAAGAATCAAAAGCATTTAAAGATGAAATAGCGGGTAGATTGGATGCCAATCAAACCAAAATAAACAATAGGCTAGAGGCTAGTCAAACTGAGGTAAGCCAGATGTTGGCTACAGTCAATACTAGACTAGAGGCTAATCAAGCCAGTGTAAACACGCAGTTAGAATTAAACCTAGTAGAGGTTAATAAGAAAATGGACGACGTTAAAGAGTCTGTCCAGAGACAGGTAACTAAGAATATTGTTAGCGTGATCTCAGAAATGCAAAATGATAACGAAAAACGCTTTGAGTCTATTGAATTAAAATTAGAAAGCAATTTGCAAATGTGCAGAGAGTCACAGCGTGAAATGAACGATAATTTAAACAGTATGTCCCGGGAGCTTAAAGACATTCAAAGTCAGAATGAAGCTAACACGAAACGTCAGTTAGAACAATTTAACACGTTTACTCAGACCGTGGATCATAGGTTCGAGGATAATGAACTAAAATGGAATACGCGAATGGCAGGTTATGCCAAGGCTGTGGACGAAGCTTTAAAAAAGCAGGACCAGAATATCCTTGACCAATGCAAGGAAATGCAGGAAATAAAGACGTCTGATCGAGATAATAAGGAAATAATGTCTAATATGAAGATACAAGTTGGAAAAGTTCAGAAAGAGTTGGAACAAACTCAGAACGACTTAGCAGTTATCCATAAAAGACAGGACGAAGACCAAGGAGAAATCACAAAAATAAGGACTGAAATCTCTCATATACAAGGTCACATTCAACGGGAAGTTACAGGCTTACGCGAAGAGTTAGAGCTTCGAGAAGGCTTAAAGACTGAAGCTACTGATAAGACTCTTGCCGAAGTAAGAGAAAGTCTAGCAGGGGAAATTATCCACCTGAAGGAAAACCTTAAGGATAATAAAGAAAAGGTATTTTCTATGGCAGAAAGAAACCGAGATCGCCTAGAGAAAATAGAACGAGAGGTATTAGCTCGTTTGGAAAGGACTGAAAACAGGCACAGCCAGTTAGAAACGAGAATGATAGCGCAGGAAGAATCCATGTTGCGGAATCCTAGGTCTAGCGAAGGAAGTATAGACGAGAATAGGAGGAATAAATGGGCAGAGATAGAAATACAGCCCACTCCAAAGAATGCAGCAATGCCAAGTGACAGCCCGTATGCCACACCTGGTATGCCAATGGCTATGTCAACACCGCAGGAAAATGCTGTACAGAACCAAATAGTCACAGTTATAAGGGCTAGTGATGAAAAACCAAAGAAATACTCTGGGAGTAATTCTAATATGACACCCAAGTACTGGCTTAAAGAAGTTTCCGAGTACTTGAATGATGCGAAAGTACCGCCAGAGCGCAGGTTGAGAGCGATTGAAAAACTCACCGAAGGAGAGTGTGCTCTATGGTTTAGAAGTTTTAGGTACACGTTCGACACCGTTGAGGAATTTCGCCAAGCATTTTTAAGCAGGTATTGGAACGCGAGCGTACAACAAAATCTCAGACTGGACTTGTATTCCAGGCGTTACAGTACTAGTAACCCGACCAAGTACGGAGAGTTTTTTGTGAACCAATTATGCCGTTTTCGCGAGCTCGACGAAGGACTCAGAGAGTCAGACTTATGCATAGCAATAGCTAAGCAGCTGCCGTATGAAGTGCAGCGCCTGCTAATCTCAGCAAACGCCAAAACTGCAATCGATATGGAGGAGGTGCTGAGACTACTTGATTTAACCACAGTGCAGCACGCAAGACAAAGCCGACATGTGGAACAAGTTAATATGACGAATACGCCGATCGAGCCAACGAAGGTGCAGACGAAATGCAAGTCTACAAGCACCGAAACAGAAAAATCCGACTGGCAGCGCGAAGGACGCGAAAACCAAAATTGGAGGCCAGCGTATCGAGGAGGTTCGAACCGTGGTAACCGAGGAAGGAAAAACTGGAATCAGCGTGGTACCAGAGACCAGCAGCTGGATAACAGAAGAAATTACGGCCGAAATGGGAATAACCAAGGATGGAGATCCCAAGAGCAGAGTCGTGGGTTCGATGAAGAGGCGGAAGAACGCTATCATGCATCTTTAAGATACATGGAAGAGCGCGGAGATGATCCAAGACAATCGCGAGTTCACTGGGATGAAGCGATTCGAAATAGAAGGTCACCCGACATATATCAAAATGATGATGGTGCCAAAAGTCTGGAACTTCAACAGCATGAAGACAGGCAGAAGAACTCCACAAAGAATGGAGCAATTGAGAAAAAAAACACCAATTTTAAATGACCAGAGAGAGATAGGTTCAGGATGGAATACAGTAAATGTTATTAACTGGATTGCCAAACCTGAGGAGCTTATCGAAGACCTCGATGAAAGAACGGTCAATGTAAGAAGGGAACTACCTATTATTATTGTAAACATTGCGGGAACGAAATTAAGAAGTCTCATCGATACAGGATCAACAGTGAGTTTGATAACCCAGGCATTATACAATGAAATCCAGAGTAAAATCCACGTATTGAAAATACCCATTTCAAGCGTGAAAATAAAAGGTGTCATACCAGACAAAGTTATGATATGCAGATACCAAGTATTTTTAGATCTGCAGATAGGGAACTCTACATTCTCACAGAGCTTCCTACTTGTAAATAAGCTGCCATATAACCTTATTGTTGGGATGGATTTCATAAGAGAGTATAAAGTTATTATAGATCTCTCGCAAGACATTGTGATGTTTCGCGCAAGTGAGGGAAAGGAAGACTTAGAACTCTCATTAAGGCATAATGAAGCGAGACAAGAAGAATACGTATGGCATACATACGGAGATATGACTGGGGAGGCAGTGTCGACAATAGAAGATATTGAGGAAGAGTTGGCAACACTGGCCGCAGACATAGAAAAAGATCTCGAACCAAAATTTGAAGAATGCCTGGAAGAGAAGATTGAGGAAGCTAAATTTGGTCCAGAATATAAGAAAATGCTAAGGGAACTGCTATTCGAGTATAAAGGAGTCTTCGATTCGAGACCTGGCCGGATCAAGAATTTCCAGTATGCGTTTCAAGTCAGCGATTGGACGCCATTCAAACAGAAGCCGTATCCTGTAGCTGAGAAACATTATTTAAAGGTCAAAGAAGCGATACAGGAAATGCTAGAAGCAGGCGTCATTGTAAAGACAGCCACACCTTATGTCAGCCCATTGGTAGTTGTACCGAAACAGGATGGAAGTGTGAGGATATGCCTGGACCTACGAAATTTGAATTCCAAGGTTATACCGGAATTTGATACAGTTCCACCCATTAAGGAGGTACTCAGAAGGTTCAAAGGAAAGACTGTATTCTCAAATCTTGATCTAACGGCAAGTTTTCACCATCTTGCTCTGGAAGAGAAAACAAGTCTGTTAACCGGATTTTTATTTGACCAGCACACGTACTCCTACGTCCGTCTTCCATTTGGATTAAAAACAGCAGGTTCAGCGTTGATACGAGCGCTAGATAGGAACCTATCCGAAGAAGTAAAAGCTACAACCATATGCTACGTAGATGATATACTACTGACCTCTGAAACAGTTGAAGAACATGTCAGAGATCTACGCAAGTTGTTATATGACCTAAGTCTGGCTAACTTCAAGGTCAATATAAAGAAGTCTAACTTTGCTCAGAGAGAAGTTAAATTTCTAGGTCATGTAATCGATGCACAAGGAGTTAGGCCTAATCCGGGAAAACTGGAAGTCATAAAACGTTTCCCGAGACCAACGAAGGTGAAGAACGTCAGGCAATATCTAGGCGTTATTGGATTCTTTTCGAACCATTGTCCGAAGTACACCGAGACTGTAGCACCACTCCAAGACTTACTTAAAAAGGGAGGAAGATGGCGATGGACGGAGCAATGCGAGGAAGCCTTCGTAAAATCTAAACAGATGCTGTTAGATTATGTAAAATTGGGATATCCTGACTACACTCAGAAATTTATCATCCAGACTGACGCATCCTTCGTAGGCATTGGAGCTATGTTGTATCAGGAAAATAAGGACAGGCCAGAGGAGAGAACTTATATCGCATTCATCAGTAGAAGGTTGAGGCCTAATGAAAAGAATTATACGGTCACGGAGATCGAATTACTTGCGATACTGTATGCATTACAGTATTGGCACAAGCTGATTTATGGTTTTAGAATCATTTTGAGAACAGACCATAAAGCCCTAACGTTCCTGTTAAAAACTGACTTGTCGAGTCAAAGACTGACAAGGTGGTCCCTGTACATACAACAATTTCAAGTGGAAATAGAATATTGCCCGGGGAAGGACAATATCATACCTGATTTGCTAAGCAGATACCCTACAGCAGAGCAAGAAGAAACTCTAGCTATTGAAATAGAAGATAGAGATCAGAAGACCTTAGATGATCTAAGGAACATCACCGTTTTTCAACGTGAAGATCCCTGGATACGGTTGATGATAAATTACTTCGAGGGAAAGCTGAATAGAGGAACCCCGATGTATATGGAAGCTGAAGCACTTTCAACGGAATATCTATGGTTTAACCAGATGCTACATAAATGGAGCGACTCTGACCACACAAAACCTAGGATTGTTGTACCACCAGCATTGCAGAGAAGGCTAGTTTGGCTAGCACACCGAGCTTTTGGACATTCAGGTGTAGATAAGACTGTTGCCCTGCTTAAAGAGGCGTTTATTTGGCCTAAACTTAGAGAAACAGTCAGAAATACTATCAGGACATGTGATATGTGCCAACGAGTAAAGCCTAACTCGTACTTAATGAGGCAGAAACCTATACCACTCTTACCAGAGAAGCCATGTCAGCTCCTGGCGCTGGACAACTTTGGGCCCCTGCCTAGAGCTAGAAGAGGAAATAAACACATCCTAGTTGCACTAGACGTGTTTTCCAAAATGGTAGTCCTGTGTCCAATTCAGAAAACCAGTACAAAACAAGTACTTAAGAGGCTGAAGGAAAGAATCATTCCTATATTAGGACAGCCAGAAAACATCTTATCGGATCACGGAAGCTGTTTTACCAGCGTAGAATTTCGCAGGGAGTTGGAAAATCTGGGCATAAGACAGATTTTGTCCACGGTTAGGCACCCGGAGTCGAACTCAGCTGAGAGAGTTATGAGGGAGGTGCAAAAATACATGAAGATATACTGCTCTACTGAGAATTGGAAATGGATTGACGTGCTTGAGATTATTGAATATTGTATCAACAATACTGTGCACGAAGCTACAGGAGAGGTGCCAGTGAGCCTACGTCTCGACAGAAGACCCGAGAGGCCATGGAATAATGTCATCCAGACACCCGTCGATGCACAACTTGGACGTGAGTTGAGAATCCAGAGGACGTTCGAGTATCTCAAGAAACAAGCAGATAAACGACAGCGGAGAAACAGGAGGAAACGTTATCATAGACCGCTACTCGTGGGAGAATACGTCTTATTAAAAAAACCGCCAGTTCAGATCCAGAGAGCAGGAAATATAAAAAATTCCAGCACGCTTATCTCGGACCCTACCTGATTATAAGGGATCTGCAGAATAATGCATATCGGATTAAAGATGAGGCAACAGGTAGAGAAGTTGTGGTAAATGCCGCTAATCTGAAGTTATATAGTCCACCAGAAGACTATGATGCGAGAGAAGAGCAAGCTACACACATTCAAGTGAACGAGGAATCATTACGTATGCACGGAAAGGTTCTGGAGAAAAGCTTGCAGGCTCGAGAAGGGTCGAAGAAAAGAAAACAGCTCGCCAGCCCAGCGGACACGAGGGGAGAGTGCAGCTGTCGACTGCAGGAGTTTTACGACCAGTTGAAGGGAGCCGCTGTGGAGTTAGAGGAGATGAATGAACAATTGAGACAGGAAAACGAAAGTCTACGAGACAGCAGACAAGAGTGGAGTGGGAAAACGTGAAAGCCCATTGCCGAGAGCAATGACCGCTTAAAGTAAATACTGCAAGGAGTTGATACCAGCTGATAGGCCCGAAAAATTCACTTATGAAATGAATTTTTCGAACTTAGCAGGAGAAAGATGTGCCCAACTGGTCACGGCAGTCTGGTATCGAACTCAGGGCCTTATCAGAAAAGACCAGGCAAATGGTTATGCCTAAGGTCGAACCAGTGGTCTCTAAGGGGGAGCCATTATATGGAACCCACAGAGCAATGAGAGGTCTACTGACACATAATAGTCTAGCGTGATTTCACGATTATTTAGGTGCAAATCATAGCAATTGAAAGGAAATTATAAGCAAAATGCAAGGGAATGTACGTTTTCAGTGCATACGAAGTCGAGAGAGGCTAGTATTGAAGTCTGACAAATGACTTTAACAAGTAGGCGGGTTAGACCTGGCGCCTACGGAACTATTTCCGTCTAGGGCGGTCAGACAGCTCAAAATTAATGACCCGGGAATCCACCGGTCGACAACGAGCAAAGCTTTGGCGGGACCAAGCCCACAAGAAATTAATTAATTACAGATAAATGGAGCATTGTAATGCAATGAAACATACACATAGATGAATGTATTCACGGAGGAGTAATTTAGGAGTGGTTTTTTACCTAAAATTACGCCTATTTCTCAAAATGACCGCATTACAACCAAACTCACGCTCGAGAGCATGAATACTTTAACCAACCAGCGGGAAATCCCCACCGTAGCATCCCACGCGCTGAACTAAGGCAATTAATTGTAATTAATTGGCCGAAGCGATCGCCGGCACGCGAGTGTTTTTAAAACCTCCACGCCTAATTAAACAAGATGCAGTTGTTATTTCGGCTGAAGACGGAGTATTTCAAGAAGGGAGTCGCTCTCACGTGTCCCGTGAACTATTTTGTGCAAGAAACCAATATAAGGGAAGAGCACCCTACGCCAAGGGTCAGTTATACGTCAGTTGAAGTCTCTTGTTGGTCAGTTGCAGTCAGTTATGGTCAGTGATACGTCATTTGTTGGTCAGTCGAAGTCAGTTGTTGGTCAGTTGAAGTCAGTTATGGTCAGTTATGGTTCAGTGGAAAGCAGTTGAAGACGTCAGACGGTCGCTCGAGTTGGAAGTTAGTCCTTTGTCTACAAGCGCTCTGCAGTAAGCACGCCAATTATTAAAATATCAGCGTACCGCCGTTGAAGACAATGGAGGCAAATTGTAAGCTTCATCAGTAATAATGAAGTGCATAAAAGGTAACAAAGTGCAGATATTGCTTTATTATCTGACACAGATATAAATTCGCTACAGCGAATAGGAACTGATAATGTTTGGAACAGTTCGTATACCGGAAGGTATTGTCAATTATATGACATCAGCATTAGGAGCACTCCAGTGATGGGAGAGTGGAAGTTATTGCCACCTATCCAGGACAGTGAGGTGAACGGGAGTGCAGGGAACTAGGATCGAACATCTATAAAAACGCTACTAGATTTCACGGAGACCAGCGGTTATCATAAGTCATCGCATCTCTGAGGTCAAGCGTAGGTGAAATCCAGATTAAGGATCAACATGTGAAATGATAGATGAAGTGTATAAATTGTGAAATAATAATTTAAAGTGTTAATGTGTTTAATGATTAATATTCAGTGTTTATCAGTGGTAAAGGCCACTTGTGGTAATATGTGTATCATGTGTAAAAAGTGTGAATCTCAGTGTTGTGTATTGGATATCATGATGGATTAAGTCAAATCATCATGGTAGAGCTCAGGCGGAGATACTGGTACTTTCCAGCCAGAAGGAAACGTGAGTAAACATGCAAATAATAACATTATAATGGCATAGTTCACCATGTAACGATTAATCACTTTGAAATTAAAGAAGTAATAGTCACTTACTGAACGAGTTGTCACCACTCGTCTTGAATAAAGTATGACTTGGAAGGTGATTTGCTTAGGACCATGTAGGTCGAAAATAGTGATGGATCTAAACGTTAAAATAATAATAATAATAATAACTGGGGTCGGCAACCATAAAGTAAGGGCAAAGTTGGCCTAAGTAATGTTCAAATAGTGTCATGTCTAATTTAAGATACTGTCATTTGGTAAACAGTAAAGAATGTAGTGTGGAATATCGCGAATACGAGAGTTTTTCTCAGTGTCAGTGAAAATTTGAATGAATGTGTGAAATTAAAGTAAGCCAGTATATTTATACATTTGTGTTAGGAGCTATGTAAAGCTTTGGCTTAAATATTATAACAGGAAGAACGCAGGTACCTTGATAATGGAGTCATATATGTGAAATATTGTTTAGCCACATATAGCGTGCAGATTAACGTAGAATCCAGTGATTTACGTAAGATAAGCACGGGAAAGACTAGTATAGCTTGCGCGTGAGGTGAAAATTGGCTTAATCTTCGAGAAGTATCGCCCTTGTGCATACTGTATGTGTTACGCAGCGATTTGGATAGATTCTGTCTATTGCCAACGCTTGCATTGAATTATAGCCACTATGGACGCCCAGCGAGGCGCGGTGAGCATTTTTACTTATGGTCTGCCCGAGAGGTAGAATCATATTCGTCGACGAGGAACGTGGTTCCCAATATATGTAAATGACAGCTGCTGATGATAACCATGGGGTTTCATTATGATGCGCGTCTTTAAAGCCACAAAGTAATCACTTTAGAACGGCAATGCTATCATTAGAATTCCACCCCTGCCATGAATGTTTAATAGGAGCCATTTGAGCCCAAATACACTGTAAAGTTAGGTGTTAATTAATTAAATGACTCAATTACTTAGGATTATGCCTAGCGGATCTTTATTGTTATATAATTGTAAATAAGTGTGGCCTTGACGGTAGAGAGAGACAGGAAATGTAGACCATTTCCGTGGCAGCCATCTTGGAGAGCTGTCTGGAACTAATTTTATGACCTGCTGAGGGGAGGGAGGTCGCTCGACCGATCCCTTGTCAATTACAGTCACAATAGGACACTGAGAGGTCTCGGTATTCAATAATGCAATTAAAATATGAGTATTTTAGTGATGCAAATGGAATTAAATGGTGTATGGCAACTCACATATGTGGTTGAACCATAGAAATCAGATGATATTTGGCGAAGTTATCCTATGAGGGGGAAAGCTGAACCAAAATAATGTAGGCATCTTCTTTAAAGTGCATTTTGCCAGTTTATGCTAATTTAGGAAAAACGGGTATGTGTTTTTCCCAGAACATGACACAGTTGTATCTATAATAAGTCCGACAAGACCCAGATAATCGTTATATGGTGAAACTATAAATATTCTATCCATGTTTATGTTTATTTTATGATTAAGAAGCATGACTCATTTTCCTAGAGCGTTCATAGGGATGGAAAGAAGGAAGATGATTCGCACGACACAACAAAATATTTGCTAATAAATGTAGGGAACATTGAAGTAATGCTAATTAAAGTAAATGTCGTAGGAGACGGAATAATGTCTTAGAAATTCATGTTTATGTGACATGTGGTTTTTGTGTTAAGATACTTCCAATAAATAAAATTGTGTCACATGACGGACACTATGAAAACCTTGTAATCTGAACTATTATTGACAGGATAGTCGAAGTAGGTTTGAGTGCATTGTAGCGCTATTTTTAAGGAGAAAGCTCACAGAATAACCCTATTTATTTGTGGGAATTAATTGTAATTTGTCCTTTGTTTTGTATTTGTTGTACAGCCATGATTTTAGACCAGTAAATATGTTATTCATAGGAATGTTGTGTATTTCCTGTAGAGTAGTTGCCTGGGAGACTCAAATCCTGAACATGTGGTCGTATTGTGGGCAGGAACGTCCCATACCTCGAAAGACCGTGAGCTAGTTGGGATACGAACACATGGTCCACATGGTGACAATCGGGTACAGTACGTAATGACGATTATTGTGTACGTGTAGTATTCAAAATTCAATCGCAAGATTAGGACATAAGAAATAAAAACGAGATTTTGTAATTTCGCACAGCTGCCATTTTGTGGTTATGAAAACAATTGAATTAAATTAGATGCCGGTGGATTAACATTTGTATAAGCATTTACTGTAACAAGTTTTACTGCACTCGGATGATTAAATCGCGAGAAACGTTAATTTAATTATTTATAATTCGCCTCGCCGCCATGTTGGATTTGCGCTCATCATGTTATTGAAAGTCCTATAGGTGAACTTATGTTCATAGCCTCTATGAACATTAAAAAAGAAATAGTTTGATTGATGTAAACGATCCGTAGATATTGAGAACCGTCTAAATATTTCAGATGGTCGCCATGTAGGATTGTTATATTCATAGGCCATAGAGTTGTGTGCCATTAAAGGAAAATTATTGCGTACGTTCATTATTCAAACTTTCACTTCGTTCGCATGATTACGACACAAGAAATGAAAACTTATTTTTAAAATTTCGCACAGCCGCCATCCTGAGGTTATGTAAACAATTGAATTAAATTAAATGTCAGTGCATTGCAATATGTATAAACATTTACTGTCTGATATTTCGCTGCGCTCAGATAGTTAATCGCGAGAAAAGTCTATTAAAATGTTTCAACTTCGCTTGGCTGCCATGCTCATTTTTTAGCTAACAGGTTTTGGAAAATTACACAGATAAACGTGTCGTAGTGCCCTTTATTGCCGTACAAAATTTCAGGGTGATATCAGTAACAGTTTCGGAGATATACAGTAGAATGCAGTGAAATATTTCGCACAGCCGCCATCTTGAGGTTATGTAACAATTCAACTAAATGAGATGCCAGTGCATTACAATGTGTATAAACATTTACTTTACCAAATTTCATTGCGTTTGTATGGTTAAATCACGAATGTCTCATAGGTGAACTTTTAGTAGTGCCTTTTATCACCGTACAAATTTTCAGGGGGATATCGGTAATAGCTTTGGATATATTGAATGCTGGTGAAATGTTTCGCACAGCCGCCATTTTGGATTTGATGATGATGATCAGGTGCCATCACGTCGGCGTCAACTCCTAGCGACTGCATGGATGGACTGTCTCCATATGATTCGGTCTTCAGCCATACACTTCAGATCCTTCAGTGACATATTCATGTTGTATTTGATGGAGTCGATCCATCTCAATGCTGGCCGCCCTCGTCTCCGAGACCCTTCCACCTTTCCAAGCATAATTGTCTTTTCCAACGAATGTGACATAATAAAATTTGAAGAGCACGGTTGGGGTCGGCGAAAATGGTACTATGACCTTACTGAGTTTCATTGAAATCGCTCGAGCCGTTTAGATGTTATTAGATGTTATTGAGATCAGAATTTGATAGAGCTTTGGAAGACTTAATCAGGAACAAAACACCAGGCATAGATGATATACCGATTGAGTTGCTACGCTGCATAGGAGATGAAGGTCTGACCAGGTTATTTCACTTGGTGTGTAGGATTTATGAGACAGGTGAGGTACCCCCTGATTTCAAGAAGAATGTATTCATCCCTATACCAAAGAAAGTGGGAGCTGACAGATGTGAAGATTACCGTACAATCAGCTTGATTACTCATGCTTCAAAGATCCTGTCTAGAATAATTTACAAGAGGATTGAAAGCCAGATAGAAAAGGAGTTGGGTGAAGACCAGTTTGGTTTCAGGAGAAATGTAGGAACAAGGGAAGCTGTACTAAGTCTTAGGCTGATTTTGGAAGGTAGAATAAGGAAAGATAAGAGAACGTTCATGGCTTTTGTAGACTTAGAAAAGGTTTTTGATAACGTTGATTGGACTAAATTATTTGACATTTTAAAATCGATTGGAATAAAGTACAGGGATAGGAGGGTGATATACAATCCATACAGAAACCAGACAGCAGTCATTCGAGCTGAAGGACATGAGAGAGAAGCTGGTATTCAGAAAGGTGTTAGGCAAGGCTGCAACTTATCACCCATACTTTTCAATCTTTACATTGAACAAGCAATGAAGGAAATTAGAGAAAAATTTAAAGTGGGAGTGAAGATTCAAGGAGAAATAATTTCAACTCTGAGATTTGCTGATGACATCGTCATCTTGGCCGACAAGCCTGAGGATTTGAATGAGTTTTTGAATGGTATGGACTCCGTCTTACGGAAAGAATTCATGATGAAAATTAATAAATGTAAAACAAAAATACTGGAATGCAGCCGAAATAAATCAGAAACCTCTATGGAGATCAAATTGACAGGTGAAAAGCTGAAGGAAGTAGGAGACTTCTGTTACTTAGGAAGCAGAACAACCAGTGATGGACGAAGCAAAGAGGATATAAAAAGTAGGTTGGCTCAGGCAAAGAAAGCATTTCTACAAAAAAGGAATCTGCTGACATCGAATATAGATTTAGGTATTAGGAAGTCATTTTGAAAGCCTTTGTCTGGAGCGTGGCGCTCTATGGAAGTGAAACTTGGACTATTGGTGCAGCAGAAAAGAGGAGAATTGAAGCATTTGAAATGTGGTGTTACAGGAGAATGATGAAGATCAGATGGGTAGATAGGGTTACAATCAAAGAGGTATTAAGACGAGTGGGAGAGGAGAGATGTTTCTGGCGACTGCTAATGAAGAGAAGAGATAGGTTGGTAAGACACCTACTAAGACACCCAGGAATAGCAAGCTTAGTTATGGAAGGAAGGGTCGAGGACAAGAACTGTAGGGGTAGACCAAGGTTAGAATATGTTAAACAGATTGCCTCAGATGTAGGGTGTGGTAACTATGTAGAGGTGAAACGATTAGCTCAGGACAGGGAGCCATGGAGATCTGCATCAAACCAGTCAAAAGACTGAAGACTCAAACAACAACAGAGGGGGACACACACACGGAAAAAAAGGTGATCTCATAAGCCTATTTTTTAAAAATTAAAATAGGCTAAGAAATTATTGCGTAGGTTAATTATTCAAACTTTCAAACGATACAAGAAATAAAAACTTAATATAAAAATTTCATACTGCCGCCATCTATAGGTTATGTAAGCAATTGAACTAAATTAGATGCCAGTGCATTACAATATGTATAAACAATACTGTACCATATTTCACCTGCGCTCAGATGGTTAAATCGCCAGAAAAGTCGATTAAAATGTTTCAAATTTGCTTGACCACTATGTTCGTTTTGTTTTTACAGGTTTTTGAAAGTTACATAGATAAATTTGCAGTAGTGCCTTTTATTACCGTAAACAATTTCAGGGTGATATCAGTAATATAGGTGCGTTCAAAAAGTAACGAGCCGGAGGCATAATTACAGAAACCAGTACCTGTATGTTAGAAGTATTGGCCCTGGCAGTTGAGGCACTTGTCCCATTGTGACACGAGGCGGTGAACGGCTGTCTCATAAAATTCCCTGGGCTGCGATGTAAACCAATTCCGCACGTACGGCGTCCGAGGTGAATCGTTGGCCCCGCAGAGCCCTTTCCAGGGGACCAAACATGGCGTAATCACAGGGAGAGAGGTCTGGACTGCATGGAGGCTGGCCGAGAAACTCCCATTTGAATTTCTGCAGGAGTGCCGCGACTGTGTTGGCCGTATGAGGTCGTGCATTGTCGTGGAGCGACCACGGCTGCTATGTCGTTCACTGTCACTCTGCGGTCCTCACTAATGAGGGCATCAACCAGCTGGACGTTGTCATCGGTAATGAAGGGGGGGTGCCCCAGACCGGGCATCATCGGCTAACGACACCCGTCCTTTCCTGACGCGCTTGTGCCACGCCTTGACCCTTGCAAGGGACATGCAGTGTTCGCCGTATATTTGTGACATTCGGCGATGAATGTCCGTTCCCCCTACTCCTTCCGCTGTCAGAAACCGAACAGCACCTCTTTGCTCCTCGGATGACGCCTCCATGTCACTGTTTCCAATGCGACTGGCAGCGTTGGACGATTGATGCATGTTGCTGGTCGCTTTGTATCGTCACGTGACGTAAACGCGTGCCCTCTAGCGACGGGCTGTGACTTTCCACGCTCTGCTCGGAACTACACTTCGTTACACACGCCACGATTAGTCGATGTAGTCACCGGTTTGCGCATCCCAGCCTCCGGCTCGTTACTTTTTGAGCACACCTTATATAATGGTTAGGAGGAGTTTTGTAGTGTGCATCATGAAAGATGTACCACATTTTGTTTTTATTGAGTAGGATCACAGAATCTCATACATTGTGAAAATGTTTAGAGATGGGTTTTTATTTTAGCAATGCCGTGCTTCATCGTCGTAAGGAAAAGAATGTATTATGTATAATGTGAGCGTATTGTAAACGCAATATCAAAGAATTGGTCACTAAATAAGAAGGTATAAAGTATATTGCAACAAGGCAACGTTCTGTACAGGTTGTAGGCCTATATGAAGTTTATGGAATAAATATGTGTATTATTGAGATGAATATGTTGATGAAGATTAATGTCATGAACCACGAGTATTTATTATTGTTATACTAGCAACCCGACCTGGCTTCGCCCGGGAACAGTTATGAATGCATTACGTGATAAGCGCCTTTTATTTTCAATGTTCATGAACAACGAGCAATATCCGTTTTAAGTCTCGGAATGATGGGTTAAAATCACTGAATGGACTATTAATTATATTATCATGGAGATGCATGTGCAACAAATTATTTTCAGACGTATTTTAAGAATGGCGAGGTGCATGAAACACAAATACCCCTTTCGTCCAATCTTAACATGACTGTGAATTTTGCGGAACGAAAAGTTCACAGGCGAACTGAAGAAAAGCCGAGTTGCACTTCAAGGGAAACTCCAAACGCACAACCACTCCTCTCTAAAGTTTTTAACTCAATACGAATCGGCAGTTTGCTGCTGGCTGTATCTAGGACAATAAGCTCGTCCGCTAGCTAAACTGTAACTGGGGTGATGGAATCGCCCCTAGCTAGCTCGTAAACTCTCGCCTCAGTAACTGTATGGAGATTGTTGGAAAAAATGAAAACGTAAAATACTTATAGTAGGCGATGTACTGAAGATAGAGATATGCTCTCCCTGGATTTTTTGTAGAACTTTTAATGCTGAATAATTCTTACAGTCATAGTATTGAACCCTTGCAAAGAAGCTTATGAGACTTAGTTTCGGGGGTGTGACAGTCCATATCGTAAGTTGTTGTCAAAGCGCTTCATTAACATGCAGGGTAACATATAACAAAATAACATGCAGGAAAAAGTGAAGCCAGGGTTAAAACAAATGAATTTAATAACAAATCACCTAATTATACAAAAGAATTAACAAAACAAACTCCCATAAACTCCCACTGAATAGAATAAAATATGCCGAAACTAGGCCAAATCTCTAGAGAGATTAATACACGGACCAAGTGTCCCAAAGAAAATCAACAAAAGTGACAATGTATGCGCGTGTGCCGCTCTGCATGCTTCACGATGTGTACAATCGAATGCGTGATTCGTCATCATCCAGAATAATCATTCAGACGACGAATCCACATTGCTTAGAGCTAGACGGACGCGGGGAACAACTATACAACACTTAAAACTAAACCGACACTTCCTATACTTAAAATATACAACACAATAATTTCCGCATGAAATTGGAACCAAACTGCCGTAGCAAAAACATTACTGCCTAAAAACTTAGGACTTCTCATACAAATCAACACAAGTAAGTTAACACGTGACCAATAAAAGAAATACACATAAGACCACCGTCAAATTTACAAGTACACTACCACTACACCACACAGGTGTGACATACTAAAATATTACATGAATTGAGTCATACACAAATCAATAGGCTCAAAGCCAACGTTTACATTATTAACACAATAATCTATCCATACAACATGCAATAATCCGTCACACACATGGCGAACTCCCCAATTAATTATGGTTCAAAAATAACCATCACAATGAACAGGTTTGCTACTTGAAAGCTTAAAGGGGCCAGTCGGAACGTAGGACTGCCTATCAAAATAAGTCACCAGGCGAGACGGGCGATTTGTGGAAATCTGCATATCTGTCAACCCACGTGTCACAATAACCTCGATCTCCCAAGGCACGGGATCGAATCTCGAAGAAGCGTGCCCCAAAGCACAATAATACGTGTGTGTGTGTGTCAGAACAAAATATCCCGGCATTTCCACTAGGAAATCCAAGAATTAGCAATAATGGACAAGGAACACCGGTCTCCCTAGAGCACCCTGCCTTTCCATCAAAATACAACAACAACAACAACAAAATACGAGGGCGGTAGGACCTCTACCCCTCTTCACGTAGAATCAACACACACACCTGACACAATAACACACACAGAATCACACGTATGGGTTTGACAGACCCTGAAATAAAAAGACATAAATATTTTCCACATGCTGGCGCCACCGTTCTACGCCGTGACTAATTAACCTGAAAAGGACTCAAAAAATCTATCAAATTTAGAACTAAGGTGTTCTACAATATTACATCTTAAATTGTTGCACTTGGCAACCCTAATATGAATAATAACCTGTTCAGCAAACATCTTACAGTAATTACCTCCCTTTCCCTATCACAAATATGAACTTTAATAAAGCACCACTTATCGAATGTAACGGGTTTCGCATTTGCATGGATAAACATCACGTACACGCGCCGTGCACATTAAATATGACTCCAAAGAAAAACAAATATACAACAAACACTTTGGCCACGTGCCGACGTACATTTAAAACATTTAGTGCAGGTACAAAAAAACTCTAAAACAAGAAAAGACTAAAATTAACTATTTACAAAAGTTCCCCCGCCAATCTAACTACATAATTGAATAATCAATTGTTGTACATCACCGTCTCAGCTTG
The DNA here is from genome assembly GCA_946902985.2 of Meconema thalassinum. Classification (NCBI taxonomy): domain Eukaryota; kingdom Metazoa; phylum Arthropoda; class Insecta; order Orthoptera; family Tettigoniidae; genus Meconema; species Meconema thalassinum. The sequence goes on along the minus strand of OX336391.1, from coordinate 42,640,261 downwards.
CAGAACATTATGACATCCATCTCAGCCCATTTCCCTATGGAAAAGTTAGCACTCCATATTCGTCTTCGTTGAAGCGTTGGACTTCATCCCAACTCCTGACCACATGTTGGACATCTAGATGTAGTCTCCTTGGAAGAAAAGTTCAATGATATTATAATTTGACCTGGCTATAATCGCTCGTGGGTTACTAAATTCGCCCACAAATAGTCCTATGTGATTAATTACGAAGACTTTCCCTAAGTATAGCTCACACACGCGCAATACACACATGAAAAATACACTTAAAATATACATGAAATACACACTTCGAGTCCAACGTCACTGGCTCGACAATACAAGTTTTAAAGCCTGACTGACTCACAGTCGCTATCTCGCTCGGTAATCCCTACTCTGCTCTGCCTGACCTTCGCTCGGGTGAGCGCTAATTAGAATGTTACAAGTCTTGCCCCTAAGAGCTGAAAAATAGTTATCTTTAAGGTAATATTACAAGTTTCAAATCACCACGCACGCTGGCGTGAATTTAGCTCACAAAGCTCACAAAGTAATTATGCTTCAAAATAATTAAGAGCGTTAAAAAAAATTGCTACGCAAACTAGCGTGAATTTAGCTAATCAGAGCTCACAAATAAAAAAACTTCAAATTATATCAGAGCGTTAAAATCGTGATACAAACGGGCGTGAAGTTAGCTCACAGAGCTCACGAACAGAAAGACCTCGAACAGCTTCTCGTCGACCAATTTATTAGAAACTGACAGGGTACGGAAGAGTGGGATGGATTTAGAAAAATTTTCCAGAGTTTTTATCTCACTCAGATGGGACTAGTGTCAATCTTCATCAAATACTTCAAACGTCTCATCGCACTCGTGCGGAGATAATTCCGATCGGCGGTTCTTTAGATAATCAATTCCGCGCGCTTTTTACCACTGACGCCTTCCATCGCGTGATCATGGCTTGGTCTCTCCTGATTGGATGATTCAATCTCAGGTCGGTTGCAAGTAACTCGTGACCATCCCTTTATGATTCCAATTCTGGTGCAAGTTGTTACACAATTTGGCCTTGAACTCAGCTTACCAGGCCGTTCTTCAAGAATAGCTACAAGCTCAACCTCTGTGGCAATCATTGCGACACGCTACCTTGCCTTTATCCTCGTCAACTTCCACAAGTACTGCCTGGGCTGCAGTAATAATAATAATAAATTATGAATACTTATTTATCGTAGATCAATAAGGGTTCATTTATCCTCAGCAAGGTTTTGAAATTCGAAGCAAGTAATTGATTTGGATTTCAAAAACAATATCCACAGTAGTAACAACAACATCTCTTTAGTACCTCGCTCAGCTGCTCGAGTATACACTCCAATGACCCAATTAGTGTGCGCTCTCCCTCGCCGGAATGTCATTCATACTTCTTCGCTAGACCTCCCCCTTCTCCTCTCGTGATTGCCACTCCTGTCGTCTCAGCTGCTTGTTGTTGACAAAACAAAGCGCTCTCTCTCCGGCGCTCCACGTCCACGTACATTTGAGTGTTGGCTCTCAAAATAAAATTTTGCAATACTGATTCTGCACACACCATCTTTCTTATTCATCAAATGGTTCTCTTCTGTAATGCGGTTTTAAGTTGGCGCTATTAAAAACAGATTTAGCACCAGTGCTCACTTCTTCAAGCCTGTAAGCATTGTTACCCAGATTCTTAATGACATGGAACGGGCCAATAAATTTTGGACAGAATTTTGCAAAGACTTTGTTTTGGGGTCAGATATCGGTGGTCTACGAACCAGCACTAACTCTTGTTCTTCTTTCCTCTGTATCTTCTGAGTCTTCGGTCCGCCTGGTTCCTCGTGTGCTCTCGCGTTCGCTGGATTCGCAACTCATGCGCTAATAGTGGATCCCTTGGACATGGAATAATCTTGTCCCAAGACCTCTCTGGCAACCTGTTGTGGTGTACAATTAGTGGGACTTGACCCGTCGACTCGTGCTTAGTGGTGTTCATGCACATCTCAATCTCTCCTACCTTGTCAACCCATTTATTATGATCGTTAGGAATCATTACTCTGTAGTATTTGGCAACACAGCGAATCGTTCTCTCGCTCGGATTCCCACAAGGATGACGAATGCTTGAAAATATGCGTTTTATTCCTAGGCTCTCCAGACCTTGCCTAAAAACATTGCTCGTGAAATAAGTACCATGGTCTGATAAAATGGATTCCGGCTTCCCAAGCATCGGAATAACTTTGTTCTGAATTCTACTGAGGACTTGTTTTGATGTCGTCTTTTGGATTGGACATAACACGACCATCTTTGAAAATACATCGACACACACCAAAAGGTGTCGGCATCCACGCTTTCCTTTGACTAGAGGGCCAAAACAGTCAATAGCGAGCATCTCGCATGGTTTTTGAGGTAATAGTGGTCTTGGAGGTTGTTTCATAATGAAGTTGTTCGGTTTAGTGCGCTGGCACGCGTCACAAGTTCTTATCACTTCCACAATGGTGAATCGCATCTTAGGCCAAGTAAAAGTCTCCCCTATCGTAGCTTCAGTCTTATCCGTGCCGATATGTGCTAGGCTCTCGTGGACAAGCCACGTCAATCCTCTCTGTAGTGATGCTGGAACTAGGATTCGCAGCTTGGTATGATGCTCATCCACGTACTTATGCAACAAGTTATTTAAGTAGTGAAATCTCGCTTCTTTAGCACGGGCTTCTCGGTATTCTGGTGAATCTGGTTGTAATTCCTTCCTGTAGAACTTGATCATCATCAACATCCATGCTCCTTCTGAATTCTACTGAGGACTTGTTTTGATGTCGTCTTTTGGATTGGACATAACACGACCATCTTTGAAAATACATCGACACACACCTTCCGAATTTCCTTTAATTTCTCCAAAACCTCACGAGCCTTAGGTGTTAATGTTATGTTGTGAACTTCCGCTGTTACTTCGTTTTCGTCTTCAGGATTCCTGCTCAAGGCATCTGGTATGACGTTCATCCTTCCAGGGCAATGCTCTATTGTAATGTCAAACTGCTGTATGTAGATGGACCAGCGCGTAACTCTCTCACTTGCCATCGTCGTCTTGATTAAAAATGTCAGTGCATGGTGGTCGGTTCTGACAATAATGGAGTAGCCGAAGATCATCTTACGCCACTGTTGAAGAGAATATAAAATTGCGAGCAGCTCAAGCTCCGTCACGGTGTAGTTCCTCTCATGCTTCCTCAATTTACGACTCGTAAATGCCAAATAGGATCTCTGCTTGGGTTCTTCAGCGTCCTCTTGGTACAGCATAGCACCGATTCCAATCAATGAAGCATCTGCTTGAATAATAAATCGATTCTCAAAGTCCGGATATCCAAGCTTCACACAGTTTTCCAATAAGTCTTTCGTGGCTCTAAAAGACCTGTCGCACTCCTCATTCCATGACCATCGATTTGCCTTCTTCAACATCTCTTGCATAGGTGCTACTGTTTCTGTGTATCCAGGACAATTTTCTTTGAAGAAGCCTGTCACTCCCAAAAACGCTCTCACATGCTTGACTTTAGTTGGTGTGGGAAATTTCTTGATAGCATCAATCTTGGCTGGATTAGGTCTCACGCCCTCAACATCAATTATATACCCCAAATACAGAATCTCGCTCTGGCAAAAGTGTGATTTCTTTAGATTAATTTTGAAGTTCATGGTTCTCAAGTTATCCAGAAGTTTGTTTAAGTTTATCAGGTGTTCCTCCATTGTCTCAGAAGCAATTAATATGTCGTCAACATATCTCGTAGTGAAGCTCTTGACCTCCTCAGTCAGATTCCTATCGAGTGCTCTTATCAGTGCACATCCAGCAGTTTTCACGACAAAGGGCATTCGAGACCAGATATAACTTTGGTTATCGAATAAAAATCCCGTCAACAGTTGAGATTTTTCTTCAAGTTCAAGATGGTGTAAACTATTTGTCAAATCGACACTCGAATATATCTTCTTCCCACGGAAGCCTTTCAAAACATCTTTGATCCTAGGTGCTTGGTCATGCTCAACTAGCAGTTTACTGTTCAAAACTCGCGCGTCTAGGCATAACCTAATTGATCCATTTGGCTTGGCCACAGCCAATATTGCGTTCAGGTACGGGGTTGCTGCTTTCCTTATCATGCCAGATTCTAATAAATTAGTAATGATGTCCTTCACCTGAGCAAAATGTTTCTCTGGGATCGGGTACAATTTACTTTTAAATGGGGTCCAGTCTGTAACTTGCATGGCATATTGAAAATTTAAAACTTTTCCAGGGATGGTGTCAAAAGCTCCTTTATGTAATCTCAAAATTTCTTCCAGTTTTCTTCTATCAGGTTCCCCTACTATGGCCTCCTTATGTCGCTCCTGAAGTAGAATTTCAAATTTGGTTCCGCTGATTTCTTCTTCCGCCAAATGTACCCAAAGTTCCTGCGAAATAACTCGGCTGTCTATTTCCACCACTGCTGTCTGGCTTACTCGCTCCTCCGTCAAGTTCTTATCTCTGATCACCTCATTAGTGCATTCTTCAACGACCTAAGTATTCGCCTCTCTCTCTAGTGGACTCTCTTCCATGTTTAAACCCACGTGATTCAACCCCTCAACTTGTTTGAAACTTACAGTGTTGTTCTGTAAGTCAATTACAGCATGAAAATCACAGATAAAGTTGGTTCCCAAAATTATGTTATAGTTCATTTTCGGAATGACAATGAATGTTTGCGAAAAAGTGTGGTTCAATATTTCCAGGTCTAAATATGCTTGCTGTTTACAATTGATGGTCTTGTCAGGAATAACCCCTCTGACTTTCATTAGCGGTACAGGCATAATTGGAACAGTTTGTTTTCTTCCGATTTCTTTTACCAAAACTTCAGTGACCAAGCTCACCTGGCTACCTGTATCAATTAAACATCTCACCCTCATACCTCCAATATGTGCGTAAATAATTGGCAATTGTCTGATGACATTTTCTCGGTCTTTCACCACTTCCTCCAGGCAATCGTCCGGGAATGCTACCCACTCTTCTATATTAGCCACAATCAGCTCTTCTCGCTCCCTGGCGTCCTCCGTTTTCAGACTATCATTTTTTTAGTTCATTTGAAGTTTTTTTTTTTATCCCGGGACCCATTTGTTGTGTTCCGCCGGTTGTCATCGCGCCTCTCCTGTTGCCTCAATAAACTTTCTGCCCCCTCTCCTTGATGATTGTCTGGGCTCTGTCTGTTTGCCATTGCACGCCCCCATTTCTCTTTCTCCGACTCTTCTGCATTTAATTGGTCTAAGTATTTTTGTGACTCGACATACCGCTCGTCCCAATTGTTGCGATAGTCTCCCCTATTTTCTTGGCGATAGTTCCTCGCGTTGTTCCACCTGCCATCTCCATTTCTTTGGTAAGGTCGACCCTGCCTTTGGTTTCCCCTCCAATTGGTGTATTCCCGCTGGTACGTCCATTGATTGTGCTGGTTTTGATTGTTTTGGTTGTATCTATCGCGGTTATTCTGAAAATTTCGATTGTTTTGGTTGAACTGGTTCCGGCCATCGAAATCTTGCCTTCTCGGTGTAAACTGTGTTCCTGTGGACTGAGTTTTCGTTTGGTTCCCCTGGCTATGACTATTTTGGAGTCCCTGAACCACCTCTGCCGTGTTGACACATTTCATATTTCTCCTTCCCGTCTGTGGACTGACCATACTCGTCTCGTCTAGGTGTCGGAGTAATTCTTCGGCCTGCACTGCAGTCTGAATATTTCCGGCTACTAACAGCTGTTGAATGTGCATGGGAAGTTGTTTCCCGATGGTTAGAACCATATTTTGTTCGCTAGGGGGGTCATCAAAATCGCGGAATTTTACCAGCTGTTGGCTAAAGAATTCCGAAAATCTGCTCGGATGCGTGCTGTGGTATTTTCGAGTATACAGGTCCATTCTTAACCCCTGCTGTAAAGAAGGGCTCCAGAACTTCTTTAAAAATGCTTCTCGGAATTGAGCCATATCGGTGACAAGTATATTTAAAGCTTAAAAACCAGGTTAAGCTTGGTCCCTCTAAAAATTTCTCCACGAGTCTCAGCTGTTTTTCGGGGCCGATATGTTGATCATTAAAATAATCAGTTAACTGTCGTAAAAAGGCTTTGGGAGTGGTTCCTGAGTGCTCCTTGAATTTATCGGGCTTGAAATCATTTCCCCTAATGACTTGGATTACTTGGGCGGGTGCCAAGTTTGGTTGTGGTGTGGAAGTCTCTCCCCTGTACTCTTGGAATGCGTTGCTCGTTAATTTGGGACTTTGACCCCGGCTGTTATCCTCAGCCAACTTCAGGCCTACCGGACTTCCCATGCTTCCCTGCTTTTCTGGTATATTTTCAGCCGAAAATAATGTAGCATTCTCTAATGATCTAATTTCGTTTTTAATTATTAAATCTGAGTGCTCTTGTAATTTAGACTTTACGCCTTCCTCCAAAGCATGCATTCTTGAGTTGTATTCACCCAAGCGCTTTAAAATTGTCAGCCTGTCTTCTTTATTTGCGTTTGCCTGCTGTTTCCAATCTTTCCGGATCCTACTTTTCAAACTGTTAATTTTCTCTTCGTTCCTTTCCTGACTCTTCTCCAGCTGTTCTTGTATCTGCTGCTGTGTTTTGCCTAATTGTTCTTCCAGATTATCCCGATTTTTAATGAGCTGTTCTCCTACCTCTTCTCTTATAACCTCTTGTGTTTTAACGAATTGTTCTCCGACTTCTTGTATCTGCTGCTGTGTTTTACTTAACTGGTCCTCTAAGTTTTCACGCAAGTGCATACGTTCTGTTTCGGCCTTGACCTCTAGTTTATCCATTTCCTTGATTAATTCAAGTACATTGCTGTCGACTGAATTAATTTGTTGCTGCAATTTATCCTGTGTGTTCTTTATTCCCGTGGTGTTATTGACACATGCTGCCTCTATCTGCTTTAATTTATCTGCCACCATTTCGTCAAATTGTACGAGTTTATTGTCAAACTTCGCCTCCAACTTTTTAATTTCACCCAATTGTTTGACGTTATTCTCTGCGACCTCACCTGCCAGTTTCTCTACCTCCCTAACACTTTGATTGATGTCATTAGTGATCTTTCCTAATTGCTCTGTTTGTGTTACCGCCTGTTCTGTTAATTTGTGATTTAATTCGTGAAATTGTTTATCAGTTTCCGATAGTTTGTGATTTAATTCGTGAAATTGTTTATCAGTGTCCAATTTCTGGACCTCTAATTGGACCGAAATGTTACCGCTCATGTCATGTAACTGTTTTTCACAATTCTCGCTCTGAATTTTAAATTGTTCTCTTAATTGTTTATTATTGTCTTCGCTTATTTCCTCCTTCATGTTCTTTAATTGTTCTTCCGTTTTCACGGACATCTGCCCTAATTGTTCTTCCGTTTTCGCGGACATTTGGATCGACATCTGTTCCAACAATCCCTTAATTTCTTCAACACTCGCCATTGCACAATACACAAATATAATCAGAGAAAACAGGGTCATGCACCAAGATTTCAGTCATGCACACGCATACATGTCATAACATTTAAATATTACTGATTCTAATTTAACAAAATTTTCAGTAACAAAATTTACTGAATAAAATTACTCTTATTTCCAAACAACACAATAACCCCTAGTGATTTGCTTTTAAATTCCTAACCAACAGAATTTACGAAGCACACCAATTAACCAAAGTTAATTAAATGTCAAATATAAGGCATCACCTTCCTGCTTTGACTGAGTTCAATAATATGCAAATTTTCTAATTTTAATGCCGGGCGCCAGAACAGGTTTATAACAAATAGAATATCAAATTCTAACCTTGTTCAATATCTCTAACTTTAGGAACTCAGTGATTTTACTAATGCACATGGCGGTACAACATCGCCTCAATTTACTGAATTTACTTTGCCCGCTTGACCTGGCATTATTTCTCAACGAAATAAATATGAGATCAGCGAAGCAACAACAACAACAACAGTCCCACTTGGGCAGCCATTTTTGTTTTATGAACCCTTGCAAAGGAGCTTATGAGACTCAGTTTCGGGGGGTGTGACAGTCCATATCGTAAGTTGTTGTCAAAGCGCTTCATTAACATGCAGGGTAACATATAACAAAATAACATGCAGGAAAAAGTGAAGCCAGGGTTAAAACAAATGAATTTAATAACAAATCACCTAATTATACAAAAGAATTAACAAAACAAACTCCCATAAACTCACACTGAATAGAATAAAATATGCCAAAACTAGGCCAAATCTCTGGAGAGATTAATACACGGACCAAGTGTCCCAAAGAAAATCAACAAAAGTGACAATGTATGCGCGTGTGCCGCTCTGCATGCTTCACGATGTGTACAATCGAATGCGTGATTCGTCATCATCCAGAATAATCATTCAGACGATGAATCCACATTGCTTAGAGCTAGACGGACGCGGGGAACAACTATACAACACTTAAAACTAAACCGACACTTCCTATACTTAAAATATACAACACAATAATTTCCGCATGAAATTGGAACCAAACTGCCGTAGCAAAAACATTACTGCCTAAAAACTTAGGACTTCTCACACAAATCAACACAAGTAAGTTAACACGTGACCAATAAAAGAAATACACATATGACCGCCGTCAAATTTATAAGTACACTACCACTACACCACACAGGTGTGACATACTAAAATATTACATGAATTGAGTCATAAACAAATCAATAGGCTCAAAGCCAACATTTACATTATTAACACAATAATCTATCCATACAACATGCAATAATCCGTCACACACATGGCGAACTCCCCAATTAATTATGGTTCAAAAATAACCATCACAATGAACAGGTTTGCTACTTGAAAGCTTAAAGGTGCCAGTCGGAACGTAGGACTGCCTATCAAAATAAGTCACCAGGCGAGACGGGCGATTTGTGGAAATCTGCATATCTGTCAACCCACGTGTCACAATAACCTCGATCTCCCAAGGCACGGGATCGAATCTCGAAGAAGCGTGCCCCAAAGCACAATAATACGTGTGTGTGTGTCAGAACAAAATATCCCGGCATTTCCACTAGGAAATCCAAGAATTAGCAATAATGGACAAGGAACAGCGGTCTCCCTAGAGCACCCTGCCTTTCCATCAAAATACAACAACAACAACAAAATACGAGGGCGGTAGGACCTCTACCCCTCTTCACGTAGAATCAACACACACACCTGACACAATAACACACACAGAATCACACGTATGGGTTTGACAGACCCTGAAATAAAAAGACATAAATATTTTCCACATGCTGGCGCCACCGTTCTACGCCGTGACTAATTAACCTGAAAAGGACTCAAAAAAATCTATCAAATTTAGAACTAAGGTGTTCTACAATTACATCTTAAATTGTTGCACTTGGCAACCCTAATATGAATAATAACCTGTTCAGCAAACATCTTACAGTAATTACCTCCCTTTCCCTATCACAAATATGAACTTTAATAAAGCACCACTTATCGAATGTAACGGGTTTCGTATTTGCATGGATAAACATCACGTACACGCGCCGTGCACATTAAATATGACTCCAAAGAAAAACAAATATACAACAAACACTTTGGCCACGTGCCAACGTACATTTAAAACATTTAGTGCCGGTACAAAAAAACTCTAAAAAAGAAAAGACTAAAATTAACTATTTACAAAAGTTCCCCCGCCAATATAACTACATAATTGAATAATCAATTGTTGTACATCACCGTCTCAGCTTGCAGAACATTATGACATCCATCTCAGCCCATTTCCCTATGGAAAAGTTAGCACTCCATATTCGTCTTCGTTGAAGCGTCGGACATCATCCCAACTCCTGACCACATGTTGGACATCTTGATGTAGTCTCCTTGGAAGAAAAATTCAATGATATAATTTGACCTGGCTATAATCGCTCGTGGGTTACTAAATTCGCCCACAAATAGTCCTATGTGATTAATTACGAAGACTTTCCCTAAATATCGCTCACACACTCGCAATACACACATGGAAAATACACTTAAAAATATACATGAAATACCCACTTCGAGTCCAACGTCACTGGCTCGACAATACAAGTTTTAAAGCCTGACTGACTCACAGTCGCTATCTCGCTCGGTAATCCCTACTCTGCTCTGCCTGACCTTCGCTCGGGTGAGCGCTAATTAGAATGTTACAAGGCTTGCCCCTAAGAGCTGAAAAATAGTTATCTTTAAGGTAATATTACAAGTTTCAAATCACCACGCACGCTGGCGTGAATTTAGCTCACAAAGCTCACAAAGTAATTATGCTTCAAAATAATTAAGAGCGTTAAAAAAAATTGCTACGCAAACTAGCGTGAATTTAGCTAATCAGAGCTCACAAATAAAAAAACTTCAAATTATATCAGAGCGTTAAAATCGTGATACAAACGGGCGTGAAGTTAGCTCACAGAGCTCACGAACAGAAAGACCTCGAACAGCTTCTCGTCGACCAATTTATTAGAAACTGACAGGGTACGGAAGAGTGGGGTGGATTTAGAAAAATTTTCCAGAGTTTTTATCTCACTCAGATGGGACTAGTGTCAATCTTCATCAAATACTTCAAACGTCTCATCGCACTCGTGCGGAGATAATTCCGATCGGCGGTTCTTTAGATAATCAATTCCGCGCGCTTTTTACCACTGACGCCTTCCATCGCGTGATCATGGCTTGGTCTCTCCTGATTGGATGATTCAATCTCAGGTCGGTTGCAAGTAACTCGTGACCATCCCTTTATGATTCCAATTCTGGTGCAAGTTGTTACACAATTTGGCCTTGAACTCAGCTTACCAGGCCGTTCTTCAAGAATAGCTACAAGCTCAACCTCTGTGGCAATCATTGCGACACGCTACCTTGCCTTTATCCTCGTCAACTTCCACAAGTACTGCCTGGGCTGCAGTAATAATAATAATAAATTATGAATACTTATTTATCGTAGATCAATAAGGGTTCAGTATATATATATTTAACGGTTTGTCCAGCGTAAGCTTAAAAAACGCACGGGCGGAAGTTTATTTTTCTTTCGACCTCTTCACTGAAATCGTTAGTGCTTGACTTCCTCTGGTCATAAATAAATAATTTTCTACAGAAACCTTCCTCGAGATATCTTTTACAGAATGGTGAAAACCGCATCAAAATCCATCCAGTGGTTCTCGTGTTTACCCGTAACATCCAAGAAGCGGGGACTTTGTTTTATACTAAGTAGAGATGGGAGAGTCTTGCATAGTATTTCAAAAGTTACCGTATTTATTAATTGAATTTGGAATAACAGAGCCGTAATTAGCTTAATTGCTCGCTACGAAGGTTCACTTGAATATGACATAAGATTTCAGAGAAGGTAAAACTATTAAGTTGTGAATTTAATCTAGTGAAAGACTTTTTAAGAAAGAGAACGAAGGAGTGAGAAAGATTCAGGCAGATCTTGCAGAGATCTAAGCTAAATATCATGCTGGACGCGATAGTGTAAATTATGTATATATTTGTAATATAATAATAATTTTAATAATTTAATTTTAGATTTGTTTGTTGAACTAACGAAGTTCAAATAAGTGTATTATGTAGGGCGAGAACTGTAAATAGCGATTTTGAAGGGATTGATAACTCGGGTAACATCTGATTGCTACAGGCTGTGTCATAAGTCATTGACAAGTTATTAAGAATTTAAACATATTTGGTATTTTTCATGTATCAGTTTAATATGAGTGAGGAGGACTTAGTTGTAGTCCGAATTCCTTCTTTTTAGGAATTATCCACAGATAGAACATCTATCAAATTTAATTTGAATTTTATTTTTGTTCTGAATTTTAATTTTTGTCACGGACATTTTATGTAGTGTCCATTGTTGAATAAATTTACAAGCACTGTTTTTGTTTGCTTGTCCGTTTTTATAGAAACTGATAATCTTTTCATTTGGTAATCGGCATGCGATAGTACTACTAGTTAAATGCTGGCGCCCGCTTCGACTTTAAGACCGTTCACCCTCGAGATCCGAGATTCTTGTCCAACCAGTTATTAGCCTATTTTCAATTTTGAAACAATAGGCTTATGAGATCACCTTTTGTCCGTGTGTGTGCGTGTGCGTGTGAGGTGTGTGTGTTTCCCCCTAATAACTTCTAAACGGCTGAAGAGATTTCAATGAAATTCGGTAAGTTCATAGCACTGTTCCGGACGACCCCGACCGTCCCCTTCAAATTTTGTTACGTTTCTCCAATCCAACATGGCGGCTGTGCGAAGTATTTCACCAGCATTCAATATCTCCGATACTATTCCCGATAGGACCCTGGAAGTTTTTACGGTGATAAAGGGAACTACTAGAAGTTCACCTATGTGACTTCTGAAAAACTGGTAACTACAAAACCAACATGCCGGCAACGCGAATTTGCGACTTTTAAATGGACTTGTCTCGCGATTTAACCAACAGAACGCAATACAACTTGGTACAGTGTATGTTTATACATATTGTAATGCACCGACATCTAACTTCGTTCAATTGTTTACATTACCACAAGATGGCGGATGTGCGAAATACTTCACCGGTATTCTATATCTCTGAAACTATTAGCAGTATCACCCTGAAATTTTGTACCGAGATAAAGGGCACAACTGGAAGTTCATCTATAAGACTTTCAAAAACTGGTTAACTACATAACGAACTGGCGGCCAAGCGAATTTGAAAATTTAAATAGACCTTTCTCGCGATGTCATGTTCCAAACGCAATGAAGTCTGGTACAGGAAATTTTCATACACATTGTAATACACTGGTATCTAATTTAGTTCAATTGTTTACATAACCTCAAGATAGCGGCTGTGCGAATTTTAAGATTAAGTTTTTATTTCTTGTGTAGTAATCATGCGATCGAAGTGAAAGTTTGAATAATGAACCTACGCAATAATTTTCCTTTAATGGTACGTGGCTCTATGGTCTATACATTTAACAATCCAACATGGCAACCATCGGAAATATTTAGACGGCTCTGAATATCTACGAATCTATTATAGCAATCAAACTGATTTTTAATGTTCATAGGGGCTATGAACTTAAATTCACCTATAGGACTTTAAATAACCTGGTGATCACAAATCCAACATGGCGTCGACGCAATATATAAATATTCACATGGACGTTTCTCGCAATTTAACCATCCGAGTGCAGTGAAACTTGGTACAGTAAATCCTTATACGAATGTTAATCTACTGGCATCTAATTTATTTCAATTGTTCCCATAACCACAAGACCCTCTAAGTCCCCTGTTGTTCAACATCGCCACTGCGGACATAGTAGAAGCAACATTGGCGGACAAAGTCAGGTTATATATATATATATGCAGACGACATGGTTCTATCATCATCAAGTATGGAATATCTCCGAAGAGCTTTCAACAATTTGGTGGATTGGGCTGAAGTCAATGAATTACGCTTAAACTTGGACAAAACAGTTATGATGACATTCAGGAAAGGAGGGAAGCGGGGAAAGATAAGCTATAAAGACAGACTTCTTCCATCGGTGACTCATTTTAAGTATCTCGGGATAACTTTGCAGATTCTGGGAAACGTTTTTACAATCCATATGAGAGACAAGCTGACCGCTGCAGTGAAAGCGATGAGTGACATAAAACAAATTCATAAATTCTCCCTAAAGACTGCAATCCAATTGTTTCATGTAAAAATAGCACCAATTGCATCGTATGGATTGGAAAATATATGGATACTGTGCCCAATTAGACACGGCTGACTGGCATCGAACCGGGGTCTTTAACAAAGAAGACTAGGCCCATGATTCTGCGCAGAATCGAATCATTGATCTCTGGGGGGGAACAGCCTTAGTGAACCCGAGGAACGATGAGTTATAACTGCATATAATTATAACAGCACGATTTCACGGCCAGAACGGGAATATTATAGCTTTAAAGGTGGATTATTTCAGAAAATACAAGCCTATGTACGGTTAAGATGCTAGAGCTCAAGAAAGCAAGCCAGCTTGACATTTTGACAAAGCGAAGTTGAATGAGGGCGGAGTAGACCTGGCGCCTACGTACTACTTTCGGCGTGGCTGGAGGCTGAAGGCCGTGATTAACGACGAAGGAAATCTCCTTTAACAAGGCGAAACAGAGGAGTGGGGGTGGTCGCCCACGGAAATTAATTAATTACGACCAAATGGAGCAATGAATTGAGATGAAACTTACACCCAGATGCATGTATTCTAGGGAAGATAATTTAGGAGTGTTCTCACGCCTAAATTAAAGCCTGCATCTATAAAGGAACCTCTGCACAGACATAATCCGCTACAGAGTAAGAATTTGTAAAGGAGCCGAGGGGAAAAGTGGGATAGCATCATGACGCCGTGGAAGAAAGCAATTAATTATAATTAATTGGCCGAAGCGATTGCCTGCACGCGAGTGATTTTGGAACCTCCATGAATAGACAAACAAGGATCATACTTCACTTTGTCTGAAAATGTATTATATCAAGAAGAGAGTCGCTCCTGGAAATCCAGTGAACTACTTTCCATAAGGAAACTTTATATGGGAGAAGTTGGAGCAGGAATGTCAGTTCGTCTTGACTCAACTCGCGAGGTAACACGCTGCCGGATCACGCAAGAAAATGCGCGGAATTTATAAAGTATTGACGCTCAAATGTACTAGCGGTGAACAATGAAATGCGCATCAGGCAGCTTAATAACAGTAATTCTGCATCATATAATAATTAGTCTACAGCAGACGTATAAGCAACAGTATACGCGAGTATAGAATCAGTACAGCGTAGAGATAATTTAGGATGATGTTTACAAACAATGAACATAACCCCAGGAAGTGTTATCATGGGTAAAATAACATATTACGGTAATGAACGCTACAGTTACGGGAGCCTGGGAGGCATCACAAGTAGTCGTGACCTAGGATTGAACAACTTTGCAGTAGAGGATACATAAACTTTAGGTGATGGGAGTCGAACACACACACGCAAGATAGACTTTCAAGGAGACCAGCGGTTGTCAGGAGTTAGCTGCATCGCATCTCTGAGGTCAGGCGATAGTGGGAATCCAATCAAGGATCCATGTGTGAAAATTGTGCGGGAATTATGTATAAAATTATATTACAGTGATTTTAAAAGTGTTTATGTTTATATGGTAAAGGAATGTGTATTGTGTCAAAGTGAAAATGCCAGTAGTAAAAAATATAATTACCATGTGTAAAGTTTATGCAATGTGTCGTGTGAAAAATATCATGATGGCTTAAAAACAAGCATCATGGCAGGCAAGAGGCTGGCATGCTGGACCAACCCAGCTAAAATGAAAGTGAGTACAAATGTAATATGTTGATATGATTTAATAGCTCACCATACAACGAAGCATTCCCTCAAAGATTAAAAATTAACAGTCATTTGTGTACGAGATTACATCCCTCGTATTTTGGTAAAAATATGGCTTTGAGGATGATTTGTTTACGGCCATTTAGGCGTAAGACATTGATGAATGTAACGGTAAAGTTAAATAATAATACTAATAATTATAATAATAATAATAATCTGGTGTCGGTAACAATAATGAATAAATAATGGGCATGTCAGGCCTATAGTACGTGCAAAGTGTGTCATATCTAGCGTAAGAATACAGTGTTATTGTAAGCAGTAAGAAAGAAACATAAATATCGAGATAAAGAGAGCTTTTCAGTGTCATTGAAATGTTAAATAAATGTTTTATTATGGTATATTCTACAGAGTTGTATTTGAGAGCCATTAAGATAGTTAATGTATGCCAGTAAAGTTATACTTGTTTTGGAGCTACGTAGAATTTTGGATTATGAGGAAATGTATAGAGGACGTGAGTGCTTTAAGAATTGAGTAATCTGTAAGAAATATTGTTTGAGCCGCGATCAGCGAGCATGTAACGTAGAATCAAGAGATTTACGTCAATAAGTTGCGGGGATCATCCGAAAATAGCTTGCGCGTTGGCGAGTCTAGTAGGCAAAATCTTCGATGATATAGTATTGCCTTAGAGCATACATGTGTAATCGCAACAGAGTTGGAACAGAGTCTGTCTGTATCCACTGTTCGCAGAGTCTTCGCCACCAGGGATAACTGCTAGAGACCCTAGGTAGGCCGATATATTAATTGATCTGCCCTTAGAGGTAAGACTAATGGTTCTTCGCGTAGGAAACGTCGATTTCCTCTTGTTATATGCATGCCGTCCAGTGAGAGAACTGTGAAACTCACTTGAGATGCGCGCAAAAGCCACTGATGTCGACCACAGAACGGCAAAGCTATTTCGTGATCCATCCCTTGCCTTGAATAGTAATTAGGAGCCGAGATGAGCCCATTAAATACTCTAAATGTAGGTATTAAATAATTAGATTGACTCAATTCATAAGGACACGACCCATTCAGGGTACCTCTGGCACTGCTGCACCATTGAGTGAACTTGACCGTGCGGGGTGTCAGACGGGGTAGCAGGTATAGTCTACTAACCCGGCGGCCATTTTCGCGAGCCCAGCCCATGACTAATTCATTGTTCGCACTTAAAGGAAGTCAATAGACCTGATCCTTTTATTTTAAGATTGTTGTGGGACACTGAAGAATCTCGATATTTTGAAAAGTAATTAAGATGTGCTTGATATGATGATATCAATTGAATTAGATGCACTATTTCCATGCATATGCTATGTTGGAATGAAGTAATCGGATAACATTTGGCCCAGTTATTCTCTGAGGAGGAATTAACTGCACCAAATAAATACACTGATTTATTCATACGGGTAGCGTAATTTGAATGAGATGACACGTGTGTAACGATAATGTTTTGACCAGACCCAGAAAATATATCTATGTGTATTTTGGAGGGGAAAGTGTACCACTTCAGCGTTTGAAACTTATGGGAAAAGAATGCGATTCGCGCGAACAACACTTATTAAACAAGGCATAAGCTAATGAATTATTGTTATTTAAAGTAAATGTCCCGTGTAAAACGGATAAATGTTTAATAATTGCAGATTTAATGTAATTTAAATATAATTTGTGTTTATTGTGTTGTGATATTCCAATTTGTGTTAAATTGTGCCACGTGAAGAACAATATGGACACTCGCAAATGTCGAAGAGTATCAACAATAGGATGTTTTGGATAGAATTGAGTGCGGTGAAGCACTAATTTTGAGGAGAAGAGACTCACGGATAATTTTGATTTTTGTTGTGGGAAATAAATGTAAAGTTTTTTTTTTGCGTTTTATGTTGTTTTGCCATGAATTACTATCATTAAATGTTATATTTAGGAATATGTTGTTTATTTCAAGTAGAGTAGTCACCTGACAGACTCAAATCCTGAATATGTGCTCGTATAGTGGGATGAACACCCCATACCTCGAAAGACCGTGGGTTAGCTGGGATACGAACACATGTTCCATATGATGACGTTTGGGTACATGGAGGACATGTTATTGTACTAGGATTGAGTCACAGGTACTACTAAAAATCGGCCAAGGTATTAAATGGTAGAGACAATTATAGCAGCAAAGCTAGGGTATATTAGGAAAAGGCCGCGTCCCAGAGTTAATAAGCCTTCACGTTTGAAATAAATGTTGATAATCCTCCATAAGACATGCTTTAATGTAATGTAACGCACGTCCTCATATAATTATCATGTCGCCCGTGAGTGGGGCCAGTTGAAAATACAGGTCACCATAAACGCACGAGCATGATCTCTTTTTAAATTATCATGGCGCCCGGAATAACGTGAGGCTTATGGGATTCAGGAAACCCCATAATAATAGTATGGTTTCCATGCGGGAAAACCATAATAGTATATTTTCCTCAAACTGTGTTTGAGCGATTGTGAGGCTTTTTAGGTGATACTCAGACATTAGACATTGTTGTCAGACGAGTGAAGTTACAAACGGGTTCGAGGGTCTAAACCCATTCCATAGGTGGTCACAGCCCTGTGCTAAAATGAATGCTGTTGTTCTCGCGACATCGGAATTCTTTTCCCAATATAACGCAACAGCATGCACAGCAACGGCCTGCCTATATCTCAAAGATAAGAAATACAGGATGGCCGGTACTGAGGGGGTACTAAAATGTATCGCAGTGTTGAAGGAACATTTCGATACTACTCATGCCAAGGGTGGGGAAGATGCTAAGGCATCTCAAGATGAAATAACGGGTAGATTGGATACAGTAAACAATCAGTTAGGTGCTAATCAAAATGAAATGAGCCAGATGTTGGCTACAGTAAATACTCAGTTAGAGACTAATCAAACCGAGGTGAGCCAGATGTTGGCTACGGTAAATACTCAGTTAGATTCAAATTTATTAGAGGTCAATAAAAAAATTGACGATGTTAAAGAATCTATTAAAGAAGAGGTAACTAAAAAGATTGTTAGCGTGGTTTCAGAGATGCAAGCAAATAACGACAAACGCTTTGAGTCAATAGAAGTAAAGCTCGAGAATAATCTGCAAGCGTGCAGAGAATCGCAACGTGAGGTCAATGATAGATTAAACGATATGTCCGTAGAGCTTAAAGATATTCAGAATCAGAACGAAGCGAACACTAAGCGGCAGCAAGAGCAGTTTAATACGTTCACTCAGACCGTTGATCAAAGGCTTGAAGATAGCGACGAGAAATGGAGTAAACGTATGGCGGGCTACGCAAAAGCTGTAGATGAAGCATTAAGGAAGCAGGATCAGAATATCCTTGATCAAAGCAAGGAGATCAGTGAAATAAAAACTTTCGCTAAAGAAAATACGGGAATAATCATAAATATGAAGACGCAGGTTGGAAAAGTTCAAAAAGAGTTAGAACAAACTCAAAACGATCCAGCAGTCATTCATAAAAGGCAAGATGAGGACCAGGGAGAAATTACCAAAATAAGGACCGAAATCTCCAATATGCACAGTCACATCCAGAAAGAGGTTACAGGTTTACGAGAAGAGTTGGAACTTCGAGAGGGCTTGAAAAATGAAGCCAGTGATAAAACGCTTGCCGAGGTAAGGCAAGTTTTAGCGGGAGAAATTTCTCATATAAAAGAGAGCCTTAAAGATGACAAGGAGAAAATCTTTTCTATGGCAGAGAAAATCCGTGATCGCCAGAAAAAAATAGAACGAGAAGTATTAGCTCGTTTAGAGAGAGCGGAAAACAGGCACAGCCAAATGGAAACCAGAATGATCGCACATGAGGAGTCCATATTGCGAAATCCTAGATCTAATGAAGGAAGCATAGATGAAAATAGGAGAAATAGATGGGCAGATATAGAGGTACAGCCCACTCCGAAAAATACGGCCATGCCAAGTGACAGCCCGTATACCACACCTGGTATACCTATCACTACGTCCACACCGCATGAAAATGCTGTACAAAATCAGATAGTCACTGTTGTAAGGGCTAGTGACGAGAAACCGAGAAAGTATTCTGGGAGTAACTCAAATATGACACCCAAATACTGCCTCAAAGAGGTTTCCGAATACTTAAATGACGCAAAGATACCGCCAGAGCGAAGATTAAGAGCTATCGAAAAACTGACTGAAGGTGAATGCGGCTTATGGTTCAGAAGTTTTCGGTACACGTTTGACACCGTAGAAGAATTCCGCCAGGCATTTTTAAGAAGATACTAGGATGCAAATATTCAGCAGAATCTAAGATTGGACTTGTACTCCAGACGCTATAGTACAAATAATCCGACGAAATATGCTGAATTCTTCATAGCACAATTATGCCGTTTTAAAGAGCTTGACGAGGCCCCTAGAGAACTAGACCTTTGTATAGCGATAGCCAAGCAATTACCATACGAAGTGCAACGACTATTAATCTCGGCAAACGCCAAGACAGCGATTGAAATGGAGGAAGTGCTCAGACAGCTCAATCTCACCACAACGCAGCATACGAGGCAGAGTCGGAACACGGAACAAGTCCACATGACTAGTGCACCAACCGAACCGACTAGGGTGCAGACCAAAAGTAAATCTACTAGCACAGAATCTGAGAAGTCAGACTGGCAACGAGAATAAAAGTAAAACCAGAATTGGAGGCCAGCGTACAGAGGGAGATCGAACCGCGGACACCGAGGAAGGAAAACCTGGAATTAGTGCGATACAAGAAATCAACAGCCTAATAGCAGGAGAAATTACGGCCGAGATGGGAATAATCGAGACTGGTGATCACAACAACAGAGTCGCGGTTTCGACGAAGAAGCAGAAGAACGTTATCACGCATCATTAAGATATATGGAGGAGCGTGGAGATGATAACAGAAAATCGCAAGTGCATTGGGATGAAGCGATTAAAAATAGAAGGTCACCCGACATCTATAAGAATGATGACGGAGCCAAGAGTCTGGAACTTCAACAGCACGAAGACAGGCAGAAGAACTCCACAAGAAATGGAGCAATAGAAAAAAACACCAAAATTAAATGACCAAAAAGGAGAGATAAATGCAGGGTGGAATACAGTGAATGTGGTTAACTGGATTGCTAAACCTGAGGAACTCATTGAAGACCGAGAGGAAGGGCCGGTCACTGTAAGAAGGGAACTACCCATTATAATTGTAAACATCGCAGGCATGAAGATAAAGAGTCTTCTAGATACTGGCTCGACTGTATGTTTAATTACCCAGGCGCTATATAGTGAAATCCAAAGTAAAATCCACGTATTGAAAATACCAATTTCAAGGGTGAAAATAAAAGGCGTGATACCAGATAAAGTAATGATATGCAAATACCAAGTGTTTTTATATTTACAGATAGGGAACTCTATATTTTCACAGAGCTTCCTACTTGTGAATAAGCTGCCTTTTAACATTATTGTTGGCATGGATTTCATAAGAGAATATAAGGTCATAATAGATCTCTCACAAGACATTGTCATGTATCGCGTGAGTGAGGAAAAGGAGAATTCAGAGATCTCATCAAAACATAGTGAAACGAGACCAGATGAGTACGTATGGCATACATACGGACATATGACTGGGGATGCAGTATTAACAACAGAAGACATCGAGGGAGAGTTGGCAACACTGGCTGCAGACATTGAAAAGGACCTCGAACCACAATTCGGAGAATACCTTGAAGAAAAGCTAGAGGAAGCTAAAATTGGTCCAGAGAATAAGCAGAAGATTGAAACCTAATGACAAGAATTATACGGTCACGGAGATTGAATTACTCGCAATACTATATGCTTTACAGTATTGGCGAAAGGTGATTTAAGGGTTCAGAATCATATTGAGAACGGACCATAAAGCCCTAACATTCCTGTTGAAAACTGACTTGTCAAGTCAAAGATTGACGAGGTGGTCCTTGTATATACAGCAATTTCAAGTGGAAATCGAGTATTGCACGGGGAAGAACAATATTATTCCTGACTTGCTAAGCAGACACCCGACAGCTGATGAAGAGGAAGCTCTAGCTATCGACATAGAAGATAGAGACCAGAAGACATTAGATGATCTAAGGAACATCACCGTTTTTCAACGTGAAGATCCCTGGATACGGTTAATGATTAATTACTTCGAGGGAAAGCTTGTCAGAGGAACCCCGATGTATGTAGAAGCCGAGGCACTATCAACGGAATATTTATGGTTTAACCAGATGCTACACAAATGGAGCGATACAGATCAGACTCGACCCAGGATTGTTATACCGCCAGCATTGCAGAGAAGACTAGTATGGTTGGCACACAGAGTTTTTGGCCACCCTGGGGTAGTGAAGTCTGTTGCCCTGCTGAAAGAAGCATTTATTTGGCCAAAACTTAGAGATACAGTCAGAAATACAATCAGGACATGCGATATTTGCCAGCGAGTAAAGCCTAACTCGTATTTAATGAGGCAAAAACCAATACCACACCTGCCAGAGAAGCCATGTCAGCTTCTGGCATTGGATAACTTCGGCCCTCTTCCGAGTGATAGAAGGGGAAATAGACACATCCTAGTTGCACTAGACGTGTTTTCTAAAATGGTAGTCCTATGTCCAATTCAGAAAACCAGTACGAAACAGGTACTTAAAAGACTGAAGGAAAGAGTCATTCCTATACTAGGGCAGCCGGAGAACATATTGTCTGACCATGGTAGCTGTTTTACCAGCGTAAAATTTCGCAGGGAGCTGGAAAATCTGGGAATAAGACAGATTTTGTCCACAGTTCGACACCCAGAGTCTAATAGCGCGGAAAGAGTGATGAGAGAACTGCAAAAATTCATGCAAATATACTGCTCTACAGAGAACTGGAAGTGGATAGACGTACTAGAAATTATCGAGTACTGTATTAACAATACAGTGCACGAAGTGACAGGGGAAGTGCCCGTGAGCCTACACCTTGATAGAAGACCGGAGAGGCCATGGAACAACGTCATTCGGACACCTGTAGACGCGCAGTCTGGACGCGAGTTGAGGATCCAGAGAACATTCCAGTATCTCAAGAAACAAGCGGACAGACTGCAGCGGAGGAATAGAAGGAAACGCTACCACAGGCCACTACTCGTGGGAGAGTACGTGTTATTGAAAAAACCAGCTGGTTCAGACCCAGAGAACAGGAAATACAAAAAGTTTCAACATAATTATCACGGGCCCTATCTGATTATAAGGGACTTGCAAAATAATGCCTACAGGATTAAAGATGAAGAAACAGGCAGAGAAGTAGTAGTAAACGCTGCCAACCTCAAATTATATAGTCCACCGGAGGAATATGAAACCACAGGAGAGCAAGCTATGCACACCCAAATGGACGGGGAGTCTTTATATATGCACGCAGAGAGTCCTCAGAAAAGCCTACACCAGGGGGAAAGGAAACAAGACAGCCAGCTCGTAGACCCAAGGGGCACGAGGGAAGAGTGCAGCTGTCAGTTGGAAGAGTTTTACAACCAGTTACGGGAAGCAGCGGTAGAACTCCAAGCGATGAATGAACGGCTAAGAAAAGAGAATAACGAAATACGAGACGGTAGACATAAAGGAGGGGGGAATGAGACGACCCACTGCCCGGGAGCACTGACCGCCTAATGTAAACACTGTCTACAGAGTCGATGCCGTCTGGAGGCTCGAAAGAATTCACTTGTAAAATGAATTTTTCGAACGTAGCAGGGGAAAGGTGTGCCCAATTAGACACGGCAGACTGGCATCGAACCGGGGTCTTTAACAAAGAAGACCAGGCCCATGATTCTGCGCAGAATCGAATCATTGATCTCTGTGGGGGAACAGCCTTAGTGAACCCGAGGAACGATGAGTTATAACTGCATATAATTATGACAGCATGATTTCACGGCCAGAACGGGAATATTATAGCTTTAAAGGTGGATTATTGCGGAAAATACAAGCCTGTGTACGGTTAAGATGCTAGAATTCAAGAAAGCAAGTCAGCTTGACATTTTGACAAAGCGAAGTTGAATGTGGGCGGAGTAGACCTGGCGCCTACGTACTACTTTCGGCGTGGCTGGAGGCTGAAGTCCGTGATTAACGACGAACGAAATCCCCCTTCAAAAAGGCGAAACAGAGGAGTGGGGTTGGTCGCCCACGGAAATTAATTAATTACGACCAAATGGAGCAATGAATTGAGATGAAACTTACACCCAGATGCATGTATTCTAGGGAAGATAATTTAGGAGTGTACTCACGCCTAAATTAAAGCCTGCATCTATAAAGGAACCTCTGCACAGACATAATCCGCTACAGAGTAAGAATTTGTAAAGGAGCCGAGGGGAAAACCCGGGATAGCATTATGACGCCGTGGAAGAAAGCAATTAATTATAATTAATTGGCCGAAGCGATTGCCTGCACGCGAGTGATTTTGGAACCTCCATGAATAGACAAACAAGGATCATACTTCACTTTGTCTGAAAATGTATTATATCAAGAAGAGAGTCGCTCCTGGAAATCCAGTGAACTACTTTTCATAAGGAAACTTTATATGGGAGAAATTGGAGCAGGGAAGTCAGTTCGTCTTGACTCAACTCGTGAGGTAACACGCTGCCGGATCACGCAAGAAAATGCGCGGAATTTATAAAGTATTGACGCTCAAATGTACTAGCGGTGAACAATGAAATGCGCATCAGGCAGCTTAATAACAGTAATTCTGCATCATATAATAATTAGTCTACAGCAGACGTATAAGCAACAGTATACGCGAGTATAGAATCAGTACAGCGTAGAGATAATTTAGGATGATGTTTACAAACAATGAACATACCCCCAGGAAGTGTTATCATGGGTAAAATAACATATTACGGTAATGACCGCTACAGTTATGGGAGCTTGGGAGGCATCACAAGTAGTCGTGACCTAGGATTGAACAACTTTGCAGTAGAGGAGACATAAACTGTAGGTGACGGGAGTCGAACACACACACGCAAGATAGACTTTGAAGGAGACCAGCAGTTGTCAGGAGTTAGCTGCATCGCATCTCTGAGGTCAGGCGATAGTGGGAATCCAATCAAGGATCCATGTGTGAAAATTGTGCGAGAATTATGTATAAAGTTATATTACAGTGATTTTTAAAAGTGTTTATGTTTATATGGTAAAAGAATGTGTATTGTGTCAAAGTGAAAATGCCAGTAGTAAAAAATATAATTACCATGTGTTAAGTTTATGCAATGTGTCGTGTGAAAAATATCATGATGGCTTAAAAACAAGCATCATGGCAGGCAAGAGGCTGGCATGCTGGACCAACCCAGCTAAAATGAAAGTGAGTACAAATTTAATATGTTGATATGATTTAATAGCTCACCATACAACGAAGCATTCCCTCAAAGATTAAGAATTAACAGTCATTTGTGTACGAGATTACATCCCTCGTATTTTGGTAAAAATATGGCTTTGAGGATGATTTGTTTACGGCCATTTAGGCGTAAGACATTGATGAATGTAACGGTAACGTTAAATAATAATAATAATAATAATAATCTGGGGTCGGTAACAATAATGAATAAATAATGGGCATATCAGGCCTATAGTACGTGCAAAGTGTGTCATATCTAGCGTAAGAATACTGTGTTATTGTAAACAGTAAGAAAGAAACATAAATATCGAGATAAAGAGAGCTTTTCAGTGTCATTGAAATGTTAAATAAATGTTTTATTATGGTATATTCTACAGAGTTGTATTTGAGAGCCATTAAGATAGTTAATGTATGCCAGTAAATTTATACTTGTTTTGGAGCTACGTAGAACTTTGGCTTTTTTTTTTTGTCGTGTAGCCTCCTGAGAGGCCGAGTGCAGGTCTTTCAAGTCGACGCCCGTGGGCGACCTGCGCGTCGGGATGAGAGATGGAATGGATGAAGATGAATGAAACTGGCCAAGGATGTGGAAGGAAGCGGCCGTGGCCTGTCAGAAGGTACTGTCCCAGCATTTGCCTGGTGTTGAAAATGGGGAAACCACGGAAAATAATTTCAAGGACAGCCGACGGTGGGGCTCGAACCCACGCGTCTACCGAGTCAGCAGAGAGCTTGGCCCCTTGACCTAACGCAGCGCTTTAGCCCGCGTAGCCACTACTGCCGGTAGAACTTTGGCTTAAGAGGATATGTATAGAGGACGTGAGTGCTTTAAGAATTGAGTCATCTGTAAGAAATATTGTTTGAGCCGCGATCAGCGAGCATGTAACGTAGAATCAAGAGATTTACGTCAATAAGTTGCGGGGATCGTCCGAAAATAGCTTGCGCGTTGGCAAGTCTAGTAGGCAAAATCTTCGATGATATAGTATTGCCTTAGAGCATACATGTGTATTCGCAACAGAGTTGGAACAGAGTCTGTCTGTATCCACTGTTCACAGAGTCTTCGCCACCAGGGATAACTGCTAGAGACCCTAGGTAGGCCGATATATTAATTGATCTGCCCTTAGAGGTAAGACTAATGGTTCTTCGCGTAGGAAACGTCGATTTCTTCTTGTTATATGCATGCCGTCCAGTGAGAGAACTGTGAAACTCACTTGAGATGCGCGCAAAAGCCACTGATGTCGACCATAGAATGGCAAAGCTATTTCGTGATCCATCCCTTGCCTTGAATAGTAATTAGGAGCCGAGATGAGCCCATTAAATACTCTAAATGTAGGTATTAAATAATTACATTGACTCAATTCATAAGGACACGACCCATTCAGGGTACCTCTGGCACTGCTGCACCATTGATTGAACTTGACCGTGCGGGGAGTCAGACGGGGTATCAGGTATAGTCCACTAACCCGGCGGCCATCTTGCCGAGGCCAGCCCATGACTAATTCATTGTTCACACGGAAAGGAAGTCAATAGACCTGATCCTTTTATTTTAAGATTGTTGTGGGACACTGAAGAATCTCGATATTTCGAAAAGTAATTAAGATGTGCTTGATATGATGATATCAATTGAATTAGATGCACTATTTCCATGCATGTGCTATGTTGGAATGAAGTAATCGGATAACATTTGGCCCAGTTATTCTCTGAGGAGGAATTAACTGCACCAAATAAATACACTAATTTATTCATACGGGTAGCGTAATTTGAATGAGATGACACGTTTGTAACGATAATGTTTTGACCAGACCCAGAAAATATATCTATGTGTATTTTGGAGGGGAAAGTGTACCACTTCAGCGTTTGAAACTTATGGGAAAAGAATGCGATTCGCGCGAGACAACACTTATGAAACAAGGCATAAGCTAATGAATTAATGTTATTTAAAGTAAATGTCCCGTGTAAAACGGATAAATGTTTAATAATTGCAGATTTAATGTAATTTAAATATAATTTGTGTTTATTGTGTTGTGATATTCCAATTTGTGTTAAATTGCGCCACGTGAAGAACAATATGGGTACTCGCAAATGTTGAAGAGTATCAACAATAGGATGTTTTGGATAGAATTGAGTGCGGTGAAGCACTAATTTTGAGGAGAAGAGACTCACGGATAATTTTGATTTTTGTTGTGGGAAATAAATGTAAAGTATTTTTGTGTTTTATGTTGTTTTGCCATGAATTACTATCATTAAATGTTATATTAGAATATGTTGTTTATTTCAAGTAGAGTAGTCACCTGACAGACTCAAATCCTGAATATGACCTCGTATAGTGGGATGAACGCCCCATACCTCAAATACCGTGAGTTAGCTGGGATACGAACACATGTTCCATATGATAACGATTGGGTACAATACACCTCAAGAGAAAACACCTGGCAGTTCTGGAAAGAGTAAAATCCATCTATCTCAAGACAGCTTTGTGCCTTTCAAAGTACACGCCATCCCGTTTGGTTTACCTGCTAGCTAGAGAGCCATATTTTTTTGAAGACCTGAGACTGAACCTACTGCTGCCCGTTACACCTGGATATGAGACTCTACTGACAGAATTGAAAAGGAAGAGAGAAGACCTATGGGACGACATTTACGGCACTGACGCGATGCTTTCAACTGAATGGACAAATGCATTGTTCGATTTGCGTCATATAGTCACGAGATTTTCGGTGCATGGTTTTCACCTTAAAGTATGCACCAAGAAGAGATTTCATCAGCCGGTCCAGCAGTGCATCTGTTTGCTATGTGGAGAGCAGTGTGATAGATATCACGTGATGTTGTGCAAACAAAGACGGGTCACACTTACAATGTTTTGTAGTGAAGACTAAGGCAATCTTTTTTGCCTTTTAATGTTAATTTATTAATTTGGCCATTGTCTGCAATAAAGTTCTTATTTATAACCACAAGATGGCAGCTGTGCAAACATTTTTAATCTCCTTGTTACTTCTTGTGTCCTAATCATGGGATTGAAGTTTGAATGCTACACGTACACAATAATCTTCACGTAACAGTACGTAACTCTAGGACCTACTTATATAAAATCCAACGTGGCGACCATCCGAAATATTTAGTCGTTTCTCAATATCTACGAATATATTACAGCAATCAAACTGAAATTTTGTATGTTGATATTGGCTATTAACATAAGTAGGATATATGAAAATAGGCTGTATAGTTATTCACGGAACTACTTGTTGTTCATTAGGATCTTGTATGTAACTAGAGTAGTGGAGTGATGAGAGTTCTGACCCCCCCCCCCCCTCCGGCTACTCCCAATGCGAGCATTAATGTATTTAAAGAAACAGTTTGGGTAGATTATTGGCTGAGGAATAAACTAACCACCAAGGGAAGATGATAAAGAAAAGGAGGTGGGTTTCGGACTGGAGAAAAAGGATAGAAAAATAGGAGGAGAGTCCCACAAAAGTTATGAATTTAACTTTAAATGCACTTAGAGGCGGTTGCCACTGTAAATCCGTTCTCTGATACCTAAAGTGGGTAAGGACCTGGTCGAAGCTAACGGGAACCGCAGCTAGGACTTGGGCGGTTTGCCAGAGAATGGCTTTAGCGTATTCCCTCTCAAGCATGCATATGCCTACTATGGGGAAGGGTGATGGTCTGACAAGACAAATAGTAACAGATATATTGCGTATTAACGAGGGCATGAACCTAGGAAGAGTTAGGAAAGCCAGGATCTTGCCTAACTGTAGTATTTGCGAAATGATAAATCCAAAAACAAATATTTAATTTATTTAACAAGGCAAAAGAAGTTGAAAAACTTTAACAAATATATATTTTCAATTTGGTTAACAACTTTGGGGTCGCAGACCTCAGAAAACATTAAACGTTTGCGCCAGGCAATTAACAATTTATTAGGTTTCAAACCTTTATAAAATCCTAACAAGGATTTAAAATAGCGAAGATAAAAATTCAAAATTTAAAGACAATTAAGGTGATTAAAGTTTAACAATAAATAGAGTACAAGGTGTGTACTATAAGAAATCTCTGCGTACCTATCTTAGAAAAAGTTACAACTTCAAAATAACAAAGAAAGAGAACAGGTAGAATGAAAGAGACGTTCCTATAAGTTCTTATATTTATGCAGAATTACTTTTATTCTAGCTATGCAAAATAGAGCAGGTCACTTACTGTGAAACCTGAAGAGAAAGTCAAAAGGAAGGTTCTACACTTCCTATGTTCAAGTAGGAATCACGAGACAAATGGGGCAGTTTCCCTTTCGTTAGACCTAGAAATAACTCACTCATGAGTTGAAAGAATTGTTTTCCCTGATTATAAGGGAGAAAAATGTAAGCTTGAACCGTGTATAAAACACGTGGTTATGCAGAAATTAATTGATGATAAACAAGCAAGATGGAAGGGCACTTCGTTAGAGTGACACCTCATTGAAAATGATCTAGAGTAACAATTTTATTAATATGGTTTGTTAGTAGAAGGTTTAGGAAAGATCAATTGGGATTTAGGATCAATGTTCATGGCCTTATTTAAGGTAAACGGACGATCGCGACGCGGTAGAAAAGTTGAACAAGCACTAGTTATCACTATAGTCTGTTAAATGGATGAAAAGTTCACTGTAGTAACACGAACGTTTATGGCAAAGAAAGTTATTGCAATGATGAAAAAGGACTGGTAGCACTAGATAGGCGAAAGTCTATTGCTTGAGAAAGTTGTGTATTACAATTAAATGCGCCATAGAACATTCCAACGGTGGAAGAAAATTAGCTATTGAGCTTTAATTCAGAAGGAAGATTCTGCAATTTTCAATAGTATTCTCACAAGTGAGTGAAAAATACATGACGGCAAGACTTGTAGATAAAGTACAGGATCTGAAAGGTTCCAGAACGATCCTAATAGAAGAATGGAGCCAAAGTTAATTCAGCGGAGGAACTAGCTCGGTATTTTATAGACAGCGGGTATTAGATAATATCCCACGTGGTGAGAAGATTTCTCATTTAAATAGCTTAAGAAAAGCTACTTTTTATTAAGGTTGGCTTAGACAGACAAAAGCCCAACATAGCAAATCCCGCGAAGGATGATTTTTGCCACAAATAAGTAATCTCACACTGCCTATAAAATGATCATTGAAGTATGTAGAATTAAAACCGATGAAGATGAGGTTAAAACCTTAAGTCCGTACTTATCTTTGTTGCATGGCGAAGATGAAGTTCCCTTTGACGGATACCTAATGTGCCAACATGGCGTAGAATGTAGAGAGTGCCTCTTGGTTTGAGGAGACTGGCTCTGGTTGAGCCTTGACTGACCAAGCCAACTGCCGACTTACAAGTGAGACCCACTCAGCGAAGCGCGGAGGGTCCAAGGAAGGGAAAAGAGTGGGGGTAGGAGACAAAAGGAATACATATAAGCATGACCAATATTGTAAACTTAAATTCTCTTGAGGAAATGGTCTTCAAAGAGTTGATAGCAGGCGATACTAGCACAGCCTGGTGGGTGAAAGAGTAGACGAAGTTCTCTTGATCACGGAGATAATAGCTGGCGATGGCAACGAGAACTGGTGGCCAGATGGATAAGGAAGTCCTCTTGCACCAGGAAGAATTAAGGAGCTTCTGAGATTCGCTGCTAGATGACGCTAGGTGGGTCATGGAAGATATATATCTAGAACAGACTCACAATGAACATAAGAGACATGACCAACAAAGAGAAAATAGAAGATCACTGTTGGAGTTTGATAAAAAAGGAAGTAATAAACAAGAAAAGAGCATTAAAATTTATATTCTCTCGTACCGTGTATTCCAAGAATACACCATACTGGGAGGGGAAAACACCAACCGAGAACAAATAAGCAGTTAAACATTTAAAGGTAATGGAGCGATCAAAGACAGTGGTCTTGTGATCGGACCATTAGTGGTCAAGACTCTGACCACCCTGACTCTCCCATTTCTTCCAGGATAACACTAGGTCACTCTACCAGAAACCCAGACCAAGGGAGGAGAAACATCCCTAACCAAGACCAAGTCCCCCACTTTAATGTCGGGACTGGAAAGAAACCACTTCTGTCTCCGCTGCAAGGAAGTTAAATATTCCAAGTTCCACCTCTTCCAGAAAGAATTGCGAAGGGCTTCAAGTTTATGCCAAACAATAAGTAGATTAGAATCCCTGTAAGAGCTGGAAAGGGGAGGAGGAGCGGAAAGAGAAGTGCCTATAAGGAAGTGACCAGGTGTGAGTGGAAGTAGGTCATCAGGGTCATTGGAAAGCGGAGTTAAAGGACGAGAATTAACAACACCTTCAATCACAAAGTAGCTAGAAGCTGCGGGAAATATAGCACTAGTAAAGATTGCGATAAGATGCAAAAGGAGAATTAACAATTTTAAACAAAGCGTATAGAAACAAGTACATCTATTAAGGATAAGAATATACCAAATAAACAGAGAAACTATGCAAGTAGGAGGCAAGAACGCCATAGGTAACAACAATCTAGTAGCCATAAACGATGACCTTAAGTTATAATAAGTATCAAAGGGGTTAATCAGAAAAATACTTAAGTCAGCGAGAAACGTGACATAACAAGCATAAATACAAAAACACATTGAATGTGACGACGAGAAAAAACAAGTTTGTTCATCAATGAACATTAAAGGTGCAAAATATGTAAGCAGAGTGCAATACGTGACCGTGTAAAAAATATGCAACGATGTTATGAAACAAGAATCGAAGCAGTTGTAGGATACGAGCGTAAGCAAGTGGGAGAGACAGGAAAACACGGCCTTGACCCACATAGTACAGCGAGATAAGGAATATAAATAGCTGAAAGAGTCCTTGACCGGAACAAGTTTATTTTGGTAATGAGGTGAACGGCTTCCGAGATTACGGGAGCAACTCGCAAGACAATGGTTGGCAGTCAGCCAGAGTTGAGATAAGGGAGACTTGCTCTGACCTTTGGCAAGCATACAGGAAATGAACAGCAGTTTGGCCTTACTCGAGCTTGTATACAAACAAAATTGACAAACAAGCAGTTCGAAATAAACAAACAACACAAGTGAAATCAGCTGAGACTTAAAGCGGAGCAAGTGACACGACATGCAGTCATTCGTGGCTTGGACGTGAAAAACCAATTTAGAGACTTATGAAATAAAGTAGGAAATCAATTTCGCATAATTTTGAGGATCACGGGATCCGACAATTTTCAACAGAAAAAAGCTTAATTCTTCCGAAAAAGGAAGAGAAGCTGGGACATTGAGAAGGAGTTTATACGTAAGAATAGTTATTCTAGATGCTAGAGAATTCAGATTTTCAAGCGGTTTCAAAAGCGGCTTCCAATTGTGAGGAAGGGGGAAGGAGCCGGCCGTGGCCATCCTACTAAATAGTGAAAGAAATGATGGTGACTGATAGCCATGGTTTTACACAAGGGGAAGATAGTTTTCAATAGAGAGTTTAAGCAATTACCTGCTATAAAAATGACATGAGAAGGTAAACGAAGTAACACAAGGCGAGGCGAACTTGAATTGTCATCTTGTGCGGGAATAAGGCAAAATCATTTAAACAACTTACAAAGGTGGCGTAGTTGTTTACAATGAGACATCGTTTCGGCAAGTGTTCTTCAAAAGTATCGAGATCGAAAACATAGGTGTTCTCTTTTTCAGAAAGGGGATTTATATCAGCAGTAACGAAATGACATTGCGATTTGGTTTGAAGACTGGGTTGTTGGATTTCACCAGTAATAACCCAACCAAAATCGGTGTCTCTGGCGACCACGTTTGAAGATAACTTGCGAACCTGTTTACGAAGGCAATTCCAAAAAATATTGGCACTGAAAAGTACATCAATGGGACCTTGAGCATTAAACTGAGGATCAGCTAACCTTAAGTGCGAAGGAATCTTTAAACCGGAAGTATTAATAGAGCTGCTAGGAGTGTCCTTGCCAATACTGGTAAGAATGAGACAGTTTAAGTTAAGATTGGTGTTTCTTTGACAAATGTCTCTGATTTTCAATTTTGAAGACTGCAAGGCTTGAGTTTTCAAATTGCCAATGCCGGATACATTGATGGGAGTAGGCGATGACGAAAGACCTAGTATTTTAATTAACGATCGCGAAACAAAGTTGTGAGTTGAAGCGGAATCGAGAAGGCCGGGGTGTTCGAAACCAATTTCCAAATTTATCTTGGATTTCGAATTGTACAGTGGACAAAAGGGCTTGCGCACTGTGAGAAGTTTCGGCGTTAGAAATGCAGGAAGAAGCATTAGTTTGTTCGGAGCTGCTCTGCATGGAGTTTGAAGAAGCGGGTACTGGTGACCTCGATTTATCATGAACGTGCAATAAAGAATGGTGCGGTTTTTTGCAATGGAAACAGAGGTTGGAAGACGTACAGTTTGAAGAAGAATGCTTAGGTGACAAGCAGTTGAAGCAATGTTTACTATTGAAGACAAACTTCCTTCGTTCTTCGACAGACAATTCTTTAAAAGATTTGCACAAGTACAAAATGTGCAACTTTTTGCAGAGCATGCATTTTAAAAATTTGTTGAGCGGCCTGATATGTTCTCTTGGATGGTTGAAAGAAGCAGGATGGGTTTGCTTGTTCTCGACAGATGGGGGCTGATGACCATTTGAAGAGACAAGTTTTTTCTAAAAAATGTGACACTTATGACTCGTTTCGACATTTTCGCACTGAAATGAGAGTGCTGTAAGAACTTGGCACCGGCTGTTGAGAAACGAGATGAGGTGTTCAAACGAATGTTCCTCGTTGCGAATGAGTTCGATCTCCCAAGCCTTTAATGACAAAAATCGAATCTTTATGTAGCTAGATGAATGAGAATAGTGTCCCAAGTTTGGACTGGTTGCTTGAGTTGATATAACGCTCTCACGTGCAATTGAATAGAGTCTAACAGGTCTCTTAAAGAGGTGACGTCATTAGGTTTGACGACTGGCAGGTTGAACAGACAGCGGATGTGGCGAGCCACACACAAACGAAAATTGCCATATCTCTCTTTAAGGAGATTAAAGGCGATGCGGTAGTTATCTGCACTTAAAGGCAGTGACTCGACCAAGGCCAAGGCCTCGCCTTCCAAGGACGTACGCAAGAAGTAGAATTTATGAATGTCGAGAATGTCAGTATTTTCATGAATTAGGGAGCAGTAAAGTTTATAAAAAGAATACAATTCACCTTCCTGGCCTGAGAAGTGAGGTAGGCTTATCTTTGGAAGTAACGGTTTCGGTTTATCCTTGTGAACTGAAGCGGGTGCGAACTGGGCCGGATTGATGACCCTAGTGTCCGGTTCTGAGATACTGCGGATCAGTTGGTGGGCCTTGGCAATCCCTTCAAAGTACAAGGGTTCGACCTCGTCCCGATCCGATTGAAGTTCTGGGAAAGCGGATTCAATCTCGGTTTGAGTTTGATCGTAATAATCATAGGACCGTTCGTACAACTTAAGGCGTTGTGTCAAGATGTCTAGATCACACTCGGCGGGATTTAATTTGTTGCTGAAATTTCTGAATCTGGTGAGTTGCCCTTTATAGGAAGAACGTCTGGCAATGAGAGTTTCATCCTTTTCAGTAGGAGCCATGTCAAAGATAATAGATTAAAATGAAACTCACGAAACTGTGGAACCTTGGAAATGCTGTCAAGCTGGCAGCAGCCAATAAGTTGAAAGAAAGGGACACACCACGGGAGACAGGAGCGGCCTCTTTCCCCTTCACAGGCTTTGCATGATGTAGTTATAGCTGAAAGATTCAAAACAGATATTAATAATTTGTAAGGTATTGTCAAATGACACTTGACAAAGAATAGAAATAGCAAATGGACTCTCCCGGGTTTCTGGTACCAAATTTTGGGTAGATTATTGGCTGAGGAATAACCTAACCACCAAGGGAAGATGATTAAGAAAAGGAGGTGGGTTTCGGACTGGAGAAAAAGGATAGAACAATAGGAGGAGAGTCCCACAAAAGTTATGAATTTAACTTAAAATGCACTTAGAGGCGGTTGCCACTGTAAATCCGTTCTCTGATACCTAAAGTGGGTAAGGACCTGGTCGAAGCTAACGGGAACCGCAGCTAGGACTTGGGCGGTTTGCCAGAGAATGGCTTTAGCGTATTCCCTCTCAAGCATGCATATGCCTACTATGGGGAAGGGTGATGGTCTGACAAGACAAATAGTAACAGATATATTGCGTATTAACGAGGGCATGAACCTAGGAAGAGTTAGGAAAGCCAGGATCTTGCCTAACTGTAGTATTTGCGAAATGATAAATCCAAAAACAAATATTTAATTTATTTAACAAGGCAAAAGAAGTTGAAAAACTTTAACAAATATATATTTTCAATTTGGTTAACAACTTTGGGATCGCAGACCTCAGAAAACATTAAACGTTTGCGCCAGGCAATTAGCAATTTATTAGGTTTCAAACCTTTATAAAATCCTAGCAAGGATTTAAAATAGCGAAGATAAAAATTCAAAATTTAAAGACAATTAAGGTGATTAAAGTTTAACAATAAATAGAGTACAAGGTGTGTACTATAAGAAATCTCTGCGTACCTATCTTAGAAAAAGTTACAACTTCAAAATAACAAAGAAAGAGAACAGGTAGAATGAAAGAGACGTTCCTATAAGTTCTTATATTTATGCAGAATTACTTTTATTCTAGCTATGCAAAATAGAGCAGGTCACTTACTGTGAAACCTGAAGAGAAAGTCAAAAGGAAGGTTCTACACTTCCTATGTTCAAGTAGGAATCACGAGACAAATGGGGCAGTTTCCCTTTCGTTAGACCTAGAAATAACTCACTCATGAGTTGAAAGAATTGTTTTCCCTGATTATAAGGGAGAAACAATGTAAGCTTGAACCGTGTATAAAACACGTGGTTATGCAGAAATTAATTGATGATAAACAAGCAAGATGGAAGGGCACTTCGTTAGAGTGACACCTCATTGAAAATGATCTAGAGTAACAATTTTATTAATATGGTTTGTTAGTAGAAGGTTTAGGAAAGATCAATTGGGATTTAGGATCAATGTTCATGGCCTTATTTAAGGTAAACGGACGATCGCGACGCGGTAGAAAAGTTGAACAAGCACTAGTTATCACTATAGTCTGTTAAATGGGTGAAAAGTTCACTGTAGTAACACGAAAGTTTATGGCAAAGAAAGTTATTGCAATGATGAAAAAGGACTGGTAGCACTAGATAGGCGAAAGTCTATTGCTTGAGAAAGTTGTGTATTACAATTAAATGCGCCATAGAACATTCCAACGGTGGAAGAAAATTAGCCATTGAGCTTTAATTCAGAAGGAAGATTCTTCAATTTTCAATAGTATTCTCACAAGTGAGTGAAAAATACATGACGGCAAGACTTGTAGATAAAGTACAGGATCTGGAAGGTTCCAGAACGATCCTAATAGAAGAATGGAGCCAAAGTTAATCCAGCGGAGGAACTAGCTCGGTATTTTATAGACAGCGGGTATTAGATAATATCCCACGTGGTGAGAAGATTTCTCATTTAAATAGCTTAAGTAAAGCTACTTTTTATTAAGGTTGGCTTAGACAGACAAAAGCCCAACATAGCAAATCCCGCGAAGGATGTTTTTTGCCCCAAATAAGTAATCTCACACTGCCTATAAAATGATCATTGAAGTATGTAGAATTAA
The DNA here is from genome assembly GCA_946902985.2 of Meconema thalassinum. Taxonomy (NCBI): domain Eukaryota; kingdom Metazoa; phylum Arthropoda; class Insecta; order Orthoptera; family Tettigoniidae; genus Meconema; species Meconema thalassinum. The sequence continues at coordinate 42,603,936 of OX336391.1, read as the reverse complement.
AACCGATGAAGATGAGGTTAAAACCTTAAGTCTGTACTTATCTTTGTTGCATGGCGAAGATGAAGTTCCCTTTGACGGATACCTAATGTGCCAACATGGTGTAGAATGTAGAGAGTGCCTCTTGGTTTGAGGAGACTGGCTCTGGTGGTGCCTTGACTGACCAAGTCAACTGCCGACTTACAAGTGAGACCCACTCAGCGAAGCGCGGAGGGTCCAAGGAAGGGAAAAGAGTGGGGGTAGGAGACAAAAGGAATACATATAAGCATGACCAATATTGTAAACTTAAATTCTCTTGAGGAAATGGTCTTCAAAGAGTTGATAGCAGGCGATACTAGCACAGCCTGGTGGGTGAAAGATTAGACGAAGTTCTCTTGATCACGGAGATAATAGCTGGCGATGGCAACGAGAACTGGTGGCCAGATGGATAAGGAAGTCCTCTTGCACCAGGAAGAATTAAGGAGCTTCTGAGATTCGCTGCTAGATGACGCTAGGTGGCTCATGGAAGATATATATCTAGAACAGACTCACAAAGAACATAAGAGACATGACCAACAAAGAGAAAATAGAAGATCGCTGTTGGTGTTTGTTAAAAAAGGAAGAAATGAACAAGAAAAGAGCATTAAAATTTATATTCTCTCGTACCGTGTATTCCAAGAATACACCACAGTTTTTGTTGGCTTTCTCAAATTGTTTTTTTTTGTTGTTTTCTGCCAACAGGTGCTTACTTCGTATGACAAAGCTGTACACTCGTGGGTTAGACAGCCTTTCTTGCTAAGGGTCTCCTATATACCCTAAACATGGCTATACATGTTTGTTCTGAACATTTAGTGGTTAATTGTATATTGAGTTTAAGTAGAGAACTTATACAAGCACGTCTTGCATGCGGTTAAACTTCACAAGTGTCACATGCAACACGCAAAGTATGTTTCCGCTACCTAGCGGTAAAGATGAGCACTACCTGTACTACTAGCATGCTACCTAGCGGAGGATATGAACACTTACTAGTAATATCCAAAGTGAGCTGAGGTTAGGTTAGGTTAGGTTAAGTTAGGTAAAGTTAGGTTAGCCATCAAAATAAGTTACCAAAATAAGCCATCAAAAATAATTGGTTTTTTACCCCTGAGGTCTTGGGTTCCAACTCGACTATGCACAGAATTTAATTAACATCTGAGAGTTAAAAGGTTAGGTTAGGTTAGGCTAGGTGAAGTTAGGTTAGGTGAAGTTAGGTTAAGTTAGGTTAGTGAGCTGAGGTTAAGCCTTTAAATATTCTCTCTCTTTCAACTACTTTCCAACACCAAGAAAAAAAATCCACTAAATACATTGACACAAATAACTTGTCAAATAAGCCAATACAAAAGCCAATACTAAAGCCAACACAAAAAGCCAACACAAAAAGCCAACACAAAAGCCAACACAAAAAGCCAACACAAAAAGCCAACACAAAAGCCAACGCAAAAAGCCAACACGAAAAGCGAACACAAAAAGCCAACACAAAAGCCAACACAAAAAGCCAACACGAAAAGCCAACACAAAAAGCCAACACAAAAGCCAACACAAAAAGCCAACACAAAAAGCCAACACATAAGCCAATATATAAGCTTATGGTAGGTCACTCCATCAGCAAAACAGTTGTAACTTTTGTAGTGTGAACATCGTACTGACAGGTCAGTTCCTACTATGGAACTTATTACAACCAACAAAGGTAGGCTACGTGCACTCTATCAAGGCTACTCTTATAACTAAAATCGCCAGAATGTGAATGGAATAATATTCTGGCGATGCTCAAAAGAGAGGTCAACAAAATGTCAAGGCAATCTGAAAAGTAAAAATGGAAAGGTTTTAAGTGTGAGTGTTCATCAATGTAGTGCTCTAAACGAACCACGCTTGCTGTTTACAAACAATTATCAAAATGCTAAAAAGCAAGTTCAAGAAAACGATATTGCCGCTAAAGATAGTGCAGTGTTTGTTCAAAAGGACTTATCATGTCCTCAAAACGTCATGTTAGGACAGTTGTCAACGTCCAAGAAACCTTCAACACTATCAAAATCAACTCAGACTATAAATGAAGTGGTATTGCAAGAGGATCAAAAAGGACTATATAGTAACAGTGATGATGGTCATGATGATAATGGTGATCATGATAATGATAATGATGATGATGATAATGATCATGATAATGGTAATGCTTTGTTTACACCTAAAAATCCATTTGTTTAATTTGTATACTGGAACAAACCCAGTAAGCTAATTCAACGGCTTCGACAATTGCATGCTTTACAACAAGCTGGGCATACCGGCCATGATTGGGAAATCAAAGAAATTGAACAAGAGCTTCGTCGTGCTGAAATAATGGTGTAATGGGTCTACCATTTTGCGACCAATTTTACCCCCACTCTTGTTTCTAATATTTGCTTATTTGCTTCCACTCTTACCTGAACTCTTTGGATCCATATTTGCTCTCACATTATTCTTATTACCAAGTTGACTTTACTAGAGCTTAGTCTATGCTTGACAGTTGATATGGAAGTATCAGTGACTAGGTATGGTAAGCCTTACGCATACTATAAAGGATATTCATATATTGTGAAACGAACCAATAAAAATGGAACTGTTATTTGGCGTTGTTCAAAGTAACGTTCCAAACATTGTCGTGGTGACCTAAAAAGTAAAAATAGTGAGGTTTTAAGTGTCAGTGTTCATCAATGTAGTGTACTGCATGAAACACAGTTGCCGTCGACAAAAAATCAAGAAAACCATATTGCTACTCAAAATAGTGCATTGTTTAATGAGCAACGTTTAACCCCTGTTCTAAAAGTTATTTTTAATCCATCTTCCACGTCGCAAGAGCCATCAACATCATAAACTATGCAAGAGGTAGTGTTGTTGTTGTCGTTTTAAAGAGTGGAACAACTAGGTCATCTGCTCTTGATATGCAAGGGGATCAAAGTGACTAAATAGTAATAACAATAAGGTTTTTATGCATATACAACCATTGCGGCTTCCCCACTTTTCGAAAACAACATTGAATGGACATTGCTATAAAATGATCTACAACAAGTCTTGTGTTTAAAACTATAACAGACTATTGTAAAGTGAGAAAGGCTTGTATTCAGTGTGCATTTATTGTCATAATCATGTATACTCTGCAATGTTAAATATACTAACTTTGTATAAAATAAAACAACATTGTAACATCATTTTGCATTTATTTACAAACTTTATATACATTTCTTGTTTTTTTTGTTTCATTATAATATTTTTAAAGACAACACTAAACACTAAAATATTACTATTCTATACACATATTTTCTTTCTTTTTCAGTATATTGTCATTACTTATATTTTCCATTATTATTCCACATTTTTTTATTTATTTAATTAAAACGAACCATGCACCTATTGTTTTTAACCCTTTCCAGCCCAAATTAATTGGGGTGACAGTAAAAAATATTTTTCTATGAAAAATAACTAAATTCTGTATCTTCTACATGAAACCACCTTGATTTAATTTTTTCAGACTCTCTTCCGCTGAAAAATGGATGATGCCATATGGCATCACTGGGCAAATGCAATGCAATTCCTCATAAGTTATTTAGGTCTTTGTATAAGAATTATGATTATAACACACAATTTATGTAAATAATTTATTGTTATAAAATAGATTTAAAATGAAAACACATAAATAATAAAACATATAGGCCAATATGCCTAAAATCGCAGTAACAAAGCGAAACCATAGAGACTATAGTACGTTATCAAAATACTTTTAGAAATCTAAGGATACGGTATAATAAAAGTGTGAATGAACTACTTTACGTGGTATGCCATGAAGCAGTTCCTGTCTTTTGTAAAGCAAAATGCTTTGTCACATTTTACACATTTCATCCTTGAATAAGGTTTGATGCATAGCTTGCAACGCTGTTTGGCTTCAAGATACAGAGGCAAGTGGCCAATGCCATCATACCTGACATCATCGGTAGGTCGTGGAGTTGGTACTCTTCTCTTGGATGGAGGTGATGGTGTTGCAACATTTCCTCGAGGCCTGCCTCTTTTGTTTACAGCCTGCTTTCCTGCTTGCAAAAGACCATGCGCAATTTCTGCACGAAAAGTTACAAGAGTCTTGTATCTCATCTCCCCCCTCTGAGTGCAATGTCTGCGATATAGTAGCCATCCATTTACTAAGCACATATCAATCAGGTGGAAAACAATTCGAAGATAGAATCTCTTCACACCAATGTTTATCCTGTACAGGGCAACTAACATATCATGAAGATCAACCCCTCCCCTCCCTTGACTAATGCTGGACGAGGGACCTCAATATATGCCTTATTTGCCACAGACCATCTCTTGACGTTATCAATAGGATCTATGCCCTTGTATGATGATGTGAGGTGAACAGCTTTGTTGTCGTACCGCTTGAGGGCTATGATGTTCCTTTCTCCTTCAGTGCGAAAATCATATGAACCACGACCCTCTTTCTTCAGTTCGGCATCGGATTTCAGTATGCATTTTGGTAGTCGAGCCACTCGTACAGTTCCTACTGCTAGGATGCCAATGTCTTTCAATGCACATATCAAATAATATGAAGTGAACCAGTTGTCCATGAACACCTTAAAGTTTTGTCCTTTAGGAAGTCCTTTAATCAGTCTCATAACAATGTCCCCACTAATACCTAAACGAGATGTGTTGGCGATAGTACCCTTACCAACATACACTTCAAAATCATAGACAATGCCACTAGAACCAGCACGAGCAAATGCCTTTATACCCCAATTATGAGGCTTGTTCTTCACGAATTGCTTCAAAGAACTACGTCCCTTGAATGGAATTATAATTTCATCTACGGAATTGTACTCCTCGGGTTCAATTACAGCGAAACTAGCTCTGATGGCATCAACGAAAAGTCTGACTTTGAATAACTTATCATACTCAGGATGATCATGTGGCTTCATGTTATCATTATCATTGATATGGAAGTAGTTTCTGAGCTTGTCAAATCGATTTCGGGACATGGTGTCAGCAATTGTGGGATATCTGGTTGTTTCTGCCCAGTACATTCTGTAACTTGGCATCCTGACAATAGCAGACATAATATTTATTCCCAGAAATTGCCCTATTTCATTCTTACTTGTATTTAGTGAGGCTCCTGTCTTCTGAACACAGTATAAATTTGAATTGTCAACTAAATTGTCTATAACAGAATCAGTGAAAAATTGTTTGAAGTATCCATATGGAGTAATTTCCCCTGGTGGTTCAGAGTGATTCACTATGCACTCAGAATTATCAATTTCTAAGTCATTACACCGCCATCGTATGTCCCTCTGCCTCTCGTTTGGTACTGGTGTAGGCCTATCAGAAATAGGTTCTGCTACCTGGAGCCGAAGATCAAATGGTATGTCATCTTCATCCAATGTATCTTCCGCTTCCATATTTACTTCATAATCCAGCCCCACCTTTGGATTATTAGTTGGCATTGGTTCATCAACAGTATTTGATGCAATTTCTTCTTCCTCATCCTCATCACTGATATCAGCATCAGACACATCGCCTTCAAGATGAAGTATAAGCTCCTCAGATAAAGGTTTTTCCATCAAAGCACTCATCTGACAAATAAGATATGTTGGATAATAACTTCATATGCAACTTCTAACAAAATATAATATATGTACGGTATAATTTCATGTAGCAAGCCTGCATACTTGAATTATGACACTCATTTGTAAAATGCATAGCCTATAACTAATTATACTTGTTAAATACACCATATGATACTTCAAAGTAGCTATTTATGATGTAACAGAACTCAGAGAATGAATTATTAACAGGCCTCATATTACCATAACCTAATACATGCTTGACGCCCACTGATGCCATATGGCATCATAGGTACATGAACACTCTTCAAATCTCTCACTCTAAACATAACAATAACTTACATATATCATCTTAATCCAACATCTTTTATCATCATTCAAAAATATTTTGAAGTCAAAATCATTACAACTTACATCAAAATGTAACAAAATTCAGGAGACTGCAAGAGTAGGTCCTTCTTCCATGTCGAGTAGGTCAAGGAACATGCATAAATATTTGGCGATGTTTAAGTTCCGATTGCTCCAATGCTACCAACAGATTCCGTACACCAAAAGGCAATCTTCCATGAAGGTAAATGGCAAACACAATACATTTCAATGCACAAAAAAATAAGAAAGATCATGATGCCATATGGCATCACTGGGCTGGAAAGGGTTAAAACCTTCATAAATTAAGTGTACAGGTTGCACAGCATTATTGACTTCATCAAAAACACTCTCCAACATATCATTAAACCGTATAGGCAGAAATGTCTCAAAGTTTTCACATACACAAAGTACACGATCACCATATGCTGTTTTCAATTTCCGAATCTTGATAATGCGGAATGGAATATGCGTTGGCAATTCGCTGAGCTTCTTTGTCTCTAAGCCACATGATTGTCCCACAGCATTCAAAACATTCATTGTAGTAGTCTATAAACAAAACAAGAGCATATCTATTAACCTCTAAAACAGCTTTAATAATATTGTGCAATTAGGGATTTTGCACTATGCATGACGAATAAATTATACTAGTTATGCAAGAAATGCCCTAACTGTAGCAGATACTACTTTTCTGCATATAGCACAATTGTTAAGTTCTAATGCACACTTGACACATGCTATCATGTGACCACAAGGCAAACATACAACACCTAGTTCATCTCGATAACAAATTTCACATAATTGTTGGTCACACTTTTGTATCTGTTTGTAAGACAAGTCTTTCCTTTCAGCCTTATGTATTTGCTACGCGTGTTCTAACTCTAAAGGCACTTTTATGTATTGTGCTGCAATCACGTTTTCTTTATGAATAGTGTTCACAAATTCCTGACCTTTAAGCAACACCATGTATTTACAGTTTGGTAACCAAAGAGCGTGTTGCACTAAATGGTCATCAGTCATTTGCCAATCCTTTAAAGCAAATCCACAATAAAAACATATTGTTTTATCCCCTTCACCAGTATAAAAAAATCCAGCTTCACTTAGCTGTTTGGTAAGGTGTTTTAATATTAATGGCCAAACATTTTTATAAGATTCTAAACGTTTTTCAACAGAGCTGTACTCTGGGTGTGCTAGTGCTTTAGTCTTGCAAACTCCCATTTTTTCAAAAGCACACGCCAATTCAACACTGTCTATGGCATATGGACCACATATATCGACACTACTGTTGGCTGGTAATACATCATTATTATTATTTATTTGTGATTCAGCAACGTAAGTAGCGGCCAAAGACCTTGTGGTTCGGTAAAATGAATGCACGGGTAGGTTACCCACTTGCTTTCCAAGCATGTAAGGACAATGAGGAGACCATCGCAAATGGTCTCTAAAGGGATCTTCCCCTTCTTCCCAGTGTGAAAGATCAATACGACAAAACACACAGCGCACCACATCTTCTCGGTTCAAGTAAAAATATCCGGCTTTTGCAAGTTCATGTGTCGACAAAAAGCCTACAGGCCAGGAATCAAATGTTAACCATCGATCATATTCTGATTTTAAATTTAACCCACGTGGTAAACCAACTTGCTCACTTGTTGTATTTGGTACTAACGCCATGTGTTATAATAAAACTTTTTCTTATTGTAAGTTATTAACGTTGCACAAGAGCACAGAGTACTTTAAAGCATAATGCATGCCTGTTCACTGTCTGTTCATTACGTTAATGGCACATGACGACACCTAAAAGCAAACAAAATAACCCATCACTCAATCAATCAATCAATCAATCAATCAATACTTGTAAATAAAACGTTAACGTTAATTGGCATTAATATATCAAAACACCATTAAAAATAAACTGTACGTTGGCACTAACAGTAACCCATGTACTTATTTTCTTTTTATAAAGCTACAGTCATTTATATCCCCCCCTTTAACCAATATATAAACAAAAATGAATGTCATGTCATTTTGTTCACATTATCATGTTAAAACCTGCGGATATTCGTTGAGTCCATAGGGAACCACCCATAAATTAAATTTTTATTTTTTATTTTTAGAAAATCCAACATGGCCTTGTACTTTTCTCAGTCAACAACAACAACATAGCCATTAATCAAGAAAGCAATCATTGTCCCAGTCATGTACAGGTAATGATTTTTTTTTTTTTTTTTGTCTACGAGTTTTCAGTAGTGGTAAAATGGAATAGCATTTTTAAGTTAGACTTACCTGAGTTTTAAACAGTTCACTCTTTGGCAGTGGTTTCGCTTTAGTGCGTTTCGTTTTTTTTTCAGCAACTGCTACGGCGGTAAGGCTTTTCTTTCCAAATTTCTAAAAATAAATAAAATAAACCGCTATAAATACCTAAATTCAGGTTAATACATGCATTTCATAAAATAAAACATAAAACAAAAAAATGAAACAAGTTAGTTTAGAAAATCATCTCACCTTTACTTGCAGTGGCTTGTTGCTGTTTCCTTCTAGTGGGCTCAAAAGTGCAATGGTTTCTTCTCTCTCAGACATGTAAGGTATACCGGTTATCTGCAAACAAATAAATAAATAAAATCATTAATTACCTAATCAATAAATAATTGCTTGTAAATATATATATAAATCAATAAATGTATAAATGAATAAATATATAAATAAATACCTACCCCACAACAAAGTTAAGTATTTTCCACCAACACGAAAACTGTTAAACAAGACCAGGGGTTTCACACAACGCAATGTGTTCAAAGGTAGTCACCTAAGTGAGAGTGGAAATAATAACGACATGTCTTTATATATGTTACATTGCATGTATAATAATTTTTCCCACGCTTTGAACATCCTGTTATCGGTCACGTGGACAGCTAACGCCCAAAGTGAACACCTGTGCCGGATCAAATTTCACATGAACATGCATTTTGTCACGTACGAAGCAACAGGATGTAACTTGTTTAGCGCACATGTCATCTCACACGTGTATGCATGCATTTCGCTCTTCCCTGCCACCACAATGGTCAGATTATTTCACCTCAAGTGTCCTCTGCGTCTTTGTCATTTTCCATTGCACCTGTTGTCAAGTCAGATCAGCGCATTCCAATAAGCTCAAATGACATTCACATCCTGCTCCTCTGCAAGTTTGTTTTCTGTACTCGCTTCGACCAACATAGAACCAAGTTCTCATCACCGTTTACACGTTAAAGATCATCTTCGGGGTAAAGTATCAGAAAAAACGCACCCTCGCTCTGTCATAAACCGACCTGTCGAAATAGCGATTGATCTATTGAGCACAGCCAGCGACAGGTTCGTTGAAACACACACACCCAGCGGTATCGTCTCTCTCAACTACCACGCTTCATGAACATTATAAACAGGTATCGGTAAAGAATTTTTTTCAACATGTATGGCGTTAGGCCCTTTGTCAAAATGTCAAACATGGTTTCTAAAAGGGGGCGTGATCCCGAGTCCTAGGACACCTCGTACACGTCTCTAGCGTTATGGGTTTGCGAAATAAAGCAAAAAGTCTAAGATCAGGGTTTTACCTCAACATGGTTTTTCATTCCTGCTCAAAACGAACATCCTCGGCAAGAGGGCAACGCGATGAAAAAAATTGACACCTCGCACTTGTCTCTAGGCATATTGGTTCGTGAGTTATCAGCAAAAATCACAAAAAACACTTGTTTACCCCAAAATCGAGTTTTCAATTTTTTTTAATATAACGAGTGGTCCGTAGCAAAGAGGACGTCAGCCCGAGTCCTTGGATCCCTCGTACACGCCTCTAGCATGATTGGTTCGCGAGATATAGCAAAAAGTTTAAAATCACGGTTTTACCCCAAAACATTCTGTTTCCCTCATTCTCAAAAACTTTAACCTATTACCAAAGTAAAGAGGGTTTGGTGACAAGCCATTTGACACGTCATAGGACCAAATCCGACCATGCATTCGTGAGATATCGTAAAAAGTCTAAAATCATGGTTTTACCCCCAAAAAAGCCTGTTTTCGTCATTCTCAAAACTTTAACCTATTAATAACATATAGAGGGCTTCGAGACAAGCGATTTGACACGTCACACGTCCAAATCCGACCTTGCGTTCGAGAGATATCGGCAAACTTCGTAGGAAAGTAGGCGACTATCTGGCTCTCTCCTCACCACCAAAACCCCTTCTCATTAATCATTTTTTTCAAAGAGCTCGCCCTCTTGCAAAAATCCCAAGTGCGCATGCGTACAAAACAAAAACAAAAATGTTGGTCCATAGCGGTATCCAGCAAAACGCATGCGCTATATGAGCAACAACGTTTAATTTCATTTTAGCAGCGCACCTTATACATGTCGCATTTGAAAAGAGACTTTCACTAAAAAATTACAATTTCACCCCCTAGTAGGGGTAGGTTTTATTTAGGGGTTGAAATGAGTGGTCCATAGAAAAGCCCCCGTCATCCCGAGTCCAACGACACCTCATTCGTGAAACTCCGACCACGGGTTCGGGAGTTATCGGCTCGCATTGGGAGTAGCCGGGGGGGGGGGCAGAACTCTCATCACTCCACTACTAACTAGTTAGTAGTACTGTCTTATGACCGGTATGCACCGAGAGTTTTTCTAGTTATTCACCTAGTAGGGAAGTGTTAGTTTATCTAGCTGGGTATCAACATCCCTGCAATCCTTACCATCTCAGCGGATAATAGGTGGTGGCTATGCGGAATTTGGGTACAGTACCCATTGCAATAGTTAGCTTTCCAATGAAATCTACCTAACAAGTCTTTGAGGCAATAATCACTTGTAGATTTAGATTGCTAGCCCTAACCCACTCTCATTTATAATGCGGATGACGAGATCAGCAGCTACCGCGTCATCGGCTAATATAAGTTTGAGTGTCATCTGCAAACCAAGGTTTCTTCGTCCGTCAGCAAGATCCACACACTCGGTTAAAATGTGGGCCACGGGGAATACGGCTCCACAGGTACAAGTGGGTGGATCTTGCATGACCTATCCTTAGCCTACACAAAATGTCGGACTCCCTCCGTGACCGGAAAGAGCTACACCACACGCGAGAAATTCCCTTCATCGCTCTCAGTTTAAAAGGCATTGGGTCAGCTTGCCACTGACTCTCCCATGATGTCAGTACTTGTCGGCGTAACTGAGAGCGAATATCTCTAGCGAGTACCTCCATTGGCCGAGGGGGTAGTGATACCGCCTCTTTTGCAGCTTGATCCGCTAACTCATTTACCGCAATTCCCATATGTTGCTTGGAAGCCACAAAAAGGTTGGTACGGTAAGTTTATATTTATGGATTCAGCCCCCTTCGAAAAAAATCCTGGATACGTGCTAGACCTCCCACAAAAACACAGGTTATCAGGCAAATTATATGCGTGCGCGCACACACATACACATACACACCCAATGTGCATGGCACTGACATGAACACGATGTCGAAACCCCTGAATGAAAAAACGCTCCGTCTCAAATTGACCAAGATTTGGAGGTATTGTCTGCGCGCCAAGAGAAGTCAGTCCGACACGCTGCGACGGGTAGCTGGGGTTCATCTGTACGCATGCGCAGTCTGCCTATTCCTGACATAAATATATCGACAGTCAGTTACTGGTATTTCCCACATTGCGCTTGTTGTTCATCCAGCTTTTAAGTACTGAAGGGCCCTTTCCACTTTTCCCATTTCAGAGTAGGCTATAAATAGAGAAAGAAGGCGTGAATAAGTGAAGCGGGCAGTGAGCAACTTTATAGGCGCGTTTTGGCGTTCAGTTTGGTATACTTTGGTAAATACAAAAGCTAACCAGAACGTTTTAGCGAGCTTTGGTGTCAATTCGGGTATAGTTCGGTTTTAACCAGGCTCTTCAAATCAGTAACCAAGCTAGTACTGCGGTTACTGAAATTTTAATCACACTAGAAGCGCCAATTCAAACATAATCTGTAACTACTATTGAAAGTACGAGATATGAAATCATAATTGAACTTGAACCACTCAGCACGCAACAAATGAAATCATATAATATCAAATTCTTAGTGTTTTTTGCAATTTTATATTTGACGATTACGAAATCGAGCAGTTGTGACGTTACTTGGTCAGTTGATATACGGCCTACGTTCTTTTAAAGATTATGGTGGCCCTTTTAATAGCGTACGAGTCTCATCAGTTCTTACTGTTGCTTATTTTTAGAAACTGCAACATCGCGGTCATATTGTATTTTTGGTTGTGTGTGGAATTTAGTTAGTAACATATGTTTTTGTGTTGGCTGTACTAGAGTGTGTTTTAATTTGTAAATTGGGGATAGGATTGGGAAGGAGGTGGCAGTGGCTATCTTAGTATTTGCCTTGAGTAGAAGTGGGAAACCACGGATGGCTAAGGTAGAAATCGAACCTTCTTATCTTCAGTTTAGCCTCATGAGGCTGAATGTACCCCGGTCCAGCCCCTACACCACAATTCAATTTTCTTGACAGAGCCGGGAATTTAATCCGTACCTCCGCTAGCCGCTACAGCATCTGTTCATCATCGAACATCAGTTGAAGCGATTGGCTATGGTCACCATTGAGCCTGCTTTTGCCAAGCACCATATCAAATTCCAGTTTTTTCTTAACTACCATTTCTCTCCTGTGACTGTTCCGGTCACAATGTTCCCAAACCCTTATTTGGTTGACTGCAAGAGAAGTCAGGTTAGGGTAATTTGTTCATACCATTTCTTTTCTTGTTCATCATCATCATTTAGGTTGTAGAATTTCATTTTATTTAGTGTATATATATCTTGTGTATCTCGGGGACTCAGTCAGGAATATTTCATTTAATTTGTATGGGAGATGTCAGTATACAAGACAGCGGATTGTGTAGGTAAGCTACAAGATGTTGCAACAGCAGGAAACTCTAGGCCAAATTTAGATTGGGCCGAGAATAACTTCCCTTGTCTTGAAGAAAGCTTTGTGTAAATTGTGTAAGGTTCTGACGTCAGAGAAGAGTTTCGCGCCACGAGTTGTAAGAAATATACATGGGTTCGAGATTATTGGTGTATTTTGTATGGGTTGGAGGGTATCATGACCCTGGCGGAGAAAGACGAAAACATGTGTTTACAAGATGAGAGGTGGGATTTTCGTGTATAGCGGGGCTTCACTTCTATTGTAGCGTCTGATTGGAAAGGTCGCGTTCTCGTAATTTGGCGTAGGCCTATTTGGAGAAACAGTTTTGTTGAAAGCATGGCTTGTGAATGTACTCGAAACGGCTACATATCACAACGATGTTATCTCTGTTAGCACAATTCAAGTTGGGTACGGAAGCACATTCATTTCTCTCGCAGAGATGTGGCTATGTAAACCAGTAAACATCTCTAACCTCAAACCACGTGTGGAAAATCTTAGAAATGCTGGGGAGAACTGATCTATCGAGCATGTCTCGTAGATTATCTGCTAGATCGTCGATGAGTGAGTAACAAACATCTTTATATTCCAACATTCATTTTGGGTCACATGTTTTCGTCATTGCCGAGGAGAGAAGATAGTAAACCATAGTCTGTTCGACGAGAGTCCCCGCCATATGTTTAAAGTTGATATTAATACACATATTTTGAAGGTTATAATTAGTTTTCTTTATAGGGAATTACACCTAATAGTTGAACGCCCAAATGATACCAGTTAGGTTGACCAAATGTGTGTCCAACACTCCACGACCCTGCCATTTCAATTGTGTGGTATATGATGAAGTACTTCCGATCAAAAATAGGAGGATGATTTTGGGAAGTTTTAAATCAGTCGCCCAAGAAGGGCTGGTAAAAAGTTACAACATAGCACCTCAACGTGGGGCAAGAGTAGGGAAACCTAGCAGGTATCATTAGGGCACATATGCACACAGCCGATAGACACCTTAGGAGTATTAGGGTTCACAGTAATTTGTTTTGTTTTAAGGGGTATGTCCACATCAGACAATTTAGAATTAAGGTCAAGGGTTGTGTGTAAATCAAACAGTAAAATGTCAGGTAATCAGGAAACTGGGGGAAGTGGCAGTGAGGAAGATGTGGAAAAGACAGTGGGAACATATGTTACCATTGTTACTACTGAGTCGCAGCTGATCGCTGAAGGTAGTAACTTAAATGTAAATGGGGGGGTTATGAACGATAGTTTGATCCAAATGCTACTGAGTGAAATAAAAGAGATTAAGAAGCAAGGAGAATCTATGAGTAAGGAAATTAAGGAGCAGGTAGGCTCTGTAAATGAGAAGGTAGAGTCAGTGACCAAACAGATAGTAGAAGTGAAGGAATTTGTAAGTAAGGAAATTCAGGAGAGCAACAGGGCCACGAACACAAGGATAGAGAGTCTCAGCAAAGAAATACGGGACCATAAGTCTGTCCTTAATAGTAGAATGGAGAGTATGAACCTGGAATTAAGTGGGAAAATTAGCAAACAGGGAGAGGAAATCAGGGCAGAAATGCAGGGGAATCAGGCTGGGATCACAAGTAGGCTAGAAGGAATGGAAGGCCATCAGAACCAGCAAGATGTGGAAATAACGAAAATTAAGTCAGAGATAGCTAGTTCAAGGGCAGAAGTACAGAATGTAACGGGAAAGTGTGATGAGATATGCAACACTGTAAGTGGGAATAAGAGGGAATATTTAGATAGAGTAGGTGCCGTTGAAAATAAGTTGGGAGAGATTGAGGGTCTGAGAGGGAAGCAGGTGGCATTGACCGAGAAAAACGAAAAGCTGCAGGAAGAGCTGATAAAGGTCAGGAGAGAGTTGAAAGAGCGACCGATGAGTCAAAGGGTTGTGATGCCATCTAGTTTGCTACTCAGGGACCCTGGTCTGCCACAATTTAACTCAAGGCAGTTCAACCCTATGGAGTTTTTAAAAACCATTGAGAAGAAATTCAGCAAGGATCTAGAAGACGGGGTTGGCGAATGGGAAACAGTGTTGGAGATCTTGTCTAACTCATTTCAAGGGGATGTGAAAGCATGGTTCCAAATATACAGGCCTAACATGAATAGTTTAAGGGAATTCAGGGATAAATTCAAAGCTAAGTTCTGGGGGGAGGGGGTACAGTCCAGGGAAAGGGAAAAATTAACTTTTGGGAAATATAAGGAGAGAGAAGGGGTATCCCTGACAGAATATTTTTTGGCACATGTACTTATTTGGAAGAATTTGGATGGGCTGACCTCTGACAGTGATGTGGTTAGGGTCATGTTGAAGCACTTCCCACCTAGAATTCAGGAGGCAGCTTGTATGCAGAAGGTAAGGACGGTAGAAGAGTTGGAAGAGCTTCTTACGAGCTTTGACGTTTTAGGCAAGCAGCACATGGAGAGGCCAGAGGTCAAACAGGAATTTAGGGGCAATAGGGGGAATAATCAGGAGTTTAATAGGGGTAGATTTAATCAGGAGCAAAGAGATTATCAGCAGAGGCAGGAAAACTATCAGAGAGGTGGGGGGCGTCAGGATAATTCACAGCGACAGGAAGGTGCCTGGAGAGTGTGTGTGCCAAGCTCATTGCAGGTAACGATGATTTGGTATCATCACAAGGCTTTAGGGCATTTTGGATCAAGCAAGGTTCTTTTTGCTGTTCAGCAGCATTTCATTTGGAAGAACATGGGAAGGCAGATTAGGAAAGTTCTGGCAAGTTGTGACTCGTGTCAACGGTGTAAATGCCCAACGAGGTTTCTTGAGGGACCTCGGCAAATGGTGATCACAGAAAAACCAAGGGATTTACTCTGTGTCGATCTGTATGGTCCATTGGTTAAAGCTCAGTTTGGATATCAGTATATCTTCGTGGTTGTTGACGCATTCAGTAAACTCGTCAAACTGTATCCCCTGAGAAAAGCGACCGGGAAGGGTTGTGTCCTACAGATCACTGATAAGTATGTACCTGAGTTTGGGGTGCCTCTCAGGATACTATCAGACCACGGTAGTCAATTCACCTCAAAGATCTGGAAAACCAAGTTGAGTGAATTGGGTATCAAGCACATATTCTCATCTATTCGATATCCTCAAGGGAATTTGTCCGAACGAGTTATGAGAGAATTAGGGAGAGTATTTCGCACCTATGTGAGCAATCGCCACAATGCGTGGTTCTCCAAGTTAGGAGATATTGAACGATGGTTCAATAGTACGTTCCATGAGAGTGTAAAATGCACTCCCTATGAAATTCAGTATGGTAGGAAGCCTACCAATGAGCTTGCTAGAATGCTAGGTTTGGTCACGGGAGAGGAGATTGGGAAGGATGTTTGTATCCAGCTGGCTAGGGACAACTTAATCAAGGCAGGGAATAAGCGTAGGCGCCAGCAGAAGCGGGTAAAGTTTGATTCTTTTGAAGTAGGCGATCAGGTGCTTCTGAGGGTTCCATATCCGTCTTCAGCTGTAGATAAGGAGATAGGGAAGTTTTTTCATCTATTTCAGGGGCCTTTTAAGGTGGTTAAACGTATTGGTGAGTGTGCCTATAGTTTAACGGACCAGGATGGTAAGTCTGTCAGTACACATAATATTAGGAATCTCCGTAGATATCACTCTGTAAAATAATATGGCATGGACTCTTAGAGAATCAGTCACATAACGTGATGGCATGACAAAACTCAAGAGATGTGACGAAGAATGCTAACCAGCAAAGTGGCATCGAGTGTTAGATGGATAGATGGTATGATAAGGCCTGTGCAGGCAAATACCATGGCTTGTGAAGCGATAGGGTCTCATGATGAGACGAAGAAAATGAAGTGGTAGACCTAAGACACTTGAGAGAAATCAGTGAGGCTAGGAAATGGACACAATAAGACATTCGAGAGAGTGAGAATGTGTGAAAATTTGACAAGTGTGTATGTATATATGTCTTCCAGGGTTTATTTATGTAATAGTGTAATTCTTTGTGTTTTCAGTGCGTTGCTTGTTTGAGTGTTTGTGATCCACACTTGTTTCACCCGTGTGAATCACATGGGGGCGTATTGTGACTGTTCCGGTCACAATGTTCCCAAACCCTTATTTGGTTGACTGCAAGAGAAGTCAGGTTAGGGTAATTTGTTCATACCATTTCTTTTCTTGTTCATCATCATCATTTAGGTTGTAGAATTTCATTTTATTTAGTGTATATATATCTTGTGTATCTCGGGGACTCAGTCAGGAATATTTCATTTAATTTGTATGGGAGATGTCAGTATACAAGACAGCGGATTGTGTAGGTAAGCTACAAGATGTTGCAACAGCAGGAAACTCTAGGCCAAATTTAGATTGGGCCGAGAATAACTTCCCTTGTCTTGAAGAAAGCTTTGTGTAAATTGTGTAAGGTTCTGACGTCAGAGAAGAGTTTCGCGCCACGAGTTGTAAGAAATATACATGGGTTCGAGATTATTGGTGTATTTTGTATGGGTTGGAGGGTATCATGACCCTGGCGGAGAAAGACGAAAACATGTGTTTACAAGATGAGAGGTGGGATTTTCGTGTATAGCGGGGCTTCACTTCTATTGTAGCGTCTGATTGGAAAGGTCGCGTTCTCGTAATTTGGCGTAGGCCTATTTGGAGAAACAGTTTTGTTGAAAGCATGGCTTGTGAATGTACTCGAAACGGCTACATATCACAACGATGTTATCTCTGTTAGCACAATTCAAGTTGGGTACGGAAGCACATTCATTTCTCTCGCAGAGATGTGGCTATGTAAACCAGTAAACATCTCTAACCTCAAACCACGTGTGGAAAATCTTAGAAATGCTGGGGAGAACTGATCTATCGAGCATGTCTCGTAGATTATCTGCTAGATCGTCGATGAGTGAGTAACAAACATCTTTATATTCCAACATTCATTTTGGGTCACATGTTTTCGTCATTGCCGAGGAGAGAAGATAGTAAACCATAGTCTGTTCGACGAGAGTCCCCGCCATATGTTTAAAGTTGATATTAATACACATATTTTGAAGGTTATAATTAGTTTTCTTTATAGGGAATTACACCTAATAGTTGAACGCCCAAATGATACCAGTTAGGTTGACCAAATGTGTGTCCAACACTCCACGACCCTGCCATTTCAATTGTGTGGTATATGATGAAGTACTTCCGATCAAAAATAGGAGGATGATTTTGGGAAGTTTTAAATCAGTCGCCCAAGAAGGGCTGGTAAAAAGTTACACTCCCTTATGAACACACTACTGTGACTATGAAAAGTCTCTCATCCTAAAATGAATATGAAAATTAGTTTCACTGTACAACGATATCCAACATTCGCTAGGCTATAGGCCTACAGTGAAGGTCATAAGTGTCCGTTCTCTGGACGCATTCAGAGCCATTGCGATATTTTTAGCCTATTTTCAATTTTGAAAAAATGAGATCACCTTTTGTCCGTGTGTGTGTGTTTGAGGAGTGTGTGTGTATGTGTCCCTAATAACATTTAAACGGCTGAAGCGATGTCAATGAAACTCGGTAAGTTCATAGCACTATTCCGGGTGAACCCGACCGTCCCCTTCAAATTTTGTTACGTCTCACCAATCCAACATGGCGGCTGTGCGAAATATTTCACCAGCATTCAATATCTCCGAAACTATTCCCGATATCACCATGGAATTTATTACGGTGGTAAAGGGAACTACTAGAAGTTCACCTATGTGACTTTTGAAAAACTGGTAACTACAAAACCAACATGGCGGCCACGCGAATTTGCGACTTCTAAATAGACGTTTCTCGCGATTTAACCAACCAAACGCAATAAAACCTGGTACAGTATATGTTTATACACATTGTAATACACCGACCTCTAACTTCGTTCAATTGTTTACATAACCACAAGATGGCGGATGTGCGAAATATTTCACCGGCATTCTATATCTCTGAAACTATTAGCGGTATCACTCTGAAATTTTGTACGGAGATAAAGGGTACAACTGGAAGTTCATCTGTAAGACTTTCAAAAACCGGTTAACTACAAAACGAACATGGCGGCCAAGTGAATTTGAAAATTTTAAATAGACTTTTCTCGCGATTTAATGTTTTAAACGCAATGAAATCCGGTACAGGAAATGTTTATACACATTGTAATGCACTGGTATCTAATTTAGTTCAATTTTTTACATAACATCAAGATGGCGGCTGTGCGAATTTTAAAATTAAGTTTTTATTTCTTGTGTCGTAATCATGCGATCGAAGTGAAAGTTTGAATAATGGACCCACGCAATAATTTTCCTTTAATGGTACATGACTTTTGGCCTATACATTTAACAATCCAACATGGCGACCATCTGAAACATTTAGACGGCTCTGAATATCTACGAATCTATTATAGCAATCAAACTGATTTTTTATGTTCATAGGGGCTATGAACTTAAGTTCACCTATAGGACTTTAAATAACCTGGTGATTACAAATCCAACATGGCGGCGACGCGAAGTATAAATATTCACATGGACTTTTCTCGCATTTTAACCATCCGAGTGCAGTGAAACTTGGTATAGTAAATCCTTATATGTATGTTAATCCACTGGCATCTAATTTATTTCAATTGTCTCCATAACCACATGATGGCAGCTGTGCGAAATTTTAAAATCTCGTTGTTACTTCTTGTGTCCTAATCATGCGTTTGAAGTTTGAATGCTACACGTACATAATAATCTTTATATAACAGTACATAACTCTAGGACCTACATATATAAAATCCAACATGGCGACCATCCGAAATATTTAGTCGGTTCTCAATATCTACGAATGTATTACAGCAATCAAACTGAAATGTTGTATGTTGATAGTGGCAGTTAACATAAGTAGGATATATGAAAATAGGCTGTATAGTTCTTCACGGAACTACTTGTTAAAATTAGATTCGCCCTCTCTATATTGTAGGAAACACATCTGGACAACATCATCATCATTATTTATTCACCATATCAATTCCAATACATATTTCGTCGTCATATTGTAACTTTTCTTTTCATATTTCGTTTTGGCGAGTGTAACCGCAAACTGTAACCAAACCTAACCCAGGTTAAAACCAGAGGGAGCACCAAAACACGCCTTATGTTATTTGAATGCGCGGTATGCAGTACGCTGTTCAAACTGAGCTGACTTCTCCTGGCGCGCAAACAATATTTGCACTCAGCTGCAGCCTCATAATCTTCAGTGTCAGAAAGGTCAGGCGATACATGGGAAAGGTCAGGCAATACGCGTAGCAGATATCCAGCGTGGGGATTCACTCGCCTCTTTCAATCAACTATAAGAGATGACTGAGAAGGGCTTCCTCACAGTCCACATCGCTATCGGTGACGTAATGTAAGTATAACTATACCAATAGCGTACCCAAGGGGAGGGATAGTGGGGCCCATTGTAAGGTGCCTGGGGCATCTTCAGTCTCAGCCCCGTCTACTTAGGTTTGTGTTAGTTAGGTTGGTTCCTCAGTTTAGGGGCTGCGACAACACGGTAATGTAGCCCCGTGTACTTTGGGTGTGTGTAGAATCTGTCTGATAACCGGTGTTAATTGTGATAGCTGCATTAGTGTGTGTTACCTGTTTCTAATTCAAGTAAGGACTGCAGACATTCGATTTTCAAGTAGTTCCAACTTTTGCTACCAAACGCCACCGTAAACGGCCAACTAGTTCTGAACTTGGTTACTAGATACCACCGCAGTTGGCTGCTGGCGACGAACGTTGGAACCTAAGAGCGTCAGTCAAATCTAACCTATAATTTAGCTTCACACAAGTGTAATTAGTGGAAGGTTCTTTAACATGCCATAAATCTATGACATGGGACCGCCGGCTTTACTTCTCCACCGAAGGAAGGCATACTGAGGGATTTTTAACTCTCTTAAAAATCCGAAGACTTTGGCCGGGTTTGAACCCGCGACCTAAATGTAAGTATAAGAATACCAATGGCATACCCAAGGGGAGGGATAGGGGGGGGAGGGCATATATAGGCCTACCTCTTCGAGACAAAGGCCCTTATAAGATGATAACTCGCATTAGGGGCCTGAAGCATCTTCAGTCTCAGCCTCGTCTACTTAGGTTTGTGTTAAATTTGTGTGATAAACTGTGTTTCTGTGGTGATTGTAGTAGTGTGTGTAGATGTAATTATTAGGGTCGGGGGTCGGGCAAGGGGTAGGTGTCCCAGGGCTTGAAGCAAGGTAGCATACTATCCCAGCATTCAAATGGAGGGAGTGTGATTGAACCACAATCAAGGTAACCACTGCCAGCACCGTGATTCAAAGCTCCGATTTCTGGACTTGTTGCAGCTCCACATCGCGTTCGTGGTGAGCGATTTAACGTCGCAGATTGTCCAGTGCAACTCTAAAACTAAAAGGCATTCAGATGCAAGGGAAGATGTTTCATTTCCGGCTTTACAATGTAACTTTATAAAAATCCAGTTCTTAAATTTAAACCTACAAGGCTTTGCGACACCCTGATCATGTATCCCCGAGTACTTGGGTGTGCGAAAAATCTGATAAAGTACGATAGACCGCTGACCTAGTGTAAGGTGTTGTTCCATTTGAGGAGCTTCGACATCGTGGTCGAGCGCTGTAAAACTTGGCACGGAATATCTTCATACAAGGCTTAACATACTGACGTATAATATAATTCAATTTTATGAGAATTTGAAAATGGTGACTGTGCAAAAGTTTTAAAATACTTTTTCATTTCTTGTGTCCTAAACAAGCCATAGAAATATAGGTCGGTTTAATTAACCACCTTTATAATATTCATCTGCTGGCATATAATTGTGTAGCCGATATATAAAGCAATCCGATATGGCAGTGATGCGATATATATCACCGGTTTACAATATCTTCAAAACTATTAAAGCAACCAAACTTAAATTTTGTAAGGTGATAGTAGACTATTAAGTAAGTCCATATATGCCACTGAGAAACATAAAAACAACAAGGTGGCCAAGTGATTTTCAAATATTTCAAATGACTTTTCTGGTGATCATCCGAGAGCATTGAAAGTTAGCACAGCGAATCATTATTCAGAACGTATTATAGAGACATCTCATGTTAAATTGTTTACAAAAATTCAAGAGGGTATCAATTCGAAATTTTATTATAATAATCATAATCAAATGCACTAAATTCTATAGCTTACTTTTCGTAAAAATCATAGAAACCGTGCATTTGACTTTTCTTAAAATAAACTCTCGTGGCTCGTTCATATGGCCACAGAGGCACAGACTTAGTAAAATATTTTCATTCGAAGAACGATATTTCACGTGACTATGTAACGTTTACTGAGACCATAATTATAGGCCGTGATACGTTTATATAACAAGTAGTTCCGTGAAGAACTATACAGCCTATTTTCATATATCCTACTTATGTTAATTGCCACTATCAACATACACAATTTCAGTTTGATTGCTGTAATAGATTCGTAGATATTGAGAACCGACTAAATATTTCGGATGGTCGCCATGTTGAATTTTATATATGTAGGTCCTAGAGTTATGTACTGTTACATGCAGATTATTGTGAACGTGTAGTATTCAAACTTCAATCGCATATTTAGGACACAAGAAGTAACAAGGAGATTTTAAAATTTTTCACAGCTGCCATCTTGAGGTTATGGAAACAATTGAAATAAATTAGATGCCAGTGGATTAACATTCGTATAAGGATTTACTGTACCAAGTTTCACTGCACGCGGATGGTTAAATTGCGAGAAACGTCCATGTGAATATTTATAATTCGCGTCGCCGCCATGTTGGATTTGTGATAACCAGGTTATTTAAAGTCCTATAGGTGAACTTAAGTTCATAGCCCCTATGGACATTAAAAAATGCAGTTTGATTGCTAAAATAGATTCGTAGATATTCAGTATCGTCTTAATATTTCGGATGGTCGCCATGTTGGATTGTTAAATGTATAGGCCATAGAGTCATGTACCATTAAAGGAAAATTATTGTGTAGGTTCATTATTCAAACTTTTACTTCGATCGCATGACTACATGACAAGAAATAAAAACTTAATTTTAAAATTCGCACTGCCGCCATCTTGAGGTTATGTAAACAAGTGAACTAAATTAGATACCAGTGGATTACAATGTGTATAAATATTTCCTGTACCAGGTTTCAGTGCGCTTGGAACATTAAATCGCGAGAAAGGTCTATTTAAAATGTTCAAATTTGCTTGGCCGCCATGTTCGTTTTGTAGTTAACCGGTTTTTGAAAGTCTTATAGGTGGACTGCCAGTAGTGCCCTTTATCTCCGTACAAAATTTTAGGGAGATACCGCTAATAGTTTCAGAGATATAGAATGCCGGTGAAATATTTCGCACATCCGCCATCTTGTGATTATGTAAACAATTGAACGAAGTTAGATGTCTGTGCATTAAAATGTACATAAACATATACTGTACCAAGTTTCATTGCGTTTGGTTGGCCAAATCGCGAGAAACGTCTATTTAAAGTCGCAAATTCGCTTGGCCGCCATGTTGGTTTTGTAGTTACCAGGTTTTCAAAGGCCACATAAGTGAACTTAGAAAATGTCAGGGTAATATCGGTAATAGTTTCGGAGATATTGAATGCTGGTGAAATATTTCGCACAGCCACCATGTTGGATTGGTGAGTGGTAACAAAATTTGAAGGGCACGATCGAGGTCGCCCGGAATAGTGCTATGAACTTTCCGAGTTTCATTAAATCGCTCCTGCCGTTTAGATTTTATTAGGGGGGGACACACACACACGAATCACACACACACGCACACACACACGGACAAAAGGTGATCTCATAAGCCTATTTTTTCAAAATTGAAAATAGGCTAAAAATGATTAGTGTTCTTTGGAGGTGGCGTTGGTGCGCTTGAGTGGAGGAAACATGTACTAGTGAAACGAGAGTGTCAACTCTGACGATAGCAGAGATGAGTTTTAGACAATAGGAGTTGTACTTTGATAAATAAAAAGTGATTGGAGGTTATTGGAGATTATAAAAGAAAAGTAATTGTATGAAAAAGACGCGAAGGAGAATATACTGGATTAATCTGTCTTATTTAATACGTCGTATTAGTTATAGTATTACGGCTTCATCTATAGCTCTTCCACAGGAGTAAAATTTTAATAAAGGATAAAAAGACTAATGATATAAGTTGGAAATTATATCATTGTGACTATATCACAGGAACAATTTAAAGACCACTAAATAGTAAGTAGCATTCCGATGATTTATTGTTATGTTGCAGTATAATATTAAGCTGCCTTGTTTACTGTAGTGTCCTGGTTGGTGTTAGAAACACACCATTCCTGAGATGAATGAGTTCTCGTGTCTGTATTAAAAGAATATTCATACATAGTAGGCTATTCTATCTATGAATTGGCGCCCTCCCGGAAATATTTATATCACACGATTAGAACCAATTACAACTATGCCAAACAGCTAACATGTTCGACACTTCACTCGCGATTGCAGCACGAGTGTCATTCTGTATTAACTCTAACCCTACCGGGTGAGTAGCCGTGGTTGTTATGGCGTGGCTGTAGGCAGTCGCTCACATCCGGGAGGCGAGGAGGTTCAAATCCCCCGCCGGCGACCTTGAAGATGGTCTTCTGTGGTTTCCCATCTTCCTTCCAGGCAAATGTGGGGGTTGGTCCAAAAAAATCTCTAACTCCAACCCTATGTTCATCGTCCTGACTCAGGGTGGCATCAAGATACTAGACGCCGGTCGTCTTCTTAAGCTCGGTATCCTCGATTTCACTGGATCCTGGCTTATGCTGCACACGCACTCCATCAAGCCGTAGTTTAACTTCAGTCTCTGTTTCTCAATCACCTCCACCCATCTCGTGAGTTCCCGCTGGATGACCTAGTTTCTCTGCCGGTTTAGAACCTGGGATACTCACATCAGCCCTAGACCCTAATGTTTAGAATAATTGTTTATTTCGTTTATCTTCTATTTTTACTGCCATCATATTAAATTGTTTCTAGATCACCATGTCTTGGCTACCACTGCTGTGTCTGCTGATGCTGGGACTATCTGTTAGCAGTCAACAATGTGCCAACTCTTCTAGACTACAATTCTCGGTGTCCAGCACAAAGAACAACTCAGGCCATCGTCTAGTAGCCGTACGTTCTACAGTTTAAGGATGACTTCTTTGGGTTAGGGTTGCCATGACGGTAGGGTGTAATATCAGGACATGGTGACGAAGTATGGTTGGTTGGTTCCTCAGTTTAGGGGCTGCGAAAACGCGCTCATGTAGCCCCGTGTACTTTGGGTGTGTGTAGAATCTGTTTGATAACCGGTGTTAATTGTGATGACTGTATTAGTGCGTGCATCTGTTTTAATTCAAGTAAGGACTGCAGACGATCAATTTTCAAGTAGTTCCTACTTCTGCCGCCAAACGCCACCGTCAACGACCAACTGTTTCAGAAATTAGTTACCAGATGCCACCGCAGTCGGCTCCTGACGACGAAAGTAGGAACCTAAGAACGTTAGTCAAATGTTTAACTTATATTAATTTAGCTTCACACAGGTGTAATTAGTGGAAGGTTCTTTAAAATGCCATAAATCTATGACATGGGACCGCCGACTTTACTTCCCCTCCGAAGGAAGACATACTGAGGGATTTTTAACGTTCTTAGTGACGAAGTATATTGAGTGACAACGGTTTGTCTATGCTATCAAAAAAGAATAACACAATACAATAGCATTTAACTGAAGCAACATGTCTGCTCCTTAAACAGTTAATACATTATTAGGCCTATAGAAAGCTTTACAGTTGGTCATTACAAATTGTGCCCAATTACATTAGGCGGGAAAACAAGTATTTATACACCCTAACCTGAAAGAAATGTTACATGAGATATTTATCACAAAATAACACGCTTTTATGTACAAAAAGGGGGTTGGGATATAGGGGGGGGGGGGGAGGGGGGAGGGATCCTTAATTGGATGACATGTTTCGATCGTCACGTGATCATCATCAGATCCTGCTCACTTAGGCTTACTGTCGACCAAAATATTATGTGCACTCGAGTTTGAAGGTTGTTTGTGAAGTAACCAATAGACCTTCATAAAATCCAATAACATCCATTTTTTCGTCGTTCTATTGTACGTTAGTTCATGTAGGTTTGGAATTTTTAATTTATATTTTAATATTTTTGATCGCAGTTGGAACACAAAAAAGCCCGTTTTTAAGCGAGTTTCATCCAAGCGTCACATTTAAGAATTATTATCTCAAAACTCCGTCATCATATCGAATCCAAATTTTAACACAATATACATTGGAATGTTTTATAACTGGATTATTAATTTCAACATTTTGTGTGTCCAAGAAACAAAGTTGGGTATCATTTTTGTAAGGTAACTTTTTCTCGGCTCGGGGTGGTTGGAAAATGTAGTTCTTGGTCGCGTTGTAATCCTTATACATCAAGAGGTTATGCTGTATGACTGTGAAATACGTAAATTAATTCACTTATTTTATATCGGTTTGTATTTGTACGGGAAAATAAGACATGGTTCCGCAGCTAGCCGATATGGGGAAAGCTATACAGTGTTGCCGAGATGGAGCCCATCGCGCGTCATGGCGCGCCTCGCTCGGAAGTGATGGGCTCCATCTCAGCAACGCTGAGATCTATTGACTTATTATTGCGACGAACTTCAGGTATGATGTTGTCTACACTATTTTGATATGCATGATTCTTGTTTGGTCAGCCCCCATGATTTGTAATTTCAAACCTCTACATGAATCTGCTTAGAAGTAGCCTAGGTACTGATAAAAAAAAAACATGGAGTATAAACAATGGGCATTAAATAGTTGCTAAGACATTAACTATCAGCTAGCACGTAAACAATTGTCTTACTCCCCTGGACAGATTTGACCATTCACAACTACCACATATTCACTCCAAACAGGCAAATTCCGGAGTTCTATCACCACTTCCAGCATCTCACCAAAACATCATTCAGACTACAAGTAACAAATACCGACGAGTTGCGTTACCAATACAGCATCTAAATAAGTGTACATATTGTAAATATTTTTGTACCGGTACAAAGAAGACCGTAATGTGAAAGAGAGCCCCAATCCCAGAACCGTGTTAGAAGCTATTATGTTTGAATAAAGCACATTATAGCTATTATGTTTTGGATAACGGATATTATAACTCTTTAATATGCACACACATCTGAATCTACATCTTAACACAATGAACAACTTACAACTAACATTGTCACAGAGTAAAAGCATATATACACTCCGACCAAGTTCCATAGAGGACATAAACTAGATACATAATAGTCTCCCCCACTTATATAAAAACAAATAAAAGGAACTATTCATATTCATTTGGGCACATAGTCTTGCAGATACTGAGGAGGTCGCCTGTCTCTGGCTGATCTTCTTAAATAATTATCAGCAGGTGGTGGAAGGCTGTTTCGATCAGGGCGTTCATCTGGTTGCACGATGGTCTGCCTTATATCATCTGAAGTGTGGGTTGCAGGAGGAATATCCTCATTTTCTAGTCTTGACTGGGTTGGTGTTGGTATGTTTGGAACACCGCGCACAGGAGGATTTGTTGGAGCAAAAGTGACGTGCTTATCTTTCTTTGGCACGAGAGTCGATAATAACTGGTCAACATGCCGCTTTAAAATTCGTCCCGAATCCAATTTCACATCATAGTGACGCTGGCCGAGTTTAGTTTGTATAACACCAAACTGCCAAATATCACGGTTTTTCTGGTGAATCCGGACTTGCACTCTCTCTCCCACTTTGAAAGAGCGAACAGGGTGTACATTTCATGTCGATTTGCCTGATTCTTGATTTTACTCACGTGGCCGTTGAAACAGACGACGTAAATACCGTACTTCATTGATGTAGGCTATATCTGTACCGGAGAATCAAGTCCCAATTCCTCGTCGCCAACTATTATGTTTGAATAAAGCACATTATAGCTATTATGTTTTGGATAACGGATATTATAACTCTTTAATATGCACACACATCTACATCTTAACACAATGAACAACTTACAACTAACATTGTCACAGAGTAAAAGCATATATACACTCCGACCAAGTTCCATAGAGGACATAAACTAGATACATAATAGAAGCTATTGTGATCATTATCTTAACTAGGAAATAAAGAACAACGTCTTTGCAAAACAAATATAATGTAAGAACAAAATCAAATTACAAATAAAGAACAGATCAAGGAAGAGTTAATTAGGTTAGTAATTACATACATCCAAACAACACCAAATACATCAAAGGAAGAACAAGGTAATAACATCAATTACAACAGGAAAGGCGTATACAAACCCCGAAAAATAATAATAATTCATTAATCAAGTAAAAGGAGAAAGGGCAGGGGAAGAAAATCGTAAAACCAAACCCCTCTTAAGAGGTCGAAAAAGTGCTCAAGATTCGGCAAAGGTTAGATTAAAGTCCGAAGGAAAGTTTAAACAGTAATTGCCGATATGTTATGTTTCAAAACAGTAAACCTCGCAAGGAAGGTCGAAATCATATCACGAATGACAAAATGAAGTTTATCCGCTCGAAATATTAAACCAAATACGTAATGAAGCGGATCAAATTACAGCTCGACTGACTGCTTTCGTCTCAATCTTATGACAATATGCCAGAAAAAAAAGTAATGGCGACCGTCGCCAGGAAACGAACAATAATGCGAAACAAAATTTTATAAAAGAGAATTACTACCATCAGAAGGCCAAGAAATAAAAGGAAAATAAATTAATAATTAATATGAGACCTGTAGATCGCACAATTTTAGGTTATGTGATTTGGCATAGGTTTGGTACTTCGTAAAGCTTACAAGGGCTTGGCAGATTTTGTCCGATCTCAATCAAATGACATAAAACGGCTCTCAGGCCGTAGCACAAGGCAAACACAATTAATTAATCCATGAAGGAAATACGACATATAAACCAAGTAATTAGTGATCAGACACAGGAACAAAGCAAAAGATACTCAAATAAAATAAAAGGCAAAATTAGGTACAACAGAAATAAAACTCAAGGTTCCGCACCATTTACAATTAAACAAGTAGAGTAACAGATAAAACTTAATGCTGATCACAAGCCGAGAAATAGGTATTGGGTCTCGGACAAATCTGCCATCCCACTGCTCACTCACAGTACGGTACATCTTAAAACATACAAACATTACCTTTGCTGCAGATTATAATACTTATTAAGAAATAAATTTTGCTTTAGTGTAATGAGTACAATACAAACTCTTCGGGGTTCCGATACGAGTAAAACTCGCCCCCGATAAATCCTTAAAAATTTTACATCTGACTTGCAAACTCTTCCAAGATGGAGTGTCGAAGTTTTTTTGTTTAAATTGTTGACCTTAATTCAGTGTTGATTCGGAACTGCCAACACAACCTCAGACTAGGCCAAAACTTGACAATTAGAAGGTCACAATTATTATAGCTTAACAGTTGTCGGCACTTGCAAAATGGCAATAGCCAATCACCTTTCGACAGAAACGCGATCTCATTGGCCACAGCTGATAATATTCGAAAGTTTCAGGAACGCGATATCATTGGCCACAGCTGATAAAATTTGAAAGATTTGTGGGAAATACATTGAGAGATGAATCTTATTGATGTAGGTTGGATTTCTAGGTTAAGTTCATGTACATAGGCAAGTTGTAGAAATATCAGGCATTGTAACGTGAAAATCACGGTACAATTTTCACCTGTATTTTCAGACATAGATTTTATAGCCTAGGTGTAATGGATCTGATGATTGCTTGACGATCGAAGCTGGTCCCCCTAAGCAAATTCTTCGATTCTGAAAGACGTTTTTGAGTTAGAAATAATTAAAAAAAAACAGATTTAAGCAACTCAAACAGTACCTAATATTATTGCTGGTGTGATTCTACTAAATAATTATTTCCTGACCAAAAACAATAAATAATCAAACGAGCGCAGATTTTAATTTTCCAAATAAGGAATCCTAATTCCGTCCACCCTATCCAGTTATTATATATTCATTTATTTTATACAAAATGTATTGTAACAGTCGCTTATAGTAAATTTATTGACATGTATTATGTTCATACATTTTACACTGTAAAGTATTGTTATAGACATAATTTTAATACCTAGTCCAGTACCGGTAGTCTATCCAATATACATAGGCTTAAACAACTCGTCGGAGCCGAATTGAAAGAAAAAAGTTTCTTCTATTTCATACTCGACACTTTATTGTGGAGAGGGGAGAAAATATGTATATTACAAGTGGAACAAACTTTATTTTTCTCAGCTACATAAATGTGTGTCAATTCAAAGTACCGGTATAGCTAAGGTTGATTTGCCTATGAAATTACGGGAATTAAGCTACGAATTCGTAAATGCGTGAGCAAAAGCACTTCAACCTTTACTGGTTACAATCGTTACAAATAGCAGGAAGCCAGTAAATTGATGTACCGTACTATTGCGTGCATAAATAACGGGCCGCCTTGCCGAGCGGGAGTTGAGATTTCGAGCTATCAGGTTGCCATCACTTAGGGTGTTCTCGGGAGGGGAATGCTCAGAGCCGTGGTTGGACACCTGTCCTTGTTGGCAAGGGGGAGAGGAGGGGCACAGATTGAGGAGCGCAGCACCAACTTTGATTTTCTTTAGTTTCGCGCTTGGAAGATTGTTACAGATAACTAGACGGTTTTAATAAATCTACATTGAAATGCTAAGTAACCCATTAATTGATAAATCTCGTTAGAAATGCACTGTTGAGTTTTACTGAGAATCGAGTTTTCACAGTTAGGGACTAAACGCAGTTTAATAAGAAGAAAAAGAAGAAATCGCAAACGTCCTAAACTAATTATATTTCTGTTGTTCCGACGCCAGCTTCATAGAGCCCAACCATCTGCCCCCTCCTCACCAAACGGTCGTTCGTATTAAAGGTCACGGACCTCAAAATCGAGTTCGCTGTCGTGTTACTCAGCCACTGTCAGCCTCTTTTGATTAACAGGTGATACCACACTCCCCCCTCCTCACCCCCTCCCCCTTCCTCGCCCCCCCCCCCCCCCTTGCCAGCAAGGACAGCTGTCCAACCACGACTCTGAGCATTCCCCTCCCGAGAACACACCAAGTGATGGCAACCTGATGGCTCGAAAACTCAACTCCGGCTCGGCAAGGCGACCCGTTATTTATGCACGCGACAGTACCTACGTATATAAACATCAGGGAGGAGGGCGGGAGCTGGGGAAAATGTTGATTACTTGTGTGCTATATTTGTAGAAATAGGTTGATCGATATGCAATTATGTAATCTGCAAAATGTTAGGAATATCGAAGCAATATCGAGCTCAGCTGGGGTCCTGCGATCGCTAATCCTCGTCCCAGCTGTTGTGATCCTTGGGAGGGAGGACTTACGGATGGGCCCTCTCCTCTTTCTGCATTTCATGGCTCTACATTTCAAGTTCCTCAAATCTCTTTTCTATCACTCTCTTTCATTTCCTTTGACTGCTTTCGGGCCACAACTGTTATTGACATTTTTGTAATGCTTCTCCAAGCAGGCTACTAATTATTTCTATTGTCCTCTACAGGCTGACCTTCGCTCTGATTCGTCCAACAATGGCAATGTGCTACTACTGGTCGACCAATTGACCCAGAAATGTGGTCTGGCAGACTCTGTTATTATCAAGGTGAACGCAAGCATTGACGTCAGCTCAGCAACTGTGCCAGGTACCTTAAAATTGTAATATTAACACTAATAATAATAATAATAATAATAATAATAATATGCAACGAAAGAATGCCTTTAGTCAATAGATCTATTAATTATGTAATTCAATGTACCGGTTTTGGTCACATTATGCCCTTCATTAGCAAATGTAATTAATATTTATAAATAGAAACAAAAGACTGAAGTTGCAAGTCTGTGATAATGTGATAAAGGTAAAACAATAATTTTCCAAGTGTTTCTGATAATTTTCAACAAGTAATAATTAAATTTATAAAAATGTTAGGTTCAAAACTATTTCTAAAAATGTGAAATATCTAAGCTATCCCAATTTAAAACAGCAATAGCCTACAACTTAACACAATGACACACCCTGATACTGGGGGCGTGGTGGTGACGCAGCGATCAAACAGTTTGCCTTTCACCAAGGTGGACCGGGTGAGATTTTAGAAGTGAAATGCCATGTCCTGTGGTTTTTTTTTTTACGAGGGACTGTGGAAAATCTTCAAAAGACACATGTGAAGGGTCCGCACTCCACAGTAGTGTGGGATTCTTACCCGCTAAAAACCACATCCCTTTTCCCACGATGCATTCATCACCCCGGAACCGCTCTCGCATTACTTCAGGGTGATGTCGTGCTTACTTAGCCATTCAGACTTCATCTTTCTTCATTTTTTCTTAAGGATGTTCGAACGCATCCATTTCCCTCTTCTTCTGGCGCAGGACACCTTCTATGTAAATAGCTATCTGATTCCATGTTTGATCATTTCGGAGCATCATCTGTAGGATGTTGTCCGGCGTGATTACCCCTATAGACGCTTGCAGATCTCTTCTATGTGTTGACCAGCATTCACACACAAAGAATGTGTGGAGCGCATCATCCTCTTCATTACAATAATGACACAAAGGACTATTAGCCACGCCTATGTGATGCAGGAATCTCCGAAAATATCCATGGCCTGTTAGGAACTGTGTCAAATAATAATTGACCTCTCCGTGGTTTCGATCAACCCAGTCAGCCAGACGCGGAATAAGTTTCTTTGTCCATCGACCTCGTGTCCCATCATCCCACTTCTGTTGCCATCGTTCCATACAATGGTTGTGTGCAGACGTCTTTACCTGGTGTATGCCCAGTTCTTCTTTGGTGCGCCAAACTTCCTGACGCTCTAAGGCAAGTAAATCAATTGGTGCTACTCCCGCTACCACTAGAACAGCAGGCTCTGAAACAGTGCGATATGCACATGAGATCCTCAGTGCTCCTCTCCGTTGCACTGCTGCTATCCTTTTACGATACTTCTCGAACCGTAAGGACTCAGCCCAGGTCTCAGCTCCATAGAGTAATATGGACTGGACTGGACTGTTGTCATCAGGAGACGTCGTTTGCTAGGCTTCGGACCTTTAATATTACCCATTAATCGGCTCAAAGCGGTCAAGATATTTGCTGCTTTATCCGTCACTCTTTGAATATGGGCCCAGAATGTGAGCTTCGTATCTAGCGTCACACCCAAGTACTTCGTACTCCTTGATGAATTAATCATCGTCTCTCCCACTTGCATTGGTACAAGAGTGTTGATTCTCCTTCTCGTCAGCACAACAATCTCCGTTTTATGGTCTGCTAATGACAGCTTATGTTCCGTCATCCAATCTGTGACACGTGGATAGATGTAATGGATTTGATGATGATCGCTCGACGATCGAAACTGGTCATGCAAGTGTATTTATTATTCTCATGCTTTTTTTTAGGATTAGGAAACAACCCATCACAATTGGGTACAATCGTGTTGACAGACTGAAAAACATCAAATTACGACAATATCATAAATTACTATACACCGATTTTAAGCTTTAAATAATCTTTTATTACTAATACCGTTTTACTGCACTACAATATCAGTGTCTTGAAAATTGAAACGTACCGGTATTGCTTCAGTTTCAGGGTATACGTACATCAAAGGTCTGGGCTACTATAAGATCAGTGCAGAGAGGAGAACCTGGGAGGAAGGGCGACAGAGTTGTGAGAGAGATGGAACCAAAATGGCGGTGCCTGAGTCTCAGCATGAGATAGACGTGCTATATGACTTAAGCGGCTGTTGTCCTTGGCTTGGTGTCTCCCGCAAGGACGGTTCCAGTCCATGGATCACCACAGATGGTAAGTATATAATCCAACAGCTACCAATTAAAGATTAAGAAACATAAAGTTGACTCAAAACAAGAAAAATTGGGGCTGGGTTCACCATAGTTCGTCAAAATGTTAACAAACCAATAAAGGCTGCTAACAAAATGATTACCGAAATGTCGGTTCACCAAACTATAACAATCCATTAGCATCCCTAACGAGCCATTAAAACTAATTGCTGTGTTTACATACAATTATTAACGGCTGACGATCGGTTTAGGCCTACGTGACATTTCAATCCAAAATAGAGCGGGCATTAAACTTTATTCTCAACTATGACAATGTTCTTGAAGACATGCTAGATATTCTATGCCCAAGGTCGCGGATTTTTTAAGAGCGTTAAAAATCCCTCAGTATGCCTTCCCTCGGAGGGAAATTAAAGCCGGCGGTCCCATGTCATAGGTTTATGGCATGAAAAAGAACCAGAATTGATAACGCTCTATTAATTCCAACGTTCGCCGCCAGGTGCTGACTACGATGCCATCTAGTAGCTAAGTCCGTAAGCTAGGTGTCGTGGACGATAGCATTTGGTAGCAAAAATAGGAACTACGTGAAATTATTGTCTGCAGTCCTTACTTGAATTAAAACAGATATCACACACTAATACAGCCATCACAATAAGACCGGTTATCAGACAGATTCTACACACATCCTAAGAACACGGGGCAACATGATAGCGTTGTCGCAGCCCCTAAACTAAGGAACCAACCAACCAAACTTTATTCTCAACGATGACGATGTTCTTGAAGACATGCTAGATTCGATTGCATCGACCTCGAATTTATAAAGAACGGAGGAATTACTTTGATGAATGCGTCGACACAGAATTTCTTAAGAGATTTCGATTGTCAAAACCTTATGTGTTGAATGTTCTACAAATGATAGAACCTAATCTGGAATTCCTATCTGACAAGTAAGATATGTTAGGCCTACCATTTATTTTGTATGTGTAATATCGTGTGATACCTTATGGTATAGCTCACGTAAACTCCAACCAAAACCCCGTGGCACTACAGCCCATGATGGGCCTAAGCCTACCAAGCGACCTCTGCCCAGCCATTTGGCCCGCAGATTATGTAGTGACGCGTGGTCAGCGCGTCAGATCCCCTCGGCCGTTAATCTTAGTCTCCGTGACCGGGGCGCTCTCTCACTGTCAGATAGCTACCCAACTGTCCTCACGAGGCTCAGTGCACCCCGTTCCTGCCCTCACGTCAGTTTCTAACATCCCTGACGGAGCCGCGAATCGAATTCGGGACCTCCAGGTGCGCTACCCCAACACCATGGGGCCGGCATAGCGCATGCAGTTAATGTAATAAACGACTACCTTACCTTGACGTCAGTCCTCTTATTTTGAACGATTTGTACGTTTCTTTCAACCAAAGAAAAATTCAGTCTCCGGCTCTTCTTCCTCTTTTCCTCATCAGCCATGTTTGTTTTTAACCAAGAAGTAGGCTACATAACTTTTAAGCTTTTTGCAGTTCACGGCCTGCTTGATTAAACCCAAAGATATACAAATACTGCCACAATCATCTTTTAGTGAGTTTTGAGCAGCCCTGAAACATAACGATTTTTATGTTCGGCGATGTCGATATGTAAATATTATGTGTCAAAAAACTGTATCGTAATGGGGGTCATTAAAGCACTACTTTTCATTACAACACAGTTTTTCCAACCAATCAGAGCTCAATATTTTCATTCATTGAACAATTAAGTAAGGATAGCGTCTGACATGCACTCAAAATCCAACATGTCGGACATGAATTACATGATTTGAAAGTTGACAATGTAGCCTATATTGGATCAACCATTGTAGTTACAATGCACAAACAAACTGGGCACTGTACCTTAATATCCGCAATCCCAATTTCTACATATTCGTAAGATTTCGCCGACAATTTTAGTGAATGCAGTTGTTGACATAAACACACCATAACGTCATGGAGGAAGCATTCGTATGACATTAGTTCCATGGAAATTATAATCTAGCTCCCTGTTCAGTAAATAGATTTCTTATGCGAAACTTTTCCGCCAGATACCGGTACTGTTCTATTTGGGACTACATTGATTTGCCTTCCGTTGACATTCTATACGCATCGAATTTGAAGAATAACTAGTTGATAATACGATACATTAGCGTTTGCAACAGCCTATTTTTTTGTTTTTGTTTGTTATTTGACCAAAATAACAAAATGATCATGATAAACAATGTTCAGGATAAACCACAGATTACCTACTACTACAGATAGCCGACAGCCATGCTAATATTTGGCACCTAAGACTTCAGCGCTGTCTAGTGTTTGACCGCGGTACTAGTTGACGTGTAGCACGGCCGTGCGGGTAGCCTACCCCACCCCTTCCCCTCGTTCCGCTAAATATTCTCGTCCTAAATGCTCTGCCCACTTCAATGTTCCGAAAATCACTATCTTCCCAATACTTATAGCACGTTTTTAAGTGTGGAGATAATCATATGATCTACAATAAATACATCACATTCAAAATACCAATAACAGTTTTTCTTTTAAATAATACCTAAGTGGGAAATTGTGAATTCCAGAACTCTGAAATGAACAATCACAGCATTTAGGACATGTTAGTTATTGTTGTTTTAAGGGGCGGAACTACGAGGTCATCTGCCCCTATTTTAGGACATGACGTCATCAATAATTTACATGTTTACATTTCTTTCAGTTGCAATTGGAGCATATTGCATTGGTGACAAGAATTAGGCTACTAAAAGGCCTGCAGCATATTATTACTCACCTTAAAAAAGGTCCCTTCCAATTAACCACATTAGGCCTATAACCAATTAGTTATTAAAATAAACTGCAAAGGAAAAGTAAACAGGTTGTGTAACCAGATCACACTAAAATTGTTAGTACACTTAGTGCCAAATTCATTGGGAGACTGAAATTTCAGAAAAATAATTGGATAATACAAAATCTCTATACAGTAGTTCATTTCATATTCCCTTTAAAATATATCCAGTTCACCAATTTTTACAGGGTGAAATACAGTAAGTACATCAAAGAAATCATCGCACACTAATACAGTAAATTCTATGACATCCTGTAAAGGGGAAAGGAGAAATAGGACTTGCATTGAAAAACAAGAAAAACACTCACTACTGCTAGAAATCATCATGTTTTATTTAAAAAGTTGTCAACGAAGAAAAATAACAGCGAGAGCCAAGATCACACTTAGCAAAAATACAGAAATCAAATCTGGTCCTCCTAAAAGTACATGTTGAGGCATGTTCCTTTCTTCTTTCTTGCCAAGGCATAACAGTAGGCTATAGCACAGGATAATAAACCTCTTCCCTCCATTATGCCATGGCTAACACTGACGAACAGCAAATTCCTACAACACATGCAAGTTTGTATGTTGAAACAGTAAACTTAATGAAATATGTAATGCTTCAAACGGAGAACTTGAATTTGCTGATATGTGTGTGGTTGCACCTACTTTAACTACATTTTAAAAGAATCTCTTATTGTAGAACCATTGTGTTGTTGATATTAATACATTTAGCCCCATGTATTTGGAAGTATGTAGGATTTGTATGATAATCTGTGTTATTGTAGTATCTGTAGTAGTGTGTACTGCTCGGGTCTAAGCTGCGTGAACCTGAGAGAAATGTGCATCGCAGTGGTGTTGACGAGTGATGAGGTTCCTTGGTCCGTGCATAGTACAGAACCAAATACATTGGTCGGTGACTCACTCACTCATTCCTAACACCACAGTGGTTTGAGCAACAGCCCTAGTTAGCATTATTGGAATAGAAAGGAATACCAGATATCACGGTGGGCTGTTGACAGATCCTTCTCTTCTCGCCTGACCCTCCCCTGCTCTTTCTCCTCACCCCGCAAGTTCATAGAACATGGAAAATGGACCCGAGCAGTATAGCCTACTTTTTGTAATTCAGATGACGAGTGGAAAGGAGGCAGCCATTGCCTTAAGTTAGGATCAATCCCAGCGTTAGCCTGGAGTGGAAGTGGGGAAACCACGGAAAACCACTTCTTGGATGGCCGAGGTGAGAATTGAACCTACCTTTTCTCAGTTCCGGCTCACGAAGCTGATTGTGAGTCGTTCCAACCCTCAGACTAGAATTAAATTACTTGGAAACTAGCCCAGGACCTCAGGAGTGGCAGCTACCACACCACAAGGTGGTATTACGGTAGCACTGAATGAAAGTAGAACGAGTGATAACATTCTCCATAAGGGGCAGTTGACCTCGTAGTTCCACCCCTTGAAAGAACAATAACTCATTACCTATAGGTGTATTTTCCAGAGTTGGAATCTGACAGTTCAGCGCCACTGGGCAAAAACAGCTGACGACTAGATCGCTCGCATGGCTTGTTGCCATGGAAACTATACAGCGCTGCCAATTTCAATGATGCTATTTCACCACTTGCTTGTTGCCGATCAGTCGCTTGTTCGGTTGCCTCCAGTGCACACTCACCTTGCTGCGTTTCATAATCTGTTGTTTTTATGAGTTATAATTGTTTGATTTAATTCGTTAATTACTTTTTCGTGTAGGATTTATACTTATTTATACTTTATACTTATACTTATAATTCATTAGAGACCGTTATATATGTATGTAGCAGTGTTAGTGTCAGTTCCGAGCATCAGGCGAACCATTAATTCCATTCAGTCGCGCGCAGGAGCGTAGGCTACCGCCTCTGCTCTTGTAATTAGTAAGACTACTGTGATTAGCTTCTGTCTTCTAAAGGGTGACTTAATAGTCTACACAATGAGCCTATATTTTGTAGTACAATTGTGTGTTACTTGTGACTTGAAACGTATTCTACAGGAAATATAAATAACTAAATATCACGGAAACAATCACGTGTTGTCGTTTCGCTTTGATAATTTTTGCTTTATGATAGTATTCGTAATATTGTTATTGCTATTCATTACCATAATTTAGGCCTCTCCTCAATTTGACGGGCTAATATTTTATTTTACAGTTTGCACTGAACAGATTTAAGCATTGGTTTGTTTAAGATTTTTGAAAACCATCTGAGTAAGAATGTAATAAATGTAATAACGGTGCTAATGATATTATGAGCATGAGGAAAAGAGCGGGAGGATGGAAGTACGCACGTGCTGGCCAGCACCGCTCTCTGTGACCCATCCAGCCATCCCAAAAAGAATCACGACTTATATAGGCAAAATTACAGCTGTGGCTGCCATTGTTCACATCAACTATCATCAAAACAGTACTATCAACCTCACCAACACCTGACCATTCTAACCTTCGTTTCGTCCAATCTAATGGTTTTTGACAATGGTTACAGCCTAACGCGTCCAGATCAATGATTATTTTATCAACAGTGATTTTGTATGCCACTTTTTTTTATCAACAGTGATTTTGTATCCCACATGTTGGCAACAATTTGTGCGCCTCAGTGTGTGCCGCTAGAGTGGACCTTGTTGACAGTTGAATGAGATGCAAGCGCTGTCGGAACATGGCAGCCGTTTTTAAAAGAGCAAAATATAGAAACACATATTTACATACTGGGCGCCAGGGAATGTTGTCCGCAGTGCCTACAAGCTGCTGCGAGAGATTACGTCACCAGTTACGTTGGCAGCACGGCTGTCGCTTGTATCATAACAAACAGTAAACTTTATACTCACCCAGCCATTCATAACATACTGTCGCAATCTTCCAATAAGCTAACTATACGCACTGACGATTTCGACAGCCCACAGCCCACGCATGTGGCCTTCGCCCTATCAGGGACACCGTGCAGCGAACTAAACTGCTGACGCAACCTCTCGCTTCTGCACGTAGCCACTGCGGAGAACTTTTCCTGGCACCCTGTACTTTAGCACATATATATGATGTGCAGTAGTGACCAGGGTTCCTAATTTCAATAGGCCTACGTAATATCGCCCAGAAGATGAAACAAGGAGACAAGGTATGTAAAAGTCACATTCATGTCTGATGCAAGTGTATAAGCTGCGTTCTACTTTCATTCAGAATTAATACCTAGGTAAAGTAACATGTGGGAATAAATATACTAGCTAGCCTATATCAACCATTACATTGGCATACTATTGGCTAATATTTTATTTTACAGTTTGCACTGAACAGATTTAAGCATTGGTTTGTTTAAGATTTTTGAAAACCATCTGAGTAAGAATTATATTTGTCTTGTATCTATCTCGCAGTTACAGAAAATCATCGACACTAATTACCAAGAATATAATCGGCCCCTTATAGAGAATGTTATCGCTCGTTCTACTTTCATTCAGTGCTACCTTAATTCTGAATGTAAGTGGAATGCGGATTATACACTTGCAGCAGACATGAATGTAACTTTTACAAACCTTGTGTCCTTGTTTCATCTTCTGGGCGATATTACATATTGAAATTAGGAACCCTGGTCACTACCGAACCTCGTTATGTGCTAAAGTACGTAAACATGTTTTTCTATTTATTGATATTTTAAAAACGGCTGCCATGTTTCGACACCGCTTGCATCTCGTTCAACTGTCATCAAGGCTCACTCTAGCGGCACGCACCGAGGCGCACACATTGCTGCCAACATGTGAGATACAAAATCACTGTTGATAAAAAGAACTGGGATACAAAATCACTGTTGATCAAAAAAGAAGTTCATCGGGATGCGTTAAGCTGTAACCATTATCAAAACCAAAGTTGTACGAAAAAATTATACATATTTATTACAGCAGAGCGATATACTGCATAATAATCACAGAGCATATAACAAAAATAAATCATTTCAGCCGTGGGAAAAAAATCATTGCAGAGAAGTGAAAATATTGCACACACTAGCCTAATTAAGAGCAGTGAACTGAGTGCTGCGCACTAGAGACTAAACTGGCCACTTCTTTGTTTGGCAGTACTGTTATGGTATTGTTTTGAAGATGATTGATTTGAACAATGGCACCCACAGCTGTACTTTTCGCTAGCCTATAGCCTATATGCTCTGATCCTATTTGGGATGGCTGGGTGGGTCACAGACGGCGGAGGAGGAAACATCTATTAAAACATCGCTCCCCGATTTATTTCTCATCGTTTCATAAGGTATTTTGGCTAATTCATCTATTATAGAGAATGTTATCGCTCGTTCTATGTTCATTTAGCGCTACCTTTATTTTAGTAAAACACAGAAGCTATTTATTAATGTAATGGACATCTATGATTGATCCATCCCTTAGGACTGCCTCCCTCACCTTTTAATAAATAACTAAAATTTTAATCCTGTGATTAATGTAACTAATCCACATGTGAGTCCACATGGGTCACTAATACCCAAAATTCCTCCAGCTTGATATTTGGGGAGTGGGTGTAGGTGGGAGGTACACCTCACCCCACACAAAAAAGAAAATTGAACCACATATTAGGCCTACACACATCATCCAATAAAAATAACTAGGCCTAGTTTCATTAAGTCAAGGTTTTGGATCAAGAGATCTTACTAAAAGAATACTTAAAACATGGCAGGTGTCAGATTGTACGAGTAAGTAGGCCTAATTAGACAGTAATTACAAGTTTCGAACACTTCAAGTCGCTTACAAATTGATTAGGTTATGTTAGTCGCATCGTGGTCATTGTAGGCCTACATGTTACAGCCCACATGCTGTACGATTAATTCAAGTGACAAAATTAATGAATGAATTATTAAAACAGTGCATTCTACTCCGGGCGGTGAAGTTCACACTTTACCCATCTAGGGCTGAGATGTAGAACTACAGTACTGCCAGTGACAGTGAGACAGAGGTTATCGAGAGGGCGCGCAAGGTAGTCCCAAAGACTAGTTTACAAAACAATTAATTTTCTTTTTAAACAGTTACAGCTGACTGTAGGATGATCACAGCATTGCTGACTGTTTCTGAACACACAATAGCGGTATAGCACTCAGAGCGAGGGGCAGAACAAGATACGTCACATTATCAAGCTTTAGCACGCTTCCTTTTCAAGATCGAATTGTTTGTGGAGTTTTCATGTGGACACTGCCGTGAGTATAGAAATGTGGGAACTCTAAACCAAGATATAAACTGGGAGCATAGCAGCAACTCTGGAGGTTGGAGATTTGAGATTTGATTCCCCGCACTGACAGAAGCTGTCCTGAGCGTAGTTTTTGCATACTCCCTCCCAGTGGCGATTACTCCATGTAGGACGTGAGGATCATCACTTTAAATTTAATTTAAATAGTGCCATCAAAGGAACCTGACTAAATAATTACAGAATAGCCTAATTATTGATACATACCTTGAGTCATCAACTGAGAAGCGATGAAAGGAGCGTATCTCCAACCTCTACTTTTGCAGCCAAGAACACAAGATTCTGAGTGATTTTTTTCCATAACCTACATACAAAATATACAGAATGAGGTACAGAAACCATGAAATACAAAATCTAACAACAACAAAAATTAAATTAAATTCATTAAATCTAGCTTTCTACGACTACGGAAGTCCACAAATAATAATGCATGGCTCTCATAAGAATCCTATCGATAATATCAGCACTCTCTTAAGAAATCAATTGTATAATACATAATGCATTATCGGTTCTTACCTCAGAAATGGAAATACCGGTACTGCTTTACAGGTTACATCCAATTGAAAACGCCAAGATTACGGCACTTCTTTTTCACAGAACATCAAGAAACACATGTATTTAAGGCGATTGATATTGATAATTGTTGCTGTAAGGGGCCTAACATCTAGGTTATCGTCCCCTATTTAAGGCGAAATCAATCGAAAACTCTAGGGAAGAAATATTGCTGTAATGTACAGAAAATGTAAATACACCGCAATGTTTGAACAGAAGTAGTTCGCAGGAAGGCAATGCCGCCAACCGACAAAAATAATGTTTATTTAATGATAAGTGCCGTAATTATCGTCTGTGAGCAAGATAATTGCAAGGAAATGTCAATTAGGAATTATGTATATATTTATTGACTAAATATGGGGATATATTTGCAATTTAATTACAACGTGTATCATGCATATGTTGGCTCGACGATATACAGCGCACCATACGACTGGCCGCGCTACTACACCGATGGTGCCAAATAATCCCTATCTGGTTGACACCCCCTGGGATAAACAATGTTTTAAAGCTTTGGGATCCGTTATTGGGTAGAGATCAAATGCTGAGTCCACACAATTCCCAAGTAGAAGAAATCAACCGACAGAATCTCGACAGATATCTATGAATATTTATGTTAGAACACATAATAAAGTTATAATTATCGTCGAATATAAACAGTCGTATGCAACTCGCCTATAATGGTAATTGCATAATGTACTAGTTTGTTAATGCCAATCGGCGAATGTGCTGGTGAAACGCCAACGAGATTAGTAATGGCTGAGTTCACCAACGCACTTGGAATCTGCAGGTTGTGTCACATTAGTTAATCATTGGGATTTTAATCATGTTGACCGACTGCATAGTTATAATATCAACTGCTAGGGTGTGACATCACTGTTTGAAGATCTGCTTTCTCTTTTCCAGGAAAACGTCTGGGCTCGTTAGGATTCACCGGATGGCTGCCTGGTTATCCCAAGGACCCGAATCATAACTGTGTGATGATATGGAATACTCAAAATAAGAATGGTATCACAAACTGGGGATGTTCCACCCGTTATGGCGTAATCTGTAAACAAGAGTTATAATCTGGAGGCGTTCACAACCATAGTAGATCAACTCTCTCGGATTTAAACAAAGAATCCAGGCATTGAAATATTAGAAACCATTTTTCAGTTTTGCCTTGCAATCTATGACCAGAATTACTTTTCAGTCGGGCAACACAAGTGTGTCTACGTAATTACTCAGGTGGCCAATTCATTATGGTAAAGCTAAACAGAACCATATTCTTTATTGTTAATTGGTTCACAGAATCGACAACAATGTACAGTATAGATTTCCTGTAGCCTGATGAAGAGAATGTGTTTTGTGGCATCCCAATCAGAGCAGTCTTGGCCATCAATTGAGCTAACTCGAAATTAATAAAATTAACGAATTTCAATCGATGATTTGCTGTGAAATTATTCGGTCTATTTTAAACAGCCTATTCGTAGGCCATAATAAAAGAAGAAACGGCGACAGATCTCATTTTAGGACAGGCTAAGTTCCGACACCAGAGGGTTTTTTCCCTTAAGGATTGGTCCTTTAATGTCTATTGTCTAATAGAAAATAAATAAAGTTAGTTAACAAAATTTGGGTGCTTTTCAGTCGGTCAACACGAACATACCCCAAACAAGTTGGGTTATACCCTAATCCTAAGGCATCACTGAAAAATTGCTTCAAACCCCATAATAAAAAATTATACGAGCCTTACAGTAGTCGCATATGATGTGTAACATGTGACATGTTATTTTACTATGTGTGTCCCGGGAGCGCAAATCCCTTGTTGACAGGGAACTCTGTTGGTCATTGAAATAACTACTTGTATAATTCCAGTGCCAAATCCTGACCTAAATATTTATAAATGTATCATAATTGTTATTTGCCGTGGCGGAAGCAATCCACTGCCTACTTGATGCGAGCTGCGCTCTATACCGGTCAGTTAGTGAACCCATACCAGCGATGTTATTGAAAATGGCCTCGTTTAGGCGATAGAGCGCACTGCCAAGTATCGGCGCCATTAAAAATTAGGTGTGCGGAAATTTATTGAATGTGTTTCTCCCAGTGATATGTTTAGACCAACGAAGTTTCAATTATTGTTAGTAGTCGGCGTTAATATACTGAATTCCTACGTTGTTTGGAGTGTTTGTTGATGCGATCTGGATTCCACATAGCCACATGGCCGACAGTACATCGAGTGCTTACAATAAATAAGAATACAGTAAAAGTATGAAGATTTAATAAATCGTAATCGTTTTCAGCAAAAATGATAAAATGAATATTTTCACACCAAAGAACGACAACCTGAAGATGAATTATTGTGGGAATATCTTAAATGGGGTCTCCAAACCTTGAACTAAACTGTATGCGATATACATTCCCCATAGCCACACGAACTACAGTACGCCGTAGTACCGATCACCGCCACCACGCGCGCTTATTGTTTCCGTCCCATGCACTTCCGACCCATCCATTTCCG
This sequence comes from Meconema thalassinum, assembly GCA_946902985.2. NCBI lineage: Eukaryota > Metazoa > Arthropoda > Insecta > Orthoptera > Tettigoniidae > Meconema > Meconema thalassinum. Next base: position 42,559,100 of record OX336391.1, on the reverse strand, counting down.
TCCCTTTTCCAAATTCACTCCCACAAACATGTCCAGCTACCGAGCGCCACAAAAATCTCCAGATACCGAGTGGAAAGATGTTACACATCAATAAAGTTAGTTAGCTAGTTAGTTATTGAGGTTTCAAGGGGCAGAATTACGAGGTCATCTGCCCCAAAAAATATTAAGTTAAATGCGTTAAAAAAATACGACGTTGCTTCGTAAAATATCTCTTATAGCACTTTTGGTGAATACATGACAAAATACAACCAAAAAGGTTTTTCAACAGAGACTTCGACTCAAATAAAATCTTCCATTTGAAGGCATAAGAACTTAATTTTCAATAAAGAATTTCGTTCTAATCAGCTTTCGCACACTAATTTGGCAATCTAGTTGGTTATTATTGTTATTGTTGTTTTAAGGGGCGGAACTACGAGGTCATCTGCCCCTATTTTGGCAACCTCTGTAGATTGGGAAACATGGTTTCCTTTTATCGCTTATCCTCCAGGCTCGGCTTAACACACTGACTCCGCGAGGGATCATTCCATTACCGCCACAAGGACAGTATCTTGGAGATGGGCACAATTTGTCAGCAGATACAACTGGGGATGATGACAGGCCGATCACCCAGGCGACCGATAACTTGAGTTTAATTAACCCCTCAGGCCGGCTATTTAATCCGGAGGTGTTCACTTCTCCGGCGATATTTAAATTGAAGCTCAGCCGAGGATTAGACACCAACAAGGTAAAAAATTAATAAAGTTAAATCTACGAAATATAACGTAATGGAAATATTAGGAATACTTGCCGAGATCATGTCCAATGTTTCTCAATAATATATGTGACGACTGCTTTTCAGGGTTGGTTGGTTGGTTCTTAAGTTTAGGGGCTGCGACAACGCGGTCATGTAGCCCCGACTTTTCAGGGTTGTCCATGATCACACGCAATATTTACAAAAATATAATAATTTGATAAGTTCCACTTATGGTATTTGTTTCATATATGTTTACAATGAAAGGAAGATATTTACATGATAATGCTCAATCTACATAATATACATAATATTCTGGTAAAATTTCCAGGAAAAGCTGAATTTTGAAAAGCTTTTTAGGCTCCGTATATGTATCCCGTGTATAAATGTCAACAAAATGTAAATATCGCAATATTAGTTCAAATCTGTCCCTTGGCATTGTTTGAGGGAATATAGGGGTCTCTAAAAATTCATCCCTGGTGAATTAGCTCTTTAGGGTAGGTTTCTGCATTATCCCCATCAACATTACAAGTCCCAAGAACACATAAATATTGCCCCCTGTCACTAACTCCTACTTCCAGGTGCGCGACCTTGGTTTCAAGGGCGCGCCAACTACTAGTATACATTCTGCCGCGTACATATTTGTTTCTCAATCAATTAGTTCAATCACTTTGTCGTCGAAAAACAGATAAAAATAATCTAAAACAGACGTGAAATGCTTTCCTGTTCGCGGCATACCCGTGAACCTCTCGCCACAAACACTGAACAGCGGTCGTTGTTATTACAGCTGAGGCTATTTCTTCATCATCAGCGCTGTCTGCCACTTCACCAATAACATCATGCTGTGTGTGCATAGTCCGTATCACTACCGAAAATATCACCTCCCTGTACATCACTTCCACTACTGTCATTTATCAAACGAATAATCTCTGCACCCGTAAGATAATGAGACAGCCCGGCAAATATATATCTGCGACTGAGTAGCCTCTAGCCTACGAAGCAAAAAATTATCCACGTATTATTTGCTTTCGGTGCTTCCCCTTCATAAGTGGCAAAAATTATCAAGTTAGGCATAGTTCGCAAAACATTCTCGAGATGGCAGGAGAGACTGTGGTACCTTCTAAAGCAACTAACTTGAAACTCAATAGAGCTCGTTTCATGTTATTTCCCTGATCGATATGAATCGTCAAAAGCAACGGATATCGACCAACTTCGTATTAGTTCTAATTATGAAACAGAGATGGCATGAAAATAAATAACTTCTCGGTTCATAACGTGGAAAAAGATCCCGCGAAGCAGCAGTGGTTCATGTGTAATAGGCATTCTAACTTCTACCTCCACCGGCCGTTCGTGGTACGTCCAACCGGCTGAACGAGTAGAAAGTTAGTTAGTTATTGTTATTTTAAGGGGCGGAACTACGAGGTCATCTGCCCCAAACGAGTAGAGTCCAGTGGACGTACAGTGTACGGCGAACCGGCTTGAGGGAAAGGTCAGAGGAGGGATTTTGGAACGAAGTCGGCCGTGGACCTGTTGGAAGGATCCGTTCCTTCATTTGCCTGGGGGTGAAAATGGGAAACCACAGAAAATCATTTTCAGGACGGCCGAGGTGGGATTCGAACCCACATTCTCTCGATACCAGCGAGACACGAGGTAGCGCGTTTGGCTATCGGCTACCGTGACTGGTTGGGAAAGAAGTAACTATTATTTTATCTCTCTATTATAGATCGTTGTAATTGTTGCTTATTTTACGGACTGCGACATCGTGATCATATAGCCCTGTGCATTTAGGGGTGAGTGGAATTTGTGTGATAACCTGTGTTATGGTGGCTGTATTAGTGTATTTGTAAATTGGGATTAGGTTTGGGCCTTTAGTTAGGAACCGTCCCGCATTTTCCTGGAGTAAAAATGGTGGTGGGGGGAACCACGAAAAACCACGTCCAGGATGGCTCTTCTCAGTTTTACCTCACTAGGCTGAGTGTATCTCGTTCCAGCCCTCACACAAGAGCCGGGAATCGTACCCGAACCTCTGGGGGGTGACAGCCAAGAGTGCTATCCGCTACACCAGGAGGTGTACTTATTCTATTATAGATCGATCGGTACTTTTTGGCCGATCCGTAAGTCTAGTCGGAAAAACCTATTTCAACCCTCCATCACTCAAAAAGAGGGGGATAGGAAGGCTTTTTTTTCTGGCACTTTGGCCACGCTCTTCTGATGATTACGTCTCAAAACTCACGAGTCTCAAAACTCACGAGCTAAAAATAGTAACAAATAGTATCAAAACTCACGACTCCGGAGAACACGTGCCTACCATGACCGCAGGAAGTATGTGCTGAATAGTGACTCACACTGCCGTTCAACCTATGTTTGTCCACCCAGTTTTAGAATGGGATTTCGTTTGTATTGTTTTAACAGGAATTATCAACCTACCACAGACCAAATTCACCAAGTATAACACTGATTTTTACTCAGTCATTCTGCTTGGAATCATGGAGGTCGTTATTTTGTTGTTTGGATACAAAGCGACAGCCAATGGTCATAGCAAAACAATCGAAATGCGCCTCGTAAGCACGTGGAATGTTCATATCAGCCAACCCTATCAAGTGTTCTGGTCCTGTACAGAAACAAATGACTAGCGGCTTATTCGACAATAATTAGAATAATAAAAATAATATTATGTCTCTTTGAACTACTGCGGCATTTAGAGACGCCGGGATGCCGGAATTTTGTCGCAGTTCCAGCTGGCGCTAACAATTGACCTTTTCCCATTCAAAGAAGAACTGACTTGGCTCATGAGTTTTGAGACTGGCCCAGGTACAGAAACCGGTTAGAACCTACTTTTACTAACCCTCATCTTGAAATTCGTGAATTTTGAGACTCGTGAGTTTTACGACGACACGCTTCTGATACCAGCTTGGCTTGCGCATGGCCGCCGAGAGGGAGGGACAAGGGGGGCAAATCCATAGGGGCCCGTAAGCAACGAGGGTCCGTTAGTGTTGCACATTAGTTTCAGTTTATTGTAGCCACTTTTGTGTTATGTAAAATGTTGTCTATAAATTACAACCTGTCCGAGGCTTTGCAGAGTAAGGATATCGATTAGTCTGCAGTCTGATGAAGATATCTCATGTTACCATATTTAAACTGCCAAGGGAAATGAGGCAGAAAAACACTTCAGAGGCCTATATGACAGAGCGAAAGTATTGGCAGAAACCATTCATTTGGCAAAAGAAGTTGCTCAATTCTGAAAATTACAAAAGACTCGTTGTAATGTGTCTTATTCTACCCCCAAAGAGTATTAAATTCTATATACGGCTCTGAGTTAGGAGTTATAACTGTTAAGGAATAATCTACAATTTGGTGTTGAATCTGCTATCAAACTAATGTGGAGTTTTAAAATGCTACTTATTAATTACGTGCTGGTAATTACAGTGAAAACTTAGAGAATTGCAAAATATTTCCCTATGCACATTAACTGTATTAAAAATTGCTTTGTGCACTTCGCAAAATGTATTTCAAAAAGTAAATACTGAAATGTTTTCTATGAAATAAGATTTGTATGTTTCTCTAAATGTATGGCTGGGCATCAAATGCTTTTCTCAAAACAACATTGTATTTCCGGAATAGCTAGTAGTGGATAGTAATGATTAAAAGTATTTCAAGAGGGGCCCGAGAAAAGAATTGCATAGGGGCCCTTAAATCCTCTCAGTAACCCTGCCGCTTGCGCGTTAGAACTCTCGGATACGGCCAACGGTTTGATGGTGTCATTTTATTAAAACAATGAGAGCTTGGTTTACTATGATTGTGAAGCCTGTGGAAGAAGTTGCAGAATAAGCGAAGAAATGTGTATATGATTGGAAAAGCATTTCTTTTTTGTAAAGTTATCATTGGCTATAAGCCGTTCACATAAAAAAAAAACAGGAAAAGAAGGACCTATGTATCAATATTAACATGTTCAATAAATGGTGTTTGAAGAGTTTAACACTGTTTTTAGAAAGCTACATATTGCATTGGTATCATGTTGCGACTTCTGGAAAATTTTGACTTATCATTATGCGTTTCACATCTCCCAGTTCGCAAAACCGCCGTCAGTTCAAAAGTTCATATTAACATTTATATATCTATATATCTATTGTTGGAGATTTTGATTGAAACAAGTGTCGGCATTTCCGTATTTACTTTAGTTTACCCGGCGCCTTACACCAATTGTTGGGGATTTTGATTGGTGCCCAACCACCATTTGAAGGGGGTGTTGATTAGTTGGCATCGTAAGCATTTTCGGAGATTTACTAGGATGCATAATCATGGTGTTTTGCGAAGAGCTGCGGGGACATACTCACCAGACTTACCTGGAAGGCCTTAGTAAGCCAAGCGCTTGCTAGTCGTCTTCACCGTACTGCTTGACAGCATGCAGCAGCGGGAAACACTGGACCTTAACCTAACTATGAGCTAAAGTGGGAGGGTTCACTAACTAAGTGACTGTGAAAGAAGGGGTTTATTCGTCTGATGATGGTTAGAGGGGGGGGGGGGGAGATAAAATAGGGGGATGGAAAGGGAATTAGACCGACACACTCATCCTACAATTGTTACAAGTTGTCCATGATGTGGCGCTGGGCTCGGCCGCCCGGCGGGCGCCGGCTCACGTAGCACTAACACTCAATGTAGGAACCCAGGATCAAGAGAGGGCAGGCGTGGAGAGGCCTCCCGTATTTGTAGATTCTCAAGTGTGTCATAGCATGTCAGCAGTATGTACAGGTGTACGCTCACTTTCGTTACTTTTGCATAAGATTGCAAGCTAGCGTTTACCGTACTCGCGAATGTAGGCCGTACTTAACTTGCTTCACCCGGCTGTTCGTAAAGCTATAGCCCTTCTCTGTACCTCTAAATAATTAGGTATATTTGTAGACACAACCCTTCTGGAAGGGTTGCGGATGCAACAAGACCTCGCTCGGTTTTAGTTATTGTCCGCAATAACTGGATTAGACGTGGGGGTGCTATCGTAGATTTTTCTTCTTACTGTAGTTTTTGTTTATCTTTCTTCTTTCTAATCTTCTTTTCTTCTTTCTTTCTTTCTTTCTTTCTTTCTTTCTTTCTTTCTTCTTCTTCTTCTTCTTATGTTTACCCGTAGTAGGGTGGGTAAGTGTGCCGTACTAGGGGGTGGTAGGTGTGGCAAGGGGTGGTTATTTGGCTGGTACACAGTCAGTTGACATTATTTTACATTTCTTTACGTTTTCTCATCTGAATTTTATAACATTGTCATCTCATTAAGAGGTTTGGTTTTGCTGAACAACTTCTGTGATATCTAGTTGGTTTGAAGATTAATGACATTAAATGTTTAGTGAAGAGAAAGGAAAAATGAATGATGCAAAAGATATTGTTTAGGAAATTTAGGGTGTAGTCACCCCTTTCTGTCTAGTATGTGACCTGAGTAAGCTCCGCTAGATCAGATATTGCCTCAAGGGTGCTGTTACAACCTTAATTCTCCTATAATGTGTGGATGATGCTGTATGAAGTTTAAAGTATAGCTAGCCCTCTCGGATTGGCCCGTTACCTCTGAAGCGTAGTGTAAGGAAAAGGAAAAAATAGTGTACTGTATTCGTGTATTGCTTCACTAGGTCAGGTGTATCGCGAGTGTGCGCTAATAGTATTAATCTCCTTACAACGTGGGAATGAAAATATAGAGAAGCTAGGATGTACTACCCTTGCTGGACATGTCTATGGATTGCGTCATGGTCCACTAATCCGTGCACGGCCATGGTTGATTGGCATCATGGCCGTACGTTTGGACGTATTAGTTTTCGCTCCGTCTAAATGTTAATATTTTGCGGTCTTTGAGACCTGAGGCTCAAGGGTGCTGTTACAACCTTAATTCTCCTGATGATTTAGCATTTGCTTGACAAAGAAATGCTGTTATGCTCAGTTATATGAAAAAAATGACATTCAAGTGTTTGGAAAAGATAGCTGAAGGCTCCTGCCTAAATATGGCTTAGAGGCTACTATGTTAGGTAGATTTCATTAGAAAGCTAACTATTGCAATGGGTACCATGTTTCGACTTCCGGAAAATTTCGACATATCTTCACGTTTCACATCCCCCAGACCCCAAAACCACCGTCAGTTCAAAAGTTTATATATAATTTATGTATATATGTATCTATCTATCTATCTATCTATCTATCTATATATATATATGTATGTATATATATACCAGTTTCTTGTGGACACGATAACTGCCGTACTTTTGCACCAATCACTTTGAATTTTTTACATAATATGTATCCCTATAAAATCTCGGTCGAGTTCGTTAATGGGCAAAATCGGTCGAAGGGGGTGAAAATGGGGGGCATTTTTCGAAAAAGTGAAATTTCGCTATAACTCTCTTAATACGTGAAATATCGAATCCATTCAAAGTTCATAATATGTGTCGGATAAGTGCCAAAAATTTATGTCAAATAAGTTTTTTGATAGCACCAACCATTGACCAAAGGGGTGGAAAAAAGTGAGTTTTTCGGGAAACATTAATCATATCTCTCTTAATAGGCACAATATCAAAACCGTACCAAATGGATAATATTCCCCTAATAATTACCTAAAACTTTTGACTGAAAGAATTTTTGATATGACGCACCATTACGCCAAGGGATGAGAAAAATGATTTCGGAATTTTAAAAAATGCCAAGTGCCATCAGAGGTTACCATAACAACGCTTTTAAATTGATAAGGGATGATCTATCAGTGGTTGCCAAGACAACGCCATTGACGAGATCACATTCATTTCTAGCCTACTTTTCACACTTTTCAAAAATGAGGAAAAAGTAGACTTATAAAATATATCCGGGAAAATGTGTCTGTCCTTCTGTCTGTCTGTCTGTCTGTCTGTCTGTCTGTCTGTCTGTCCTTCTGTCTGTCTGGCTGTGTGTGTGTGTGTGTCCCCCCTATCAACTCCTAAACGGCTGCAGCAATCGAATCCAAATTTAGTATGAGTAAAGATGTATACCGGAATATCTCAGGCCCATATTTGAAAAAGATGCCAGTGCTACCAACTGCTAAAAAAAATGAAATTTGAGCTCCATGATGGATATCATGGAAGGTATACATGGGAGCTATTCTAAAATTGGCACACATGTAGATAATACTATTTCAGTTTAATTTCCAGGTGGCCATACATGACAGCGTTGCCAAATTAATTTTAAGCCTTCTGATAAGTCCAATTTTTAAATGCATATAACTTCTACACTATCAATTGGATTTCAACCAAATTTTGTATGTAATATGTGTACATAAACATATATGACTGAGTGTATTCTTAAGAGCCACCAGGGCTACCAACTGTTAATAATTGCTCTCTATTTTGTATCCAAATATATCAGAAAGTATGCAAGCCGACAGCTTTAAACTATGCACACGTAAATTACCCGACATTATACATTAATTTGGAGTAACTTATATACGTCAGTTCTACCAACATGATTCTAAGCCTGCTGACAGGACCAATTTTTAAATACATGTAACTTCTATACCAACAAATGGATTTCATCCAAAATTGGCACAAAAATATATAATATTTCAGATTATTTCTGACCAGCACTCGCATGACATTGTTGCCAACATGCTTTTACGTGTACTAATAGATCCAATGTCTAAATCCATGTAACGTCCTTTGGACTTCAACCACATTTTGTATTCTGTACCTTAGGAGATGGAAGTAAGAATATATTCAGTCACCAGAGCTGCCAACTGTATTGCTCTATTAGGCTACATTATGCCTAGTATACCTTATTTCGAACTAATTAAGACATTTCGATATTACCCACTTAATTTCGTCATTATTCTAGATAGGTTCATATACTGTAGATTAATCTATGGCATGAATCTTAATTTCAAGAAAAGTAGGCTCTTTAGTTCGTCACGGAACTTCTTGTTCCATCTGACTATGAGGGAAGCGGCTAACTGGTAGCATGCTGAACTTCTATGCCCAAGGTGCTGGTTCAAAGCCGGACAAGTCGCCGGATTTTCTAAGAGCGCTAAAAATCCGTCAGCATGCTTTCCTTCAGAGGGGAAGTTACAACGTTCGTTGCAAGTTGCTGGTTGCGGTGGCATCTAGCAGCCAAGTTCACAGCTAGGTGTCGTTGACGTTAGTATTTGGTACAAAATTAGGTACTACTACTTAAAATTGACCGTCTGCAGACCTTACCTGAATTACAGACTAATACAGTCATCACAAATAACACCGTTTATCAGACAGATTCTACACACACCCAATGTACACGGGGTTACATGACCACCTTGTCGCAGCCCCTAAACTGAGGAACCAACTAACATCTCTGCGGGAGATAAAATTTTGCGTGAAGAAGTAACAGACTGTTAGATAGTTACACATCAGTTCCAAACCTTGCATAAGGACAGTGTGATCACAAGTATAAAATTTAACCCCAAATGACAAGAAGGTTACCATCCCCATAAGACAGTAAAATGTTAAAAGTATGCATAGAAAGACGAAAAAATGTTAACTAACCTCCAATTGTAAAATACTTTCTCGCAATAAATGAGGTCTGATCCTCCTACGAAAACCTGCATATTTTGCCTATTATAGCTGTTCACTTTTCAGTGAAATTTACAAAGTTCACTTATTTTTATTATAACATAACCTCTCACCTGTCATGTCATTCCATTTTTCTTCAATCTGTTCTTGCTAGCACGTGTTCCATGACACTGTAATGATTTCCGGAACTAATGTTGGTCACGAGGTTCATTTTCAGTTGGCCCCTTGCTCTGATTGGCCTCAGCAGTTTTCGAGAATTTTCCATGCTCTCGGATTGGCCGACGCCACCTGTCCGCATCACGCATTCCGCGTGATCTCCGGTATATAGCCTGCCCTGGCCTACATCAACAGTCTGTCTCCAGCAAGTCACAATGCCAGTCACTCATCTTCAGCCGTCTTCACGCTGTTTGCACAACGCTTGAATGTGTCTCAACGCTGTGTGCTAATACATCGCAAAATGCTTCTAGTCAAACCAGCAGTGCATTCTAAAATCTACGAAATCTATATAAGTTAACATCGATACTTGGCCTACGTCAGTTTGTCGTGAGCAAAAACGATAAACAAATTTTCTTCTGTGCTGGGCACGAAGTCTTCAACATTTCCAAGACGGGAAAAAGTGATCAAAACCGAGTTCTACGAAATCTATCTAAGTTTACATCGATAATTGGCCTACGTCAGTTTTGTGCTGGGCACGAAGTCTTCAACATTTCTAAGACGGAAAAAAGTGATCAACACGTTCTTCCTCCATTTCTATTATGTGGAAATTCCTCTACACCAACGCCAACAAGATAAGTGTTTATTATAACCTAAAACATTTCTAAACTTAAAAATGTATCTTCCCTTTTTTTTTAGGGTTATGTCACATGGCTTAAATAACTTGTCAAACCATGCCGAACTAAACTTATTTCCTTCTATTAAGTGGTTTAAGCATGTATTATGCCTTTAAATTGTGGGCTATGAGAAAACAACTGTTCTCTCTTTCACATGTTAACTATCCTTCAAAACAAATCATCCTTTTCTTTATTTTTGTATAAACTATTGGGCTTAACACCAGTTCACCTCTCTGACGAAGTGAATGGCTTGTTCTCTACTTAATCTATCAAGGTGTTTTTGGGAATGCTCCCATTTCAATTGTAAACAACCTCGCCTTGTAACTATCAGGCGACTAGTGGGATGTTATCCCTACTGGCATGTAAATATTGATTTTTCTGTAAATAAACTAGCCTACTCTCGGTGTGCAGTCCTAGGCTAGATTTTAAGCTATTATTGAGTACTATAGTTACTCGCTAATTTACCCTGCATTGTTCTACTTTAGACTACTGGCCACAAAGTGGTTACTTATTCTCAGGGTTGTTGGCATTTCAAACTTATGAAATCTTGTTCGCTTGTTGTCGGCCTGTCAAAGGTCACATTTCCATTACATATTTATATATGTATTGTTAATCTTTTGAAAGCTTATGAAATCTTGTTCGCTTGTTGTTGGCCTGTCAAAGGTCACATTTCCATTACATGTTTATATATTTATTTATTGTTAATCTTTTGAAAGTTGGTTTTTGAATAAAATACCACTGTTATTGGCTAACTGTTTCCATTGCTATTTACTCATCAATGTTCAATCTGTTCCTACTTAGTAAAGTTCATTTGCTTATTAGACTAGAAGCTTCACTTCTAGTCCTTCCCGAAAAAGGAGGTCTCGCATTGACGGATCCTATCCAGGTTGGTGCCGAAACCCGGGACCTTTAAATAACCTTCATAATTGCTTATTGTATGAAACAGGTTGCCAAGCCATTCGGTAAGCTATTGCAGCTTTCCACTTCTGTTATTAATGCTAATTGTATTTTTCAGCTATCGCTATGAAAGCTGTGTTGGGGTGAGTGGATATGTCCCTTGTTACCACCTCTACCAGTACAAATACTACTACTACCACTTCAGACGCTCGGCAGTCTAGCAGATCGGTGAGTGAAAGTACTCAAAGTTCCGCCATGTCTCTTCCTAAGGAGCTTGTAGCCAAAAGAACTGCTTGTAAAAACAAACTTACTCGTTTTCAGCATTTTTTGGCTTCCAAATCTTTTGATGATCACAATTATGACGTTCTAGTTCAACGTTTTAATGTTTATCAGCAACATTTTCAAGTGTATGATGTGTTGCAAACCGAAATTGAAACAATCGAACCTGATCAAGAACAGGATCGTAGTTCTGTTGAAGAACTGTATTACAATATGTATGGCGAAGCTAAGGATTTAATTAAGCAATTAGCAACCCATCAAAACACCGAAGTTAGCAAACCGTTTCTTCCTAAAATCCAATTTCCTACCTTTTCAGGGGAGGAAAAACATTGGGATTCCTTTTTTGAACTTTTTTCTTCTCTAATACATGATAATAGATCATTCCCTGAGATTCAAAAATTTTATTATTTAAAGTCTGTTCTTCAGGGTCCTCCTTTAAAGTTAATTGAAGCTTTACCTCTCACCACCGAGAATTACTCGGTAGCTATTGACCTCATCCAACAGCGATATGGCAATGCCAAACTTAGGATTCAACGCCATATGAACGCCTTGTTTAATTTACCCGCTTCACGCCCTGATAATTTATCATCCCTTAGAAATCTGGGAGACACCGTTGAACTTCATGTAAGAGCCCTAGAACATCTTAAACAACCTGTTGAACATTGGGATCTTTTTCTTATACATCTCACTACCTCCAAATTTGACCTTAATACTCGTAAAGCATGGGAATCCGATTTAGTGGACAAACCTGAACCCACATTTAAAGTGTTGATCTCTTTCATAAAGAAACGTTGTCAAATTCTTTCTGCTTTAATCAATAAAGCTGAAGGTTCCACTGATGTCAGTAAAAGTAAACCCACGAAGCATTTCCCGGGAAAGTCTTCATATTCTCATGTTTTCTCTATACAAGGTAATAACACCTCGTGTATTCTTTGCAATAATCCTCACCCCTTATATTTCTGCAATACCTTCAAAGGCCTTTCAGTTGACGATCGTAGAAAAGCTGTGTCGCAAAACAAATGTTGTTTTAACTGCCTCTCTTCAAGACATATCTTAGCGGACTGCCCTTCGAAAGGAGTTTGCATGCATTGCAAGCTAAGACATCATTCTACCTTACATCGCTTCGAAAAGCCACGGTCTATTCCTGGAACAGTTTCAAATCCTAGTGCCCAACCTGCGCTGAGCCTCACTAGTGATGCTTCTCCACCTAGCTCTTCTGTTTCTACTGTAAATACCGTTGCCCAATCCTACAATCAAACAACCCCCTCATGGCGTAGTGCTCAAGTTTTGTTATCTACGATCCAGGTCCAAGTTAAAGATTCTTCCGGCAATTGGCACTTAGTACGAGCCTTGCTCGACAATGCGGCAACTCATGACTTCATAACCTCATCATTAGTTGAAAGGTTAGGTCTCAAACCACTCTCCACCAATATTGAAATATCTGGTATCAACAACAGCAAGTCTACTTCCTTAAATTATGTCAAGCTGCAGGTGAAAGATTCAGTCCAATATGGCACTAACTTTCATCTAAACTGTCTGTCCATTCCGAGTATTGGCAGTCCTACTCCCAGTCGCTCTTTTTCCGTTGACGAATGGAAATTTCCCTATGATCTAAAACTGGCTGACCCTCAATTCTATAAAAGCTCTCACGTTGACATTCTTTTTGGAGCTAACACATTTTGGCAAAATCTTCTTCCGTCAAGGATTAATATTTCATCTGGTATCTACGCCCACCATACTAAATTTGGTTGGCTTATCACAGGTTATATTCCTCTTCAAACTGTTCAAGGTTCCTCTCAATGCCATTTCACTAATGCAGATCTTCATCAGCGTCTGGAAAAATTTTGGCAAATAGAGTCCATTGAATCTGCTCCTTCTCTTTCATCAGAAGATGAATTTTGTGAACAACATTTTTTAGAAACCACTGTTCGTAACCCAGATGGCAGATTTATTGTCACAATGCCACGCATTTCTTCTCCTCCTCCTTTATGTGATTCCTATCCGAAAGCTCTTAAAGCTTTATTTGCAGTTGAGAATCAACTCAAGCAAGATCCTTCCACTCGCAGACAATACCTTGAATTCATGGAGGATTATGAAGCTTCAAACCATATGGAGACTGTTCAAGATTTCGACCCTTCTTTAGATTCAGTGTATTTAAATCACCATCCCGTTTGGAAGAATCCCTCCACCAAAGAAAAGATAAGAGTTGTTTTTAATGGTTCTGCCCCTGATGCCAATGGCATTTCCTTAAATGACACTCTCCTATCTGGACCTGCCATTCAGTCTGATCTCCCGTCTATTCTTTTAAATTTCCGTTTATTTCCAATTGGAATCATAGCCGACATACAACAAATGTATAGACAAATTCTGATTAATTCCGAACAACAAAATCTTCAACGAATTCTCTGGCGTGATGCTCCTACCAAAACCATCAAGATCTTTAAACTAAAAACAGTACCGTATGGGCTCAAACCATCGGCTTTTCTTGCCATTCGTACTTTGAAATATCTTGCCGACCAAGATGGTCACTTGTTTACTTCTGAAACTCCTATTTTGTTGAAAAATTCCTTCTACGTTGATGACTTTCTTTCAAGAATGTATCTGAGGCTATCGAACTCTCTCAAAGTTTAAAAACTTTACTTAGCAGAGGAGGATTCTTACTTCATCGTTGGAACTCAAATTCTGAGGAACTTCTATCCAATCTCTTGCCACATTGTCCTGTTGATACTCCAGTAGAGCTTTGTAAATTGGAGGATGCTACTAAAGTTTTGGGAGTACACTGGTATCCTAAAGCTGACTCATTCTTTTACGAAGTAAATTTGTCTTCCTCACCTCCACAAACCAAAAGACAAGTGCTATCAGAAATAGCTAAGATATATGACCCGCTTCAGTTCATTGCACCCGTAATTGTTCTAGCTAAAATCTTTATGCAAGAGCTATGGTCATTGAACTCGGATTGGGATGATCCCATTCCTCCTTCGCTTTTACAAAAGTGGCTTACCTTTCGGCACAGTCTTTGTGATCTCTCATTAATAGACATTCCTAGAGTGCTAGTTCCGTTCTCTTGCTCTCTTGTCCTGGATTTGCACCTTTTCGCTGACAGTTCGACCAAAGCATACGGATGTTGTGCTTACATTGTAAGCCGCTCCCCCTTTTTCTCCTATTTGATATGTGCTAAATCTAAGGTTGCGCCTTTGAAACCCGTTTCATTACCTCGTCTTGAACTCTGTGCCGCACTACTTGCTGCCGAATTAGCTAACAAACTCAAACAAACACTCAACTGTAAGTTCTCGCACACATATTTTTGGACAGATTCCTCTATTGCTTTGGCATGGATTTCTAAACCTCCTTCTAATTGGCAAACTTTTGTAGCTAACAGAGTTGAGAAAATTCAAACTGTTTCTAAACCAGAACAATGGAACCATGTTTCTAGCAAAGACAACCCCGCCGACCTCATTTCTCGTGGTTGTTCACCTAAGTCACTATCTCAATCCTGTTTGTACTGGCACGGCCCTTCATGGCTTTCTGAAAGAATTCAAAACCGACCTTCCAACTCTAATTTCCCGTTAGATGATATTCCTGAAATCAGCAAAAAAGCTTCTGCCTTTGTAACTGCCAACACTCCTTCCTTGTTGGAACGTTACTCTTCTTTTCAAAAACTAGTGCGCGTCACTGCTTATGTGCTCAGATGGAAATTTTTAGTACTAGATCAACCTCTATTCCCTCAGCCTTTTCTTTCGGCTGTTGAACTGCAAATTGCCACCATCAAAGTTCTTTGGCTCACCCAGAGAGAGGCATTCTCAGTCGAAATAAACATATTGGCTAAAGGTAAAACTCTCAAGAAACACAGCAGGCTTTTTGCCTTATGCCCTTTTCTAGGTGACGATGGTTTGTTAAGAGTGGGCGGCAGACTTTCTCTTTCTGACTTCTCCGATGAAAAAAAGCACCCTATTATCCTTCCGTCTAAACATCATGTCACTCGGATAATCCTTCGTCAGTTTCATTATCAAAACTTACATGTTGGTTCTAGAACCCTTCTATGCTTGATACGGGAAAAATACTGGCCTATTAATGGTTTACACGAAGTCACTTCTGTTATACATAAATGTATTACTTGTTTCAAAGCTAAGCCTAAACCTAATCAGCAACTCATGGCTGACCTTCCCCCATTTCGTTCAGCTCCCTGCAGGCCTTTTCCCTTCACCGGCATTGATTACGCCGGTCCGTTTGTGTATCAACAAAATCACCCCCGTGCTAAAAGGAAAATCCTTGGAAAACTATACGTTTCTCTATTTGTCTGTATGGTCACTGGCTCTATTCATCTTGAGCTCGTAACTAGTGCCTCCACCTCATACTTTCTTTCCGCTTTCTCTAGATTCATTTCACGAAGAGGCATTCCTTCAGAAGTCTTCTCTGATAATGCCAAAACCTATGTTGGAGCTTCGCAGCAATGGTATAAAGCCCTTTGTTCCCCTCGTGCGAAAGAACAAATCTCCAATTACTCGCACTTAAACCAATTCAAATGGCATTTCATCCCTCCTTATGCTCCCCATCATGGCGGACGATGGGAATCTTGTGTGAAACTCACAAAAAATCATTTAAAGAAAACTCTAGGCTCTAGTATTGTAACTTACGAAGAATTCAATTCTTTAATTATACTCATTGAGGGAATTGTCAACTCACGACCTCTTTCTCCTCTTTCCAACGATCCTTGTGATTTCCTTCCTTTGACTCCAGGTCATTTTCTGGTGGGCAGTTCCTTAGCTGCGTCTCCTCCGTTGCTTGATCGTAAACTTGATCTGTCTTTGCCTATCTTGTGGAGAAAGATAGAATCCCTTAAGGCTCAATTTTGGAAGAGATGGAGACTTGAGTATTTTCACTCGCTCCAAAGGAGGAACAAGTGGCAGCTCTCTCAGCCTAACCTTCAGGAGGGTGATTTGGTTCTTCTCAAAGACCCAAGTCCTCCTCTTGTATGGAAAACTGGTCGTGTTATAAAATGCAATTATGGCAGAGATGCTAGAGTTCGAGTGGTCAAACTTAAAACTTCATCAGGACACTGTGTTCGTCCTATTTCAGTCATTTGCCCTCTGCCACTCTAGCTCTTCTCTCTCATGTTATTTTTTTTCTCTGTTGCCCCTCTGGCAGTATGTTCACTTTTCAGTGAAATTTACAAAGTTCACTTATTTTTATTATAACATAACCTCTCACCTGTCATGTCATTCCATTTTTCTTCAATCTGTTCTTGCTAGCACGTGTTCCATGACACTGTAATGATTTCCGGAACTAATGCTGGTCACGAGGTTCATTTTCAGTTGGCCCCTTGCTCTGATTGGCCTCAGCAGTTTTCGAGAATTTTCCATGCTCTCGGATTGGCCGACGCCACCTGTCCGCATCACGCATTCCGCGTGATCTCCGGTATATAGCCTGCCCTGGCCTACATCAACAGTCTGTCTCCAGCAAGTCACAATGCCAGTCACTCATCTTCAGCCGTCTTCACACTGTTTGCGCAACGCTTGAATGTGTCTCAACGCTGTGTGCTAATACATCGCAAAATGCTTCTAGTCAAACCAGCAGTGCATTCTAAAATCTACGAAATCTATATAAGTTAACATCGATACTTGGCCTACGTCAGTTTGTCGTGAGCAAAAACGATAAACAAATTTTCTTCTGTGCTGGGCACGAAGTCTTCAACATTTCCAAGACGGGAAAAAGTGATCAAAACCGAGTTCTACGAAATCTATCTAAGTTTACATCGATAATTGGCCTACGTCAGTTTTGTGCTGGGCACGAAGTCTTCAACATTTCTAAGACGGAAAAAAGTGATCAACACGTTCTTCCTCCATTTCTATTATGTGGAAATTCCTCTACACCAACGCCAACAAGATAAGTGTTTATTATAACCTAAAACATTTCTAAACTTAAAAATGTATCTTCCCTTTTGTTTTAGGGTTATGTCACATGGCTTAAATAACTTGTCAAACCATGCCGAACTAAACTTATTTCCTTCTATTAAGTGGTTTAAGCATGTATTATGCCTTTAAATTGTGGGCTATGAGAAAACAACTGTTCTCTCTTTCACATGTTAACTATCCTTCAAAACAAATCATCCTTTTCTCTATTTTTGTATAAACTATTGGGCTTAACACCAGTTCACCTCTCTGACGAAGTGAATGGCTTGTTCTCTACTTAATCTATCAAGGTGTTTTTGGGAATGCTCCCATTTCAATTGTAAACAACCTCGCCTTGTAACTATCAGGTGACTAGTGGGATGTTATCCCTACTGGCATGTAAATATTGATTTTTCTGTAAATAAACTAGCCTACTCTCGGTGTGCAGTCCTAGGCTAGATTTTAAGCTATTATTGAGTACTATAGTTACTCGCTAATTTACCCTGCATTGTTCTACTTTAGACTACTGGCCACAAAGTGGTTACTTATTCTCAGGGTTGTTGGCATTTCAAACTTATGAAATCTTGTTCGCTTGTTGTCGGCCTGTCAAAGGTCACATTTCCATTACATATTTATATATTTATTGTTAATCTTTTGAAAGCTTATGAAATCTTGTTCGCTTGTTGTTGGCCTGTCCAAGGTCACATTTCCATTACATGTTTATATATTTATTTATTGTTAATCTTTTGAAAGTTGGTTTTTGAATAAAATACCACTGTTATTGGCAAACTGTTTCCATTGCTATTTACTCATCAATGTTCAATCTGTTCCTACTTAGTAAAGTTCATTTGCTTATTAGACTAGAAGCTTCACTTCTAGTCCTTCCCGAAAAAGGAGGTCTCGCATTGACGGATCCTATCCCCTAGTTTGCTCGGTGAAATCTACCTCCGCCTTCCGGCGTGCCGAGAGGATTTTTTTTTTTCGTTTTAATTGCTGTTTCCACGAGTGTTGGGTCTTCGGTCTTGTTCCACGGTCACCTTGCTTGCATCCTGTAGTTACGTCCTACTCTGGGGATTACAGGATTGTTCAGCTTATTGTTATTCTGAAATCAGAAATCACCCATAACTTCCGTTCGTATCGGGACTATTCTTACCCTGGTAACTATTCTTTTTATAACTTCTTCTGTGTATTGCGAGGGAGTTTATTACTAAATGTCTGCATTTTATCCTTTCTAATAATATTCTTATAAACTACCGTGTGATATGTGCTCCTTGACATATCCATTATCGTGGTATCTCTCTATACCGTTTCCTATGTTCATCGTTGTAAAACTTCAATATGCGCTTTCCCTTACCCATATATTCGTAGAACCTCAATATACTTTCTCTTATCTTTATCTTCGTAGACCTTTAATATACTTCCTCATACATTTATATTCGTAGGACCTCAATATACTTTCTGTTACCTTTATCTTCGTAGACCTTTAATGTACTGTTTCTTATCTCTTCGTAGAACTTCACTATACTTTAAAATGGATTCATTATGCCTTAGTCATTCTTCCTCAGTTTCAGCTAAGCTACGTATTCGCTTGTTAATCTATTTAAATGCAGACATTATGTAAATGAAACTCGCACTACGTGTTATGCTTAAATGTTAAGATTAATTGATTTTTGTTAAATTGGTGACTGTGTCGTCGTGAAGTTATGGAAACTTTATATTATTTATTGCCTCTCCGGGCTAACTTGATAATTCTTACGTAACTGAAATGGTTTTCTTAACCATGATTCCTATCTTTCTTTATGAATTGAATGGACCTTCATGAATTATTGATTAACACGTTAATATTGCCTGAAAAAAATAACATTTGTTAATGACATATTAACATTTCCTGTGAAAAAATAACATTTATTAATGATGTGTTATTAAATACCCTTTTTAACCTTGCCACGTTATGTAGGGGGGAATGGGGTTTTCTTAGTACCTAATCTAGTTCCTATCGCTAAATCTAGTATTAATGCCTTTCCCTTAGCTAAGTATAATATATGGGGGGATGGTTGGGTGATTCATGTGCCTGGATGGGGATGGGGGTGGAGTGGGTATATACATTAAAGTTAATTCCCAAACGCTTAAGCCCGCCCTAGCGTATATCCGCTATAATGGTATTTCCTAGGCGTATATCTAATGAAATTATTACCCTTACTCTGTAATGTAATTACTTGGTTTCTCTTTGTGGAATCGCTCATAATATGTTTACATAGTTTTCCTTATTTAATGCGTTATCTTGCCTTTTTTAATCCCTTGAAAAATTATTAACTGATAAATTTGGTTGTTAATCTTAGCGTATGTGCACTTTCTCTCTTAATATTTATATCTCTTCATATATAATACCGTAAAATGTATCTTCTGTCAGTAGACTGATTGTTGCTCGATCTATATATATTACTATCGCCTATCGTCAGTCTGACGGATGCTCGATCTAAATACTGTATGTGTTACTATCGCCTGTCAGTCTAACTTCCTGTCATTGGATCAGAATACTGTAAAAATATCTCATATCACTTGATCAGAATACCGTAAAATATCTCCTATCACTTTATCAGAATACCGTAAAAATATCGCCTGTTAGCAGACTGATTGTACTTCTATACAAACGCATCCCAATGGACGTAATATCCACTATGTATTAGGTTGAATTGACCGCCACTGGCTAGTATAACGCGATGGGATTAATTCCCCGAAAGTAATAGAGCTGACGTCTCTACGTGCAAGGGGTGGCTATGTCCTAGCATGTGTTCGGCTTCGTCCTAATATCTAGACTATTTCTTAAGTATTCCGTGGGGTGGCTATTTCCCGGAATCTGAAATCGTAGTCCTCGGTCGCTGGTTGTCAGCACTCCTGACTAATACTGTATAACTGTAACTAATTTATTCTTTCTCGACGTAACTTCCTTAATTAGCATCTGGATTGCATATAACGTAGGCTGTTGGCACGGTGGTGTCAATAATCTCATTTGTAAATGATAACTGTTATCAACGTCATAATACTAAAAATACTTCATATATCGCTTTCTTTTCTTCTTGTCTTAAGGCTTGGTGAAGCCTTGTCCCTGCTTTAGGTCACTTGATGCTTATTAATTAAACTTCTTATTCAGCTTTAAAATTATCTTCTTCGCGTAGGGGGTAAGTAATTATCGCCATTCCTCCCTTGAAAATATAATCTCAATTTCTTCCTACATTCTCGTTTCTTCGTCGTAATCTCGATCTCTTCCTGTATTCTCGTTTCTTCCTCGTATTACATAATAATAATAACAATAATGATGATGTATGTCAATTATCACCGTTCCGTATCTAGTGCCGTTAAAACGCTTGTGCTAATAACTTTTCCGTTCATAAATCGGCATCTTGCTAAGTTTCTGACTCCTTGCTATCGTCATGTCCTCTGGACTACTAAATTAATCTTTGCTTCAAATGTACTTTCTAAAAAAACAACACTGTGCATTTAGTGCATGTTATGGGAACCTCTTCTGAGTTACTAATGAGTTCCTCGTTCTTGGACGCTTCGATACCTGTTAAGGGAATTTATAATAAAATGGCAAACCTATGTAGGTTACCCTGGCGTGTTGAATGCTATTGCCAGTTGCTATACTATCGTTATCTTACTTCCTTTGTTGTGACTGTTAATGCTGAGCTGGTAACACGGTGTCGGGTTTAACATCCTCGCCTGGCGGTCGGGTGTCCAGCACGTGTTAGCCATGTGTCTCAGCTGATTGTGTTTGAAGTTATATATAAGCATTTCTCCTGATGTCTGATTGTGTAACCGAAGAAACTGCAGTGTGTGTTAACTTAATGTGTATACATACTAATCGCTGTGGCACCTTACAGAAATGTATGTGTAACTGTGGAAATGTGTAACTGCAAGGTTTCCTCCCGCTTCTATGTATTCAGTTTGCCAACACTACCTTCCACTTGTCAATACAAATATTTACTCAAAAGGAAATTTTATGGCCTACAACAATATACAAGATATAATTGCACTGCTGTAATAAAATACATGATTAGTTGCTTATTTGTAACTTATCCTATGAGATATCACAGTCATTTCATAGGTACGTTATTAGAGCTTTTATTGGGGGGATTAATCTTAAATATTGAGCGACCTTCTTAATATAGTAGGGTGTCTTAAAATGCTTGGCAGCAAGAGGCTTCTCTCGTGAATTACCTATAGGGGTGGGTAGGGGGGATGATTTACTTATTGTGGAGAGAGAAAAAATATTCTGTACATGATTCTTCTTTAAAAAAAATTCCGCTACTTACAGGGCTAGTTTGCGAGAGGGTCTCGGTAACCTTACCACGAGATTTGTTGGCTAAACCTCTTTAAACGTGGTACCCGACGCTTCTACCAATTGTTGCGGATTTTGATTGAAACAATTGTCGGCATTTCCGGTGTTTACTTTAATTTACCCGGCGCTTACACCAATTGTTGGGGATTTTGATTGGTCCTGCACTCGAAATCATGTCTAGTGGAGAGGAGAAGACAGGATGAGGTATGAACCAAGGACCCCCTCAGAAAAATGGCATATTTTAAATTTGGAATTATCGACTAAATTAGCAGTCCAGATGGAAGATAACGTTAATACAAGCATTTGGGAAAATTTTCGCCTGAAGAAATATTTTTATTTCATGTAATAATGGAGATTTTAAGATTTGCTAAATTTTTTACCATGAGTGAATGATAGAGATACTGTTCTGGAAAGTCGACACTTTTAACGAGGTGCGCAGTGAAAAAACCAGTTTTTGATGCGAGGGGGAGCGAAGGTGGACTTGAGGTCAGACACACGTCAGTATCAAGAGTGGAAGAAGCCAACGCGTGGCAGAAGCGCGCCACTTTCTGGCGAGAACCAATAGGAAAATAGTTTGAATACTGAGGAAGGAACGAATATTAAAATCTTTATTTTAATATTTTATAAGAGTGTTGCACATTGAATTCACCAGCAGAGAAAAAGAAATTTAATTGGCAAAACAGATTTTAAATTGAAAGACTGAGAGAGAAGTTATGTATGAATTTGTTAATATTCATAGCGGTTGGAGGCTAGTTGATCAGATTTACGAGGGAAATCTAACCGAGGAGGCTAGGAGACGCTAGCAAACGAGGCTCTTTCTACATGGACCGTCGAGAAGACAAGACGTAAATTGTATTCACTCTTCAGAAGTATTAGACAAAGGTTTTGTGAACTGGAGACTTCAAGATGAAACAAGCAGTAATGGAAACGAACAATTAATATTACAAGTCAACAGTATTGCTAAAAGTTATTCATCATATTCTAAAAGAAGAAATCTACGACGAGAGAAAACGCTGCAAGTTACAAACTGAACATCGAACACGTAACTACGCAGAACGAAAGTCTGAAGAAGGGAGACTTAAACCATTGGAAATCCAACAATTTAGACAAAAATGATTAAGAATTTAGGTCGAAGGGGAAGAACTACGACTACAAACAATTGCGCGGTGAGAATGATGTTTTAAATTCACCATGATGGGAAGATAGGACTATACTGAACCGGTGAGATTCAGAAATGACCAGGATGACATAGCAGTATGCATAGCGAACTGCAGACCACCGCAGTTTTCCCTAACATAACGTTGCAAGCTACTACAAGGAAATTTGACGACATGGAGGTGATTTTTCACGATGGAAAGAACTATGCAAACTACCGACTTCAAAGAACATCTAGATCTGAGAATAAGTCGACGAGCGGATGCGTGATGGAGACGACAAGGAACCCAGGACTGATGGACGCGAGGTCAGCAGAGCAGAGGCGAGGACGTGTCATCATCTTGCACGAGAGAAGTGGGTCGCGAGCGGGAAGCCAGCTGATAACCTGTTTTCGAGACAGCACAGCAGGTCGTTCAACTAAAATGCAGTCCACTCAAGGCCGAGGTGACATAACACAGCCAGACTGGAGCAGCACGCAGCATTCCAGAAACCATACGGTGACGTTACGAGGACACAGGAGTCATCAGGTCTGTCACCAACGATCTCAGAAAGAAGGTAGAAGAGTGCATTTTTCATATCTGTAGTTAGACTTTGTTCATGTTATTCCAGAATATTGACCAACATATTTGCATTTGTAACCTATGTTATTATTCTCTTGAAAGTTTTAGTAAATTTTAGTAATTGCGATAGTTATTTTCATACGTCATTTGGACGTATTTAGAAGTCTTGATCGATGATATTAGACATCGTTAGTATTTTCCATTTTCATTTTAGAGCGTTAAAATTTTACTTACGAACGATTTCGTTGCGATTGCGAACGTTGTGCCCAATTACGGAAGCCACCATAATTATATTTTGTATTTCGGATGTGCAGAACGCTAGCGTGAAGTTTTGAACCGAGCGTGAAGTCAGCTAGTTCGCCGAGCGACTCAGAGGATACGCTAGGAGTGGTACCTTTGGCGCCAGCGGACAAGTTGCCGAAACTTATTGATGAGAAATATTAATCAACGACTTGAGGTCTAGAACCTAGTGGATAATGTTGGCTACGGAATTCCAGGAATGCCAGAAGAAATTTGAGAACAATCAGACCAGTCGTTTGGAAGTTATAGGTATTTTTGTAAAGCACATGTTTTAACACCAAGTAGGGTGTGTGCTGGAGTTTTGAAGAGCGGGGCATGCTCGCCGCCCGGAACAGCGAACGCACGGCGTTTCAGCTCTGTGCCTGTATATATAGCCGTGTGTCTGGAGCATGAGTATGTCATTATTACATCAGTCTTCGAAGAGATACCGTCGTAACGTCACCATACCACGTGCTACGCTGTTATAGATCGTCATTATCACCGATCGAGTGGGACTTAGTCTCTGGAGCTAAGCTTGCGGACTTAGTCTTTATAGCTGAGCCAGTTGTCTCGAGTGGAAAGTACTCAGAATTATCACGTCATACCGGTCAGGAGATGGAACGTAGTTTATGACTTTGGGGTCATTTGTTTCAAACAAACAGTGTTGGAAAATATTCCATCTATGTTTCCATATACTCCACTGACTGTAAGAGTATGTTCGCAGATGTTGGGTAACTTTTTCATCTTTGAGTGGCATCAGAATCAGACTAGACGGTATATTTTTCAAGTTGTTATAAACATTGAGCTGCTTAAACAAGTGTTTAAAATAATAGGACAGTCAACGATGACGTCAGTAGTCATGTCGAACAGTTGTATAAATTATCGTGGAGTGGAAAAGTGCGTATTCTTGAACGCGAATATGGGTCACTAGATACCACGTGGATAGGATCCAAATGGAGGGACCCGAAGGTTAGCCGAATGCGAGGCGGATGGCCAAGGACTGGTGCCATGCTAATGGAGGGAGGAATGTTCCATTAGATTTCGACATCAACCAAGGATCTGCAACGATGTGAACTTCAAGAATATGTAAGCTACATTCTTGTGTACTTCTTCTAGAATAGAGTAGATGAGAAGTTAAATTTCTATTTCGCTTAGAAATTACCAACACTTTAATTTAATTTGTTTTTGCTTCGTTCTGACAGCTAAGTCTATCGAGACTGTAGTCAGAGATACCAGTGGTAGTTGACAGCGATTGTACAGTCATGAGAAAATTTATTTCAGTCCAAGTAACATAAATAAAGAGGTTTTTCGTTGATTTAAATATTTTCGTAGTAGAAGGTAGCTTGGATCTTCAAATTATTCAACTTAAAGATTTAAACAGTATTAAAGACAAATTTCATAACGATCATGAGTAAATCCATTTGAAAATAATAATAATAATGAAGTATATCTATAATAATCATAAACAAATTATAAAATGATTATAAATAATTATAAATAATCAAATTCAGGGAAGTGATAAAATACTTTTGTTCAATGCAGTAATAATAATAATAACAATTAAGATTATTTAATATTATAAACAGTTGAAGATTTCAGAATGTATAGTTAAATATCAATAATAAATACAGGATACAGCTATGGCAATCCACCATACCACCAGATTGGATGAAGGCCATGGAAAGGCTTCCAGCAGGCCACAACAACAACTGGGAAACTTGGCGGTCACTCAACAGACTTCGGACTGGTGTTGGGAGATGCAAAGTTAATCTCCACAAATGGGGATACCTACAGGAATCAGAACTCTGTGAGTGTGGGGAGAGACAGACCATGATACACCTGTGTTCCTGTGAACTGTGCCCGTGCTCTTGCACAACGCAGGAGTTAATGGAAGGTCATGAAAAGGGTGTGACAGTGGCCCGTTTCTGGGCAAAGACAATCTAATTCGAGACATTGTTGTATGTATTATTTCTTTTTAATATTGTGCATCATCCCTCTGTGTATGTTGTAATGCTTTTGACTCGAATAAATAATAAATAATAATAAATTCGAATAAATATTATAACCATTGGGAAGTTGAGGAGTTGAGTGTATAGTTAACGATAATAATAATAATAACAGTGATTATTTGAAAATATTTGTATGGAATAAATAGCATATCAGTCAGTTAATAAATGGAGAAGTTAATGACATATTTGTGAAATGCACCACAATATTCAGAAAGAGTAGAGGAACGGTAGGTGAATTAAGGATGAACATGTATAAAATAGGGCGTAGAATTGTTAAATGAAGGTAGAAAAGAAAATGACCAGAAATAAAAAAATATTAACAATATTTCCTTATGGAAAATTTTGTTTAAATCAGATCTTGGAAGAGTTGAGACGAATGCGTGTTGTTTAAAGGCAGAAATGATGCACAGAATAAAAGAATAAATCATATGTTGATTTAAATATTGAAAAAAAAAAAAATATAAAAAATATAATAATAAAAATAATCATTATTATTATGCGACTTGAAGGTCGGCATTTAAAGAAAGAATGTGGAGGCTAGAAGCCGTCCATTGGAATATGCATTTCCATGTTGTTAAAGTGATGTGAGAGTATTTGCTGCTTAATTGTGAAAAAGAAGGGTTGAGTCGTGTAACCGCCCCATATTTCTGTCCAACACCATTTTCGTCAGACACGTTATCGCCTAAACACCTGGGTCAATCATTCTAATTTTCAATTATGGAGCCCACTGATTATTTAGTTTTGTTAAAGCCTAGCCGGATCCTCAAATGAAATAAAATAAATACAGATATGTGAGTGTATAAAATAAATTTCGAATTACAAGTTGAATAGGAGTGATGCTTATGTAGTGATAAATAATGATAACTGTTGATATCCCTGATCTTAGATATTGTTTATAAAAGAAAGATAATTGCCGATGTTCTTTTGAATATTAATAATAATAATAATAATACTGATAATTTTGAAAGTTTAATAGCTGTGTGAATTTATGGTATATAACATTTAAAAAATTAAAGGAATGAGTAAATGACATGATGTCAACAACAATTAACACACCGAGTCATGCAATATGGTTATTCAAAGAAAAAAATTATGAAAATTCAAAAAAAAAATACAATGTTAAATTGAATTATGAATATGTGAGCATGGATTAAGAAGACAGTCCATAGAAACAAATATTTTGAAAAGAATCAATTAGGATATTGAGGTCATATAAAGAATGTTAATATTCTGACGTCATGTTGTCGAATATTGATATTTTCTTACAACCCAATGTTCCTACACGAAAGAACTCTTAATTATTCTAACACAGATACATTTCGATATCACATGAGGTGATACCTGTTACCCTGTTTATAAACAATTAGTTTTCAACCTGAGACATGAATGAACATTGATTTTCAAAACCATGAGTGATTTTGTTTTTGTGAAAAACAATGTGGAAGTGAACAGTGTACAGGTAGGGGCATATAAACAATGAGCCACCTTCGTGTAAATACAACAATTTAGAGTAGAGACCGATACCCAGATGGACTATTAATTTCTGGTTATCCACAATTTAGAGTAGGGAGTGTTTTTGGTATGTGTTGGTATTTTTCTGGTGAAGTTTTTTTGGAGTGCTTTTGCATAATATCTTAGTATTTTAATTGTTAATAAAATGAGATAATTTTAAGGAATTGTGATATTTCATTTCTCCTTTCTCGTCACTCTTGCTTGTTAATTGCCATAATCAGTCATGCCAGCGATTAATTTAATTTTGTCCGGATGGACGCTAAGATTTTAGTTCTTGTGCTAGACTGATTTTGGGAATTGGCAAATGTGTTCGTTAGACTTCCGTCGAAACGGGCACAAGGTATATTCCGTAGAGTTGTTGAAACATTGGAGAACTCCGTAGATTTGTTGTAACATTGGAGAACTCCGTAGATTTATTGTAACATTGGAGAGTTAGTAAATTTGATGAAATATTAGAGAATTTTGTATATTTGTGGAAATATTGAAGAACAATAATATAAATGTATTGAAACAAGAGTAACGAAGCACAACTTTGTGAGAAATAAATCAGTAATGAATCAGAGAAAGAATATAGTCTTGTGTTTGACGAAAGTAAATAGTTTATTACTTGAAGTGAGAAAAGGAAGGACAGAGAATCCTATAAGTGGACAGTTCATTCATTTCAGAAACGAAATAAGATGTATAGAACGATAAAGCTAACAGAAGTATTCAATATTGGCATTGAGATAACTCTTGTATGCAAGTAATGTTGTGACATTGTAAAACCCAGAATTTTGATGTACGGGAAGGAACAGAATGCGATAGTAAAAGGCATAACTGAACGAAAAACGTTATTATAAAATGTTATGGATGTATATTTATCATTAAACGATACTGTAAGATGGAAGGAGAGATATAAATATTTATTATGAATATAAACGTGAGGGAAGGTCATTGATATTTTTATAACAGACACAAGCAGACTTGAAATTCAGAATTAAGCGATACATTGTAACACAGTAATATGTGAAGCGAAGGGAGGAAGTATGTGGATAGTATTTGGACATAGCACGAGATGTATAATCGATAGAGGAGTTTGTAGGAAGGAGTGAGACGTATTCATGAACGTCATTACAGTTGTAATTTCTAGTAGGAATACTAAATATCATACTTTGATGAAAGTAGTTGATATGGAACGGTAGAAGTTTTGGTGAACGTGCTAAGAAAAGGAAGGTTGCTGAAATGCATTTGTATTGATCAGGGCGTAACTAAAGACGCGATAATATGCAACGTGAGTAATTGAAGAAAGGTTTTGTAATATTTTGTGGTGAGCAGGAGAAGTCATATGTTGTATTTGGAGAAGAAGGAGTGTGGGAGTGAGGAGTCATGCCACACACACTCGATTTTTGGTTGAAGAGCTTATCTGAACAGTCGTGCATTGTTAGTTTGTTTTATTATTAATTATTTAAAATACCAGAGTTGTACTCTTAAGTGATGAAATATTAACTTCACTGTTCGTATTTATGATTCACATGGAATTGACACACAAACACCTATTTTGACTAGTTTATTGTGTGAGATACGCAGAAAGTTGGTGACACACGTAAAGAAAGATGATAAGACAGGAGGAAAGTGATGAGATGAACTCTAATGAATTAGAGACAGTTATTTTTATATCGTGCGGGACGCGATCATGTATAAAATGTAAATACGTTATTAATTTAGTATTAATTAGTTTTTATTATATTTAGGAACATAAGATTTAAAATTGAAGACTTTAACGATTGTATTATGTAGGGAGTATATTTGTTGCGATGAGCGTTAAAGCCTAAATTTAGTAAACAGGTAGGACAGACACTACTGTCACTAATTAGAATATGTGTTTATTTAAATATTATTAAGCAAAAGATACTTGTTGCAGTAGCATAAATATGCAAGAAAGACACTTATTAAGCGCATCAGGCCTAAGTGAGGCACATATAATTATTTTATTTTATTCTTGGTGAAGGGAAGATAATTTTTGTCATGTGATATTTATTCTTAATAAATGGCGAGAACATTTTTATTCTTGCTGAGTTTTTTAGAACTGTTTCTTTGATTCAATGCTTAATTACACTAGAACGATACCGCTAGCTAGATGCACGCAGATGATCGACGACTTATCTTAACGCCCGAGAGCCGAGTTGCTCGTTAATGCTCTACTTTTATTTGTTTATATTTTCTGTACTGTATGCAACTAGTTAGTAGTATAGTTAGAGATGTATATATGTGTTCCTAGGGTTCCCTAGTCATCAGTCCGGTGAGAGTTGTTCAACTCAGAGCCGGCTGTTGACATTCTCACGATCCTTTTACCATCTGTGCGGATTTGGGACTGTGCCTTAGAAGAATTCGGGCGCATATATGATATATCTAATTGATGGTCGCCCAACTAGTGTGGCTTCGACGTTGTCGATTGCATGGGTCTATCGAATTTGTAAATTTGAATTCCCAGTGCTGAGTGATCAGCGGTTGTGTCGAATTTGTTACACTAGGTGATATTTCGTAATCACGGGTATTTTAAGCATGTTTGGTGTACGACACAGTCGTATTTTGTTTATGTTTTAAATGCCGACCCCAATCTAACAAGTTGAGGAGATGAATTCCCGTTGTTTGATATGTGGAGTACAATTCGTTGTGAGGCATATATTGCATTTTTCCGGCGAAAGACTTTTTGGTCGAGTATAACGATAAATGTAAAGTGATGTCATATTTAAATAAATTTTGGTTAGAATTAAGTGTTGAAGCAAGTTCAATGTTAGGTAATTGATAGTGATAGATACCGTTAGCGTTAGTATTGACGTAGGTAAGGTAGGAGAACATATCTACGGAATGCGTGAGTATATCGTAAGGAATTATAAATGTTGGTCATTCTGGAATTTCGCTGTGTTTAGTATAGTAATACTTCCCATATTTTTTCTCATTGTATAAGATTATGTCGTCTGAGGACATGACCTATATAAGGTCGATACTGGAGCAGATGAGGACCAGTCAGGCAGGATTAACTGCGGAAGTTGAAGCCCTACACACTATTATACATGAAAACACTGAAAAGATAGGGAAAGAAATTAAGGATACTACGGCAGCGATGAAAGAAGAGAGTAAGAAAGCACAGGATGAGATCAATATAGCCCTAGATAAGACGTAAGAAGAAAGTAAGGAGGTACAGGAAGAGATTAAGATGTCTTTAGAAAGGACACAAGAAGAAGCGAATAAAGCACAGGAGGAGATAAAGAAAGCCCTAGAGAAGGCGCAGAATGAAGGAAGAGTATCACAGGAAATGAGTAGACTAGCTCAGGAAGAAAGTCGACTGGCACAAGAAGAAGCTAGAAAGGCGCAAAACGAGGCCAGAGAAAAACAAGAAAAGGCACTAGAAGATGCAGAGAAGCGACTACAAGAGCTACAGCAAACTCTACAAAATAGCATAGATACTATAAAGGTTGACAACACAAACCATTTCAACACAATTTCAGGGTCCCAAGGTGTGTTGCAGAATCAGCTGACTACCTTAACTGGTACAGTTGGTGAGCTCCAACAAAAGGTAACAAATCAACAACAATTGATATCTGAGGACATAAATGTTGATATAAACAAATGTATTGTTGAAGCTGTGTTAAAATTGAAAGAAGATGTGTTAAAGAGTAGCAGTGAGTATATCTATGAAATGCATGGTAAGACAATGAAATAGGTTAAGGACATAGAAAGTAAGACTAATATTCATGTGACTGAGTTGCGAGAGGAATTAACGAAACGAATAGACTCTTTAGAGGAATCCCTTGTTACAACAATTAGCGAAATTACGAGCAAAATCGATAGAATTAAACTTAAAGAATTAGACAAAATTCGACAATTAGTTGATGAGGTCAACACTGAAATACCTAAGGTCAAGTCTAAGCAGGAAAAAGAGATAGGTGATCTTAACGAACAGATGAAAGCACTGTGGACGAGGGACACATCCCGCATGAAAAAAGATCTACACGAATTCTTTAAAGAGAGAGGCAGTCAACTGAGAGGAGAATTGCACAGACTAGGAGTCAGCCAAGGTGAACAGGAAGAGGATAAGGAGAGCGTAGACACTCCAATGTTTAGTAGGTCACGCCATAACACTTTTGGAACGGAACACATTGAGAGGAATATAAGGGAACCGGACATGGTAGGAAGGACATATGATCAGATTCCCAGTAGGAATAATCAGAATGTGGTAGTGATTAAAAGCCATGAGGAGAAACCAGATAAGTTCACGGGGGAAGGAAACGTCACCGCCGTTGAATTTCTAAGAGACTTGCGTTACTACCTGGAGGAAAATAAAAGAGAGAGAGAGAGATGAGAGTAGTAGAGAAGTACTTGTCAGCAGAAGCGTTAATTTGGCATAGAGCGTTTAGATATACCTATACTTCGTTCGACGAATTCGCTGAGGCACTGTTTAAACGATTCTGGAGCGAATAGTTGCAACAAGACATCAGAGCAGAAATATATTCGAAGAAATATCCTTACTCTGTACCGACACGTTATGCGAGCTACTTCACTAACCAATTAGCCCGCTTGCAACATCTTCATACACCATTGGCAGAACCGGAGCTGATACACGTCATATCCAGACAGTTACCAGCCGAGGTTAGGAAACACCTGATTTCGTCTAATGTCAATACTTTAGAAGACATGGCTGAGTTGCTGCGAAGATTAGACCACACAAGTTCTATAGCGCAATCTAAAGGACAAACCAACAGTCAGAATACGAGAAGCAGGCATGAGAACAGAGAGGTACACACAGTGTTGGTTGATCAGCAACAACAGACTGATGTAACACCAGCTAGGACAGGACCAATAAGGCATAACAACTATGGTAGGACCAGGTATGATCCAGGCCATATAAAACAGATACTGGAACGACAGACAGAGGGAGTCCAGATACCAAAATAACAACTATAATAATAGGGGATTTCAAAGAAATAACTACCCCGACAGGCAGAATGAAGGAGATCAAAGGAGGTATTCCAGATATAGGAACTGGAACGATGGCAACCAACAACAACAACAGAGACGTCCTATACAACAACAACAACAACAACAACAACCGAGGAACAACTAACAGAGGAGCAGATGGAGAGATGATGGGAATATTCAAAGATACTATGAAGAACGAGAAAGAGAAAGCCAGGATTACAGAAAAAATCAGAGAGATAGAGAAGAAAGAAAGGAACAACCCCAACAACAGGCACAAGTGAGTGACGAACCTCAACCAGGAACCAGTCGTGAAGGCCAAAACCACGATAGGAATGGGCAAAAAATGCCAAATCAGAAACGAAGGTAGATGAAGACGTAAATCACACAATAACGAGGCATGAGATCGCCATCAACGAACTATACGAGAGTACCGATGAAGAATTGTTATACGAGAGAGAGAAGCCGAAGAAAGGAAATACAGCCAGATTACCTATAATCCATATGAAAGTAGGGGAGAACACTTTAATACCCCTTATAGACACTAGTGCTACAGCCTCAATCATATCTGAGAGTAGTTTCCAGAAGTTAGAAGCTGAGAATTTATTAACTGCATTGCCTGTATCCACTATAAAAGTGAGAGGAGTATATAATGACAATGGTGGAATTATTATGCCATAGCTAGAATGAGCGATAATCGTATTATTGGGAAATACCATCACTCTAAGTTAAAGAGATTTTACCCCAAGATTCAATAGAGACACAATTTCGACAGCTTATCTATGATTAGTAACGATATGTAGTAACAGAGAGTCCATTCTTATACTTTCTATTAAGGTCGAATGGGGAAATGCACTTGAAATCATGTCTAGTGGAGAGGAGAAGACAGGATGAGGTATGAACCAAGGACCACCTCAGAAAAATGGCATATTTTAAATTGGGAATTATCGACTAAATTAGCAGTCCAGATGGAAGAGAACGTTAATACAAGCATTTGGGAAAATTTTCGCCTGAAGAAATATTTTTAGCCTATTTTCAATTTTGAAAAAATAGGCTTATGAGATCACCTTTTGTCCGTGTGTGTGTGCGTGCGTGTGTGTGTGTGTGTGTGTGTGATTCGTGTGTGTGTCCCCCCCTAATAAAATCTAAACGGCAAGAGCGATTTCAATGAAACTCGGAAAGTTCATGGCACTATTCCCGGCGACCTCGACCGTGCCCTTCAAATTTTGTTACGACTCACCAATCCAACATGGCGGCAGTGCGAATTATTTCACCAGCATTCAATATCTCCGAAACTATTACCGATATTACCCTGACATTTTCTATGGTGATAGAGGGAACTACTATAAGTTCACTTTTGTGACTTTTGAAAACCTGGTAACTACAAAACCAACATGGCGGCCAAGCGAATTTGCGACATTTAAATAGACGTTTCTCGCGATTTGACCAATCAAACGCAATGAAACTTCGTACAGTATATGTTTATATACATTGTAATGCACCGACATCAAACTTCGTTCAATTGTTTACATAATCACAAGATGGCGGATGTGCGAAATATTTCACCGGCATTCTATATCTCTGAAACTATTAGCGGTATCTCCCTAAAATTTTGTACGGAGATAAAGGGCACTACTGGAAGTCCATCTATAAGATTATCAAAAACCGGTTAACTATAAAACGAACATGGCGGCCAAGCGAATTTGAACATTTTAAATAGACCTTTCTCGCGATTTAATGTTCCACGCGCACTGAAACCTGGTACAGGAAATATTTATACACATTGTAATCCAGTGGTATCTAATTTAGTTCAATTGTTTACATAACCTCAAGATGGCGGCAGTGCGAATTTTAAAATTAAGTTTTTATTTCTTGTGATGTAGTCATGCGATCAAAGTGAAAGTTTGAATAATGAACCTACGCAATAATTTTCCTTTAATGGTACATGTCTCTATGGCCTATACATTTAACAATTCAACATGGCGACCATAGGAAATATTTAGACGATACTGAATATCTACGAATCTATTTTAGCAATCAAACTGCATTTTTTAATGTTCATAGGGGCTATGAACTTAAGTTCACCTATAGGACTTTAAATAACCTGGTGATCACAAATCCAACATGGCGGTGACGCGAATTATAAATATTCACATGGACGTTTCTCGCAATTTAACCATCCGCGTGCAGTGAAACTTGGTACAGTAAATCTTTATCCGAATGTTAATCCACTGGCATCTAATTTATTTCAATTGTTTCCATAACCTCAAGATGGCAGCTGTGAAAATTTTTTAAATCTCCTTGTTTTTTCTTGTGTCCTAATTATGCGACTGAAGTTAAAATACTACACGTTCACAATAATTTGCATGTAACAGTACATAACTCTAGGACCTACATATATAAAATCCAACATGGCGACCATCCGAAATATTTAGTCGGTTCTCAATATCTACGAATCTATTACAGCAATCAAACTGAAATTTTGTATGTTGATAGTGGCAATTAACATAAGTAGGATATATGAAAATAGGCTGTATAGTTCTTCACGGAACTACTTGTTATTTCATGTAATAATGGAGATTTTAAGATTTGCTAAATTTTTTACCATGAGTGAATGATAGAGATACTGTTCTGGAAAGTCAACACTTTTAACGAGGTGCGCAGTGAAAAAACCAGTTTTTGATGCGAGGGGGAGTGAAGGTGGACTTGAGGTCAGACACACGTCAGTATCAAGAGTGGAAGAAGCCAACGCGTGGCAGAAGCGCGCCACTTTCTGGCGAGAACCAATAGGAAAATAGTTTGAATACTGAGGAAGGAACGAATATTAAAATCTTTATTTTAATATTTTATAAGAGTGTTGCACATTGAATTCACCAGCAGAGAAAAAGAAATTTAATTGGCAAAACAGATTTTAAATTGAAAGACTGAGAGAGAAGTTATGTATGAATTTGTTAATATTCATAGCGGTTGGAGGCTAGTTGATCAGATTTACGAGGGAAATCTAACCGAGGAGGCTAGGAGACGCTAGCAAACGAGGCTCTTTCTACATGGACCGTCGAGAAGACAAGACGTAAATTGTATTCACTCTTCAGAAGTATTAGACAAAGGTTTTGTGAACTGGAGACTTCAAGATGAAACAAGCAGTAATGGAAACGAACAATTAATATTACAAGTCAACAGTATTGCTAAAAGTTATTCATCATATTCTAAAAGAAGAAATCTACGACGAGAGAAAACGCTGCAAGTTACAAACTGAACATCGAACACGTAACTACGCAGAACGAAAGTCAGAAGAAGGGAGACTTAAACCATTGGAAATCCAACAATTTAGACAAGTAAGATTAAGAATTGAGGTCGAAGGGGGGAAGAACTACGACTACAAACAATTGCGCGGTGAGAATGATGTTTTAAATTCACCATGATGGGAAGATAGGACTATACTGAACCGGTGAGATTCAGAAATGACCAGGATGACATAGCAGTATGCATAGTGAACTGCAGACCACCGCAGTTTTCGCTAACATAACGTTGCAGGCTACTACAAGGAAATTTGACGACATGGAGGTGATTTTTCACGATGGAAAGAACTATGCAAACTACCGACTTCAAAGAACATCTAGATCTGAGAAGAAGACGCGCGGATGCGTGATGGAGACGACAAGGAACCCAGGACCAATGGACGCGAGGCCAGCAGTGCAGAGGCGTGGACGTGTCATCATCTTGCACGAGAGAAGTGGGTCGCGATCGGGAAGCCAGCTGATAACCTGTTTTCGAGACAGCATACCAGGTCGTTCAACTTTAATGCAGTCCACTCAAGGCCGAGGTGACATAACACAGCCAGACTGGAGCAGCACGCAGCATTCCAGAAACCATACGGTGACGTTACGAGGACACAGGAGTCATCAGGTCTATCCCCAACGATCTCAGAAAGTAGGTAGAAGAGTGCATTTTTCATATCTGTAGTTAGACTTTGTTCACGTTATTCCAGAATATTGACCAACATATTTGCATTTGTAACCTATGTTATTATAGTCTTGAAAGTTTTAGTAAATTTTAGTAATTGCGATAGTTATTTTCATACGTCATTTGGACGTATTTAGAAGTCTTGATCGATGATATTAGACATCGTTAGTATTTTCCATTTTCATTTTAGAGCGTTAAAATTTTACTTACGAACGATTTCGTTGCGATTGCGAACGTATATATTCCGTAGATTTCTTGTAACATTGGAGAACTCCGTAGATTTGTTGTGACATTGGAAAAATCCGTAGATTTATTGCAACATTGGAGGACTTAGTAGATTTGATGAAATATTAGAGAATTTTGTATATTTGTGGAAATATTGAAGAACAATAATATAAATGTATTGAAACAAGAGTAATGAAGCACAACTTTGTGAGAAATAAATCAGTAATGTAACAGAGAAAGAATTTAGTCATGTGTTTGACGAAAGTAAATAGTTTATTACTTGAAGTGAGAAAAGGAAGGACAGAGAATCCTATAAGTGGACAGTTCATTCATTTCAGAAACGAAATAAGATGTATAGAACGATAAAGCTAACAGAAGTATTCAATATTGGCATTGAGATAACTCTTGTATGCAAGTAATGTTGTGACATTGTAAAGCCCAGAATTTTGATGTACGAGAAGGAACAGAATTCGATAGTAAAAGGCATAACTGAACGAAAAACGTTATTATAAAATGTTATGGATGTATATTTATCATGAAACGATACTGTAAGATGGAAGGAGAGATATAAATATTTATTATGAATATAAACGTGAGAGAAGGTCATTGTTATTTTTATAACAGACACAAGCAGACTTGAAATTCAGAATTAAGCGATAAATTGTAACAAAGTAATATGTGAAGCGAAGGGAGGAAGTATGTGGATAGTATTTGGACATAGCACGAGATGTATAATCGATAGAGGAGTTTGTAGGAAGGAGTGAGACGTATTCATGAACGTCATTACAGTTGTAATTTCTAGTAGGAATACTAAATATCATACTTTGATGAAAGTAGTTGATATGGAACGGTAGAAGTTTTAGTGAACGTGCTAAGAAAAGGAAGGTTGCTGAAATGCATTTGTATTGATCAGGGCGTAACTAAAGACGCGATAATATGCAACGTGAGTAATTGAAGAAAGGTTTTGTAATATTTTGTGGAGAGCAAGAGAAGTCATATGTTGTATTTGGAGAAGAAGGAGTGTGGGAGTGAGGAGTCATGCCACACACACTCGATTTTTGGTTGAAGAGCTTATCTGAACAGTCGTGCATTGTTAGTTTGTTTTATTATTAATTATTGAAATACCAGAGTTGTACACTAAAGTGATGAAATATTAACTTCACTGTTCGTATTTATGATTCACATGGAATTGACACACAAACACCTATTTTGACTAGTTTATTGTGTGAGATACGCAGAAAGTTGGTGACACACGTAAAGAAAGATGATAAGACAGGAGGAAAGTGATGAGATGAACTCTAATGAATTAGAGACAGTTATTTTTATATCGTGCGGGATGGGATCATGTATAAAATGTAAATACGTTATTAATTTAGTATTAATTAGTTTTTATTATATTTAGGAACATAAGATTTAAAATTGAAGACTTTAACGATTGTATTATGTAGGGAGTATATTTGTTGCGATGAGCGTTAAAGCCTAAATTTAGTAAACAGGTAGGACAGACACTACTGTCACTAATTAGAACATGTGTTTATTTAAATATTATTAAGCAAGAGATACTTGTTGCAGTAGCATAAAGATGTAAGAAAGACACTTATAAAGCGCATCAGGCCTAAGTGAGGCACATATTGTACCCATGTGAGTAATCTCGATGGAAAATATGCTTCTGCCTCCAGCTAGCATCAGGGCTCGAGCGTGTACCGTTCTCCCACTGTAGCAGTTGCATATTTTGGATTTGAGGCTAAATGGTATCAACTCTACAATGATAAGGCACAACTCTATTCTACAACTTTAATTCTGTAATAAACTTCATGGCTTCACACAAACAAAACAAATCCCACAACCACAAAAACAAACCAAACAAAATTATTTCCACAATCCACAAATATGAACATAATATTATCATAATAAAATCATATTATAACACAAACCTTTACCCTTATGTGAACTTTACAAAGTACTCTAGTGCGCTGATGCACATACAACTTCAGAAACAAACTGTACTTTAATTCTTCTGTCATCCAATGTGACTTCATTAATTCTACAAGATTAATTATTCCTTAAACCTTGTCTTCATTTGACAATAATGTGTATCGTGTGTGTGTTTTGATCTTTCTCTTCCCACCAAATGCTTTACATGCATTAGCCTATTCTGGTGTTGCACAGCAGTCTACGTACAACTCCATAATTATGTAAGCTACCCCTACACTTCCTCTATTTATATAGTTCCACTGCATGCCGTGTGTGATTTCATATTAAAACATTAATCAACGCTGTGTCGGACGGTACTATTAAACTACCTTTGCGCGAGTAGCCTGTGGCATCTGGAAACCCACTTCAGAAACAGATGTCAGTGACAGTACAAATGCAACGTCTAACCATTCGTTAGATAGCTAAAATCATGAACCATCAGGATAATCTATAATTATCAATGTGTTCTTAAACCACATGACTTTATTACTCAATATAACAATGTTTCATTTTATGTCATTAACAGGGTCTAAAATCTGTTCCTTTAAAACTTGTTGTCACGGTTCGCCTGACCGTCCAGACCCTCTCCCCGAGCGGCCTGTATACAATAGAAGTGGAGTGAGGTCCTACAGCGCCTCCCCCTCGCTTCCTGTCTGAAGGCTTTCTCCCCAAGCAGTAAAAGATTTTTCAAGACTAACACTGTGGTCCCAGTGACACACATATCTCAATGGATTTTAACTGAATATTATGCAAATAGGTTCTGGATGAGCTTTCACATTTACTCCTACACTGAGGATCATAATAATTGGCACCAAAATAGGCCCATTTCAACAAGAAGGCACGAGATTCATAACACATTAGTCCATTAGGTAACCGGTATCTTTAATAAATATTGCGGCCAGCCCATGCTGCCGTCTTGGATTCGCTTCAACGAGCCGAATCACTCAACAAATAGTTCTCGGGGAATCAGATAGCGTGCGAAGGTGTCCATTGTTTTCCTCCCACCTATCACGGGATTCGAACCCGGAACTTCCATATCCATCATCAGAGCTAGGGTCAATATCACTATATACGCTCTGGCATAAAGTACATCTCTCATTACGCCCACGGCATACGAGATTTCATACGAAGAATAGATACCGTGGTCCCTCCTAATGATATGATCTGCGTCCTATAATTACCAAGAGAAATCTGTCAATTGCTCTATAAGCTTTTCACATAAGCTGCAAATTCAATTCACTAAAAGCCCTTCCATTTCCTGGTATAATTATATTCCCATTAATACAATATTCTGATATCAAACTCTTTTCTTAGTCCCGTAACGGAATCTTACTGTATAATCTTACTGCTTAGATCGATAAGTCTTGCCCTTTAACGTAAATATTTCTTGTTTACAACATTTTGCCTGGTGCATTCATTCATACCTTTTATATTCATTATTATTATTATTATTATTATTATTCTCACTGACGTAAATTTACCAAAATCCGACACAACTCCATCTTAAAAATCGAACAACCATGTTCGTGACATTTACATAACTGATTTGCCATTTCTAATTACACGTGGTAACGATTAATCCACTCACTGATGCAAAATAACATCTCAAATCTATTAAAATCAACACAATAATGAGTAAACTTGGAGAGTCTATCTCCTACTCTGATTCTTACTGGCATCTTTATAATTCTGAAATCACACTACATGCAATGGCCTATATTTCTACTTACATAATTTGTGGGGTACTTACATATCTTAAGGCTTCGTCACGGTGGTTCCAACCACTCATATCCTTCCGGGTCGCCTGCCATATGCAGATTAGTGCGACATTTTCATCTCGAATACACACATTTTCTGACACATATTTTTCGTTAACCACACGACACTTTGCATTTCTATAAAGAAGCTATTGCTTCCAACACACATGACACTTTAAAACACTTATTCAACTATTAATTTAAAAGACATTTCACATATAATTTACATAACACACGTTACTCCGTACACTTTTCCTTGGTTGACATTCCCTAGCAAAGATATCCAAAATTGCAGGTGTCGATGGCATCTCCCGTGCTCCTACCAACTCCTGATTGAAAGTCTGGTTCGCTTGCCCTCGGAATTCACCAACAGTTTATCCATACTCCTACGGTAAGCTTCCTGATTCGCATAAATATGCTAACTTCCGTCCTGAGCGTTATTATTTGGTATTCAAATACATTACCAACTGCTTCGTAAGGTTTCTTTTAGCGCATTCCATCGTAATTAGACATGTACGATCAGTCAATATTTTATACATTGCGCTTAACACTGTGCATAACTTTACATAGATTATTATTTACAATAGTTCTGCAACTTATCTCACACGTTGCTTCCTAAGTGAACACACATTGTTCGTACTGCTAACAAAACTGTGTAGCGACGACTGTTTGCGACTCTCGGTGACAAACTATGTCCAACTGTGTAAACTGCGTTAATACTGGCTGCAACTCTGGCGTGCTACTGCGTGAAGACTGAGCTAAAGACTGAGTAAGACTGAGTAAGACTGAGCCTCTGCCAAGGGTCGACTCCCTTATATTGGATTCCCACGAAAAGTAGAGCTAAATTTTCCCGCGCTATCTCGACTCCTCTCCCAGCACGATTCTGGTTTCGAAACCATGCTCATCGGGTTCCTTTTCCTTCACTGATCCCAGAACTGTCTGCGTGCTGAAGAATCGCTCGGCCAATTAATTAATATTAATTCCTTTCTCCATAGCGTGGGGACGCTATCTCCCTGGGAATCCCTGGCAACCTTGTTAAAACCAAGCCGCGAACAACCATAGTCCCTGTTCTTCCGCACTTCATTAAATATGCGTCAATTTCGCAGATTAAAGGCTCTAAAATTAGCCTCCTGGCTAAAGATTCATCTGTGTGCCACTCTCATATCATTGTGTTACTCCAATCATGAGTAATCAATGATTTTCCTTGAGATCTTCCCACCCCCTTCTTACATCCATTCTCAGTCGGGGAAAAACTGGGTCATTATTCAGGCCCCCAACCTCCTCCAGACGACATAACGAGGTCAGCAAGATGGACGTGGCTCCATGCTGCACCTCCCACAATTCTGGGCCAATTAGTTAAACGTCAAACTCTGCACTTTCCGTGCTCCAAGTTCAGTATAGCCTACTTCAAGTAGTCTAATAATGCTGTATTTCACTCAATTTCCTGCATTATTTTGATAAATAATGTCATTATCAACTGGAATCACACCAGTGATTAAATATACACTTTTCTCTATGGGTTTTTACCATGGAACTCCCTCAGCAGAACTTGGGTTCGTTCCCTGGTGGAACCTTTATACTGAGATCACAATCTCTGAGATCCACGTTCGATATCAGTCAGCATAAGCCCCTCGGGTTCAGATTCCCCTTGCAAAACTTATAGAAATCAATTGCAAGTGATTTTCTGTAAGTAACTAGCTGACTGTCTACCACTGTCTGTGTTTACATCTGGGGTCCTTCACCTCGTCTGGCTGCGAGTATGGTTAGTTCAGTTCCCCCTTCCACACTGCGCTCTCTCTAAGCTGTTTATTCTCTCGACGGAGGGCTGCATTTATGGCCTCGGCCTCCCTCGCCGCTTCA
Source organism: Meconema thalassinum (assembly GCA_946902985.2). Taxonomy (NCBI): domain Eukaryota; kingdom Metazoa; phylum Arthropoda; class Insecta; order Orthoptera; family Tettigoniidae; genus Meconema; species Meconema thalassinum. Next base: position 42,517,353 of record OX336391.1, on the reverse strand, counting down.
ACCATTTCTTTGTAGAATTCTCGCAGACACTGGCATTCTCGTTGTTCGTCCCTTACACTGGGCAAGCTGTCTGCTTCTCGTTCCGTCTCGCTGCGTGAACGTTCAGGTCTGACTTCGCTAGCCACGTTCAGTTGGGTGTGTGCTGTTAATACTTCTTCTTGTTCGTCGAATTCTTCTGGCGAATAATAAACTTTTAGATTGGCTGCATTCATAATGACCTCGTTTCCAGTTTCTAAATGCTTTATCCTGTATGCATTGTTTTGAAGGTCTCTAATCACCTCGAACGGGCCGTGATATGCAAAATTGAACTTCTTATACTTCCGTGCCTCTGGATCTGAACTGGCGGGTTTCCTGACTAAAACTTTCTGTCCGACGAGAAGCGGTCTGTGATACCTCTTCGCACGATTTCTCCTCTGACGTCTCTCCGCCTGTGCTTTGAGATATTCGAAGGTTCGTTGGATCCTCAATTCTCGTCCTGGCTGTGCGTCTACTGGTAATGGAATGACACCCGTCCACGGTCTCTCCGGTCTCTGATCCAAATGTAGAGTCACGGGAACTTGACCTGTTGCCTCGTGTACAGTATTATTTATACAGTATTCAATTACTTCTAGGAATTCAATCCAACGCCAATTATCTGCAGAGCAGTAGATCTTCATGTATTTCTGGATCTCTCTCAATACGCTCTCAACTGGATTTGCCTCAGGATGGCGAATGGTAGATAAAATCTGCCTAATTCCTAGAGTTTCCAGTTCTCGACGAAATTCTGCACTTGTGAAGCAACTCCCGTGGTCCGAGAGGATGTTATCCGGCTTCCCAAGAATCGGAATAACTCTCTCCCTTTCAGGCGTTTCAATACCTGCTTTGAACTTGTCTTCTGTATGGGGCATAATACCACCATTTTCGAAAATACATCCATGGCTACAAAAATGTGTCTATTGCCTCTACGTGCTCTAGGCAATGGTCCATAGTTGTCTATGCTTAATAGCTGCCTTGGCTTCTCCGGTAACAACGGTATAGGTCGTTTTTTCATTAAAAAGGGATTTGGCTTTACCCTTTGGCATAGATCACATGTCCTAATAGCATTTCTCACCGTTTCTCTCAACTTTGGCCAAGTAAATGCTTCCTTCAACAGAGCACAGATTTTGTCGTCTATCCCTGGATGTCCAAATGCTCTGTGTGCTAGCCACACCAATCTCCTCTGCAAAGATGCAGGAATCACAATCCTTTGACGTGTATGATCTACATCATCCCACTTGTGTAGTATCTGATTATACCATACATAATCTGTTGCCAATGCCTCTGCCTCTCTGTATATTGCAGTTCCCCTTGCTAAACGTCCCTCGAAGTAATCGATCATCATCTTCAACCACGGGTCTTCGCGTTGTAGGTTGGTAAGATTCCTCAAATCATCCAACGTCTTCTGATCTCGATTCTCAATCTGGACAGCTAACGCTTCCTCTTCTCTAGGGTAACGGCTTAATATGTCCGGTATTACATTTTCTTTCCCTGGACAGTATTCTATTTCCACATTGAATTGCTGAATATACAGGGACCATCTTGTCAATCTCTGGCTAGACAAGTCTGTCTTTAACAAAAATGTTAAAGCTTTATTGTCTGTTCTGAGGACTATTTGAAAGCCATACACGAGTTTATGCCATGTTTGCAACGCGTACAAAATTGCGAGCAACTCTATCTCTGTAATCGTGTAGTTTTTCTCATGGGCTTTCAGCCTCCTACTTATAAAGGCAATAAAAACTTTCTTTTCAGGCTGGTCAACATTTTCCTGGAATAGCATCGCTCCAATCCCAATGAGTGATGCATCCGTCTGTATGATGAACTTCTGGGTATAATCCGGGTATCCCAGTTTCACATATTCCAAAAGCATTTGTTTTGACCTCACGAATGCTTCCTAACATTGCTCCGTCCAATTCCATCTGCCGCCTTTCTTCAATAGGTCCTGCAGGGGTGCTACTGTCGTAGTATAATTTGGGCAGTGGTTCGAAAAGAATCCAATTACTCCCAAATACTGTCGGACGTGCTTCACTTTCGTGGGTCGAGGGAAATTTCGAATTACCTCCAATTTATCTGGATTAGGCTTAACTCCATTTGCATCAATAACATGCCCTAGGAATTTGACTTCTCTCTGACAGAAGTGCGATTTCTTGATATTAACCTTGAAGTTAGCTTCTCGAAGATCATCTAGCAACATCTTCAGGTCTCTCATGTGCTCCTCCAGAGATTCTGACGTGAGTAGAATGTCGTCTACATATCTGATGGTTCCCTCTTTCACATCATCTGATAGATTGCGATCTAACGCTCTTATCAGGGCTGAACCAGCTGTTTTCAACCCAAAAGGTAGCCTTAAAAACGTATATGTGTGTTGATCAAACATAAATCCTGTCAACAGACTAGTTTTCTTCTCCAATTCAAGATGGTTGAAACTGGAAGTGATGTCCAAGTTTGTGAATACAGTCTTCCCTTTGAACTTCCTGAGGATCTCTTTAATAGGTGGCACTTGGTCAAACTCCGGAATAACCTTCAAATTTAAATATCTCAGGTCCAGACATACCCTAACAGTCCCGTCTGTCTTCGGTACGATTACCAATGGACTTACATAAGACGTAGGTGTCTTCTCAATAACACCGGCCTCCAACAACTCCTGAATTGCCTCTTTCACTTTGGCATAATGCTTTTCAGCAATAGGGTAGGGTTTCTGCCTAAATGGTGTCCAATCACTGACTTGGAAAGCATAAGTGAAGTTCTTTATGCGACCAGGTCTCGAATCAAAGACTTCCTTCTGTTCCATTAATAACTGCTTTAAATTTTCCTTCTCTTTTAGCCCAATTTTCGCTTCTTCTAGCTTTTCCGAAATATATTCTTCCAATTCGGGTTCCAGATCTTTCTCCAAGTCTGTGGCTAGTGTTTTCAGTTCTTCTTCTAACTGTTCAATAGCTAACACTTCTTCCTCGGCCACGTCTCTGTATGTATGCCATACTTGTTCATCTGACCCTGGTTCAATCTCATTGAGTGCGACCTCCAAGCCTTCGGCTTCCTCATTCACATGGAACATAACCCTGTCGTGTGCTAGGTCTATTATCACTCTGTATTCCCTTATAAATTCTGCCCCAATAAGTAGGTTATAAGGCAGTTTGTTTACTAATAGAAAACTCTGTGAGAAAATAGAGCCTCCTATCTGTAAATCTAAGAATACCTGATATTTACATATCATCGTTCTGTCTGGAATTATCCCTTTTATTTTGACACTAGAGATCGGTATTTTCAAAACATTCTCTCTCTGGGCTATTTCATTATATAGAGCTTGTGTCATAAGGCTCACTGTAGAACCGGTGTCTAACAGACTTCTTATTTTCAATCCTGCCACTCTTACAATTATAATAGGCAATTCTCTCTTGACCATGACCTGTGATCCTCCTGTATCCTCGATTAGCTCTTCTGGTTTGGCTATCCAATTGATGATGTTAACAGACTTCCATTCATCAGTCTTGAACTCTTCTAATTTTGGCGTTTTTTTTCTTCAGCGCCCGTCCCCTTGGAGTTTCTTCTCTCCTGTTCGCTGCGCTGTAGCTCCAAACTCTTAGCTCCATCTCCATATCTGTCTGGTGATGTCCTGTTCTGCATAGCTTCTTGCCAGCGGACTTGTTGTTTCTGGGGCTCATCTCCCCTTTCCTCGAGGTATCGCAATGAAGCGTGATATCGTTCCTCTACCTCGTCATCGAAGTTCCTTCTTCTTTCTTGGGGTCTCCAATTTCTATTGTTGCCTTCTTGGCCATTGTTACCTCCATTGTTTTGGTACGGTCTACCCCTGGTATTCTGCCTATTCCACGAATTTCGGCCTCTTCCTCCTCTACTAGCATTCCCTTTGTACTTTGGCTGCCATCTTCTGGGTTCCTGTTCCCATTGACGTCCGTTGGAATCTAGTGTTTCAGTGCTCGTAGCTTTGTTGTTCCTTGGAGTTTGATGTTGGTCAGTCTGCGTGTTGGTCACGTGTACCTGTTCCACGGTTCGACTCTGACGCATCGTATTTGCTGTTGTGAGGTCCAGTTGTCTAAGAACTGCCTCCATTTCTATAGCCGTTTTCGCATTAGCCTAGATTAGCAGTCTTTGGATCTCGTATGGAAGCTGTTCGGCGATAGCAATACATAATTCCAGCTCGCTCGGTTTTTGATCCAGTTCTTTGAAACGATACATCTGAGATATGAAAAACTCCACGTACTTCGTTGGGTTGCTGGTACTGTTTCTTTTGGAATACAAATCCAGTCTCAAATTTTGCTGTGTGGCTGGATCCCAGAACCGTTTCAAAAATGCCTCTCGAAACTCCTCAACGGTATCGAAAGTATACCGGAAACTGCGAAACCATAATGCGCATTCTCCCTCTGTTAGTTTCTCAATGGCACGTAGCCTGCGTTCTGGCGGTATCCGCGCATCATTCAGATATTCAGACACTTCCTTCAACCAATATTTTGGTGTCATATTACAGTTGCTACCTGCGAACTTCCTTGGTTTTTCTTCGCTTGCCCTGATTATGTTTATCACCTGGGTGTGCGTAGCATTTTCATGTGGCGTTGATGCTGCAATTGGTGCACCTGGCGTCATATAAGGACTTTCGCCTGGGCCTGTAGCATTCCTGATTATAGGTTGGGTTTCTAAGTCTGCCCACCTTGTTTTCCTCATATCTTCCATGCTGCCGTCACTTGACTTAGGACTTTTCATAAGGGTTTCCTTCTGTGCGATTATCCTAGTCTCCATTTGATTGTGGCGCATCTCCGCTCTTTCAAGTCGAGTAATTACCTCCTTCTCGAAACGGGTAAGTCTATCTCGATTTTCCTCAGCTACTTGAAATATTTTCTTCTTGTCTTCTTTCAGACTTTGTTTGATATGGGAGATTTCATCCTCTACATCTTCCTTAATTTGAGCAAGGGTCTTGTCGCTTGCCTCTGTCTTCTGGCCTTCTCTTATTTCGAGTTCTTCTCTCAGCCCTTTAATTTCCTCTTGAATGTGTCCATTGACTTTTGACAATTCATTCCGGACCTTGATGATCTCACCTCTATTCTCCTCTTGCCTTTTGTTAACTATAACAATATCGCTTTGAACTTGGTCCAGTTCTTGATGAACTTTGCCCATCTGACCTTTCACGTTGCTTACTAGCTCTTTACTTTCATTAGCGATAGCCTTAATCTCGCTTATTTCCTGACATTGATCTAATATGTTCTGATCCTGTTTCTTGAGGTCAACGTTAATTGCTCTAGCATAGCTTTTCAATTTCTGGTCCCATTTAGAGTCGTTCTCCTCTAAGCTCTGATCTACCGTTCTCGTAAATTCTGAAAATTGTTTCGCCTGGCGTTCGAGATTCGCCTCATACTGGATTTGAATATCCTTAATGTCATTAGACAGCGCATCTAACCTACTGTTGGTTTCATCCTGAGCATGCTTACACGCTTGTAAGTTACTTTCGAGCTTGGCTTCTATAGCCTCGAAACGTTTATCTGTTTTAACCTGCATTTCTGATACAATGCTTACAACAGTTTCTGTTACTTCGGTCTTAATTACCTCTTGCATTTGACCTAACTTATCACTTAATTCAACCTTATTTGCATCCAATCGGTTGTTTATTTCAACCTGATTGGCATTCATTGCAACTTGATTTGCACTAAGTGCAACCTGATTGGCATCTAAACGATTATTCAATTCACTCTGATTAGCGTTAATTGCCTCCTGATTGGCATCTAAACGAGTGTTTATTTCCTCCTGGAAAGCCTTAGCTTCCAGCTTATTTTGTTCGTTAACAGCATCAAAATGCTGTCTTAAGCCTGCGATCAACTGCACAATCTCCTCTGTACCTGACATTTCTACAATAATATACTGTGAGATGCAGGCAGGCTTCCTGGAAATATGTGTGGATACGTTTTGAAGAGAAACATCAAACACTGTACACATATTGTAAAGTCGTACAAAACCTGTCAATATTATGATAAATTGTGGATCTGGTATGTAGCGCTCGTACCCTTGGGTAATCCTCTTCTCAATAGAGAGATTCTGCGTTACATCAAAAACCTACTGAACTCAAAAATCACTCAAACACAGTTTGAGGTAAAAAAAACAATTACTATGGTTTTCCCCATGAAATACCATAAAAATCTATGGGTTTTCCCTAAATCCCATAAGCTCCACGAACGTTGGGCGCCATGATAAATAAAAGAGGATGCTCATGCTTTGCCCACACACGGGCGACATGATAAATACAAATGCAATGACCGGTTCGTGCAATGCCAAGATCGCTCATATTGCACTAACGTAGGCGGTTCCATAATGAGTTAATACCGCTCCACGTTGCTTGGGCCATGATAAATTAAAGTGTTTATCAAAATTTATATTGTTCGTATCGGAGCTTAACTTAAGATTAGGTTCGGTCATTCCCTACTTCATGTTAATTGTTACTTTAATAGAGTTGTGTGCATTAGATCTAGACCGACTTCAGTTGTACCTATAGCTCAAATCACTGTACAAGACATCAATTTCCATGTACCCATGTGAGTAATCTCGATGGAAAATATGCTTCTGCCTCCAGCTAGCATCAGGGCTCGAGCGTGTACCGTTCTCCCACTGTAGCAGTTGCATATTTTGGATTTGAGGCTAAAAGGTATCAACTCTACAATGATAAGGCACAACTCTATTCTACAACTTAAATTCTGTAATAAACTTCATGGCTTCACACAAACAAAACAAATCTCACAACCACAAAAACAAACCAAACAAAATTATTTCCACAATCCACAAATATGAACATAATATTATCATAATAAAATCATATTATAACACAAACCTTTACCCTTATGTGAACTTTACAAAGTACTCTAGTGCGCTGATGCACATACAACTTCAGAAACAAACTGTACTTTAATTCTTCTGTCATCCAATGTGACTTCATTAATTCTACAAGATTAATTATTCCTTACACCTTGTCTTCATTTGACAACAATGTGTATCGTGTGTGTGTTTTGATCTTTCTCTTCCCACCAAATGCTTTACATGCATTAGCCTATTCTGGTGTTGCACAGCAGTCTACGTACAACTCCATAATTATGTAAGCTACCCCTACACTTCCTCTATTTATATAGTTCCACTGCATGCCGTGTGTGATTTCATATTAAAAACATTAATCAATGCTGTGCCGGACGGTACTATTAAACTACCTTTGCGCGAGTAGCCTGTGGCATCTGGTAACCCACTTCAGAAACAGATGTCAGGGACAGTACAAATGCAACGTCTAACCATTCGTTAGATAGCTAAAATCATGAACCATCAGGATAATCTATAATTATCAATGTGTTCTTAAACCACATGACTTTATTACTCAATATAACAATGTTTCATTTTATGTCATTAACAGGGTCTAAAATCTGTTCCTTTAAAACATGTTGTCACGGTTCGCCTGACCGTCCAGACCCTCTCCCCGAGCGGCCTGTATACAATAGAAGTGGAGTGAGGTCCTACAGCGCCTCCCCCTCGCTTCCTGTCTGAAGGCATTCTCCCCAAGCAGTAAAAGATTTTTCAAGACTCACACTGTGGTCCCAGTGACACACATATCTCAATGGATTTTAACTGAATATTATGCAAATAGGTTCTGGATGAGCTTTCACATTTACTCCTACACTGAGGATCATAATAATTGGCTCCAAAATAGGCCCATTTCAACAAGAAGGCACGAGATTCATAACACATTAGTCCATTAGGTAACCGGTATCTTTAATAAATATTGCGGCCAGCCCATGCTGCCGTCTTGGATTCGCTTCAACGAGCCGAATCACTCAACAAATAGTTCTCGGGGAATCAGATAGCGTGCGAAGGTGTCCATTGTTTTCCTCCCACCTATCACGGGATTCGAACCCGGAACTTCCATATCCATCATCAGAGCTAGGGTCAATATCACTATATACGCTCTGGCATAAAGTACATCTCTCATTACGCCCACGGCATACGAGATTTCATACGAAGAATAGATACCCTGGTCCCTCCTAATGCTATGATCTGCGTCCTATAATTACCAAGAGAAATCTATCAATTGCTCTATAAGCTTTTCACATAAGCTGCAAATTCAATTCACTAAAAGCTCTTCCATTTCCTGGTATAATTATATTCCCATTAATACAATATTCTGATATCAAACTCTTTTCTTAGTCCCGTAACGGAATCTTACTGTATAATCTTACTGCTTAGATCGATAAGTCTTGCCCTTTAGCGTAAATATTTCTTGTTTTCAACATTTTGCCTGATGCATTCATTCATACCTTTTATATTCATTATTATTATTATTATTATTATTATTATTATTATTATTATTATTCTCACTGACATAAATTTACCAAAATCCGACACAACTCCATCTTACAAATCGAACAACCATGTTCGTGACATTTACATAACTGATTTGCCATTTCTAATTACACGTGGTAACGATTAATCCACTCACTGATGCAAAATAACATCTCAAATCTATTAAAATCAACACAATAATGAGTAAACTTGGAGAGTCTATCTCCTACTCTGATTCTTACTGGCATCTTTATAATTCTGAAATCACACTACATGCAGTGGCCTATATTTCTATTTGTGGGGTACTTACATATCTTAAGGCTTCGTCACTGTGGTTCCAACCACTCATATCCTTCCGGGTCGCCTGCCATATGCAGATTAGTGCGACATTTTCATCTCGAATACACACATTTTCTGACACATATTTTTCGTTAACCACACGGCACTTTGCATTTCTATAAAGAAGCTATTGCTTCCAACACACATGACACTTTAAAACACTTATTCAACTATTAATTTAAAAGACATTTCACATATAATTTACATAACACACGTTACTCCGTACACTTTTCCTTGGTTGACATTCCCTAGCAAAGATATCCAAAATTGCAGGTGTCGACGGCATCTCCCGTGCTCCTACCAACTCCTGATTGAAAGTCTGGTTCGCTTGCCCTCGGAATTCACCAACAGTTTATCCATACTCCTACGGTAAGCTTCCTGATTCGCATAAATATGCTAACTTCCGTCCTGATCGTTATTATTTGGTATTCAAAGACATTACCAACTGCTTCGTAAGGTTTCTTTTAGCGCATTCCATCGTAATTAGACATGTACGATCAGTCAATATTTTATACATTGCGCTTAACACTGTGCATAACTTTACATAGATTATTATTTACAATAGTTCTGCAACTTATCTCACACGTTGCTTCCTAAGTGAACACACATCGTTCGTACTGCTAACAAAACTGTGTAGCGACGACTGTTTGCGACTCTCGGTGACAAACTATGTCCAACTGTGTAAACTGCGTTAATACTGGCTGCAACTCTGGCGTGCTACTGCGTGAAGACTGAGCTAAAGACTGAGTAAGACTGAGTAAGACTGAGCCTCTGTCAAGGGTCGACTCCCTTATATTGGATTCCCACGAAAAGTAGAGCTAAATTTTCCCGCGCTATCTCGACTCCTCTCCCAGCACGATTCTGGTTTCGAAACCATGCTCATCGGGTTCCTTTTCCTTCACTGATCCCAGAACTGTCTGCGTGCTGAAGAATCGCTCGGCCAATTAATTAATATTAATTCCTTTCTCCATAGCGTGGGGACGCTATCTCCCTGGGAATCCCTGGCAACCTTGTTAAAACCAAGCCGCGAACAACCATAGTCCCTGTTCTTCCGCACTTCATTAAATATGCGTCAATTTCGCAGATTAAAGGCTCTAAAATTAGCCTCCTGGCTAAAGATTCATCTGTGTGCCACTCTCATATCATTGTGTTACTCCAATCATGAGTAATCAATGATTTTCCTTGAGATCTTCCCACCCCCTTCTTACATCCATTCTCAGTCGGGGAAAAACTGGGTCATTATTCAGGCCCCAACCTCCTCCAGACGACATAACGAGGTCAGCAAGATGGACGTGGCTCCATGCTGCACCTCCCACAATTCTGGGCCAATTAGTTAAACGTCAAACTCTGCACTTTCCGTGCTCCAAGTTCAGTATAGCCTACTTCAAGTAGTCTAATAATGCTGTATTTCACTCAATTTCCTGCATTATTTTGATAAATAATGTCATTATCAACTGGAATCACACCAGTGATTAAATATACACTTTTCTCTATGGGTTTTTACCATGGAACTCCCTCAGCAGACCTTGGGTTCGTTCCCTGGTGGAACCTTTATACTGAGATCACAATCTCTGAGATCCACGTTCGATATCAGTCAGCATAAGCCCCTCGGGTTCAATATAATTATTTTATTTTATTCTTGGTGAAGGGAAGATAATTTTTGGCATGTGATATTTATTCTTAATAAATGGCGAGAACATTTTTATTCTTGCTGAGATTTTTAGAACTGTTTCTTTGATTCAATGCTTAATTACACTAGAAAGATACCGCTAGCTAGATGCACGCAGATGATCGACGACTTATCTTAACGCCCGAGAGCCGAGTTGCTCGTTAATGCTCTACTTTTATTTGTTTATATTTTCTGTACTGTATGCAACTAGTTAGTAGTATAGTTAGAGATGTATATATGTGTTCCTAGGGTTCCCTAGTCATCAGTCCGGTGAGAGTTGTTCAACTCAGAGCCGGGTGTTGACATTCTCACGATCATTTTACCATCTGTGCGGATTTGGGACTGTGCTCTAGAGGAATTCGGGCGCAGTACCCAACCACCATTTGAAAGGGGTGTTGATTAGTTGGCATCCTAAGCATTTTCGAAGATTTACTAGGATGTATAATCATGGTGTTCTGCGAAGAGCTGCGGGGACATACTCACCAGACTTACCTGGAGAGCCTTAGTAAGCCAAGCGCTTGCTAGTCGTCTTCACCGTACTGCTCGACAGCATGCAGCAGCGGGAAACACTGGATCTTAACCTAACTATGAGCTAAAGGGGAAGGGTTCAATAACTAAGTGAAATAAAAAGATAGATCCCTTGACTGTGAAAGTAGGGGTTTATTCGTCTGATGATGATTAGAGGGGGGGGGAGATAAAATAGGGGGATGGAAAGGGAATTAGGCCGACACACTCACCCTACCGTTGTTACAAGTTGTCCATGATGTGGCGCTGGGCTCGGCCGCCCGGTGGACGCCGGCTCACGTAGCACTAACACTCAATGTAGGAGCCCAAGGATCAAAAGAGGGCAGGCGCGGAGTGGCCTCCCGTATGTACAATATGTACAGGTGTACGCTAACTTTCGTTACTGTTGCATAGGATTGCAAGTTAGCGCTTACCGTACTCGCGAATGTAGGCCGTACTTAACTTGCTTCACCCGGCCTTTCGTAAAGCTATAGCCCTTCTCTGTACCTCTAAATAATTAGGTATATTTGTAGACACAACCCTTCTGGAAGGGTTGCGGTTGCAACACTATCTATATCACTTTCTTGTGGATACGATAACTACCAACATTTTGCACCAAAAACCTTTAAAATGTAAACATATAACCCTTTAAAACCTCAGTCGAGATCGTTAATGAGCAAAATCGGACCAAGGGTGTGAAAATGCAGGGGCCATTTACGAAAAAGTGAAATATACCCGTACCCGTGCGATGCTAATATCATCTAATTTAGCTCGAGGATACCTGGTAAGGTATTTAACTGTCCTATCGCGAGTATCTCAACCTTCGCGAATATTTTTCTGCAATTAAGTTCATTCTTTTATTTATGGAGCTACACTCAATGTACAATGTTCACAGTAATTGCGTCTGCACTATGCTTACTTGTTACTTCGGTGATATCGCTCACACGCAGAGTATTGCCAATGTAGCCTCACACGAATAATAACGTGAGTACTGCTCGCTCGTTATTATTATTCTGCGTGCCCAGTCGACGCTTTTTTCTCGCATTACTATCGGTCGTGGCGCGTTATACATTTCCCGTATCGAACTTTAGCAATTCGTTCGCACATATTACATTTCAACTTTTGCGACTGTCCACGATACTCATACACTGTAATGTATGCTTTACTTTCTTCACTATTATACTTGGCTTTGTTTTCAGCGCGTCCTACGGAGCACGAAGTGTCGCAGTTTCTCCCTCTGATATCTGCGAACTGTATGCACTGTATGTCCACGCGGCTAGCATATATAGTTTCTGGCACGAAACTTAGTCCGCTGCGTCTCTCAGAAGCTTAATTTCTTTAGTAATGCTCTTACAGCCTTCCTGGGACCTTCATTCCGCGTAGGATTACGTGTAAGTCACGAATCTTCACTTCGGATGAAATCCAAGCAAGCTTGTAGTTTAACGTGACCGTTAATCTCGAGATTATGAGCCACGGGACCTCCTTTTTACGTGGAATCCGAACCACAGGACATGGCATTTCACTTCGAAAATCTCACATGCATTGACCGGGAATCGAACCCGGACCGCCTTGGTGAGAGGCGTACAGCTAGACCGCTGAGCCACCACGCCCCCCCGGATGAAATCCGATCGTCAGATTATTTTATAATAATTTATCAAATTATGGCGTGGGGACGCTGTCTGACTCAAGACCCTTGGCGTCTTGGTCCTGGCATTTTACCTCCGTGTGCTTCCACTGTGCTCTTAATAAGGCTCTGATTAAAGCTTTTAACACCGTCTTAATTACGTGTTCATTTTTCTTTCTCCAATGTTATCTTAAATTCATTTCTTGATGGATCATTCTCGAATTATTCTTGAACTGGGCGTTCCTCTTCTCCCCCTTCCCATGGCTTTGTTTTAAGCTGATTTTAACTTCGCGCGTGGCCATCCCTTGGACCATAACCAGTCCGCTCTGAGTGTCTTCTTTTAGGGTTGGCGCCAGTCTGCCGCTCCTCTCAGAAAAAGACATTTGACTACTGTCAAGTCCTCTCTGCTCCGTAGGTTTCAACCAGTATTTCAGCTAAAAGTACCTTAAATAAGCATCGTTTAACTCATCTTTTCCCGTATCTCAGCCTCTCGGGATATCACGAATTGATCCATGTTATTTAATTAATGGGTTCTTTGATTTGCCTAATTATGTATGCGCCGCAGGTCTTAGTTCATCCCTAACTAAGCCTGGGTTCACATCTCATCTGTGCTGCTTAAATGTGCATCATTTCAATGATTCCAGATTCTATAATAGTCACTCATGCCCAAAAGGGTACAATAACAAATACTGTAGATAAATCTATAAATTAAATGAATTAATAAATAAATAATCAAATAAATAGATAAATTAATATATAAAAGACAAAATAAATTACTGATATACACTTAAATAAATTAGTAAATAGATAAATTAATAGATAAAATAATATATCGATCAATAAATAATTAAATAACTTGATAAATAAATCAACAACTGAACAGATAAAGAGATTATTAATAGATAGATAAATATTTAATAAATTAGATACATAAATAAACAAGTAAATACATAGAAAAATTTATAGATCAATACATAAACAACTATATAAATACCGTAATTAAATCCACAAATAAATAAATATATCGAAATATAAATAGATAATAAACAGAAATAAGATAAATTAGATAAATAAATAAATAAATAAACAGTGAATACATAAATTGTTAAATTAATAAATTAGATAAACAAACGGATGAAAAATTGTTAAATATGAAACAATGTACAAATAGGCCCACTGTAACCATTGCTCGTATGTAATTCCACACACACACACCTCCAATATAAGACATCATTCTGTGATAGTCAACGTGACCCCAGGAACACCGATCCGCACCTCCATGTAGTCAAATGACAGTTTGATCAGCTCCTTCTTCAGCGCTAACAACTTGGTTTCACTCATCGAGGGCGACAGGAAAAGATATCCATACTTATTGCCATAGCCAGTGAGCTTCCCATGCATGTCGAATGTCTGTGCCAATTGGAACATGGTATTCAGTTTCGGAGAAAACACACCCAGAGATTTCAGGAGGAACTGGTTCATTTCTGCAAGATCCTGCATCATAAATACATAGTGGTTGACCACGGAGGCTTTCAGCTATTGGGTCAGGTATTGTTTAGGGATTGTTCATATGAAACATAAATGATGTCTGGAAACAAACACAATATGTATTGTAATCAGTGGCGGCTGGGATAATTCATGAGGGTTCTGTTCTATTTACACTGAGGAAGAGTTAGTTATTGTTGTTTTAAGGGGCGAAACTACGAGGTCATCTGACCCTCTTAACACAGATTAAAGAATACAAATTTGGAATTGAATTTAAAATTTTGAGGTGGACACCTAAATTTTAAAAGACCAAAAATTAATAAAACAAAAATTAAATAAAAATAAAAATTAACAAAAATTACGGAAAAACAAAAAATTATCATTCAAAAACGAACAAGTTGTTGAGTCAATTTACACTGGAAAATTTAGATTGCTGGCCCGAACCCACTCACACTTATAAAGCGGATAACGCGATCAGCAGCCACCACGTCATCGGCCAATATAAGTTTGACTGTCATCTGCAAACCAAGGTTTCTTCGTAAGTCAGCAAGATCCACACACTCGGTTAAAATGTGGGCCACGGTGAAAAAGGCTCCACAGGTACAAAGTGGGGGGTCTTCCCTTCTCATTAGGTACGAGTGGGTGGATCTTGTATGACCTATCCTTAGCTCCGCCACACGTGAGTAGTTCCCTTGCTCTCTCTCAGTTTATTGGGCAGTGGGTCAGCTAGCCACAGACTCTCCCAAAAAGCCAGAACTTGTAGGCGTAACTGAGAGCGAATATCTCTAGCGAGTATCTCCATTGGTCGAGGTGGTAGTGATACCGCCTCTTTTGCAGCTTGATCCGCTAACTCATTTCCCGCTATTCCCATGTGGCTTGGAAGCCACAGAAAGGTGATTCGAGTGTCAGGGTGGCACAGCCCGGCTAGTAGGTCGTGGATTCGGTGCACTAGGGGGTGTTGCGGGAAACATGTAGCAAGAGGGGGAGTGGGGTTAGGGTAAAGTCTGGTTGATATCAGAGAAGACGGCATGCACGTCCACTGTAAAACTGATGTAGCCCATTCGTCAGATGCTGCAGCCTACAGAATATCACATTCGGCTCCGGATTGAATGGATTATAAGTAATTTGAAAAACTCAATGAGAACAAAATAGCATATTAAGCTATACACGAGGGCGAGAAAGATCCACAAATATCGCACTCACGTGCAAATTGCATTACGAGACAATGGTACCGGCAGTAGACGGAGATTATCGTATGTTTTCGCCCGCCCCTCTCCGTCCTTGTTGCAATGGCAACGACCAGCTGAGTTAACTGTTGGGATAGGGACTTAGTCGGTAGTAGTGTGTTTGTAACAGTACTACTACTACTGTAGGTAAGACTGTTTTACAAAATAACACCTATCTACCGCTGCATTAAAAACACAAGTATTAAAAAAACTACAGTATACTATTTACCATTTGCTAGATACATTAATTACCCCACCATCCTACCTTGCCGTGTTTGCTTTGGTTGAACAATCAATGCTACCCAGACACACACACAAGCTTTATCTCTCTCTCTCTATCATTCTATCTATAGTCATACATTCACACAACCATACCTGTCTTTGAAAAGCAAATACAACCACGCTATTTATCCTTGACATGCACACTTATCCCAAATAACTTTTAGTTATACATTTCACATTTACTATTACAAAAAAAAGTTTCCACTATTTACAATTACAAAAATGAATATTTACAAAATACTAAATCTACTAAATCTACTGGTTACAAAAAAGCCATGTCTCTAAACATTAAAATTTAGAAATCACACCTCCACCTCGTGGTTATAACCCTATGACAGGCTAATGCATAGGTCATTCATCTGCACTCATTTGCTATCCATCAAGGTAAAAGTGCATTTTCTCTGTTCCACAAGATACAAATTTGATTGCTGGATTGTAACTTGCACTGTTTATGCGATATAGATTTGCCAGTTCATAAAACCGCTAGGTAGTTCTCTACACATAGCAATTTTACCACTGCTCTACCTACGCCTTTGGCTCTTTTGGCTTTCTTTCAGTCTAGTGTGTGATAGACAGCATTAACTGTATATCAAACCCAGTTCACCTTTGTATGTTTAATCCAAGTAATAATTTGAAAAGACACAAATGTAATCAGTTTTAAACGTTATCTCTGTTTTGTTTTGATTAATATGTTTATGACATGCATATTAACCTGAAATCGAACCCTGGTGAAAAGGCTAACAGCATAACCACTACACCACCATGCCCTTGTTTCTTAGTTTGACTCGTTCTAGGCCTCAGACCTGGAAATCGAGTTAAGGCCACCAATACAAGAGCTAAAAGTGCTTACCACTGCAACACCAAATGGATAGCTGGTAACATTAGACAACCGGAAATGATTATATTTCTGTTAGCAATGCATTTTGTCATCAGCCTACTGTCTGAGCACTGACAGCAACACAGTTTAGTTTAGAACAAGCGAGTGTGTGTGTATATATTATTAGCCTCAAGTATTCAAAGCTTGTTGTGTGTAGCGACCATCTTGTTCCGGTAACCACTGAGCATTTTTGTGTTTTAGCTATCCTCTTTAACCAATCAATTAAAGATAGTCTACTCTTAATTCTTGAATCGATAAATCAGAGTTTGTGTACACCGTTTGTCATTTATTAACCCATACCTGCAACCTATGCTCTCTCTATACTGCAGTTTGATCTGAAAACAAGTTTCAATGGTAAAAGACTTTTCAGTCACCATACATGTAGCCTACACTAATTCTTTCTCTACCTAACTTAGCTATGTTTCATCACGCATGGTAAACAACTTACATGTTGGTATCCGATTATTAGTTTATAAAATCTCAGGTCGATGACCTTGATGTATTGGGTATTTTGGGTAAATTCATTGGCCATGGGAAAGGGTTGACCATTCTAAGTCCTATGACACCTCGCATGTTGATATTCGATTAGTAGTTTATAAAATCTTAGGTCAATGACCTTGCTGTTTTGGATTTTTGGGGTAAATTCATTGGTCATGGGAAAGGGTTAACCATTCTAAGTCCTATGACACTTCACTTGACCCTCTTCGATTATTAGTTCATAAAAACATAGGTCAATGACCTTGCTGTTTTAGATCTTTCGGGTAAATTCGTTGGTCATGGAAAAGGGTTGACCATCCTGAGTCCCATGACACCTCACTTGACCCTCTCTGATTATTAGTTAGCGAGATATTAACAAAAGTGCAGTTAGGCCCTTTTGACAAAAATAAATAATACATTCAAAAACAGAATGTCACCTCAAGACCAACGACCTCTCATACAAGTCCCTAGCCTCATTGGTTCATGAGATATTAAAAAGCTAATAACCAATTAGTTTTGGATCTTTTGGTAATTTTTTTTAATAACTCATCTATAAATCATTATTCAAAAAGCCCACCCGCTTACAAAAACCCCAAGTGCGCATGCGTAAAAACAAAAAACAAACATGTTAATTCATAGTAGCAATCGGCTCTTCACATGCGTTTCAGGTGGAACAACGTTTAATTTCATCATAGAATTAGGGACCATGGGCCAGTCAATAGGGACCAGTCCAAAGGGACCGGTCTAAAGGGATTAGTCAAAAAGGACCTGTCAACAGGAACCCATCAACAGGGACTTGTCAACAATGACCCGTCAACAATGACCTGTCAAAAATTACCTGTCAACAGGGACCCGTCCACAGGGACTCGTCAACAAGGACCCGTCCACAGGGACTCGTCAACAACGACCCGTCCAAAGGAACTCGTCAGCAATGACCCGTCAACAGGAACCAGTCCAAAGGAACAAATCAACAGGGATCAATCAAAAGGGGTTATCGCCTCAAGGCCTTACATGTCCTCATTGATTATTGGTTTGTCTATCGACAAGCGCCGCTTGGAATACTTTTTGATTACTCCTCATGGGTTGGGTTAGGTTAGGTTACACTACAGCCGCCATCTTTAAAAAGCCCACCCTCTTACAAAAACTATGAGTGGGCATGCGTAAAAACAAAAAAACACGCATGTTAAATCATAGTGGCTTTCCACCGTACACATGTCTCTTGTGTGGAACAACGTTTAATTCCATATTGGCATTCAAACTTTCACATGTTGCACTTGAAAAGCGAGATTTTCTAAAAAATTACAATTTCACCCCTAGTAGGGGTAGGTTTTATTTTTGAGGTGGAAATATGTTATCCACTGGAAAGGGGGTGTCAGCCCGAGTTCAATGACACCTCATTCGTCAAAATCCGACCATGCGTTCGAGAGATATCGCGCCGCCGCCATCTTGTAGGAGGAAAGCCGTAGGAGGGTCTAGAACTGTTACAAACACACTACTCTCGGTCTATCATCTCTACCATACCCTCTACTATTGAGACTAGTCGGTGCTCAAGACTAGCTACGACCTCACGGCGAGCGCTCCTATGTTGTTGGCGTGCCTCGCTTTCTCAACAGTTCACAGTGCTAAGAGATTTCCTGAATTATCAAATAACAGAACTATGTATTCCTGCGCATTTAAGAGAAAACGCGTAAGTTTTCATTGTTAAAAGATTACAACGGATTATTTTCGTTTATTGAATGAAATCCGGTCGTTGGGCAACACGACGTTCTGGTGTCTAATGTGGCCAATTAAACACAACTAAACAGTAGACACTATCGCCCCTTAGCAGACGATAGGCTATATTGGGTTATTTACTAACCTCACCTTTTGGTTTGGTGGTCAGTCACAATGCCGCAAATTGTAAATTGCAATATGAAGTAAATTGGCAAATCTAATTATCACAAGAGGCTCCGCGGTCACCTAAAATGGCGACAACATTATTATCAGCCGCTACTGACTATAATTGGAGATAAATAACGTTTACTCGTCAATGTTCCAGAGCATTCTTGCTCCTTCATCAGCGGGATGCTTAAACAGTTTTTAAACAACAACAACAACAACTATACTACTACTACTACTACTACTACTACTACCGGTACTACTATTGCATTTACAAAATAAAAACTAACGATAATCTTCCAAAAAAAATACATAAAACAAGTAAACAATAGTTAGTATAAATAAGGAAGGAAGGAAGATTGTAGTTTTACGTGACCGTTAATCGCGAGATCATAAGCCACGGGACCTCCTTCTTACGTGGAATACGAACCACAGGACATGGCATTTCACTTTGAAAATCTCGCATGCATTAATCGGGAATCGAACCCGGTCGTGGTAAAAGGCCAACAGCTTGACCGCTGTGCCACCACACCCCCTAGCATAAATAATCTTAAAAATCTAAACAATAGTGCACCGCGACAATAACTAACATATATTTCACGTGTGGATGGGAAGCTACCGGGCCATTTTCGACCATGCCCAGGGAACTTATTTTGAAAATTTCATCGATGCCCAAACCCGAAAATAAAACAAGAATACAGGATAATACATAACGTATATAGTTAATTTTCATATACAATAAAACCAAAACAAGATGAAATAACAAACAACATGCAATAATTAATAAATAGGTGTGGAACTATGAACTTACACATGTACTTACTTTAGAGAAATATACTCTGTAGACGTCGACGCGAATATCGTCATTATCATCTTGCACAGTTTCCAGCCACTGGCCAGGTCTGTTTGGAGCATAAGCCTCTCCATCGTCTTCTGTCCTCCCACCATCTCTCAGCCTCCACCCTTGTCCAGTCTTCTCCTCTCTTCTTCACGCTTTCTTCCACCCCCTTCAGCCACCTGTCCCTCGGTCTTCCTCTCGGTCTCTTTCCTTCCCACTTCGTCTCGTGTATCCTCATGGGTATCCTCTTCTCCTCCATTCGTTTTACATGTCCATACCATCTAAGTCTAGATTTCTCTATACCATCCTGTAATGGTTCCTCCTTCATTAATTCTCCGGTCCTCTCATTTCTTATTCTGTTCATCTTTGTAACGCCAATACTGCTTCTCAAGAACCTCATCTCACTGGCCTGTATTTTGCTCTTCTCCCTTCCTTTCATAACCCAGGTCTCCGAGGCATACGTCAGGATAGGGACATAGTACGTCCGATATATGATCTTTTTGATATTCTGAGGAACATCCTTGCTCCATAACATGCTTCTCACACTCCTCCGAAATGCTTCTGCCTGCCTCCCCGGCTCATTTATTTCTCTATCGTTTCTTCCATTATCTTGTATCAGGCTTCCCAGATACTTAAAACTCTCCACTTTCTTCAGCTGTTCCCCACCAATTGTTATTCCCGTTGTGGTTCTTTGCTTCTTCCTTGTTGTGATCACCATCTCACTCTTATTTATGCTAAATCTCATCCCATATCCTTGTATTATTCCTTCCCACACGTCCAACTGTTCCTGTACCTCCTCCTCCTTGTTTCTCCAAATCATCAAATCATCTGCAAACACCATTGCTTTCATCTTTCCTTCCCCGATTACTTGTGCCACTCGGGTCATTATGTCATCCATCACCACAATGAAAAGTAACGGTGACAGTGAACTTCCTTGTTTCAGGCCGTTTCTCTGTTCCAACCAGTCCGATCCCGCTCCTCCCACTTTCACACAGCTCACGCTTCCCTTGTACATCTCCTTTATCCTCCTTATACTCCATTTTTCTACTCCTCTATCCTCCAGGGACTTTCATACTTTGTTTCTGCATACACTGTCATATGCTTTCTCAATGTCCAGGAAGGCCATCAGTAGATCTGTTCCATACTCATAGTGCTGTTCTTGTAACTGCCTTAGAGCAAAAATCAAATCCACTGTGGACCTTCCTGCTCTTAAGCCATGTTGTTCTTCCCTCATCCCTCCTTCTATCCTTGTCCTAATTCTCTTTTCCAAAACTTTCTCGAAGATCTTTGCACAATGACTCATCAGTGTTATTCCCCGATAGTTTCTGCAATCTGTTCTACTACCTTTCTTGAAGATCGGGACAATGATTCCTTTTTTCCAGTCCTCTGGGGTCTTCCTTTCCTTCCATGCTGTCCTCATCACTCGGTACAACCACTGTATCCCCACCTCTCCTGCTGCTCTCACCATCTCCACACTCAACTCATCCACACCCGGTGCCTTCCCTCCTTTCATCTTGTTCAATGCATCTTCCACTTCTTTCCATGTTAAGTCCTTTTCTGTTTGCAGTTCATCTTCCTCTTTCCCGATTTCTTCCTCCTCACCATCTTTTCCATTTGGGTTCAGAAGTTCTTCAAAATATTCTTTCCACATTTTCTTCAGTTCTTCCCTATTTTCTATCTGTTGTCCCCTTTTGTTCACCATTCTAACATAATCCATAGGATCCTTCCACCTCTTATTTTTTACCATCCCATACAGGACCTTTTTTGTACCTTCACTATCCTCCTTCATCATCTTTGTCCACTCTTCCATCCACTTTCTTCTCTCCTCAGCCACTACTCTCTTTGCCTCCTTCTTTCTTTCCTGGTACTCTTCCCTTTTCTCTGCCGCCCTATTTTGATACCACCTACCAAAGGCTCTATTCTTTTCCCTTACTATATCTTTTGTCTTCTCATTCCACCATGGTGTTTCCTGCCATCCCTTCTTACTACTTGTCCTCCCGCATACTGCTTCTGCTGCACCTGCTAGTGTCTTCTTAAATCTAGCCCATTCTTCTTCCACCCCTCTTTCTTCAACTTTTGGAATTCCTTCCTCTACCATTTTGAGGTACTCGACCCTTCTATCTCCTTCTTTCAGTTTCCATATCCTTATACGTCTTTCCTGGTCCTCAGTCCCTTTTTTCTCCTTAGTCCCTCTCAGGTTCATTACCAGCAATCGATGGTCGCTATCCAGGTTCTCTGATGGTATAACCTTGATGTCCGTATTGTTCTTATTTAATTCTTTCTCATACAGTATATAGTCGACCACCGACTTCCTGGTCAAGTCATCACTGTACCATGTGATTGTGTGGCTCTCTCTTTTCTTGAACCAGGAGTTCCCAACTAGCAGGCTGTTCCTTTGGCAGAAGTCCAACAGTCTCTTTCCTTCCTCATTTCTCCTGCCCAAACCCTTTGGTCCAAGCTCACTCTCATACCCTTGTCTTTCTCTTCCTACATGGGCATTCAGATCCCCCATAACAATCATATTTCTTCCTACCAGCTGCTTCGGCAATTCCTCTTCAAACTCCTCCTTCTCTTCAGAGGCGCAGCCTACTTGTGGAGCATACACTTGCACGGTCTCTCCCATCAGTGCTACTTTCACTTTCATCATCCTATCACTTATTCTCTTCACTTCTTCTTTTAAACCATCTCGTACTACTACTCCCATTCCATTCCTCTTTCCCCCTTCATTCCCACTCCAGTACAGTCTATAGCCTTTTCTCAGTTCTCTCCTTCTTTCCCCTTTCCACTTTGTTTCTGCCAATCCCAATAAATCCAACTTCCTTCTTTCCATCATATCCACTATCTCCACCACCTTCCCCGTCAGCGTTCTTATGTTTAAAGTTTCAAATCTTAGTCCGTGTTTACAGCCGTGTCGTCGTCTATTATATCCTTCATGTCCGAGGCTCGTTCCATTTTTGAAAGCATTTGGTTTCATCCACTACTGGCTTGCTGGGCCTATCGTAGCTTCACCAGAGCCCCGTTAGCCGTTACTTTTCAAGGTTCCTGTAGGACCTTCACAGCTACCGTAACGGTCCCGGGGCACACGAAGTCCCCACTGTACTTCGCCCCTACAGTCAATCCCCTACTTTGTGCCGTTGCCCGTCTCCCACGACGTGGACGAGGGGTTGTACTTATGGGAGACGCTAATATCGTAACATTTTATATTAATTAAGTACGGTACGTAATCATTTGTCAGACTATAGTCATCATATCAGTCATCCAGAATATTTAAGTATCTCATGCTTATACTATTTGACGATATATTAAAATATCCAATAACTATCATAAAGTCCAAAAAGAATAACGTAATGTCATTAGATAAATCTCAAGATTCATTAATTCATTAATTCAATATATCAACTTTTAATACACATAGCTGATCCAAGACGTCTGTCTACTTCAATGGCTCCTAATCGTCTCGTTTTATTTTGATCAGATGACAGTCGACCCTTTGTTAATAATACGCTGCCGAAGTGACGCGCCTAGCAACCACATGGGCGCAGCCACAACTGGTTGCTAAGGTTTTTATACATAGGAAGCTGCATTAACGCTGCGCAGCGTCTTGAATTTTGTGGATACAAATATGTAAAACGTGTGAAATAAGGCAAACGCCTCCCGTGAAGATCACCTACAGTGTTGGAGCTACAAAATAGAAGTGAAATGTTATGGATAAAGTACGAGAATTTTGCGAGATAGTACGAATAAAGTTGACCTCACTCCTGAGGCAAGAATTGCATGGCGGGTACTGCAAATTATAAATATTTATCATTTAGTGGATAGAGTATATCTAATATAGAGAGATATTGAGGACATATATTGAACCCGAGGGGGTCATGCTGACTGATATCGAACGTGGATCTCAGAGACTGTGATCTCAGTATAAAGGTTCCACCAGGGAACGAACCCGAGGTCTGTTGAGGGAGTTTAATTGTAAAAACCCCTAGAGAAAAGTGTATATTTAATCACTGGTGTGATTTCAGTTGATAATGACATTATTTGTTAAAATAATGCAGGGAAATTGAGTGGAATACAGCATTATTGGACTACTTGGAGTAGGCTATGCTGGACTTGGAGCACAGTAGTGCAGAGTTTGACGTTTTACTAATAGGCCCAGAATAGTAGGAGGAGACTCTTGGAGCCGTGTCAATCTTGCTGACCTAGTTATGTCGTCTGGAAGAGGTTGGGGGGTTGAATAATGACCCAGTTTTTCCCCGACTGAGAATAGGACGAAAAAGAGTGGGGAGAGATCCCAAGGAAAATCATTGATTACTCGTGATTGGAGTAACGCAATGACATGAGAGTTGCACACAGGTGAATCTTTAGCCAGGAGGCTAATTTTAGAGCCTTTAATCTGCGAAATTGACGCATATTTAAAGGAGTGCGGAAGGACATAAGACTATGGATGTTCGCGGCTGGGTTTGACGATGTCGCCAGGGATTCCCACAGAGACCGCGTCCCCACGCTATGGAGAAAACAATTAATATTAATTAATTGGCCGAGCGATCCTTCAGCACGCAGATAGTTCTGGGATCAGTGAAGAAAAAGGGACCCGATGAGCATGGTTTCGAGACCAGAATCATGCTGGGAGAAGAGTCGAGATAGCGCGGGAAATTTTAGCTCTACTTTTTGTGTGAAACCAATATAAGGGAGTCGACCCTTGGCAGAGCACAGTTTTTGTCACACAGTCGGAGACAGTTGTTGAGGCGGATCGTATGTCGGTCCGGCTCGGGAAAGGACGCTCAAACAAAGACTTGTACATTTGAGTGAACCATTATATTCACCGCACATCGTAATGCACCAAGTGAGAAGATAATAATGTATAGTCAGAAATTAATAAGAAGTACGGTAATCAACGAACTTTATTGTGTGAAATGTGTATTACCGAAGGAAAGGAAGGAGGCCCGGACTTCGACTTGGGAAGCCGTGCAGTAAAACTTTTAGAAAGCTTTTATTAAAGATAGTCGTGCTGCAGGTGTACTCAGCAGTACGAACAATGGTTTGTGTTCACTTAGGAAGCACCGTGTGAGATAAGTTGCAGAACTATTGAAAATAATAATTTGTGTAAAAATTGTGTACACTGTTAAGCGCAGTGTATAATGTATTGACTGGTTATACATGTCTTATTACGCTGGAATGCGCTGGGAGAAACTTTACGAAGCATTTGGTAATGTCTTAAGAATACCAAATAGTAACGCTCAGGACGGAAATTAGCATATTTATGCAAAGCAGGAAGTTTACCGTAGGATTATCGATAGACTGTTGGCGAATTCCGGGGGCAGTTGAACCAGACTTTCAATCAGGAGTTGGTAGGAGCACGGAAGATGCCGTCGACACCTGCAATTTTGATATTTTTGCTAGGGAATTTCAACCAATGAAAAGTGTAAAAAGTGACGTGTGTTATGTATAAATCATATGTGAAATATCTTTTAAATTAATGGTTTAATAAGTGTTATAAAGTGTCATGTGTTTTGGAAGCAATAGCTTCTTTATAGAAATGCAAAGTGTCGTGTGGTTAGTGGGAGAAATGTATCATAAAATGTGTGTATTCAAGATGCAAATGTCGCACTAAATCTGCATATGGCAGGAGACCCGGAAGGATATAAGTGGTTGGAGCCACCATGATGAGCCGATATATGTGAGTACCCCACAAATTATGTTGATGTAGAAGTATAGGCCACTGCATGTAATGTGATTTCAGAGTTATAAAGATGCCAGTAAGAATCAGTATTAGGAGATAGACCCTCCAGGTTTAATCATTATTGTGTTGATTTTAATAGAGTTGAGATGTTATTTTGCATCAGAGAGTGGATTAATCGTTACCACTATTAATTAAAAATGGCAAATCAGTTATATAAACATAACGTTACGAACACGGTTGTTCGGTTTTTAAGATGATTAAGTTGTGTCGGATTTTGGTAATTTATGTCAGTGAGAATAATAATAATAATAATAATAATGAATAAATAAAAGGTATGAATGAATACATCAGAAAAAATGTTGTAAGCAAGAAATAGTTACGCTAATGGGAAGACTTATCGATCTAAGCAGTAAGATTATACAGTAAGATTACGTTAAGGGATTAAGAAAGGAATTTATATCAGAATATTGTATTAATGGGAATATAATTATGCCAGGAAATGGAAGAGCTTTCTAGCGAATTGAATTTGCAGCTTATGAAAAAGCTTATAGAGTAATTGATAGATTTCTCTTAATAATTATAGGACGAAGGTCATAACATTAGGTCAGGAACCAGTTGGTCTATCCGACGTATGAAATCTCGTATGCCGTGGGCATACTGGGAGATATGCTTTGTGCCAGAGTGTAATTAGTGATTGGACCCTAACTCTGATGATGGATATGGAATGTTCCGGGTTCGAATCCCGTGATAGATGAGAGGAAAACGATGGACATCTCTGCACTCTATCTGATCGCCCGAGAACTTATTATTGAGTGATTCGGCTCGTTGAAGCGAATCTTATGACGGCAGCATGTGGGCTGACCGCAGCATTTATTTAAGATACCGGTTACCTACTAGACCAATGTTTTATGAACCTCGTGCCTTCATGTTGAAATGGGCCTATTTGGTGCCAATTATTATATCCTCAGGGTAGGAATAAATGTTAAAGCTCATCCAGTACCTATTTGCATAATATTCAGTTTAAATCCATTGGGATATGTGTGTCACTGGGACCACGGTATTTGTCTTGTAGAATCTTATACTGCTGAGGGGAGATAGAGATTTGAGACAGGAAACGAGGGTCGAGGTACTGTGGGACCTCACTTCACTTTTATTGTGTACAGGCCGGTCGGAAGAGGGTCTGGGGCCGTCAAGCGAACCGTGAAAGAAGGTTTAAAAAGGGTAGATTTTAGACCCTAGTTGTAGTGTGAAATGAAACATTGTTATATTGAGTAATGAAGCCATGTGGTTTAAGAACACATTGGTAATTATAGATCACCCTGATGGTTCATGATTTTAGCAATCTAACGAATGGTTAGACGTTGCATTTGTACTGTCACTGACAACTTTTTCAGAAGTTGGTTACTCGACGCCACAGGCTACGCGCGCAAGGGTAGTTTAATAGTACCATCTGACACAACGATAACTAACGTTTTTAAGATGAAATCACAAACGGCATGCAGTGGAACTATATAAATAGAGGAAGTGTAGGGGTAGCTTACATAATTATGGAGTTGCACGTAGACTGCTGTGCGACACCAGAATAGGCTAATGCATGTAAAGCATTTGGTGGGAGGAGAAAGATCAAACACACACGGTACACATAATTGTCAAATTAAGATGAGGTTTAAGGAATAAGTAATTTTGTGAAATTAAAGAAGTCACAAAAGTATCAAAGTACAGTTTGTTTCTGAAATTGTATGTGCATCAGCGCACTAGAGTATTTTGTAAAGTTGATATAAGGGTAAAGGTTTGTGTTATGATATGATTTTATTATGATAATATTATGTTAATATCAGTGGATTGTGGAAGTAATTTTTGTTTGATTTTGTTTTATGGTTGTGGGGATTGTTTTGTTTGTTTGAAGCCATGATTTTATTACTAAATTAAAGTTTTAGAATAGAGTTGTGCCTTATCATTGTAGAGTTGATACCTTTTAGCCTCAAATCCAAAATATGCAACTGCTCAATGGGGGAACGGTACACGCCCGGGTCCTGACGCTAGCTGGAGGCGGAAGCATATTTTCCATCGAGATTACTCACATGGGTACAATATGTCACATAAAAGATTTTTTTTGGTTCATGTGGGGAGTGTAGTTGTAATTAAATATGATTTGTACTATACGTATTATAAACGACTACCTACATAACCTTACAGCTGATGCACTAACACCAATAAATTTTATCTTACAACTTTTCTGAGTGGTGATTTTTCACTTAATTTATTTAAGCAGTGAATTGTGTTTCCAAATTACAATTAGGCCTATCCCAGACTGAAAATTTCTGCCTAAATATTTTATTTTTTGCACTTTCAAAAAACAATAAATCATGTAGGCCTACCAGTAGCCTAGGCCTACACCCTGCAACAAAGTTACAGTACCGTATAGTGACATTATTCAAGCCAATGAATAGGCTACTGCTTATTTCTTATTTCTGAAGTGATGGAGTGCCAAGTCTTGTTGTGATTGTCAGGGACGTTTCGTTGAAAAAGTCAGTGGTGTCAAGAAATGAGGTGATGAGGATAGTGGCGAACCAGGCTACCATGGCATTATGTCAAGATTGTTAGAAAATGTTTTAATCGTTTCAGCATGAAGTATTTGTGAAAACGTCAGTGGTGCTATAAATTTATCAATAAAAGTGGAAATATAATAACCTAGGTGTGTACTTAGTTTCTTGTGCGTTACTTATCTGGACAATTTTTCAAACATTGGACAGTAAAATTAGGCTAGTTCAATGAAGATATGGAATGCTACAGTATTGTACATTTAAGTTATTAGGAGTTATAATAAAACTATAATGCTATTCAAAATATCGAGCCTTAATACTTAACTGCAATGTTTATACCAAACATCTTTAATAGATATCAGGAAGTACTGGTATATTATTGGGAAGTAGGCTACTCCCCTGCGATTCAACTTACATGCTCCTGCAGAAGTGTGGATGTGTGTTTCTCTCCTCACAATAGGCCTTTTTGTTATTGAGCAACTGAGTTTAATTGTAGTTGTAACAGGTCATTTTATCACAGGTTGTGGTGAATTATGTAATACGGTACCAAATGGCAGATAGGTGGTGTTGCTGGTTATTGAGGCCATTAGCCCCTAACAGGAATATAGGCTGATTTTATTTAGTTCTGTTGGTCAAGTAATGCATTTGAATCATGAAGGGATGGGTAGCATAAATAGATAATGTTTCTGTTAGTATAGGCCTACCTCATTAAATTCATTTCTTAACTCAAACCTAAGGTATATATGGCTACCTCTGCATTAGTAAGTCTGTCATCACACTGCAGTGGTACTTTTACAGTGAGTTAACTACCTAGTTAAATTGGAGGCTTGTGGTAAGTAATGAACATATTTTACACCAAGAATAGTGTAAATTTCTATATCACTGTCCAATATTTTTAATTTCCTTACTGCATGGGCTAATAACCTAATTATCTTTTACTCACTATTCAGTACCATAAGAACCAACACCCTCATTCCCATTGTTTGGATTGGAACATAGTTATGCAGACCAATTTCCAGCCTTGGAGATTAATCTTTGAGGAAGAGTGGAAAAATATTTCCCCTCCTCCCCTCCAAATGGCCAATCACTGATCAAGCTGTACTAACTTGAGTGTACCGTACCATACATGTATGCATCAATTAATTTATGTGATGCATTTTACTAATGTATAATAAGGTGTTGGAGAGGGTAAAATCTAACTCCAGAATACAGCCGCTTATTGTTGAAAGAGGCAGTTTTATGCTGCAAAATGAGCATAATAATTATGTGGTCTGTGGAAAGGTTTGAAGTTGCTACTATTCAATTTGATCACTGGAAACTGTGTGATCCATCAAGTACCATAGCACATGGATCATTGTTATGGTACCGGGACTAGCATTTCCCTACATCAACTCTTTGGCCCACTTCATACCAAGTAGGCTACTTGTACCACTTTGACTGTCCATCACTTCATATTGTGTGAATGTTTGCTAGGATTGCTCGTGCAGATGCAGGGTAGCATTTTTTTTGTTCTAAATCTCTATATACCAGCCAATTCTATTTACCTCTTTTGTGGCACTCCAGCTAATGTGTAACAATAATCAGTGAGATAATGTGGTCATCAGCTTGGTGTACTTATTGGGTGAGAGCCTGGGATATTTTCATGTCAGTTTTAGTGGCCTTAGGCCCTATATTTAGAGCTAGGATAGGAAAAGTGCCCCATTATTTAGAATTAGGTAGGACGATAGGCCTTAATTGTAGACTTCTCTAACCTGTTAGTGAGCACACAGGTTGTTAATTTGATTCGTTTTCAAACAAACGCGGCGTTGTGGTAAACACACAAATTGTATTGAAATGCAATCTTTGTTTCTTCTATAGCTGTTGATGAGATTTGGCCTAAACACTCATCCAAATATTTTAAACTGTTCCCTTATGCATTGATAGACCTTAAGTTAATTTTATTCTACACTTACTGGTAGGGCCTACGGTACTTTATTTTCCGTAGTATTGGTCATTCATACGGGACGTGATTCACAATATCCAGAAATGTTATATTTTCATGTTTTCACTTAATTTAAGGTAAATATCGTAGGCCACATCTCTACGACTTATGTTCTAAGACTTAATGTGCATCTCGTACGCAATATTTTACAACTTTACTGGACAACTATGTCCAATTACTGTGGAAAATATACTTTTCTATGCTTTCTTGCCTCTGGACATCCATGCATGTACAGTTTTATACGATACAGATAGGAAATAATGACGGCTAAAAGCCTGAAGCAAGCTACAAGGGAGCCATGTTGTATTGCTCCAGTTGCTTAGCAACGGAGCGGAAGTGACGTTGACTTCGGCAGCGAATAATAAGTAGCCATGACAGTCAAACAAAACACAAATGAAATTCATTGCAACGTTGCAACATTACAAGTACGAAGAAATAATTAGACAAGATAAAGCAGGTCTATAAGAGACAAACTAAACGCAGCTAAAATGAGGGAACTTAACATTAAAATATTACGAAGTTTAAGAAACATTTAGCTACGGAACTAACTGCAGTGTCAACCTCTACGAAAAACATTCACGGGGTGACAATAAAATTAAGAACATAACACTAGAACGCTCATGCAAAGGCAGATGATCAAATAATAGCACTTATATTACCTTGTGTTTCACCTTCCCAATACCACATACTTACAATAGCAAGTTAACCTCAAACTTGCTTTCGATATTCGTCATCACATCACATACGGTATGTTTATCTTCCATTCCTACCAGACAACATATACCGGTAGTATTAAATATTATAAAAGGAAGCATATTTCAACACACGTAGACGAAGGTGAACTAATATACACGTAGTAACTTAACAAAATTAGAACTTCTGACCCATGTACCAAGCCTATCTTTTCACTGATGCCATTTACTTATTTTAAAGTTAATTTAAGCTGAATCTGTTTTCAAACGTCGTCAATACTGTCGTAAGCGTCGTAAGTGTTATTACGAATCATTGGGAACCTAATTAGGGAGCGCACGGCTCCCTAATCCCCTTAAAATCTCTAGCAACTTGGAGTCACATCTTGTTAAGTCCAGGTCATCAGGCCTCAGAAAGTCCATACTACTTTCTCCGTCCGTTAAATAATTATTCTTTTGTTTGGGCCCGAACTCGGTAACAGTTTTGTTACCAACCTTGTTTGCTTGTTTGTCACTAGATTTTAGGGGCTTTCCGTTCATTTTGTTGGTCCCTGGGAAAATTATATTTCCATGGTAACGTGAACATGGACGGTGAATGGATACATGTGATGAGGAGTTCGCAAATCAAGATAATTATTACGTCTCGACATTTGGTGATTTACAGAAAGGTAATGGTAGTTTCAGTCGATAAAATGGCAGTATATTGTTGGTTGATTGTGTGTGAATTAAGTTCTGTTTTAGGTCGTGCTAAGTTTATAATAAGAGACATAATGAGATCCTGTATAGGTTAACTGATCTTAAACTCTTCAATATTTGAGAAGTAATGATGGATGTGATGTGTGTTGCTCCTAATCCAGCCATCGGCTAGAAGTTTAGAAAATCTGCCCGCGTATGAATGAGAAATTATTATAGGCTATATATTGAAAATGTGTTAACACATGCAGTACCAGTAGACTTTTTCTATTGGGATTAATGGTGTACATTATATTTAGGGGAAGGATGAACATCCTCTTTATTCTCTACATGTAGCCTACATTCTCATCATTTCTCAAACTTTTGTTTCACTTGTTCATGATGAATAGTTTTGTCACTTTATTGCAGAATTACCATGCTGGCAAGAAGGTCGTGTACTGCTCTGAATTGTGATGGCGACATCTAACCAGCATAGGCATCTGCGTGAATTTCCCTTGGATGGCCGTATGGCAGTAGTTTTATACAAATCCTTTGTATAAACCAGGTACAGTTGAACCACTTTTCAGAATTTATTGTAATTATTATTATTATCATCATGATTATTATTATTATTATTGTCATGTGTTGTGACATCTCTATATTACGCCTCGAGAGTTTAAAAGTGCGCAGTTTGTCTGTATGTATCTCTCTGTCTAACGTTGTGCAACCCCTGGCTACATACTGCCTTGTTCTCTCGTATTGGCTAGTGTTGTTGCTACCTTGCATTTTGTTGTGCAATTCGTTCTGCCATTGGCTCTGACAATATTTGACGCGAGTTTGGGGCCACTCCCAAACTACGCATTTGATTTTTCTGAGAGGCTTCTCTCCCCTCTGGGGGGACAGAAGCTAAGTCAGTCTTAGACGCGCCGAGATGTAAGGCGAACGTGTGTATTCGGGCAGAGGCCCACCCTCATGGCGCAGCGGAATGTGAGTACGGCTCAATGTATTTCTATCTAACGCAATGTAATTGTTTTTGTTAAACGTTCCTTCTTTTGCTTAATTCTCTTTCCTTTTCAAGATGTTATTGTTAGTATTTTAATCCTTGAACCAGATCTCCGGGACCTTGCGTAATGTCATACGGCGGAGTTCTTTTTGTTGCTTTTGTTATGTGCCCTTCTCACAGTTTTATTATTTTGGTTAATACCTGTAAGATTCGAAAGTATTGCGTTTCTGCGTCTTGGCTTATATATATTTCCTGTCGGGCCTTAGTGCTCGTCTTTTGCGTCGGTGTCTCTTTGTACCACAAATGTTTCATTTGATTGGTAGCAATTGGACCTTTGTTTGTGGACAGTATGTGTGAGGTAACGGGACTGATGTCCAACGTCCCACTAATACGTGTCCCTTTTGTTTATAGAATATATGTGACGGTGGTTAACTGGGATTTTCTCCAGCTCCGATGTCATATTATTCTTTTTTTATATGTCGCGTTGGTGCGGCATTATGTTGGAATATAAGCCTATTTTATTATAGCGTGCTTTCGATTTTTACCGGTCTCTTTCGTCCCAAGTCAATTGTAATGTAATGTATCTCCGTATATCTCATTTTCCTTTTGTTTTGTTTTTCTCTTTCGATTTTCGCCGTATTACATAACTTAATTATAATTCCCCTTGTCTTCTCCTTCCTCCTATCTCCGTGAGATCTCTCTCCCCTTTGTTTTACTCCCCTCACTCCTCCCCCTTCCCTCCGGTATGTTTACATAACATCATGAAAAGCTTCGCGTCTTAGCAGTTCGAAGTTTGACTTTTTGCAAGTTTGTCGTTTCTCTCTAACTTTTGTAAGTTTCGTTTTATTTTCTTTCAAGTTTGTATCTTTTCGTTAGATTCATGTTGTTGAGCGGTACTCAGGTTCTGTCGTGCTTTTCAGTTTTTTTTAAGTTTTTGAATTCTTTATTCTTGGTATTGGGTTTCTTTTGTATTATTGAGCTTGTATTAGCTTGCCTTTTTTCTTTGTTTTAAATAATTTGTTTATTTCGTGTACACGCTCTTTCTTTTATCCTTAATACATTTTTATATTTTAAGTAATATAGCTCCCTTGTCTTTTCATTTCTTACATTTAAGTTCCCCTTCCTTATCCTTATCCTTATCTCGATTTCGTCAATCTTGTCTTTGTGACGTAACAAAGGCACGATTAACACGGCTCTGGGATTTGTTTAATTAATTTTATGGGAATCTCATTTTTGCACTTTTGATTGTTGCATTAAGCAATTATTTGTTTGCATTTGGTTTTTTGGAAATCATCTTTTGCTCGCTCCGAAAACCTTGGGCCCAGCACCGGGTCGAGCAAGACGTCTTTTCCCCTGTCCATTTTGCGACCTTGTTGATTTTATTCTTCCACTGCTACTCTGACGCGCATTATTATTATTATTAATAGACCTTTATCGGCGCAATGGTAGCAGATCGCATGGTTGCGTGCGAAATCGTTCCCTCCTCTCCTCTCTCAAGTTATTAACCTTTTATTATTTTTCTCTTCATTTACATTGTATTAAAATTTGTTTTTCTTTGAGTTTAAGGAATTCAGTGAATTGTTTTTCCCCACCCCTGAAGAAAGGGTGAAGTTACTTTCTGTGTGAACTACGGGCATCCAGGAAACCCATCTCCAAGGAAAGGTGGTTTTGTCCCTCAAGTAAACAAGACATCCAAAAGACCCAGCTTCGAGGTGAACAGTGGCAACATATCAGTGAGTACATCGCATCGCTGGAACACGACACGTCACGGTATTGTAACCTACTTTTATGTATTTGCTTCCTCTAGTAGACATTTGTTTAGTTAACGGTGATTTTAAGGCGACAGGAAATTTTGTTTGCTTTCTCTTCTTTTTCATTTCGTCAGTGTTGTGGACGTTTTTATTTTACTTTCTGTGAAGTAGAAAACGCATTTCTCTCAAGGGTTTGAGTCCTTACCTTTGTTGTTAATAGTCGCTTTGTTAACTGTGATATTTCTCAGAACTCACCTCACCCCTTCACACGTCTCAGTCTGGAACAGCTGCTGACAGGTTTCTTGTCATTACCGTACAGCCTAAAACCCCCGCCCCTCTTTCTCCGAAGTTTTCCCCGGCCCACTTATGGGAACCGTCTCTTTAAATCCTACGGTCACCCCGACCCCCCCTTGAGCCTCGCGTAATTATACTAACGTTTGATGTTAGTAAAGTGTTTGTTGTCTCAGTTATGAATGGTCTGTTGAGCTATTATGTGTGTTATGATTGGGAGTTAAGTTTGTTTCATAATTAGGGAGGGTGATTGTTTTATTTTTGTCAGGGGATTTTCAATTTTGGTTTTCATTTAAAATTGTTTATATAAGCTTGATGTTACTATATGTTCAGTATGGTAGTGTGTATTTCGTTGGGAAACCTGCTAGGTGGGGTCTCCGTCGGGATTAGGGTATGGGATCTGTCCCACGGCTTCGACGCCCACTTAGGATGTACATAGATTCTACACGATTCGTCAATCTTTAGTATGGGATGAAGTTTGTCACGATGACCTGTAGTCCGTTATTTGAGTTTCCATGGTGTTCCAACGACTCATATTAGCATTCTGATGTAATGGGGAAATTTTGATTTGTTTATGGGAAGGAGTATGTATGTAGTGTTGTTGTTGTTGGTTGTATTTTGAGATGAATGTGTGTGTCAATGAGTTTAATGAATTTTTATCAACAGTTATTTGTGGGTGGTTTCAAATTTAGTTCAATTTTGATTTTATACCCTATTCAATTTAAACTATATATATATATATATATATATATATATATATATATTACGTACGAACTATTTATTCGTTTTTATTGGCAAACCAAATATACGATAAGTATTACTCAGAGATACCAACCATTTTAGGTCTACGGCTTCCGTGTTATGGGACATTGATGTTCGTGTGAACTACTCTGGCGTGCATTACCCAATTTTCTTATATTTGTATGGGATAGGCCATACCCTCTCTGTCTTTAATTTTTTTATGCGGTACCTCTGAGGTCTACGGCCCGTATATTGACGCTGTAACCATTTTATTTTTGTGGGTTGGTAATATTTATTATTGGGTTTCGAGTTTGATTGATTGTATGTCTGGTCTTGATTGGTTTTATGCGAGGTTCCAGTCTGTTCCTTTTATTTGGAAGGTATTTTGTAACGTAATTATTTGGATTTTCGTTCTCTGTCCGGGATGGCATTTTTTTTATTTTTTTCGACAGCTACTTTGAGTTATTATTCCCTTTTATTTGTTAGTACCTAATGTCTTTTGATGAAGGTTATTAGTATATTTTGCCCCTTTACTCCTTCTATGTATCTAGTTAGGCAGGAGACACCCGTGGCCGCCTGAGTTACACGGAGGATTTCGAAAGATGTGTTGAACTATACTTCTGCCAAAGGCAATTTCCAGTACCTGCCTGCTTTTGTTGTAGGGAGCCGGCCCGGCCCATTGTCCGAGCTGCAGACACGACTTGCTATTGTTCGGCAGTGCCTGAGATGGTCTGTTGACTTACATTCTTTTCTTGTAGTGACAGTGATTTGTCTATTGATATAGTTGTTTACTATTTATCGTAACTTCTGTTTTACGTTTTTGTGAAATCATGTTTTTATAAATCATTTCAATCTAATATGTTTTCTCTAAGATAATGTGTATTATTTTCCTGTATCTGTCATATATTTGGAGAGTGTTTCCGGTAGCGATAGCTAGTCTCCAAGTACCTGAGAAGTGGCCGGTGTATCCTTTAGACCCTGTTCACGGCTCGTTTTCTCTTCTTTCATTTGGTCTGACGACCCTGCCTATTCATACTTTTACTTTCCAGCTGGCAGAATGAATCCACTTTCCCCCTTACGCAGCTTATGTAACCCCAAATATTTCCCCGACGCAAGCCTTATTTTGTATACAGGCTGCTCCCCTTTATATTTTTTTGTGATCATGATTTAACCTTTCTCTTTCTTTTATTATTAGAAAATTGGCTGATTTCCAGAAGGTCGCCATTAAGAAGACTTCGCTTTCTCCACGTCATCTGGCAGAGTCTAGCTCAAGATTGACCGTTTTATTATCATTATTTTCTTTTTGGTACATCCATTTTTTATATGTGTGACGTATTGACGTGCAGTAGAGGTAGGATCCGCCTTTATTTCACGCCTGTACTGATCCTTTATATGATTTGAATTTTTGTTGTTTTAATTTCATCTTAAAGTTTTTTTTTCTTTCGTACCAAAAAAGAAAAAAAATTCCTCACCAGTGAACATCTTCGTGAATACGTGTGTATGAAAATATATGTGTGTTTGAGAAAAGAGACTTGCGTTTCGTCAAGCCTTTTATGGAAGTTATGACGTTCAAAGAACTTTTAATTAAGCTGCGTCTTATGAATAAGAGAAATGTGAGAACATTTTATTATGTCTTAATTTTTCATGTGTGTATCTGGTGTACATGATGTAATCTTCTTTCCTTCACCCTGTTCAAATGTATCTA
The DNA here is from genome assembly GCA_946902985.2 of Meconema thalassinum. NCBI lineage: Eukaryota > Metazoa > Arthropoda > Insecta > Orthoptera > Tettigoniidae > Meconema > Meconema thalassinum. The sequence goes on along the minus strand of OX336391.1, from coordinate 42,480,770 downwards.
ATCGAAGAATGTTATTTTATATAATTTTGTTATGAAAAAGAAAAAATTCTTTTATGCCTTTGTTATGTAAAAGAATTTTTTTTGGAGAAAGCGGTGGAATTTGAACCACTTTTCAGAATTTATTGTAATTATTATTATTATCATCATGATTATTATTATTATTATTGTCATGTGTTGTGACATCTCTATATTACGCCTCGAGAGTTTAAAAGTGCGCAGTTTGTCTGTATGTATCTCTCGGTCTAACGTTGTGCAACCCCTGGCTACATACTGCCTTGTTCTCTCGTATTGGCTAGTGTTGTTGCTACCTTGCATTTTGTTGTGCAATTCGTTCTGCCATTGGCTCTGACAATATTTGACGCGAGTTTGGGGCCACTCCCAAACTACGCATTTGATTTTTCTGAGAGGCTTCTCTCCCCTCTGGGGGGACAGAAGCTAAGTCAGTCTTAGACGCGCCGAGATGTAAGGCGAACGTGTGTATTCGGGCAGAGGCCCACCCTCATGGCGCAGCGGAATGTGAGTACGGCTCAATGTATATTCTATCTAACGCAATGTAATTGTTTTTGTTAAACGTTCCTTCTTTTGCTTAATTCTCTTTCCTTTTCAAGATGTTATTGTTAGTATTTTAATCCTTGAACCAGATCTCCGGGACCTTGCGTAATGTCATACGGCGGAGTTCTTTTTGTTGCTTTTGTTATGTGCCCTTCTCACAGTTTTATTATTTTGGTTAATACCTGTAAGATTCGAAAGTATTGCGTTTCTGCGTCTTGGCTTATATATATTTCCTGTCGGGCCTTAGTGCTCGTCTTTTGCGTCGGTGTCTCTTTGTACCACAAATGTTTCATTTGATTGGTAGCAATTGGACCTTTGTTTGTGGACAGTATGTGTGAGGTAACGGGACTGATGTCCAACGTCCCACTAATACGTGTCCCTTTTGTTTATAGAATATATGTGACGGTGGTTAACTGGGATTTTCTCCAGCTCCGATGTCATATTATTCTTTTTTTATATGTCGCGTTGGTGCGGCATTATGTTGGAATATAAGCCTATTTTATTATAGCGTGCTTTCGATTTTTACCGGTCTCTTTCGTCCCAAGTCAATTGTAATGTAATGTATCTCCGTATATCTCATTTTCCTTTTGTTTTGTTTTTCTCTTTCGATTTTCGCCGTATTACATAACTTAATTATAATTCCCCTTGTCTTCTCCTTCCTCCTATCTCCGTGAGATCTCTCTCCCCTTTGTTTTACTCCCCTCACTCCTCCCCCTTCCCTCCGGTATGTTTACATAACATCATGAAAAGCTTCGCGTCTTAGCAGTTCGAAGTTTGACTTTTTGCAAGTTTGTCGTTTCTCTCTAACTTTTGTAAGTTTCGTTTTATTTTCTTTCAAGTTTGTATCTTTTCGTTAGATTCATGTTGTTGAGCGGTACTCAGGTTCTGTCGTGCTTTTCAGTTTTTTTTAAGTTTTTGAATTCTTTATTCTTGGTATTGGGTTTCTTTTGTATTATTGAGCTTGTATTAGCTTGCCTTTTTTCTTTGTTTTAAATAATTTGTTTATTTCGTGTACACGCTCTTTCTTTTATCCTTAATACATTTTTATATTTTAAGTAATATAGCTCCCTTGTCTTTTCATTTCTTACATTTAAGTTCCCCTTCCTTATCCTTATCCTTATCTCGATTTCGTCAATCTTGTCTTTGTGACGTAACAAAGGCACGATTAACACGGCTCTGGGATTTGTTTAATTAATTTTATGGGAATCTCATTTTTGCACTTTTGATTGTTGCATTAAGCAATTATTTGTTTGCATTTGGTTTTTTGGAAATCATCTTTTGCTCGCTCCGAAAACCTTGGGCCCAGCACCGGGTCGAGCAAGACGTCTTTTCCCCTGTCCATTTTGCGACCTTGTTGATTTTATTCTTCCACTGCTACTCTGACGCGCATTATTATTATTATTAATAGACCTTTATCGGCGCACAGTATTGTCCATTTTAGTCACCTTTATCTGTGATGTAGATTTGTGTCTGTTCATCCCTGTAGTTAGGCTATTATCAGTCAGGTAGTTGAGGTTTTAAGGGGCAGAACTACGAGGTCATCTGCCCCTATCAGTAGACAGCATAAGCTTCACCCAGATGTTCTCCATGAGGAAGTTTTGTTTCTGGTTTGACAAATCATGATCATTATGTCTACGGTGACACCTTGAAAGAATTATACATGTAATTGCAAGTTTCCACGGTTAACTTAGAGCCAAAAAATTAGGCTTGTGACTGTTTGGAGTGTGATAAGTTATCAGCAAGGCCCGGATAATCGTGTAGTTAACTCCCTCCTCCCAAATGCCTTGCTGTTTGGTGGGTTGTAATATCTGGACGTGTAGCGATGAATTCATAGACTTGCTATTATTACGAAATGCCTCTGGAGCTTTGTCCCTTCAGAGGTAGAAAAGTCTTAATTGGAACAACTGTAAATGTGGATGCCATTGCTATTGTAAACCGGATACCAATTGCCTGATCAGGTATACTGTACTGCCACTTGTCGCACATCAACTATGCACAGTGACCATATACATAACTTCGTTTCTGCCTCATTGTGTAGTGGCTAGTACTCTTGGCTGTCACTGCGGAGGCCCGGGTTCAATTCCCAGCTCTGCCAAGAAGTTTAATTCTGGCCTGAGGGTTGCGCAAAAACTGAGAAGAGGCAAGTTCCAATCACACCTCAGCCATCCTGGAAGTGGCTTTCTGTGGTTTCCCCACTTCTATTCCAGGCGTATGCTTAATTAAGACCACAGCCGCCTCCTTCTTAATCCTCATCTGAGTTACAACTACACACACTAATACAGCCTTCACAATAACACCGGTTATCAGACAAATTCCACACACACCTAAGTACACGGGGCCACATGACCACAATGTCGCAAAGCCCCGTAATGAATCAACAACACAATATAATTTCTTTATGTGGCTTCAACACTGAAGCCCCCTGTGGGTGGGGGTTTAGACTACACTCATGGTATCCTCTTTCTATCGTACAAGGCGACTAAAAGGAGCAACCTTGGATATACTTTGAGGCTTCCTACTTGTCTCATGAATTGCCCCCCTCAAGGGTGGGAGGGATGGAATACACCCACAGGCAGAGTTGGACGGTTGGCACACGTGCTGTGAAATATATATAATCTGGTGTAACGATATGTTAATGTTGTAGTAATTTCTAAACATTGCACTTTGTCAGTACATGTGTGTGTACTGTATATAGTTTAATGTAAAGATTTTACATATTTGGTAGCTGCAATCATGTAAGTGCAGTGCTAGGCCATGGGGTCTATCTATCTGGTGACTGGTTTTGGATTTTTTCTGGTCAGGTTTACCATTTTCAACATCCCCCAATGGCCTGGACGGTACCTCGCTTCATTCCAACTGCTTGGTCATATTCATTTATTTCATCCTTTTATCAGCTCCTTGTGATGTTGCCATCTATTACGACATCCGGCTGTACACATTGGCTAGGTGGAACCGCATCGACTTAAATTAATGCAATTGGATGTATTGGATGGCGGTTCACTGAAATCTTGTTTCAATTTTTATAGCAATTCATTGTATCTCGTCTCCGATCCCTCTGAAAGAATAATAATTAGGTGTAGATATGCCAGCAGCTAAAGCGCAGCGTTCGGCCATGGGCCCAAGCTCTCTGCTGACTCGGTGGACGTGGGTTCGAACCCCACCGTCGCCATCCTTGAAATGGTTTTCCGTGGTTTCCCATTTCAACTCTAGGTAAATGCTGGGACGGTACCTCTGACAGGCCACGGCCACTTCCTTCCACATCCGTGCCCAGTTTCATTAAATCATCGCTCATTCCGGTGCGCAGGTCGCCCACGGGCGTTGACTAGAAAGACCTGTACTCGGCCTCTCAGGAGGCCACACGACAAAAAAGATGACAGGGGGTAGATATACGTGCACATGTTTTGAACTTCACCAGTCCTCTTCAACAAAGCAACGTCATCATTGCCTAACTTTAAAACGATAGATTTTAGCATTTAATGTGCACATTTCAAAACACACCTGTTGTGAGATAATGGGTGAAGTTAAAGTCCAATGTAAATTTATATTTAAAGGGCATAGAGTATTTTCAAGAATATTGACAACTTGTCTGTAGGACACACTCTTTCCCGGCGGCTTCGGTGGCGTAGTTGGTAGAATGCTGAGCTTCTATGCCCAAGATAGCGGGTTCAAACCCGGCCGAAGCCATCAGATTTTTTAAAAGCGTTAAAAATCCCTCAGTATGCCTTCCTTCGGAGGGGAAGTAAAGCCGGCGGTCCCATGCCATAGATTTATGGCATGTTAAAGAACCTTCCACTAATTACACCTGTGTGAAGCTAAATTGGATAGGTTATGAATGTAAACAACGCTCTTAGGTTTCTACGTTCGTTGCCAAGAGCCGACTGCGGTGGCGTCTAGTAGCTAATTTCTGAACTAGGCCTAGTAGTCGTTGACGGCGTTTGGCGACAGAAGTAAGAACTATTTGAAAAATTCTAATTTGCAGTCTTTACTTAAATTAAAAAAACAGATACACACACTAATACAGCCATCACAATCAACACCGGTTATCAGACAGATTCTACACACACCCAAAGTACACGGGGCTACATGACCGCATTGCCGCAGCCCCTAAACTGAGGAACCAACCAACACTCTTTCCCCTCTCTCTTTTAATACAATGGGCACAATTATCCTGTGATGCAGATTTTTTTCTGTGTATTTAACAGTAACGTGATGTGGCTTCGTACATTTGGCCTGCAGGGGTCCTTTTAACATGCCCGAAACAGGAGGTTTTAATTGCCATTAAACTGAGGGGTATTAAATGTAATTGGTAATGTGTTGCACCATTACGTTCAACCACATCTTCCAAATGTCCCCTCCCTCTTATTTCTTGCAAGAAATGCTGCGTTAACTGGAATTGTGTTGCTTTACAGGCTGAAAATTCATGTTCACCGAAAATAATCCTCTTTGAGTTTACAGCTTCTTCAGCCTGAGGATTGATCGAAGCTAGCCAAGAGGTTTTCCTGCGTTGGAGTGTACTTGGCTGTGGGTGATCAGTTGTTTTCCACCGTCCTGCAGCATAGCCGATCATATGAGTGCAGCCCGTCATGGTCTTCTTCAATCCTGTCTCCAGTCGACTAAGCCATTGACGTTCACACATCAGAAGTTATGACTCGCATGTGAAAGAATGTACAATGTGTACCATGATTGAACATAAATTAATAAATCAATTGAAACTGTCTGGAAAATCAGCTTTCTCATTTCCTTGAAGACAATCCTCGACCCTGCCTATATTTTTTCTGTAGATACAGTTGAAAATCATTTAATCATTGAGGCCAAGTTAATTGTAATGAAATGACATTATTGGGCATAAACAATTTATTTAGAGAAGGAGGTATAGCAGACAAGAAATCGGCCATAGTGGCGTACTGGGTCGGAATAGGGGTACGATAATTTTGAGGTTATGGTATCTTAATATTGCAAACTTGCATGAAACTTCATGATTTATTTATTTTTGTCGTTGAAACTTCAAAAAGACTATTCGCTTGTACTTAAACGTCTTAAAAGGGCGAAGCAACTGAAAAAAGTAGGATATAAAACGACCGTCCTTTTTTTTCTTCTCATCGTACCAACATCATAGACCACAACGGACGTATGAAATTCAAGTTTACGGTGTCCGTTGCCTCTTAATATTCAATCTAAGTAATATATTGGCGTTCAAGAATAAAACGTAGTTGCTCTAAAGCAACAATAACGAGGTGTATTCAGATTAATCAAACTCGATTCGATTTCCTCTCATTTCGTAAGTTGGGTAACGTACTCGGCGAAAGCAACCTAGATCCTTCGGTCACTTATATTTCTTGCACAATATAGGGCCAGTTATTGCATCTCAGTGGCGTTGGAATTCGCCACGTGGTGCGCACCATGCAACGCTTTTCAGTAGCTTTGCGCACCATGTGCGTTTGAGTAGGAGCCCAAACAATGACGCAATCGCTGAATTTAACGGAACGCAGAAATAGCAGAGAGTACCTACTCTGTTATTATATGCTCCTTGCAGGTCATATTCCACAATAATCATCATAACAACACTGGCCATCATAGCTGTACAGAAAGACAAAAGACTACTCAACCGCGCAGTAACAAGAATACGAGCAATCCTTATCTGCACCCTAGCGAGCCGATATACAGGGTGACCGACGGGAATCTGACGTTTTTGGCATGGCTAGTACTCTCTCGGTAGGAGGAGTGGGGAGCGGACTTGTCAAGCAGGACACTGGCCATGCGTTGCCGTTTCAGTAGCTATGGAGCAGTGGTCGGTTGAACATCGTAAGTTTGCGTACGACGCATTTGTGCAGAATGGCGGGTCTGTTATAACAGTGCAGCGACATTTTCGTGTGCGTTTCAACCGTGGGCGTCGTGGTGCCGCTCCCAGCCGCAACACGATTCTCAGTTTGGTTAATAATGTACGGACAACAGGATCTGTTGTTAAAAGGATGCCACCAGGTCCGACTAAGACAGCAAGAACACCAGACAACATCGAGCGTGTGAGAGCCGCGGCGACACCTAGCCCTGGGCGCTCAGCACGTAAACATGCACGCGAACTCGGAATGAGCCGTGAATCTGTGCGAACAATCATAAAGAAAGACATGAAATTTCATCCTTACAAAATGTGTTACTCCCAGAAACTTGAGGAGAGAGATTACGCGCAGCGGCAGGAGTTTGCTTTTCGACTGCAAGTTGTTTTGGAAGACAATGAGAATGCAGTCATTATCATGAGTGACGACGCGCATTTCCATCTGGATGGGGATGTTAATAGGCAGAACTTACGGTACTGGTGCCCTCAAAATCCCCGTGTCATTTACGAAAAACCATTACATTCACAGCGAGTAACGGTTTGGTGCGCAACAACACCGTTCGGCATCATTGGTCCCTATTTTTTCGAGGACGAGAATGGTGCAACTGTTACAGTGAATGCCGAACGTTACTGCCACATGCTGAGCACTTTCTTGCGTCCTGAACTGCGCAGACTGCAACTGGATGTGGAAAATGTTTTCTTCCAACAGGACGATGCCACCGCACACACTGCTCGTGTGTCCATGCAAGTGGATCGAAACATGTTCCCAGGCAGGGCAATTTCACGATTTGGCGACATACCGTGGCCCCCCAAGATCACCGGACCTCAGCACGTGTGATTTCTTCTTATGGGGGTATCTCAAAGAACGTGTATACTCTCACAAGCCCCGCACATTGCCAGAACTTGTAATATGTTGAACTAGCGTATTATTATTATCAATGAGTCTCGTTGTATTATTATTATTAGTAGTAGTGCTTTCATATATTGGATCACATGTCAGGTGACATACCTTGATTCACTTATTATTATTATTACCTATATTATTATCATTTAGAGTATTGATTTTTTTAAAGACATTAGCCGTCATTTCAAAACATAGGAATTCATTTCATATGGCTGGAGGAATATAGCGATGGGAAGTGTGGTAGTTTGCAAGATTTTAGAGTTGAAAGGCTGGCTCCAAGAGGATTACTGAGACGACAATTCACAGCATGAGTTGTCCCAACCATAGCTTCGATGAGGGCAGTGCACGTTCCTGGAAACTCGCCGGGGAGGCAGGCCTTTTGTCCCAGGTCTATCGCTGCTCGTTGGGACATGGATACAAGGCACTGACGTGAGTGCTTTTGTCTGGAGATTGGGTGTAACGAAGACACGAGAGAGGGTGAACTCGCTGGTGGAAGGTGTGGGGCAGTTTGAAATACCGAGAACAAGGGGGACTCTGACTAGAGGACACACGAGAGAGGGTTCTCTGTGAGCTCGGAAGTAAGACAGTATATCGGTCGAGTGTGGTAGGCGAATTCATGCCTATATGCACCAATGGGGATAGTCGTGTCTGGGCTATCACCATAAGAGTGATTTTAGGGATTATATCCCATCACTAACCAAACATCAGAGCAGATATCAAATCACTGTTAAATGCAATAAACATAATTCAGCGCATCATGACGAGCAGAGGAGGGACGACAACGAACCAGCCCAACATCACATCACTGCCGTGAACCACGAGGACGAGAGATGATCTACATCGGTAAGCCAAATGATGCGAATTACGCAAAGTCTCTATTTGCAGTAAATTCATCGGCACGTAAATTCCAGCTTTTGTTTTTTTAACTTTAACTTATAGACCACCTCCAGTTGCTATTTTCGCCGAGCCTTAGTAAATTCAGTAGAGTCGTTTAATTTTTATCATTTATCATTTATTTTTATCGTCATTTTCTTGTTTTTAACTTTATTAAATCTTCTATATTATTTGATGCAGGTCTTTTCTTCCTTAGTAGTTAGAAATAGCTTTAAGTCATCCCTTATTCCCAAAACAAATACTATCTCGGTTAAAGACGGAGTCTTACCACGTCCTTGAGAAGAAGAGAACTCAGCTGCTCTACAAATTGTGTAAGTGACTATATGTTTGGTCATATGTTACATGACCATGGCGCCCACCGAGTCATTAATTTATCCATCTTTAATACCTCAATCAATATCTTACAATCAATTATTATTTCAAAATTATCAATTCAAATGTCATTCATCAGTCTAGAGGGAGAGTTGCCGTGTAATTTCCTCAGACCAACCTGGAGCAAAACAGTTACATTTGACCCCCAACTGTGGAGATTCATATATATGCATATTTACGTGCAAGGTTGGTAACGAAACGGTTACATTTGGCACCACAACGTAAGGCCGAAAACCGGATGGTATTTGTGGAGGGAAGAAGTGATATTTCTGTGCAAGTGTTTTTTTGGGGGGTTTTTACAGTGAGTGATACTATATCAGCATGGCCGATGGCAGCGATATGCTGCTGAGAAGCGGGCAACAGTTAGGCGGTTGTATGGTGGAGGAGAGCGTAGATGAGCATGATCAGTTGGCAGGGGGGGAGTGAGAATAGTACAGGGTTAGCGGAGGTAGACCTTGATACTGACAAGAAGGGAGAAAGTCAGGAAGGTTTTCAAACCCTAATGTTGAAACTCATGCAGGACTTAAGCGGCAAAATGGAGGCCACAAATAGCAAAATTGAAGCCACAAATAACAAGATAGATGCAAACAATCAGGAGATGACGGAAAAATTGGATAGAAATAGCAGGGAGATGAAGGATAGGTTGGACAGCGTGGTCAAAGTGAATGAGGAGTTGAACAGGAAGTATGGAACACTGCAGGAAAGCATTAAGGGGGTAGAACAACAAATTAGGGGAGAAATTAAAGGGGTGGTGGAAGAAGAGGCTAGGAAAATTATAGAAATTGTAGATCAGAAATTGGGAAAGGAAAAAGAGGAAAGTCAGGAGAGGAGTGGTACTCAGATGGAAATTCTCAAGGAATTAGTGCAGGTGGAGACAAGACAGGTGAAGGAACAGCTGGGGGGAGAAATTAGTAAAGTTCAGAAAGATTTAAGTAAGAAGGTAGAGGATTGCAATCAGAAGAATCATGAGAGCATTCAAGAGATTAGGGAGAAGCAGGGTGTGCTGACGGAGATGGGAAAAGAGAGAGATGGAAATATGAAAGAGAGATTTGAGGATATAGAAAGAAAAACAGACAGGAATATAGCTGAGAAGGTAGCTGAGGCGGAAGCCAGAATAAGGGTCAAAATGAGACAAGAGACGGGGAGGGAGAGAACAGGTTTTTCCGGCAGCTGTAATTACAAGGAAATAGATCTGGCCAAGTTCAGTAATCGGCAAGGTTGCCCGATGGAATTTCTGGGAGCTGTGAAGAACAAATTTAAAGAAAGATTGGATGAGGGCAGTATCGAATGGGGACAGGTGTTAGAAATTTTAGAGCAAGCTTTTGTAGGAGAAACAAAAAGCTGGTATGCGGTTTACAAAAACACTCTAGAAAGCTTTGACGACTTCAAAGCTAAATTTCATGAAAAGTTTTGGAATGAAGCCATTCAGTCACAACACAGAGAGGCAGTGGCGTGCGGGAGATACAATGCGAGGGGGAGCCAAAATATGACCGAATACTTTCTGAGCCAGGTGTTGGTATGTAAGCATTTGGACGGGTTATCGAGGGAAGGAGACGTGGTCAGGTTGTTGTTGCGACACTTTCCTTATAGGGTGAAGGAGGCGGCCTGTATTCAAAAAGTCGGAAGTATACAGGAACTCGAGAAATTATTAGGGACGTTTGATACTTTGGGTAGGGGGAATGGCGAAGAGCAAAATGCAAATTATGCCAGAAACCAGGACGTCAGGAGCCAAGGCTTACAAGGCAGAGGCAGTGGCGGCGGCCAGAATTTCCAGAATAGGGGTGGTGGAAATCCTAGTTTCCAAAACCGTGGGAACATGATGAATCCACAGTACAGTAGAAACAATAACACTCAGGGTCCCAATTACAATCAAAGGAGTAATCAGGGTCAAGGTAATGGTCCACAGGGGGGTCAAAGGACCGGTGGCTACCAGAACTCCAACTACAACCAGAACAACCGAGGTTTTGGAAGGGGAAACCCTGGAGGCAATAGCGGTAACCAGAGAGAGGAGAGGGAACCAAATGACAATAACCAGACCAGTGCCGTGAACAATGGGGGGGGGGGGGGAGAACGACAGAAGCCGTAATTTAAACGAGCGCCAGGCTGCGATGTGAGGTCAAAATCACAGTCTGCGCTGATCCCTGTTATAACCCTAGTACAGGAACCCTATGACCTGAATGTCAGAGATGATTTGTTAAGAGAATTTATTGAGGAGGAAACTGTAGCTAAAACATTAGATGTGAGCCCTGTCGTAGAATTATGCGTGTTGCGGGCGCGACACGCAGTTTTAATCGATACTGGGTGTGGAGCGTCTTGCGTTAGCCAGAAATTTTATAATCAAATAAGAGAAGCAGGGGTGGAGCTTGAAGAAATGCCAATTAAGACTACGTACGTTATAACTGCAGTTGGAAAGAAGTCGCAGTTAATTAGCAAGCAGGTTATAGTAGAAATCAATATTAACGGTCATATAGAGAACCAGGTGTGCCTAGTTATTCCAAATTTAATTTATGCAATGATACTTGGGTGTGACTGGTTAACCAAAGTTCAGGGTAAAATATGTTATGACGAAGGGTGCATTAGACTCAAGTGGGGTGAAGAGGAAGTAATCATGGAATTCGTAAATCAGAATAAGGGGAGTTATATTTCTAGTTGTTTATGTACGATAAACGAAGTGTCGAGAGCAAGAGATGTAGGGGATATAGAACAGGTGTCTGAGAACATAGAGCCTGTGTCTTTAAATTTTGTGGGCAGTGTGCTGACCAACAGAGATCTTGAGGATTCGTTACGTCAGGCTGCGGATCAGGGGAATATAGAAGAAGATGAGTGTAATCTCCTTTACGAAGTTTTGTTGAAGAATCAGAGAGTTTTTGAAAACAGGATTGGCAAGGCCAATTGCTATGTGCACTCTTTAAACGTCCATGATTACTCAGTCTTTACTGGCCACAGGTATCCCATACCATTTAAATACCAACAGGCAGTTGAAGCACAGATTAAACAAATGCTTGAGGATGGCATAATAGAGTATTCCAGTAGTCCCTACGTAAATTCTTTAATTACTGTCCCGAAAGCCGATGGAAAAGTCAGAATTTGTCTGGACGCACGCCTGGTAAATGCACACATCTCGTTTGACCAATTAAAATCCATGTCCATTGAAGAGCTCATGCAGAGTTTTGAAGGGAAAAAGTATTTTACGTGCGTGGACTTAAGTTCTAGCTTCTGGCAGGTTCCTCTAAGGGAAGAAGACCGTCCATTTACTGCATTTAGCCACCAGTACAACCTCTTTCAATTTCAGAGAGTTCCATATGGTCTCAAAAGTAGCTCAGCCGCACTTATCCGTGCACTAAACATAGCGCTAGGGGATGATACAGGAGATTACGTCACGATCTACGTAGACGATCTAGTGATCAGTTCTAAAACATTTGCAGAACACTTAGACCACTTAAACATAGTTTTCCAGAAGTTAGACAGAGCAGGCTTTACTTTAAAATTATCGAAGTCATATTTCTGCAGAACAGAAGTCACGTTCCTGGGTCATAGGGTGTCCCGATTAGGAGTTACGCCGGAAGCAAGCAGAGTGGACAAAATTCTCGATGCAAGTGTACCAAAAAACGTTAAGGAGCTTAAAAGTTATCTGGGGGTCTGTATTTTTTTTCGTCGTTTCGTGTTAAGGTATTCAGGACTGGTTGAACCATTTAGGGAGCTCCTTAAATCAGGAAGCAGATGGAGGTGGGATGAAAGTCATGAAAAAGCGTTCCGTGCTCTGAAACGTGGATTCGAGCAAGCAGTAGTATTGAAGTATCCGCTTAGAGACCAAGAGTATGTATTGATGACGGATGCGTCACATATTGGGGTTGCGGGTGTATTGTGTCAGAGGGACACGGAGGGAAATTTAGGTATTGTATTTCTAGCCTCGCGTGGACTTTCAGCCGCCGAGAAGAAGTATACGATAACAGAATTGGAACTGCTCGGAATAGTTTTCAGCCTAAGTAAATTTCGAATGTATGTGCTAGGGAGTAAATTTCAAATCTACACAGACCACCACGCTCTACTTTTTATGCAAACATGTAAGCTAAGCTCAAACCGTGTAAGCAGATGGATTCTTGCTCTCCAAGAATACGATTTTGAGGTAAAGCACATTAAGGGTAAAGAAAATGTCTTAGCGGATATGCTATCTAGGGATTCGAATTTAAATAAGGACAATTCACTTGTAAAAGCAGAAGAGGGAATTTTGCTCTGCGCGTGTGTGGATCCGAGCAACAGGAGATCGCTTGAAACCTTGAGAAAAATTTTGGTTGAGCAGCGGGATGACGCAACCTTGGGTGAGGCACTGGCCAGGTTGGAGGCGGGTGAGTCACAGGTTGTGAAGGTCGGGCGGTTTGCATATAGAATGCAGGACGGGCTTCTTGCACGAAGGTGTAAGAATGATCGCTGGGCAATATGCGTGCCGGCCACCCTAAGGGAAGAACTTATATGGTTCATACACAAGGAGCTAGGACATTTTGGAGCGACCAAAGTGTTCTATGAACTTTCACGTGATTTTATATGGGAAAAAAATGGGAAGGGATGTTAGAAAAACACTCGCTAGGTGTGACCTCTGTCAGAAGAGTAAATATCCTGTTAAGTATTTAAAAGGGGAAATGCAGGCGATCCTCACCAGTAGTCCCGGGGAACTACTGTGTGTGGACCTATTTGGACCTGTAGTTAAGGGTCAGTACGGCTACGAATACATCTTTGTTGTGATTGATGCATTCAGTAAATACATCAAACTTTATGCGCTAAGGAAAGTCACGGGACTCGCATGTAGCCGACTGATTATTGTAAAGTACATTCCTGAGTTTGGCACTCCACTCAGAATTTTATCTGATAGTGGGCCGCAGTTCACTGCAAAGAAATGGAAAACCAATATGCAGAAAGCCGGCATTTCACACGTTCACTCATCGGTAAGATTTCCACAAGGTAATCCTTCGGAACGACCGATGCGAGAGGTGGGCCGTCTATTCCGAGCTCTCGTGCACGATAAGCATACGGCATGGGTCGCACAACTTCCCAAAGTTGAGACCTGGCTAAACTCTGTCCAGCATGATAGCACGAAGTTGACGCCCCATGAAATTCATTTTGGAAGGAGACCCCAAAATGAGCTAGCGAGAGTACTGGGTTTATCTGCGGGAAAACAACCGGGGATGGACTATTTTGTCCAGTTGGCGAAACAAAATTTAAGGAAATCAGCAGCTAAGAGAATTCGTCAACAAAAACAGACCAAATTCGACCTTTTCAATCAGGGAGATCGCGTATTATTGAGAGTCCCAAAACAGTCGAATGCCTCCGATAAAGTCACGAGGAAGTTCTTTTTATTGTTTTCTGGACCATATATAGTGTCCAGGAGGATTGGTAACACCGCGTATGTTCTGGAGAATGAGCTAGGAGAGAAACTTTATGGAACATACAATATACAAAGCTTGCGAAAATATATTTCGTAAAGTAAGGCAGGCAATGAGAGGTCAAAACCATGTATTTTGGAGTTAAGACTGTTCTTAACGATTATCATACATGGAGAGTATACGCACCTTAGCACGTGGTCAGTTGCGTACCCATTTACGTGGTGAGGAAGTCAACAGACCGACTGATGAGTGACATAGCGTGACGTTGGGTGTTATGTATTTAAAGGAATACTAGGCAGGTCATTGTCACGAAGGTCGACTGGTCTGGAAGATTGCCATTTAAGGTATTTAAAGGAACGAGACAGAGAGAGAAGGGTGAGTGGTGCTGTCTACAGATGGTCAGATAAGATAAGCATAGCGGGAAGTGGAGCTCGCTTAGGTCTGTTATGTGATCAGGCTCTAAAGGAACTTAATTGTGACGACAATTGCACAGACATATCTTGACTTTAAGGATATTTCTATATTTGTGTATTATTTTGTAGGATCAAAAATGTAAAACTTACAGAGATTTTGAGTCAGGAGGCACCTTCTCCGACGTGTGATCTGTGAGCGTATGAAGTGTGTCATGAATGGGTGGAGTATTATACACCAACATGGCGTGTGTTTTGAGTTCGGCCAACCAGGTCGACACCGATAGCGACCGAGTGTGATAAATGTCATGCAGTGGCATGGAAGTTACGTGACGGAACAATAAGGTCACTAAATGAAGCTAGATGAAGTGAAATAATGAATGCATACATAGTGTGACACATAAATGTATCTCTCTCCTAACACATAGGAAATAAAGACAATGAAAAGCGAATATATCGTAATGAAATGATGTAACTATGAACAATTTACGAGCAACCCACGCTGGTAGACAGAGAAAGACAATGACGTGAGGCGTCGAAGATGATGAAATTGTACAGATCTAAGGGTATAATGGAATGTTTGTATTGTTTTATATGTATGTATATATTTTAGGGTTTTCTGTTTCTTTTATGCGTGTTCTTGGGATATCGCAGGAATATAGGGATTCTCTATGTCACGCGATCTCCCAGGGCGAATGTAATATGTTGAACTTGCGTATTATTATTACCAATGAGTCTCGTTGAATTATTATTATTAGTAGTAGTGCTTTCATATATTGGATCACATGTCAGGTGACATACCTTGATTCACTTATTATTATTATTACCTATATTATTATCATTTAGAGTATTGATTTTTTTAAAGACATTAGCCGTCATTTCAAAACATAGGAATTCATTTCATATGGCTGGAGGAATATAGCGATGGGAAGTGTGGTAGTTTGCAAGATTTTAGAGTTGAAAGGCTGGCTCCAAGAGGATTACTGAGACGACAATTCACAGCATGAGTTGTCCCAACCATAGCTTCGATGAGGGCAGTGCACGTTCCTGGAAACTCGCCGGGGAGGCAGGCCTTTTGTCCCAGGTCTATCGCTGCTCTTTGGGACATGGATACAAGGCACTGACGTGAGTGCTTTTGTCTGGAGATTGGGTGTAACGAAGACACGAGAGAGGGTGAACTCGCTGGTGGAAGGTGTGGGGCAGTTTGAAATACCGAGAACAAGGGGGAAGGCAGGCGGCTGAACATTACAAGAGCGACTTCTCTGACTAGAGGACACACGAGAGAGGGTTCTCTGTGAGCTCGGAAGTAAGACAGTATATCGGTCGAGTGTGGTAGGCGAATTCATGCCTATATGCACCAATGGGGATAGTCGTGTCTGGGCTATCACCATAAGAGTGATTTTAGGGATTATATCCCATCACTAACCAAACATCAGAGCAGATATCAAATCACTGTTAAATGCAATAAACATAATTCAGCGCATCATGACGAGCAGAGGAGGGACGACAACGAACCAGCCCAACATCACATCACTGCCGTGAACCACGAGGACGAGAGATGATCTACATCGGTAAGCCAAATGATGCGAATTACGCAAAGTCTCTATTTGCAGTAAATTCATCGGCACGTAAATTCCAGCTTTTGTTTTTTTAACTTTAACTTATAGACCACCTCCAGTTGCTATTTTCGCCGAGCCTTAGTAAATTCAGTAGAGTCATTTAATTTTTATCATTTATCATTTATTTTTATCGTCATTTTCTTGTTTTTAACTTTATTAAATCTTCTATATTATTTGATGCAGGTCTTTTCTTCCTTAGTAGTTAGAAATAGCTTTAAGTCATCCCTTATTCCCAAAACAAATACTATCTCGGTTAAAGACGGAGTCTTACCACGTCCTTGAGAAGAAGAGAACTCAGCTGCTCTACAAATTGTGTAAGTGACTATATGTTTGGTCATATGTTACATGACCATGGCGCCCACCGAGTCATTAATTTATCCATCTTTAATACCTCAATCAATATCTTACAATCAATTATTATTTCAAAATTATCAATTCAAATGTCATTCATCAGTCTAGAGGGAGAGTTGCCGTGTAATTTCCTCAGACCAACCTGGAGCAAAACAGTTACATTTGACCCCCAACTGTGGAGATTCATATATATGCATATTTACGTGCAAGGTTGGTAACGAAACGGTTACAAACTGAAGGAGGCAATCAGGGAAGAATTGGCTACAATCGATGGAGCACTGATGACTCGTGTGATGGCCGACTTTCTGCGAAGGGTGGAACAGTGCATTCATGAGGAAGGACACCATTTACCCGACGTTATCTTTCGCAAGTGATAAATGGCATGTAATGATAAACAATTTTACGTACTGAAATAAAATTGTCTGTAAAAAAGATCTGTGTAGTGTTCCTTTCAAAAATGTCAGATTCCCGTCGGTCATGTACAATTAATGTCTTCGCTCCCACGCAGTGCTACACTCTGGCGTACACTAGAATAACTACTTCCGTCACATTCCTGAAATTAGAGCACAGATTACCTACTACTACAGATGGCCAACAGCCATGCTAATTCTTGGTACCTAAGACTTCAGCGCTATCTGGTGGTTGACTGATGTACTAGCAACATGTCGACCGGTAGCGCCACCTATGAGCAGATCTCGTAAACACTAACCCTCCCGCCCCCTCCCCTCCCCCGGCCCCTTCCCCTCGTTCCGCTAAATATTCCCATCCTAAATGCTCAGCCCACTTCAATGTTCCGAAAATCACAATCTCCCTATACTTATGGCACGTCTTTAAGTGTGGAGATAATAATATGATCTACAAGTAATAACTTAAATCACATTCAAAATACCAATAACAGAAAAAAATAATAAAAATAATAACAAAGTGGGAAATTGTGAATTCCAGAACTTTGAAATGAACAATCACAGCATTTAGAACATAACCTCATCACTAATATACATGTTTAAATTTCTTTCAGTTGCAATTGGAGCATATTGCATTGGTGACAAAAATTAGGCTACTACAAGGCCTGCAGCATAGTATTACTCAGCTTAAAAAATGGCCCAATTAGGCCTATAACCAATTAGTTATTAGAAAAAACTACAAAGGAAAAGTACTGGGAAGGGAGAAAATTCATATTTTAAAATGCTTGATGCTGTTAGCAATAACAGTAACATTTTAAGAGAGAATGCTAAGGAATCAGGTGGTGTAACCAGATCCTCATCACACTAAAATTGTTAGTGTAATTAGTGCCAAATACATTAGGGGACAGAAAAAGAATTGGATATCACAAAATTTCTATACAGTAGTTCATTTCATATGCCCTTTAAAATATATCCAGTTAAAAATTTTGAAGGGTGAAATGCAGTAAGTAGGCTAC
This sequence comes from Meconema thalassinum, assembly GCA_946902985.2. Classification (NCBI taxonomy): domain Eukaryota; kingdom Metazoa; phylum Arthropoda; class Insecta; order Orthoptera; family Tettigoniidae; genus Meconema; species Meconema thalassinum. Next base: position 42,463,040 of record OX336391.1, on the reverse strand, counting down.
ATCAAAAATTAACATCGCACACTAATACAGTACATTCCATTACGTGCTGTTAAGGGGAAAGGAGAAATAGGACTATCAATGAAAAACAAGAAAAACACTCAATACTGCTAGAATTCATCATGTTTTATTTAAAAAGTTGTCAATGAAGAGAAGATAACAGCAAGAGCCAAGATCAAACTTAGCAAAAATACAGTAATCAAATCTGGTCCTCCTAAAAGTATGTGTTGAGGCATGTTCCTTTCTTCTTTCTTGCCAAAGTATAACAGTAGGGACCAGCACATAATAATGGACCTAGTTCCTCCTTGATGTAATGGCTGACACCGATGAACCGCAAATTCCTACAACACATACCAGTGTGTATGTTGAAACAGTAAACTTAATAAATGTATAACTTAATGCTTGAAACGGGGAACTTGAATTTGCTGACATGTGTATGTTTGCACCTACTGTAAGTTAACTACATTTTAAAAGAATCATTGTATTTTTGATATTAATTCATTTAGGGCTTTCGATAACATATTCATTTAGCCCCATGTATTTGGAAGTGTGTATGATTTGTTGATGATGATATTTGTTGTTTTATCGAGCCTAACATCTTGGTTATCGGCCCCTAATGGTTTGGGTGATCGTGAAGATGAAAATCAAATGTAAACTATAACTGAAACTAACTACAAACTTATATAGGCTACTAGAAGAAGAAATGGAAAACAAAAGGAGAATAAGGCAAACAAAGGACAGGAGGAAAAGAAATGCCCTCAAACCCTCAAAGAATTAGGATCGAGGGACTTGGAAGGAAGGAGAGCCACGAAAGGCCCCAGAGGCAATGGAAAAAAGGGGGAAAACTGGACCCAGCTCAGGAATCCCTCAGGGTCGCCGTCTCCCGAACTCACCAGCCGTGAGACCCTGAGGGTGTAGCAATATCCAGGGCGGCCCAAAGGTGGTGGGGATACATACACCCTCCCCTTGAGAGCCTTGAGCAGAAGGCAGGAGATAACAAGAAAAGAAAAAGAAGGCTGACCCCTCGCAGGAGGAGGGCATCAGAAAAGATGAGACGAGGGCCAATTAAGGCGGGAAAGGAATAGACTCCCTAGGCCTTGGATACCCTAATACCGTCGGGGTCGGAAGAGAACAAGAGTTGACCAAGTGAGGTCGACAGGAAAGAAGACAGAGAGGAGCCCGGCACAAGTAAGTGGAAGCAATGCGGGACTCAGCTGGGGCCCCGTGGTCGCCAACCCACGTCCCACTAGATGTGAGCCCCTGGGGGAGTGTATGATTTGTATGATAATCTGTGTTATTGTGGTATCTGTAGTAGTGTGTATACTTCCTGTAATTCAGGTGAGGACTGGAAAGGAGGCAGCCGTAGCCTTAAGTTGGGAACCATCCCAGCGTTAGCCTGGAGTGGAAGTGGGGAAACCTTGGGAAACCACTTCTTGGATGGCCGAGGTGAGAATCGAACCTACCTCTTCTCAGTTCTGCCTCACAAAGATGAGTGTGTGCCGTTCCAACAGTCAGACCAGAATTAAATTACTTAATCAAGCTTGGAAACTAGCCCAGGACCTCAGGAGTGGCAGCAACCACACCACAAGGTGGTCTTATTACAGAATCAATTGATGAAAAAATCCATCCATGTAAGCTTAGACATTGGCATCCTACGTGTTGAAAAATATTGTAAATAACGTGTGGGAATAAAATACTACCTATAGGTATATCAACCATTACATTGGCATACAATAAATCAATTATATTTGTCTTGTATCTATCTCACTGTTACAGAATATCATCGACAGAACCTAACACTTATTAACTTACCAAGAGTATAAAATAAAAATTGGCAGATAAGGGTGGGGTTATCGGGCCAATGGTTCCAAGGTTTTATTGGATTTTCACGTTGGACTTAGATCCACAGGACAAGAACACAATGTATATAGTTACACATTGGTAAGACTATAATATGATCCTAGGCCATTAAACCTATTAGATCATGGGGGTTAATGTTAAGTTTTAATGACCTGTAATTACAGTCCTACATCAGTATTGCCATTACTACCGTACCAATTCGACCAACTGAACACCCAGCCTAAACAATGCATTCCTACCATAACATAAACCGTACAGCTTATTTTCCTGTGTATCTACAAAAATAAATACAAAGTGCCCATAGCATGAATATGCAAGAAAACACATCTACACATTTGTTTGTTCTTGGCTTATTAGAGGAGGACAGGTGCATTTGAATGGTATTTGGGTCGCAGAACATTACACGAGTCGACTACTTTAGCACCATGACTTAGCAAAAGTATATTCACGTTGGACTTCGTTCCACAGGACAAGAACACATTAACTTAATGTATATAGTTACACATTGGTAAGACTATATGATACTAGACCATTAAACCTATTAGACCATGGGGGTGAATGTTAAGTTTTAATAACCTGTAATTACAGTCCTACATCAGTATTGCCATTACTACCAATTCGACCAACTGAACACCCAGCCCAAACACTGCATTCCTACCATAACATAAACCGTACAGCTTATTTTCCTGTGTATCTACAAAAATAAATACAAAGTGCCCATAGCATGAATATGCAAGGAAACACATCTACACATTTGTTTGTTCTTGGCTTATTAGAGGAGGACAGGTGGATTTGAATGGTATTTGGGTCGCAGAACATTACACGAGTCGACTACTTTAGCACCATGACTTAGCAAAAGTATATTCACGTTGGACTTCGTTCCACAGGACAAGAACACATTAACTTAATGTATATAGTTACACATTGGTAAGACTATATGATCCTAGGCCATTAAACCTATTAGACCATGGGGGTGAATGTTAAGTTTTAATAACCTGTAATTACAGTCCTACATCAGTATTGCCATTACTACCAATTCGACCAACTGAACACCCAGCCCGAACACTGCATTCCTACCATAACATAAACCGTACAGCTTATTTTCCTGTGTATCTACAAAAATAAATACAAAGTGCCCATAGCATGAATATGCAAGGAAACACATCTACACATTTGTTTGTTCTTGGCTTATTAGAGGAGGACAGATGCATTTGAATGGTATTTGGGTCGCAGAACATTACAGTTCTACATCAGTAATGGCATTACTACCTATTCTACCAATTGAATAGGTCACAATTGAATTGCCACAGCACCAGTAGCTAACATGTACAAGAACTGATCTTTTTTGAATACGGTACCAATAATACTTTGAAATTCAAGGAAGGGGAAAATATTAAAGCTTCGACACGTTGTCAAGAATCATGACATTTTTATTCTACCGCAATATAAAATGAATTATTAACACACCTCAAGAACTTGAGTACACATATGCAATAGGCTCATGGTACTGGACGTATCTCTGCAAGATGTAATCAAGTTGAAAACATTACGGAAACGTAGACTCTTACCTGGTCATTTCTAAGGTGAGTAGGCCTAATTGCCACATTCCTCTGCTATTTCGAGAACAGCAATTTACGATTTGTTTGTTCCCAGAATTTGGTAGGCCTACCTGCGGGATAAATAATAATGAAAGTTAATTAATATGTCAAGTGGAATGTCACCTGTACACTGCGTCTAATATAAATTCAAAACTAGGCTACGGTATATTTTGCACACGCAGAAACACGTTTTTACTTAAATTCTTAAAATAAGCGTACTTACTTGGCGTAGCAGAAGAAGAACTGTTCACTTCTCATTACCACGAAGACAATTTGATATAAGAAAGATGAGATAGAACACAACATTAGCTTATTTAGCTTATTTGTATACGGCCAATATTATTACATACAACACATCTGCAGGGCCGCCATGGCATGGTCAGTGCCGCCAACCCAGTAGAAATAATGTTTATTTAATGATAAGTGTCGTAATTATCGTCTGTGAGCAAGATAATTGCAAGGAAATGTCAATTAGGAATTATGTGTATATTTATTGACTAAATATAGTGATATGTTTGCAATTTAATTACAACGTTGTATCATGCATATGTTGGCAACACGATATACACGATATACTGCGCTCCATACGACTGACACGTGCTACTACACCGATGGTGCCAAATGATCCCTATCTGGTTGACACCCCCTGAATTAGGGCCCGCAAAGGTTACAATTTACACTTTAGTCAACTGAAAGGATGAAATATCGTGTCAGACACCCCCTCCTCAAGCTTGTCGATGGTTGAAAATCTAGACAACGAAAAATGTACAAGTGTAAAGTCATGCACAACATGCAAATCATCCAAAATTATTAAAGTTTTTTGCCTAATCATGCATCATACAGAGCTTCAGAATTAGAAACACTTACAATAAAGCTCTTTTTCAGTTTCTTCAGCCTATAAGTACTCACACTGATCGATCTAAATTCTTTGACGTCGTAGTCAGTGTCATAATTTGGGTAATTAGTCATGCATATAAGCGAAATTCTTACTTATGAGTTCCAGTACAATCAGGTATGGATATTTCTTGTACAATACTATATTCTTATCATGTATATGCAAATGGCCATCTTGATATGCGAAGTCAAGTTCAGATCCATGGAAGTCCAAGATGATTGATCCAAAATCCGGGCCCTGGATATTTTCACGCACAGCAAGAAACTCCAACGCAGAACAAGCATCGTGTTTTTTTCTTTTTGGGCTGCAAACAAGTTAAACTCCGAAAGCAATATGTTTATGGAATCGCTTAACATCTAATACACTGTCATATCACAATAGGAAAAGACATAACAATCGAAATGTCAAAATATGGCATCAGATATAATTTACATTTTAACAAAACTCCACACCTTTACAATGTACAATTAAGACATGTATACCATACGAACAACAGAATTATATTTTAGACTCGATTACTCGATAATAAAAAAGATACGAACCTTACAGTAGTCGCTTATGATGTGTAACATCTGACATGTTATCCTGCTAAGAAATTGAGATGAAATGTATGTGAAGTCATCTGACATGTTATCCTACTCGTATACTACACAGCTTGGACATTCTTATAATGTTAATTTACGCTCCGTTTTCATACTGGTACTATGATGAATGTATAGATTGAATTGGAGATATGCTACTCTCACACTTGTTTGAACAAACATCACATATTATACTGTAAACTAAGAGGAGGAATGAAACCATAGTATCTAGCCTATCTATAGACTACTAGGGCATCAGCTAAGTACAGTGTTTTAATCCTTTAAGTCAGTGGTCGCCAAACCGTAGCTAGCAGGGAATTTTTTTGGTAGCTCGCGGGGAATTTCAGACGCAGCGCTTCAGTTGGCTAATCTGCCATACTCATCCCCCTCATTCCCACTACGCATCCCGTGGGTCTGTCAGTCAGTGTCTGATGTGTGATCGTCAGTGCAGGTTATTTTATTTTTCTAGTATTTTATGCGTACTGCATACTGACGAGTTCCAGCAAAAAACAAACATCTTATAATTTTCATGTTGAATGGGTAACTGATTACTTTTTACCCAGGTAAAGGACAAATGTGTGAGCTTACTTTGTAATGCAAGTGTAGCGGTTGGGGAGAAAGCAAACGTCGAGCGTCATTACAATACCGTTCACTCCAGTATTGAAAAGGATTTCCCTCATAATTCTTCCTTAAGGAAAGAGAAGGTAATACAACGGATATCTCAATTAAATTAAATGCTCAACAATCTACTTAAAAATCCCTCAGTATGCCTTCCTTCGGAGGGGAAGTAAAGCCGGCGGTCCCATGTCATAGATTTATGGCATGTTAAAGAACCTTCCACTAATTGCACCTGTGTGAAGCTAAATTGAATAGGTTAAGAATGTAAACAACGCTCTTAGGTTTCTACGTTCGTTGCCAAGAGCCGACTGCGGTGGTGTCTAGTAGTTAAGTTCTGAACTTGGCCTAGTAGTCGTTGACGGTGGCGCTTGGCGGCAAAAGTAGGAACTATTTGAAAAATTCTAAGTTGCAGTACTTAAAATTAAAAAACAAATACACACACTAATACAGTCATCACAATTAACACCGGTTATCAGACAGATTCTACACACACCCAAAATACACGGGGCTACATGACCGCGTTGTCGCAGCCCCTAAACTTAAGAACCAACCAACCAATCTACTTTTTTCAAGAAATTATACGGCAACAAAACAGCAACTGAGGCATCTTTTAATTTTTCCGAAAGTATTGCTCAAAATAAAAAAACTTACGAATATGATGAATTAAACAAAGAGGCATTTTTAGAAGCTGCAGATATATTGTTTAACAATAAAAAAGTGAGATATTCTCTGCTATTTAATCTATTCAACTGTCATCAAATACAGTTATGAGAAGAGTTGAATCAATGAGTTCTGATGTAGTTTCACAACTTAAAACTGACTTATACCGCTGCAGTTATTTTCCCCCTGCAACTTGACGAATCAACCGGTATACGGTAGTTGATACAGCTCAGTTGGTCATTTTTATGAGAATGGTTTTTGATGATTTCCAAGTATGAAAGAAGAGCTGGTGAAAGTTTTACCACTTCAAGGATATATTACGAGACAGGACACATATTCAGCTTTTAAAAACCTTATCGCCTCTGAAAATGAGTCGTCTGGTGGGTAGTTTATTGGCTGAGGAATAACCCACCCACCAAGGGAAGATGATTAAGAGAAGGAAGTAGATTTGGGATTGGAAAAGAAGGATAGAAAAATAGGAGGAGAGTCCCACAAAATTAATAAGTTTAGTTTTAAACACACTTAAAGGTGGTTGCCACCGAAAATCCTCTTTCGGATACCTAAAATGAGTAAGGACTTGGTCTAAGCTGACGAGAAACACAGATAGAACTTGGGCTGTTTGCAAGAGAGTGGCTTTCGTATAATCCCTCTCAAGCATATATAAAACTACTATGGGGAAGAGTGCTGGTCTGGCAAGACTGAGAGGAACAAATTTACTGTATGTCTTCTCAAATAAATTAGGTTTTACAAAGTAATTCGAAGAATGCCAATGATTTAACTCAGGCTTGGTATTTTCAATTTCCAAAATTATGGAGTTCCTGTAAGGGCGACCAAGTGTCTCTAAAAAGGAAAATGATAAAAGATTATGCCTTATTGGGTAATCTTGGTAAATGAACCAATGGTTGCATTGGAAAATGGCTAAGCTTTTACTCAGCGAGGAGCCGGTTAAAAGTTTAGACAAAAAGAAACACTTATTTTTTAGAAAACTGACCATAAGTTTTCGGAGAGGGTCTCCACAAGCAGGTAGCTGGCTTAGCGAGCTTTACTTGCCTTACTGGCCAATTAGAATTAGCTATTAACGCTAAGAAGAACTTTAGTGAGGTGAAAATTAAGAGTTCTTGCTCAAATGCAACAAATGGTGAAAGCCCTATTAATGATTTTAATATCATTGAGTGAGGAGAGTCAAGGAAGACAGGATTTTGCCTAAACTTTATATTCGTAAATGAAAAAGCGAAGGGAAAAGATTCGTTTATTTTACAATTAGAAAAAGTTTGAGGAAATTAACAATTATGCAATATAATTTTAATAAACATAGTTCATTTGAACTTTTTAACAAATAGGGTCGCAGACCTCTCAACATTAAACGGTTGCTCCAGGCAATTGACAATTTACAAGGTTTCAAACCTTACATGTTTCTAAAATCTTTATAAGATTTAAACAAATGAACAATGAAATAATTAAAGCTTGAACGTGAATTGGAGTACAAAGAGTGCACCTTAAGAAATTCTGGAGAGAATGTTCTAGAGACAGTGACAACTTTGAAAATAACAATAATAAAAACATGAAAAATAAGATAGAAGTTCCTACAAGTTCTTATATTTATACAGAATTAATATATGAGAATTATACAAAGAGGGCAGGTCACTTACTGTGAAACCTGAAGAAAGTGAAAGGGAAAGTTCTAGACTTCCCAAGTTTGAGCAGGAATCACTCGCCAAATGGGACAGTTTCCATTTCGTGAAACCTGAACATGACTCGCTCAAGAGTTTAAAGAATTGTTTTCCCTGATTATGGGAAAGGAACAACGTGAATTTAAAACTTGTATCACACAAGCAATTATGCAGAATTTAATTAATGTTAAACTAGCAAAGTTGGAAGGGCACCTCGTGAGTGACACCTTATAGAAAAGTTTCAATTTTATTAATAATGGTTGTTAGTAGAAGGTTGAGGAAAGATCATTGGGATATAGGATCAATGTTCATGGCCGTATTTAATATAACCGGACGATCGCGACGCGGTAGAAACGTGGAGTAAGCACTGTTTATCACTGTAGTCTATGAAGATGGATGCAAAGTTCACTGTAGAAACACTAAAGTTTATGAAAAAGAAAGTTATTGCAATTATGGAAATAACTGATTGCACTATATAGGTGAGAGTCTATTTCTTGAAAAAGTTGTGATTTACAATTAAATGCGCCATAGAATGTTCCAACGGGGGAAGAAAGTTCGCTATTGCAGTAAGTTAAGGAAGATTCCTCATTTTAACTAGCATTTTCACAAGTGCGTGAACAATACTTGACGGCAAGACTCGCAGATAGAGTACAAGATCTAGAAGGTTCCAGAACGACCTTAGCAGAAAAATGGGGTTGAGAAAATCCAACGGAGGAACTAGCTTTATAATTATAGACAGCGGGTATTAGATAATATCCCACGTAGCGAGAGGATTTCTCGTTTGAATAGCTTAAGAAAAGCTCTTTTTAGTAAGGTTGGCTTATACAAGCAAAAGCTCAACATGGCAAATCCCACGAAGAATGATTATTGCCCCAAAGTAAATAATTTCACACTGTCTATAAATTATAATTAAAAGCACGTGGAAGTTAAAACCATGAAGATGAGGTTAAAATTTTAAAAATGGTACTTATCTTGATTTCATGTTGAAGTCGAAGTTTCCGTTGATGACTACTTAGCCAACATGGCGTAGAAGAGGGTGAGCCTGTTGGTTTGAGGAGGCAAGCTCGAGCGGAGCTTTGACTGAACGAGTCAACTGCAGACTGAGAAGTGAGAGCAGCTCAACGGAGCACGGAGGGACCGAGGAAGGGGAAAAGAGTGGGGGGTAGGAGACAAAAGGAGAACATATAAGCATTGCAAACTTTAAAACAAAAAATTAATCTCTTGCTGAGCTGATCTTCTAAGAGTTGATAACAGATGATACTAGCGCAGCATGGTGAGTAAAGAAGTAGACGTAGTTCTCTTGCTCATGGAGATAATAGCTGGCGATGATAACAGGATCTGGTGGCCAAATGGATAAGTAAGTCCTCCAGCACCAGGAAGAATTGAGGAGCTTCAGAGATTCGCTGTTATATGACGCTAGGTGGGTCACAGAATATATATCTGGAACAGACTCATACAAAATATAAGCAACCTGAACCCCTAAGAGAAAACAGATCACTGTTGGTGTTTGACAAAGAGGAAGGAAAGAACATGCAAAAGCATTGAAAATTATATCTCAGGTACCGTGTATTCCAAGAATGCACCATACTGGGAGGGGAAAACACCAACAGCGAACAAGAAAAACAAGTACACATTTAAAGGTAATGGAGAGATCAAAGACAGAGGTCTTGTGATCGAACCATTAATAGTTAAGACTCTGACTTCCCTGACTCTCCCATCTCTTCCAGGGTAACACTGGGTCACTCTACCGGAAGTCCAGACTAGAGGGGGAGAAACATCCCTAACTAAGACCAAGTCTCCCACTTTAATGTCGGGACTGGAAAGAAACCACTTCTGCCTCCGTTGCAAGGAAGTTAAATATTCCAAGTTCCATCTCTTCCAAAAAGAATTGCGGAGGGCTTCAAATTTACACCAAGTGATAGGTAGATTAGAATCCCTGTAAGAATTAGGAAGGGGAGGAGGGGCAGAGAGAGAAGTGCGTGTAAGGAAGCGACCAGGTGTAAGTGGAAGGAGGTCATCAGGGTCATTAGAAAGCGGAGTTAAATAACGAGAATTAACGACATCTTCCATCACAAAATAACTAGAAGCTGAGGGAAATAAAGCACTAGTAAAGATTAAGATACGATCGAAAGAAGAATTGACAAGTTTAAACAAAGCGTATAGAGACAAGTACATCTCTTCAGGACAAGAATATACCAAATAAACAAAGAAACTATGCGAGTAGAAAGCAAGAACGCCATAGGTAACAAACGAGTAGCCATAAACAATGACCTCAAGTTATAATAAGTATCAAAGGGGTCACTCAGAAAAATACTTAAGTCAGCGAGAAACGTGACATGACAAGTATGAATGCAAAAACACATCGAATGTGACGACGAGAAAAAGTAAGTTTGTTCATCAATGAACATTAAGATCGCAAAAGATGTAAGCAAAGTGAAATACATGAGCGCGTGAGAAATGCGCAACGAAGTTTTGAAACAAGGAACGAAGCAGTTATAGAATACGAGCATGAGTAAATGAAAGACACAGGCAAGCGCGGCCTTGACACACATAGTACAACGAGATAAGGCATATAAATAGCTGAACGAGTCCTTAACTGGAACAAGTTTATTTTGGGAAGTAGGTGAACGGCTTCTTTACTTGCAGTAGCGGCTCGCCAGACAATGGTTGGCAATCAGCCAAAGTTGAGATAAGAGAAACTTGCTTTGAACTGTGTCAAGCGTACAGGAAATAGACAACAACTTGACCTTACTCCGGCGTGTATACAAACAAGTTTGAAAAACAAGCAGTTCGGAGTACACAAACAACATTTGTTGAATCAGCTGTAACTTAAAGCAGATATTCAGGTTGAACAGCATGCAGTCAATCGTAACTTGGACGTGAACAAGCGATTTAAAGATATATGAAATAGAGTAGGAAATCAATTTCGCATAATTGAGAGGATCACGGAATCCGACAATTTTCAACAAAAAGAAGCTTAATTCTTCCGAGCAAAGAAGACAAGCTGGGACATTGAGAAGAAGGTTATGCATAATAATAGTTATTCTAGATGCTATAGAATTCAGATTTTCAAGCGGTTTCAAAAGCGGCTTCCAATTGTGAGGAAGGAGGGAGGAGCCGACCGTGGCCATCCTTCTAAATAACGAAAGAAGTGAAACATGGCTTACAACAAAGTGATGGTGACTGATAGCCATGGTTTTACACAAGGGGAAAATAGTTTTCGAGAAAGAGTTTAAGCAATTAACTGCTATAAAAAATGACATGAGAAGGTAAACGAAATAACACAAAGCAAGGCGAACTTGAATTGCCTTTTTGTGCGGGAAGAAGGAAAAACCATTTAAACAACTTACAGAGGTAGCGTAGTTGTTCACGATAAGACATCGTTTCGGCAAGTGTTTTTCAAAAATATTGAGATCTGAAACATGAGCGTTCTCTTTTTCAGAAATGAGATTTATGTCAGCTGTGACGAAATGACATTGCGCTTTGGTTTGAAGACTGGGTTGTTGGATTTCACCAGTAATAACCCAACCAAAATCGGTGTCTCTAGCGACCACGGTTGAAGATAACTTGCGTGTTTGTTTGCGAATGCAATTCCAAAAAACATTGGCACTGAAAAGTACATCAATGGGACCTTGAGCATTAAACTGAGGATCGGCTAACCTTAAGTGCGAAGGAATGTTTAAATCGGAAGTATTAATAGAGCTGCTAGGTGTGTCCTTGCCAACACTGGTAAGAATGAGACAGTTTAAATTAAGATTGGTGTTTCTTTGGCAAATGTCTCTGATTTTCAATTTTGAAGACTGCAAAACTTGAGTTTTCAAATTGTCAATGCCGGTCACACTGATAGAAGTAGGCGATGACGAAAGACCTAGTTTTTTAATCAACGATTGCGAAACAAAGTTGTGCGTTGAAGCGGAATCGAGAAGACCACGGGTTCTAAACCAATTTCCAAATTTATCTTGGATTTCGAATTGTACAGTGGTCAAAAGGGTTTGCGCACTATGAAAAGTTTCGGCGTTGGTAATGCAGGAAGAAGCATTAGTTTGTTCGGAGCTGCTCTGCATGGAGCTTGAAGAGGCAGGTACTGATGACCTCGATTTGTCGTGAACGTGCAATAAAGAATGATGCGGTTTTTTACAATGGAAACAGAGATTTGATGACGTACAGTTCGAAGAAGAATGCTTAGGTGACAAGCAATTGAAACAATGTTTGCTGTTGAAGACAAACTTTTTCGATCTTCGACAGACAATTCTTTAAAGGATTTGCACGAATACAATGTGTGAAGCTTTTTACAGAGCGTGCATTTTAACGATTTGTTAAGCGGCCTGATATGTTCTCTTGCATGATTGAAAGAAGAACGGGTTTGCTTGTTCTCGACAGATGGGGGCTGATGTCCCTTTGAAGAAGCAAGTTTTTTTTCAAAAATTTGACACTGAGGATTCGTTTCGACCTTTTCGCACTGAAATGCGAGTGCTGTAAGGACTTGGCATCGGCTGTTAAGAAACGAGATTAAGTGTTCGAAGGAAAATTCTTCCTTGCGAGCGAGTTCGATCTCCCAAGCCTTTAAAGTTGAAAAATCGAATCTTGATGTAGCCAGATGAATGAGTATGGTGTCCCATGTTTGGACAGGTTGCTTTAGTTGGTATAATGCTCTGACATTCAACTGTATAGAATCTAAGAGGTCTCTTAAAGAGGTGACGTCATTAGGTTTGACGGCTGGCAAGTTGAAAAGACAACGTATGTGGCGAGCTACACTCAAACGTAAATTGCCATATCTCTCTTTAAGGAGATTAAAGGCGATGTGGTAGTTGTCTGCGCTTAAAGGCAGTGACTCCACCAAGGCTAAGGCCTCACATTCCAAAGAAGTGCGGAGGAAGTAGAACTTATGTATGTCAGGGATCTCGATATTTTCATGAATTAGGGAGCAGTAAAGTTCATAAAAAGAATACCATTCACCTTCCTTGCCTGAGAAGTGCGGTAGGCTTATCTTAGGAAGTAACGGTTTCGGTTTGTTCTTGTGAACTGAAGCGGGTGCGAACTGGGCCGGATTGATGACTCTAGTGTCCGGTTCTGAGATATTGCGGATCAGTTGGTGGGCCTTTGCAATCCCTTCAAAGTACAAGGGTTCGACCTCGTCCCGATCCGATTGAAGTTCTGGGCAAGCGGATTCAATCTCGGTTTGAATTTGATCATAATAATCATAAGACCGTTCGTACAACTTAAGGCGATGTGTCAAGATGTCTAAATCACACTCGGCGGGATTTAATTTGCTGATGAAATTTCTGAATCTAGTGAGTTGCCCTTTATAGGAAGAACGTCTAGCAATGAGAGTTTCATCTTTTTCAGTAGGAGCCATGACAAAAGGAATAAATTGAAATACAACTCACGAAACTGTAGAACCTTGGAGATGCTGTCAGGCTGGCAGCGGCAAATAAGTAGAAAGAACGGGACACACCAAAAGAGACAGGAGCGGCCTCTTTCCCGTTCACAGGCTTTGCACGATGTGGTTATAGCTGAAATATTCAACACAGATATTAGAAATATGCAAAGTATTGTCAAATGACACTATTTTAAAAAGAGAAAAGAAAAAATTGGGCTCTCCCGGGTTTCTGGTACCAAATTTTGGGTAGTTTATTGGCTGAGGAATAACCCACCCACCAAGGGAAGATGATTAAGAGAAGGAAGTAGATTTGGGATTGGAAAAGAAGGAAAGAAAAATAGGAGGAGAGTCCCACAAAATTAATAAGTTTAGTTTTAAACACACTTAAAGGTGGTTGCCACCGAAAATCCTCTTTCGGATACCTAAAATGAGTAAGGACTTGGTCTAAGCTGACGAGAAACACAGATAGAACTTGGGCTGTTTGCAAGAGAGTGGCTTTCGTATAATCCCTCTCAAGCATATATAAAACTACTATGGGGAAGAGTGCTGGTCTGGCAAGACTGAGAGGAACAAATTTACTGTATGTCTTCTCAAATAAATTAGGTTTTACAAAGTAATTCGAAGAATGCCAATGATTTAACTCAGGCTTGGTATTTTCAATTTCCAAAATTATGGAGTTCCTGTAAGGGCGACCAAGTGTCTCTAAAAAGGAAAATGATAAAAGATTATGCCTTATTGGGTAATCTTGGTAAATGAACCAATGGTTGCATTGGAAAATGGCTAAGCTTTTACTCAGCGAGGAGCCGGCTAAAAGTTTAGACAAAAAGAAACACTTATTTTTTAGAAAACTGACCATAAGTTTTCGGAGAGGGTCTCCACAAGCAGGTAGCTGGCTTAGCGAGCTTTACTTGCCTTACTGGCCAATTAGAATTAGCTATTAACGCTAAGAAGAACTTTAGTGAGGTGAAAATTAAGAGTTCTTGCTCAAATGCAACAAATGGTGAAAGCCCTATTAATGATTTTAATATCATTGAGTGAGGAGAGTCAAGGAAGACAGGATTTTGCCTAAACTTTATATTCGTAAATGAAAAAGCGAAGGGGAAAGATTCGTTTATTTTACAATTAGAAAAAGTTTGAGGAAATTAACAATTATGCAATATAATTTTAATAAACATAGTTCATTTGAACTTTTTAACAAATAGGGTCGCAGACCTCTCAACATTAAACGGTTGCTCCAGGCAATTGACAATTTACAAGGTTTCAAACCTTACATGTTTCTAAAATCTTTATAAGATTTAAACAAATGAACAATGAAATAATTAAAGCTTGAACGTGAATTGGAGTACAAAGAGTGCACCTTAAGAAATTCTGGAGAGAATGTTCTAGAGACAGTGACAACTTTGAAAATAACAATAATAACAACATGAAAAATAAGATAGAAGTTCCTACAACTTCTTATATTTATACAGAATTAATATATGAGAATTATACAAAGAGGGCAGGTCACTTACTGTGAAACCTGAAGAAAGTGAAAGGGAAAGTTCTAGACTTCCCAAGTTTGAGCAGGAATCACTCGCCAAATGGGACAGTTTCCATTTCGTGAAACCTGAACATGACTCGCTCAAGAGTTTAAAGAATTGTTTTCCCTGATTATGGGAAAGGAACAACGTGAATTTAAAACTTGTATCACACAAGCAATTATGCAGAATTTAATTAATGTTAAACTAGCAAAGTTGGAAGGGCACCTCGTGAGTGACACCTTATAGAAAAGTTTCAATTTTATTAATAATGGTTGTTAGTAGAAGGTTGAGGAAAGATCATTGGGATATAGGATCAATGTTCATGGCCGTATTTAATATAACCGGACGATCGCGACGCGGTAGAAACGTGGAGTAAGCACTGTTTATCACTGTAGTCTATGAAGATGGATGCAAAGTTCACTGTAGAAACACTAAAGTTTATGAAAAAGAAAGTTATTGCAATTATGGAAATAACTGATTGCACTATATAGGTGAGAGTCTATTTCTTGAAAAAGTTGTGATTTACAATTAAATGCGCCATAGAATGTTCCAACGGGGGAAGAAAGTTCGCTATTGCAGTAATTTAAGGAAGATTCCTCATTTTAACTAGCATTTTCACAAGTGCGTGAACAATACTTGACGGCAAGACTCGCAGATAGAGTACAAGATCTAGAAGGTTCCAGAACGACCTTAGCAGAAAAATGGGGTTGAGAAAATCCAACGGAGGAACTAGCTTTATAATTATAGACAGCGGGTATTAGATAATATCCCACGTAGCGAGAGGATTTCTCGTTTGAATAGCTTAAGAAAAGCTCTTTTTTAGTAAGGTTGGCTTATACAAGCAAAAGCTCAACATGGCAAATCCCACGAAGAATGATTATTGCCACAAAGTAAATAATTTCACACTGTCTATAAATTATAATTAAAAGCACGTGGAAGTTAAAACCATGAAGATGAGGTTAAAACTTTAAAAATGGTACTTATCTTGATTTCATGTTGAAGTCGAAGTTTCCGTTGATGACTACTTAGCCAACATGGCGTAGAAGAGGGTGAGCCTGTTGGTTTGAGGAGGCAAGCTCGAGCGGAGCTTTGACTGAACGAGTCAACTGCAGACTGAGAAGTGAGAGCAGCTCAACGGAGCACGGAGGGACCGAGGAAGGGGAAAAGAGTGGGGGGTAGGAGACAAAAGGAGAACATATAAGCATTGCAAACTTTAAAACAAAAAATTAATCTCTTGCTGAGCTGATCTGCTAAGAGTTGATAACAGATGATACTAGCGCAGCATGGTGAGTAAAGAAGTAGACGTAGTTCTCTTGCTCATGGAGATAATAGCTGGCGATGATAACAGGATCTGGTGGCCAAATGGATAAGTAAGTCCTCCAGCACCAGGAAGAATTGAGGAGCTTCAGAGATTCGCTGTTATATGACGCTAGGTGGGTCACAGAATATATATCTGGAACAGACTCATACAAAATATAAGCAACCTGAACCCCTAAGAGAAAACAGATCACTGTTGGTGTTTGACAAAGAGGAAGGAAAGAACATGCAAAAGCATTGAAAATTATATCTCAGGTACCGTGTATTCCAAGAATGCACCATCTGGTATCACTAACTTTAGGATTTTGAGATTACGGCCGCTTATCAAGTCCTAAAAGCCCTCTTTACATGTGGGAAGAGAAAGGTATTCAAAACAGGACACACCATGCTGTTTTTAAATGCTGAATGTTTCAAAATAAGACTATTAGATGAATGAGAACAAGACACATCTTGGCAGGGTCTATTGCGCATCGATCAGCGCATCAGCTGAAAGGGCGCTCTCTGTCTGCTGTTGGAGCCGGTGTGTTTACATTTGTATTGGTAGCCTATGTTAAATCGACTTTATACTTGTAAAGAGTGAATAATTTATTTTCAAATAAGATATATCCGATTACTGAGTTGCAAAACAAGATACATCAGCAAGTTCTAAAACAAAATAAGACACATCAAATATTAAAACGCTTATAGAAAGGAGTACGGTATAAAACAGCATTGAGTTATGAAACTTTTGGGAAACATTTGTCTATATCACTCACAACTTTCAAAAAGAGGCATATTTATTTGCCAGTAAACAAAGGACTTATTCAGTTTTAAGTGTCTCCTGAAATATTTTGTTTAAGTAAATAATAATATCGAATGGCTTCGGGTGCCGGGTGCAAGCTTTGTAATTTAACACCCAGAGGGTAGCTTGCATGTCGAATTTCATTGTTCCTTGATTCACTATGAAAGTCAAGGAGGTTAGATATCTAAGCTCCTTGAACACTATAGCGCTTTCTAGTAGAGAAATTAGGAACTTTGTGTTGGCGGAAACTCCCGACATTAATTTTGCCATTATGAACACGGCCTACTGAATTCAAATGGGTTCTTTGACATGCCAACATATCGTATGGCATGCGTGTCGTATTTTTGCCGCCTTTCAAAAATCACATACCACGGCCAGGAGCGAAACTGCAATCTTGGTGTTAGTAGACCGACACGCTATCCACTCACCCACCGTGGCAAGATTTTTGTTGAAGTGATGTGTGTTGTTTTGATACCAGACGCCTCAAATATTCCTGTACAAAAGTTGGTAGGCTTGGCAACCGATGGAGATCCTACCAAAGTAGCGACAAGGTATTCATTGCCTTGTGTCATTAAGTCAATAGGTATCCACAATTTCTGTCTTACCAGTAAATAAAGTGAGAGCTCATGCACTTCAAAGACGTTTCTTCAGATCTCTGACTGAAGTGTTAGAATGCCAGTATGGTGAACTATTGCTTCACACAGAAGTTCGTTGGCTTTGCAGAGGCAGGGTTTTGCGACAGTACGGGAGTGAGGGGGGTTCTATTACTCTTGGCGTGGTTGTGCCCAATAAACCAACATGGCGGCCAAACGTAAATAATTAATATCTCTCGAACGCATGGTCCGATTTTGACATGCGACATGTCGTTGGACTTGGGTTGACGTCCTCTTTCCTATGGACCATTCGTTATATTTTTGATTTTTTTTTGAAAATTTTAGTTTTGGAAAGTAGGTGATAGTTTGAAAAACAAACATGATAGAATGTTGTGCAATGGCTCAAACGAACGGTCTCTATGATCTTTATTTCTTATAATGAAACTTTTTTATTTTTATGATTCTTTGAAAACAGTCTAATTTTGAAATTCTTATATTTCGGAAACTAGGCATTCTACAAAAAAGTTTATTTGACATAAATGAATGGCCCTGACCCCCTCGACAGCTAAAATAAATTGCAAGTCCCTAGGAAAAAAACTGTGCAGTAGCGGAGTGAGGAGGGGGGGGGGGTCTATCGAGCGTCATGGCCGCCGTGTGAGTCCAAGCTAATATCTGGTGAACCCATGGTCGGATGTTGACAAATGAGGTGTCGTTGGACTCGAGCTCATGGGGGCCTTGCTATGGACCACTCATTATATTTAAAAAAAAAATTGGAAACTCGATTTTGGGGTAAACATGTGTTTTTTTGGGATCTTTGCTGATATCTCACGAACCAATAAGGCTAGAGACTTGTACAAGGTGTCATTTTTTCTTCGCATTGTCCTCTTGCCGAGCATGTTAGTGTTGAGTAGGAATGAAAAACCATTTTGAGGTAAAACCGTGATTTTAGACTTTTTACTATATCTCGCAAACCAATAACGCTAGAGACGTGTACGAGGTGTCATAGGACTCGGGCTAACACCACCTTATTGAATATATTTTTGAAATTTTGACAAAGGGCCTAACGACACTTTTGTTGAAAAAAAATTATTTACCTCTTTAAAAAGTTCATGAAGAGTGGTTGTTGAGAGAGAAGATACTGCTGGGTGTGTGTGTTTCAACGAACCTGTCGCTGACCACGGTGGCTATGCTCAATAGAACAATCGATATTTCGACGGGTCGGTTTATGACAGAGCGAGGGTTCGTTATTCTGATATTTTACCCCCGAAGGGGATCTTTAACGTGTAAACGATGATGGGTTACATGACAAATGATAATTCTATGATCAGATGAAGGGCAAACAGAACTTGGTTCTATATTGGTTGAAGCGAGTAGAGAAAACAAACTTGCTGGAGAGGGGGACAGACTAGCAGGATGTGAATGTCATTTGAGCTTATTGGAATGCGCTGATCAGACTTGACAGCAGGTGCAATGGAAAATTACAAAGACGCGGATGACGCTTGAAGGTTAAATAATCTGACAACCGTGGTGGCAGGGAAGAGCGAAATGCATGTGAACACGTATGAAACCACATGTAAGCTAAACAAGTTACATCATGTTTTGCTTTGTATGTGACAAAATGCAAGTTCATGTGAAATTTGACCTGGCACAGGTGTTCACCTTGGACGTTAGCTGTCCACGTGCACGATAACAGAATGTTCAAGCGTGAGAAAAAATGATTATACATGCAACGTATCATATATAAAGACATGTCGTTATCATTTCCACTCTCACTTATGTGACTACCTTTGAACACACTGCGTTGCGTGAAACACATGGTCTTGTTTAACAGTTTTGGTGTTGGTGGAAAATACTTAACCTTGTTGTGGGGTAGGTATTTATTTATATATTTATTCATTTATATATTTATTGATTTATATATATTTACAAGCTATTATTTATTTATTGTTAAAGTTATAAATAAATGTTTATTTATTTGTTTGCAGATAACGTGTATAGCCTACCTGTTGTGTGTCTGTGGGAAAGAGATTGAAAAAGAGAGAAAGACAGACAGATAGAAAAAGGAAACCATTACCATACTAGTCTTACGGAGAGATGAATCACTATTGCCTGATTAAAAGCTTGAGTAGATTGCCAAGCAGTCAAATGTCTAAGAAAAAGTGTACAAAATATATTTGAGATCGATGCTTGCAATATTTTACAACCCCTACGCTTTTGGAACGTAATTGGATAGATTGCGTTTCTCAGGAAGCGGGGAGATTGATATTGCCACAAGGGGAAAAGGCTGTGTTAAACTTTAAGGACATTCATAATGTGGTGTATGCAGATTTCGAAACACTCAGTACACCCATGGCGAGATGTGAACCAAATCCCGCCATTAGCTCAACCACACCCATTCAAAAACATGAACCCTTTGCCATAGGATTTAATGTGGTGTGTGCCTATTACCCCACACAATCCGTTTACAAATACCGTGAGGGGCCAGATTGTGCCAGATGGTGTTTGGATGAACTTGTAAAGTTGGCTCATGATGTGTCTTTTTCCACAATCTGGCGAATTATGACATTCAGTTTTTGATTTGTGAATTGGGCCATATCAACAAGGGCTCATTTACCATTATCCCCCAAAACCATGAGCGTTTTTCAGCCCTCATATTGGCGGTTGAGCAACTTTAGCATTCGATTTTTGGATTCCTTTAAGTTTATGGCATCCTCGCTAGACAGTCTTGTGAATGGCTTGGATGAAGAGGAATTAAAAATACCAGAATGCATTTTAATGATCCTAAGCAATTTCAATTGTGCATTCGAAAAGGTATATTCCCGTATGATTTCTGCAACAACTGGGACGTGTTAAAGCAAACAAAACTCCCACCACAAGACAAATTTTACTCAAAACTAACACGCAGTACCGTTTCCGATGAAGACTATGCACATGCATGTCAAGTTTGGCGAGTGTTTGACATTAAGACGCTAAGTGAATATGCTATGTATTACCTAAAACTGGATGTATTGCTTCTCACCGATGTGTTTGAAAAATTCCGTGACTTGTGTCAACACATTTACGGTCTTGACTCGGCTCACTATTATACGAGTCCTGGGCTCTCGTTTGATGCCGCTTTGAAATACACTCAAGTGGAATTGGATTTACTCACCGATGTAGACATGGTTCTATTTTTTGAAAAAGGCATTCGGGGTGGCTTTGTGTCGCTTAACCAGCGCCATGCCGAAGCGAACATTGTCTACATGCCTGATTATTCACCAGACAAACCAGAATCGTACTTAATGTACTATGAAGTGCATAATTTGTATGGCTACGCCATGAGTCAGCCTTTGCCCTATGGGAAGATTGCTTGGCTGACAGAGAAATAAGTGTCAGAATTTGATGTGAACATGGCTAGCCAAGATACAGGCCGTGGATATTTGCTAGAAGTGGATATTGTATATCCCTCATCCTTGTATGATCAACATGCCGATTTCCCATTCTGCCTTGAGCAAATGGTCCGCCCTGACAGTAAAGTGAAAATTGAAAAACTCATGGGCACACTTTACAACAAAAATCGGTATGTGCTGCATGTCCAAATGTTGGTGCAATGTCTAGCCCAAGGCTTGGTGTTGAAGAAAGTCCAAAGTCCAAAAACCATGGCTCAAGCCATACATGCAACTCAAGACAGAGCACCGACAAATGGCAACACAGCAGTTTGAAATTATTTTTTTTAAATTAATGAACAACTGCATCTATGGCAAGTCCATGGAGAATGTCCGCAAATATCGTGACATCAAATTGTTGAATGTCTGTGACGGGCAGTGGGATGCCCGGCGGTACATTGCAAAGCCAAATTTTAAATCGATCAAAATTATCGATGAGGATTTGAAATGAGTAGGACCAGCGTGACCATGGATAAGCCCATTTACTTGGGCCAAGTAATTTTAGACTTTTCTAAATCGGTCATGTATTGATTCCACGATGAGTTTGCCAAACGCCATTTTGAGGACGTCTCTCTTTTGTATATGGATACGGACTCATTCATTTACCACATTCGCCACTGCAACCCCTATGACGTCATGAGGCAGCATAGTGACTGGTTCGACACCTCTTCCTATAGCGCTGACAACATGTTCCAGCTGCCCATAAAAAACAAGAAGGAAATGGGTGTTTTAAAAGATGAATGCGGTGATTCTGTCATGACGGAATTCATAGGTTTGACCTCGAAAATGTAAGCATATCGCACATTAGACTGTAGGGAAGCCAAAAGAGCAAAAGGTGTAGGTAGGGCAGTGGTAAAATCGCTACGTGTAGACGATTACTTAGCGGTTTTACGCACTGGCAAAGCCATGTCCCATACACAGTGCAGGATACAATCCAGCAACCATCATCTGTATCTTGTGGAACAGAAAAAACGCACCCTCGCCTCCATGGATAACAAACGTGTGTGGGCTGATGACCTGCTCACCAGCCTGCCCTGGAGTTATGACCGCAAGGAGGAGGAGGTGTGATTTCACTGTTTGTTCGTTTAGGGACATGGCTTTTTGTAACTCGTTGATTTAGTATTTTGTATTTTGTAAATTTTGGTTTTTGTCATTGTAAATAGTAGATTTTGTAAATAGTGGCAACCCACTTGGACCTTTTGCTCTTTTAAAACAAGGTGTATGCAACCGTATTTTAATTTTAAATTTAACAGAGTTGAGAATTGGAAAATGGATTGATTTTTTTAAGCTGTACAAAAGTGTTATTTTTTATGTAAATATCAAATGAGTAATTGTATTTTTAGTAACTTTTTTTTGTAATGTAAATCGTAAATGGTAAACTAAAAAAAGTTATTTTGGGATAAGTGTGCATGTCGAGAATGTGCTTTTGGGAATAAATAAAGTGGTTGTGTTTGTTCCCAAAGACAGGTGTGAATGTATGAGTAGCGTGAAAGCTAGTGTGTATGTATGACTAGAGCAAACACGGTGAGGTAGGGTGGGTGGGTGGGGGGAAATGTTCACTTATATACTCATTTTGTTTTGTCAATAGTTTTTTTCTTTGAAATGTAGCGGTGAAGAGACATTATTTTTGTAAAACAGTCTTACCTGTAGTACTCGTAGACCTCCAGGTTTCCGCAGTCCCATAAACACACTGCAGCATTATCATAGTCAAGCACTTGCATCAACATCATTAACAAATCTCAACTTTCGACATACACGAAATGGAAAAAATGTGAAAACAGCAAAATGGAAAATCCATGTTTCGAAATCGAAAAAATTCAAAAAACCTAAAACTTAAAACGCACATTTTTAGGTAGATTTCATTAGAAAGCTAACTATTGCAATGGGTCCCATGTTTCGACTTCCGGAAAATTTCGACATATCTTCGCGTTTCACATCCCCAAGACCCCAAAACCACCGTCAGTTCAAAAGTTTATATATAATTTATGTATATATATATATATGTATATATATATGTATATCAGTTTCTTGTGGACACGATAACTGCCGTAATTTTCCACCAATTACTTCGAATTTTTTACCGAAGATGTATACCTATAAAATCTCGGTCGAGTTCGTTACTGGGCTAAATCGGTCGAAGGGGGTGAAAATGGGGGGCTTTTTTCGAATAAGTGAAATTTCGCTATAACTCTCTTAATACGTGCAATATCGAATCCATTCAAAGTTCATAATATGTGTCGGATAAGTGCCAAAAATTTATGTCAAATAAGATTTTTGATAGCACCAACCATTGACCAAAGGGGTGGAAAAAAGTGGGTTTTTCGGGAAACATTAATCATATCTCTCTTAATAGGCACAATATCAAAACCGTACAAAATGGACAATATTCCCCTAATAATTACCTAAAACTTTTGTCTGAAAGAATTTTTGATATGACCCACCATTACGCCAAGGGACGAGAAAAATGATTTCGGAATTATAAGAAAATGCCAAGAGCTATCAGTGGTTGCCATGGCAACACTACTAAATTGATGAGGCATGGACCATCAGACGTTGCCATGACAACGCTCTTGCACGAGATCAGATTCAGTATTTCCATCTGATTAAGTGGTTGGTTGGTTGGTTCTTAAGTTTAGGGGCTGCGACAACGCGGTCATGTAGCCCCGTGTACTTTGGGTGTGTGTAGAATCTGTCTGATAACCGGTGTTAATTGTGATGACTGTATTAGTGTGTGTTATCTGTTTGTTAATTTAAGTACTGCAACTAACAATTTTTCAGATAGTTCCTACTTTTGCCGCCAAGCGCCACTGTCAACGACTACGAGGCCAAGTTCAGAACTGAGCTACTAGACGCCGCCGCAGTCGGCTCTTGGCAACGAACATAGAAACCTAAGAGCGTTGTATACATTCTTAACCTATCCAATTTAGCTTCACACAGGTGCAATTAGTGGAAGGATCTTTAACATGCCATAAATCTATGACATGGGACCGCCGGCTTTACTTCCCCTCCGAAGGAAGGCATACTGAGGGATATTTAACGCTCTTAAAAAATCCGACGGCTTCGGCCGGGTTTGAACCCGGTATCTTGGGCATAGAAGCTCAGCATGTTACCGACTACGCCACCAAAGCCGCCTGATAAAGTGGGAAGCGGCTTCGGTGACGTAACTGGTAGCATGCTGAATGTCTATGCCCAATGTCGCGGTTTCAAAGCCGGCCGAAGTCGTCGGATTTTCTAAGAGCACTAGAATCCCTCAGTATGCTTTCCTTTGGAGGGGAAGTTCCAACGTTCGTTGCGAGTTGATGGTTGGGGTGGCATCTAGTAGCCAAGTTCACAGCTAGGTGTCGTTGACGGTTGTACCTGGTAGCAACATTAGGAACTACTGCTTGAAATTGACCGTCTGCAGTACTTACATGAATTAAGACTAATACAGCCATTACAATTCACACCGTGTATCAGACAGATTCTACACTCACCCAAAGTACACGGGGTTAGATGACCGCGTTGTCGCAGCCCCTAAACTGAGGAACCAACCAGAGGTAGATTTCGTTAGAAAGCTAACTATTGCAATGGGTACCATGTTTCGACTTCCGGAAAATTTCGACATATCTTCGCGTTTCACATCCCCAGGCCCCAAAACCACCGTCAGTTCAAAAGTTATATATAATTTATCTATGTATATGTATATCAGTTTATTGTGGACACGATAACTGCCGTAATTTTGTACCAATCACTTTGAATTTTTTACCGAATACGTATACCTATAAAATCTCGGTCGAGTTCGTTACTGGGCTAAATCGGTCGTTGGGGGGTGAAAATGGGGGGCTTTTTTTTTCTTCGAAAAAGTGAAATATTGCTATAACTCTCTTAATATATGAAATATCGAATCCGTTCAACATTCATACTATGTGTCGGATAAAGCCCAAAAATGTATGTTTGAAGAGTTTTTTTTATAGCACCAACCATTGACCAAAGGGGTGGGAAAAAGTGGGTATTTCGGGAAACATTAATCATATCTCTCTTAATAGGCACAATATCAAAACCGTACAAAATGGACAATATTCCCATAATAATTACCTAAAACTTTTGTCTGAATGAATTTTTGATATAACCCACCATTATGCCAAGGGATGAGAAAAATAATTTCGGAATTATAAGAAAATGCCAAGACCTATCAGTGGTTGCCATGGCAACACTACTAAATTGATGAGGGATGAGCCATCAGACGTTGCCAAGATAACGCACTTGCACGAGATCAGATTCAGATTTCCATCTAAGTGTGAAGCGGCTTCGGTGACGTAACTGGTAGCATGCTGAATGTTTATGCCCAAGGTCGCGAGTTCAAAGCCGGCCGAAGTCGTCGGATTTTCTAAGAGCGCCAAAAATCCCTCTGTATGCTTTCCTTTGGAGGGGAAGTTCCAACGTTCGTTGCGAGTTGCTGGTTGCGGTGGCATCTAGTAGCCAAGTTCACAGCTAGGTGTCGTTGACGGTAGTACCTGGTAGCAACATTAGTAACTACTGCTTGAAATTGACCGTCTGCAGTCCTTACCTGAATTACAGACTAATACAGCCATCCCAAAGTACACGGGGTTACATGACCGCGTTGTCGCAGCCCCTAAACTGAGGAACCAACCAAAATCTCTGCGGTAGATATAATTTTGCGTGAAGAAGTAACAGACCGTTACATAGTTGCACATCAGTGTCGAAACCTAGCATAAGGACAGTGTGACCACAAGTATAAAAATGGACCCCAAATGACAAGAAGGTTACCGTTCCCATAAGACAATAAAATGTTTAAAATAAGCATAAAATGACGAAAAACAAAGTTAATTAAGCTCCAATTATAAAATACCTTCTCGCATTAAATGAGGTCTGATCCTTCTACGAAAATCTGCATATTCTGCCTATTTTCGCCTATCCCCAAGTTTGTCCGGTGAAATCTACCTCCGCCTTCCGGCGTGCCGAGAGGACTTTTTTAAAACTGGAAATGGCTAGATGTGAAATATGAAAATTGAAAAAACATGAAACGAACATTGTTTAAAAAGTGTAATCAACAAAATGGAAAATCCATATCATCAAAAACACAAAACTTGAAACAGATATTTTTAAAAACTGTAAATTGCAAATTGGCAAATGGCAATGTGTGAAAATATGAAAATGAAAAATCAGCCCATCAACATCATAATTTTTAAAATAAAAATAAATAAATAAAAAAACATCGTGCATTGGTAAACCTTTGTTTTTATTTCATAATGATAGTGGATTGGCAAAAACAAATATAACAAACAAATCCCAATTCCTCACTCCTCAATTCCTTAATGTTTATGTCCACGCATCATCAACTATCCTTTCATAGCACTCATCACAATCAGGGTCTGCCATCCTTTCACCCACTAAGGCATCACAGGATGTGAAACGATGTTTAGCTTTTTTCAATAATAATTTATCAGCCACATGTCTTAAACCAGGATGACTATGGCGATAAGAAAGGTCGTGTTCTTTGCATGCTTGTTCCAAAAGATTAATGGATTCATCACCACCCTGCAAACGTTTTTCAAGATGAGTCCCAGGGCCACAAAAACGATAACCTGGAAGATGGATTTCAAAAGGTAAGTATTGAATCACTTTGTCAATGACGCCATTGTCAGTACCGGTCTGGCATATCGTTTTCCATCGATGGTGAAAAGGTTTTGTCTTCCTCCTCCTCTGTGAACGATGTTTGTGTTTGTTGTTGTTGTTGCTTTTTCACGCCATGACACCCGTGGAATGATTCAACAAAGTCTTTACACGGACTTTTATGACCGTGATACAGTTTCACTGACAAGTTGCGCACAGACGCATAGAGGGTATTTTTTGCCATGGCCACTTGCTTATGGTGATCGTAATCCGTACAGGGTTGCAATTCACTCAACACAGGGTCTTGAGTCCATGATTTTGGTACATGTTGCCAGATTTCTTTCACCGCGTTGGCGGCCACATAATAAATGAACGACTTGGGCAGCGCCAAGAGTTCCTCTTTGGTAAAACTGTCTAGTTTCTTTTGGCACACAAAGAACTTGCCGATGGCTTTGTCCGTAGCATTGCCTTTCTCCATGGTATCACGTTCTGTAGATGTTTACACGTTGCTTGTAGAAATCTCACTCGCGTCACCCACAGATAAATCTTGATTTATAATTTTATTTAACAACTCCCAACAGGCATGGGTGGTTAACCAATGAAAGAGATGCCACGCATGCGCTAGGGATGTATGGGTAATGTTGCCACAGGAACAAGTATCCATCAGCGTTTGCAGGGAGGGGCAGCCCAAGTCCATGAGGTCGTTACATTGACAGTAAGACGCCAACAATGGTTGCAACCATTCACGTTTTTCATTACCTTTCACAAATACCACATTGGCCGGGGACAAGTGTGCTTTCATGACCACGTCCAAATATTTATAGGAAATGGTTCTTTGATTCCAGTCTAGTTGCCTATGATTTTCAATCCACTGGGTTTGTATACGATCTTTTTCACACAACAAATCAAAAGCATGGGGCGGTTTAAATACCAAATGCGTAGCTTGCGATATCCAAAAAGTGGTACAATCGATAATGGCAACTTGTTTAAATATAAATTTGTTGTCACCAATTTTAAACCCTTGGCAATCAACAATGAGTGTCCGCAACATGTTGACGCTTGCCTGGACCAAGTTCAACTGACGACTGACTGACGATCAATGACTAAGGTGTGACCATAACATGGTCTTACCTGCCATTGAGGTTAGGGTAGGACAGGAGGACATGAAAAAATAAGAATTTAAAAATTACATAATTTTATTATCATAACACGTCTTACAGGCTTTAGTCATTTTGGGGTAGGGACGATACTAACTGATACAACAATATAGTCTTTTGTGTTTGTAACGTCCATAACACCGATGATGTCCCAATGTTCTAAACTAGGCGTTTTTTATGGTGAGCTGCTCACCGAAGCATCATGGACACCATACAGTCCACACGTATCGTAACTTGTTTTTTCATCACCCAAAGGCACGAGTGAGGGGTAGCTTGAATGACAGGGTATATTTCCCACCTCCATTCTGCACAGGTAGGGGCAGGCGGGTGACCAGCGCTGATGTTCCTGCATGGGTTCATCACTCTCTTGCCATTGGTCTATGATGATGGGACAAAAGGCACATTTCACTTCATCACTTGTTTTTAAATAATAGAAGCCAGCGGCCGCCAAGGCTTGAGGGTCTATGAAAGGCGCCGGCCACGTTGCAAAAGTCTTGAAACGTTGTTTCTCAGAGCTTAAATTCATGGATACGACTTCTCTTGAGGCTTTAAAGCAAGACATGACTGAGCGGCTTGACGTGGGTTGAGCTGTTATTTATACACTCGTCACTTGGTTGGACAGTGGATAATAGTTGACTTGTTTGTGATGAATAATCAAACAGTAGGCCGTCGTATTGGCAGGTACATTGTCACGCGTTTCAAAATCTAGTCGAATGCCAATATTGGATGGCTTGACAGACTCTTCCAGGTAAGAACAGTCAATCAGTGGCGCTCTTGCCTTCAACGCTAGGGGTAGCAGCATGGGGCCGTTCTCTTTTTGATAATACGACCACCAAAATTTAGAAAACAAGTCGTACAGGGGGCCGAACTTATTTTTTGAAAAATCAAAATCCAGTCCTTCATAGGGAAACACAGCTCCGTTGAGGAAAAGACGTGCATTTCTCAATTGCAGGTGATCAAATTGCGTGGCATCTTTGGTTTGTTGATACTGGCGATGCGGTTGAAAACCCACGATATGTAGAGAAGTCTCTCTGTATAGCAAGCTGTTTTTACAGACCAACTGTGTGTGTTGGTGGTGGGCAATAGCGGATACTCATGGAGTGCCCAGCTTCTAAATGCCATGGGTAGAGGCATATCTCTCTTTACGATCTTGAATATGTCCAGTTTTTTGCTATCGTCAAGGATCATATGGGGCACTTTCCATAGCAAGCGTTGTATTTGAATTTTTGAATATATGGGGGCATTGTCGGCTCCTTTGAGTGCATTATTATCACTCCTGTCTCTCACCAGATAAAGCACTTGCCTTGCGTTGACCACAATGCGCTGGTGATTTTCGGCAAAGCCTAAAATCAGTTTAAGAGGTAAATATCCAGGAAAGGTCCCATCGGTGTGTACCATCCAGTCATTGGTCGAGTCAGGGCACCAACCCGCCATGCACTATAAGAGGGATATAGTTTCATGACACTGGAAATACCCACATGTCGAGTGCTATCCACCACGATATCGTTAATCACGTAACGCACCTCAGGAAACAGAAAGGCAAAAGCATGGTTGGCTAACTTGGATGTGGTGGGTGTAGAGCCATCGGCTTTGGTGAGCCGACCTTCAATCTGAATGACACTTTCATGCGGTAGGGTGTAAATATCATGGTTGTTGATAACAAATTGAATTTCATCATTGTTATTGAGTCCAAGTGTTTGAGCTTGATAGGAAGGAGATCAATTCTTACCCCTCCTGGTTGCTCCTCGATGCGGTTCGCTATCTCTAGGATAGAATTCGTCATCAGGGTTGACGTGGTAACCCAAATGCTGTAAAATCTGCTTGTCCTTAGATGTTAACGTGTATTCACGTGGCAAGCAACTAATACCATTCCTAGACGGTGTTGTTGCTTTATACACAAACTTCATAGTGGCTTTAGCAGCAACTTGTAAGTCCCTGGTGTGGTAGAATCTGGATCAATGAGTTGTTGATCTCTATTGATCAGTCTTAATGTTATATTACTAATACCATCGACAGCCACAGAATGAAAAAGCACCACTGGAGGGTTTTCACGAATAATATAGCCATTGAAAGTCATAAAACGAATGCGATAGTTCTTGATTGGTGTACACTTGGCTAATAATATTACACGTCACCGACACATGATGGTCCTCAATGAATTTCACTTCATGGTCTGATTCGTGTTTTTTGTTGGGCTCTAACACGCGTGGTTTAAATCCTAGTAATGGGCCAATGGAATCGGGACGTGTTTTAAAGTCAATGTTGAATGTGGAGTAAATACTGCAGCGATGGGTGTTGGTATTTCCAATAAGTTCAAACTTGCGCCTTCCATCGAGAGATGACTTTAAAACATATTGATTGATCAACACCACATAAATGTGTTCATAAATATCATCGATCCTGTATCCACCAGAGTTCAGGGTGAGCACAGAATCATCATAGTAAAACTTGTTGTTCACATTTTCACGTATGTTGTATATTCGATTATACGTTTCAAGAGAAAAAAAGTCCCAAACCATAAGTTATTTCACTGAATTCGATAGGTGGGTAAAAGTTAAGGCTGACTTCGGGTCCACCACGTCCATGCAGTGTAAACTTTTTACTTTCTACCGACATACTGTGTCTTATATACAAAAATTAAACACAAACGTCCGCATTGTTGGCTGTTAAACGTTTGCTCACGTTTCAGATTATAATATATCTTGAACCTGTTTCCGAAATAGCCCACTAGTTCCATGGGCGGGGGCAAATTCCCAAAACTGTCAAAGTACCATACGGTGGATCCCTCTTTGACATAAGCTACATAATGCGTTCCTGGTCCTCGGTGATCATCCAAATTGACAACAGCGCATTCCTGTTTCGAGGGTCGTGGGGGTAATTGGTTTCACATAAACACACCTCGAAAACGAGAAAGCTTTAGTTGTTTAGCATAGCTTTCCACTTGTTGATGCGTCAGGGCATGTCTTGCTATGGCTGAGGTCAATTTTATATATATATATATTTCGAAGAGGTGAAATCCCAAATCCTTGTTGATAAAAGGCTGGCTTCAAATTGGCATTTCTAGCCTCCATAGCAATGTCTTCCATCGTTTCATAATATCGCTGACTTTCTTTTAGTTGTTGCTTGCCCTGCTGCGCGGCTTTAATGGCTTTCGCCACCGCACTGGCACCGCACAAAAGTGAACCCTGAGCAGCCAAACCAGCAAAAAAAAAAAGCAAATAAAATCCCGCTCATTTGGGGACGGGAATCACTCGCCCTTTTTTTGAACCCTGTCGTTGACGTTTTGGAATAACACGTCTCTGTGCTGCTCGAAGGGCTTTCCTTATGATCAATACATTATTTTTTATTTTTTTTATTTCGAAAGGGCTTGTTTACGAATGTCTTAAGCCCAGGCTTTGACAAGGACAGGGTCTTATTTTTAGTCTTTTTAGTCTTTCTCACCACATACTTTTGTTTCACCATGATGATGACCAACAACCTTTCACAAGAAAGTTTAAGTCACAACTAACGTCAGATTGTTATTTCATGGCTGTATATTCCAATTCAACATAAAGTGGGAAATCGTTTATGGTTTTTCCCGCTTGCTTTTCATCCCATGTCAACAGGAGATAAAAGGATAATTCGTCTCCTGCATTGACCATTCCATGGTTATGGACCAACATCCTATGACCATTTTTCTGTATTTGTAAATGGTTCTCATCAGGCATGGCATATTTCATGTGAATGGTTCCATCATAGTGTAATCGATAGTGGCTTAAACCCGAAGCAAGCACATAGGTCAAGTGTTGGTCATGGAATAGCGGTAAATGGTTTCTGTTATTCACAGGTTTTTCATTTGTCAGATACACTAAAAATACAGATGGGATAAATTTATAAAGCCTTTTCATTTCATAGGTCACGTGACGCTTGGTACAGACATCGTCTTCGTCTTGCGGGTCTTCCACGTGAATAATACGATGGTGATTAGCGCTATAGCCATTCGCCGTAAGCTGGGGCACTTTGTCATAAAACTCATACACCTTGTTATCCACATACATTTTTGTAGTAACGTCTGTAGACCCTTGAGGATGTTTTACATGGGTTAACCGCTTTCCCTTAAAGTCATAATCTCCCTGTTTTGTGTGTGGCACTACTTACCTATCCACATAGTGTTTATTAGAAGGATCTGTTTCTTGTTTAGGATCATGTATGGGGGCAGACCTAGCTTTGACCATCAACGCACGTCCAAAGACATCCATCATCAACCTGTAGTACCAGTCTACTGTTTCTATGACAAGGCTCGGTGCCATGTATATAAACAGCCTGCTAGCCTGGCTAAGCCTTGGTTGAAATGAAGATTATTAAACAGCAATAGTCATTCCCCGTGGGGGACATGGTTTCCCATATCTGTCCCACATCACGTGAATTAAGCCATGGTTCACTGTTTCCTTCTTCCATTCGCTGCATCATTGTGGGGCCTTCCGGCTGTGGAAATACCAATCTTTTGCTGACGCTCATCTCAGCGCCCAATGGTCTGCGTTTTCAAAATATTTATATTTTTGCAAAATCTCTCTACCAACCCCTCTACGTGTTTCTGGATCAAGTCATGTATGGATTACAGAAAGAGAATATGGGTTATTTTACATTTTCCATGCAAGAAAATGTTATTTCACCGGATGAGGTAAAGCCTGATTCACTCATGATTTTCGATGATGTATCCACTGAACGTCAAGGCATCATTCATAGCTATTTCAGCATGGGTCGACACAAACATATCGATTGTTTCTATCTTGGACAAACGTATTCTAAAATGTCCAAACAGTTGATTCGTGACAATGCCAATGTCATTGTTTTATTTCGCCAGGACGAGAGTAACAGTCGTCACATTTATAATGAACATGTGAATCCGGATATGACCTTTCAAATGCTTACAGAATTGTGTGCCAATTGCTGGAACACCCAACGTCATGCCTGTTTAGTGATTGACAAACAAAGTGAACTCAACCAGGGACGGTATCGCTAGGGGTTTGATCATTTTATTGCTATTTAAGGCACTGTCTCATTCCCTGTCAAGTCATTTGTCAAGACACCATGGCGTTAGCAGAGAGTCAATAGAAAAAGCATATTATTAGAGCAAAAATACTATTCGCCAAAAGTATCGTCAATTGAAACGATCACGTGCAGATCATGCTTTGTTTATTCAACAACATTTAGCACCTCCGCTAAAAGCCATGTTGAAACCCTATTTCAAGCCATCTGAAACGCTACCCACCGTTTCACAAGCCACTCAGACGCTGCACGAGGACTCTGAGGAAGAGAAAGAGGAACAGGAAAATTTGACTAGTGTTAGCGAAGTTGAGGACGACGAGGAAGAAGTGTTTACGCCTCCAAAAAAAAAAGGCCGCACACCTTGCAGAGTTTTTAAGAAAAAAGAAATCCTTGGTCATGGCCGAAACACCTTGCCCTTCCAGATCGTCTCCGGTTTCACAACTCTTGGCCAGCCCTCAACATAAAGTTCAACTAAAAATCATTTTAATAAAATATTATGGATCAACACTGGAACCCTATTTCACCGATCTATTTATTGGAAACACAGATACCACGTATGGTGTTCGCTATGAGAATGATAGTTTTAAAATTGGAGATACATCCATTA
Organism: Meconema thalassinum; assembly: GCA_946902985.2. Lineage (NCBI taxonomy): Eukaryota > Metazoa > Arthropoda > Insecta > Orthoptera > Tettigoniidae > Meconema > Meconema thalassinum. Next base: position 42,429,740 of record OX336391.1, on the reverse strand, counting down.
AATTTGCTCTTACTAAAGCTGTCATTAAGAACATCAATTATAAAATAACGCCAGGACTGTTAACGCTGTTCTTCTCTCGAACACCCTCTTACCATGATTATACACCAGAGTATCTTGGCAAATATAAATCCATTTTATTGGATACCCTTGGCCACAAAAGACAGTATGATCCCACTCAACAAGTGAATGCCAATATATCTCAAAAATATAAAACCATCATTGCAATAATGTTTTCCACCAGTCAAAGTACTCGTCGTAAAGCATCTGCTTTGGCAGTGACATGTAAACCATTAAACCCCTTGTGGATGTTACCTACTAGCACAATCCCAATAAGCTCATCCAGCGGCTACAGTTGTTGTATGCTTCACGACAAGCCGGCCATACCGGTCACGATTGGGAAATTCAAGAAATTGAACAAGAACTTCGAAATGCTATCATTATTGTTTAAGCCCTCACCCATTAAAATGGGTATTGTTCACGAGTTGCATCGTCCAACTAGGCGTCACTATCCGCGACTCAAGGTGATTTCACGAGGTGTGGATGAACTTTGGCAGGCTGACTTGGTTGAAATGATACCCTATGCTGGCGTTAACGACGGTGTACGCTATATGTTGACAGTCATTGATGTCTATTCCAAAATGGCCTTTGTTGAACCTGTGCGTCGCAAGTCTGGTCCAATAGTTACCAACGCCTTTCAACATATTATTAAACAATCCAAACGTCAACCCCAGTTGCTATAAACCGCTCAGGGGAAAGAATTTTTCAACAAGGATTTCTCCAGTTTTCTCAAATCTAAGGATATTCACCATTACACCACGTACAGCAATCTCAAAGCCAGCGTGGTCAAGCGGTTTAACCAAAGATTGAAAACCCATATGTGGAAAGTGTTTACCACTCAGAGCACTTATCGCTGGTTGGACATGTTACCAGATCTAGTGTCACGTTACAATGACACCAAACATAGAACCATTGCGACCAAGCCACGGCTCGTGACCAAAAATATTCAGCGACTGGATAAACTGTTTAACCCCATAAAAACAGCAGAACTTAAACGTCACCGACTGAAAATTGGAGATTTTGTTCGTGTGAGCAAATTTAAGTCTGATTTCAATAAGGGCTACATACCTCAGTGGGGGACTGAACTATTTCGAATTCGTCAAGTCAACATGGATAGTCCAGTCACCTATTTACTCGAGGACCTCAACCATCAAACCATAAAAGGTAGATTTTATATCCATGAACTTCAGAAAACAGCGTTTCCTAAACAATATCTTGTAGAAAAAGTATTGAAACAAAAAGGAAATAAACTATATGTCAAATGGTTAGGGTTTAACTCTACGTTTAATTCTTGGATCAATAAATTACATGTCGTATGAACCTGTGCACTTTTTTATTTATTTATTCACACTTGTTGTACACCACCTATAGCTCTGTGTGTACAGTCCTCAGCTCCACATATTTCTTTCTCTTTCCACCTGTGTTCTCTCTTACATTACCCCTCCCCCTCTCCCCCCTTCAGCTCCCACCACTGCTGTTCGCAGCTCTTGCCTATCTATTGGCGGTGACATAATTCCCACAAGTTGCATCCTACTTTTTACTGATTCAGCGATTCCCACGCTTTGAACATCCTGTTATCAAACACGTGTACAGCTAACGTCCAAGGTGAACACGTGTGTTAGATCATATTACACGTCAACTTACCTTTTGTCACATACAAAGCAAAGCAGGATGTAACTTGTTTAGCTTACATGTGGTTTCACACGTGTTCACATGCATTTCGCTCTTCCCTGTCACCACGGTTGTCAGATTATTTAACCTTCAAGCGTCTTCCGCGTCTTTGTAATTTTCCATTGCACCTGCTGTCAAGTCTGATCAGCGCATTCCAATAAGCTCAAATGACATTCACATCCTGCTAGTCTGTCCCCCTCTCCAGCAAGTTTGTTTTCTCTACTCGCTTCAACCAACATAGAACCAAGTTCTGTTTGCCCTTCATCTGATCATAGAATTATCATTTGTCATGTAACTCATCATCGTTTACACGTTAAAGATCCCCTTCGGGGGTAAAATATCAGAAAAAACGAACCCTCGCTCTGTCATAAACCGACCCGTCGAAATATCGATTGTTCTATTGAGCACAGCCAGGTGGTCAGCGACAGGTTCGTTGAAACACACACACCCAGCAGTATCGTCTCTCTCAACACTCTTCATGAACATTTTAAACAGGTAAAGAAAAATATTTTTTTCAACAAAAGTGTCGTTAGCCCTTTGTCAAAATTTCAAAAAATATATTCAAAACGGTGGCGTTAGCCCTAGTCCTATGACACCTCGTACACGTCTCTAGCGTTATTGGTTTGCGAGATATAGTAAAAAGTCTAAAATCACGGTTTTACCTCAAAATGGTTTTTCATTCCTACTCAACACTAACATCCTCGGTAAGAGAACAACGCGACGAAATAAATGACACCTCGTACAAGTCTCTAGCCTTATTGGTTCGTGAGATATCAGCAAAATCACAAAACACACTTGTTTACCCCAAAATCGAGTTTCCACATTTTTAGGTAGATTTCATTAGAAAGCTAACTATTGCAATGGGTCCCATGTTTCGACTTCCGGAAAATTTCGACATATCTTCGCGTTTCACATCCCCCAGACCCCAAAACCACCGTCAGTTCAAAAGTTTATATATAATTTATGAATATATATATATATGTATATATATATGTATATCAGTTTCTTGTGGACACGATAACTGCCGTAATTTTCCACCAATTACTTCGAATTTTTTACCGAATATGTATACCTATAAAATCTCGGTCGAGTTCGTTACTGGGCTAAATCGGTCGAAGGGGGTGAAAATGGGGGGCTTTTTTCGAAAAAGTGAAATTTCGCTATAACTCTCTTAATACGTGCAATATCGAATCCATTCAAAGTTCATAATATGTGTCGGATAAGTGCCAAAAATTTATGTCAAATAAGATTTTTGATAGCACCAACCATTGACCAAAGGGGTGGAAAAAAGTGGGTTTTTCGGGAAACATTAATCATATCTCTCTTAATAGGCACAATATCAAAACCGTACAAAATGGACAATATTCCCCTAATAATTACCTAAAACTTTTGTCTGAAAGAATTTTTGATATGACCCACCATTACGCCAAGGGACGAGAAAAATGATTTCGGAATTATAAGAAAATGCCAAGAGCTATCAGTGGTTGCCATGGCAACACTACTAAATTGATGAGGCATGGACCATCAGACGTTGCCATGACAACGCTCTTGCACGAGATCAGATTCAGTATTTCCATCTGATTAAGTGGTTGGTTGGTTGGTTCTTAAGTTTAGGGGCTGCGACAACGCGGTCATGTAGCCCCGTGTACTTTGGGTGTGTGTAGAATCTGTCTGATAACCGGTGTTAATTGTGATGACTGTATTAGTGTGTGTTATCTGTTTGTTAATTTAAGTACTGCAACTAACAATTTTTCAGATAGTTCCTACTTTTGCCGCCAAGCGCCACTGTCAACGACTACGAGGCCAAGTTCAGAACTGAGCTACTAGACGCCGCCGCAGTCGGCTCTTGGCAACGAACATAGAAACCTAAGAGCGTTGTATACATTCTTAACCTATCCAATTTAGCTTCACACAGGTGCAATTAGTGGAAGGATCTTTAACATGCCATAAATCTATGACATGGGACCGCCGGCTTTACTTCCCCTCCGAAGGAAGGCATACTGAGGGATATTTAACGCTCTTAAAAAATCCGACGGCTTCGGCCGGGTTTGAACCCGGTATCTTGGGCATAGAAGCTCAGCATGTTACCGACTACGCCACCAAAGCCGCCTGATAAAGTGGGAAGCGGCTTCGGTGACGTAACTGGTAGCATGCTGAATGTCTATGCCCAATGTCGCGGTTTCAAAGCCGGCCGAAGTCGTCGGATTTTCTAAGAGCACTAGAATCCCTCAGTATGCTTTCCTTTGGAGGGGAAGTTCCAACGTTCGTTGCGAGTTGATGGTTGGGGTGGCATCTAGTAGCCAAGTTCACAGCTAGGTGTCGTTGACGGTTGTACCTGGTAGCAACATTAGGAACTACTGCTTGAAATTGACCGTCTGCAGTACTTACATGAATTAAGACTAATACAGCCATTACAATTCACACCGTGTATCAGACAGATTCTACACTCACCCAAAGTACACGGGGTTAGATGACCGCGTTGTCGCAGCCCCTAAACTGAGGAACCAACCAGAGGTAGATTTCGTTAGAAAGCTAACTATTGCAATGGGTACCATGTTTCGACTTCCGGAAAATTTCGACATATCTTCGCGTTTCACATCCCCAGGCCCCAAAACCACCGTCAGTTCAAAAGTTATATATAATTTATCTATGTATATGTATATCAGTTTATTGTGGACACGATAACTGCCGTAATTTTGTACCAATCACTTTGAATTTTTTACCGAATACGTATACCTATAAAATCTCGGTCGAGTTCGTTACTGGGCTAAATCGGTCGTTGGGGGGTGAAAATGGGGGGCTTTTTTTTTTCTTCGAAAAAGTGAAATATTGCTATAACTCTCTTAATATATGAAATATCGAATCCGTTCAACATTCATACTATGTGTCGGATAAAGCCCAAAAATGTATGTTTGAAGAGTTTTTTTTATAGCACCAACCATTGACCAAAGGGGTGGGAAAAAGTGGGTTTTTCGGGAAACATTAATTATATCTCTCTTAATAGGCACAATATCAAAACCGTACAAAATGGACAATATTCCCATAATAATTACCTAAAACTTTTGTCTGAATGAATTTTTGATATAACCCACCATTATGCCAAGGGATGAGAAAAATAATTTCGGAATTATAAGAAAATGCCAAGACCTATCAGTGGTTGCCATGGCAACACTACTAAATTGATGAGGGATGAGCCATCAGACGTTGCCAAGATAACGCACTTGCACGAGATCAGATTCAGATTTCCATCTAAGTGTGAAGCGGCTTCGGTGACGTAACTGGTAGCATGCTGAATGTTTATGCCCAAGGTCGCGAGTTCAAAGCCGGCCGAAGTCGTCGGATTTTCTAAGAGCGCCAAAAATCCCTCAGTATGCTTTCCTTTGGAGGGGAAGTTCCAACGTTCGTTGCGAGTTGCTGGTTGCGGTGGCATCTAGTAGCCAAGTTCACAGCTAGGTGTCGTTGACGGTAGTACCTGGTAGCAACATTAGTAACTACTGCTTGAAATTGACCGTCTGCAGTCCTTACCTGAATTACAGACTAATACAGCCATCCCAAAGTACACGGGGTTACATGACCGCGTTGTCGCAGCCCCTAAACTGAGGAACCAACCAAAATCTCTGCGGTAGATATAATTTTGCGTGAAGAAGTAACAGACCGTTACATAGTTGCACATCAGTGTCGAAACCTAGCATAAGGACAGTGTGACCACAAGTATAAAAATGGACCCCAAATGACAAGAAGGTTACCGTTCCCATAAGACAATAAAATGTTTAAAATAAGCATAAAATGACGAAAAACAAAGTTAATTAAGCTCCAATTATAAAATACCTTCTCGCATTAAATGAGGTCTGATCCTTCTACGAAAATCTGCATATTCTGCCTATTTTCGCCTATCCCCAAGTTTGTCCGGTGAAATCTACCTCCGCCTTCCGGCGTGCCGAGAGGACTTTTTTTAAATATAATTGTGCCGGTATTACGTCACTATTTTACGATTGCTACGTCTTTCGATATGTTTAATTTTGATTGCCTGGTGTGATGACTTCGGTTCTCTGTTTTCCCGCTAGAGAGCTACACCGAAAGGTAAGAACTTATATTTGTCTTCTACTGAATGCAGCTGATGTTCCGGTCCTGTGAGAGAACGCCGAGTTAGTTGTCATTTGTCTAACTATTATGTTGCATGTCAAGTACGAAGTGTGCCGAGATCTTGTAATATTTTGGTTAGACTTGGATCTCCATGGAAGAAGACAGTAGTTGAGTTTGCTGCTAGGCCTGTTATGTATCAAAGTGGCCTGAGATACGGTGATAGTTCGTGTCTCCGAGAGTAAGTATCTGTACTGTATTATGTGTTACAATCTGCATTGACTTTGAGATGTTAAATATGACTTGTCGGGTAAGAATCATGTTAGCCGGGAGTGATAAAATAGCACTAGAAATGTGTGGTGAGTTGTTTTGGTAGCCTTAACCTTGGATGATGTATTGGAGTTGTTGCTGTTGGTTTTTGTTTTATGAATCTTCTGTTGGCAGACGGTAACAGTAGTCTTCCGTCAGCCGAGGAGGGAACAAGAGAAGTTCTCAGAAAGCCATGACAGGGCTTAGACGTTTATAAAATTTTGCTGCCGAGGATAGTCAAGTATTATATTAAAAGATATGAATTACGACATATTGACATGGGTTTAAGCATGTATATGTATCGAGCAGCTGATATTGATGTTGTGAAGAAGTTGAGTTTTTTATGAGAGTGAGTGGACGTTGGATTGATAATGTTTGCTTTGTAGGCTCTTGGATTATCGGAAGAGATACATGTATTCAGACCTACTAACATGCGTTGGAACATGAATGAGCTTTATATTGGAACTACCGACGACTTGAGGAACATTAGTAACAAGGCGAGTCGATGCAAGTGAAGGAAAGTCGTGAAAGATTATACGCCGTTGTCATTGCTTGTTTGGAAACTTGGATTACTGTGAATGTTGATCTGTCGTTTAGAATATAAGGTAAGTACCAAAGAATCTTGTATTTTTCCATGTCCTTTAAATGTCATGTAATGTATGTAAGTGTTATTGTTAATAGAAGTTGTTACCGCAGTTTGTATCAGTGTATTATTTCTAGGCCTATGCAAGATACTGTAGTATCGGTACATTCATCTGGGTTATATCGCAAATGGGCTCGGTCGTATTCTGCTAGTAGGAGGGGGGGGGGGTGTTACATTGGTAGCAGAGCGTGGTTTACGATATTTTACCACATTTTCTTAATGTATCGAGATTGCAGTGTTGTGTGTGGGCGTGGAGGTATGCACTTAACCTTAACTTACGTGAAGTACGATTATGCATATGTTTATAACTTCTAATATATGTATGTTGTTTTGTTTCATGTTTAATATTGTCACAAATGGAAGTGAGACCTATGCCTACTTGTTATTATCTGACCAAAGATGAGGTGGTCCATGAATTGATGGTCAGAAGTGAAAAGCCTAATTATCATAGGGAGTTGGATATTGCTGTACTGAAGAGAGTAAAGGATAAACCTATTATTATTCCTGACCATGAACATCCTTATTAGGGCGCCGGTAAGTCCACCATAGTGTCCACTGTTTCTAATTTAATTGATTCTTTAAATGTTGTAAGTTTCTGGGGAAAACGGCTACTTCTCAACGGAAACGAATTAAGTATAGGTCTATTCATTGGGTACATCGGCTACAGGATTTAATTGGTGTTTGGTCTTTGAGTGATGTGAGTTTTGCGAATGAGTTATTAGGCCTACGTTCCAAACTTGTCGAATTATTTGATCTGAAGTTTCCTGAGGTAAGTAATTGTGATATGGCTGAATCCATTGAAGGTTCGCATTGTAATAGTTTGATTGGTGATGTTGCGTGTGAATTGAGTGATCGTGTGTATTTAGTTGACAATTTGGAAACTACGTTGGCAGATAATCGTCAGGATAGTGCAAGGGTTAGTGAAAATAGAAATCCTTCGAAAGAGAGTAGCTATATAGGGTCATCTACGGATTTACCTCGTAATATGTTGTGTGCGGTCAGGTCTAAAACTTTTAATCGGAGTAGTTCCACTGAAAGATGTATTTTCACTACTAAATCGGTTCAGAATAGTGATACGATGTGTTCTCAAACGAACCTAAAATCTAATTTGTCTCTGGTGCCTAAATCTGTGCAGACGGGGGACAGTTTATTTGACGAAAATGATGTGGTAAGGGGGAACGCATTTGATTTGGGTGAGAATAATAGTGCATTGCTTCAGGGTGACAGATTGGGTCGTAACATGTCTGAGTATGATGTTAAGTTCTCTACCGTGCCCAATCCTTGAATGTAATTTTAAGGGATTTTAATGTGTGTGATGGTACGGATAATGATTTATTAATCAAATTTCTTAGGAAATTCATTGAGCTTAAAGAAAGTGGAACTGTTTTTGGATTATCTGAGCTGCACATTTATCGGATTGTGTTCCCGTGTACTAGTGGGTTACTTCGTGAGAGATTAGTGGAGAGTATGAGTAACCATCGTTCCTTGACGTTCTTTCATCTTGAAGTTTTAGATTTTTTCTTTACTCCTAGAACCCTATCTGACTTGCATCGTGATCACTTATTTAGAGTACAGAGGATGGACGAAACTCTCAATCAGTATTTTATAGATGTTAAATGGTATGCCAAGGTTTTCGCTGTCCAATTAACTGAAAAACAAATTGTTACTTCTATGGTAGAAGGCATTAACCCCATTTATAGGTCATTCCTGTCTATGAATGCCAAACCCCAGTCTTACAAAGAGTTTAATGACATCATCTTGGAGGCTGAGAAGGTAAAGAAAGCTGATTTGAGACGCATGCATGATTCGTCGAAGTTTTGCACTTCTATTTATGGTCCACCTGTGCAAGCTTGTACTTCTAACAATTTTCAGTGGCGTGAAGCTGTACTACCTGCTGGAAACTATAATTATGCTGAATCTGGTAGTCATGTATTTCAGGGAGATGTTGTTCAGGAGAAACGTGCTATCATGCCTGCTGAATCTCAGCAGAATATGTTTCAGGGGCGTGAACTTCAGAGAGATTTTAGGGGTAACTACTATAAAGGTAAGAGGTGTGATCGGTGTGGATCATACGATCATCATCGTCGTTGGTGTGATGCACCGGATAATCGTTTCTGTTGATGTACCTTATTGTATGTTGATGTATTTTCTAAATTGTGTTCGGGAAATTTCTATTTCTCAGCACAGGTGATGCACTTTCATCTGAATCGTGTAAATCAGTAATGGTTCGTCTTGTATGTCTTAATTGTGTTAGGTCTAAAGTGTCAAACTTGTATAAATGTATTTGAGTGTGTGAGTGTGAGTGATTGTTATTTAGCTTTGTTCTTGTAATAGGGTGGGTGTTGTTGTTGTTGTATTGGGTTAATAAAAAAGGTTAGGTCTTATTCATATTATGGGGTTAAAATAAAATAAAGGGTAAAGCCGAATATATAAATTGGGTTTTCGTTAGGATACCTTAGTTCGTCTTACGATCCTAACTTGTTGTCAAGGTATGGGACTTGACTAGGTGACATAAGGTGCTCTTATATTGTGTGGTGAGTATTTACAAATCGTTCCTTTGTGTCTCCAAGTGGTGACTTGTTCATTTTGGGTGGCTTGTTGATGTTGGAAAGTAAGTACTGACCGAATTTGTTATGTGGTGACGGGTATTCATGCTACACAAGGGAATTATGCGGTGAGTATGATATGACGAATTACGGATTTTATTTAAGGGTTTTTTATGTTTTGTGAGAAGATGTTTTAACGGACTCTATTTATATTCAGGCAATTTTGGGGAAGATTTGTGGGTAGTAACTTGTTATTATTATATTCTGTGTGACGTGAAGTTGTGTGATTTGGATGAATGATTATGGATGTTGTATGTTGTTGGTCAGTTAATATATACTATCTTTGCTATATTTTCTTGGTGTTGAGGTATACTTCCGTTTTTCTTTGGATTTTATTTGGGTCTGTCTTCGTTTTGTAAATTTCTTGGGAGGTGGTTTTTTGGTTTATGTTTTCTTAAGTGTGAGTATAGATGGACTATGGAGGACTAATGCCGACATCCAATTTTCCCTAATTTTTTTTTTTGAGGCAAGGAACTCAGATTTCATTTTTAAGTGGTAACTTCTGTCTGTTATTTTCTGTATCTTTGAATTTTTAATTGTGAATCTAATTGTTGCTTGGATAGTAGCAACTTCTATATGGTAAACGTGTGATGTATGATTTGTCAAACTTAATTTTGTTTGCGAAGGACATGGAAATTTATCTATTATGTGATTATTCGGTTTGGTATCTTGCCTGATTTTCTTGTAAGGATGAGTAATGTTGGTGGTAAGTATTATGTTATCGTGTAGGTTGTTACTCCTTACATGGTACTGCCTCTAGTATATTTGCTTTCAGCTTAATTGTGGGAGTGGTTGCTTCGACGATGGTTGTGGCTTCGATGTTAATGTGAAGTTATCCAGGGCCCGGATATTGAACAAGCATCGTGGGATGGAATCGGAATGAAGCTTTCTCCTCATTTGCAAGAAATCTACTACGATTTGGTTGAATGTATTTATATTGGATCTCATTATGTAAAGCATCTTTGTAAAATTTTGTATAGACATGATGTCAACTGATATTGTCTTAGACGTGGTGTCAAATCTTGGAACGACTAGTGTGAGCGACAAAGAGATTGGAATATGAAAGAACTTGTATGCTTTGAAGAGTTTACCTTATGGAATTTTGGAAGTAATTGTGAGGGGGAAAAAACTTCAGGGTATTGTGATTTGCATGTTACATGTTGTCTTGATATACTGTCCGAATATGTTTTCGCGGTTTAAATAAAAACCGGAGTTAAGGCTTGTGGAGAGGGAGGATGTGCCGGTATTACGTCACTATTTTACGATTGCTACGTCTTTCTTTCGATATGTTTAATTTTGATTGCCTGGTGTGATGACTTCGGTTCTCTGTTTTCCCGCTAGAGAGCTACACCGAAAGGTAATAACTTATATTTGTCTTCTACTGAATGCAGCTGATGTTCCGGTCCTGTGAGAGAACGCCGAGTTAGTTGTCATTTGTCTAACTATTATGTTGCATGTCAAGTACGAAGTGTGCCGAGATCTTGTAATATTTTGGTTAGACTTGGATCTCCATGGAAGAAGACAGTAGTTGAGTTTGCTGCTAGGCCTGTTATGTATCAAAGTGGCCTGAGATACGGTGATAGTTCATGTCTCCGAGAGTAAATATCTGTACTGTATTATGTGGTACAATCTGCATTGACTTTGAGATGTTAAATATGACTTGTCGGGTAAGAATCATGTTAGCCGGGAGTGATAAAATAGCACTAGATATGTGTGGTGAGTTATTTTGGTAGCCATAACCTTGGATGATGTATTGGAGTTGTTGCTGTTGGTTTTTGTTTTATGAATCTTCTGTTGGCAAATGGTAACAGTAGTCTTCCGTCAGCCGAGGAGGGAACAAGAGAAGTTCTCAGAAAGCCATGACAGGGCTTAGACGTTTATAAAATTTTGCTGCCGAGGATAGTCAAGTATTATATTAAAAGATATGAATTACGACATATTGACATGGGTTTAAGCATGTATATGTATCGAGCAGCTGATATTGATGTTGTGAAGAAGTTGAGTTTTTTATGAGAGTGAGTGGACGTTGGATTGATAATGTTTGCTTTGAAGGCTCTTGGATCATCGGAAGAGATAAATGTATTCAGACCTACTAACATGCGTTGGAACATGAATGAGCTTTATATTGGAACTACCGACGACTTGAGGAACATTAGTAACAAGGCGAGTCGATGCAAGTGAAGGAAAGTCGTGAAAGATTATACGCCGTTGTCATTGCTTGTTTGGAAACTTGGATTACTGTGAATGTTGATCTGTCATTTAGAATATAAGGCAAGTACCAAAGAATCTTGTATTTTTCCATGTCCTTTAAATGTCATGTAATGTATGTAAGTGTTATTGTTAATAGAATGTGTTACCGCAGTTTGTATCAGTGTATTATTTCTAGGCCTATGCTAGATACTGTAGTCTCGGTACATTCATCTGGGTTATATCGCAAATGGGCTCGGTCGTATTCTGCTAGTAGGAGGGGTTGTTACAATAATGAGCGATCCATAGCAAAGCCCCCATCAGCTCGAGTCCAACGACACCTCATTTGTCAATATCCGACCATGGGTTCACCAGATATTGGCTTGGACTCACACGGCGGCCATGACACTCGTTAGACCCCCCTCACACCCCTACTGCACATTTTTTGTCCTAGGGGTTTGCAATTTATTGTAGCTGTAGAGGGGGTCAGGGCCATTCATTTATGTCAAATAAACATTTTTGTAGAATTCCTAGTTTCCGAAATATAGGAATTTCAAAATTGGACTGTTTAAAAAAAACATAAAAATAAAAAAGTTTCATTATAAAAATAAAGATAATACAGACCGTTCGTTTGAACCATTGCACAACATTCAATCTTATTTGGTTTTCAAACTATCACCTACTTTCGAAAACAAAAATTTTCAAAAAGAAATCAAAAATATAACGAGTGGTCCATAGGAAAGAGGACGTCAACCCAAGTCCAACGACATGTCGCATGTCAAAATCGGACAATGCGTTCGAGAGATATTAATTATTTAAATGTTTCACCTACGTTTGGCCGCCATGTTGGTTTATTGGGCACAGCCACGCCAAGTGTAATAGAACCCCCCTCACTCCCCTACTTGTGACGTTTCAAAGAGTTACTTCCTGCTTTGGTTGAATTTTCGAAAGAAAGAGGAGAATCATTTACCTGAGCTATAAGATAAGAGAGATTTTGCATTTCTTGTACACAAAACCGAAAAGCTAATCACCCTTAACTTGCGTCTTCAATGCAAAGATAAAGAATTTGGTGAAACCAAATCAGATGTGGTCTCGTTCACAAAAGAGCTGGAGCTGTGGGGGGAAAATCTTACCCAGGGTAAACACAAGCACTTTGCCTGTTTGAAGCAGACCCTTGATAAGCAAGGCCCTTCACAGCCCCATTACAACAACAAAGAACATGGTTTAGCAGCTCTTTCAGACTTGAAAAGGGGCAGATGACCTCGTCGTTCCGCCCCTTAAAACAACAATAACTAACAATATATAGACTTGAAAAACCAATTTAATCAACGCTTTCAAGACTTCAGAAACATTTCCACTGTAGCACAGTTCGTCTCATCTCCTTTTGTAAAAAATTGATGCCTATGAATTCTCTACTTGTGCCATGCAATATTTTGAGGAAGACAACGCTGTGGTGGAGATGGAACTGATTGATTTTCAAAGTGACCTTTCATTAAAATCACTCCCTTCAAGCAAACATATCCAATTTTGGTTCACGTTGGTTTACGAGTGAAGGCAATGTTCAGCTCAACATATCTGTGTGAGATTTCATTTTCCAGTATGAAATTCATTAAACACAAGTACAAGAACAGGTTGACTGATGAACATTTGGACAACTGCATTCGAATGGCTGCTACAACATATGAGCCTGACATTAAATAATTGTTGATGACAAAAAAAAGCGTGCCTTCCCTCACATTAAACTATGTTTCTCTAGTGGAAATATTTTGTTATTTAAATGTTTATGCTATTAATTGCAATGTTAGAAATTGCATTTAATTAGATTTTTAATATAAACTAGATAGGTAATAAACAACTGTGTGATTAAAACAAAAACATGTATTATTTTCCTACTTTGTTGGGTAGCTCACGGTAAGGTTTATGAGCTGTAAGGTAGCTCAGTCACTTAAAAGTTTGGCGACCACTGCTTTAAGTTATCCTTCCCCCACCTCTGAAACATCACCTATCTTGATTTAGTATAAATCGTTACATTACACTAAGGCATGATTCTGTGTACCTTCACGTCCATTGTCCCCAGACGCTAAGCGGAGACGGCCTTGCACTGTCAGTTGCGAGACCGGACAGCATAATGCTGACCAGCTGAACTGCAATGCACGCCTGTCGCTCGTCACGCATTCAACTCCAGCCCCTGTCTAGAAAATATCAGTCATCATTCATCAGCATACACAAATGAATCCCTCATGCCTTGTTTTAGACTTTGTCCCACTATTCCCATCCATAACCTTGGAGACAACAATATCACTGTAGAATATAGCAACTCTTGCAACTTTGATACCGTTAATTTTATTTGTATCATGGTCGTGTATTTTTATCGATTGTTTTGGCTTTACTTGGCACGGCCACTAGTCACCGCTTATTCTGTATGGATGTATTTTGGAATCGTTCCCAAATCACCGAAAACAACAATATTCATCGAGACAAAATTAGGTACGGTATGCACTTTTTGTAAGTTTTGTATTTAATTCGAATCCTAATGTCGGCTCGGTTAAAATAAAATTCTGTGACTGACTGTGCTCATACTGGCCCTCCTCAGAAGATTGAAATTAATGTCTTCTTACCTCAAGTTCGTGAAACTTGTGCATCAGTGCTGTGACCGTTACTGAGCCTCCATTGAAATCGTCGAGGCGAACGCTCCCTAAACCACTGAGGCACTTACTCGCACAGATGGACACCTCATCAATGGCACACAGGATGGAGTCAGCGACTACAGGGTGTTTGCTCCTGATCTTCTCAACCACACTGAAGATCTCATTTTGATTATCAATTGAGATCAACAAGATCTTAAGCATCTTCGGTTCTGGCAAAACATGCATATCTACCACACGATCAAGGTTTCTTTTATAACGTACAATAGAACCATAAGTGCAGACTGTTGGCCCAGTATCCGAAGTGTCATGACTAAAGAGACTGTTAATGAAACACGCCCAACTGGAGATGATCCCCTTTTCTCTGTCATCAAATTGATCCAAGTCTTCACACCAGGCCTTTAAACTCTTGAATCCCGCGCGAGACATTTCCTGTTGCAATGGGATTCGACGTCTTATGAGATGAAACAGAGCAGCCACTATACAAACACTTAATGAAGCCGAAGAGCCTAATCCAGTTCCAAGAGGGACTTCTGAGGACACTTCAAGGAAGAACTTCTCAATAGGAACGGATACACTCGAGTACATTCCAATGAGCGAGACAAGGAAGATAATGAGAGGTTGCTGATCCCTAGAAAGCGGCAAACCTTGCGTACTAGCGCTCATGAATTCTTCTGCTCGCTTTAGTATCTCATGTCTATCTAATAAGCCATGTTTCTCTAGATTTACAGAGCTGATCGATCTTTTAAGTAAAGGCAGTGGTTTGTTAAAAATTAATTTAGTTAGTTTTGCAACGGAGAACACCCATTTTAAATCGATATCCTTGAAATGAATGTTTACATAGTTTTTCGACTCATCTTCTGGCACACTGACAGTTGCTATGGTCTGCAGGTTCAATGCAGCAGCAACGCCTGTCTTCCCAAACTCTTCTCCCACCTCACCATACAGCACCAACCTAGCAGGAGCTTTGATCGTGAACATACTGGGCCTACTAGCGTTCCAGAAGACCTAATAGGTTACCAGATTGGCAATTATCTTGCTTCCATAGAAACAATAAAAACAGTAAGCTTGATGGTGATGATTGTTGACAAAAGGAGCAGAACATCGAGGTCATAAACCTCAAATAGAAGCTTACGTTTAAGAAGTTCTCATTTTTGAATAACTTATTATTATTATTATTAAGGTTCCCTCGAACGAGCATTACTGTGTACATATACGTTTAGTCACATCTTGACTATACTCTGTTAGGGATCTGGTTTCCCCTGGGCAGTCTATTACATAATAGCGCTCGAAGGTTTTGCCACATAGGGTGCAAACAGTCACACACAGTCTTCTGTTTGTTGATGAAATCTTTAGATATGGCATATATTATGGTGAAAACCATGAATCGTGTATCATGTCTCTCTGGTCCTCTTTGGTTCAATTTCTCTCTACCATTTGACCAGTGTTGTACAAGTCATGTCTATTTCCGTCCATTTTCTATTTCTGTCTAGTAGCTTGACGTATGGGCATGTAGTAAGCCTTTCGTAAGTTTTCCAGGTCGAATGTTTTATATTTCATGGCGCTGATTTACTCGTGGCTTGTTTCACAAATCTTGACTTTACTTTCTCAATTTCTTCGTGATCACTGTATGATAGTTTTTCCCATATTATTTCAATGCCATTTGTTACTATAGGTATTGAACCCTTAATGTAGAGGCCACATTAACGCTTCTAATATTATTTTACTGCAAGTTGGAAATACGTTGAAATACATGGAAATGTTTCGCAAGAACAAGGTAGTTTGCTGGCGACACTCAGTTGGTGAGCTTAGGACCCGAACAGACTTGGAAACAGACGACAGGATGTGATGATTTTATGAGGGGCTTACGAAGAAGCGAGTGACCGTTAGCGTCAGGTTCAACGAACTAGGGTCAACGATGGGAAGCGACAGGACATAGCTTCTGGAATGTCTTTATTCAGTAGCGTCAGAGAAAGATACAGAGTGTAATTCTTGAGACAGAATGAGTCTGCATATACGCCCACTGGGAGGTGACAGAATGAAAATGCGGCGATCTTCACAAATAACCAACCAATAGAAATTAATGACGCGGTCCAGCGCGCCAAAGATACATCATAAAGAGGAGACGACCAGATTGGCGGGAATTGATTATCTAATCAATCTACGATCGATCTGAGTGCGGACCGTCATATTATTAATCTGCGAGTTCTATGAAGTATTTTGAGATGTGTTCCATGCAAATGAGGTAATTTAAGAGAAGTTAGCTTTTTGAAGAGTCCCCACCTTCGTCAATGTGAGAGAATCATATAAATATTGCAGTTTGAGCTGCCGACATTACAACTTTTCAAGTGTCTGAGGGACACGCACGTACAACCTGTCAAATGTCCGAGGGACATAGACATTATTCATTTTCTGTACGTCTAGAGGGACACACGCGTATAACATTTGAAGGTCCAAGATGGACGCACGTTACTACTTTTGAGTGTCTGAGGGACTCACGGTACTTATTAATTTTGTACGTTCGAGGTTAACAGTATCTCTTATTTTAATGTCCAAGTTGGACATCATTTTCAATTTGTGTGTGCGGAATAAGACGGTTATTTTGTTGCAGTAATAATTTACAGGATCACGTTGAGTGATTATTGAAGTGCTATTTCAGAGTATAGATCCAGATAGCTACCCAGCTATTTAATTAGGGCAGTTATGCGAGGCTACACGAACTTGTCGGGCCAACTGAGTAACTTGACTAGTAGCCAATAGATAGATTGTATGAGTCGATTCGACCGAGTAAAAGCTAACGAACGTGTGCATAATTTGTTTAATATTCACGCTAATTTATTCAAGCAGCAGCGCCGCTATGGAATGTGGTGACATCAGAGAAGATAGAAGATTGAAGCAGATGCCTATCAACTTGAAAATGGTTTACTCGATGGAGTAAATATTCAACTGAGGGTATGTCGGAAGACATTCGCTAGCAGGCAGACCAGAAAAGATGATTACTTAAATTGAATTTATTCCTTTTTGGACGGGTCAAATGGCATCAAGGGAATTTTGTAAATATATTATGATTTTGTGTGTTTTAAGAATAGATTTTGTATTTGTAACGTAATACTGACGTGCCATGTAATTGATGGACGCGGTGTGACTATTCTTGTTGATAATCGTAATATTATTCAACTTAACGGGGAGACGAGCAAATCATCATGACCGGAACATGAGGTCTACGGCAGAAGTGGATCATTTTATTAAGAATAACGTAAGAACAGGACTGGGGGAAATAAAGATTTGATTTGTAGGATTTGTAATTACCCAGGCTGTGATTAATTGAAATGCCGATTGTTGCATTAAGCTGAAACGGGAAGCCATCCACTTTGTCTGTAATTTTATTCATCGAGTTATTCACAGTATTAGTTTGTGTCGTTGGAACACGATATTAGGAAGACTGTGATCGCTTGAGAGATAAGATTGTGGAGCAGGTAATGTTTGTTTGGTCCAGGATGTGTTGCGCCAGAGTTATGTGTTGTTATTGAGACGCATGCTGGAGGTGACCGAGGTCAGACTCTGTATGCTGCATACGGGATGGTCGAACTCCGCTAATTAGGTTAAACCCAAACAGTCCTGTCATCTCACGCTAATGGGTTTGGGAAGAGAGTGGGGGTAGGCAACCTCTACTGAAATGTTGGTTAAGCCATGAGTTCACATCTGGACCCCCTGGAGTTTCCGTAGATATAATCAGTGCAGCTAACTTCTTATCCATATAGGCCACAGTCAAAGAGGTGGAGAATAGAAAATTATAGGAAAACATAAATTTCATAAGTGTGAATTGTCAAAAGGGGGCCAAAAGGGGAGGCGTTCAAACAAGGAATGTTCTGCCCATAATTTACAAACGGTGGTAACTTTTTGTTACGTGGGTCTCACAATCACGAACCATGTAAGGTAGGCCCATCACGATTAATCGAGAATTAGTTTCAAACACTGTAAAGAGAAAGTTACATGACGAGATATGTGAACGACCATCGATGTAGATGAGAAAGGACATATTTGCTGCCCCTAAGCAATTGTCGAATAATTTTCTATCAAATGACCTAAAATACTTGCTAAGAATAGCATGCACTGCTTTAGATTCAGATTACAGGCAAATTGTCACATCCAGAAAATATCACTTTCCACAAGAATGATGGATGGTTGAATGATTAATTTGATTTTTATGTGAAATTTGTACACAATACAAGTAATTCTCTACGAATATATCTTTCTTTAATGTTTACAATGTGTTTTGCTTCACTTGTACAATTCCTTCAATTACATTTTCCTTTGATGGTTTTGCCTTTCAGCGTTCAGTCTAGTCTGCAAGCCTCTGTTTGCGGACAAGTCGCCCCCCCCCCCCCCACGATCCCCTATTAGCAGTTAGCACTGTGGGCTCTTCTCCTTTTACACCTCTACATTGAAATTGTTCTACACTGAATCTAACCATCGCCTCCTAGGTTTCCCTCTGCTTCTCTTACCCTCCACAGGTGAAATTAACAACCTTTGAGGTAATCTCTTCTCCCCCTTTCTCTTCACATGACCCCACCATCTGAATCGGCTCATAAGAACAGCTTCACCTGGGGTGTTTATTTCTAACTTAACTTTATCTCTTCTTTACGAGTACCTTCCTGCCATTGCTCCCATCTATTTGTCCCAGAAATCATTCGTGCTACCCACATAACAGTTACCTCTAGCTTCTGTATCAGATATCCTGAATGTACCCAGCTCTCACTTCCATACAGCAAGGTCGGTCTAAATACTGAGCGATGTTTTGTCGCTGCACTAAGTTCTTTCTTTCAGAATACTGCAGATCGCAACCGAGAACTAATTGCATTAGCTTTTCTACACCTCGACTCTATTTCCTTCCCCATTCTGCCATCCTGAGAGACTACACGGCCAGTGCTCCAATTTAGTTCCTCCTACCTGCCATTCTATTTTCTTGCGTTTCTTCCCTACCGACATAATCTTCGTCGTTGAAATGCTTATCTTCATACTATACTCCCTACATTTCTCTTCGAGTTCAAACATGTTGGCTTTTAAACTTTCGACGGTCCGCCATTATGACCAGGTCATCACCATAGGCCAGGCTGCTTACCTGGTTTCCACCTAATTGAATCCCACCCAGCCAGTTTATGTCCTTCAGAAAATGGTCCACATACTGTATCAGATAAACAGTAGTGGTGAGAGGTTACAACCTTGCCTCACTCCTGTAACAACCTTGAAACAATAACTCATCCTACCATCAACTCTCAATGCTGCCTGATTACCAACATAAATACTTCTGATCGCCCGTAGCAGCCTTCCCGCGATCCCACAAACCTTCAGGATGTTCAGCATCTTCTCCCTGGGTAATCTATCATACGCCTTCTCTAGATCTACAAAATACAGTACAAACACAACTGCCCATTCCTCTTTTGGCATTTCTCAATAACTTGGCAACGGTACCACAATTTGGATAATATATGATGATATATGAATCGCAGCCAATGGCCATAAGCTGGGCATTTTGATTGAACGCCCGAGGGTTCCCAACAAGTTCAATTTCAAGTAGTTCCAACTCTGGCTACTAAATGCTACAGTCACTAACACTAGCGGCGAACGTTCGAACTTGATAGAGCGTTTTCTAACCAGCCAAATATAACCTACAAATTTTGCTACACACCACCAACTGCAGTGATAGGTTCTTTTACGTGCCATAAATCTATAACAGGGCTTTACTTGCCCTCCGAAGGAAGTCATACTGAAGGATTTTAACGCTATTAAAAATCCGACGACTTCGGCCGGGTTTGAACCCGCCATCTTGGCCATAGCAGTTCAGCATGCTACCGAATACGCCACCAAAGCCACTTAGCTTCGCATATTTCGTAGTTCTGACCTCCACTTCATACAGACCTAGTACTTTGAAAATGGACCTTCATAAAATCTATTTGGTGACACCTATAATGTAGCCTACATCAAAACCTTCGTGTCCACAAGAACAGCGTATCTATTTGAGATATATTTTAAAATGAATTCTTTATCATACATTTTACTTTGCTGTGGCTTATTTTAGGGGCTGCGAATTCGATGTCTAATAGCCCCGTGTATTTGGGCGAGTATTGAATGTGTGTGATAACATGTGTTATTGTGATGGCTGTACTAGTGTGTATTTTGTAATTCAGGTGAGGATTGGGAAGGAGGTGGCCGTGGCCTTAACTTAGGAACCTTCCAGCATTTGCCTGGAGTAGAAGTGGGGGAAGCCACAGAAAACCACTTCCTGGATGGCTGAGGTGGGAATTGAACCTGTGGAAGACTGACATATCTTTGTGTGTTCTGAACTTTGTGTATAATGTATAAAGTGTTATATCTGTGCATACGTTCTTTGGAGTTGAAATAAGATGGCGTTATGTTAACTAATCGTGTGTTTCCCTGTGCTCCTTTTCACTCATTCTCCACATTATGGTGCAGAAAACTCGTACGAAACCAGTGACATGAGTATTTACTAGTGTTAGTGAATAGTGGTAATGCTTCTTTGTCGCCTTCTACACTACGGAAGGACACTCGACGCCCAGAACAGTATACACTACCGAGAAGACGCCACGCTATCAACTACAACACGCCTCAGGAGTTCTCACTGCCAACTAATCCACTTCAGATAAAGCCTGTATCACACGACACTCGCTAGCATGGAAGCTGCTACCAGTACGGGAATACACGCTGGTATAGCCGCGTCTAGCACCGTGTGATTTCTACCTTCTATACTAGATTCTGCCTTCTATGACAGCCTTCATGGCAACTCAGTAACTGGTCCGGTGCTATTTTCGCTGGAAGATTGTATGGAGGGTTCAGCACCTGAGCCAATCTGCCCTTGCAGAGATCCTAGCGGTAGCACATCCAAGTAATCTTTGTTAATCGTTTTCTCGAAGGCAACGTATTTCATAAACACAGGATGTCACGTTCTTGGGCAAATGAGGTTATTTCTTCGCTTATTGAAAGGTACGAAAGTAATCCATGCCTTTATAACACTAAACTGCCGGTGTATCATACAATAATTGCCATATCAATGCATTACTTCCACAAAAAGAAAACTTTTCATACGGAATGGAGTCAATTACTTCGCGTCGCAAAGCCGATTTCGAAGGATATGATCGCATGAGGCTGGCATTTTACAAAGGAGAATTGTATATTAATAGATACAATAACCAGTACCCTACATTCTTCCCTGCACTACAAACTAGGCGACTTAGCAAGGTCGATTTGACAGCTGTTCTTCCCATGTGGCAAAAATTACTTTTAGGGTTCGCTTTATCGTAGTCCTACATGTGGTCGTCTTTCTTTAACTTGCCCCATTGCTGCTTCAAATCTGTGAAGCTCTGGTATTTTAAGTTTATAATCAGGCGCCTATTAAAAATTTAAAAAATCTTTATACGGTAGTCAACTTGTAGGCTAAGCTACAGTCGTTGATGTATTGACTTCGACAGTATTAGGCTACCGGTATATCTTCCAAATTTAAATGTATCTACTTACCTAAGTATGTAAAGCAATGTACCGACTCCACGCTTATTAGGCCTACATTTTCCTGAAAAAGAAAATATTTTTTTCTAGGCAACTGGTAACCGAATTTCATTTTGAATCGGATAAGGTACTCCTTTCGAATTACTAGTTTGTAAGCATAAAGCTTGAAGTCTCATAAAATCTTCTGTTCCTAGCACTTTCCCGCACATAATTATGTGCTTGGCGTCTACAAATGCCTGTCCTTCAACAAGAGCCCGCCTAGAATTGCCAACAACATTCAACACAATCATTAGGCTATATGAAGTCTATTACCCTTGTCGCGACCGACCTGCCTCCGACATTCGATTCAGTTCGCGAATATCCAGTAAATACAGAACGTGTTATATTATTATTATTCTGGGATAAATTTTGAACTGTTTAAATTCTAATAGTTATCACGAATAGTATCCGCCATGGTTTTAATCATTTAAGGAAAATAGATTTTTATGAGAGAAAACATGTTTACTATCGTCCTCGTAGATCATGTAGACAAAACGAAGTTGCAATATTGCTGTACGACGTGAGGAGGATATAATAAAATAATTAAAAAGAAGTAAAAATTTTCGCCGTTGGATAGACTTGAACCCGGGATCTTCAAAACAATAAGCAGGCGCAATACCACTTGCACACCTTTGCAACAGACATTAACGTATTTTGTTATGCTCGTTATTAGCGCGTATGGTTATATACCAATTATTACAGTTAGATCTTAAGCGGGCCATACACGCTGAGATCTGTATCGAGAGACTGTCTCATGAGACTGACTCTAGATACAGGTCTCTCGTCTCCGTGGCGCTACACACGCCGAGATTTGTTGTTAGTGGAAATAACATGGCGTCCGATCCTCCAGTAGACGAAATGCTTGCTATGGGGATAGTTCTTGGTGTTTGTTTAATGAAAAATCGAAGGAAAAAACGAAGAATGTGGTCTAAAATATGGTTAACAAAGAGAGCAAACTACTCTCACGTTTCACTTTTAACGGAGTTAGCGGATACTGCTCCAGAAGATTTCTTTAATTATTTGAGGAGGATGGATGTTCAAACATTTTATACTTTGCTGGATTTGATAGGCCCTGAAATTCAAAAACAAGATACAATCATGAGGGAAGCAGTGAGTGTAAAACAAAGTCCCCGATTCTATTTGGTGGCGTATTTTCGGCGTTTACAGTATGCGTTTTATTATTAGTAATTATGTTAATATTGTGAAGCCTCCGTGGCTTAGGCGGCAGCACGCCGGCCTCTCTCCGCTGGGTCCGTGGTTCAAATCCCGGTCACTCCATGTGAGATCTGTGCTGGACAAAACGGAGACAGACAGGTTTTTCTCCGGGTACTCCGGTTTTCCCTGTCAACATTTCATTCCAGCAACACTCTCCACTATCATTTCATCTGTCATTCATTTAATCATTGCCCCAGAGGAGTGCGTCAGGCCTCGGCAGCCGGCACAGTTCATATCCTCGCCGCTAGATGGGGGCTTCATTCATTCCATTCCTGACCCGGTCGGAGACTGGAAGCAGGCTGTGGATTTTCATTTTTAATTATGTTAATATTGTAAATATTCACGGGTAATCTCGAGAACCACTGGATGGATTTCTACAGAAATCTTCCTTGAAATTACCTTTACAGGATTGTGAAAGCCGCATCAAAATCCATCCAGTGGTTCTCGAGATTACACATGTAATAAATGTACTGCACAGCTGTTTATTAATCGCGCCTATAATGGGATGGCAGTGCGCTCTATCGGCGACGAGTAGAAATTTTCCAATTACACGTTATGCATGGGCTCTAATAACTGGGATTGTCAAGGCCGGTAAAGAGCGCAGATCGCATCCAGTCGGCCGTGCTCTGTGTTACACGCGATACTTCCCTACACACGTTGATACTTGTATCGTGTTGCTTGTATCTGTCTCAAGGTCTCTTGTCCAGAGCGAGAGACGTGATACCTGCTCCGTTGCGTCATGATACCATGTGAGACCAGCTGTGACAACGCTACACACGACACAGCTGGTATCAGGGGGATGACAGATCATAGGGAGCGCGTGGGGTTCGATAAAGCTCCGCTATAGATATTCTGCCAACCAATGAAGAATTAATTTCAGTACAATGTTTCCGTAGTTGGCACTCACCCAACGCTCACAGCAAACAGACTGACGGAAGCGGAAATGGTCTGTTTTGATTGATTTTCCTCGTGGTGGTGTTGGTTGTTGTGATTTGTTGGGTATTTTGATTGTTTATTTGAATTGAATTGAGAGTCAATCATGCCACTGCAAGGGAGGAAAAATTGCCAAGCACCGGGATGTAAGAATTATAATGATAGTAAGAACAATACGGCAATTTTCAACTTCCTGGAGTTGACCATGTGTAAAACTAGTGGACAATATGGACTATTCTCGAATAAAAATATATAGAGAGAATAAATGTGTCCATTTCATCTCTTGTTTGTTTTCCTACCCATTCTCCTTTGCATTGCAATAAAATTTGTGGTTTACGGCTATGGGGAGGGGTGGGTGGCAGCCGGCATGCTAGGCAAAAGTGAGGTTATGTCAATATAGAGTGAGCATTTGGACAGTTTTCTTAATATTCACCGAATATGCCAACAATTCTGTAGAGTAGGAGAGCAATGTTTAATTAGCCTAAAGGTGAATTAAGCTCTAGAACGGCATAATTCTATCCTTCGTGACAAATCTATTGCCAACATTGATATATATCAAAGAGTACTATTTTCCTATCGGGGCATACATTTCTACGCCTAGCGAAAGGCGCAGTTATGTTTGTGTTATTTTCATCAATAATCTATAACTCATCGCAGAACATATTGTTCAATTACGTGTAATAAAGGCTACATTCATATGGCATTTTACTTTTTATGTTGCCAGACTTGGTATAGCGGTACATAGCCTTAGGCGGTGCTCTCTCCCGGAATTTCTATAACCAAAAGTGACGAATCTCTTATAGTTTATATGATCCTTGGCTGGTATCAGATACGCGTTTCATGAGACAGTCTCTCGATACAAATCTCAGCGTGTATGGCCCGCTTTAAATATTGATTGGAATGCATTCATTCAGTACCAGGCATGTTTTCAAATGTACTTAAAGCAAGTTTCACGACTGCTTGGCGTTAATAAAGCGAATTGACTGTAAATGTTACCCCCAAACGACAACCGTCCTCCATGTTTTATTTCTTACAACTTGGAGCACGAAATGCTAGCGTGTGATACACTTCAGCCATAAAAGCAGGTGTACGGGCGAGGGTGAACAGAATCATACAGGATTTTATACCAGCGATCACAACAGCTTCCATGCTAGCGAGTGTCATGTGATACGGGCCTAAGTCAAACCATCACTTTTTTTTTGTAGGTTAGGAATGGGCATAGCACTTATGCTCTGAATTCAGTCACAGTCGTGAAAAATACCATTACACTTGGAGAGTATCCAATATTTGAACTAGAAACTACAGGAAAATTGTAATAAATACATACGAGGACACAGATAGGTTCTAATCTTCACACCAAGCGACGTACCTTAGTGACTTACTACTTGAACACAAACATGACATCGTCACACTTAAGGGTATGGATATTAAAAAGTAAGGGAGCATTCGTGCAGAAATCTATTGAAGGCATGAATAACAGAAGGAATGGGAGATTGAAGGAGCGCAGAAATGTTGAGAGGGAGGGGGAAACCTAACGAACGTATAGTGTTGAGAAAGGGGGATCGTTGTGTGTCATATAGAGGGCAGTGAAAAATTAAATGATTAATAGTACCGATTGCCGTAGAACAGTCGTAGAGATCCGAAGGACGAAGCTTACAGCGGGCCATATATACCGGAGTCAATGCATGATGAAAACGTAAACGAATAATCGTAATAATATGACGGCGAGTGTAAGATCCATTATAAAACCAAGGATGTCTAGGGATAGTGGGTTGAATTCTATAATATAACCTGGCTTTCGTGCGTGTATAATCCTGCCATTGTTGTAACCAAACATTAAGTAATTGAGATTTGAGAATGGGGAGATAATCTGAGGCGGGGGTAGCCACATTCGTCAATCCATCATGACCCATGACCGCTTCTTTGCTGTTTTATCGACTAAGTCATTCCCAGATAGGTTGGAATGTCCCGGTATCTATGAAAAAAAAAAAACTATCCGGTAGCCCGAATGAGATAATTCATACGTTAAATTTACAATATTAAATATAAACCAATTATTCGTAGTATGGACATGATGTAACGCCTGGAGTACACTTTTAGAATCAGATAGAATTAAGGCTTTAGTGATGTTATGCCTTTTAGGTAGATTTCATTAGAAAGCTAACTATTGCAATGGGTACCATGTTTCGACTTCCGGAAAATTTCGACATATCTTCACGTTTCACATCCCCTAGACCCCAAAACCACCGTCAGTTAGAAATTTTATATATAATTTATGTATATATATATATATATATATATATATATATATATATATATACATCACTTTCTTGTGGACACGATAACTACCGCAATTTTGCACCAATCAATTTGAAATTTTTACATAATATGTATCCCTATAAAATCTCGGTCGAGTTCGTTAATGGGCACAATCGGTTGACGGGGGTGAAAATGGGGTCTTTTTTCGAAAAAGTGAAATATCGCTATAACTCTCTTAATATTTGAAATATCGAATCCATTCAAAGTTCATACGATGTGTCAAATAAGACCCAAAAATGTATGTTTGAAGAGGTTTTTTGATAGCACCAACCATTGACCAAAGGGGTGGGAAAAAGTGGGTTTTTCGGGAAACATTAATCATATCTTTCTTAATAGGCACAATATCAAAACCGTACAAAATGGACAATATTCCCCTAATAATTACCTAAAACTTTTGTCTGAAAGAATTTTTGATATGACCAACCATTGCCCCAAGGGATGAGAAAAATTATTTCGGAATTATAAGCAAATGCCAAGAGCTATCAGAGGTTGCCATGACAACACTACTAAATTGACGAGGGATGAGCCATCAGACGTTGCCATGACAACGCACTTGCACGCGAACACATTCAGTTTTCAATCTGACTAAGTGAGAAGCGGCCTCGGTGACGTAACTGGTAGTATGCTGAACTTCTATGCCCAAGTTCGCGGGTTCAAAGCCGGCCGAAGTCGTCAGATTTTCTAAGAGCGCTAAAAATCCCTCAGTATGCATTCTTTTGGAGGGGAAGATCCAACGTTCGTTGCGAGTTGCTGGTTGCGGTGGCATCTCTTAGCCAAGTTCAGAGCTAGGTGTCGTTGACG
Source organism: Meconema thalassinum (assembly GCA_946902985.2). NCBI lineage: Eukaryota > Metazoa > Arthropoda > Insecta > Orthoptera > Tettigoniidae > Meconema > Meconema thalassinum. The sequence goes on along the minus strand of OX336391.1, from coordinate 42,402,714 downwards.
GTAGTATCTGGTAGCAACATTAGGAATTACTGCTTGAAATTGACCGTCTGCAATCCTTACCTGAATTACAGACTAATACAGCCATCACAATTCACACTGTTTATCAGACAGATTCTACACTCACCCAAAGTACACGGGGTTACATGACCGCGTTGTCGCAGTCCCTAAACTGAGGAACCAACCAAAATATCTGCGGGAGATATAATTTTGCGGGAAGAAGTAACAGACCGTTACATAGTTACACATCAGTGTCGAAACCTTGTATATGGACAGTGTGACCGCAAGTATAAAAATGTACCGCAAATGACAAGAAGGTTACCGTCCCCATAAGACAATAAAATGTTTAAAATATGCATAAAATGACGGAAAACCAAGTTAATTATGCTCCAATTATAAAATACTTTCTCGCAATAAATGAGGTCTGATCCTTTTACGAAAACCTGCATATTCTGTCTATTTTCGCCTATCCCCAAGTTTGCCCGATGTAATCTACCTCCGCCTTCCGGCGTGCCGAGAGGACTTTTAATATACATAAGTGCTTGTAAAATAGCAAATGTTTCTGCCGAAAACATAGAGAGGGTATGCGGTAATTTAAAGGAGGCGAGATATGATAGAGGGGATATAAAAGGCAGCACCCGTACTCGAAGGAGAGGGAAGTTTTGATCCATCTGTATAAATTGTTGTATATTGTGGATGATTCAATGCGAGATTATAGACATATTTGCGGACAATGGAAGGGGTAAGCACAGAAGACATACGAGATACATGTGAGGAATGTTGCACAACATCTGGTTGAAACATTAATACCGAGAGCGGCGCATTATAACAAATGGGTTTTCGTATTTGAAGAATTTGCGGGCGAAAACCCGAAAGCTCCATATAAGACCGGAGAATAGAGGGAGGTGAATAGCGTTTGAATGAACTTTTTTGATGATATTCGGAGAGAAGTTGTAGTTTGGGAAGAATGGGTGCTGTTAATATTGCCATTTGTCTGAGGAGATATCGTGAAGAAAGATAACATCTCCGAAGGTGAAGCGGTTGCTCTGCCGCCTCGACGAGAAAAGCTTGTGTGGGGGTGGAAGAAAGGGCCCCGAGAACAATTCTGAGGGCGGAGTATTGTAGCTTATCCAATTCATTGAGGCGTGTTGTTGGCATGATATCATAAAAGTGACTACTGTAATCGAGGACAGATCTAATGAGATTTCTGTAAAATAACAATAATATCTGAGGATCAGCTCCCCACTTACGACGAGTTAAGGACCGTAATATATTTAATTTCTGGGACACATGGGCCTTTAAGTGAGCAATTTGATGCGTCCAGGTCTATTTATCGTCTATGATGAGTCCTAAATATTTTGTATGGTGTACAATAGGAATAGTACCCTGATTATAGCGGATCGACGACCGGTCCACACCCGTTTATGAGTGAAGAACAGAGCCGCATTTTTGAGAGGAACAGTATCAAGACCAAGTGAGAGCAGCCATGAATGTAATATCGTGAGAGCACGTGACATGACCTGCCGACACGTATTTATATCAGAATGGGAACAATATAGGAGTATATCATCAGCATATTGTATTGGTCGGACATGAGGAAGTAAAAGCCGTTCGATTTCACTAGTATAAATGAGGTATAATATTCCACTCAAAATATCCCCCTGTGGCAGACCAGACGACGAATACCTGTAATTTAACACCGTAGGAAAGGTGGAAAGTGTAATATGCCGTCGTCGGAAAAATGCCGAGATGATTTTAATAAAATTGATCGGAAATTGTTGTTGTTGGAGTTTTTGCAGTAAAAGGACGGTATTCATATTATCATAAGCCCTTTTAATATCTAAAAAGACTGCTAATGTTGAGTGTTTACGGCAAAATGACAAAAATACATCAAGAAGAAAAATATTCAGGGCGTCAGTAGTAGATTTCCGTTTAGCAAAGGCGTATTGAGTTTTTGGAAACATATCATAATATTCTAAAGTTCATACCAAGCGTGTCAACAAAATCCGTTGGAAAGTCTTCCGAATACAGGACCCAAGATGTATACCACGATAGCTTCCTGCTAAATCGGGATTTTTACCTGGTTTTAAAATAGGAACTACTAAAAACTCATTCCAATCCTCTGGGATATTGCCAGAGCCTAAGACGGAATTAAAAACATCTAATAGAACCTGTTGTGCATTATTGGGGATACTATTAATGACGTGGTATGATATATAGTCAGGTCCCGGAGTATTAGATTTTTTGTGTGCTAAGGCTAATTGAAATTCTGAAACAGTTACCGGATGCAAAAGACAAGTAAACATAGGGTTGTGTTCCTGGGATGGAAAGATAATTTCTTGTTCCACAAATTCAGGAGTCATTGTGCGATAAAAATCGACTGACTGGTCATAATTCAAACGATTTAGACTTGGGCATAAGTGGCGTCGCGATAAGGTTTTTAACACAGCCCATATTTGAGTAATGGGTGTCTGGTGGTGTATATGAGAGACGTATTCTCGCCAAGCTGATCGTCATTTATCATTAAAGGACTGTTGGCATTTTGTAACAAACTTTTTATAATGGTGATAAGTATACGGGGTATTGTACGTTCTAAAAAGTCGTAATAAATGTTTGTGTCTCTTCACCATTCGCGTACATTATTCGTCCCACCAGGGTAGTAAGGACTTTCTCTTACCAGGGGTGCGTGAACTGGGAATTAGTGGATGATGGGTGTCAAAATATTGAACAATGTAGGTAATGAGCAAATTATAGGAGGCACGAACCTGGGGTGACGTATGTCAATAGTGCTGTTGGATGTAGTTGAAAAATTGAGCTGAATCAAAACTTTTGAAACTCCTAGTAAAAACCGGAGTATGCAATGTATTACTAGGACGAGGGACAGAATCGAAGGTCATCAAGATCGGATAGTGGTCACATTGGTGTAAATCAGGGGTCGTGTGCCATATAATTCTGTGGGTCAGAGAAAGGGAAACAAACGTTAGGTCAACCGCACTGGGGGCTTGAGAAGGGGGAGAAATACGAGTTGGTGAACCATCATTTAAAATCTGGAGACCATCACAAATTGACATCCTTTTAGTAATGCATTCTGTTCATCAGCTGGAAAATACTTTGGAAACCTACAGATAGGTTAATTTCATTAATTGCGATCCCAGAAGTGACGCGGATTGTAAAATATTAAGCACGCACCCTGCTATCTCGATTTGTCAGCGAGAAAAAGACGCCACTAGTCCTCGCCCAACGCCACCAGGAAAATCTTTCATCTGAGGAATTTCCAGTACGCGTGATTATTACCTGCATGAGATCTACTTTTTTTTTTTGTATGTTAGGAATGGGCATAGCACGTATGCTCTGAACCCAGTCGCAGTCCTAAAAAATACTATGACACGTGAAGAGTATCCAATATTTGAACTAGAAACTACTAGAAAATTGTGACACATACATACAAGGACACAGATAGGTACAAATCTTCACACCAAGCGACGTACCTTAGGGACTTACTACTTGAACACAAACATGACATCGTCACACGTAGGGGTATGGAAATTAAAAAGTAAGGGAGCATTCATGCAGAAATCTAAGGAAGGCATGAATAACAGAAGGAAGGGGAGAATGAAGAAGCACAGAAATGTTGAGAGGGAGGGGGAAACCTAAAGAACGTACAGTATATAGAAAGGAGGCTCGTTGAGCGTCAAATAGCGGGCATTGAAAAATTAAATGATAGATAGTACCGATTGCCTGAGAACAGTCGCAGAGATCCGTAGGACGAAGCTTACAGCGGGCCATGTATATAGTCTGGGACAGCTTAAATGAGTTACTAGATCAAGACAGGGTAGGCAACATTAACAGCCATCCCCTATGCCTACGTAAATGTTGGTTTATGGTTGCATTTCTTGAAGGTAAGTTGTTTTCAGGTGCGAACACATTGTCGACAACCCTGCTTAAAATCTCGCCATCTCCAAGGACCATAATACCAGTGAAATTCCGTACCACACAGTTGCCGACATGTTTCTGGCAATAACTCCCAGAATGCATTTTTCACAAAGTCAGCCAACGTTATAATTACGACTGTAACTAATGACTTGTTTAAATAATTTCACAGTTTTCTTTGGAAATTCAAGTCTAATGAAGTTGTAACAAGTTGTACAAGGTAAGTACTAGCAATATACATCGATTAAAACAGTTTATACAGTTATTATAGACTCTTGATATGTGTGTGTCAAATCCACTTGTCTGAGATGTTTCGAAGCTTTTATTTAATTACTTTTTGGATAAATTCTTATTTAGATTTCATCATGACGCCTAAAAAATACGAGAACAAGATTGGAGATGGATTGGAGTAACTCTACAAAGATCACTACAATTTAAGTAAGTAGGCCTAGCCTAGACCTACACAATTTAAAGTACAGAGTTATTTAATCGTTGTTTTATTTATTTTTATATTCAGTCAGAGCACAAATAACGTAATAAAAAACCTTAATGGTCTGTGGAAATTTTGAAATAGTCTTCCGACTGCATTTTCCGTATAGGCCTAATTCAAACATAACCTAAAATATAGCCTATGTAAGTTCTCTCTCGGGAATGTATTATTAGGTCCTATTCGCCTTCTAATATAGTAATGTATATTATTCTCGACTTCCAAATGCCGTCAGCCATAATATTATAATACATTGCAAATGTAACTCTTTAAGCTTGGAAGTAGGCCTAGTCTATGATTCGCACTCGGTTGGTGGTAGTGAATGTATTGGTGATTATTTATGAAGCTTATAACTTATGTACTTGGCTACTGACCTATAGCCTACTTAGTAGTAGGCAGATAAAATATTTATATTAGGCCTATTTTTATTTGTTTCAGTCATGGTTGCGACAGAGTAGTGTGATGCCCTTCAACGAACTTCAAGGGTTGTGCAACATGAATCAGTCATCATTCTGAAGAGCCATATACTCACATGCGCATGGTATATGTACTGCGCTAGAGTCACATATGCAAATTTTCAGAGAATACCAACAATATCTCATAGCTCTCTTTTAGTTTTCGACATAAGTTACTGCGCCACTGAATGTCTGGGTGAAAATTACTGATGTACTAATGTTGGGTGAGACAAAGTCATTGTTCGCTACTTGGTTAGATGACACGGTTTGGGCGAAGCCACTGGTTGCAATAAGTTATAAATATTGGTCGCAGCTATAGCCTACTTGTATTATTAATTCTGAATGAAAGTAGAAAGTAGCTTATACACCTGCATCGGACATGATTGTGACTGTATGCTGTGATGGCTGCGCTAGATTTAGTAGCACACAGGTAAAGATATTTGTAGGCTATACATAATACGGTAATAGAAAACTAAAAATTTCATAGATCTCGTAGGCCTATACTACACAGCTTGGACATTGGACGTGAATAATGAAATAAAAGGCAAAACCATTGGTCTGGATAAAGATTATTGATGCTTGACTACCCCCACTGTGCATGACAAAAACCGGGGGTGTTATATATTAGCTAACGCGGCCCGCGTTACCTCAATTTTTCATATTAAAGCATTGTTGTTGTTTCTTATGGCTAGCCCAGATTCCAATCCATCAGCTTTCTTGCATTCCAATAGAGTTGTGTGAGGTTTCCTGAAGTTCTAGCAGTCACATCAAGTTTGTTGCAATGTGGCAGGTGCCCCTTATCCATTTTACTTCCAGGTTCGTGACAAAGTGTGCATTTTTCAGATCTCAGGATGTCCCAAATAGGATCACGACTTATATAGATGGAATTCCAGCTGAGTCTGCCATTTTCGCTGTTAATTATGCACAAGTACAGTATTGCCAATCCCACACTTACGGGATTGTACAAGCGCGGTACCATGAAACAAAATAGCGCCAAGTTTGAACCAGTTCGCAATGGATTGTGCAAGCTGTTTTTGTCTAAACCAATCATTGTTAATTCATTAGGCCATACAAACTCCCCTGGATTTTGTCACGCACAGTGGGGGTAGACACGCATCAATAATTTTCATCCAAACCCATGGTTTGTGCCTAGACCAATAACTTTTAGGCAGTGAGGCGCTGGTTTTTTCCCGATTAGTTCGAAACATGAAATTCTTGCGATCAGCTTTCATTACAGTGGTAAATACTGTTATACATACAAAACAAACCTAACCTGGGGCTTATGCCCAGACCTCCTTGCTTGTAGTGCAATCGGTAATTTTCGTCCAGACAGTTGTCTAAACAAGTAGCGACCAATGGTTTCGTCCAGTCAGTCGTCTAACCAAGAAGAGCTCGTTTATTTCTTTTTCTCACATAATTACAACATTACATGTGTCGTCTAATTTAGGCCTATTTAGTATCGGATATGTTGGTAACTAATGACGTCAATGTGATCGCTCACTGCGGCAGTTTCACATACCAAATATGCTGTCGAACATGGCTGCGGTTGTTAAATATACAATAAATAAAAACACATGTTTAAGTGATTTAGCACATATATCCGGTGCAGAAGTGATCAAGGTTAGAAGTTACAATTGATAATGTCCCCCCCCCCCCCTCCCGCCAGAAGGTGAAATAAGGTATGAAAATGATATATTATCAAAGTGAAAGCAAAAAGAAAAAGGAGTGATACATGGTACAGAATTAATCTGAAATTTCACTACAGTATATGTCGTTTTATAAAAGGGCATAGCTGGTGGGTTACAGACAGCTAAGGAGAAAGCATCTATTAGGACATCACTTCCATAATTATTATTCATCATTACACAAGGTATTTAGGCTAAGTTAAGTATTCTACTTGGTTCATCACTCCTGAAGTGTTACCTCTATTACGTATGTCGTTTTGCCTTGAACATTTTTGGTTGAAGGCAGGCTATTATTTTATTTTAGAATATGCACTGAAAATTTGATGTAATCAGCGTAACCGCAGCCTTCGTAAAGAGGTTTATGCAGGCCAGCGCGTATCCCATTTTTGAACAGCTGACTGTGGCTGACTGTAGCGTTGGGGATCTGCACCACTAGCGCTGGCCAACAGCGGGGCGTACTTGAACTCTGTCAGTGATAACCACGGCCGACTGAATGTGAGCTGCGCTCTATACCGGCCTTGACAATCCCAGTTAGAGCCCATGCATAACGTGTAATTGGAAAATTTCTACTCGGCGCCGATAGAGCGCACTCCCATCCCATTGTAGGAGCGATTAATAAACAGCTGTCAGTACGTTTATTAAATGTGTAATCTCAAGAACCACTGGATCGATTTTGATGCGGCTTTCACCATTCTGTAAAGGTAACCTCGAGGAAGATTTGTGTAGAAAATAATTCATTTATGACCAAAGGGAGCCAAGCAGTAACGATTTCAGTGAAAAGGTCGAAAAAAGAGCCTGACGTCCGTGCACTTTTTAAGCATACGCTGGGCAAACCGTTAAAAATATCAATATACTATGAGTGTAAGAATTGTTCAGCGTGAGAAATTCTACAAAAAAGTCCACGAGAGCATATCTCTATATTTGATACATCGCCCACTATAAGTGTTTTTAGTTTGGACGGAAGGGGGATTTGTGTATCATGCACCTCGCCATTCTTAAATTACGTCTGACAGGAATTCCTTGCACATTCATAACTGTTCCCGGGCGAAGCCGGGGCGGGTTGCTTGTGACACTATATAATTATTATCATTATAATTTCCGCGTTATCAAAATTAAAATTATATCACAAAATAAAAGAGTGTGCCAATAAATCTAAGAGAAATTAGACATACCTTGCACCTTCTTTGGGAACAAGGACACAATTCCAGCACCGTCTCATCAAAAGGAAAGAGAGGAAGAAAATTACAGCCGGGAACAAGTAGCAGCCAATCGTGTGTTGTGTTTTGTGCTAAGAGATCTTTCGACAAATTATCAGATACCGTGTGCCTTCTTTTTCACGAAGCAGCTGTCAGGACGGGACTTACATAAACTCCTGCTGGACGTTATTCTCGAGGTTGAACAATGCGGTTTCATAATTATAATAGTTGTCTCTGATAATCACAAAACTAACACTACAATGATGAGGCATTTAGGGGGAGGGAATTTGCAACCAATGGTCAATCACCCATACGACGAGTCTAGTAATTTATTCCCTAGTTTTGATCATTGTCACATTCTAAAAAAAAACAAAAAAAAACATTAGAACGCAGTTTCTGTAACGAGACATGAATGATGGTACTGGAATAATTTCAGGGAAATACTTGTCATTACTATACACAATGCAAAAGGATGAGATCGTCAAACCGGTCAGACACCTCACTAAAAACACATCGAACCCACTAAATTTGAAAAAATGAATGTTCGGCGTGACAAGGAAGTGTTCTCGTCAGAAGTTATTGGTGCCATCAGTACACTGAAAGAAAATATAGGAATGCACCCGGAAGCGTACACATTCATGGACACAGAAGCAACCATAATTTTTTTGAAAAACGTTAATAAATGGTTCGTTATGCATGACGTAAGCATCACATATCATCATTCTCAGTCTAGAAATCCAGATAAAGGGCATTTTTCTCATTAAATAACAGTCGCCTAAACTGGCTAGAGGAATATTTTCTTTCTTACCTTGAAACTTTGAGAGCTGCTAGTAACGCTGCTATAGAGCATCCAGCGTTTAGAAAAGACTGTGGGTCTTATGGGCTTTTACTTTTAACGGAAATCCCCCCTACAATGGTTTTGTTGCCTCTCCTTTTATCATTTAGGAACTCTGAACATATATATTTTTCGTCATAATAGCTTCCTACAATTATCTGCCAATTGATTACCTTCGTTATTGCGTACAAGTATCGCTTATATTACGTCTTAGTAATTTAAAAATTTTCGAGGTTAGCACGCTGAAAAGAAGAGCCTCGTCCTGTGCTGCATGCTCGCCCGGAGTGGAGCACGTGCTCAGTTCCGCCGACAACATAAGTTCTGAAGCATTATCCGTCATTGGTGTTACTGTTGTGTGTCTGTTATATTTTATGTTCGATCGAATCATGGCTGCCGACAGTTGGGTTCCAACCCACTATCTCCCGAATGCAAGCTCACAGCTGCGCGCCCCTAACCGCACGGCTAACTCACTACAATATTACAAATATTAATCTAAATAAAACAACAAGAATGAAATTGAAAGAAACTAAATTACAGCCTAACTAATAACTAAAGAGGTGATGATCAACAGTATTGCTGACATAAAAATTGTTAACATCGTCTGCATACATCCGAGAAGGAAGGAAGGGTTGTGCTCTCGACATCTGTCAATCGGTTATGCGTCATATCACAACGAAATGAATGTCGTTATTGGTTCTCTTCGCATACAGAATCCTTAATACTGGTCCAATCCGTTAACACCTGAAAAACTGCTCCTTCCTGGGCGTGTTCTATTTCAGGTAGCTGCTGGGGTTGTGGTTGTCTCGCTAACTTATGAAAGCGCAGTACTCGAAGCGGGTGAACATAACGTATGACGTCAGCGCTACCTCTGCCTAGAGTTAGCAACACTGTCGCCATAAGGCTCCACAGTCTTTTCTAAACGCTGGATGCTCTATAGAAAGGACTTCCTGAGTTCTGAGACTTACGAAGCTACCTACACAATTAATCACGGATTCAACTGTCCAGTGCATAAGGTATCTTCTAAAAATGGGTAGAGGAAAGTCGCCAAATATGGGGAGATTTTTTTTTATAAGGCTCACATTAGACATAAGAAGGAACGGAATAATTTTGGTTTTCTCACCAATGTAAACCTCAGGCGATATACCATGTATATTACAAATATGGGCACGTTTGATGTTGTAATACCCTCTGATATTATTGTTAACTTTAAAAGTGCACTTTCCCCGTATTAGGCAACCGGGTTTCATAATAAGGGGAGGTGAGAAACCTCACGGTTTTTATTGATAATAGGTACACTGAATAGTATACCCTACTAATTAAAGCATTAATTCTGACAATGTAATGAAATCATGAACACAAATAGTACAAAAATACAAAAATGAATATTTTAAGTTAATAAAAGTTAATAACTGTTGCCGAACGTCCAAACCGTTCAGCAGGAAAATGCATAAACTTTAATTAAACCGAGTGATTCTGATCGAATTCAACTGTAACGAGGTGCAAGGTATATCTAATTTCTCTTAGATTTATTAGCACGCTATTTTATTTTGTGATATAATTTGCATTTTGATATTGCGGGAATTATAATGATAATATATAGTGTCACTAGCAACCCGCCCCGGCTTCGCCGGGAACAGTTATGAATGTGCAAGGAATTCCTGTCAGACGTAATTTAAGAATGGCGAGGTGCATGCCAAATCCCCCTCCCGTCCAAACTAAAAACACTTATAATGGGCGATGTATCGAAGATAGAGATATGCTTACGCGGACTTTTTTGTACAATTTTTCATGCTGAACAATTCTTACACTCATAGTATATTGATATTTTTAACGATTTGTCCAGCGTAAGCTTAAAAAGCGCACGGACGTAAAGTTCTTTCTTCGACCTATTCACTGAAATCTAAAATCGTTACTGCTTGGCTCCCTTAGATCATAAATACATTATTTTCTACAGAAATCTTCCTCGATATTACCTGTACAGAATGGTGAAAGCCGCATCAAAATCCATCCAGTGGTTCTCGAGATTACCCGTGATATCCAAGAATCGGGGACTTTGTTTTACACTAAGTAGACATAAGTCTTAGTCGTGCAATGCTTGGTTAACAGCGCTGTGTAAGCAGTTAGGTAACTAACAAGATTTCATCTAAAAGGTCTCATTGTCTAGGCCGGTATGAGCGCAGCTCGCATTCAGTCGGCCATGGTGATAACACAATGTATTGTATTCGTCATGATAATGCTATTATTATGATCCTGTAGAAATGAGTGGAAGTGTAGAGGACGTACCCATTCGCGACAACGCTGCCTCAGTTCAATTCCCTCTCATATATTCCGCTCTCGCAATTTAAATAACTCAGCTCTCCACAGAAAATTGTTTTGTGTTGGTATCTTATAATTATAATTTTCAATATATTACTCCGTCGATAAAGCTTGCCTTTCAACGCCTGTACTTAACTCGTCAATTTCTCAGCGAATTCATTGAATTTTCTACAAGTGGCTTTTAATGTGCCGGTTGATGAGAGGTCAGGAGACTATTCTACCAACCATCTCGCGTTGTGCGGCTAGCATTTTTTGGCAGTTGGTCCAGGTTCAATTTCCAGCTCTGCCAAGAAATTATAATTTTGGTCTGAGGGATGGAACAAGGCACACTCAGCCTCATGAGGCAAAACTGAGAAAAGGAGGGTTCGATTCCTATCTTAGCCATCTTGGAAGTAGTTTCCACGGTTCTACTCCTGGCAAATGCCGGGATGGTTCCTAAATTAAGGCCATGGCCACCTCGTTCCCAATCCTCATCTGAATAATAAATGCACACACTAATCCAGCCATCACAATAACACCGGTTATCAGACAAATTCCACATGCCCAAGTACGCAGATCTACGTGACCATGATGTCACAAAGCCCCAAAATCAACCAACTGCTGCTTTCTACCATTCCAAGACGAAATCTTCGAGTTGCCATTAGTCTAATGCCCCTAAAATCCACGACTAGTGGGTAGATTATAGGCTAGGGAATAACCCACCCACCAAGGGAAGATGATTAAGAAAAGGAAATGGGTTTCGGACTGAAGAAAAAGGATAGAAAAATAGGAGGAGAGCCCCACAAAATTAAGAAGCTTCACTTTAAACACACTTAAAGGCGATTGCCACAGAAACTTAACCTCCTGATATCTAAAATAGGTACGAGCTTGGTCGAGGCCAAAGGGAACCGCAGCTGGGACTTGGGCGATTTGCAAGAGAGAGGCTTTAGTATGTTTCCTCCCAAGCATGTATAAAAGTATTATGTGGAAGGGTAATGGTCCGGCAAGACCGAGAGCAAACGATTTATTGTATGTCTTCTCAAAGAAATTAGTTTTTTCGAAATGATTCGAAGAATGCCAATAGTTAATCAAGCTTGGTATTTTCAATTTTTTGAAGTTATAGAATTCCTGAAAAGAGCGACCAAGTGCTTCAAGGAAGGGGAGTGACGAAAAAATTATAACTTGGAAAGTAATTTTGGTAAGTGACCCAATGGTTGCATTTGGAAATGGCTAAGCCCTTACTCAGCGAGAGGCCGGCTAAAAGCTTAGACAAAAAAGAAACACTTATCTTTTGGGAAATTGACCATAAGTTTTCGGAGAGGATCTCCACAAGCAGGTAGCTGGCGTAGCGAGCTTTATTTGCCTTACTGGCCAATTAGAATTAGCTATTAAAGCTAAGAGAAGCTTTGACAAGATTACCACTAAGAGTTTTTGCTCAAATGCAACGAGTGGTGAAATCCCTATCAATAGATTTAAGGGCATCGAGTAGGGAGAGCCAAGGAGTACAGGACCTTGCTTAACCGTTGTATTGGAAAAGTGAGAATCCAAAAACAAATATTTAATTTATTTAACAATTCAAAGAAGCGTAACTTTAACAAATAAATATGTTCTATGTAGTTAACAATTTGGGGTCGCAGACCTCCAACAACGTTCAGAAATTGCTCCAGGCAAATGACAATTTTTAAGGTTTTTAAACCTTGTATTAAAATCTTGGTAAGATTTAATAAAATAGGCAAAATGGAATAATTAAAGTTTTAACATTTACAGGAGTACAAGCAGTGTACTATACGAAACCTCTGAAAGAACATTCTAACGAGAATAACACCTTCGAAGATAACAAAATAGAAAACTTAAAGAATAAAAAGGAAGTTCCTACAACTTCTTATATTTAAACAGAATTACTTTATGAGAATTATACAAAGAGAGCAGGTCACTTACTGTGAACCTGAAAAGTTAATCAGAAGGAAGGTTCTAGACCTCCTATACTTTAAATAAGACTCGCAAGTTAAATGAGGCAGTTTTCATTTAGCGAGACCAAAAAAATAACTCACTCAAGAGTTGAGAGAATTGTTTTCCCTGCTTTTGAAGGGAGGAACAATGGAAGTTTGAAACGTGTGCTAGACACGTAATTATACAGAGATACTTAATGATAAACCAACAAAATGGAAGGGCACTTCTTGGAATGACACCTTATTGGAACAGACCTAGATTAAAAGTTTATTGCAGATTGTTAGTAAGAGGTTTAGGAAAGAGAAATGGGAATTAAGGAAAATGTTCATGGCCTTATTTGAATATAAGCGGACGATCGCGACGTGGTAGAAAAGTTGAGCAAGCACTGGTTTTCACTATAGTTCATTGAAATATATGAAAAGTTCACTGTGTAGACACAAAGTTTATGGAAAAGAAAGTTATTGCAATGATGAAAATAACTGGTTTCACTAGATAAGTGAGAGTCTATTTCTTGAGAAAGTTGTAAATTACAATTAAATACGCTATAGAAAATTCCCGCGGTGGCCGAAACTTCACTATGTAGTAATTTAGAAGTAAGATAATTCAATTTTAAATAGAATTCTCACAGGTACGTGAGAAATACATGACGGCAGGACTTGTAGATTGAGTACAGAATCTGGAAGGTTCCAGAACAATCTTAGCAGTAAAATGGGGCTAATGTAAATCCAGCGGAGGAACTAGCTTGTTGAATTATAGACAGCGGGTAATTAGATAATATCCCACGTAGTGAGAGGATTTCTCATTTGAATAGCTTAATAAAAGCTCTTTATGGTAAAGTCGGCTTATACAAGCGAAAGCTCGACATGGCAAATCCCACGAAGAATGATTATTGCCCCAAAATAAATACTTTCACACTGTCTATAAAAGTATCATTAAAAACACGTGGAAGTTAAAACCATGAAGATGAGGTTAAAACTTGAAGAAGGTACTTATCTTTGTTGCATGTCGAAGTGAAGTTCCTCACTGAAGCCTAGAGTTCCAACATGGCGTGGAATTTAAAAAATGCCTCGTTAGGTCAGGAGGCTAGCTCTGGTTGAGCCTTAACTGATTGCTTCAACTGCCGATTGAGAAGTGAGACTTGCTCAACGAAGCACGGAAGGTCCTAGGAAGGGGAGAGAGTGGGGGTAGGAAACAAAAGGTATACATATCAGCATAACCAACTTATCAAAAATAAATTTTCTTCTTGATGGATGGTCTTCTAAGAATTGATAGTAGGCGATATTAGCGCAGCATGGTGAGTGAAACAGTAGACGTAGTCCTCTTGCTCAAGGAGAAAATAGCTGGCGATAGTAACAAGATCTGGTGGCCAGATGGATATGTAAGTCCTCTTGCACGATGAGGAATTGAGTAGCTTCAGAGGTTCGCTACTAGATGACGCTAGGTGGGTCACAGAAGTTATATATCTGAAACATACTTATGAAGACATAAGAGATTTGCCCAACAAGGAGAAAACAGAAGATCACTGTTGGTGTTTGGCAAAGAGGAAGGAAGAAATGAACATGCAAGGAGCAGTAGACATTATATCTCAGGTACCGTGTATTTAAAGAATACACCATACTGGGAGGGGAAAAAACACCAACAGGGAACAAGAAAAACAAGTAAACATTTGAAGGTAATGGAGAGATCAAAGACAGAGGTCTTGTGATCGGACCATTAATAGTTAAGACTCTGAATACCCTGACTCTCCTATCTCCTCCAGGGTAACACTCGGTCACTTTTCCAAAAGGCCAGACTAGGGGGGGTGAAACATCCCTAACTAAGACCAAGTCTCCCACTTTAATGTCGGGACTGGAAAGAAACCACTTCTGTCTCCCTTGCAAGGAAGTTAAATATTCCAAGTTCCACCTCTTCCAAAAAGAATTACGGAGGGCTTCAAGTTTACACCAAACAATAGGTAAATCAGAATCCCTGAAAGAATTAGGAAGGGGAGGAGGGGCAGAGAGAGAAGTGCGTGTAAGACAGTGACCAGGTGTGAGTGGAAGGAGGTCATCAGGGTCATTAGAAAGCGGAGTAAAAAGGCGAGAATTATCAACATCTTCCATCACAAAATAGCTGGAAGCTGAGAGAAATAAAGCACTAGTAAAGATTACGATACGAAGCGAAAGAAGAATTGACAAGTTAAAACAAAGCATATAGAGACAAGTACATCTATTCAGGATAAGAATATACCAAATAAACAAAGAAACTATGCGAGTAGAAAGCAAGAACGCCATAGGTAACAAACGAGTACCCATAAACAATGACCTCAAGTTATAATGTGTATCAAAGGGGTTACTCAGAAAAATACTTAAGTCAGCGAGAAACGTGACATAACAAGTATAAATGCAAAAACACATCGAATGTGACGACGAGAAAAAGCAAGTTTGTTCATCAATGAACATTAAGATCGCAAAAGATGTAAGCAAATTGCAATACATAAGCGCGTGAGAATACGCAACGAAGTTTTGAAACAAGGAACGAAGCAGTTATAGAATACGAGCTTGAGTAAACGAAAGACACAAGCAAGTGCGGCCTTGACCCACATAGTACAACGAGATAAGGCATATAAATAGCTGAACGAGTCCTTAACTGGAACAAGTTTATTTTGGGAAGTAGGTGAACGGCTTCTGTACTTGCAGTAGCGGCTCGCCAGACAATGGTTGGCAATCAGCCAAAGTTGAGATAAGAGAAACTTGCTTTGAACTGTGTCAAGCGTACAGGAAATAAACAACAACTTGACCTTACTCCGGCGTGCATACAAACAAGTTTGAAAAACAAGCAGTTCGGAGTACACAAACAACATTTGTTGAATCAGCTGTAACTTAAAGCAGATATTCAGGTTGAACAGCATGCAGTCAATCGTAACTTGGACGTGAACAAGCGATTTAAAGATATATGAAATAGAGTAGGAAATCAATTTCGCATAATTGAGAGGATCACGGAATCCGACAATTTTCAACAAAAAGAAGCTTAATTCTTCCGAGCAAAGAAGACAAGCTGGGACATTGAGAAGAAGGTTATGCATAAGAATAGTTATTCTAGATGCTATAGAATTCAGATTTTCAAACGGTTTCATGAGCGACTTCCAATTGTGAGGAAGGAGGGAGGAGCCGACCGTGGCCATCCTTCTAAATAACGAAAGAAGTGAAACATGGCTTACAGCAAAGTGATGGAGACTGATGGCCATGGTTTTACACAAGGGGAAGATAGTTTTCGAGAAAGAGTTTAAGCAATTACCTGCTATAAAAAATGACATGAGAAGGTAAACGAAATAACACAAAGCAAGGCGAACTTGAATTGCCATTTTGTGCGGGAAGAAGGAAAAACCATTTAAACAACTTACAGAGGTAGCGTAGTTGTTCACGATAAGACATCGTTTCGACAAGTGTTTTTCAAAAATATTGAGATC